>JAEIGF010000383.1:942500-2225000 GCA_018903485.1 Drosophila littoralis | reverse complement strand
CGAAAACCCGGCTAAATCGCAGTGGACAGTTTTGACGGTGACATTAGAGTCATTTTAGATTGGATAAGTATATTTTAGAAATTGAGAGAGAATTACACAAGGAATTATTCAATTGATCCTGGCGACGTCGGGGAATTTCTTCTGTATACATTTATACATAAAACAGCGCAAACGTTAATTGAAAAATTGATAAGCACGACTTGGGAGATGCTTAATGAAAATTAATCCTGCCTAACCCACACGGGTAAAGTTGCGTCTGGTAATGCTAGTAAAATATATAAAATAATTATTATGAAAGGAAATGTATTTGAAACCAGTTCTAAACTCTCCAAGGTCATAGGCTTAAAGCGTAATAGGCTTATAAATAGGATCACAGAAAACTTTAAATATCTACAAATAAAAAAGTGTCTTGTCTCTTCACAGACAAATTTGTAAATTTATAAAATGTGCATTTAAAAGATTTGTCAGACACTTTTTGTATTCACATTATTGTTGCTGTCACTGAGGACATGACAGGACAACGTGTTGTGGACGTTGGCCCAATGAAGCGTCGACTAAATGGACCTCAACATGGCCCCACAAAAAATGAACAGCGGAGGGGCAGGCAATACACGCATGCGGCCATGGGTCGAGGGCGGCGCAAAAGCGAAGCCAAAGGTGGAACCAACAACTCGTAATAGTTTGCGTCTGTCAACCTTTTAGCCCGTTTCCGTCAAGCCAAATCTACTTTATGGCCATCTCTTTTTTGCTGAGCTTAATCGTCGGGTCATGTTTGTCGTCGCCCCAACATGGCTTATCGTCCTTTGACCAGCCAAATCGATGAGTACTTTTCCAAGCCATTGGCTATCTGATTTTATGCCACTGGCTGCTCATCAGCCCATTCATTATTTAATAGTTTGGCAGCCTTTCGATGCCTGTTTCCCATTATTAGGTGCGCACATTTGCCAGAGAGTTCAGGTTCCGAATGCAAATGTACTTAATATATTCCACCTCCTTGTCCGTCGTCTGCCCGACAAGCGCCCACTCGCCAGCTCGCTTTGGCTGCCTCTTTGCATTTGGGCCAACCGCATTTAATTCGGCGTAATACATGAATATAATGTTTAATCCGGAATGGCAAAACAGCGGCAAGCAAGAAAAGGGCCTCGGCAGACTGTTTCGCATGTTTGTCATTTTGTAATGTGGTGCGCACATTTATTCACAATAAAACAAGTCAAAATGCTCCGGTTTAGACACAGAAATTTTGCACAGCAAATACCCTGTAACCAGGCAGCACTTCACTTTGTTTTAAATTAGACTGCAAAAAACGATTTTCTGAATCAAAAAATCACTAATTTTGTTTAAAATTATTAGTAATAAGATTAATAATAATAATAATAATAATAATAATAATAATAATATTAAAATTAATAATAATAATAATAATAACAATAATAATAATAATAATAATAACAATAATAATAAATTTAATAACAATATTAATAATAATAATAAAATTAATAACAATATTAATAAGTAATAATAATAAGAATAAGAACAATAACAACAATAATTATAATAGTAATAATAATTAAAATACAAAATTAAAACAAATATTAAATTTAATTGAATAAATGATATTTATAGCAAAAATAATAATCATAATAATCATAATAATTCACAAAACAACTAAATTATTATAATAAAAATGATGATATTAGTAAAAATAAATCTAGCTTGTTATCACAATAGCTTAAGATCAACTTGGATCTACTTTGTTATTAATATTGCTAATATAAATATTAACAATTAAAGTAATATTAATAATAATAATAAATCTTACGAAAAAAATAAACAAAATAATAATATTATATATATTAGCAATAATATTATTATTATATATATTAGCAATAATAATATTAACAATAATAATATTTTGTATTTGTACAATAAACTAAATAAATAAATAAGACCTTAATGCTGATCGATAGTGTTATATTTTCCCCACACATGCCCATTCTATGGGTATTTCGCCAAGTGCACGCATCCGTCTAGCATTACCGACATAACACAATTTCTGGTTACAGGGTATGCAGCACAGTAGCCTGCATCGCAGTCTTATTTTGTTTGTATTTTAGTGTTGCTGACTTTATCAATTTCGTTGTTCCACGCTGCGTATGAGTAATCATTTTATTGCACGACCCCAAATGTTAGCTAAGCCGAATATCGTTGGCAAAAGTACACCATACACACACGCACACACACACACACACACACGCACATATATGAGTCGTGTGTGTGTGAGTGTACGTACTTTTTACGACCCACTGTAACGCGCTTTAATTTTACGCAAATTTGTCGGCCCAAATTAAAATAAACGCGTTGAGCGAACTCCAAAAGACGGCAAATAAAAAGCACTGCGATGCATTTTCCATGTGTGGACATAAATTGTTGTTATTCGCGTGGAAAAGACCCCCATCAAATATGCAGGTACACACGGGACTCCGTTGGCCACAAAAATCTAATTAAGCTCTGGCCGTGCTCTGCGCCAATTTCGGTTTTAGTTGGAGTCCGAATCATAATCTTTATGCCTGATTAACATTGTTTATTGTAAAGCAATGTTTAACGAAAATATGCATTGGCATAAATATTCCAATCAGCAAAGTCTAAAGGAACCAAAAAGCCAACGTCTTTTAGACTACACAGTAAACAAATTAGTTTTGATTTCAGCCTGGATTTAAATGTCAAAAATAATAGCTACAATTCAATTGCAAGCATATACATTTATATGTTCAATTAGATAAATATTTAACAAAAATGATGGCTAACATAAACAGCTTTAACTGACTTTTATGTCCAAGAGTAAATTAATCTTATATCAAGCTCAACATGGACTTGAATCACATTAAATATATACTTACTGGGACAAACTGGGATTATTTTTGCAACAAATTGAAGTATATTATAAGTTTTGTTTCAAGTTTAAAATAAGAATCCCTTGGGTATTGCTTATCTTAAATTAGGATTCTGTTTGTTTTCAGTTTACGAGACACTTAAACTTGATTCGATGCTGCAATACTTATTTTTATAATTAGCTCCACAAGGCTGAAAAACATAACAAATAAAAACTGATTCAAGTATATTTAAAATGAAAAATTGCACGCTTGAGTCAAGTATTTATGGTATTATCGCACTTTTAGTCTTGGTTATACTTGATTCAAGTATGAAATTCTTGATTTTTATACCCTGAACCCATTAAAAATGGGAAAAGGGGTATTATGTTTTTGTGCAAAATCCAAATGTATGTAACAGCCAGAAGGAAGCATCTCCGACCCCATAAAGTATATATATTCTTGATCAGCATCAATAGCCGAGTCGATCTAGCCATGTCCGTCTGTCTGTCCGTCCGTCCGTCCGTCCGTCCGTCCGTCTGTCTGTCCGTCCGTCCGTCCGTCCGTCCGTCCGTCTGTCCGTCCGTCCGTCCGTCCGTTCGTCCGTCCGTCCGTCTGTCCGTCCGTATGTATGAACGCAAGGATCTCAGAACCTATAAGAGATTGAAATTTTAGATGTAGGTGCTCCTAGTGCCTGCGCAGATCGAGTTTGTTTCCGATAAACGATAACTTGCCCCGTTTCCAAGTAATCGATAAAAATGTATATCGAAATCCCGATTTTTAAGCAATTTTGGTAAATAATAAGAGCTAGAGTCGCCAAACTTGACATGTAGCTTCTAGAAAAGTATATATATATCGATTATCTTTCATTTTATACCTATCGCCACCTCCCCGCTACTCTCTATCTATAAGCGCGCGCTGCATTTGGTGTTGGAATATGAGGGTTCAGGGTATCCCCTAGTCGGGAGCTCCCGACTAGAACCTCTTACTTGTTTTATCTGTATATGTATATACTCACTTAAAATGGCTAAGAGGGTGTTTTTGGTACTCGATTCAAGTGCGGTGTTCTTGCTGCCTTATCTCGGTTTATATAAATAATATATTGATATAGACACCATTTTGCTGTTCCCTTTATACTCTGAACTCATTTGCAATGGCTAAAGGGTATATTGTTTTATTTTATACTTGATTCAAGAACGATATTCTAAAAGTTTTATCTCTCTCTTTATATATAAATAATATACCAGTTTGCTTTTCGCTTTACACCCTTATATATACTCATTATAGGGTATATTGTTTTCCTCTTAACATAGTATTTTATTCAAATAATCAAGAAAATTAAATGCTTCCAAATATTGAGCTGTCAATAAATATCGAACGTGTTGACTGCAAAATATAAATTAAAATTTAACAACAATTAATTTCGCATACCTAAAGCCCACGGGCCACTCGAGTGGGCGGTGCTCGAAAAAAGGTTATAAATTTAAGCTTTTTTTACTGTGTACCTTTGCCCGCTTGCAAATTAGTTGCCGCGCACAGAGAGAACCCGAGCGAATGTTACGAAATATATGTAATTGCAGATAAATTACACGGCCGTTGACAAAAACTTTCGCCATTTAAATAGAACGCGGGGGTTCCGGCCCCCAAATAACATTAGCCACAGAGGCGGCAATTGAGTCCCCACACAAGTGCGTGCCTGTGTGTATGTATGTGTGTGTGAGTGTGTGTGTGTGTGTGAGTGTGTGTGTGAGTATGTGTGTGTGTGTGCTGTATAGGGCGACGGACCCGAGCCCCATCAAGGCAACACTTTTGCGCAGCACTCAAAAACAAATTCATTAAAATTGCGCTAATACGGCGTTTGGATTTGGGATTGGGGATTGGGGATTGGGATTGGCTGTGCCAGTGCCTCAATTGATGACGTAGGAGGCGCAGAGCTTTTGCTGGCGTGTATGTAACAAAGACTATAAATATATCTGTAGCTAACATGTATCTGCATCTGCAGCTGTATCTGTGAGATACATGAGGCGGAGGCACGTGCGAAACTGGCCGGCGGTGAGCAACAGTCGAGCTTAACCGTTCAGTTGTCAATTGGCGCTCGCGCTGATAGCGTTTGCCGGCGTAAATTACCTGTCGCCTCCGTTTTGGTCGCCCCGAAGATGTCGTAAATCTCTCGAGCGCCCGTGTGATATGTGATAAGAGTCAGGGGCGTAGAGAACACCAAAGTACTTGGCAGCTAAAGTGCCGCCAGCTCGGGTCATAGTCGCAACGCGTTCGCCGCCGTGCTCAGACCGCCTGCCATGTCCATGTCCATGTGCAAAACATTCGTGGCGCTGGCCATCGCCTGGCTGAGCGTGCTCTGCCTGCTGTCCGTGGCCGTGCACTGTGACAGCGACTCGTACTACGAGAAATACTATGCAGCGCGACGCTTTGTGCCGCAGAAGCGCAACTCTCCGCTGACCTTCAATTTCACGCTAACCCTCTCCAAGGAGGACGTGCTCGCATCTCATGAGCGGCCCGCGCTGGTCGGCAATCTGGCGGCGCTGGGCAGCTGGCATGCGGATCGGGCTGTTCTTCTGAATCGCACGGCCGTGCACAACGTCTGGATGGGATCGGTCCTGCTGCCACAGAACAGCAGCATTGAGTACCGTTACTTCGTGGCGGCCGTGTCGCGTTCCGGCAGCGTGCAGGTGCGCCGCTGGGAGTCGCATGTGTTGCCGCATGCATTTAATACGACCAAGCTGCCAGGCAATCGCTCCGACGAGCTGGGCAGCATCGATGGCCAGCGGCAGCTGACCCGCGGCTGGCTGCAGAGCTCTGGCTCGATTGTGCAGCTCAAGGTGTTCCGTCAAGCGCTGCGCCTGGAAGAGCAGACGGTGCCGGATGCAGCCAGCTTACGGTTGCGCCTGCAGCCAGTGCATCCGGGCAATCTGTCGCCCATTCTAAGCTCGGCAGCAGCCAACGTGGAGTACGTGCGCATGGTCTACGCCGACAGCATACTCCGGCCGCAGCCAGAGTACGGTGTGCCCTATGCACAGGACAAGGACTTGCTCATGTTCCATGTGACGGTGGAGCAGCTGCAGCAGGTGGCCTACCAGCTGGAGGTCTATGGCGAGCAGCAGGACCTGGTGCGCTTGCTGGGCTACGCTCACCTGCAGCCAGGCTCTCTGGCGGGCAGCGATGGCAACCTGACCCTGCAGCTAATATCGCCGGTGTGGCAGCGCGTGGTGGGCGAACTGCAGCTTGAGTACCTTGTGGTGCGTCCCATGGCCAATGGCAGCACAGATTTCCGCACCAGCTTCGTCAACTACTGGCGCGCCAACTGGACAGCGCTGGAGATCGGCCATCGTGGGCTGGGCAAAAGCCTGTCGCTGGCTTCGACGGCGGCGGCGCCGCTCGTTGAGAACACGCTGGGCTCCATGCTGAGGGCCGGCGAGCTGGGCGCCGATCTGGTCGAATTCGATGTGCAGCTGACCAGCGACCTGGTGCCCATCATTCATCACGACTATTCCATACGCGTGTGCATTGACTCCAAGACGCCGACTACTCGCAACGATCTGACCGAAGTGCTCATCAAGGACATTACCTATGAGCAGCTGAAGCAGGTGAAGACCTACCAGATCGTTGGCAACAAGATCATCGAGTATCCGGCTCACAGCAACGTTGAGCAGGTGGAACAGCGCCTGTTCCCCACGCTGCAGGACTTCTTTGAGCGGGTGAACCTCAGCGTGGGATTCGACATTGAAATCAAATGGCCCCAGCTGCAATCGAACGGCGCCTACGAGAGCGAGCAGACCATCGACAAGAATCTGTTTGTGGACCGCATTTTGGAGGTGGTGCAGCGTTATGGCTGTGGTCGCCTCAACATCCTCAAGAGCTTCGATGCGGATCTGTGCACGCTGCTGCGCTTCAAGCAGAACATGTATCCGGTGCTCTTCCTAACCAGCAGCAAGGAGAACGTCTATGTCGATCCACGCACCAGCACCGTTGAGCAGAGCATCAACTTTGCCCAGGCCTTCGACCTCGCGGGTATTGTGCCCAACGCCGTGTTCTTCAAGGCCGATCCCACGCTGGTGCAGCGGGCCAAATCCCAGCTGCCGCTGCTGTTGCTCTGGGGCTCCGACATCAAGGATCGCGAGGCTATCGATTGGTTTATCCAGCAGGGCCCCGATGCTGTCATCTACGATCGCATGGACCTCTGGCTGCCCCCCAGCAAGACGGGCGCCTTCGAAGCCGAGCTCGACCTGCCCGACTTCTTCCAGCTACAGTGTGCGCCCGCCAACAATCAGCGCACCTCCAATGTAACCCTCGAGAGCATACTGAGCAATGTAAACGTTCTCTAGCTTCTACTTCTACTTTGTACTTGATATTAACGCCAAGCAATAAACGTACTTTCTCTAAAAAGCTGTCGTTTCTCTTGTTTTACTGCAAGGCGTGCCCATTTCCCATTTCCCGTCAGCTTCCTGATTGTTGTACGTGTCCGCGAGCTTCTGTTCTTCTGTCCTATTCTGGTTGCAATAAAAGGGAAAGGATTTGAAATTTCCACATAATTGCCTTTTCCTTCTTGAGCAACAAAAACGAAAGAAAACTTTTGCGCAGTGCATCAGCGCGGAAATAAAACCTTTTGCAGATAACTTTTTCAGTTCAAAGGAGGAGCATAACAAAATAAAAGGTATTAAAGCGCAGTTGATTTAAAAATCAAAAGGTTTTTTCGAATAAACAAAAAGAAGGGCTGGCTATTAAACAAATTACAACCTTTAATTGTAATAATAGCGAACATGATTGCGAACTCATCAAACATGTTCGATGGTTGGGTTGGGGCTCGGTTCGAGTGCATGGTTGCACGCAGACTCGAGCCTTGGTTTCTGAAACTATTTCAATATTCAATGCAACTATTTCAAATAACATGAATTAAATGTTAATATTTACATATATAAAATTGCTATAAGCTGAATTGCAGAACAAATTATTATCAAAGGGAAAAAGACTTTGAAGCCAAGCCTTTTTTCGGTTCACGTTGAGATTTGAATTCCTGGTACAAATCGGTTCGACAAAAAAGCCTTGATAAAAAAAGCTGTATATAAAGATCGCAGCTCGCTAAATTTGTTTGCATTTCTCGCTTTGTTTTTCACGCTGAACTTGAAATTTAAATGTTTAATGAAATCATTGCCATCAACTGCCCCAGTCGCAATCCCAGCTGCTGTCATGTCCGTGACATGTCGCGTCATTCCATTCCACAAAAAGCGACTGGCCCCGGGCCCCAGGCCCCAGGCCCCAGGCCCCAAGTGGTCAATCGCCTCTCTCTCCCAGCGAAGGCGTCGCGGTTTGCCCTGCGGTCATTTCTGTGATGCAATTGCATTGTTCCCCAAAACCCCCCTGCCCCCCCTGCATTTCCCCACTTGGCATCACAATGCATCCGCAGTTGCATAAGTGTGTAGGTAAGTGTATTAATATGCCAAGGCCCGAAACTCATATTACACCAGAGTTCCGCCTCAAAAGGGGCTATCTATACACATCCATCCAGCTTTGAATGTGCGCTCGTATTTGTAGTATAATTATGCGTCTTATTTATTTGCTTTTTGCTAATTGACGGGCAGCTAAACTTAGCTCTAATTGCATTCGAGCAAATATAAATTGACTTTGAATACATTAAAGATAATTGCGTAGTCGGAAAAATCGGGTTAGTTACCGTAACCAATCATATGCACCTACTTATAATATAATAATTGAGGTTCAGCTTACTCGCAAACAGGTCTCCGAATGAACCGATGCATTAATTAGTTGCCCTTTCCCCTTTACATACTTAATGCTAAACAAACTTGGCTTTCATTATTATGAAGCTCACGCTCGGGAAAGGCAGTTCTATGAAAATTTCTACAAGCCAAGCAAAAATGAAAAGGGCAATGCTTTAATCGACAATGCCCAGCCAGCAGATACCCTGTACAAAGCGTGCCCAGTTGCTGTAACTATTTATGTCGATTAAGCCTTCTTGATTGTTCTTATATATTCTTGATGGGTGATATGATTTTCAGGGGATTTAACAACTATGTCCAATTGTTCCATTATTCAACTAATTTAGTTGAACTTTCGGTTCATGGCAAACCAAATGTGGGTTGCGGGTTCGAATCTATGAGGCCCAAAACTAGTTTGCAATCTTAGCTTCCGTGCTAAATCGTGTCCTAAAATACCTGTCTTTAGGCACAAATAACCATTATAGAACTTTCCAACTGGGTACAGAGTATTTTCTAGTCGGGCAGTCTCTTACATATTTTTCATGGTTAATAAACTCGTTTTTCGCTTAGATTTGAAAACAAAGCACGGAAATGACAAGCTAACTTTTAAATGAATAGCAAAGATTTGTTATAAACAAAATCAGAAATATTTATTTACTTAAAAGCAGTCATAAATATATTCAAATATTTTATGGTTCTTATCGCTTTAGCTGTTGCAAGTGCTAAAATATGGCCAATTAAATTGGAAGAAAATAAAATCCTATTGTCTTTCTTATAAATAACAAGTGCCAGCTTTTTAAGCTCTATAAAGAAGTGTTTCACTAGGAAAATCTCTCGAACAAAGAACTTCAAAGAACTTTTGGCAGCACTCCAGTATGGAAAAAATTTTGTGCATTAACTTAAGATAATGTTATCCGATCTTTGAAGACCCCGTGACCATAGAAAGGGGGATGAGGGATTTGTTTAAATGTATGTAACAGGCAAAGGGAGACATGTCTAAGCCCTTAAATTATATATATCATGCCTAGATCCTTCTGTTTGGAAACTACAAAAGTTAGAGACTCCAAATTGAAAATATATATTTCCCAATGCCATTCGCAATGTTATCATTGTTTGCCAATATCTCGTCACATTTCCACAATATCAATAAAAATCAATTTTAAGACTTAAGACTTTAAGCAGATATCAAAAGCAATAAGCGCAAAATACCCAAATAGTTCAGGAAAATTTCACTCTTTGGATGTCTTTCTGCATTCCCTTCATTCAATGAAAAACTCATTTTTTAAGCTGGACACATTTGAGTGCCATATTTATGGTTCTATAATTTCATGAATTTCGAATAACAAACATTCAAATTATTTAACATTCAATTTCCAAGCTCATGCTTGGAGTAAGTATAAGTAATGCCTAAAGAATTCCAAGCGTGGTACAGGGCATTTTCTGGTCGAGCACACCCAGCTACAAAGTTCGTAACACAAATATAAATACCAAAACAATGCCAAAAATATGGCTGGAATACAGAATAGAGCTTTAACTTAAATATTCTGTTGCATGTTGATTTCGTACTCTTGCAGAGGGTATATTAAAGGGCGACACACACCTTCAATGGGATCTAATATATTTGTATACTACGGTTGTGTAACCAGCATAAAACTAGTTACACGGCTTTAACGAATGTTCCGCCAATGTTCCTAGAAATTGAACAACAAAATTTGGATATGCTAGAAGCATTTATCATAGATAAATCATGCCTACGTTTAGTCTAGTACAGAGTACATCATGCATACTCGGATTCCTTAAAACTATCCAAAACCCAGGTATACATTACTAAATGCATAGATATGTCTGTTTAATAGGAATATAAGTTTATGAATAAAGTCGTACTCAGTTGAAAACTTGACATAAAGACCCAAATGTGATCTTAGCCGAATTGAATATTATGAAAGCCTTATTCAATGTATAAATGATTGTTTACAGCGCCAGCTGATGGACGCTTACATCCGGCAGAAGCGCGCCTCGCCCGGCATGGTGCAGGCCAGCGACCTGCAGATGAGTCGGCCGATGTCCGGAATGCGCGGCAACAGTCGCGAGCTGCACGCCTATGATGGTCCCATGCAGTTCATAGGATCGCCACATAACCCGGATCAGATATTGAGCAACAACAGCTCCAGTGTGCACTTGTCCAGCAGCTTGAACTCGAGTCGCAACAACTCGAACAACTTGCGCAGCCTAAGCACCATCAACCAAGAAGGTGAGTTCTGGCCATGTCCAGGGCAGGAACCGAATCCAGTTTATGCCTTCCATTGAATTGCAGACTTAATCGAGGAGATCTCGTCGCACGAGCTGGAGGACGAAGAGAGCAGTCCCGTGACGGTCGTTGAGAATCCGCTGCCGCCGCAAAGTGCCAACTCGGCGCATTCGCAGCTGCTACGCAACGGCCAGCAATCCTTCAACGAGACTATGGACGAAGAGGACTATGCCAATCGCAACATAGCGGGCGTGGCTCCAGTGCGCCCCGCCGGCATCGCCTCACCCTACAAAGACGGCGTCGCGCCGGAGGCCAGCAACGGGTTAGCCAACGGCAGCAGCAGCGGCGTTGGCAGCGGCGAATCCGAAGGCGACGTCATCGGCAGCATCGATCTGTTTGTCATGCAGCCGGCGCCGCAAGGTGTGCTCTATAAGTGCCGCATCACACGAGATCGCAAGGGCATGGACCGCGGCCTGTTCCCCATCTACTACTTGCATCTGGAGCGGGACTACGGCAAAAAGATCTTTCTACTGGGCGGTAAGTTTGGCCCTCCTCTGTCAAAGGCAGGCGCTTCTACTGATCCTTCTCTCAAAGGGCGCAAGCGGAAGAAGAGCAAAACATCCAACTATATTGTTAGCTGCGATCCCACCGATCTGTCGCGCAACGCAGATGGCTTCTGCGGCAAGTTACGCTCCAATGTGTTCGGCACATCCTTCACGGTATTCGATAGTGGCAACAAGGACAGCACAGAAAGTCCGCGACTCGATCTGGCAGTGATCATCTACGTGAGTATCATCAGAATCACAATCAACTGAATCAACTGCTATAACAATTAATTCGCCTTTTCATGACTAGGACACCAACATTCTGGGCTTTAAGGGACCGCGCAACATGACCGTGATCCTGCCAGGCATGACTGAGGACGATCAGCGCGTCAAGATCAGCTCAGCGGATCCCAAACAGCAGGGCATACTCGATTTGTGGAAGATGAAGGTCAGTCAGCAATTTGCACTCATTTTCTAATACTCAATCATAACTTTGCCTCTGCTCCAGAACATGGACAACATTGTGGAGCTGCACAATAAGACGCCAGTTTGGAACGACGAGACCCAATCCTATGTGCTCAACTTTCACGGTCGCGTCACGCAAGCGTCTGTCAAGAACTTTCAGTTGGTGCACGACTCCGATCCGGAATACATAGTCATGCAGTTTGGCCGCACATCCGAGGATGTCTTCACCATGGACTATCGCTATCCGCTCTGCGCCATGCAAGCCTTCGCCATAGCGCTCAGCAGCTTCGATGGCAAAATCGCCTGCGAGTGAACCATGTCCTTATCCGTGTTACAGTTACGGATGCCTTATTTCTACGACAAACAGCTCGACCTTGCATACCCTAACTAGTATAGAATGTAAGAAATATCATGAACACAGAGGCTCGTATCAGGCAAAATATTTTTAAATAACGAATCTAATTACTTTCAAACAATATCAAGAACTATGGTATTATATGTGCGTACGTGTGTTAATAGAGATGCAGGCAAATTAGTGGAACATCAATTTTAGGAAAATACTCAACAACCGGCTATGATTGACAAAAACCCTACAAGACCAAAACTATGCCGAAAGTTAGAGTTCTTCTGAGAGGAATTCAGCATAAATCAAGTACATCTTTAACAAATATTTGTTGCCCTTCAACTAAATACCTTTAAACATTCAGCTGTGCACTCTCGCCAGTTGTTTAGGAGATTTAAGATCAAAAGTCTATCAAAAGAGCAGATAAATGTGTCACCCATCCAACCGCCTCTCAAGACATAGGTTCAACTGCAACTTGAGTACTCAAGTGTTTCTTGTACAAATATTAACAGCTTCAAGTGTATTTAAGTGTAGTTTTTATTATTATTTAATTTTTTTTTTATATTTAACCAACATAGTCTAAAATTCTAGTCAGTCGAAGTGCTCATCATCATTATTGGCATGCGGCACAGTAGGCAAAAGAACATACAAAATATCTAAATGTATTTATTGTAAATTAACAATTCAAAATATGCTCACCGATATTCTAAGGAGCCGTAGAATAGAATAGCACAACAGCTCTGTAAGATTACCCACAACTTCAAATCCATAAACAAATCAAAAGGTAAAAATCAAAAAAATGTTCATAAGTATATCGATTTTATAATTTGAATACAGCTCGAAACGAATATTATAGGTGCATATATCTTCACAACTATTTATATGTCTATGTCAAAAACAATTACTATTAGTCGATAAGTGAGCATTACTATTTGTGCCGAGCTCTTTTTATAATTAAGCAACAATCTGATTTAACAAACAATTATTTTTCAACATGTATTTATGTATATCAAATCAAATATATAAAAAAAAAAAACGTGCAAAATATACTCCACACTATTTGACATTTGTTTAAGCCAAACTGGAATTCAAATATTGTTTAATGCATCTCAAGCAAGAGATTAAATATACCTCACCCGGTAAGAGCACGAAGCAAGCGCCTCACCAAACCCGGGCATGGACAATTTTTGGAAATCCAAAACCATACTTTTAAAATAGTTTTTCTTTTGTGAAACTAGAGCATTTGTTGTCGACCCACTTTATTTATAGATATGTGCAAAGGGTGCAAAAAAAGGTGTTTCTTTCAATTATTTGCATGGTTAGTTGGACTTGACGTACCTTGTTCCTGGGCTTCATCGAGCTTTACTTGCACATCATCCCAAGCCTATTGCAATTTTCTTTAATTGTGACCATATGACTTATGTGTTTTATTTTAATAAATCAGATATATTTGGGCCGCATTTTTTACTTTACACAATTCACAAGTGAACTGAAAAAAACGCAGTGATATGCGCATTTAAGTACAGATAATTTTATTTAGTGCCATTAAGTACAATTTTATTTGTATATAATAAATGCAAGATTTCGGTAGTACTTTTTGCTTATACAAAATTTGTTCTATATACAAAACAAGGTCAGGTTGTGATTACGTACTTTGTCGAAAACTGTCGTAGCTGTCCGTATACATTCTATGTTTTTATCAGCTGAACGGCGGTCCAAACGAGATTCAATAAATATCCTTGGGGAATGTACAAATGGGGTTGCTATATAATGTTTACTTAAACTAGACGAAATGCTTCGCAAGTGTGGAATAGCCTGATGATGGGGACTGCTACAAGCTTAGGACATCGTCGGCTGGCCTGAACTCGAGCGGGTCGTAGTCCTTGTAAGCTAACTGTCGCTCAGGCGACGTATCAGGTAACTTGTTGATTTTTTGCAGGCGTGAGTTCACAATCTGGAGGTGGCGTCCAATGTAATCCTCGCCGGGCGCAAGTCGTTGGGCGAACTGCAGACAGGCTGCCGCCTTGGCCATCCACTTGCGTTCCACGAAAACCACGCAGAGATTGTGCAGGCCCTGCGTATTGCGCGGGTCGTGCTGCAGTATGCTGCGATAGCACTTCTCTGCTGCATCCAGATCCTTCATGTGGTTGATGTATATGTCGCCCAGCAGTATTAGACCCTTCACATGAGTGGGATGGTGGCGGATTAATTGATTAAGAAAAGGCACTGCGTCCAGCGGCCGCTTCGAGTCCGCCAATAACAGTGCCAAATTAAAAAGCGCGCTGCGAAAGTCCGACTTCAGGTGGATAGCACGTTTAAAGAATTGCTCGGCTTCGTCAAAGCTCATCTCGTCCATGGCCAGCATTCCCAGATTGAAGTAAATTTTCTCATTGTTCGCATCCTTAGCCAACACCTGGTACAGGCGGGCACGTGACAATTGACGCGCCTCCGCTCCACCGAGTTCCTGCAGAAGTATGGCCGAATTGAGCAGTGCTTGCTCGTGCTCCGGATACAGCTCGATGGCTTTGTTGAAATATACATGCGCCTGTTGACTCTTTCCCTGTTCCAGGAACACAACGCCCAAATTGTAATAGATATCCGCGTTTTCGCTATCATAAAGGAGCGCCTGCTCATAAACCTCCTGTGCTTGAGCTGTGCGATTGAGCTTCATAAGAATGTCGCCCCGATTGATATAGGCCTGCAACATGGAGCGTAACACTAGCATCAATATAACCTACATAACTGTTATCGTTTTAAAGGCTCACCTGGACGTAGTCACTGCGCATACTAATTGCCTGTCGGTAAAGATGATCGGCTTCCTCCAGCCTTGTTTGATTCTTGGATATCAGATTGGCCAGATTGATAAACACATTCAAATGATTGGGCGCAATCCGTGCGTGGTAGCTAACGCCGGCTTTGGCCTGCGGGAAAAGCGCCTTGGCACGCATGTACGCCTGCTCCGCCTCGGCATAGCGCTTGAGGTTGTTGTAGGTGCGACCCACGTTAATGTGGGCGCCAATGTCATCTGTTTGTATGTGCACGGCTTGCTGGAAGTACATCAGAGCCTCGTCGTATCGGCCCTCGTTCTCCAGGGCGTGTCCCACGTTATTGTACAGTTTGGCATTGCGCTGGTTCACATGCACCCCGGACATAAAAAGCGAATACTCCGTGCGCCAGTCCCAGTTGCGCTGATGTGTCTTCAGCCCGTGCGCGAGCAGCAGCGCAATGAGCGCCGTCTGCGTCAGACGACCCCAACGCGGACGCCAACGCCGCTGAAACTGGTGATAGCCGTAGGCAACCATTAGGCAGTAGCCCATCGATGGCATGTAAAGTATGCGCTCGGCCACCACGAAGCCGACCGGAAAAAATAGATTCGAGGCAGGCAAAAAGGGAAGCACTATCCAGCCGAGGCACATGAGCAGCGTGCGTGACTGCGATAGATTTCGTGAAAAGCAAGCCTTGGCCGCCAGCGCGCCAAGACCCAGAAAAGTGCACAAGGTAGCCAAGTTACGAGGATCGGCAAATCCCTCCAGCAGGGGCACGGTGCCTGCAAGGCAAGATTTTTGTTTGATTAAGCTTTAGTATGGACAATCTACATTGTGTACTACTCACCCATTGTCCAATCGCAGCAGAGTAGCGATGGAAACAGCAACAGCCAGCAGTTCAGGTAGATGAGGTAGCCATAGGTTAGCTGGCGCACAGGCGTAGCAGCTGCCGAGGCAGGATTATCGAAGCGGGTGAAGACTGGCAGCTGGGAGCCCATCACGTAGACACGTCCAACCAGCAATGCGACGGTGATGAGGGCAAGAAAGCCTAAACGCTTCCATAGTGTCGACGACCAGCGTCGTGCACTGGCTTGTCCCAACTTGGCCGGCGGCTGCTCCTCAAACATACGCAGCACAAAATGACACAGATGCAGCGGCCGCACCTGCTGCACCACGAACAGTTCATAGACGGCGCATATGCCGGCTACCGTGATGCCTTGCTCCTTGCACAACATGGAGGCTAGCAGACAACTGCCAAAGCACAGGCAAAGCGAGGCCCAGTTCGTGCGCCGTGGCGAGCCGCCCGCTGCGTGCGCATAGCTGAGAAACGCGCCCAGGTAGCATATTGAAGAGAGCAATTCAGCACGGCCTACGACGCCAGTAACGGCCTCGGTGTGCACCGGGTGTGTTGCAAACAGGAGCGAAGCAACAAAAGCGCATGTGTTGAGCGAGGACGCGGACGCGGATGCGGAGGCGGCGGACGGCGTCTCATTACTGCCAGCCGCACACTGACGCAGCAAAAGGCGACAGACACGACGCCACAGCAGACAGACGGCAACGTGCAGCAGCAGGTTGACGAGATGGTAACCGAATGGGTCCAGGGCGTGCAGCAAGTAGTTAAAGCGAAATGTCAACACTGTCAGTGGCCTGTAGGACTTGTGTGAGTGCTCCTTGCGCATCGGCGTGCCCCAGAAATCGTTAAGGAACACATTACGCAGCGGCGTGCTCGGCCGCAAATCCTTGTTGTCCCTTATCGCGCTCACATCGTCGAACACCAGGCCGCACTGCGTGCTGTTGTAATAACAAACGACGCATGCAACACAAATGCACAGAAATTCGAGCAAGTTGCGCTGCGAGCTACTCCACCCAGCCCTCTCTCTGTCACTCTCTCTGTCCCTATCCCGGTTGCATATCGCTGCCGCTGCTGCTGCTGCTGCTGCTGTTGTAGTTGCCGCATGTTGCTGTTGGTTGGGGTTCGTTGACATGGTTGACTTTTGCTTACTTCCTCTGCCCGCTCCTGCCCGTTCCCTTCGTTACTTTCCAGTCCGTGCAGAACCTCAATTCATGTATCCATAATTAGTTTACTGCACCAAATGGAATGTTGTATACAGGTTACGTCTATGAATCTATATTTATATATGTATAAGTATATCTTATAAAAAGCTTGTAGAGAAACTACATTGCCTGCAAAGATAAGAAAAGTACGCGTTACTTAATTGATTAAATAAATTAATATAATTAATATAAATTAAAAAAATTCAATATAATCACCTTAACAATTGATGAATAAAAAGTTTGACTTAGATATAGGCTTTTACATTTTACATATATATTTTATTTAATTTTCACATAAATCTTGTGTAATTAACGGATTTCAATTTACCTTCAGACAAATGAAAAACGCACAATTTGTTATCTGTTTCTTTGATTCTTTTACAGCGATTTATTACTTTGGTTTAGAAAAGGCTTGGACCCGAAAAAATCAATTAATGCGCAACAAAGTAACTTCGTCCCGGTTACTGTCCTCAATACCGACTGCATACACCAAAGTCCCGAAGTTAACAAAGTTGTAAGCGACGCGGCGGCAGCCCCAATAAAATCAGCGGCAGCGGCAGCAGCCGGCAAAAGTTGCACGAAGAGAAAATTGCAGTCAGCAAACGGAGACGAAGCTAGAGAATGCGACGGCAAGTGGGCGTGTTTTTGTTTGTGTTGTCAATATTATGAAAGAAAGCACAACCAGGCAGGCATTACTAGCCAAGTCCAGGCCAGGCACAAGCACAAGCACAGACTCGTCGACATCGGCATGCGGATGCAACATTATTGCCTCACATGCGCTGACCGAGAGACAGCAACAAAGTTGCACTCAATGTCATCGATTTTGTGACGTCAGTCAAAACAAACCACCACCAAGTAAACGTAACGGCTGTCCTGGAGAGACAGATGGAAAGAGAGAGCGAGAGCGAGTGAGAGTGGGAGTGGGAGAGGGCGAGAATGGGAAGCAGTGAGCGCAACTTTGTTGCACGACCGACATTTGGCAGCGGGCCCGAAGGACGACAGGCAAGTTAAGCACGCGTATGGACACACGTGCTGGCAACGCTTGTTGATTTCCCGCCATTAGATGCGCAGGCGCCTCAAAGTCCTTGCACTTTCGTTTTTCGTTAACGAACAACAACAATCCGCAGACGTACACTCTCAGCGACGCTCTCAGCAGTTTAGTGTTTGTGTTTTTGTAAAATTACTTTGACCGAGATCCGTGCATTGCTGTGTTGTAGCACCAGCGCCCACGCTGAGGAGCTAGCATCCACCCCCTGTATGGACGCACGTCCTCTCACACAATGCGATTTTTGCGACGCCATTACATTGGCGTCCGTGCGTCGTGAACAAAACAGCCAACAACAACAGCATATGTACATACATTTGCCAACTTTGTTGCAAATTGCAATTATTACAATGTTGTTAGTGTGTGCAAATGAACTTCGTTATCATATTTTTATGTTTTATATAGCCTTAGCTTACCGCAATTATTGAGTGAATTATGGAGGTAGATGTCTTTAAATCAAATAAAGTTACATTTTAACGCAAAACTCAACACAGTTTTTGGCCAACTTGCTCGCAATGTGCCATTCGCATTGCCACGCACACCTATCGATAACAATCGATATGCAATGAGCTATCAACAATGTGTATAAAATTATCGAAACTAACCACAATGCGCAACCCTGAAGAAAGCCGCAACGTTGTGAGTAAAAGTGTTTGCTGAAAAGATATACAATTTATTCATTTATTAAAAACTTCAAGAACTATTTGGAAAACGCAAGTGAAAAAAATGTCAACAGAGGACTTCTACTTGCGTTATTATGTTGGCCACAAAGGAAAGTTTGGACACGAGTTCCTTGAGTTCGAGTTCAGACCAGATGGAAAACTACGCTACGCCAACAATTCCAACTATAAAAACGACACCATGATCCGCAAAGAGGCATTTGTCCACCAATCTGTAATGGAGGAGCTAAAGCGCATCATAATCGACTCAGAAATAATGCAGGAAGATGATCTGCCCTGGCCGCCCCCAGATCGCGTTGGTCGACAGGTGAGTAGGCGGATTGCTTCGTGCAAATGCCGCCAATTTGTCTGTACATACAAATTATTAACCATTCCATTTCTCCATTTAATAGGAACTGGAAATTGTGATTGGCGACGAGCACATTTCGTTTACTACCTCAAAAACAGGCTCATTGGTGGACGTGAATCGGTCAAAGGACCCCGAAGGCTTGCGCTGCTTTTATTACTTGGTGCAGGATCTGAAGTGTTTGGTCTTTTCTCTCATCGGTCTGCACTTTAAAATTAAGCCTATATAAAAAATGTTGTGGCAATCTTCCCCAGCTGTATTCAACTCATTTATATATTCTATACATAAGCTTAATTAGCAGACACAAATGAATTTTGTAACGATTTACTACAAATGAACAACATATATGTAATTTTGTACGATGGTAAATAAAAGTGTTAAGATTGCGCTGCGGTAATATGCATGTCAGCCGTTTACCTGAAAATCGTTTAAGCCATTTCAAAAATAAAAATTAAAAGCATCGAAGGACGCCATTTCAATCCCATATTAATCAGGACCAAAAGCTGCCTGTCTTTTGTTTGCAATACTATATTATGTCGGCCGAGCTTACACTATTGCCAAGCTTTAATAGAGTATTAAGCAGCTGATCATATATTCCCTTAGATCTCTTAATATCCGACTGTCGGTGCATAAATAGTTTTTCCTAGAAGTATACAACTAGGCATACAATGTATATAAATGGATATAGTCGATTAAACTGAAACTGACTTGTACTTAATTTTAAAGGATGCATTCAAATGATGCGCTTACCAAAAACTAGTCGTAATATCATTTATTGAACAACATATTATTGTATAAATTAAAAATATTTAGTTTCTATACATTTGTACATATATGTCTAGACTAAATAATTGGTATTTATAGACAAACCTTATGTAATGCATCTTACAGAGTACGGCTTTAGGCTAATATGTTAAAATGCTGCCATATTTGACAATCAGAATTGTTTATAAATAGAGAAAAAAGCTCAAGATTTCAATTATGTCTTAGATCTATGTAAACTACAAGGCCAATCACTTAAACGGTTATACAAATTAAACAGATTTAAATGACAATTTTGTGTAGAGCTTCACAAAGCGCTTAGAGATTCGTAAATTGAAATGTTTCATATGTTACTAAATTCAGTCTTTGGGGTTACTTAGCAGTTATTCATAAAACTACGGCACTGCACTCTAAAATGCACATTTAAACTAGCTAGAGAAAGCTCTTGTAGAGCCGAATGCGTAAATCTCAGAGTCATAACTGTGGCTGCTGCTGATGCAGGGCGAGTGTAGCCGCGATGTTGGTGCTGGCCCGCTCTAGATAACTGCCGGGCATGGGGCCTAGTCCTGGCATTTCCAGTTGCTGGTGTTGTTGCAGTTGTTGCTGTTGCGGTGCTTTGAGTAAACTGGGCGATGCCTGCAGCGGAGTGTTTGAGCCCAGGCCTGCACTGCTGCCTCCGGGACTGGGCCCGCCCTCTTTGAGTGGACAGCCGATAGTGAGGCGCACATGTAGTCCTGACTCCTTTATAAGATTAACAACATCGCCGTGCGACATGCCCGCTATGTCGATGCGGTTAACTGCAATTATCCTGTCGCCCACTTTCAGCTCGCCACACCTATCCGCCGGACTGCCAGGTATAAGTTTGCCTGTGCATGAACGAATTTTTATGTAAAAATCAATTGATTTTAGGTTTGCATGCAAAGATGTGTGTTCATACCAATTGTCGAGCCGTAGTAATGATTAGACGAGGAGATTATGACAAAGCCAAAGCCCTCGTTCTCATGGCGTGAGACAATCACGTCGTAGGGATAGCGTCGGAGCTGCGCCAGCGTCGCTTGCTGCAGCAGCGGCGCCCGTCGCCTGCGCAGTATCATGGTGACCTGTCCGCGCACGGCTGACTCACCCACCAGCGAAACGACTTTGTGATGCGAAGAGTTAAGCTAACCCAAAGAAACTCATTTTAGAAGCGAAACATGTTGTGAACCGGCGCGAAGCGACTTACCACATTGATGCCGTCGATGCTTAGGATCTCGTCACCGGTGGCAATGCGGTGATCATTATCCGCTGCGCCGCCAGGCACAATGTGGCCAACGGTCACCTGAGAGCCCTCCTCAGTGCCACCAACAATGCGAAAGCCGAAGCCCATCGCCTGCCGTTCCAGCGTTACTTCGGTCAGCTCACACTGGTCGGCGTCCTCCGAGGCATCCAGCAACGCCCCATTGCGCCAGCTGGGCGAATGCTGCAGCTGCAGCTGCTGCTGCTGCTGTGGCGGATCCAAATTGGCAAACCCTACACGTCGTCTATCGCTCAGCAGCTCGTTGACGCGCCGCTGCATGCGCTCGTTCTGAATGTGCGCTGCTTGCAATGGCGAGTACTGGCCGGTTGCCGCCGAAACGGGCGGTTGCTGGACGTAGTAGCCCAGCTGCGTCGACTGCTGGGGCCGTTGGTAGCGCTGGGCCTGGCAGTCGTAGCAGTAGCAGGACTCGTGATGAGCCAGCGGCAGGGGTAGCGGCTGCATGCTTGGTGGCAAGCCGTAAATCGGATTGTAGCTGCCCCCATCGCCGACATCGACATCGACGCTGCTCTGCAATGTGGCCTCGGCGAGGCGCTCGCTCAGACGGCTGACCATCTTGGGATAGGGATCCATGAAGGGTATGTCGTCCAGCTCCTGCAGACTATTGTTTGACTTGCCCTGGGCCTGCAGGTGCAGTGACTTGCTTTCACCCGCCGCCTCTACATCCGTCTGCTGCAGCTCATTATTTGGCGTCAAAACGCGGGCACGTCGCGTGTCCACCAACGGCGTCTTGGGCCGCATGGGCAGCACCTCCTTGGGCTGGGTGCTGTACAGGTCGGCGGTGGGCGTTTTGCTGCGAAAGAGTCCGCTGCCTACAAAGTTCTTGCGCAGATTGGCCACATTACCCACGCCCAGCTGGCTGCCTTGGCTGCTAGCCGCTTGCTCGGGCGGCGTGCGTTGTATCTTGAGGGCGGTGGGCGTGGTCTGGCTGCACTCCTTGAGCAACTCGACGACATAGAAGTGGGGCTTGTTGCGCACGTTGATGCCGTTTATCTCGAGCAGCACGTCTCCCTCGAGCAGCTGAGTGCAGCAGTTGCGGTCGAGAATCTTTTTCACAATTTGACCGCAGGCCGAGTCGGCGATGGTAAACCCAAAGCCCATGGCTCCCTTCATAATGGAGAACGTGTAGAGCTCCGGCTTTTTCATGAGTATGAAGCCACTTCCACTTCCAGCAGCCTTGCTGACGCCTTCGCCGGACAAATCCAGAAAATTGTAATTGCCATCCATGTTCAGGTCGACATTTAAACGACGCTGCTTCTCCGACTCGGAGGCAAGTCCATCCACGGCCATGGTGGTCACTACCTCGGTATTGGGATCATTCGGATCGAAGGGCAGTGGGTAACCGCGGCACACCTCCAGCGCAGCTGTCTCTCCGGGCAGTATTGACTGAAAGATGTTCACCATGTCGTGGTGGGTGTAGCCCAGCACGCAGGTATCGTTCACATAGACCAGCACATCGCCCGTCTGCAGCTGGCCATCCAGCCAGGCTGGGCCATTGGGCACCACGGTCTTGATTTGCAGAAACTCCTCCACGTCGCTGCCGTTGCTGCCATCGCTGCCGACGATCGTAAAGCCCAGTCCGCGCGTGGACTTCAGCAGCGTCGTGTTGATGCGCTGGCCCTGCAGCTCCGCCGGATTGCGCGTGAACTTGTATGGCAGCTTGGCAGTGTTCGCAATAGGAATTGTTGCACTTGGCATCGGCGTTTGTCTGGCTGCCGCCTCCTGCGCTGCCGTCGGCGTCTTTGAACGTTGCTGCGGCGGCGGCGGCGGCGGCTGTTGCTGCTGCTGGTGCTGCTGCTGGAGCTGCATCTGTTCCTGCTGTTGCTGGCGTTGCTCGGCCGCACGTCGTTTGGCTTCTAGTACGGGATTCTCGTACTGGGTGCGACGATTCACGTGATCAATAAAGTACATGCCGTACATAGAATCTTCGATCTTCTCCCAGCCATAGGGCAGCTCGTCCTCGCAGCAATCCTCCAGCGATTTCTTCTGATACTTGGACAGGCGCGGATCCAGCCAATGTGAGGTGCCCGTATTGTGGCTACACAAAGTGAAATTGTTATTATTACACATGCTGTGCAGCTAGCTGCTTGGCATAACTTACTCTATAAAGTACAGCTCGCCTCGTTCCGTGTAGGCGGTCTCCCATTTCGGCGGCAGGGGTCCTAGGCCATCGCCTGGATCCTCATGATTAGCCTGATTGATGTCCGCAGCACCGCATTCGCTGCCCATGCTGCTGTCGCCGCCTTCGCCATTATAATATGTATTTTGCAAAAGGTTTTCTGCAATTAAAACGATTTAGTTTCCGATTATAAAAGGGGTGCTCGGAACAGAGAATGTCTGAGAATCTTTCATAGAAGTTATCTAGAGCTTTAACTCTCGTCTTTCTGTGTCACATCCTGAAGGCAATTTGAACGAAAATCAATGAACCCAGCAGCACACAAGCTGACCTCAAACCGGATATGTGCGCCCCGCAATTAGCTCTTGCTTGAATGCCTTGTCACCCTAGTCCGTGGCTAGGTCATTTACTGCAGGGCAGCCCCCTCTTCTGGACAGGTGTGCAACCAGCCGAAAATAGTTTGGCCCGGCCCCTGATTTGGCATGTTGCATGGCCCATTGCTATTGCAACGCTGCTTTTTGTGGCCCCTGTTGAATGAACCGTAAACTGTTTGATCATCAACAACAAGCAGGTGTATTATTATTAACCACAAAACAAGTCGCAAATGTGGTGCTCGAAAGGCTAACCTGGACACCTGACCCAGTTTTTAGCGCTCCCTAGCGTTTCTGGCTGGCAAATGAATCTTGAAGGATGTAATTATGTGCACCCCAGCCTTGTCCAGGCCAATTTGTATACAACACTTTCCACCCATTTATGAAAAATGTAGATTGCTGGAATATGCCTTGAACATCCATTTCCATTTCACCGACGTTTTTTTTCAGCCGTTTCCCAGCGTCGTCGAGCTCTACATTAATCGCCAATTAATCCGTCTGTCTCAAAGAATAGTTTGAATTTATAGGAAATAAATCCTTCATACAGATAGTTTATTTAAATAAACTACTACGAATCGTTAAAAGACAGTTTCAAGCGTATGAAACTTCTATGTTGAACATATTTATAATAGTTATTATAATGTCTTCATCATTCGTTCTTCGTCTGATGCTGAATTAAACATCGATGCTCATTAAAACGGAATCAAAGCTTTTCATCTAACTGTGCTCGAGCACAGCGGTCCGTTCATCGTTAGCCCATATAAAGACGTCCCATATGCATACAAATAGTTTTTATAGGCATATTTTTCATACATACATATACATATCTACATATTCATGCATATGTAGCTGCGATGTAAACATCTCTAAACGAAACGAATTGCAGTTCGGAGTAGACTTCGCAAAAATCAAATTTCAAAACGAATCATTTGCATAGAGAAATATAAATATTTATATATGGGTGCTGTAGAAGGGCTAGAGGGGCGGGCCGAGGCGGGGTGGGGTGGTGTGGGGCGGTGTTTTATTGCCAGACGGCAAACGGTAAACGAACGCCTCATCTTCGATTCAGTTGGACATGAAGCAAGGCGGACTTCAGGCCCCTCCCCCTGGGCGCTATTGCCAACTAACGCAAATAGAAGTTCTGCCATGTAGCATAGTGTATGTGTGTGTGAGTGTGTGTGTGTGTGTGTGTGTGTGTGCTTGTGGAGGCTGCATAATCCAGAAAGTGTGAACGAACGAACGAGCCCAACTACGGAAGTTGTTGGCGCTGCGTTTTTCGCTGTGAATCTGTGGCACAGTTTGCTTTAACGGGCGCTGCTCCGCCCAGTATTAAGTCCCCTTCTACCGCCCCCTTTCGCCGTGAAACGACTTCACTTGTCTGGTTGTGTAAATATTTGTGGAGCGAACGAAGCTATTTGATCACCAGATGTGGCACACGAAAATACAGTTCTTTTCAATGCGCAGCACACACTTTTTTTTTTAAGGGTTAGGGTATTGAAAGTCGACCAGGTCACCGTTTACTCCGTTTCATTTACGACTCTCGTCTCAGCCCATGTATAATGTTCCATTATCTATGCAAAACATTTCTTATCTTTCCGGTTCCTTGTATTAGATAAGAAAAGTAACCGAAAACTTGAAGAAAATACTGATTCAGCATGTTTTCGAATGGAATGGACATAAACAAGTCGCGAGTGCTCGACTAGCATACCCTACACAACACACAAAAACCACACACACACACACAAACTTCTGCTTTTTCTCTTCCTGAATAACTTTGGTCTGATTTGTATATAATTATCGTGGCCTAAAATGTGTACTATTTATATATACCAGAGCACAAGAAGCTGGCTTTAAAAATAAAATATAATTTTCAAAAAATATCCAAATGAGAATGTTTCCTAATATGTATATACCCTAGGCACACCAATTTTCGTGCCCCTAGATGTTGTAATCTCTGGGCTACGTACAAAAACCGATTGTAAGAGTCGATATTTATCGATATTTAAAGTTAGCTCTTCAGCTTTTCCTCGCGATCAAGAATATTATATATACTTTATAGGGTCGTAGATTACACACATTTACACACTTAAGCATTATAATCCTTTTCAATGGGTGCGGGGCATAAATTTGTAGAAAACTACTATAAAACCTATTTTAACGATTGCTTTTAGATATTCCCTTATGCCTAATTTATTCAAAAGGCTGAGATTTGTTTTCATTTGAAAGTCAATGAACTCTCCCCAAATAGAAACTTGCTCTGGCTTCAATTGTTAACCACGCCCAACCTCATATTGGGCGGACACATGCTCGGCCAAGATCGCCAAGATGTTTACATTTAGCTGCGGCCCTCAGAGTTTAGAGCTTGAGAATGCATTGTTAATCTAACAATGAGACGATGTTGGGAACAGCTCTTACTATCTCTGCAACTCCATGCGCATCTCTTTTCTGCAATTAGCCCCCATTTTTGCGTGGTTATCGTTGTCAATCATGAAGAAACTGGAAACGTAACCACTTATTATGAGTAATGGATATGGCTTGATTAACACACATGCAGAAATGACACTTCTTTTAAGATGGCCGAAGATTAAATACCCTTTCAGATGACAATCAATTCGACTACAATATCCCAAAGCAGTTAAATGATTTAGTTCTTCAATGTTGATAGGATAAGAATTTTAAAACCTTTCAAACTCATAATCTAATCAGTTTATTATCATTAAAACTAAGTTTATTTCTTCATGAATAAAGCAATAATTTCTTCAATGGATTACATCTTTGGTGAACCAATCGAACTACCCGCTGAAAGGGTATAAAACACGCATGCCTCTGATCTTCAGATTGAGGACTGTGAATCGACCAAGTCGGGAGGAGCATGACTCACTTTCATTCGAGGCATTCGAATATACTCGCCAGGTAAGTCTTTATGAGCAGCCCATTATATTTCAACAATCCGTCAGGGGTGGATCGTGAAATGCAGCAAAACAAGCTACCAGCTCCGGAATAGGGTCAATGACAGTGACGCACAAAGCTGAATGCATTCTCGAATTTACCTGCAAATGGAGGCCAAAAGAGAGTAGGACAAAGAACGTAAGAGGCAATGAAAAAGGCACGTCATAAGATATTTTCACCCTCTTCTGCCTTTTTTTTAGAGGGTACTTTTATTTTGTCATACAACAGAAGAAAACCCAAACCCGGTGGATGAAATGTTACATAAATCCGTACGTGAAATGTTAATATACATTTATGTTATTACATTTATGTAAATGAAATGTAACATAAATGTTACATCCGTTCTTTTGCAATATGTCGAAAGCTGCCGGAACGGACAATTATATTCTGCATCTTTTGAAGCTTACGAGTTTTACCTGAGCTTCAACTTTAATAGAGTACTCAATAGCCAAAGCCTAAAGCCAACATTTCTATAAGTACAAGCTATGTGTCGTGGAAAATAAAGTGCGCGTCCCACATTTCAATTAACTATTCAAACCGGGGAATGCAGAAATAACTAGGCGTATAGCTGGAAAGACTGAGGCAGTCGAAGAGCCCACCAAGTGGTCAATCTATTGAATTGAGCAGAAGTCGAGCCAGGCACTCTTCAGCTCTTCAGCTGTTCAGCTCCCTTCCATGTGCGCCACACAAGTAATTAATGTCATTGAGTCAAGCAATGTGCCCCACTTCAGGACTGTCGCACCCGCAACCCGCAACCGCCTGCCGCTCAGCTGCACAGTGAAGGCAATGTCTTTGTTCACAGGCGTTCCTACAAGTATGAGGAGCTGGCGGCACCTACTGCCTGAGGATGGATGGAGTGCAGCTGATTCATCATCGGCTGGCAATGTGGCATTGCGGCTCCTTGCACAGTTGGTTCTTGTGCCGCATAATGATGGCATCTAATTGGCTTTGCTGCTTCGTTAACTTGGCTTACACGGCACGCCATAAGCCAAGAGGCGGCCGCTTCCCTCTCAGCTCTCATATGCAGCCCTCGTCGAGAAGGTGTTTTCCTTTTGCATGTCACAATGTTGTCGTAATCAAGAAATTAATAATCGCAGCGTCGGCGACGGTTCTGCTAATTGCCACTGACATGACGCGTAAATGATAAGGCAACGCCTGAGGTGTTTCCTCGTGGGTGACCATGGAGTTCATTGCCACCAGACGCCACTCGGGGCACGAACTGCGTCTCAATCCCCTCCTCAAATCCCACTTTTACCGCATGAAAGAAACGCGCTAATAAATAAGTTTCATAAGTTTCATCACGCCGCGCACATAACAAAGGGACATACATCATGAAACACAGCTGCTTGGAAACCAAGCCAAGCGAGACATTTACCTGCCACAGATGATTCTCCGATTAGGAATGTCGCTTGGCAAACTTTAGTTATAGTTTTTTTGGTTGGCCTATTTTGGTCTTGTTTCGGAATTCGGTCTGATTGCCCACTCCTCGTTAAGTGAGTCTTTAAACTATAAATATTCATTTTCCACATCATGTGCATAAACAGACTAATGCTTGCCACGCCCACACGCCCGATCACATTTGAGGCAGCGCCCACACACCTGACATGTGGGTCGATTTGGCTTTGGCGTCAACTCGTTTGGATTGGGGTTTCATGAATGAACGAACGAATGAATGTGGCTGTGACTGTGGCTGTGGTTGGGCCGTACTACAATTTACTACGTTGCGTCCCAAGACGTGAGCAGACATAAATTAGATGGCACTTGGCAAGTGGATTAAGCGGCATTTGCTCTCACATTACAGTGCATCAAATGGCACTCGGAGAGTTTCCAATGAAGGACGCATGAGTAAGAATGTTATCGAGTGTCGCAATTGCATGACCACGAGTTACTCCATGCTCAATTACCATACGAGTCGCAAGTCGGGAGTGCTCGACTAGCAGTTACTATGGAACTTACGCTATACACAAGCATTGGCTGTGCTTCATCTTCCCTCAACCCCACTCGATAGAAATTGTAGCCTTGTATAACTCGGTATGTATAGTCCGATTTTTTTTTGGATCTCAACGATCGATAATTTATATTTAAAGTTTTTAGCATTTGTAGCTTCTGAGATCAAGACATAATCAGAATGAGGAAATACGCCGAAAGAGAGAGAGAGAGAGAGAGAGAGAGAGAGAGAGAGAGAGAGAGAGAGAGAGAGAGAGAGAGAGGAGAGAGAGAGAGAGAGAGAGAGAGAGAGAGAGAGAGGGAGAGAGAGAGAGAGAGAGAGAGAGAGAGAGAGAGAGAGAGATAGAGAGAGAGATAGAGAGATAGAGAGAGAGAGAGAGAGAGAGAGAGAGAGAGAGAGAGAGAGATAGAGAGAGAGAGGGAGAGAGATAGAGAGAGAGAGAGAGAGAGAGAGAGAGAGAGAGAGAGATAGAGAGAGAGAGAGAGAGAGAGAGAGAGAGAGAGAGAGATACAGAGGAACAGAGAGCTTGATAACCAAGTACTTTAGGGTCAGAGACATTTCGACCAAGCCATAATACCCTGCTTTGTCCATTTTCAATGGGTATATAATTAGTTCTTAAACATGATGATGGAACTGCTGTTGAACTTAGTCTTGAACTAACCATCAGGGGGAACAAAGCAAACAAACTCAGCCAAGACGATTGAAAGTGAACTAAGTACTCGTAGAGCGAGAAGACCCACAAGCAGAAGTGCGAAATGGGTTCGACTTACAACTGATCCATTGTCTTAAGTTTTTTCAGCTGAGCATGCGGTGTACAAACAATTGGCACGTGTCTGTTTAGACAAAAGTACAAAACACAAGCCGTAAAGCAGGCAAATCAATTGAACTCTTCGCCCGCTGTGCAGCAAATGTGTTTCCCAAGGCAAAAACAAATTGGTTTGAAGTCTTATTCGTATTTTGGTTATTTTCAACAGCAGCTAATTTCGTCGTCTTGCAAGTGCATTCGAGCCCGAACCGGATCCGCAGCTGAACTGGCCGCCCTCATGCTGGCCATGTGGCCGGGAGGGCCATCCATTGGATTGGTCTACATGTGGTTTTCTATTTACACTGCCATGATTAACAGCCAACAGAGCCAAACTGACCTCAATTTGCTCTCTACCCCATTTCAATCACTCATTCAAAGCTGCGCCAGCTCGTAAGTCAACTTATGCTTGGACGAAAAGAGGCGAAACATCGACATGTGTTCAAAAATATCTGCAGCCAGAATTAGTTCAACAACTTTTATTGCTTGCCCTTGTGTAGTTTAGAAGATTATAAGTATAATTAAGAATAATTATATAATACTTTCATTACTAATAGTGTAAAAAAAAGACTCTAATGCATTAGCTGGATCCAGCTGATACGATGGATTCCCTCGATTCTCTCTAACTAAAGACTTGAAATTTGAAACATAGCCTATTTTTTTTATATGTAGAACAATCTAATATTTCTTTTAATATCGCCTCAAATATTTATTATTTCGATAAAACTAGATTTGAATCAAATCATAGTTCGGATCTCATAATCATAAAATAAGGTTTAATAATAATTTGCTTTTTGGCTACTTCCCCAAAATAATCAAATTTTAAAATCGGACTCTGAATACCGATCGTATTCCAGAATAAATTATTCATCGGAATCGGAATCGGACTCTGAATACCGATCGTATTCTACAATAAATCTTAACGGTAAGAAAACTAAAGAGCACAGCATAAATGGGGCCTCATGCTCAAGGCCAGGGTATCTTTTAGTCAATCACTCCCGAGCAGAGCACACGCTGGCATTTCATAAAAGACCAACAGATATCTGGGCGAGGTATGACAGTAAGATGCGGGGCATATGGCACTTGGTGGAGTGTAGTCTCTTACCTTTGCTGCCTTTCAAAATGCTGCTGGGATGGCCTCCAGTGCGTCCGCCTGTGGAGTTGCCGCCGTTGCCGTTGTACTGATGCTGGCCAGAAACCTGGCTGTTCAGCGAGGAGGTGCCGCCCAGGGAGGCGACATCTTCGCGCGAGGCGTGCAGCGATGCGGACGCCGACGTGGACGTGGACTTCTTGATGGCGGGTGGCGGCAAGCCCAGAGGTGGACCTGCTGCTGCTGCTGCTGGCTTGTGCACCATGGCATAACTGTTGCTGTCGCCGTTGCCAGCAACAGCAACAGCTAGATCTGAATTGAATTTCTTGGCGTGGCTAGCCAGGCTACTTCCGTTGGCAAGGTTAGAATTTAGACTCGAGTTTCCGTTAAATGTTGCAAAACTGGTTGAAGCGACGCTCGACGCAGCTGCCGCTGTTGTTGTTGCTGCTGCTGCTGCTGCTGAACTGGCAACAGGATGTGGATGCGAGTGCTGGTGGGAAGCATTTAGCACAGCCGACGCTGGCGCCAACTGTTGCTGCTGCTGCTGCTGCTGCTGTTGATAATAATGGCTGTTAAAAAGCTGCTGCTGCTGCTGCTGTTGTTGTTGTTGCATTAGGTAATCAGTCGAGGCAGGCGCTGCCGCCGTCGAGTTTGCTGCCTTTGCCAGCAATGCGCCGCTTTTGGCCGCTGCGCCAGCTGCAGCTGCGCCGCTTAACGCTCCCGCTCCCGCCGCCGCCGCCGCCCCCGCCGCCGTGATTATTGGCATCTTCTGTTCACGATATTGTCGAAATTAAACTTAATTTGTTGCTCAGCTCTAACTCAAGCCGCAATTATGGCATATCTATTGGCCATTGCGCGTACTAAAAGCGTTTCATCTCGGCATCAATTTTGTTGCCATTCGTTTTTTATTTTTTCTATTTTATTCATTTAATTTGTATAATTTACGATATGCTTTGTCTAGCTGCTGCTAATTATTATCTCGTGTTCGCTTTTTCATTGGGCATTCATTCGTCGGGCACATTTGACATCATCAGCATCGCATTTTTGTTCAGTGTTCAAAGTGCCTAAAACCAAATAAAAGTCATATAAATAAGTGCAAGTGTGTCAAAGACATCATTTCCAGAGAACTGCATTACATTATACAAAACTATAATCCACATAAATAGCTTTTAATTTACACACATCTGTTTTCGCAACTACAGTAGAGCTTGGTTTATACTATACTACTCGCCTTTTGCGATTTATTATCTTATAATTATTGATCTTTTATTACCCAAGTCCTAGACGATACATAAAGACCAACAAGCAAAGAATGTCGAGCGGCAAGAAGTCAAATTGACCTTTGAACTGAGGCAAAAGAAGATTTCTCTAGTGGAGCATGTCCGCAGAGAACCTATCCTAAATCCAGCTCCAGGCTGTCTAAATATATATGTTAACCTGTCTGTTTAAGCGTTATATTCACACACAACAATACACACATGTTGACACACACACACACACACACACACACACACACACACACACACAACGCACACTTGACAAACTGTGGAATAGGTTGACTTTCTGCCTATACGAGAGCCGATATTTCCCATTAAAACCTTCGAGTGTGCCCAAAGAACTATTTATCAACAAACGATTTCTAGCGAGCAAAAATAGTTACTTTTATTCACAACATTTACCCAAGCAGACGCTATTTAACTTGATGCGCGATTAAATATATATATTTCGGATAAGAAAGACGTTTAAATCTATGTTAAATAGATTTATCTGCGCGTCTATTCATTTGAAAACAAGTCGCTAAGTCGAAGGGGCGAGAAGCTTTGGGAGGTTGAAATTATATTGATGAAATTTATCGCAGATCCCTCCAGTTGCTGCATGTAGTACATATACATATGTATGTATATGAGTAGGCCGCATTGTAAAACTTGATTGTGTATGAAACAGAAGTTTTAAAACGAAATCTAGAAATCCAGAAATCTTTATAGCAAATTGGCCTTAGGCTCGACGACAAACTCATTTATTCCCCGTTTGCACTTGGCGAACTTAGTCATAAGGTTTTTACCTATTTTAATGGAAGTTGCGTTTGTAACTGCTTTCTTTCCGCTTGGATAGAAATCTTAAAATGTCGAACGCATAGAAAAAGACGTCTCCGACATTATGGAGTATATATCAGTATGATCAGTAGCACGACAATATATTCTATATAGTTGAGACCTTCTGCCTGATTCTATGCAAAGCATTTTGTCAGTCTGTCAAAGCTATCGATGAGAAGTTTTGCACAGATCCGTCTTTTTGTTGTAGACAGTGCAAAGTTTTCCAGGGACGACAACTTGCAACTTATCATGCGCTCTTTCAAGATAAGTTTCACTCTGCTTCTTACATATCGGAAAAATCTTATCAACAATGGAATAGTATATGATAATTGATTCAATGGAAGAAACGATCGAGTTTTATTAAGTAAGGAATTATTCTTTTCGCCTCCAATTCGAAACCTTCTCAAAAGGAACGATATTTTATGGCTGCTGAGGAAACGATCGATCGAAATTGAGGTTTTTTCATAGCCCTTAAAAGGATAGTTTAATCTTCTTCAACCTATCGAAGCTGTCGTTCTTACTTCGTATTCTTTTTTAGTCAAGATATAAATAAAAAGGCTTAACAAATATCTTCAATAACAATTTCAATAGTTAGTTAAATGCCAGCTTTTAGATATTCAAATGAAATTCAACGTTTACACGATTCTTTTCTTGCATAAGCGCAACAAATAACAAAGTCAAAGTTGAGCACAAATGTAATTTTCCACGAAAATCCAAAATGTTGACTCATGCAAAAAATTGAGTTGGAAAAAGAAAATTAACTGTGCGAAAAAAAAGGGGCAGCAAGCGCGGCAATAGCATTAAATTCCTCAAGCGAAAAATTTACTCCAATAATAAAAAGAAAAACAACAACAACAACAACAAAAAACACTACAAAAATTAAGAGGCAACACAACAAAACACAGTTCTCTATATAGGGAGCTGCGGCAACAATCACCAGCAAAGAATGCCAGCAGCGGCAGCGGCAGCAACAACAACAAAGAGAACAACAACAACAACAAAGAGAACAACAAAGACGAGAAACGAGTTTTCAGACCATGCCACCAGATCGACCAGTCAGACATGATGCCACAAGCAACAACAACAACAGCAACAACAACAACAACAACAACAACAACAACAGCAACAACAACAACAAGAGCAACAAGAAGAACATGAGAGGCAAAGGTAACCCCCACATAAGCATGGACACATACAACACATACACATGCACACATGCATGCGCTGTACATAGTTAAATGTGTATTGGTATTGTTGGCATCTGCACTTGACGCGGGACGCGGGACGCAGACGCAGGATAGCTAACAACAATGCGCTGAGAAAACGAGTCGCTGACGCCGCGAGACGCGATGCGACGCGACGCGACGCGGCCTGCGGTCAAGAGTCGGCACGCTCTCTATTTGGAACGCTGGCGTTGCATGTCGCACGTTGCACGTTGCACGTTGCAAGCTGCTGCTGCTGCTGCTGCCACCTGTCGCTAAAAAACAAAAAGGCGAAAAGTGCACGTAGCGGCAACAATAATTTCACTTCATGGGTGAAATTCACCGTTAACATTTATAAAAGTCTTTTACTTTTGCTTTGCTCCAAACCACATTAGGTTTTTATGTGGACAAAGCTGGCCGATGCGCTGAGGTGCCGCTTAATTTATAGAGCAATTAGTCAGACTATGAATATGATAAAGTGAGCAGCTCGCTCGCTTAAAGCTTTGTGTGCATGTATGTATGTGTGTGTTGAAGTTTCCCGCAATTAACGTGCATGTGTGTATATTAATGAGAAAAACTCAAGTTCATGGTATAAAAAAAAGCGCATGGCAGACCAGTTTTCCATTAGATATTTCATCTACTTTCTATGATACGCTCGCATATGTGGAATGTGGTCAAATCGCGACAAGGTAAACAATTTCCAATTATGTTGTGTTGTGGGCAAACATTGGCAACAACAATAAATAACAAAAAACAGAAACAGAAAAGACAAAAAACACTTTCATTTTTCGCACCTTCTTGTTTGCTTCGATTTGTGTGTGTTTATTGATCGGCAATCGCAGCGATCACAACAAACGCAGGAGCTGGAGCTGGAGCTGGCAGCCACTTTCCATTTCGGAGCATGAAAAACCGCAAACGCGTTTTCCAAATTGCGCGACACTCACACACTATCACACACACACACACACACACGCGCGCGCGCGTCTTCTGTAAGGTGATATTATGGATATGTTTGAACTTGTTATTGCTTTGATACCTCTCGAAAACGCGTTACACCTGCGCCGCAGTTTGTGGTATTGGGAGAAACTAGTTGCGAGCAACGCGCTTCTGGATAATTTTTAAATAAATGTTAAATGTATTCTAAATAGCTATGCGTTTTTTGCATTAAAGTGCAAAATATTTTTTCCCGCTGGAAAACTTCGAGAGTAAACACGCGCGGCTCAACCGAATCAAACGAAATCTCAACTACAACTAAGCGATATGTTACTTGATATAATATCGATACTCGTTGAGCGTATACCTGTTGCTCATACAAAACACACACACACGCAATATAACACATAACAAATAACTCAAAGCGCATTTATAGAGTAAGCGCTGCAATAAATAAATGCTACACAATTATCGCATCGTTGTGTTTAATACGTTTTAATAGATTTATTATAACTGTGAACTTTTGTTTTTAAAAATTTAAAACAGCCACAGCGGCATTAGCAATTAAACAATCACTCACGCACGAAACAGATGCATTTGGTATTTTTAACATATCGATATAATGTCAGTGAGCGCATTTATCGATATCTATTCACAACGAGTTGGCAATTCACAGCGATAGAAATGTTTTGGTTTTTAAATGTACTGTCTGTTAAAATAAATTACGACCAACACAGCAAGCATGTATGATTTTAATTTGATTACAACAAAATGTATAAGTACAAAAGACTTTCTTTAAAATATCTCTAAAAATTCACTTATGTTAATTTCCAAAATTATTTGTTAACAATTATAATATAAAAACCAAAAAAAAAAATTTATTAAACTTAAATTTACCGTAAATATGGAAATCGGAAGTAAGTTGCAGTTTCAGTTTGTTATGCCTGGCCGAGTAATCAACTGTTGTTGACAGTTCCACTTGGCAATGAGCTTGAGGTTCGAATCTCCGAGGCATTCTGCATTTTCGACGTTCACGGCGATAAGTACATGGACACGCGAAATGTGGGAAATGTGCTTAGGTTTTTAGGTTGTGTACCAACAAATAAGGAAGTCAATGATATTATAGCAGCCACTGATTCTGTAGAAAACCCTGGAGAAACGCATTTAGTCAAGTTTATGGCACACGTTTCTCCTTTGCTTATGGATCGAAAGTAAACGAATTTATAATCCATTTCAATACGCATATTATTTTAATGGCACATATTTATAACTCACAGAATGGAACCAGCAAGTCCCGAAAAAATTTTATCTGCATTCGAGGTTTTGGATCCAGAAAACAAACGCTATCTTACAAAAGAGTACTTTGAAAAGTTAATGAAGGAGGAAGGAGAACCATTTAACGATGATGAATTGAAGGCTATGTGGCCAGTGGCAATAGACCCCATTACGGGGAATGTACCCTATGTGTTCTACATAAATCAACTAAAGGTATGAAGTGCTTGTTTGTTCCGATTTCTTAATAATCAATTATAAAAACTATAATCCAAACAGCACAAAACCACTATTTATGATGTCGCTGAAGCAATCAAGGAGGAGCTCGCTGCTAACGATAAGGAAAAGAAAAAGGAACGCAACCCGATGCCACAACTGTATGCCCCTAATCTATGAAGGTATTATTAAATGATATAAAAATTAAATGTTTGTGAAATTATAAGAAAAGAATATATATTTGTATAAAAATATTCGTTTTATTTTATTCATAGTTTTGATACACCTCATAACTTATTAATTTATGTAATCTAATTTTTATCTTAAAATTTTTATTTTTGAATAATGCGCATTTCGCATAATTTAAAAAAACGTTATCCACGCAAACCGACTTACCGATGGCTGTTAACAACAGCTCAGTGAATGTTAATGTTATGCGCGCTGTTATGTTAAATAACATTTTGTTTGTCATTCTCCTCTTCTTCCATCTTTTTTTGATGAACCCAACCAGTCAGAAAAAGCCACGTCAGCTTTTCGTGCACACCCATTCAGTAAAGTCCACGACATCTTGACTCAGACTTTGCTGCGCAGAATTACAAGGTGATTGAGGAAATTGCGTGAGATTAGGTTGACTAGACCTGGGTAAACATCACAGAGGCAATGAAGAAATCTAAAGCCACAAAGTACATGAGAAACGCAGCAGAAGCAGCAAAAGTGGAAGCAGCGCTTCCAATGGTTTAAGTAAAGGAAAATCAGATAAAATTCAGTGCTCGTGCATATATCACGGAGGTTAAGAGCTCCACAAAATGAAATTTTAATTTTTGCAAAAGTCTTGCACGCTCGATCGATAATTAATTGCAACAATAACAACACACACACACACACACTCACACGTAAACCAAATGGCACCAGTAAACGGAGTGCTTTTATCCAAGTGTGTGCCTCTTGGCACCAACTTGAATCTGAGTGCGAGTGCGTTGCCCAAGCTGCGACCTGCGCCCCTGTCAGCAACCGCGGTGCTGCTCAAGGGTGGCTCTTCGCCGTCCAGCTCGGGCTACGCATCCTCGTCCAACAGTGTGGCAGATGAGGAGTCAATGTCAATGGCTTCGAATGCAGCTACGCCCACGAAGGCCAAAAAGCGGCGCCTGGATCACCTGTCCTGGGAGGAGAAAGTCCAGAGAAAGTAAGTTGTGGCGGCAACCAGGCTAGCCCTTTATTTATTGCGTATTTGTGTTTGCTCCTTAGAAAACTAAAGAACCGTGTGGCCGCACAAACCAGTCGGGACCGCAAGAAGGCGCGTATGGAGGAAATGGAATATGAAATCAAGGAACTAACTGAGAAAACGGAAATATTGCAAAACAAATGCGAGAGCTTACAGAGCATTAACGAATCACTGCTGGCCAAGAATCAGAAGCTCGACTCGGAAATGGAAGTATTGCGACAGGAACTTGCCGAAATGAAACAGCTTGCCAAGAAGTACAGCAATAGCAACAGCAACACAGCTAGCGTCAATGCAAACGCTGAGGGCTGTGTGTCCACACTCACTGGATCTGCAGCATCCAATGCTGACCCTCTGCAGCAGGGTACACAAGTGGACACACAGTCGTCAGCGCATGCATTGACCTCGAAGAGGTTGCAGCAGCAGCTGAAACAGAGCAACACAACGGCCTCTCTCTGGAGAATTGTGGCGCTCTGCCTTCTATACAAGACATGCTGCTCGTCGACGATGAGGAGTTCGATGCGCGACGCCTCGAAGAGCTGGCCGAAAGTCTCCTCGCAGATATCACAGCAGACCTGGAAACAGGCAGTGGCACATGCGACGAAGCTGCTCCCAAAGATGCAGGCCAGCCAGAGCGATTGCCTGGACCAATGGTGGGGACCACAGCAGAGTGCTTGGAATCCAACAGGCATAGAGCTGATGGCTTAGGCAATGACACCAAAACGCAACCCTTTATAATATGCACACCAACACCTATTGAGAACAACGCCGACATCAACAACAGCCCGCGTATGCAGGTGTCACAGATAAATGGAAACCCACAAAAGCAAACTACAGCCACAACGACGATACCAACAACGACGACAATTTCAGCAGCTGCGTTCCTGCAAAGCGCCACACCCGACACGGTGTACGGCACCTACGATGCCAAAACGAACTCCATCACAATTGTCATGGATGGCGATGCGGTGCCTGTCAACGAGGCAGTCGAGGAAATCTACGGCGAGGGCGTCACTGCTGGCGAGGATTCTACAGATGTTATCATGAAGTGCCCGCCGCCAGCAACGTCACCCTCGCAGGTTTACCTCAACGTGATAAACGCCACCGACGACTCGGATGATGAAGCGACCAGCCATCTAAATTTCGAGCCCATTGAGAAGTTCCTTAGCCCGCGCATTAAGGCCATCTCGCCGCTGGGCAAATCGCCCGCCCGCTCCATGCATTCGGTCACTTCGGATCATGGCTACGAGTCGGTTATGGGCTCACCAGCATCCACGACTCTGTCCCAACTGGACAACGATGTTGCTCTGCCCACAGAAGATGACGATTTCCCCTGGGAGAGCAATTTCGATGAGCTGTTCCCCAGTTTAATATGAATAGTTCACATGAACTTCAGAGAGGCTTCGTAAATGTTAAGTTTTCAAATTGAAAAACCTGTTGGATCATCCAATTCTCTCTCTTAACTTGTTAGTTTATGTTTAAAATCTGGCCGGCCGCTCTCATTTTAAGTTGTTTTTAGCTCGTAGTAAACGCAGTTGTAGTTGTTGAAAATGGGAAAACCAAAGTTTTCCCATCTCTGTACAGAATTTGTCAGCGAAGGCTTTATATGATATTCAACTAAAAGGTAGTCGCTAAGCTTATTTGTAAGTTTCTATTTATATTTAACACCTGTCATTCACATAGGCTAATATTTTTGTAATTGTAATATTTCAATGTGCTCAAAGAATTATCCAAAAACATGCAGACCACGTACATATATACATACATATATGAATATTCAAAATATATAAAGTCCACAACGGAAAGAACATATACTTTTATTTCCCCCATATTATATAGACCCTACGACCGGGATTTAGGTATTGTGCCTCCTAAATTTGTTTCCTATTACAAGTGAACCTATTCAATATTTATTCTGGCAAAGGGGACCTTTGATACGGTCATATTATTTAATGAATCATGTGGACAATTTGGCTTGATATCTTAATCTTAAATGGTATAAGCTTAAATTAAAAATAAAAGAAAAAAAACGATTATGCACATTTCCTCTTTCTTATTATTGTGACCTAAATAATGCTCGATGTGCGGTTTTTTTGACTCAGGACTTATTTAATAAAGTGCGCAGTTATGAAATCATACAGTTGGTCGATAATCTGAATCGCGCCACTTTTTATTGACGTCACGCTCTAGACGTAGACGTACGTGAGCACAGAGCTGTCACCCTTTCGCAATGACAGTGTTGCATCTAGCAACAAGCAATATTTTTTAAAATCAAATAGTCGTTGTGCAGCCCTGTTGCTATCAGCTGTTGTATAACAGATTTTTGTATAACATAGGAAAAACATTAAACATCTGTTGGCAGGGGAAGGCAGCACGATTAATGTTTATTTGCTTATTGCACAAAATATAACTCCTCAAACCATAGTAAAAAGAGGGAAAGCTTTTTATAACTATTTCCTGTAACTGTAATAATCAGACAAGATAATGATTTCAAAAATATATAAGCCAACGGATTTAATCAAAGCTGCAAATTAAAAGTAATCGATAAAACATAAACAAATGCAAATTGAAGGCGCAGCAGCTTGAAAGAAACGAAGAACAGAAACCTTCAAAAACGAATTTCTATAAAATTGTGGTACATAAAATGGATAACAAACAGGAAAACAAAAGCGTTGAGGCAACAGCAAATGAAAGCGCGGACGCCCCGGTTGAGCTGCCGGCTGCAGTCAAGTCCGTAAACGCAGACGAGGACAACGTTGTGAGTCCGCCAACCGGCAGCAAAGTGATTAAGAAAAAGAATAAACCAAAAGGACGGAGTCCAGTTGCCGGCACTGATTTGGATACAGAACTGAAGAAGCTAACGCAGCGCAGAATCAATGTGGCCGGAGCGCCAAAAATGCCGCTGAATTCATATGTGAGATTTATGAACGACCGCAGGGAGCAGCTGCGTCGCGAGCATCCGAACCGCACCGCACTGGAGCACACCAAAATGATTGGCGAGGAGTGGCACCAGCTGACCGAAGATCGCAAGGCGCCGTACATGGAAGCGGCTGCCAAGGACAAGGCGCTGTAGGTGGAGCGGTCAACTGTGCTTTGATATTCTCATTCCACATCCAATACTCATACATTGTTTTGTCAACATTTACAGATACCAGGAACAAATGCACAAGTTCCTGAAGGAGCACCCCGAAATTGTGGCAACCGAACTGGCCAAGGCGAAGAAGGCGTTCGACAGCAAAAATGCCAGCACATCAAAGGAGAAGGCAACTAACCACAGCAGCAGCAGCAGCAGCATGGATGCAGCTGCACCAAAGAAATCGATTGTGAAGAACACGGTGAGCAAACAGCAAAGCACACCAACACCACCAGATCCGGACGATATACCCCTGGCCCAAGTGAAGCGTACTCCAACACCACCACCACCAGCAGCACCGGCATTTGGCTCCTGCGGTCCGCCGCGGCCCTGTGCGGCTGGCGAGATACCCATTTATACGAACGAGTTCATTGAGCACAATCGGAGCACCGAGAATGAGCTGCGTCTGTTGCGCAAGGCCAAAACGGATCTGGAGCAGCAAAATGCAGTGCTCGAGCAGCATGTGGACAACACCAAAGCCGGACACGCCAAAGTCATGGGCGAGGTGTCCGAGCTGAAGGAAGAGAATGCGCGCTTGGCGGCATACATTAAGAATCTGCGACAAAAGATTGTGGCCACCTTAGGTGGCATCACGCTGCCACCGGTGCACCCCGGCGGACTCAACGTGGACAATGTGGACAAGTACATACATCACTTGGCCGGCATGATCAGCAGCAGCTCGCCCGCCGCCGGCGAGCATCAGAACAATGCCATGCTGTTGAAGGTGGGAGATCTGCTATCCAAAATGGACACCTCATCCTTGCAAAAACCATAAGCTTACATAAAAAACAAAAAACTTCGTCTGGGGAGGGCAGCAGAGAGATGTCTCTGTATTAGTTTAAGTACAATCGTATACATAAATGTTCGTATAGTTTGTGTCTGCATTTGAGAGAGTAGTAAATCCTGCGAATCAAACCAAGTTACACAAATACTTCATTAATTTAAAACAAAACATGAATCGATTAAAAAGTTAAGAGCATTGCAACCTGCGAACATCTTCGTCGTCGTAATCGCAGCTATTATTGCTGCGTGCCGAAAGGCTGCCCATGCTACGATACGAGCCGATGCGCGGAGTACGGCTCAGGCTGCGCAGCCCAGGCACAGAATCACCATCGACGGGTTGTCGACGACGCAGCCACACCTTGCGAACCACATAATAGCTGCTCGCCAGCATTGGCACTAACATCAGCGGATGGCAGGCAATGCGCAGCACAAACAGAAAGCTGGACATCATCAGATTGATCAGAGTCTCTGCGGGATGCGCCGTCGTCAATGTGTGGAAATGTGTGTCTATGCCGCCACGGACTTACCTTCGATCTGCCAAATGGTGGTCACTGTGCTAAAAATAGCAGTCGAAACCGCCTGCAGCAAATAATAGATCATTGTGAATATTGGATATGGATTCCCTTGTCGACTGGACTTGTGCTGGGTTTGGCTTTCGGATTGGTTTGAATCCAACACACAGTGTGTGGGCTACTAAGTTATTTCGACTGACTGACTGGCTGACTGATTGGGGAGCACGTAATACTGTAGCTACCTTTTGTAGCTGGGAACGTATTTCACGGTTATTGCATCGTCCTGGCTAGAAAATAGTGGTCCAAAATTGTATGGGCGGTGGTTCATCCCATTTGAAAGCATCAAATACGAAACTATTTGGTTTTCATTCTATCAACTACTTGGACTATGAATAAAGTATATAAAATTCAATAGTTTTCTGCAAACCAGATACACTATAAACTCATCTAGTCAACATCAATTTGGTAATAATTCGATTCATTACAAATAAACTGCAAAGGAGTACCAAATTCTCTTGGTATTGATAAATAGGTGCGAAAATTTAGACCCTTACTTGAGATATTTGACATAACTTACAAACAGATTGAAAGGAAACATTTGATTGCATGCAATTACATAACATAAAAAAAAAAAGAATACAAATAAGTACTAGCTTCACGCAGTGAAATGGTGTTTTATTAAACAAAATAGTCGTCGTTTTTCGTTTTCTTCGCAATTAAATTCAAGCACTTTCAACTTGCTTATTTTGTTTATAGGAAGAGCAACAAATAAATTAAAACTTAAAAAAGAAACTAGGTTGGTTTTTTTGTTTTGCTTTTCAAAATAGTTAAGTCTACATAATAGGCGTACAATTAAAGTTTATAACAAAAATAATTTAATGAGATAATAAATCAAGGGCGCAGACTTCAAAAATTCCAGTGAAAAGGGGGCAGAAAATTTGGCAAAAACAAAAATTACGCCAAATTCAAAGGCCATCACTAAAGTTGGTCAACTCTCACAGCGTTTTGTAAATAAGTAGTAAACAGATCTTTTTATCTTTCTCTTCATTTCGCTTCTTTTGCATTTCAAATTAAAAATACAAATTCCCAGGTTTTAGGTTTTGCTTTTGTTTTCTTTTTTTTTTTTTGTTTCAATCTTATTATTTTTTTTTTTTAAATGTTTCAAATCAATCAAAAACTCGCGCAACGAGTCTGCTAAATGTGTATTGTTTATCTGATGCCATGAGCGGCGGATCTGGGTTGGATTAAAAGTTGACGAGCCGGATACCAACAGTCATTAGCGTTAACGAAATTGTTAGTTGGGTTTGATGATGAAAACGCTTCCAGTTTGATAACGTTTTCGGCAGGTGGAATGACGTTTAAAGCCATATTGTTTGGAGTCAATAATAAAACTCCAATTGATTGCGTATTCGGGAGAACAAAATTGAGCGCATTGTTAGGGAATTTTTGAATCAACAATCAACTAACTGCTGTCGTAAAAGGTATCTCGGTATCGGTTGTGTGATTTGAAGTGTTTTGCGACAGATTTAAAGGTGGTTATGGAAATTGAAAATCGTGTACTGTGTGATACTGTTGTGTAGTTATGTTGTGGGTTGTAAAAGGAAACTGCTTATGCTTAGTACGGACATTCATTATATCATATGCAAACTGATCCATTCGCCTTCTGTTCGACTATTGTAGTCTAACTAAATCAATCGGTTGCCGTTTGCTGTTGCTTTTCATATAAAGTATAATAATCTCAAACTTGTCGTCTCATTAGCTGATGCGAGGATGACGCAGATGACTGCTGTTGGTGCTGCTGGCGTCAGGCATCCGCACCATTGGGATTCATGCCAACGGGCGGCACCACCATCATGTTGCCTGTCTTGGGCGTATACACACTAGCATTTGGATCCAGCGTCGAGAGACCGCCGCCTCCGCCGCCGTTGACCACATTACCGGCTACCACATGTAGCGCGGCGGCCACACTTACGGGCACCTGCATCTGCTGTTGAGAAACAGGCACAACCTGTTGCTGCTGCTGGTGTTGGTGCTGCTGCTGCTGTTGGTGTTGTTGGTGCTGCTGCTGCTGCTGTTGGTGTTGTTGGTGCTGCTGTTGCTGGTGTTGATGCTGTTGTTGATGCTGTTGCTGTTGATGTTGCTGGTGCTGTTGATGTTGCTGTTGATGTTGCTGGTGCTGCTGATGCTGTTGATACTCCTGGGCAACGCTCAGGCTGAGCATGGGCGAGGACGGGCCAGGTCCGCCCGATTGTAGCGGAGGTGTGTCGTTCATGCGCAGCATGCTTCCGCCGGGACCATGTGCTCCCGTGTTCAGGCACAGTGTATCCGGCATAACAGCCAGCAGCTGTGCTATCTTGGCCTTGAGATCAATGACCTCATCCTCCTTGGATCGACGATGACCTGGTAGAAAACAAAATATTTGTTTATTACAATCGTTCTGAGTGAACTGCCAAGACAACATACTGTCAGATATTTCTAGCTGGCGCTTGGCCGCGCCCAGAGCCGAGAATAAGTCCAGCTTAACTCTCGTCTCTGCGGATAGATTCTTTTCCAGCGTGGAGTTCTTTTCTTGCATGGAAGCCAGTGCATTCATTAGCATTTCTGCATCCGCCTGCGTGGACTCGCGATTGTGTACCTTAACTTCCAGCATACGATACTGTAAGGAAAATAGAGTTTAATTAAGGCAGTCGAAGAAATGGAATTCGATTCGAACTCCTAAAATTCCTGGTCCAACTAACCTCTTGCTCGAACTTCCGGCCGTGATCCACGGCCATCTGCTTAGCTTCCTCGGTCTGTTTGAGATCGCTGCGCACACGCTTCAGCTCCTCGTCCATTTGCTGGCGTCGCTGCTTGCATTGGACGCTGCACTCAGGACGTGCAGCCTTCTCCTCGGCGGCCTTGCGTGCCTTTTTCTCGTTGGCCAGCTGAGCGTCAAGAGATTGCTTCTGGCGTCGCTCCTCGTTGAGACGCCGCTCAACAGTCTGCAGACTGAGCATATCGGCATGGCGTGCATTGTTAAGCTCCTGTATGCGCTTCTCAAGCTCATCGCACTCCTTTTGCTTGGCCTGCAAACTGGACTTACTGGTCAGATTCACGTCAAGCTTTTGGCGCAGTTCGTTCTCGATTTGCTTCATATGGCTTATTTCGGCACGATATTTCTTAACGTCGGCCTCCAGCTTGAGACACGTTTCGCATATCTTGGATACCACTTTGCTGGCTATGTGCGAGATGGCGGCAGCGGTTGCATTGCTCGATGTTGAGCTGGCCGACGAGGATACGGAGCTGGCATCATTGCTGTTGTTGTTGTTGTTATTATTGTTATTACTGGTATTAGTTACTGCAGCAGTTGCGGCAGTAGCTGCAGCCTCTTTATGCTGCGACTGCTGCTGGCTATGATTGTCTTTGGCTGAGTTGTCCTTCTTTCCACGATTGCGGCGGCCTGCAGGACAAGAGAGAGAGAGCGAGAGCGAGAGAGAGAGTTGTATATAACATTGCCCAATCACTTAGTATATTCAAGTAGAGCCACTTACCTTTCGGCGCCTTCTCTACTTGAGGCACTGATTCCGCAGCGACCGCTGCCTCATCTGTCTCGAACTGCAGGACGTTTCCGTTGCCGACAGCATTGTGCGTCTTTTTGTCTGCAAGCAAGGGGGCGATATCAATTTGCTTCGAATAAAGCGTTTTCTTTTTGTTCAATGCACCCTGTTTGTCCTTTGCCCCCTGTTGCTGCTGATGTTGTTGTTGTTGTTGTTGTTGATAGTTGCTATTGCTACTATCCCAGTCTGACTTCTCCTTATTACTTGTTGTGGTTGCATTGCCATCCACTTGCTGGTAGCTGTTGCTATTGCTATTGCTGTGGCTGTTGCTATTCTTTCCGCCATGCCGCGTGCTATTGTTGTGCTCATTGTCGGCTGCATCGCCTTTGTTGCGATGCTTTTCCTTGTCCATGCTACGCCGATGATTCCTTGAGCCACCGCCAACATGACCATTTGAGGTTGCTGCAAGCATGCAAAAAACATTTATTTATAAATAGAATATTATTGATTTTCAATGATTTTTTTCCTGTATCTGTGCAATAGGCACCATGTCCGTGTGGGGTTGCCAGGAGTTTTGTTATTGTTGATAACACGGCATAAATACATATACATGAATGTATACGCACACGATTATAAGCATATGGCTAAGCCGTAAAAGTTTGGAATGTTTTACGTATATTGGGAGCGTTAAGCTATTGAAAGTAATGCTAAATGCTGCACCTGTTGTTGTCGCTGCTGCTAATGTTGCTGCACTTGATTGCCTGGCTGTAACCGAGGCCGATGTGTTAGTGGACGATGACGGAGATGCGGGCGATGATGAGGAAGCTGCTGCGGCGGCTATTGCTGATGCTGATGCCGTTGCCGCAGTCATTGTGCTGCTGTCGCTGGTATTGTTATCCTTGGTGTGATGATTGCTGCTGCTGGTGCTGCTGCTGCTGTTGTTATTGTTGTTGTTGTTGTTGTTGTTATGGTGATGATGGTGATGATGATTATTATTGCTGCCACTGCTGCCGGCGCCGCCGCCGCCGCCACCATGATGATGATCGTGATGATTTTGTGCTTGTGCTGCAGTTGCCAAAATACCATTCGCCTGGGATGTGGACGATGTGGTCAGCGCTGCCGGCGCCCCTCCAGTGCCATTGGGCACAACGACTGCACTGTTGGCTGCAGCGCTCACCACTGTGGCACCTGCTATCTGTGGCTCTTCGGTAGCCTCCTCGGCAGGCAGCGCCTGCTGCAGTAGCTGCATATAGAACTCATTCTCTTTTGCCACTTCGCGCTGCTTGCGCTGGCGCATACGATAGCCTACGTAGCTTTTAAAGCCAAACCCGAGCGTAACCACCGGATAGCCAATGCTAAAGAAGAGACAGGCGTTCAGCTTAAGCAAACGGGTAACTACTGAATCACTCGATCGGTACTCACCAGTGCGCTGCAAAAGGTCGGCATAGATCTAAATGCGGCATATGTCGACTGTCTTTCCATCGAATGCCCACCTCCAGGTAGACAAACAACATCCAGAGTATTATAGTCGGCAAACAAATGCCCTTATCTGCAACAGGTTGACAACATGGCGAATATTTATACAAAAACAATCATTATATTAACTATGATTATTTAACACACCTGTATGCCAAACGTACTGCACCCAGACGTATGTGCTGGCTGCAAAAAGCAGCCAATGTACGGGTATGAAGAACAAACACACCAGATCCGATGTTATTGCAATGCACACGAAAAGCACAGAAAATGCCTGCAGCAAGTCAATGTAAAACAAAATAAAGTTACAAAAATATAGGTTCGCACAGCCAGCCGCACAAGCAATTCATTTACCAGTCCCTTGTATTTGAAGGAATCATGCACGGAGCGGAGTAGCAGCCAGAAAGGCCACAGGAATTCGAATCGGAACATGAACATAAAATCGGCCACCATCACAATGGCCCAAAGTATTAGAAATTTCATGTATAAAACAGTTGTGCTGCAAAAAAAAAATATCAGAAAAATTCGATTAGACAATATTCTAGCATAAACACAAACTTATGCGTTCGAAAAACTCAAAGCTACATTTTTGAATCAAAGCTCTGGATGACAAAATTCACAGATATTTTGATTATTACTTGATTAATCCATCAATAGCTTTTTAATCAAAGCTCAGGAAGACAAAATTCGTAGGTATTTTGATTATTACTTGATCAATCCATCAATAGCTTTTTTATCAAAGCTCAGGAAGACAAAATTCACAGATATTTTGATTATTACTTGATTAATCCATCAATAACTCTCGATCAAATCGAATTTTCACGCTCAATTAAGACTTTCAAACACATTTGACATCAACATCAGGCAAATCACTGAATAAATTATCTAACTCAATTGGCTCGTGGCGACAAGCAGCATCGAGTATATATATATATATATATATATACATATATTATGATGAAGCAACGAAACATGCAAAATCGAAATGTAAACAAACAAATAAATACGTAATAAAATCAGAAGCAAAGCGACAATTTGCTGAGCAAAGGAATACCCCGAAGAATCGATTAACCAAATAAATAAATAAAATATCAGCTATAAGTTTTAACTGAATTCGTACAGTCTAAGCCCTTAAATTTTCTTATTAATGCAATTTTTAAGTAATATCTTTTAAATATATTATATTTAAACCACGGCCTCTTCAATAAATAAAGTGTTTTTATATCAAATTGCGTTTTTTTTAGTTAATATTCGATGTGTAAAATTGATAAAGCTCTCATATTTATAAACAACCGTAGGACTACAGGGTATTTTCCAGTCGATTCGTTAACAACAATGTTCCTATCAGAGCCAATTTTTGATTTTTTAGAATGTTGATAAACCAAAATAAACTTGAGTTTACGTAGCGCTTAATACAAGTTTGTCGTGAACCAACCAAATCTAGAATAATATATTACGCGATGAGTGTGGTATGCGTAACAGCGCGATAAACTGGATAGGTTTGTACACGTATGCTGTATATATATATATACATATGTATATATGCATGTATGTGTAGTTGAATGTGTACAAATGCGAAAATGTACGTACTAGAGTTGAGCGCGTGTCGTATTTGTTCTTCGTGACACGCTCAGCACGATTTACATTAGCTGCACACCAATTAAAAGATGTTTGGCCAGTGTTGGTAAAACCTTCTCTTATACGAAATATTCAATTTCTTTGTGTCGTGTTGGAAATATGCAACACGCACCCATCTCTAATACGCACGTACATTAGATCTTGTTAATATTTTAACACTTACCTGCCATACATGCCCTCTGTGATTTTGTTCCGCTTCATTGGGCGACGTAATTTGCCACAATCCGCATTGCGTCGCTTCATTTTTGCTGCACGCTTTATTCAACTTTCGATTTAAGAACTTTTGTTTATTATGTTTGTTACCGTTCGGTGTGTAACTTTAGCCTGATTATTTTATTGATTAAATGTTCGGACGCTCTTCGCACTGCGCTCACTTTAAACTTAATTTATCAGTTGGAGGATCTGCTGGCAATTATTTAATTATGCTGGGGGTCGCGATACTTTTTGTTTTAGTTGTTGCTTCTGCTGCTGCTGCTGTTGGCGTTGACGTTGTCGACATCGATATGGCTGCTGCCGGCGCGGCATTTCCTCACATCTCACGCGTACGCAAAATTTACCTCCCGCTGAGCCGGCTTTCAGTTCTTAACTGCAAATACACACACATACACATGCGTGAACAGAAGAACGTGAAAACATTGTAATTCTTTTCAAGTGTGAGCATGATTTAACATTTTTACATACACATGTACACATGTATGTACAATGTATATGTATTGTGCATACATATGTATGTACATGTATATTCTATAAGATTTAATTCATTTATAGTATCATTGCATTTTAGGCTACAAACTGTCAACGACGAAGGCATGCGACGCTTTTATTTATTTATTTGAAGACTATTTTTAAGCAAACTTTTTTGCGTTCGTGTTGTTGTGCGTTGATCGCTGATTGTACTATAGTTATTGTTGTTGTTGTTGTTGTTGTTGTTGGTATTGATGCTGCTTGAGTGAGTGCAAGTGTGGGCGTTGCAGTTGGTGTTGAAATGCGGTCAAGCTATTTAGTATACGAAAATAATCACATTTAGCTATGCCCGAATTACAACATTTAACATTTAGCGTCGCTGCAAAAAAAAACAACAACTGCTCTAATAGAGATCAGCTGCAGCAGCCGCGTGAGAGGGAGAGAGAGAGAGATAGTAGAAGTTAACTGTTAAATAGCCCGCAATCGTATATCGATTTTTATTGCATTGTGTGCATTCTGCACAGCTGCTCCTCACAGCTCCTCCACATTTAACAGAAAAGGTGACATTCAACTTGAAAGCGCAACGGCCGAAACAACTGATCATATAAATAAAAATAAAATGCAACAAAAAAAAAAAAAAGCCTACTAAACATGCTGCTGCTGCTTATGCAAATGTATAAACAATACTTGTGTATTCGTGTTCTAGTATATTCGCGTAAAAGGCTGCCAAGCAAAACAACAACAGCACTAAAACGCCAGATTCACACGTTGACACGAGCACGCCAGCAAAAAGTTGTATGTGGGCCCTTTCTAATAGCCGCTAGGGTCATAAAAGGCGCGCATTAGCCAATTTTTTTAATTCTATTGTGAAAGGGGAACATTGGATTGGCGGACTGTCACATATTATAATTATTGTACATATAACTGTATTAGAATACAATTTATGCGCTAGAGTTAGATATTTTTTAGTATTTTAGAGTATTTTTATAGAACGACGTATTGACTTTCAAAAATGTTTATTCTAGTATTTTCCATCCCCATTCCCCTATGACAAAACTGAACTGAACTTTTTTTTTTTGGTTTATCGCTTTAATTTTAATTGAAGTGTTTAATTATATTTATTTTAAATTTCTAAATTTAATCTTGCGAAATTCGAAAATAATTAAAGTAGCTTCCCGTTCCCAGTCGATAAGATAACTGTTGAAAGCAACTTTCATACTATTATACATACATACATATATATGTACATACATACATATCCGCTCATTGCCGATGCTGCTGTTTTCCAACTCAGCGAATTTGTCGAATGTATTTAATACTGTCTGGTTTAGACATTTTATGGAGGGATGCTTGAATTTGGATGCCACCTCTAGTTCAAGCGGGATATTGCATATGTGTGTAAGTGTGTACACAAATATGTATGTATGTATGTATGTAGAAAGTGGAGAAGGAAAGAAGCGGCAACTGCACGCGCCTCAACATGTGGATGCTGCCCGGTGACTTGAATGATTGTTTTACTCTCGCACAGACACAGACGCAAACGCACATACTCACACCTTCAATCCTTTTTATATTGTCGACACACTGCGCCTGCGCTGCAAACACACACACACACACACTCACTCATTTGGACGGAAGCGGAACAACATACATATGTATGCAGATTTAAAGGAAACAGCTTCACAGCCAGAGAAACCATCCTTGCGCATGTGTATGCTTGTGTGCGTTTGTGGCTGTATGGGATTCTATACATACATACATACATACATATAAGGTAAAACGTTTATAAATAGCATCCAAAAGTGGAGCGCATTATGCGAGTGTCCGAAACTGACACGAATAGCAACGGTAACGGAAACTGAGCTTACTGATGACGTCTGGCTTCATACAAATATACATACGCACACAAGTATGTATGTATGTATGCGCGCATAGATGTGCTAATACATCTGTACATATGCAAATAGAGATGGTAAATCTATTGACGGAAAGGCAGCAAAGCAAAGCAACTGCACTTTAAATCATTTTATCTGGATGCCATTAGCGAAGATTTTGTTGCTTAAAAATCACTTTGTAGCAAAAGTACGAAAGCGTGTTTTTTATATGTTTTTACGTACACGTACATATGTATGTATGTATTTAGATATAAATTGTACGTGTCATGGTAACCCCATCACTTGATCAACCGTTTTAGAAGAAAATGTGTTTGCTGTCGTACATGGAAAAAGAACAAGCTTAACATTATGTTATTGCACTGTAAAGTCCTGCGTAAGTAATTAGAATGTCTGCACTTTCTAGCTGCAAACATACACAACTGCACACACACACACGCACGCAAGAATTGTAGCGATAAAATTGTCACCGATCATAAATGTACAGCTGTTTTAGGCGACCTAAGAAAAACCAAAACACAGGCCAAAGAACTTTTATGCATACATACATACGTATGTATATGTAAAGTGTCTTTGATATTATTTTGCTCTAAGTTGAGCGCAATGCGATTATTTCATATTTATTTTTGTTTATATTTTTGTAGATTGTTTTTCAGTATGTATGTTGGCACTTGGGTGCAATAGTCTTTATTAATTTCACATTAATTAATTGCCGCCGGTGTCGATTTGATAATAGTCGAGCTAGCAGTGTAATCACCTTGATTGAATAATATATGTATGTACAATAAACAAAATATCAGCTTGTAGTTTGCATTAATATACAAAATACCAAGTGTAGGCAGGTAACAGCAACAATAACAACGACCGCGAAGGCAGCACTAAGCGAAAACTTGTTCAAAATGCACAGCGGACTGTGTTGCGGTTCAAACTGAGTCTGCGGCTGCTTCGGCGGGATGGGGGATGGGTATATGGCTGTTGAACAGCATCCACATCTGCAGACGAAAAGCAACAAGAGAGAGCGCGCTTACAGGAAAAGAAATAAGGATATGCTGCTGCTCCTGGATGTCGCAGCCAGCTGCCGACGTCGTCAGCGGTTACGTTGCTTTTTCGCATTACATTCATGCACACACATACAAAACAGCCTGAATGCGTGTATGAGCATGTATGTGTGGTTTGTTGGCGGCGGTCCCTATGTATGCACATACATATATGTATGTATATATACCAATGTACATTTTTCACAGTCTGAACACACGCGCGCGCTCCTTTATGTATGTATGCATGCCTATATTCAAATACACATATTCATGCATGTTTCTACATGCACAGAAATGTTTTTTTTTTTATATTATAGCATACAATTTCACAAGATTTGTGTATTTTCTCTACTCTGCTCTCTCTCTCTCTCACTATTGCAGCATCCACTGTATTATCGACAATTACAACGAGTGGCTAACGCGTTCCGCAATGGCTTTAACACTCTTGTATATGGATGTTTTATAAAATTTTGCACATTTCTTACAAACAGCCACACATGTACACACATACACATGTGTATCCACGTACGTATATGTATGCGTATACTCGTGTGGGTAAATTCTTTGGCACAGAGAAACCAAATTTTTCTTTTGCACGTCGCTCAGCGTTGTTTGGAGTTTAATACATACAGTTAAGGAATTTTATCGTATATCAGTAGTCTTATTTGAAGTCCATTAATTTTTTAAAACATTCATAGATATTATTGATTAGCTTTTTTACGTTTTTTACCGAATCGAAAATTCACGCTCTAAAATGACGCGCACACACACATATATGTGCAAAGACTTTTTTATTTATGAAAAATACCAAACAGAAATGTTAATTAACATAACAGATACATTAACATTAACATTTGGCGAATTGTTTTTAACAGCAACCGATTTTATTCGAGATTAAGTTGTCGTTTTTATGTACGCACCAAATCAATAGTTATTTTATATATAATACTGCAAATTGGTTAAATTAAATAAAAGATTTTCAATGCAATTGTGTTTGTATGTTTTTGTAAGGCAAAACCGTGTCACCCAACAAATTTAAATCAAACTATCGCTACTCTAACTATCGATAGTTAGAGGATATTAAACGAAAAGCTTACAGAAATGCTCAAAAAGCTAGTGCGAAATATCGTAACCGTTTTATAACATTGCAAGTGTTGTAAATCACAATATTGAAAGGCAACTTCAGTTAGCGGAAACGGTAATATAGTTGTTGGCCTAACCTCTAATTTAAGTGTAAATAATAAGAATATCAACTTTTTATCAGTTTTTACGCCTGTCAATCTTAAAATTGCAAAAAAAAAAAAAAATGGCTAAATAAAACTTATTCTTATGCTGATTTTATAACGATATCAGATAGAGTCTTTAATTAATTAAAGAAACATAAAATAACAAACATAGTTAAAGTTTTTACAAGTTTCTAAAAAGAGATTTAAATTAAGCGAACATGTCTGTAGCGCAAAAGAAATCTCTATGGCCAAATGAAAGAAAAATATATATATGAAAGAAAAATATATATCCGTATATTGCGTTGATCTCGGGTTTCGTATAATCCTTGGGATCTAGACGAGGAGGGGTTTTAAATAATGTTCTAACGTATATTTCGCGCATAATTGTACGCATACAAACACACGTATTTAAGTCAACTGTCTGTTTTTGTTTTTTTTTTATTAATAGTATCGATAATATTTTCATATTTAAATTGTACATTATTATAGTTGTACTTATAATCTGCATATAAGAAACGATTTGTGTTAAATAGTTGCTTAAAATTATATACATAACAAAATAATAAACATTTCAAGCGTGGCTGTTTTCTCTGTCTATCAATTTCGTCCATACATTTTATTCTCTAATTATTCGCTACAGTTTGTTCCATTGCGCCTTTAACTGTATCTGATGTTGGGTGTTTTTTTTTTTTAATTTATTTAAATTTATTTTGTTTTTTTTTTTTTTTTACATACATAGCTGTATGGAAAATGAAAATTTCTAGCATCCGACTTTGGGGATCAATTGTTGTTTAGTTTGAAGTGAAAACTTGAATAATAATAAAATAAAGCGCCTTAGCCTAGCAAGAATGGTGCAGACTCATCGCGTCTCAACAAATGCGTAATCTCAAGCTAAAATTTTAATAATATATAAATGTTTGCATGCATGTTGTGCGACACACATACACGTATAAATCATATTGTAAGGAAATTATAAATTACACATTTTTCGACTAACACACACACACTTGTTTACCATCGAAAGTTCTTTTTGTTGCTTCTAATGAACTCTTTTTGTCAGCAATTTTATGTGTCTGTCTCGACTTCTGGCTGGGCACTGGCAACTGGCTCAGCTTGCGTTATCTCTTTCGTTGATTCAATCTCTGCGGCGGGCGCTGCCTCCGGCTGTGGTGTTGCAGGCGATGGCGCACACTCTTCAGCAATCCGCTGTTCGATCTTTGGATGCGGCTCCTCCGGCTGCTCATCTTGCTGAGGCGGCGGCGCTGTTGCTGCAGCTGCTGACAACGGTGGCGGCAACTCGTCATAGAGGGGCGTGCAGGCGGGTGATGGCGCCTTTGGCTTAGACGCCTCGCTATTCTCCTGCACAACTGGTCTGGCAAACGCCTCCGTCTCGGTGATTGTTTCCGCTTTCTGGCTATCGTCAGCAGCAGCCGCCGCAGCAGCAGCAGCAGCAGCGCTTTCCGCAGCTTGCTGCGCCTCCATTCTCGCGTCGTATTCCTGCAGCTCTCTGTCCCAATCCTCCTCGGTATCGACTACTGTTGATTTCGCTACATTATTCACGGATGGCGCTGCCACCGGCTTATTTTTAAAATCATCTGCCTCTAACGAAGATTGTTTGCTTTGCAATTGGTTTTCGTCCGTGGAGCTTATTGAGTGACGATTACTGTCATCCCGCGAGCCACGTCTGTTATTGTTGTTGGGTCCACGTTCACGCTCTTCGCTACGCGGCCCACCTCGTCCGGCACGTGCATTGCCTCCGCGACGATCGTCACTATCGCGATCGCCACGGAATCGATTGCCAGGGCCGCCTGGGCCACCGCCTCCACGACGTTTAAAGTTGCTGTTGTTGTTATTGTTGTTTATGCCGTTATCATCCTCTTCATCACTCCAGCGGCCACCACGACCTCCACCTCCACCGCCACCCATGCCACGACCTCCGCCAGCGCCGCTGGAGCCGCCGCGACCCCGCTGGTTATCATTAAACGGATTACGTGGATTGAAGAAGCCTTCAAATAAATTCCTCATTTAGTATTGGGTAAATTTCTCAGCTAGGAAATGCTCACCTGGTCCTTGCTGTCTGCCGCCTGGCCCGCCACCTTGATTACGCATAAACATGGGGCCTACTCCATTGCCCGTGCCCGGTCCACCCATGCGTTGATTAAACGCCGCTGGCGGCAGTATGCGCATCTGCATCAGACTCGTTGGCTGATTGAAGCGATTTGGATTCATATTGGGCTGGAAGAAGTCACCTCCGCCGTTGCCGCCATTATGATTCCCACCGCGAGGTCCTGGTCCCATGCCACGTGGTCCACCGCCAGCACGATTATCGAAGTCTATATTGAATGAAAAGAGATGTAGTCGTAGAATATAACTCTACTCCGCCTGGAACTTACCCAAGCCAGCCATAAATTCTGGACGTGGCATGCCACCATGCTCCATGCTGTTTAGGTTAAGGCGCGCTCGAGCCTCATTGAAAGCTCCGCTAAGCGGAGGTGGTCCACCTGCGCCGTTTTCATTCCGCCAGCGATCCGACGTCTCGCCAATGTCGTCGCGGCCACCCCAACGTGATCCGCCGCCGCCAGGACCACGTGTTCGATCCCTCTGAAACAACTCATTTGCTGCGACCGCTGCAGCCACTTCGGCACTGTTGGGCGGCGCTGAGCCACCTGTAAAAATGGGTGGCGGCTGGCTAAAGTTCGGTGGTTGTTGCTGTTGCTGCTGCTGTGACGGCGGCGGGACGGATTGCGGCGCATCCTCAAGCTCCATTTCTATGTCCATTTGATCGTCACTCACATTGCCAGCCCCAGAGACCGCAGGTGTTGGAATTGTGGCCATGGGTGGCGGCACGGCACCGGGAGGTGGGAACTGTGCGCCTGGCGGCAGTCCCAGAGGATGTGGCGGCGGACCACCCATGCTCGGAAAGCCGGGCGGCATCATGTTAGGCGGCATCATCATTGGCGGTGGCATGCCGGGCACCATATTTGGAGGCATGGGCATACCGCCCAATGGATGATTCATCGGTCCCATGGGACCCATCATGCGCTGTGGTGGCGGTCCGGCCAAAGGCGGCGCCATCTGGAACTGACCGGGCACCATGCCCATCAGTGCTGGCGGAGGCGCCCCAGGCCCGCCATGCTGCGGCGGTGCCACTGGCGGTGGCTGTGTTGTGTCAATGCCGAAGAGCAAGTTTGGCGGCGCCACAGGCGGTGCCGTGGTGAGGTCAGCGGTTGGGACAGTCGCCTTGTTTTCTTTGACATTTTTCGCCTGATTTATTTTCTGCTTCATCCAGCTGGGCATGGTGTCCTCGTCAAACATGCCGCCTTCCTCAAGACTATCAAAGTCGGTATCGGGACTCAGCTTGCTCCACGGCACATATGTGACGCCGAGCTCTAGGTCCCAGAAGTCCTTCCACTCCTTACTCTTGACACCCTTGCCGGCTGCCCAGGATATGGTAATGGCACGCCCCTGAAGCTTGTGATTCTTTAGCGCTTGCATGGCCTTGTGCGCATCTTGGCGGCGATTCATCACGATGAAGGCGCAACCCCTTGGCACAATCTGGTCGATGCTCACGATATCGCCATACTCGCCAAAAGTGTCCGACAATTCCTCCTGATATACCAGCTTTGAGAGGTGGCCCACCCACAACGTGGTGCTGCACACTGCAAGAAACAAGGCTCTAATGTTAGACATTTTGTACATATATACAAACAGATAAAGGTATAAAGATAAAATCAATTGGGATAAGGATTATGCCAACATTATTTAAATGCGTCCAAAACAGATATTCATGGGAAAATAAGCTGAAGAAATTATGTTTTATGCTCTTTTTTTTTTTATAGCCTCATAGTTTTTAGATTTTTTCATATTATGTCTAACGCATTGAGAGAGACATCTCCGACACAATGCTAAGAGAAACAAGTGAGAGGTTCTAGTCGGGAGCTCCCGACTAGGGCATACCCTGCTCCCTCTTCTTCCAACACCAAATGCAGATATATATACTATTCTAGAAGCTACATGTCTAGTTTGGTGACTCGACCTCTTATTATTTACCAAAATTGCTCAAAAAACAGGATGTCGATATCGATTTTTATCGATTGCTTGGAAACGGAGTAAGTTATCGATTATCGGAAACAAACTGCGTAGGCACTAGGAGCACCTACATCTAAAATTTCAAATCTCCTTGCGTTCATACATACGGACACGGCTAGATCGACCCGGTTATTGATGCTGATCAAGAATATGTATACTTTATGTGGTCGGAGGTGCTTCCTTCTGCCTGTTACATACATTTACATTTTGCCCAAATACAATATACCCTTTTACCCATTTTTATGGGCTCAGGGTATAAAAATGTATGCAAGCGAATCTTTCTGCCTAAAGCTATCGTGATGATGCTTGACATAGTTTGGATGGGCTATCCTGCCAGATAATCAGATAACTTTAATAGATATTGAATTAACTTGCCGAGCCCGAATTTCATTATTCTCTTTGCCAACATTTGCTATAAATTTCTAAATAAATATCATAATATAGTTGCCATTTGTCTTTTGAATTTGGAAAATGTGTCAACCTGGGCTCAAGGCTGTGGTTTGAACCGTGAACTGAACTAGTGACATATTTTTTATAGTCCTGGTATTTGTAATAATTATATTATTAAACTAATCTTTGCATTGGTTCAAATATTTATCTATATACGAAATATGTCTCAATTATACCCCGGCTGGTGAGTCGCTAAGAGAAGTGCAGGCCGAAAATGCTAGATTTATGAAAATATCTTTGAAAACTAAATATTTTGCCTTATGAGTTCAGACTATTCCACCGATCTTTCCTATAGATGCTGTATGAGTATCATAACGAAACTAATTAATCCCGAGTTGGGTCAAGTTATATTAATATAAAAAAGTTGTTCATACAATAACTTAATTTTCGACCGATCGTTCCCATGACAGCTATACGATATAGTTGTCCGATCTAGCCAGTTCGGACATATTAAGGCTGAGAAACTAGTTCGCATGGAAACAGACTAATCGACAGACGGCATGGCTATATCGAGATTCGGCTGTTGGTACTGATCAAGAATATATATATATATATATGTTATATCGGAGATGACTCCTTCTATGCGTTGCACATTTCGAAATAAATTGCAAGGGTATAAAAATGTATATGCATGCTCGTGAATCAAGGCTCACTGCGTGGAGTTGTAGCTTTTTTGGTATGTGTACACGTTTGGAATAGATGTAAGCGTTAAGATGTCTTATGAAGAGTGATTCACAGGGCATCTGGAACGCACAGTTAGATTTGTTTTGGGTGCCAAGTGCTTAGGTGGTAGTACACGATAAAATAAGGGTACAATTAATATGCTTATTATCTGTATTGGTTGCCAAAAACTTTGCTCGGAAACGCGTCATTTGAGGGAGGATATTATGTGGGTTAAATAATGCCAGATAGTAAGATTTGATCATGTTTTAAGTACAAGAACCACTAAAGCTAAAACACACACACACACACACACACACACGCACGCACGCACACACACGTCAACCGAGCCAAGGAGCTGCAGGATAAAAAAAGATTTAGGTTTTAGAATTAATTGAAAAGGCTGTGATAAATGTGGCATAAAAAGGTTTGCGCAGAAACTGAGAGCTTCTTTATCCTGCAAAGCCTTTGGCATGCGACAAATACCAATTCCGTAATGGCTTACGGTTAACGGCTTACGTGATGGTTACGTTACGCTATGGTTATGCATGGATAGTTACCACTTAGATGCTCCTTCTTAATGTCGGGCAGACCCTTCTTGCGACGCTCACGTTCATGCTCCCGATCGCGCTCCTTGTCGCGCGTGCTGCGCTCCATACGGTCACGATCGCGCGATCCGCGCCTACGGCTGGAACGTGGCGACCGGCTGCGAGAGCGTGAGCTGCGCCGTCGACTTCCGCGGTCACGATCATTGGCATTGCCACCGCCACCGCCGCCGCCGCCACCACCACGGTTGCGGGGTGACCGACTGCGGCTGCTCCGGCGACTTCGCTTGTATCGGTCCCGGTCGGGCGTGGGACTACGGGAATCGGCACCATCCAGATTGATAACCTGAGCGTTTGAAGTTTGGCAAGAAATTTGAGAGAAAGTGATGTGATATAAACGTTAACATTTTAAGCATAAAACAAATAATGGCGGAATGGAAGAGTGGGAATTGGGTTTGGGTGCATTTTTTTTTTTTTTTTTTTTTTTGTTAGTAGTTGGATTTGGATTTTGTTGTACTACAAATTATACAAATACGTATTGGTTTTTTTTTGTTGTTTTAAATATTTTTTTAACTGCATTCTTGGCGTGTTGACGTGTGTTTTGGCCTTTTAATTGGTCGGCGGCGGTTCTTTACTATTTCATTGGCATTTTGTAATCGATGCGTTTTCGAGCAAGTTTTTGTTTTCTTTGTTGGGCAATTGAATTTGAATCGACTTGGAATTTCGGTTACATATTAAGAAACTTACCAAACGTTGTTATACGGGGCTTCTAGCATCGGGTTTCGCATCCGTCATTATTTTTATAAACCTTACCTTTGGGCTTTTCTTTTTTTTTTTTTTTTACCATTATTTTTCTTTTTTTTTTTAAATAAACGTATATGCAAATTTCAAGTTTAAATTTAAGTATGGCCCTTTAGACAGTTATTTCTTGGCCAAAAAAAACCATAAAATCAGACTTAATAGCAAGGCAAATCAAGTCGGGCTTTAAATCAGTTTTTATAATTATTAACATTAATAAGTGCTATCGTTTGTACACTTCATAATTATTCCCCATTCTTTGTATATGCGTTTCCTTTTCTCTTTTTTCTTTTCACTCTGCTCGAGTTAATCAATCGGAACATTGCATCCTCCGCCCGGTATAACAACAGTTTGGGCCCGCCATCAGCAGCACTTGGCAGCATGAATCCGGAACTATTTGAAGTTGTTTGCAAATGAATTTCTCAACTATAGTTCCAATTTCATGGTTGCGTTTTGAATTTAATGGATATATCAACATATTTAACAAGAACTACTAAATTGCTGTTTTGTTTGCAGTTTTGATTGATATCGGTTTTTGGGAATCAGTCAAAAATGCATACATCAAGCTGCTCGATGAAACTATAAAATTGAAGGAATGTGAGCGTACCTCAATGGGTTGCTGTTCCGATATGAATTCCACGTCCTTGTTCATGTCCGTCACATCGTTATGACCGCCCATTCCCATAGCCACGCCCGGCGGCATGCCAGCTGTGCCCTAAAATTATAAATATGTGTATTATAGGGTAGCCCAGAGTATTGACTGGGTATACAAAATGCGTGGGTCGAATGCGCGCACACACACCTTAAGAACATTCTGCAAATGCTGCTGCAGTGCATCATCCTGGTAGCGATGTTTTTGGTTCTCCTCTTGCTGCTTAAATTTTTGAAAGTTTTGCAGCGTCTGCAGCTGGCGCAGCACATTGGGATCATTAAGCAGTTGCTTCAAATTGTTGTTCTGCAAAGGGAGGCGTACATTATATGTATATATATATATATATATATATATATGGGATAAATGCATTGAAGAGATTGCAAATAACCAAAAACTAAATAAACTAAAGCTAAACAAAATATGTAATATATATATAACAAAAATGTCCCTTGCATACATCTAGCAAATTCGATGAGCCAGGAGGCGAGTCGTCGCCCATACAATGATGATCTTCGCCCATCAGCATGTCACCATCCTCATCGTCGATTATCTCACGCACATCATAGTCCAGCTCGTGCGAGCTGCTACTTTTGCCATACTTGTGGTGATGCGACTTGCTGGGGCCCACGCTATCGAAGCGGCTCTTCGATCCGGCAGAAACGCTAGACGCCATCATGCTGTGCTGATGCTGCTGGCGTTTCATATAATGCTGCTCCATGTGGCGTCGGCTAGAACTTGAGCACTTCTCATGGCCAAGCTGTGTATTTGCACGCATTAGGCAAGCAAGACATGAATGGAGTAATGGTAAGAGTAACAAAACATAATGGCAATTGGGTTAGCATTCGAATATATCGCACACATTGACTTATAATACTGCACCGGAGCCTGGCAATGAGTATAGCTCGTCATGGTGGCTCACTAGCTGGTGGTGTTAACATTTTACTAAACGTGTGGCCTTAACTTTAGTCATTATGCGATATTAATTGCCAGTCTCTTTTTTCACCACTGTGGTAATCATCCAGAGCCCACTCACCGACAGATCCGGCATAGCACCACCCAATTTGTCGTCGGCAGCAGCACTTAGGTCCATGTTGCTCATCCCAGAGCTGTTAAGGCCGTTGGCAGCATTGTTACTGGAAATATCCGACAGATTTAGAGCACCAACGCTGCCGCTAGGCCCAGGGCCTGTGTTGAGGTTGCCCGGACCGACGATTGGTGGCATTTGATGATAAATGGGATGATTCGGGTCGGCCAAGTCGAATATCGGCTGTATAACGTCCGATTTGAAGACATTGTTCTTTTGCCAAAGGTTTAGCACGCGGATAATGCGACTCTTATCCTCGGGCGCGCATCGGAAGAGATTGGCAAAGGTTTCGGTCAGATTGCGCTGAAAGCGTGGCGCAAATACGTCCTTTTCGGTTCCGTACTGATGCCGCGACTGTCGCACAATCGAGTCTATGACATACAAGCCCGGCACTTTGTACTCCGGCTTGCATTTGAGTATAAACTTTTCGACACTCTGCACAACATGCTTGTAGAATTTGATTGCACGCATTGCCGACTTTGTGATGGCGGCCATTTTAGCCTTTGATATGGGCGGCCGGCTATCATAGAGCCCGGAGAGCTGAAAAAAATACATGTACATGTCAAGATGGTCAAGAAAATGGGTTCAGGTTCAGCGTGTGGACCAAGGCAGGACACGAGGTGTCATTGTTGCCAACATTTAACATTAACATGTGTAAGTTGGCGTGATTACAATTGTGTACGATCCAAATTACACAACTACACAACTATATGGCGCATACAGACATGTATGTAAATACCGAGGTATGTATGGGCAGATATAGATATGTATGTATGTATGTACATGTCTGCGGCAGCGGCCTCAACTTACCTCATTATTGAAAGCGACGACCGTCTCCATGTTCATTTGAATGCTCACCACTACACGCGCGCACAGAATTCAAATTCGCATACTATTTAAGTATAAGGGATCTTTATAAATTACTTTAACGCTTGTTTTACAACTTTTTACTTGAATTTTCACAAATTTTTCGCATGAAAGCGTGAAAAAATGGCTGCCGATAGCAGGGCTGCTTATTTCATAAATCAACTTATCGGCTATATCGATATAAAACACACATATTTTGATATATTGAATTGTCAAGCAACGCTATCGAATACTTTCTTAAATTGTTAATCGATTACACTTTAAAATTGTAACAATTTTTTCTTATGTTATGAGATTATATAAACATATTCTAATCGAAGTTTCCGCCCTTTATAACGATGATGCACTGACTGCGAGATATTAGCGTTGCCAGACCACTTAAAATGCAGCAATATACAGGGGCTACCCCATATTATTATGGGCATTGTCGCGTTTTCTTTTATGCAGACAATGGTCACACTGGAAAGAAAGCAAAACGAAAACATTAGCTACTCAACTTTTAACAAAATTAATGCTCAATAGTAATTAACAAATTATGAGCGCCCACCACAGGCCACTCGACGAGTCAGATGTTGTGTTAATACGTACGATACGTTCTACGCCATCGCTATACGACCACAGACATGGAGACTTTCGCCTGTCGCAAAGAAAGGAAGAGGATTGGGCAAAAGTGGCTGAGACTTTAAACATTTCATCGCCAGATGCACGACGCAGATGGACTTGTCTGCGAGACCGATATTCGCGAGAGCTTAAACAAATGCGTTTGCATCCGAACTCTGAATTTGGGCACAATGACTTTTTTAGGCAAATGGACTTTTTGCGGGAGTTCGTGCGAAAACGTCGCGAGCGAAGCCGTCGTGACGATACGCCAACAAGTTGGCTGAAAACGGAGGTGAGAGCACCCAAATTGAAGGCACGTCCCGAGCCGGATACACTTATTGAACAGGACTTGGATGAGTCGCAAGTGTACGATGAGTGTGATCACAACTACGATGCCGATGCCAAGCTGGAAGTGCAGACTACGCAATCGGAAAGTTATTCAGTGCTAGTTGAAGCGGATGATGGTGACGGACATGATTCATATGAGGAGTACATGGCCGATTCCGAATCAGCCGATCAGAAAGTCTTGCCCACAATGCAACCATCTCCATCTCTGGTAACAGTCCACACTGAGGCACCGGCGACGGGCACGGTGTGCACTGCAGGGGTCTCGCCGTCCGATGCTGGCCATTCTCAGGCGGATATTGACTATATGGTCTGTGTGCCGAATGTGCGAGTCGAGCGGGAGCATTTGCCGCCAATTAAGCCCGAAGCTTCACCCGGATTCGAGGCAGTAAACGCACCAACTGCCACGAGCGCGTCCAACGAGACTGAGGATGACTTCTTCTGTAAATCGGTGGCAGCCTATTTGCGACAACTGTCGCGACGGCATAAAATAAAGGCAAAAGTGGAAATGTTCCAGGTCTTGGAGAAGTACATATTGCTTGAAGAGTCCGCAACACCGCCGGGGACGAGTCACAATGGTTAAGCAGGTTACATAGCGACAAATGTACATATAGTTTTTAAATAGATTTTTATGGAGTACAAATATACAACTGACAAAAATCAATGATTCTCTTAAGCTTACTCTAATAATTCTGATGAAGACCCGGCTCAGCAAAAGTCTTCATTGATGATATCCGCGTTGACCGCCAAGCCGCGTTCCTTGAGTGCTTTGGACACGAGCCGATGCTTCTCCTGGCGCTGTTCTTGCTCACGACGCTGTGCATCAAGTATCTCATCAACGGAAATCTCTTTCAGTGGAAGCTTTTGTTCTTTGTCACGATCCTGGAATATGCATAGTAGCGTTATATTGTTCAATCTACTCGCATTTATACTCACAATCTCGCCAAGCAGCACCACGTTCTCGCCGCGTATTATAAAAACTCCGCGCGGAATATCGCCGTACTGGTTGCCAACGTGTATCCGTTCGATTGTCCGCTGCAAAACTAAATTGGCAAACTGATCTACGGATCGCAAGTAGCCAATCAGTGTACGGCCGTCCCGAAGTAGAACCATAAGTTTCTCTACGAAGTCGAATTGTTCGAATTATATATTATGAATAGTACATTGTGCCGGTAATGTATAAAACTTACTGTCCACTTCTTCCAGCAGATGTGCTGTTCCAGCCAAGGGGTTGAGGTCGTCCATAGGGCGTGGGTTTGGTGTTATTAACGAAATGTTAGTAGAAAATGCTTTTACACCTAAATTATATCAAAAATACTTTGGAAAATCATCTACTCAGCCTTAAATGCAATAGTACTACTGAAAACTTGTTTTGCGACTGATACGCTGACAACATTTTGCTGCAAACATTTTGCTATGTACAATTGCTTTTTTTGCCTGGCTGTGCGATATTCCCAAACCAAGATAAATTTTTATCAATATTCAAGCCGTCATTGGTGGTTCATTAAAATTTAGTAGTAGTAGCGACAAGCAAATTTATTTAATTTCGATTTTACCACTTGATGACTTTTTGCTTAAACAACAGCGTACTTTTCTGCACGATACATTTTGGACTTGCAATAAATACTCTTATCGATTGTTATCGATAGGTGCCGGCATGGACGTCGATTTAGCAGCCGGAATTAAACAACTGCGAAGTTAAACAAAACAACGTAATCTCAAAAAACAAATAATCCTTCAGGCAGCTGCTGCTAAATCTTGTGGATAGGCAGATTGGAGCAAAATGAAGTAATTTCAATAATGATTGTGCAAGGAATAGAGTTACTTACCTATAATGTTCGTCATTTTTTACATTCCTAGGCTCAGCGTTGACGGGCTCCTCGTCTATTTTCCGTATGAGTACATTTATCCCGAGCAATATGCATACATGCTGGAGCTTAAGAGAAGTCTGGACGCCAAGGGGCATTGTCTGCTAGAAATGCCCTCAGGAACCGGAAAAACAGCGACATTGCTCTCCTTGATTGTAGCCTACATGATCGAGCATCCGGAGACAGTGCGCAAGCTAATTTACTGTTCACGAACGGTTCCAGAGATTGAGAAGGTTATTGCCGAATTGCAGAACTTAATGGTCTACTATGATCGGCATTGCCCCGTACCACCGGGCTTTACCGGTCTGGTGCTTAGTTCACGTAAAAACATGTGCATACACCCGGAGGTGAGTAAGGAGCGTGAGGGCAAGGCGGTGGATGGCAAATGTTATGGCCTTACTGCCAGCTACATACGCGAACATCATGAGTTGGATGCAGAAGTTCCAATTTGTAAGTAGAGGCAGTGCCTGTCAATCCGACCAAAGCTTAATGCCCATCTATTCTGCTCGTAGGTCAGTATTTTGAAGGCTTCACGTTAGAGGGCAAGGAGTCGACGCTGCCTGTGGGCATATACAGCCTCGATGATCTAAAAGAATATGGACGTTCAAGGAATTGGTGTCCCTATTTTCTGGCACGCTACGCTGTGCGTAAACAAATGAAATCCAAAAATATATGCCATAATTGATTGACCTCTCCCTGCCAGATTGCACACGCACACATTGTGGTCTACAGCTACCACTATCTTCTGGATCCGAAAATAGCGCAGGTCGTGTCGAAGGAGATGACGCGCGAGGCCTGCGTGGTATTTGATGAGGCTCACAATATTGACAATGTCTGCATTGACTCGATGAGCGTGAAAATCAATCGACGAATTGTGGAGCGTAGCACCAACGCTTTGAATCAGCTCACAAAATTGGTCCAGGAGTACGTATAAAACCCTTAAATAACTCGAAAAACATATTCATTACGTTTTGCAGCATGCGGGAAGAGGACACAAACCGATTGAATGAGGAATACCAGCGAATGGTGCAGGGACTCAAGGATGCCAGCGTACAGCGGGACACTGATATGATATTAGCAAACCCTGTGCTGCCCAGCGATGTGCTTAAGGAGGTTGTGCCGGGCAATATACGCAATGCGGATCACTTTCTCAGCTTCTTGCGTCGCTTCGTAGAATACATCAAAACTCGACTGCGTGTGCATCACGTGGTCCAAGAATCACCTGCCGGATTTCTTAAAGATGTTTCATCTAAGATATGCATTGAGCGCAAACCCCTGCGCTTTTGTGCCGAGCGTTTGTCCAGCTTGTTGCGTACTCTAGAGATTAGCGACTTAACTGAATATGGCGCGCTTACGCTGGTATGTGAGGGCCTGTGCCCTGTTATTGAGTTCAACGTAATAGTCCATTTACTGCCCACAGATAACGCATTTTGCCACCCTGGTTTCAACGTACACGAAGGGCTTTACAATCATTATTGAGCCTTTCGATGACAAGACGCCGACTGTTTCTAATCCCATAATGCATTTTAGTTGCTTGGACTCATCCATTGCCATGGCGCCAGTATTCTCACGCTTTCAAACAGTTGTAATCACCTCGGGCACGCTGTCCCCGATGGATATGTATCCCAAGATTCTTGACTTTGATCCAGTTGTTATGAGCAGCTTTACAATGACATTGGCTCGTCCTTGTCTGCTGCCTATGGTAAATGTTAAATTGACAATATTTTGGTGATAAGATTTGAAATTCGTATATTTATTAATATATTTTTGAACAGATTGTATCAAAGGGCAACGATCAGGTGGCCATTTCGTCAAAGTTTGAAACGCGCGAGGACACTGCTGTCATAAGGAACTATGGCCAGCTGTTGGTGGAAGTGGCTAAAACAGTGCCCGACGGCATTGTTTGCTTCTTTACTTCGTACTTATATTTGGAGTCGGTTGTGGCATCCTGGTACGACCAGGGCATTGTCGACACTCTACTGCGCTATAAGCTGCTGTTCATTGAGACGCAGGACAATGCCGAAACCAGCTATGCGCTCATGAACTATGTTAAGGTGAGCCCCATCATCTGTCCGCAATAGAGGCACAGCTCCAACTGCTATGGCTTCCATGATGTGCTTGACACACATTTACCTCGATCTTCGTTGTATCTCCGTTTAGGCTTGCGATTGCGGTCGAGGCGCTGTTCTGCTAGCTGTGGCGCGTGGCAAGGTCTCGGAGGGTGTGGATTTCGATCATCATTATGGTCGCGCGGTGCTCATGTTCGGCATACCCTACGTTTACACGCAGTCGCGCATTCTCAAGGCGCGTCTGGACTACCTGCGCGATCAGTTTCAGATACGAGAGAATGACTTTCTGACCTTTGATGCCATGCGGCATGCAGCACAGTGCGTGGGCCGAGCGTTGCGTGGCAAGACGGACTATGGTATCATGATATTTGCCGACAAACGTTTCTCACGACAGGATAAGCGGTCGCGTCTGCCCAAGTGGATACAGGAGCATCTGGTGGACAGCTTCTGCAATTTGAGTACTGAGGAAGCTGTACAATTGGCTCGCCGCTGGCTGAGGCGCATGGCGCAGCCGTTTTCGCGGGAAGACCAGCTGGGCATATCGTTGCTGACTTTGGCTCAACTGGAGGGCATGGAGCAGGAGAAACTGGAGCGACAGGCGCAGGGAAAGCAAGGAGTGGGTGGCGAGGTGCAGGAGCTGTAATCAGAATGAATGTCGCGTGGTGTTGCAAACCGGCTCGTCAATTGACTGGCGCCGGCTTCCTTCCGCAATGTTTTTGCTTTTCGACTGGGCATGCTTGTGTCTGTACGAGAATAATTATAATAAATGTTGAATTTGTTGCCAGCTAATGGCATTGAATGCCATTAAACGGAGCAGCAAAAACAAAATTGAAAAGTCAAAAGTTTTGGTTGGCTGCGGCGGGTTTTTTTTATCATTCGACTTTGCCAGGCTAAACTGACGTAAATGCCTTATTAACTGATAATTAATATTATTAATTTAGCGGTTGCTCATTCCCCCAGATGAATGACTCAATGCCCAAACGCCGAACGCCCAAACTGCGGCTGTCGCTCAAGGCGGCGACCAGCCAATGTTGATGTTATCGATTATGTCAAATCGATGCCGATACTCGATTGTTATCGTTCATGGCTCCATTTAGCCCTCGACTTTGAAATGATACCTGAAAAGTTGATTGGAATCAGGCATTGACCGAACCTGGTTTAGTTGTCAATGATGCGCAGCCAGGTTACCAAGACAATATACATACATACATATATTATCTATGTGCCATGCGCTAGAATAAAATGTACGAATAGGCATTTACAAATGTACGTATTATACTTATTAAGCTTCTAACGCTAGCGAAAACGGCTACTTAATGATTTTGTTTGCGCAAATAATTGCTTGCAAGCATTTTTGCTAACAATTAAGAAAATTATATTCGATTTTGAGATTTTAGACTTTCAGCCAAAATTCTTAACGACGACGAACATTTTATCTACCAATTTCCTGTAGTCCTCGTGCGAGCTTGAGAGTGCGCTAAACCCGAAACACTCAGAGAGAGAGAGAGAGAGAGAGAGAGAGAGAGAGAGAGTGGGTAGCGCAAAAGCTTTGCAATAATACATATACAATTACATACGTATATATACACATAACTAACGGCCACGGCCAGCACTCAGAGAGCAACAAGTAAGCGAAAAGTAACCGAATACAATTACAGTGCACCTACGCTAAAAGGAATTCCCACAATAAAATCGGTTGATACAAGAAAAATGGCCATATAATTTTAAACTTGCATAGTCATACACACTAAAAACAATTTGAAGGGATGTAGAGTTTGGCCACAAAAAAGCAATAAGCAACTATTGTAATTAACTCATAACTAACATATAATTGTTGCGAAAAGTGTTTTGGTGAACTTATCGTAGGCTTACTGTATTAGCAACAACAACGGCAACAAAAGGCAAGCGACCGCAAAAGCGACGCTGGCAGCGTCGTCGACAGTTGTATCTCTCGTTGAACAAGAACTTTCGATTTTTCATAATAAAAAGGTTACAACTAAATCTCTGGCCGTTTAGTCGGGTGTTGCAAATAAAAGCGGAGCGCGCGCGCATAAACGTCAACCAATAAAATTTCAATAACTTAACAATCAGTAACAGCCAAATTGATATCTAACCAAAAGCCCATAACGGCTCAACTGAAGCCACGCGTTATTTAGTTTTTTAATTTAGTATCGATTGTACGCGCTAGTAAACCAAACCAAAACTACCAACCTAGAACTTACGCATATCCTTTTTAATTTAATTCCAAAAAAACCACAAAAAAAAAACCCGAATTTCAATAACATAATGAAACCTCAAGTTAACGAACAAAATGGCAGCACTCAAAATGGCGACATTGCCACAGATGCTGCCAGCGTCGCCATGGACGCTGCCGCGATCGTGCCAGCAGCAGTTGCCGCCAGCGCGGGCGCCGTTGTTCCTGCCAAAAGCAGTCAACAGCTGAAACTGGAAATGCTTAACTTAGGCAACGGAAATGGTGAGTGTGACCAAATACCATGTAAATACACTGTGTGTGACCGACTAGAAAGGATTGCAGTCGCTTCCTAGTACAGCTTTGCTGTTGTTTCCTGCTTTCAGTTAGCTTTTATAGCATGTACAGTAATTAGCTGCTTTACAGCCTGTCAGTTCCATTCGATGAAATACACTACAGACTTTTAATTAACAGTATTATTTAATTGTTTCATACTTTTATCAAGGCTGCCAAACGAAAAAGAATCATTTTTTGTGTTTACAGTTAAAACCAACTCTTTTAGGTTATGTTATTATGTTTTTGAAAACCTATTGAAACAGTTAAATTCTTTACATTAATGTTATCTGTTCCGCTGTTGACTATTTAATTTGATCTGTAGCCACAATTGACGTCTTCACAAAATAGTTTGAGTATTGGAATGAGTGGAGCCAAAGTTATTTAAACTTTCGAGCTGGATCGGCAGATTCATATTTTTGTTTGAAAACTGGTTCGTTTTGAGGTACGGTTCATTATAGAAATGAACTGAAACTTCGGCTTGTAAGGAGTTCAGTTCAAAGTCTGGTTGCCATCTAGATTTTCATACATAACATTTTGTTCGTTGTCGATTATTTCCATGTTCTACGGGTTCGTAGGTAACATAAGAGCCAGACTAGTTTCCGAGCAATAGGGCCTTAACATTTCATCAGATGCGATCAAGTTAGTTCAAATGCAGCTCAGATTCGCGCAATGACCCTCCATGCATAGCTCTGATTTCCGGCGATGCTGGCACATAAAACCAACCAATTGCACATAAGCCGCAAATGGGAAACTCAAATTTCTGTCAAACCAAAATTCCTCAAACGCTCTCAAGTCCACACACACAGGTACACACATGGCAACCACACAATGGCAGATCAAAAAGCATTCAACAAAAAGAATCGTAATAGATTTATTGACATTGACATTGAAAGTTTCGCTGGTCGCTTAATGCAGATCGGCAGATTCAACGCGAGCTTTATGGTTTATGGTCCGGCACATAAGCATTAACTCCTCGTCGCAATCCGGTATTTGGCCGAAAGCCCGTGGCGCAGCGGGAGTGCGGCGGCCCGAGGCTAGACCTGTACTACTTTTTGAAGGTTAAAAGCGTTTAATTGGACGCGAGTACCAACACACAAGCTGCCGTTTAAAACGGTTTAGATTTGTCGGTTTTATATAAATACACACACACACACACATATATATATATATTTCTTTTGGTCTTTTGGTTTTCTGTTTCTTTCATATCGAGCAATAAGTACGTATATGAGTAATAAGTCGCCGTGCTTCACATTTGAGCGATCGCGGTCAATAAAAAAAAATATAACCCGCACGTCGTACGGTATTTGGCTTGTAATTGCTGCATATATAAGGAATGCCAAGAATCCTAACTGAATCGATATTAAATATATTCTGAATTATCCATCAAATGCTCAAAAACCCCCACCGCCCCTCTACCCCCGCAAAAGCGTAGCATTGCGGCTCGCCTCTTCGTAGAATTCCGTAATGCGTAATTGTTAACTGTGACAAAAAGTGAAAAAAAAAAAAAAAAACACCTGCCCTGTGGAAAATGTTAATGATGACTTACCTTACTTACTTAATTGCATTGCATGCTTACGATATTTGCCAACAGGTTGGCCGCACACTTGTCTCACGCTGTAAAGGCATTGATTTGTCGCATTTAGTCGATCAATTCGTGGTATCTGACTGCTCGCATCCACTTTGCCGATGTTAAATCTATTCAGCAAGCATCCCGAGCCAGTTTATATTCGCATCAGCTATTCGCAGGTTCGAGGGAACCTTATCAAATCCATTGCAGGGATTTTACTGTCAGCCCAACTTTTTTAATCGATTTTTAAAGTTTTTCTCACATTTTAGTGTACTTATTTTGAACCCAACTTATTCCATTATCACAGTTTCAAGGCAGCTTATAAAATCAATTGCAGAAACCTAACTGTGCTTTTTCTGAACTCAAATTATCTCAGTGGAATATGTATTTTCCATCAGCTTTTCACAGTTTCAAGAGGACTTTTTCTGAACCCAACTTATGTCATCCGTTATCACAGTTTCGAGGGGGCCTTATAAAATGTTCACAGAGATTTAACTGTACTTTTCCGAATCGAACTTCTTTCATCCATTATGACAGTTTCCAGGGGACCTTATAAAATGTATCACAGAGATTTTACTGTTCTTTTTCTGAACCCAACTTATGTCATCCGTTATCACAGTTTCCAGGGGACCTTACAAAATGTATCACAGAGATTTTACTGTTCTTTTTCTGAACCAAACTTATGTCATCCGTTATCACAGTTTCGAGGGGGCCTTATAAAATGTTCACAGAGATTAAACTGTACTTTTCCGAATCGAACTTCTTTCATCCATTATCACAGTTTCGAGGGGACCTTATAAAATGAGATTTTACTGTACTTTTTGCGAACCCAACTTATCTCAATGGGATATGTACTTTCCATTAGCTATTCACAGTTTCGAGGGGACCTAATAAAATGCATCATACAGATTTGACTGTACTTTTCCTGAACCCAATTCGTTTCTTCCATTATCGAGGGAACCTTACAAGCTGTATCGCAGAGATTTTACAGTACTTTTTGTGAACTCCACTTATCTCAGAATATGGAATATGTATAGGATATATTCAGCTGACTCTTAACTACATGTGCATATATATATGTATGTTAAGTTACCCAACTCGCGTTATTCCGCAGTTCGAGAAGTGAACACAATCCTATCTCTAAAAAAATCGACTAATCTTGAATCGAATTCAAAAACCGAAACAATTAGCATTCTCAGACAGTCGGAATGCATAAATTGTTTTTACGAGATGCTGTGCGTTCATTGACTTATTCGGGGACATCGGGGACACTTTCTATATATGATATATAGACATAATTATTATGCCTGTCCTCAACTTTCGCATAAGCCATACAAGTCTCGTCTACACAATTAAACATGAATTACTTTTGGTCTTTTTGGTGGCTTCCCCCATAAAAGAATGGCGATTTCTTTTATCTCTCTCTCGCTCTATCTGTTTAATTGGGTTTGTCTAGTTTTATTCTATTCATCTATGGCTGACAAAACTGTTACTCGTATTAATGTTACTCGAAAACTGAAATGCATAAAATTCCAAAATTCCGTCTACATGATTGTCTCCTCCTCCAACATGTATTCCGTCAGATCTCCAGGCCCCGACAATAGGGTGACCGGCACACGATTCATTTGTGCCACCTTCTGACTGGGCCAGACCATAATGTCGTTGCAGTTGGTTAACACCATAACGTTTGTGTTGTCCGTAGGAGTGCAGGGTAGTGTCGTTGTCTTCTCGGTGTCGCAGCTATTTGCCTTCCTGCGGAAACGAAACCTTATGGGCTGTGAGCTGTCCATTACGGTCTCCTCATCAAAATAGGGCGGTGCGGGCAGCCTATAGACCGGATTGGTAATAGCCGGTTTTGTTAGCTGCAAGGCACGAAACAATTAACATAGCGAAGGAAAAGAATATGCCGTGCTCCTTATTCCATACCTCTTCTATTGTCACAGACGTCTTTTTCCGCCGGCATGGATCACAATAGTTTGGCCCATTGGCATCCGGTGGGGAGCCGCTGGTGCATGGATCTGGAGGGGGCTGCTGTGGTTGAGCGGCTGCAATTTGTTGTTGGTACATCTGCCTTTCCTTCATCTTAGATTCCGTGGACTCTCCCGCGCTCTGCTCCATGCAACGCTTCAGAAAGTTCTCTTCAATATCAATCAGTCGCTTCACGGCACAGTCCCGTTTCAGAAAGTTCTTAATCACGGATAGGTCACGTGGAACAGCGCCAATGACATCGAAGTCATCGCAGCGGAGCTTAACCCGATGAGCCATGCTGCAGAGAATTTGGAATTTTGTCAGAGCAGGATTCTTGTCGTTGTCTTTGTCTTTGTCTATGTCTTTGTCAATGTGTGTGTGTAACTGACGTTGAAGTTTTGACTGCTGCCGCTTGGGTAAACATACAAAAAAAAAAGTTCAAACAAATTGTATTAACAGGGACCTTGGCCGATTCGAGTGGGCGGCAAGCCAACCCACCGCCGCCTCAAAAGCAACAAGTTTGAAAGTCAACAGTTTGGCCAGCACTGGCCATCAAACTGTAGGCGTGCGCTGTGCGCAAATCCAAAGCTCGCTCGCCGCACGCCGCACGCCACACGCCACACGCCAAAGCTTTTGTCGCTCAAAGCTCTGCTTGAAGTTCTTATTAGCATCGCAGAGCCCAACGGGCAGCCAGTTGCCCAAAGCACTTCACAACGTCAACAACGCAGCACAGTTAGACAGGCCCGTTCCGAGCTCTCTCGACTCCGTTTTTAATCCAAAGTCTAAATTTTGTGTATTTATAATTTGGCAATTTCTATTTGCGCGCGGCCATTTTTGTTGTGCACGGACAAACATTGAAAGCCATTTGGAGACAACATCATGAGCTTTACACGCCAGCTATCCGAGATGAGCGCCAGCGAGCTGAACGATGCCATCGATGATACAAATTTTCCGCAGGCGCATATACTGTCGCGTGGCCGCAACAACAGCGTCTGCTCAACAAGTAGCACCTCGGGCACCTCCTCGCTGGTGGACCGTGCGGCTAACCAGCCGGAGGATCCGGCCACCATCTCCGCGGCGGCGGCGGCGACGGCGGCGGCAGCAGCGAGCGAAGAACCGTTGGCCAATGCCAACGCCAACATTCGTCCTCGCCTGATACTGAAGAGCAGCAACAGCATCCCGGAAAACGATGGTACACAACCGATAACACCAATGACACCGCGTACATCGACAACGCCAGGTAGTGGGATGCGTAGGATGCATTGTTGTTGTCGCGACACGTGTCCCCACACTTTGAATCAGTCAACTATTGTGCCGGGTTAATGCCCAACCCCATTCGTAACCCCATTTTAATCAATATACATATATATTTAATGTGCCAGGAACGCACAGATCAACAATTATATTGCCAAGTGGCGCCTGACTATTTAATTGCCAAGTCTCGCCTAACGGCCAATAACCGTTAACCGTTAACCGATTGTTGATTGGTGGTTGGTGATCGGTGATAACAGCTCGAAGCACCGTGTGTCTGTTACACTGATATGAATGCCCGAGCATTAATTCTGTCAAAGGTTCAATTGTGCTTAGATCTGATTTGTTTTCACCCCAGCCCCGAATAGAGCGCTGTGTTTGATGCAGTCGGGGCCACATCGGGGTTGGTGGGTTATCTGGAGGGAATGTTGAGTATAGTACATATATAGTCGCTGTTTCTGATGCTGTCTTTGTTTTCATTTATGTAGGCCATGAGAACTGCACTTTCCACCACGATCTGGAGCTGGACCATAAGCCGCCGACGCGCGAGGCACTGCTGCCCGATATGGCGCGCTCCTATCGCCTGTTGCTGGGCGGCCTGGGCGAGAATCCCGATCGCCAGGGCCTGATCAAGACGCCCGAGCGCGCCGCCAAGGCCATGCTGTACTTCACCAAGGGCTACGATCAGAATCTCGAAGGTAAGTGCTCAAATACGCCAATTTGCATTGCCGGCCCGGGCTCATGCATAAACATAAGCGCAATTAGCACCCGACACTTTTTGTGTGCCCAATTAGCATTGGGTCAGTGATCCGATCCTGTGCACAGTGCCACCCATGAATCAGCGCCAAGCGGGCATTTCCACAAAAAAAAAAAAACATAAACTAGTTTCTTTCGCAGCGTGATTCAGCACTTCGGGTCTACGTCTAGGGGCTCTGTTCACGCACTCGCATGTAACTCACCTTTATCAGGTGCATTACCTAATTGCCACTATCTGACTGGTCCGTTATGCAGTTGTTCTGCAGCGCAATTGGTGCTGGAGTTCTCTGCCCGATTCCTTGGAACCATTAACTATTTGCCCTTTTTTTTTTTTAGATTTCCTGACCAACTTCTGATTAGATATGTTGTATAATTCACATGTTCAATTTTTCAGCGGTGTTGTTTTTTTTTTTTATGTGAATTGCAAGTATGCAGACCGGTTTTAAAAATAGTCAATTCGAAAAGCAGGTTCTACACTTTATTTAATACAATCGCACAAAGTCAGAGTCACATTCAAATTGGCCGCAACAACAACAACAACAACAACAAACTGCCAGACATTAACGAAAGTAAATCGCCTCGGGCCTGATATATCAATATCAAAAGCGCTTTTATCTCCCTTCGATTTACATTTAACTTACTGTTTAACTTGCCAAAATTAGGCAAAATTTAACGAAACTATTGCCGTTAAAGGCTTGAAATGTGCTGTTAAAGTTCGGAGTGTTGGGCAAGGGGGGCAAGCGGGGCACAGTTACTGTGAATTGACAGGAAACGCACTTAAGCTTTTAAAATTGTAACGGGAAGAGGGAGAGCAGGAAAAGTGAGAGAGCGAGAGTGAGAGAGAGAGAGTGAGCGTGAGCGTAAGAGCGCGTGGACTGCTGTGGGCGTCAAGTGGGCGTCAAGCACTTAAGGCAAGCCGAGGAGAAGAAGTGTGCAAAAAAAAAAATCACAAGAGTGGGCAGCATTTAAAGCTGAAGTAGTGAAAGCTCAAGCTCCTAAAGAATGGCCAACAAGTGGCGCCAACAGCCATACACATGCACACTAATACACGCGCACACACCAGCACTTACAAACACGCACACGCACACACACACACACGCACACGCACACACACAAGCACACGCACAGCGCTGTGACTGCGGCACATTAACAGTCAAGTGGAAAAGTTCAACTTAAGATTCAGTTATGCCATTGCCACACATTTTATTGAGCAAATAAATCTAGCATAAAATATGCCGAACGACAACATCAACATAAATCAACTTGCAGATAAATAATACTTACAATTTCCTTCTTCTTTTATATGCTTTGTGGCTCAGACGTGCTGAACGGCGCGGTCTTCGACGAGGATCATGATGAAATGGTCGTTGTCAAGGACATTGAAATGTTTTCAATGTGCGAACACCATTTGGTGCCATTTTATGGCAAAGTGTCCATCGGTTATTTGCCATGCAATAAGATTCTAGGACTTAGCAAGCTGGCTCGGTAAGTTGAACGGTAGCAAAAACCCAAAGCACAGGCACACTTAAAACTTATGTTTTTCTCTTCTGCTCTTTTCTGTACATTTTAGCATTGTAGAAATATTCTCGCGTCGTCTTCAAGTCCAGGAGCGTTTGACCAAGCAAATTGCCGTTGCTGTGACTCAAGCGGTGCAGCCAGCTGGAGTTGCTGTTGTTGTCGAGGGCGTGTAAGTACACAGCAAAACAAAATATAAGTGCTTAATTTGTTCGAGACAAAAACAAAAAAAACTTGATATATATATAAAATATATAAAAACAAAAATAGTAGTTTGCATCGGCCGGGAATCGAACCCGGGCCGCCCGCGTGGCAGGCGAGCATTCTACCACTGAACCACCGATGCTGTTGATGCTGAGAGCGCTAAAATTAAACAAAACACATAAAGAAGTTATTAGCCAATTGTAACGGATTCATCTATCTTATCAATGGCCGCATTTAAATAATTTATTTAACCGAATTTTACTTATGCTCTCTCTTTCAGCCACATGTGCATGGTTATGCGGGGTGTGCAGAAAATCAATAGCAAAACTGTTACCTCGACTATGCTTGGTGTGTTCCGCGATGATCCAAAGACGCGCGAGGAGTTCCTAAATCTAGTCAATAGCAAATAAAAATATAACATTTTTTGACTTGTGTACAAATTTGTTGAAATTTTAGTTTCGGTTAGCTAAATATGCAAAATATACGTACGAAAGCATCGCGAATTTTTGGTGTTGGTAGTTTTACACACAATACGTTTGTTCATTTTAAACGCAAATTATGGCACATAAATAAATAATATTTTTTATATACACATACATACATTGTATGCAATAAGGGAACAACTAATGAGACATCATTGCAAACCGTTTAGGGAATTTACAATTAAGCTAAAATTCGTAAAAATAATCTACACATATAAATTGACATATTGACATATATATATATATATATTTACATTTTACGAACATAAACATAAACTCATACAAATTAGTAAACAAATGGAATCGTTCGAATTGCTTGTTATTTATATAAAAACATATGTATTTTTTAAAACAAATATGTATATTAATTATGACATTTTTCAAGAGAAAATGAAATTCAACTTATAAATTTAAAATAGATAAATGAATGCTCATTTTGCAATTGTTGTTCTTGCACTAAAAAAGAATCTGCTTAAAGTATTTAATAAAATATATATTTGAACATTGTTAAAATTAAACGCATTTTTTAATATTTCATAAAAGGAATATCAAACAATACCTACTCATAACGTAAATATACAAATAATTTAAACAAATAAAAATAATCAAATATGCTTGAATTAAAAATAAAAACGTTGAATTATAAACTATACACTGTTTTTCTTTTTATAAATAAGGATGAAAAAGTTTAACCCTTTGTGACCCCGACGTGAATCGAACACGCAACCTTCTGATCTGGAGTCAGACGCGCTACCGTTGCGCCACGGAGTCCTTGATGGCAGTCCTACCAAATGCTGTACAAATCACAAACACAATATGCTATGTGCTTATCCTGAATACAGCATGTTAATAAAGCTTATATACATACATTATATGGATTTATGAAATATAGAACGAAACGAAATACAAGGACTAATCTGAAGCATTAATCTGAGCCTTTTTCCAGTAAGTTAGGGAGAATTTTATAAAAAATGCAGTTTATTTCCTAATTTTAATAGCACGGCTGCAGAAGTTTAAATCAATTTTGAGGACATCGTAAGAATAAAAAATCGGATTATAAGCCGTTCATTGTATGAAATTACAACTACTTATTTATTTGGTTTGTACAATTAAACTTAGTTGGTATACAGAACGAATAGATTGTGATTTTAACTTTGGCGTACTCTAAAATCAACAAATGCATATATTTTTGTACAAAAAAAATGATAAAAATTAGACATATGTAATTGCAATCCGCGGTAGATGAGTTTAGATCAAACAATACGGATCCAGTTTAGAATCCCAAGCTAGTCTATAGACGGAGTATTGTCCTAGCCGAAGGCCATTGCCTACGAATGCTGTTTAAAAAAATCAAAATTAGGTTGACAGTTTTGAACTTTATACTATTCCTTATATTAATAAAACTAGACATAAGCAGAAGGAAATCTAAACGAATATACATATATACTAGCTGCATTTATTTTACAAATTTTAGGGCAGTAAGGCTTCATCTGTTATCTAATAGTTATCCGTCCAACGGTGTTCCCAAATAGACCATTGACACCTCAGTGTTGCCATAAACAGCAGATACCGTGGGATAAAGCTTTTTATCTGGCAGACCTACAATAAAATCAGCGTATTATTTGTCTCTTTAAACATGAATAATACACATTGGCATTTAATGAATAACTCACCCCTAAATGCTACGCCCAGAAACTCATAGTTTTTCTCAAATGATAGAGTATTATCATCGCAGTCGAGTATAACGCGAATACGTTCGCCAACCTGATATTTGGGTGCATTGTTTAACAGCGGGTAATTGCCCTGCATATCACCATTGTGTAAAAGATGATTCTCGACCAGGTTCCAGCCCCAGCTTTGATCATCGGAGCCAAGTAGCGCCACATAGCCATGGCACTGCAGAGCTGCTTCCTTTGTGGATATGCCAATAACGGCAACTGTGCCCAATGGTCCCTCCCAGATTACTTCCCATGCATGACGACCTTGACGGAAACCTATTTTAGCTCGTGCCGCATCCGTACTTTGTGCTACCGGATTGCTGCAATAAAAAAGATAAGGATGGGATATAAACACACAGCATCAATTACCCACCGATGGAGAGTAAATCCATTTGGCTTTATGTAGACGTTCCGTGAGCAATCGTTGGGACTCCAGGCATGAAGGAACGCCCGCAGCTTTGTCTTGTATGTGGAGACGGAGGCCAGCAGTTCGGATTTGACTGCCTCTTTGGGCAGCTTGCGCAGGCAGTGCCAACGCCAAACATCGCTGTTCTCGTCGTTCAGGAAATGATACCAGCTTTTGCAAACTTGCGAACATCGATATAAATCGTTGAGCTCCAAATATGAAAATATTGCCTCCAATACATTGTAATTACACAGCGGATCGACCATTTTGTTGTTGTCTAGTCGTCTTCCACTGATCTCAGGTGGCAGCGGGCTTTGGTGGATTTATGATTGGCTTGTGATTTGAGAGCAGTAATTGTTATTATGTAGATTTTAACTTTTCACTTAACGTATAACCAAATTGATGTTTTGTCATTTTATAATATCAATAATATGTTTATGATACTATTTGGCAAAATCAGCCGTGCGTATGCAGAGTTGCGTCAAATGGTTCGGAACAAGTTCATTTGTACGCCTGAATTCAATGAACAAACTATCGTTCATTTAGTTCTTAGGTTCATCTTATTCTTGTACTCTTTGTTTGGTTCGCTTACATGTGCTATGAATATTTAATTGATTTAAATAAGCACTTTGTTCATCATATTTGCTTAACAATGCTTAAAAATGCTAAACATATTTGAAAATGAGGCTCGATATTTGAATAGCCAACATTTCTAGTTTGTGCTTAAGAAACTATCGATATGCAAAAGCAGCAGCAATAGAAATGTTAAGATGGCTTCAAAACTGTTGTCGATTGTAAGCGATATAGCGATAACAACATTGTTTACATTTTACATAAAGTGTTGTATAACGTTAAAAAATAAACAATTTTAACAAATTATGCGATAGTTTATGCTTTATATTGATCAATATTATTAATAAAAAGGTTGAACGAATCAGCAAATTTTTGGTGTTATAATCTAAATAATTGGGGTATGTAATTATATAGTATACCTTGTCAGCATTGACACTATGTGCTGTTGTTCCTTATATGGGCAGCAGGCTGGCGGCGATTGAGTACATGGGAGCATTGTAATTGAGTGTAATGCAATAATTAAAACGAAAAACTACCTAATTTTGTTATATTGTACTGTATAAGTGCCGCTATCCTGACGTACGTTACACAACACTGAGTTCGATTGATGCGTAAATTTGGCGCGCCGAGCCAATCAGCTGTTCAACGCGGTGTCTGCCATTTCGCTCGCACTCGCACGTTGGTCGTTTTCGTAGTCGTTGTCGTCGTCGTTGAAAAAGCAACGACTTGATGGAAATTTTGTGCGTATCGCGCTGCTATATAAACGAAATATAATTTAATTCTAAATAGTGCACAAGAAACATCACAATTTGTCGATCCTTTTGCAAAAAAGTGCTCAAAAATCGAAACCCCCGAAGTGTTCGAAAAACGCCTTCGAAAACCCGCATTGAAACCATTTTGTGTGTGACAAGAAAAAAATGCGCTGCTGCTGCTGCTGCTGGAAACAAAAAATGCGCTCGCCATTTTGACTCGAGCGACAACCAAATTTTCACTTGCTGCTATCAAAATAATCGCTCTGAAGTGTGCCACGGCGAAGGCAATTACGCCCAAATATTGGAACATCTGTGAAGTGTTGTGCAAAGTATATTTAATACACGTGCTACAATAGTGCACCTAAAAAATACGGATTTCATCGCTGGCCGCGCCACACAAACACACACATTCACTTGCATACACTCAGGCTCTCACATACACGTTGCGGCTACTTGCTTCTGTTCTGCTTGTATTGATATCTTTTGGCGGCGTGTTGGTGAACGGTCCCCCCGAAGAAGTGCAAGCCGAGGATATAGTCGTTGCCGCAGGTAACCAGCGACAGCATTTCAGCAGTTAAAGGTGCTGGGCACCAAACAGCAGGAATACCGACATAACTACACCTGTCTCTGCCTACACCTGAAAATGGCGCATTCCTCGGCTGCTAATCAAACGAGTGGCGCTGTGAAGACGGATGAAGTCAACTATTTCTTTCAGGATGAGCACGGTAAGCATGGCTAAGCGGTTTAGTGGTTAAATAAATTATTGGCCTGCTCCCACTGGATTGTCTGTTATAAATTCGCCATGTTAAAGCTTAATTTTGCTTTAATGAATGCGAAACACACAAACATACATGCATATGTTCTGACGTGCTTGTACGCACACACACGCATACAATTGCAGAGACTTGCGTATTCACAATAGTAGTAGCGGGGGAGCTACTACTAACTTGCATGCTCGCACACTGGCGCGTAAACGCCATCTTTTTCTTTTTCGGTTTCCTTTTACATACAATATTTATCGCTTAATACGCTTTAAGCGCATACACAACGCCGCACCGCGGCGAGGCAAGCCAACAGCAAGAGCAACAGCAACAACTACTACTACTACTACTACTATAACTGCACGGCACACGTCAAAAAAAAAAAAAAAAAAAAAAAAACAAATAATAAAAAATAAAATCAAGTAAAAATCGGTTGGTTTTGTCTGCTGCTGCCAATATACATACACACATACAAATGTATGTGCAAGCTCACACATATATGTATGTCAAGCTGTATATGAATATACGTGTGCATGTGTTCATTGCCGGGCAGCAACGACAACCGCGCTTCGCCCAGTTGGCGCTCAGTCAAACACACACTCAAATATATTCTATACCCTATTCGCTGACAACAACTACAAGATATACAAGATACTTCTTCGGTTTTTTTTTCAGCTCGAACAGCTGATAGCAGCGCAGCAGCTGCCGGCAGCGCTGTCGTCGCCAAAGCTTCCTGCGAGTGTTTTTTTTTTTTTTTTAATTCCTTAACGGAATGAAAAGGCAGATGGCGTATTTGTATGCGTGTTGTAGGTGAAACAAAATTAATAAAACTGCGCGACATTCTGCTTTGTGTTACAAAAAGCTATCAACACAAATACGCTTTCATATACAAGTTGAACACACACACACACAAACAAACATCTACATATAGGTACGTGTAGATAGGAAAATAGTTAAAGCCCAAAATGGGCAAACACCAAACATGTGTAGTAGCGGCTGCGCAGCGACGTCGCGGCGTCGCTGCGTTGACGCCGGCAGCAATAATTGTTGTTATTGCCGCTCTGTTGACCATCTTACGTACATCCCTAAGTGTGTGTGTGCGTGTGCGTGTGTGTGTGTGTGTGTGTGTGTGTGTGGGCGCGTGTGTATGTGAGCGCATGTGCTGTTTGTATGAATGAGTGAGCAGCGTCGACCGCACGCCGGCTAACCGGCCTACTGCAAGGCTGCTGCTGCTGTTGAAGACCGATGGCTGTCGGCAGTTAAGCTGTGACTCATGTGTAGTTGTGTGTGTGTGCAGATTGGTATTTATAGTTTGGGCCCTTCATGTCGTTTTAATGTTGATTCATAAATATGTTTAAATTTTTGACATGCATGTTTATTTGTACGTTAGTAGTTAGTATTGACATTATGTAAATGTTAACGCAGCAGGTGAATAATTAGCATAACTGCCAGATCCAGATGTAAATTGTTAAAAGAAAAGTCGGCTATAAATATCCAGGGCTGTACAAACATCACGATCACGACACATACATGCATCCATATTGGTTTAGTTGCCTGTATGTGCGTGTACATACATATATATGTGATCACGTGCTCCATACACACATACATATACACATGCATGTATGTATGTCGTTTTACTGTTCTTAATGTGTGCTGTGTGTATCCTTGCCAGACGAGCGCATTTTGGCCATCCCCGCCACCCCATGTCAAGAAGTGAGAATTCTTTCGTTTTCATTTGTTCTCTACTCTATACATTACACTCGTGCATGTTGTTGTTGTTGTTGTTGTTTTTGTGTGGTTGACATTGTCGCCTTTTGCTGTGTTGATATTGGTTTTTGCACTTCGCTTTCATTCTCTACATTCGCAGTATATAAAGCTGCAGAGAACGACAGAAATGGAGACAAAAATGGAGGTGCATGCGTTTAAAAACATATGTACATATACATAGCAGCCCGTTGAACTTTCGAGCTCCTAAATTTTCATGTAACAGACTAGTTAACAAGCCGTTTATTTACACATGATAAAAGAAAAGTGACCTAGTCCAGATTTATTCCATTTACCAATGTGGAAAGGCATCTCTCTTCAGGAGCAGATCTGCCGGTCAAGAGAACATTTTAAGAGTAGACATTTACAAAGAGCTCTAGGAGCATGTGCTTCAATTTTCAGTGGAGTAGGGGGTGTATCTAAAGCCGTCTTGGGAAACAAATCGATATCTTCACTTCTCGATAACATGAGTTTATCGATAGACTCCATGGCGTTGCAGATATTTACACAAGTTGAATGTGCCCTTACCCATTTAATTGGTATACGGCACACTTACCACGTGTTTCTATTAACAAACAGAGCTATAAACGATTTTTAATATATGATTTCATAATAAGTAAATGTTTAATGTGCATCGCTTGATAAGGTATTCACATTACAGGACAAATTGCCAAAATGTTGAAGCCAGTGCAAGTGAAGCAAACACACTCCATGGACAATTCGAAGTCTATTTTGGTCTTTCCTAGCAGCTCGTCACGCAATGGAGGCAGTGGCGGCATCGGCAATGTGGGCCGAGTGGGCGCCTTAAGTCAAATGGTAAGATCAATTGATCAAGCACAGGTGTAATTAATTAACTGAATGGCCCTTGCTTGCTTGCAGAGCACAACGAATCAGGGACAATTCATTCGTCTTCAAGATAGTTGTATTACTATTCCAAAAACCGAAAGTAAGGCGACAAAATCAACTTAACATTCGCGATGCTAAGACAATAACTTTTATTCTGTTTCGAATCGTTTAAAAACACACAGATACTTCATATACACCTGTGTCAGCGCAAAAGGGCAGCGGTGCTGGCGGTGTGGGAGGCGGCATTCACGACGTGGTAAGTAAACAACGTGTGCACCCGAATCTCCCTGGCAAGAAGAATAATAAAAATGTGTAACACATTAAATATATTTTATAGATAAAGAACGAGCGATATGTCAAATACACGCCAAATAACGCCATGAAATTGAAATCGAAATTGTAAGTCAATTGGCAAACCGACATAGTCGAAAAACATTGTATTGATCCCTTTTGTGGTCCCTTATTTTAGGCACGCCATACAGAGCAGTTCAATGCACACAATGCCCGCCTCCTCATCGTCAGTGCAAAGGAAACGGAAGCCTGACAAGGCTGGCAAGGGACTGCGTCACTTCTCGATGAAGGTGTGCGAGAAGGTGCAGGAAAAGGGCAAGACCACATACAATGAGGTGGCTGACGACTTGGTTAATGAAGAAATGAAGAACAATTCATATGATAATAACTGTGATCAAAAGAATATCCGGCGTCGTGTCTACGACGCGCTTAACGTACTGATGGCAATCAATGTTATTTCTAAGGACAAAAAGGAGATACGCTGGATTGGCTTGCCCGCCAACTCGGCTGAGGTATAGTTAATAATGAATATGTGTGGATAAGCATTGTATTAACCGATATTCGTTTTGATTATTTTTAGCAATTTCTGGCCTTAGAGGAACAGAACAATGCGTGCCGTGAACGAATAAAGCAAAAAAATGAAACGTTGCGCGAACTAATCATGCAGCACGTGGCATTTAAGGGTCTTGTCGAGCGCAACAAACGGGCAGAAAGCCAGGGCATGGTGCCATCGCCAAACTCATCCATTCAGCTGCCGTTCATCATTGTGAATACGCACAAATCGACAAAGATCAATTGCAGTGTAACCAACGACAAGTATGTCTCTTCAACATTTGGTTTATTGCCTTAATTAATCGCATACTCATTTCATGTACCGACTACTCCACAGATCCGAATACATATTTAAGTTCGACAACACATTCGAAATGCACGATGACATCGAGGTGTTGAAACGCATGGGCCTCCTGGTGGGTAAGTGTACACCTCCATTGGCTTCTGTCAAAGAATATTGGATAACCTTGTGTCATTTGACAGGTTTAGATAAAGGTGATTGCACGGAGGAGAATATAGAACGTGTCAAGGGTTGGGTCCCACCAAATCTATCCAAATATGTGGAAGGTATGCATTGAACTGTTATACAATTGGCCATTGTGCAGTGAAATAAATAATAGAGTATAATTTGAATACAGCTTATGGCACTGGAAAAATGGGGGATCCGATGTACGATTCGGATGACGAGTTCAATTCGTACCTCGAATTACCCAATGAGTCTCAAAGCTTTGCACAGCATACCACCGATGTCGAGTACAAGTTGGAGCTAGACGATGATGAGCAAGAGGATGACATCGATTGAGCTGACGATGACGCGGACGTGTCCTGGGCGATGGGTTCCACTGCGGATGCTGGCGATGTTAGCAGCGGCTATGCAGAGGATACATTTAGTTTTACGTTTATTAACGCTTTGTTGGGATTGCCACGCCCGTTCGTTTAGGCTGCCCATTTCTCACATTTGTCTTTCTTTACATATACAAAAGCATTAAACAGCTTTGATTTCGTTTATTTCTCAATGAGACTTGATTAAACTATAAATAAGTTAAAAGGAAAGAAACATTTAATAATTATAAATATTACTTGGCGTTCAGTTTGTATTTGTATTTTTGAAGTTTATTTTTAAGCGCAAAACTTTTAAATTAATGTTCTTAAGCAAAAACACACAAACAAAAACAAAAAACAAAAAAAAATGTATTTTAGTGAAAATATACAAGAAAATTTCTGTCTTCTTTTAGTTGTTAAATAATTGCTGCTTAGAGAAATTGTTAAGCAGCAAGCGAAAAGGGTTTTTAAAAGTTCATCTTCAATGTTGTAGAGCAACTTTTAAAACTATTTATTGTACACCAAAACTTGAAATGACAGCAATTAAATATATAATGCAAATATTTTTAGAGCTACAAATTGCAGTGCAAACTGTAGACAAAAGCATATGAAATATGTTTATTTGCCTCACATTAACATTTTAAGACAGCTGTTACGTATTTTCAAAATTTCTCAAGAACCGTTCAGCTAAAAATAAAATATAAAAATATGTTTATAAACACAAACATATACACATACATATATATATATATATATAAAGCTATATAATACATATACATTAAAAGCAAATGCAAATAATCAATCTACCTAATTAGTAATAACAACTATTAATGCATCGATATAAATTTCTAGAATTTATATTTAACTTCAAATGAATACAAATGCATACAAATTAGTAGAAAGTGAAATATGTACATTTAAGAGTCGAGCCGTAGTTGTGTAATAAATTTAAAATATTTCATTTTGAAAATGAGAAATCGACAAAGAGCAAATACAAAATGCATAAACAAACAAAAGAAAGAAGAAGAGGAAAAAAAAGCAAACATAGATAATAAACTCAATACATATTGTAATATATGATTAAAACAGAACTTTTTATCCACTTTGAGAGGGAAGCAGGTTTTTAAAGATATTAATTATGTATTTATTCTTTCGTTATTTCTTAGGTTTATATTTGTGTTTAAAAAATACCACTGTTTAAGGATCTGTGTGGAGGAATGCTGTTCAATAACTGGTTAATGTAAGAGTAGACATTTTGATATAAATAACCCGCGACAAAATAACAGCTCGAAGGTGACCTCGTTATTGTTCAGTTGGAATCCAGAACACAAATTTAATTGGCTTAGTGCTAAGTGTTGAAGGCTTCTGCTTTTTTCAAGCAAATCCTTCATCGAACGCTGCCCCTGTCGTGGATGGTGGACCAAGCGGTTGCTGCTGCTGAGCAGCTAAATTGAATTCGTAGTTCATTTGTTGATCAAAGGGCAGGCTGGGGAATGCATTTGCAGACAGATTCATCAGCTCGGGCTGCGGTTTCAGTGGCTTAACCGGTTCCTGTCGCTCTCGGCGCAGTTGCTGCGGTGATTTCACATAATTAATTGGTATTAAGCCCGAGTTCTGGCCATTTGTGGAAGCCAGGGCCCAGCCAGTATTCAACAGTTGGAGGGTCTGTTGAATCTCACGGGGAGCCACCTGGACGGACTGACCGGCACGCAAGGTCAATTCGCTTTCGTTGCGCGCCTGAAAATCATACACGGCCTGCGTCTGAATCGGGGCGGTCCACTTGCAGGGATTGCGGGCTATTTGGATTGCAGAATAAAAATTAAGAGTGATATTAATAACAAGTGGAATTCGCGTGCTTATCAAAGCCAATGCCCAGCTTTATCTGGATGAGCTGGTACAGAGCAAAGTGCTGAGATTAGATAAACGGAGTGTGCAATGTCCATACCTTCCTCTTGCGCCGTATTCGTCACAGTGCCCAGCAACTTCATGATCAGATATGGTGCGGTAAAGATGAAACTAATGAAAGCCAACACTGGCCACGGGGACGAGCCCTTCCGGGGTATATTTGGCGCACTGCCATTCTGTACATTATTATCATTGAGAGCCTCGGCGAAGGCTTTTTTAAAAGCTGTCGACGAAGGATCCAAGTTCGAAAGGCGTAGCCAAAACAGTATCCTAAATGCCACAATATATCATTAATTTAAATCTTAAAGGCGAACTGCAATACACTTACTTTCTGTAAATCCATTTTAGGCTGCGGAAGATGGCAAACGATGTCCAGAACTGTGCAAAAACACTGCGCAGGCGTCCAAAATTTGCGGCCACGCCAAGAATGGCACGAAACGAGCTTGTCAACGCAAAGAACGTAGAGTCCAACATGGATGCAATGTTCCCAATAGCCGACACCAGTGATTCGATGCTTTGGAATGCGGGACGCGAGCTCGCCTCGGCCATTTGTATAAAACGCTGCTCGGGATCGTTGGCATTCATGCCACCAAATCTGTTGTACGCCCCATAGCCGCCACCATAGTTACCCATGCCGCCCATACCGAAGCCACCGTAGCCGAATCCGCCAGCATTATAGCCTCCTGTATTGTAACCGCCCAAGCCGAGTCCGTAACCCCCAACGTTGCCGTAGCCCCCTCCGTAACCATATGAGCTCTGCTGCAAGGGAGACTGTGGAATGGGCGGGGGGGCTGCAAGTGACCTCACGTTGCCGTATGGTGTGGCCAGCATTGGCGATTCGTTTATAACTGCGCTTCGCAGATTGTTGTTGTCGCCCATATTACTGTAGACTGATTAACTATTATTTCATGAACTTTGGTCCAAAGTATGAACATTGATTATCCACTTACCTGTGTCCGTATGTATTTATTTCTACCTTGCCAGATGCTTACTAATTTACTCTTTTGTGTTTAAATAAAATTAGATGAAATTATATTATTTCTCGTGCACGATATCTGTTTAATCTACTATTATTTAAAATAAAGTAATGTTATTATCAATTTATTTTTCTTTACTTTTGATAAATAATCGATTGCTGGCGATATATTATAATTTCGATAAAATCAAAAAGCGCGATATTTTGTGAAACGATATGCTTATTAATCGATTTTATAACACTTTTTAGTAACTAACTTTTAAGCATATGCTGGAATAAACGACAAAAATAATAGGAAAGCGGAATCCGCACTTATCATTCCGATCAATGTTTTTCTGTATATTTAATACTCACTCGATAATAATTTGAAAATGTGGCAACTCAGGCACTTAATATTAAGCTGTCAAAATATATCGAATATAAACAAACTGAGTGTAAATAGTTGTTGTGAACAGTGACTGGGAGAGGAAGGACATTTGTAATATAATTGCTCTAAGAACATTAATTGAGCCATTATGGCCAGCCGCAATGAATTTTGCTTGCGCGAATGGGCGCCGCTTACCGAGATAATGGAGCTTATTCCAGCAGCCCGGCGCGGCTTCTTCCCGTCGAATCTTAACGTAACTTGCGTCGATGCCGTTGAAGATTTCCTGGCGCTGGGCAGTGACGCGGGCATTGTCTTTTGGTATAATCGTCTTTCGGGGGAAATGCAAAAACTCAAAGCTGAGGTAAGAATATGAATGACCATGACTCACAGGAGACATTGCGTGCTATTTACCCATTATGTTTTGTGTGCTTCCCCTTCCAAAAACCACAACAATGATAACATCGAAGGTTTCCACACGCATAACATGCGTTAAGATAGTTAGTTCAGTGGAATATATGGTGGCAGCTGGCAGCGCCAATGGCCAGGTAAGCGTTTTTCAAATACAAAAAGAGTTGCCGCCGGACCTGGATCTGGTAGCGCCATGCACCCGAAGCAAGCCCATCGAACGCTACACCATACGTGACCTGCATCGGTGCGTGGTCAGCTGCTGTGAGTGGTCCAAGAATGGCATGAAGCTATACTCGGGTGATCGACAGGGCGTTGTAGTGCTCACCGAATTCGACTATCAAGCGGTACGTAGAGCACAGCATTAATTTCATAAACTTGGCATTAATTTATTCCTTAAAACTGGGCCACAGCACCTGAGCAAATCGCTGGAAATACTAAGCGAAGCCTATGAGATTGTACAGCTGAGCGTGCATCAGAGTTATTTGCTCGTGGCAACGCTTTATCGCTGCATAGTTTGCCGGCGCGATGCCAAGACGCACGTGTGGCAAATCACCCAAGTGGGTAAGAAGGATCGAAAGCAGCTGATTGACTGCGGCGGCGTATTCCTTAAGCAAACAACAAAGGATAATTTGCCACAAATCATTTGCGGACGACCGGGTCTGCGCTTCTGGACTGCCGATGCTATTGGCAATGTATCTAAGACCATAATCTTCAACGAAGCTGTGCTGCGCAGTCCCACTTGGGAGATACCTCTACTGAATCCAAAGCAAGGCAGCCAAACATCATCTGGAACAAGCTCTGTCTCCAGCAGCAGTGATGCATATGTAGCCAGCAAAAACTTTCGCGAGCTAGAGTTGTACGATGGACAGGATTCACTAGTTGTCACCCACGACGATGCTACATTATACATTCTGAATCTGGAGCGCCTTAAAGTTGAGGCAGTGGCACGCGGTTTCCGAAAAATCATAGATTTTTGTGTTTGCGGCAAGGAGATATTTGTGCTCGAAGGAGAGCGTTCGCTGCTGCGCCTGGGACCCCTTCCCGAGCGTCCTAACAAAACAACTAAGGTTATTTTTAATCCCCTGCTACCGCCTCCCCTGCCCATGTTGGGAGCGTCTCAATATTCCAAACTGGAGCTAGAGTCCCCGATAGAGCCAGAGGCTACGATAACCAGCGCCGAGGAATGCTTTGAGCTGCCATCCATAGAAAAGCTTGACCTAAATGTTCCCATTGAGCTGGCCGTCGAGTCACCGCTGGCGCAACAAAATCGTCGCTTAGAAATATTTCGGCGCATTGGCGAAATGGACTTTGAGCAGTCCATTGTGCACACCAGCGGCACGTTAACCCACAAAAAGCGCAAAACATCAGTGGGCAAGCAGAGCGCGGCCACCGGAGGTATTGTTGAAATCGGACAGGAGACGCACGAGCGCAAGTTGCCTCTGACCAATGCGGCTACTCTGATGGACGCCAGTTACTGTCAAATGGAAAAGTAAGTAGAGAATCCTTCGTACTGAGTCCTTTAACATTTCTGGTGTATTTTTATTGTAGTCAAGTCCGTTCATTTCATTTGTTTTAATATTCAGTTTTAACTTCTTTTTGCAGCAACGGTCTGGTCTCACCTGTGGATATCAGAGCCGCTTTTATACAGCACCTGCCCGATGCAATGACTCCAACAACGTTGCAAAAGACCATAGCGGAAAAAGCCAAAACATTGGCTGTCGAGCTGGACCTGCCGGAGGTGCATCTTGGACCAGTTAGCGCAGAGGAGCTTCGGGCCACACACATGCCTGAGCTCAGTGCGCCACTAATCAGCTGCTATCCCTCCAGACTAGAGGAGGCCACTGTGCAGACAACGCCGTGCAAGAAGCTGATATTGAACAATAGTCCCGATTACAGCGCTGGACAACCTGTTGATGGCATTTGTGCGGGCCCATCGAAGGCGCCGTTAAAATTTGTAGAAACTCAACCAAAGTCCGCATCATCGTTAGAACTTGAGTATAACAGCTTTTTGCCTGATTTTCGATGCGCAGCCGATCCCCTTCGAAAGCAGGAAACACCTGCGTCAGGTGATTCCAACACATCCAGCGAATGGGAGTTTCTGGATAACTAAAATGATTGCAGCCCAGTATTATTGATATGTTTAACATTAGTTGAGTTTGATTTTTTTTTTGTTGCCTAAGTTTCGTGCACCTTTTTTTTTTTGTATTCTAATTTATCTTTATTTATTTTTTTTGCCTAAGCAAGTTGTGTGCTTAAATTGTGATTAATGTTATTAAAAAATTTCGTTAACTGTACATAATGTTAGGCGTAAATAAGTTAAACAATTTGTTTTATATTCGCTTTAAAAGTGCAATTCAAGACAACAACAGCCAGTTGATGGCTTTCTCAAAACATTTGTAAAATTTGCAGCACAACAGCTTTTTGTAATTTACAATAATTAATAATATTTTATTAGCCCCAGCAAAGATTATACTAAGTATGAAAGCACAAGGTCGATATGCATAAATAGAAATATACACTAAATTCTGTGTGTGTGTGTGTGTGTTTTTTTTTTTTTTCAAAAACAACTCGTCGCTCTCGGTATTATTCAATAGAGCATACCAGATTCAGCCGCAGGAAATGGAAACCCTCTGATAAACACATGACTTGGCTAAATTAAACATGTGCATAATATACATATATATTTTTACGATATTGATATTGCCGCATATGAGGGAAACAAGACGCCCACAAACCCAACGCAAGGCATATGTCTACTTATGATAGCTTAGGCAGTTATCAAAAATTTGTACAAAGTGTATATTTAAAAAAAAAGTTGGCTTCACAATTGTCTTTACTTCTTTTGAATGCCTAAAGCTTTCAAACAAGTCAAGTATCCCAAAAAATTGACATTATTTATATTCGACAAAAAATCGGACTGCATATTTGCTTCATTTTTCCCAAAACTAGCTGCAATTCCTTCCAACTTAAACAGTTTTTAGTGCATTTTCGGTTGGAGCCAATTTTGAGAACTTTAATTCGTTTCTGTTTTTTATATTTTTTGTACAACATTTTTTAACAAAATGTATCATATTCTAAAAATGTTGCAAAGACATAAAAACCATTTTCAACAGATTTTGAATAAAAAAACTGAACCATATTGGAAAAAATATTTGTAAAAATTGTAATATTTTGAGATCAGGTTGAATCTCCATGCAAGCTGGTCTTAGATTCGGCTAATTACAAATATATATTTGAATTCTGTGTTCGGTTCATGTCTGCATCGATTTGAACTGCAGCCAGGCTCCGATGGAAAAGTTTTTATGGAAACTTTTCAGCCAATACGCAGTTATGCAATTTCCAGAAGAATCCCATGCCTCGCTTCAGAGCCCAACCCGTTTATATTGATAAACAAATTGTAATTTGAGCGCAGCTTGCATTCAATTGACTGCAACAGTGGAAAGTTCCAGTAAGCCACAACAACTGAGCATCTAGAAAATGCTTTGAGCAAAATTGTATAATAACAAATTTCTTGTATGCGCATACGCCGTACAATAAGATTTAAAACCTTGAAAGCATCCAAATCATAACAAAAAAATTTGCGTGCAAATTTTCCACAACTTAGCATGGCCTTTGATTGAAATTGAGATACAAGCATGAGTCCCCATCTTAGTCCCCCCCACAGGCATGGACGGAGAGCTCCGCTCTCGAGGCTCGAAGAACCGTCACGGAAATAAGATAATTAGGTGTTCTCTTCACTTGTTGTCTGATTTGTTGTTTTGATGCGCAAACAGTCCGAGCAGCTCTGCCCTTTTCAAGCGCTAACAGTTCTATGTCAAATATGATAGATAGTTTTCTTTCCTTCATTGGAAGTCGGGCAATATGTATTGCATTGTAATGTGACATTTAAACTCTCACATTTGAACAAATTATAATGCCTATAATGATTCGGGGTTGATAAACAAGGCTGGGAACTGAGTCATTTTCAGCTCTGAATTCCAAATTTGTTTTTAAAAATGTGAAAATAATATATATAATGACAAATAATAATATAAATATATGTATACATATATAAATAAATAATAATAAAATAAAAATAACATTTTAAAATGCATTCTAAAAAAATTGTTGAGGTAGACCCAGCTCTAAAGCATAATTCGCTTGGGCATTTATTTTATTCAAATACTATTTGAATATATTTTGTATGAAAATATGTTCCAAACCAAGGTTTGAACCAAAACCTTCACTAATGGATGAATTGGTTCGAATTGTAAGTCGAACCACCGATTATTTTTTTTAAATTTGGGATTGAGCTTGTTTCATTTGAATCCCCGAACTAATTGAAAATGGGTACAAATTGTAAATGTGGTTTTCGAAAGGTTCGATTTTAAAAAATGGTATTTTAAGCATACTTTGGATATTATAAAAGCTACATACACCAAACTTGATATGTGGCTTTTCACATGGTTGACAAAGATTTATAATACATACATATATTTATTTTTAGATACTTTTCGATACTCTTACGATAGATAGATACTTTTAAACTATAGTCCTATGAGGTTGTTATTAAAAGTTCACAACGATCGGACTATGAACACCAAAGTTATTCAGGAAGGCATTTCCCATACTGCGGGGCCAAGGAAAAAAGAAGAAAACTCAGCCACAGCGTGGGCTGGGCCGCATGTATGTATGTGTATGTGCATGTGCGTTTTTGCGTACGTATATGTACATGTATGTTGTGTATATATACATACATATGTATACATATGTCGTGACAACAGCTCCGTCATGGTCAAGGTATCCTCCAGTCGGACACTTTCGACTAGAGCAGCCATGTATTTTGTAGCATTAATTAGCCAAAGTTTTGCACACCCTAATGCGGCGATCTAAAGCCACAAATACTTGCACATTTCAACAGAGCTTACACACACACACACTCAACACACACACAAGCACATGCGCATGGAACACACATAATACGACACACATACACTTGCATTCGCTCTCTGCAGGCTCTCTTTGGATTGTGCCTCTCTGTGTTGTCGACGAAGCCGGCAAATTGCGGTTCTCTTGTCAGAATTAAGAGTCAATAGAGAAACAAAACAACAAAAAAGAAAAAAAAAAAAACGCGCCGCTGCGGTAAATAAAAGCGGGCCGCATCTCCCACTTATGCTCATTAAGCAGCGAACTCTTGCTTTGACCAGACCTCAACTCAGACCTTTGACCGAAACAGCAAAAAGTGTGCAGCAAATTTCTTGTAACAAAACAAACCACACGCTAAATTATAAACAAAAGTGTGAGCGATAAACAAGTAACAAGTGCGAAATAAACAAGAATAAACATTCCATTCCAAAAAATACGCTTATCGAAAATGAAGCCAACCAAAAACTCAACACTGGAAGTCATCTCGCCCAAGGTGCACGTGGACGATCAATTTATTGAGACGGACTACGAATACCAAACGTCGCATGTGAATCGCACTGCCTCGGGCACACTGCAGGTGAGTTGCCGCCTGCCTGGACGAACCTCCATTCCGCCAAAGCAGACCTGTTATTGATTTAAGTCAAAGCGAACTCTTCCTAAAATAGAATGCAACAGTTGCATAAGAACTTAATGGAAATATTGACTAGCTGAGAAGGATGGGGCGGGACACGCTCAATATACATATGTAGTTGGTAAAGTGTTGAATAAGACTAAATTTTTTAAAGCTTTTTTATACTCACGTTCACAAGGCGTAAAGGGTATATTTATATTATATCGTCTGTTCGTATTGAGGTTAGAGGCTTCAAACTTTCAATATAAGCATGTGTATATATTCCTGATCAGTATCAACAAACGAGTCGATATAGCCAGGAGGCAGTTCCCATATCAGATCGGATCTCTATATCATAGTGATAATGATGTAGTTCAACTCTTAGCTTCAAAGATATCTTGACTAACCTCAACAGCTAACGAGTTTTAAGATATTATAGCAGAGATCGGTCATGAAAAACTTATTGTTTCTACAGGCTGCTATAGGAACAATCCGTCGGAAATAAAGCTCTTTCCAGCTTTATGCCTAAGGGGCGAGTTTAATCCTCAACTTTTTGAAGATTTTCGTACTCTTTCTTTTCGGTTTTTTTTACCCAAGTTTTTTTTTTTTTGGGCATCTGCTAGGCAATACAATTGTTTTTAGTATAGCACACCTGCACATTGAAATTGTGGCACCCAGAAGCAGATGTTCTCGAATTCTCTCCGGCTGTGGGATACATATAGAAACACTTGCATTAAGTAAATTGAACGCTTGCTAACCCGGCGATTGTTCGGAAAACTTTCCATTGATTTAGCAGTCCGGGCAGTGTTTTACGCTCATTAATATAATGAACAAATGTGGTATTGTTAACGATTGATAATGGGACATTGTTGACATGGACACAGACCCACAAATCGTACAGTCAGAAATTTGTGTGGGTGCTGGAGTCAATTTATTGATTCTCGCACATTTTCCAAAAACAGCTGATAGAGCAAAGTCGAATGTTGATAACTGCCCATTCCCATTCCCATTCCCAGTCCCCATCCCGACTTTGGTGGCGTGTTTCCCTCCGGCAATGCGCAGGCGCCGTACACACTTGAGTGTTATGTGAAATAAAGTCCAAGTATTATCGTGCTTGGATTGTGGACTTGATTTGATATGTTACCTTATCGGCTAAGTATATAAATACACAAACCGGGCTCGAAAGAAAACAAAGTTTTGTTTAACTTTGGTGGAACGCCTTCTCTGGCCACACGCTGGGTCCAGCCGCGACCAGGAACAGACACTTGCTGCACTCTTCTTGCTCAAGGTCAATGTTATGTACGGGAGTGCAGCTGATAAGGCCAAGAGCGGCTAATGGTTGGCTCTCTGTTAAGAGCAAGAGCTTTGGGCTCTTACGAGACCAGACTCTAAGAGTGTATCCATTTAGCACATCAAATATTTCTATGAATATTCATTTTTATACCCTTTTGCCATTGAGATGGGTAAAAAGGTTAAACTGTTTTGGCCAAATGTATGTAACAGGCCGAAAAAAACATCTCTGAGCTAGTTCATGACGACATTTCGATATCGTCTCTAATTCAATCGATAAGTTTTGATGTCACCAATTAATTTCAATAATATCGATAAGTATCGAATATTGAAATACAGTTATAGGGCTTTGGTATATACATACATCATAAATACGGCTTGCAAATTTCATGAAATTCGGTGTTTTAACACAGAGTAAAGAGTATCTGCTAGTCGGGCAAACTCGACTGTGCTCCATTCCTGTTTTTCTCACCATACTGCTACTTTTTCCTTTCTGTGGCTCGAATGAGGCTTCATCGTGGTTGTCTGTTAATCCGTTTCCAGTATGATGAAATTCTGAAATGTGTCTATTAATAAGCCGGCCGGCAAATGCACAACAACAAGTGTGTTGTGGCACAACACGTTTATAAATTATTTATACGACTTACTCGATTATCGTTATACATTATACATACATATTTATAAGCACTTGGCTGCTAACGAACACACGTCGACAGCACTGCCAAGAATCAGGTGCGAAGTGAAATCAAAGATGAAATATAAAAACACACCGACGCTTCAATACCCTTTCCGAGCTGCTGGCGGGTAATACAAGTCGTAGTTAGAAAATTGTTGGAGATATATTAGTATAATTCTGTAATATGCACAATTTTTTTTTATCTGATACAAACCATATTTACATACCATATAATATAATCAATTATTTGTTTAGTTTTAGTTGCACAACAAGTTCGCTAGTAGAGCATACAGATTGGGTTAGTCATTGAGAGAAGTTAATGAAAATCACGCGTTCGCAAAAGTTGATTAGCAATTTTATCAAGCCACGTCTGGCTTATTGGCCCGATAGGGTTGCTGGCCAGAACAAGTGCTATTTTGGCTTAGTTCTTGGTATAGGCCAGGAATTAATTACTGATATCAAGCGACCACTTGTTACTTGCAGGTGCACCCGAAGACAACGGCGATAAAGATCCGCACAGCTCGTCATGTGCCCAAGCTGGGTGTCATGCTGGTCGGCTGGGGCGGCAACAACGGCTCGACGCTGACGGCCGCCTTGGAGGCGAATCGGCAGCAGATGCAATGGCGCCGCAAGGAAGGCATGCAGCGGGCCAATTGGTATGGTTCGATCACCCAGGCGTCAACGATCTACATTGGCTCGGACGAGACCGGTAAGGATGTGTTTTTGCCCATGAAGGAGCTGTTGCCAATGGTGGAGCCAGCCGATATTGTTTTGGATGGCTGGGACATCAGTGGCCATCATTTGGGCGACGCGATGCGACGTGCCGAGGTATTGGATGTGGCCCTGCAGGATCAGCTATATGATTATCTATCGGGAATGAAGCCGCGACCATCCATCTACGATCCAGATTTTATTGCTGCCAATCAGTTAGATCGTGCTGATAATCTCATTAAGGGCACCAGGCTGGAGCAGTACGAGCAGGTGCGTCGAGACATACGCGACTTCAAGAAGCGCAGCGGCGTCGATACCGTCGTTATCCTCTGGACAGCAAATACAGAACGCTTTAGCATTGTGCAGCCGGGTCTGAATACCACCAGTCAGGAGCTGCAGGCATCTCTTAAGGCCAACAAGTCGGAGATCTCGCCGTCTACCATCTTTGCCATGGCCAGCATAGCCGAAGGCGTAAGTAGCTATTACCTCTATATTCATTTAGTGGAATAACTGCAATTCTGATATCTCGCAGTGCACGTACATTAATGGCTCGCCACAGAACACATTTGTGCCCGGTCTGCTGGAGCTGGCCGAGGAGAAGCAGGTCTTCATTGCCGGCGATGATTTTAAATCGGGTCAAACAAAGATTAAATCCGTTTTGGTTGACTTTTTAGTGGGAGCCGGCATTAAGCCAGTCTCCATTGTCAGCTATAACCATCTGGGCAACAACGATGGCAAGAATCTCTCTGCTCCCAAGCAGTTCCGCTCCAAGGAGGTTTGTTTTAGCTCTACCTGACTACAGAATGGTTAATTTATTCGTAATGACTCTTATAGATATCCAAGAGCAATGTGGTTGATGATATGGTCGCCTCGAACAGCGTGCTTTATAAGCCCAACGAGCATCCCGATCATGTGGTGGTCATCAAGTATGTACCCTATGTGGGCGACAGCAAGCGCGCCATGGACGAGTACACTTCCGAGATCATGATGGGCGGCCACAACACTTTGGTTATACACAATACGTGCGAGGATTCCCTTCTGGCCACACCACTTATACTGGACCTGGTCATTCTGGCTGAGCTTAGTGCGCGCATTCAATTACGCAGCGCTGAGAAGGAGAAGGCCCCTTGGGTGCCCTTCAAGCCGGTGCTGTCACTGCTCAGCTATCTCACCAAGGCGCCCTTGGTGCCCAGCGGATCACAGGTGGTCAACTCGCTCTTCAGCCAGCGTGCTGCCATTGAGAACATCTTGCGCGGCTGCATTGGGCTGCCGCCCATATCGCATCTGTCTTTGGAGCAACGGGTACGCAATGTCGTAATGTTAATAGGCTTTGTCGCTAATCTGGGCTTTTCTTCATTGCAGTTTGACTTTACCACCATTACAAATGAGCCACCACTTAAGAAGGCCAAGATCCTAGGTCATCCCTGCGGTGTGGAGTCCAATACCAAGCTGCACGCCCATGGACACAGCAATGGCACCAAGCTGGCCGCCAATGGAAACGGTTATGGCGGACTTTAAGCCGCCGGCATCTGTCTGCCGGGTGCTGCTAATATAATGCATATATATCAGCATATGAATGTATATATTAATATATATACGCGTAAACATGTGTACTTGCTAAATTACAAAGTAGTTGTAAGCTATAAATATCAAATAAACTCCAAAACACCTAAAACGCAAGCTTACAGTTTAATTATCGAAACAGCTTGAAGGCTTATGCGTTTCTCTACAACATATGGGCATATATCGGAAATACTAAATCATATAGTTATCTTCCATAAAAACAAACGATCAACAATTGATGATGATAATGATAATTCATAGAAATTGACCGTACATCTGCTATATGCCTATAAGAGTATTCAATCTTCGCCATTTTGGTAGACAGCCTTTGCCGCCCGCGGACCATATGGTGCTTATTCGTAGAACTAATTTTAGATCCAAATTTTAGATCCATTGACGTAGTCGATGCTGCAGGTTGGCGATTTTAAAATAAAATACAGTTTTGATAAGTAATTAAATACTTTGCTTATATCCTGTAATCATTGAACACTGGTAATGAGAGTATATTGGTTTTGTTAACGGACAGAACATCCGAACATCCATCAGACCGCATTATCAGGAAAGTCGTTAGAGATTTCAAATTTGATAGATTGGTTCTTCCATGACTCGCTCTGATCAGACTTTAACACTATCGATAGTTTCCCTAAGCATCGATAACAACCATCGACTGTTTGAACACAGATTATAAGAGCTGTAGAAATTGTTACGATATACGATACGATATACGATCATTTATACCATAACAACATTTGTGCAATCAGCCTACGGGTATGCTTTAAAAAGACCAACTTAATTCCTTAGCGAACAAATGAAATAAAATAAGAATATGCAGATATCTTAATATCTCTCACACATTCAAACTATGTAATTTTTCAATTAAAATGGAAGACCAAAAGTTTTCTTTTTACATTCAAACTTAAATATGAAAGAATACTCTGTTGGTTGTTTGCGATTAATCTGCAGGGTATCTAGTGGTCGACTCTTATTTAATTGATCTTCAGTTTTGGAATATTTTGCGCTCATTTGGCAAAACAAATGCTTGTTATTTGTAAATGCCGAACAATGAATAGCCTTATAGTTATTTTAATTTCATTTCTTGATAGACAGATGTATGAAAAAATAATCCGATTTTGCATATAATTTCCCGGCTATTGAATAGATTGGTTTTCCATTTAAATTAAAAACATTTTGAAAAAGAAAAAAATGAGCCTTCAGGTGTGGACTGTCGGATACCCTATTACAAGCAACATTTTGCTGAGACCTTATCGGATAAACGGATAAGACTCGAAAGGGTACACTGAAGCTTGACAAATAACTTCGTCAAATATTTGCAAATACTCGAATATCGCATTAAATCTCACCCATCTAAAGCTGTTAATGCGAAAAAGGTTAACAAATTTCACATTTGCACATATCTATTAACCTAAATGTGATAAATAAAATGTCTAAAATGAGCTCGTCGCATAAATAAATGTTTTAAAAAAGTGTAGAATGTTTTTAGGGGCTATTTTAAAAATGGTTCCTGCTGTTGCTGCTTTTTTTCAAGTGCATGTTCCTGTTCGCGACTTTAACACTCTTATACTAAATACATATACTCTTATACAAATGCACATACATGTTATTTGCAATTTTTAAGCAGTTCAACTTAAGAGCTGATCGATACCTCGAGTTTTTTTTTTTCAGTTCCAGACCTACAATTGTCGCTTATCAGTTTCAGAAATGGTTGGGGGCCCGAGCTTTCAATTGATTTTCAAATTTTAGTCTATTTTCGTAAGGGTGACATTCCAGTTGCATTATCAGAGTGCAAACAAAATGAAATAGCTTGCGCTCTTTGTGTAAGCCTAATGCTGGTCAAAGGTACAAAGTACAGGTTCGGGAAAATGGGCCGGATAATATATTTCTAATAAATACAACTTTCATTAGTCTTATAAGTCAACCAGGAAGGCAGTAATTGAAAGAAAAGAAAACGAAAAAGTAAGAATATCTTTGGCACGGCGAAGATTTAGATATTTACCATTTTCAGATATGTTAGATTATTGAAGCTGAGTCTGATGCAAATATCTTGAAAAACACAATATATTGCCATATAAGATGCTACTATTCGACCGATCTTTTCCAGCAACCTCAAGTCAGTCAGTACAGAAATTACCCGGCGCCGCCCGGGTCAAATACATAATGTAAAAACCATAAGGAGTATAGAAATTGTATGTCTTTCCGCAAAGAAGGAAATCCTTTTAAAAATAAAGCATAAGGAAATGTGGAAATTCAAATAAACTAAGAACTGCCTGCATAGATACATATCTGGGTTATGTTAGTGCAAAAATAAGAAAGAGTATTTGCCAGTTTAGTAGGTGGAACTTTGTAATCCCGAGTGTTTGCTGGTTCGATGTGCGCTCTTATCAGACTCATTCGATAATCTGGTTGCGAAGTCTAATCAGAGATTCGAAATAACTAATTTGGGGTGTAACAATGCCATATGAATCAGCCAATTTATTGGGGGCTTTTGTTGTGGCCTCTCATCAGCTAATGGAGCATTACTCATGCGAAGGAATTCCTGTGCCCGATCAGTCATTTCATTTGATTGATAAGTCTATCGCATTAGACATTGTCGGCATAATTAGTGTCTCTCTGGGCCATCTACTAATCAACTACAGGCCCAGAGACTCCAACAACAAACTCTTTTCGCCCGGTTACAATTAATTAGGGGTTACATTGGGAATACAGGCCCAATGGCAATCGAAGCAATTTGAAGGCGTCTAATTGAATGCTCCGAGGCATTTAAGTACGGACTCGGATATGGGTAGTTATAAGGCGTATATATATTGTATATGTATATATACTTAAGGCCTGCACTGACACATGTTGTATGTAATTAATGGTGCTTCGACTTGGGCTTACGATTCCAAGCAAATGTGGACAGTAGGCGTAGCTCTGGACACGAAAAGGCTTGGCGTGTCAATGTCAAATAGTCCGACTGACAGCTCCCGAGAGTGTGTATCTGTGTATGCCAGCATGTGTGTGCGTGTGTGTGTGTGCTGGGTAGCGCATAAATTTCGTACAACACTCAAAGGTGTGTCCCTAGTCCTGGCTTTGCAGGATTTGCTATAATTTAAAAGCATGGCAGCCAACACGGTTCGGATACTTGCCTCGCGTGCAAAAATGTCAAAGGACACATGGATATATGATTGGCAATCGCTGTTCACACACGTGTCGCCCCCCCCCCCCTCCCCCTCCCTCCTCCCCCTACTCCTCTCCGCCCCTTTCATTGTAATCAACGGCCTTGAAGGGTTATTTAGCCAAAGGCTCAAAGTGTGTTAAATTTATAACATTTGTTTATAAGTACGAAGTTAGACTTCAGACTAAGTTACGAGGTATCTCCTAGTCGAGCACTTTCCACTGGAGTAGACGGAACAAAGTGTGTTGAATATAACATTTGTTTTGATTGACTTCAGACTAAGTTACGAGGTATCTCTTAGTCGAGCTCTTTTCCCTGGAGTAGAGGAAACAAAGTGTGTTAAATATATAACATTTGTTCGTAAGTACGAAGTTAGACTTCAGACTAAGCTACGAGGTATCTTCTAGTCGACCAGCTTTACCTTGCTTTTTGTGGTTTGCCAGCACTGAAACTTAAGATCTCTTGGATGTGGGATGCCTTAGAAGTGAGTCCATCGACATGGTGACCCATTGGCAATTCAGTTTCATTTTCATATGCTATTAATGGCAAATACCGCATAATTTCATTAACTCGTCAATAAAACTAATCCAAGAAAACCAAAATCGACTATCGGTTATGCTCCGGTTGTCCAAAAAGATATCATCAATACAAAAGTGAACACAAATTAACACGAGCAACACGATGTCAATAGATAAGCGGATTGATAATGACAAGTGCATAATATTTGCTTGACAACATCGAATTTTAATACCCTTACATGAGACTCGACACGATTATTCAGAAATGAAATGTCCGTAGGCGGAATCTTACTTCTATAACATTTTCACATGCTGACAAAATGGAGCAAAAGTATATAAAGACCGGACTTTTATGTTCCCCTATGAAACGAATTCGAAAACCGAATAATGTTCCATGTTTGCAATTTTTATTCCAGTTTTCCAGCAGAAGATATTATGATTTTGGAAAAAAGGATAGCAACATTTATTTGTTTTAAGTACTGTGAGAATATAACAAAATTAAATCTCGAATAAACTGAAAATTATAAATAATGAAATCAGAGACTTGCAATATGGGGTCTAAAAACCTTTTTTTGGTATATTTTGGCACGTGACAATCTAACTCTGAGTCATTCCGAATAATCAAAGCTACACAAGAATCTCCATGTCACTAATCAGAATCAAACGATTTAATAGAACATAGTATTTCTTATCAGACAACGAATCTTGATAATTGTGACTCAACTCTGTGCTGCTCCAGAGTTCTACGCCAGTTCTGCCGCTTACCAAGAATCTCTAGGAGCCTTAGCTTCTGTCTAAATATAACTACGAAAGCCGTATTCCCCGGTGAACCCGATACACTTTCCCTTAAAGGGTTTACTATTGAATTTATGTCGCAAAGTAATAAAAAATATAGCCATATCGGGCACTTGAACAAGATTGTGCAGCTGATAAGAGTCAGTACAATAGTTGGACGCATGTGAAAGCGTGTTCCAGCGTGATAAACGGTTAATCTTATTTTCGGCGCGTTTATCTGGTGGTAAGGCTTCTACTGTACTCAGCGCTGTGGTGGCAGAGCCGTCAGCGTCGCAGTCGCTGTTGCAGTCGCCGTCGCCGTCGCAGTGGAAGCCGATAAGAGTCAGTACAATAGTTGGACGCATGAGAAAGCATGTTCCAGCGTGATAAACGGTTAATCTTATTTTCGGCGCGTTTATCTGGTGGTAAGGCTTCTACTGTGCTCGGCGCTGTTATGGCAGCGCCGTCAGCGTCACAGTCGCTGTTGCAGTTGCCGTCGCCGTCGCAGTCGACGCTGTTCCTTCCAACCGTTAGGCGCTCTTTTTTTTTTTAGCAATTTCAGTTGCGAGTTGCTTTGCGTTGCGTGCGGTCGGCTTCGTCGTTCGTTCGTGTTCGTGTTCGTGTTGAGAACAAATTACGTATACGACGCGGTTGCAATTCGAAGAGCCGAAAGACGCGCTTGATTCGCTGTAAATCGCGCCTCCTTGTGGCCTTTGCTAAATAATTAACTGTAATCGCCCGGGCTGTTCAGCAATTCGCCTTGATCCCATATTCGCTTTGATTTTCCCATCGATAAGTCAACGGCGTGACAAAGGTTTGTCCATTCGTGTTTACCTGCATTATTCTCTACAATTTTTCCCAGTTTGCGCGGTTCTTTTGAACTGTTTACTATATTTAACTAGTACGATTCATGTGCTGTACTTTGAAATAGTATTAACTAGTGGATGTTGCCCGGCTTTGCTTGGTTTTGTTCCAAATCAAATTTAAAATGGATAATTGAAAATGTGTTAAAGGTCGCTCGGCTAAAAATTTAGCCTTAACTGTTAATCATTTTATTATAGAAAATATAGAAATATTGTTGTTAGCAAAAATAGTAAATATAGCTATTACAATAATATCTAACCTTGTCATAAATGTTGAAATTTATTTTAACACAAACGCTCTATATCGCAGATAAACAAATTGTTACAACTAACGCGAGCAGATAACGTTCATCGATAAGAATAGGCATGTAAAACATTGCGATTCCACGAAAAAAATTGGGACAAACACGTCACAGAGTATCTGCATGTCAGGGCGGACGTGTTGACGGGTTCAGCCGGTAGACCGAGCCGTCAAATGGGCCTGGCCAAAGCCAAAGAACAGATATGACAGAAACGAAAACCAAAACCAAATAAAGCCATAAATACTGAAGATAAGCATTCATATAAGGTATACAGAATGCAAGTAAATAGATAGTTCCTGGCTGCCTATCGTTCAATATTACGGAAAAGAATACAATCGCGTGAGTCAGCGTACGGCTATATCGGGTCCTATCCTATCTGAGCGGTACACCTTGCCCATGTTTAGTATGGGGCTTATCACGGACTTTGACAAACGACCGACAGAGAGGCCTCTGCCCGGGACCCGGCATTAACATGCCACTATCAGCGATATAGCGATAACTGATAAGTTGCAGGTCTCTTTACTTAACACAAATACCAACTATATGTATAGTCGTTGTTTTCTATACCCTGAACCCATTCAAAATGGTTAAAAAGGGTATATTGTATTTGTGCAAAATGTAAATGCGTGTGACAGGCAGAAGGAAGCATCGCCGACCCCATAAATTATATATATTCTTGATCAGCATCAATAGCCGAGTCGATCTAGCCATGTCCGACTGTCCGACTGTCTGACTGTCTGTCTGTCTGTCTGTCTGTCTGTCTGTCTGTCCGTATGTGTGAACGCAAGGATCTCAGAACCTGTAAGAGATTTGAAATATAAATTTAGCTGTAGGTCCTCCTAGTGCCTACGCAGTTTGTTTCCGATAGTCGATAACTTGCCCCGTTTCCAAGGAATCGATAAAAATCGATATCGACATCCTGTTTTTTGAGCAATTTTGGTAAATAACAAGAGCTAGAGTCACCAAACTTGACATGAAGATTCTAGAATAGTATATATATCTGCATTTGGTGTTGGAAGCAGAGGGTTCAGGGTATCCCCTAGTCGGGAGCTCCCGACTAGAACCTCTTACTTGTTCTTTTCTACTTTTATGAAAGAGTTAACTTGTTTGGCGTTACGTTCCAATTGTCGCGTACACATAGCTTAAATCAGAGCCAACCGAATGAATGCAAATACAACTCAATGCATTTGTATATTCATATTGATGTTGAGGTCAATATCAGGCATTCTACGTCTTCGTCTGAAAACAACATCTGCTATAGATAAGTATATTCAGAGGAATGCGATGCGATATGCATATGAAGCATACGTGGACTGACCTGGGCCCGGCGTTGCCTTTGGCATTGAAATTAGCAGCAGCTTGCAAAGTTTCTCATGCTCCATTAACAGTAATTACTAATCAAATTGAACCTATTATTACGTAGAGCAATTACTCACATTGCAGGGATTTCATACTTGCGAATGCAAGGACTATCCGGAATATATATACAAAGTATACAGTATAGTATAGCATGTACAAGACCTGTATATATATATAAGATTGATTTATTTTTTAATGAATGTGCGATTCAATCAAGGGTTGAACTGTCATATTATAATCTAGAAGGTACAGTCCGGTCTTGTCCTGGACAAGTTTTTGCTTTACATGTAGAAATTACTTTTCTGCAACGACCAAAATTGCGTTCCTACATACGGACAGACGGACATGGCTAGATCGACTCGGCTTTTGATGCTGATCAAGAATACATTTACTTTATGGGGTCGGAGATGTTTCCTTATGCCTGTTAGATACATTTACATTTTGCACAAATACAATATACCCTTTTTACCCATTTTGAATGGGTTCAGGGTATAAAAAAACAATTTTGTTTGGTGAATATCTGCATAAAGCAATGAGATAAATGCAAATTTTACGACCGATACTTCCTATGATAAGCTTTGGTGAATATCTCATAAAATAGGTCCCCAATATATGTGAATTACTTACATATATAATATCGGCTTTTAGCGGTTCAAATTTGTATGGAAAGGAGTCTTTGATTTAGTCCAGTTATAGGGAATATATCATCCATATGAAAGATATCGCGAAGTTTGATTCACTTTTGTTTTAAGTGCACTTTGTATTTCAAAGGTCCTCACAGGTATTGCACAATATTGTCCGAAATGGTTATATACACGCCATAAACTGATTGCTATTGATAGCATTTTATGTACCAAAATTAATCATTGGCAATAGTTGACTAAAATCATGGCACAATAAAATAACCGCGCGATTAAAAGAGACCCATTATGTTTAGTCTTATCTTATCTTTAAGTTGCGCTTTCATCGACTTTTTATGCTTGCCTCACATATACAATCTAAAAAAAGAATGAATACCCTTCAAAGGCATTCATTTATAAGGTACCTGTCGCAAAGTCAATAAAAGTAATGCATTTTGGGGGGAGTACTACATAATTTGTCTATCGACTGCAGTGGACAATTACAGATGATCAGTAAATAAATTACAACTGTTGCATTAGTTACAAGCATTCAAGTATTCAATTAAAAAGTTACGAATCTGCTACAATATACGGCTATGTATAAATACTAATAATTGTTTTATGAACTATTTGCGTTACAGTCGAGAATAAGCGGCCCATCAAAATGGATGCACTCAGCCAGACGGCGCAAAGTAATAAGTTCATAGTGAAGTATCGGCAGCAGTATTATGATCTGTCCGAATTTATGCACAAACATCCGGGCGGAATAAACAGCCTGAAGGGACTGAGCCAGACAGATATGACATCTCGTTTTATGAAAGCACCGCCGCATTCCGATGCAGCCATGTACTTGATGAGAGAGTACAAGTTGAACGCCCAGGATCACGGAAGTGACAAAAGGACAAATGAGAGGCGTACGGATAAGTCGGCAGAGAATGGAGTCGAGCTGCTGGAACAACAACAAAAATCGGAGGACAGCAACAACAATCAATTGGATGAGAGCATGGAGGTGAGTGTGCGAAAGATAGTTGAACATGTTTTGTGGTTTGTCTTCAGTTTTCTCTTGAAAATCCAAATTTCTCCTTCACTCTTGCTTTTTATTTATTTTTTCTTTTTTTTACATATATTTTTTAGTTTAGTGTCTGGTCTTGACATTCAAGTTATTTCATTTTTTTTAAATTTTTTTTGATGCTCATTTAAAAAATATAAATACTATCAACACGTAAAAGACTAGGCTTGCTCCGAAGGCTCCAATAGTCATATAGTTGGGAATAGTGTTCCAAGCGATATTTCCTGTTGGTAGAAACCGTTCGATTTTCTATATGTTAGTGAGTGGGAGATTCTTTTTGTTTCATTTAACATTAACGAAAATTTGCGTGCATTAGAGATTTCGCGATTTGACTGCTCTCACATACACCTTAGACTTAGAGTAGATGCGTATTTCGTCCTCGACAACGGTCAGTTCCTTATCAATCTCCGCCTTGCGAGAACGCACGCGTAGTGTCTGGGCGGTCATGGGCATGTGGTTAAGCTCATTAATGAGCATATCAAAGCCTACAAGTTAAGCATGAACATGCATAATAATAAATGTAGCTAGAAAATTGGTTGCAACTTACGCTGCTTGGCGGTAGCTAACGCAGCGAGGCGGTCCGGCTCACTCATCAATACATGACCGCGTGGGCAGTCCGGATCGCGTGAATCTATAAGTTCTTTAGCCTCGGCTTTTTCGCGCTTCTCCTTTTCCAAATAGCGCGGTAGGCGTAGATCATCGCGTGCTGTAAAAGCATCACGGCAGTTGGCTAACACTAGATGCACAGATTATTTACTTGTTATACTCACAGCCTAGCTTGTATTCGCGACGCTTTGATTTGGTCGTAGCATTTGAGCCCACGGTAGCAATTGTTTCGCGACTGCGTGCACTCAAAGGTGCTTCTTCATCAGTGTTATCGGGACCCACATTCTCCATCTCTGGCATGGGCATTGTTTCGTTGTCATCTATATCAAGAAGGCTGCGTTTGGAGCGCGCCGACAGTGGCTGCTCATCGTCATGGTATTGACTGTAGCTGCCGTAGTTGCCATCATAGTCGAGATCAGGATCAATGCATAACTTGCGCTCCTCGCTTAAAACTGTCTTGCCATCAATGTTGCACCTGCACACATAGATGTGTTCGGAAAGTTAGTGCAGTTCGATTGCTTTTTACGCTGGTTTAAATGAGCAGGTACTAACTTTTTAAGTGCATTGGTTAGGTAAAGCTCATCCTTTATGTCCTCTGTCTGTATGCCAATGCTTGTGGAGCTGCGTTCGGCATTACATGACTGACAGCGGTTCGATGATGGCTGAACCGGCTGCGGTTTTGGGCGCACCTTTTTCTCCTTTTGAATTTCACGTTTTTCGGGCACTGCATAAGACTCGAGTTCGTCCGGTTGCGGTTTGTCCAGGCACTGCTGTGAACGCGAGTTGCTGTGGCTGCGCAATAAGCACACCTCTTCATCAACATTCCTTGAAGACAATCTTTCAGTTTCGCACTTCTTCAACTCACGTTCATGTGTCTCGGACGGAGTGCGAAGCAGTGGCGGCATCCATTTGGGACGCACTGGTTCCTTAGCAGCGAGCTTCTCTGTAGTTGCCTTTTCTAAGGAACGTAGGCTCTTCTTGTTTTCCTTTAGAAAATTACGTCCCGTTGTGACGCCTACAAGAAAACGAATGGCAATCGTGTAAACATTTCTTTTTGGTTGCCATGGCTGTTCGAAAAAAAATTATACTTACGCGGCACCGAAAACATGCCCTTTAATGTGGGTATTGGGCGTATTGTGGTGTTCGACATTTTTTTGCGGAATATGGCCCAACCACAATGCGTCTAATCTGTGTTGAAGAATTTAATAGGAATTCAAATTTTGCCGTGTTCTGCAGCTTACAGAAACGGAATGAAATCAGCCACCCTGTTCAAATGTCAGCTTTGAAGTAAAACCAACCAGCTGCTCGAGACGCCAACGTTTGATGGTTTTGAATATATCGATAGGTCGATGACAGAGTCGGAGTGAGCGCTGCCACTGTGCAAAAGTATCGACAAGTTGATAATATCGTAAAAACGGTTTTTTTTTTTTGATTATTACATTTTCAGCACCTTGTGGACTGGTCGAAAGCAATGCTGCCGCAAATTTCAAAAATAACAAAATATTACGACGAATGGGTACATAAACCAGTAGACAGACCCCTGCGCCTGTTCGGTCCTTGGTATTTGGAAATGTGCACGAAGACCCCATGGTGGGTTGTACCAATGTTCTGGATCCCAACGATTATTGCTTGCGGCTGGCCAGAGTTCCAAGCGAACTCGCACAATATGAAAGAAGTAAGTTCAAACAACGCGTAATGACTACATACATGCGTCAACAGACATTTGCTCAACGGTATTCTTACAATTAGATTGCAACCTTCCTTGGCCATCTGCTCTTTGGTGTGATATTTTGGACGCTGCTGGAGTACACATTGCACCGATGGGTCTTTCATGTCAAGTTGACAAGCAACAGTGGTCCTTGGCTTTGCACCCTTCACTTTATGATACACGGACTGCATCACAAGGTCCCATTTGATCCGATGCGGCTTGTTTTTCCTCCATTGCCTGGAGTTGTGCTTGCTACTATTATTTATACACCACTGAGTTTTCTTCTGCAAAATAACCATCCGCGTTTGGTACTAACGGGTGCTTTAATAGGTTATTTATGCTATGACATGATACATTATTATTTGCATTACGGTAATCCAACGGCGGGTCATCATTTATATCATATGAAGAGGTATCATTATCAGCATCACTTTGCCCATCAGGATCTCGGGTATGGTATTAGCAGTCCCATTTGGGATATTGTTTTTAAGACACGTATAAATTTACGAAAATTAAGATACCAATTACGATGGTCGTAGTAGCCAAGTTACATTTTGCTACGTATATAAGAACAAATTTGTAATGTAGGTTAAGAAAAAGTAAGATGACAATTTTGTAAAACTTTAAGAAAAAAAAAAAATATATTTAAATACTACCATATATATATTGTGCATAATAATAAATTCACACTGGGTACAATAGAAGATGTTAAAATATTAAAGCAAATTGTGTTTCTTTTTGTTTTGAATAAAACCCCAAGCCTTGAGGCTGCTGAGTAAATTCAATAACGTTTAAATTAAGATTAGTTCAAATAAATTCTTTCAGCGCCTCGATGAGAACAGAGATGCAGTTAACTTTGATATCGATAGATGGGCTATCGATACGCAGAAAATCCAAGTATTGAGAATGGTGGCAACGCTTATTGCAGATTGTGAAAGTGTAGTCAACACTTATTTATTTACTTTATTGTCTTATTTTATTTAAATGCTTAATGCAAAAATCGGTAAGGTTGGCAAAGTGCTGGTGTGTGGCATGAAAAATGTAGGAAAAACAGCACTCATCGAGCAGTTGGTATATGGAAATATCAACGCCGATACTGTAAGTTGGGCACAACTATTCTGAATTTGTTCCTAGTTACCAATACAAACAAAAAATGTAATAACTCTTAGGAACTGCATCCGACAATTGAGGATATATATGTAGCTAGCGTGGACACAGGACGTGGTGGCGCACGGGAAACACTACGCATCTACGATACAGCTGGTTTACAAGGTGAACAAGCGGCTCAGCTGCCGCGTCATTATCTGCAATTTCCAGATGCCTTTGTGCTAGTCTACGATCCCACTGATCCACGCAGCTTGGATATGTTGGCAGACATCAAGACAGATATAGACAAGCATAAAGAGAAGAAAGAAGTGCCTGTAATTGTATTAGCCAATGTCCGAGCTCGCAGCAAAAAGGACACGCCACCCGCCACGCCAAATCCTGTCGATTCGATAATGGATCGGGCCAACAATTGGTGTCAACGAGAACGAATTAAGCATTACACAGTCAATGTTATGGAACGCCCCTCGTTGTACGAGCCCTTCACAATGCTGTGTGCCCGTCTTCATCCGCCACAGACGAAGAGCACCTTCCCACAGCTGCGCCAGGTGATGCAGAATCGACAGAAAAGCGAGGTTTAGCAAGTGCAATCCATTTTCCTCCATATGTGTATTTAGGGAGTATATACACATATGGAATGAAATTTTAATTTAGAATAGAATTGACGAAAAAAATGACTAATGTGGAAGTCTGCGAGTATTACACGCCCCATCGAGTCTATTACTCTTATTAATGGCTGAGCAATGCCGTTGCTCAAGCAAATGTATAAAGTGTACGAAGTATAGATTACTGTGAACTATCTATAGAATTCATCACATTTAGCAATTAAGCCTAATCAGCATTCAAGCTACGTCAGCCTACGGCGCCTGTTATTTTTCAATTAAAATTCGGAGAGCTGCGTCGGCTTACAGAGTTCTTCCCCCCTTAGATCAGTATAAATTTGACCCTCGGAAAGAAGATGCGCGCTAAGATTTTCGTTGTTGCCTTGGCGGCGATGCTAGCCAGCGTGCATGGTCTGGGCATAACAGTGCCCGGTACCAAATGGTGTGGCCCCGGCAATACAGCTGACAACTATAACGATCTGGGCCGTGAAATAGAGCTAGACACGTGCTGTCGGCAACATGACCACTGTGAGGAGAAGATTTCGCCCAACAGCCAAAAATACGGTCTGACCAATGACGGTTTCTTCCCCATGTGAGTGCATAAAGATGAAAAGCGCTCATCGATGCTAACTGATAGCTACCCACAGCTTCTCCTGTGACTGTGAATTAGCATTTCGCATGTGCCTCACCTCGCTGCACAACATGGAGTCCGCCGCTTTAGGTCGTATATATTTCAGCACAACAAATGTGTGCTTCGCTTATGGGCCGCCCATAATTTCCTGTCAGGAGCAGCAGTGGGACCACTTCATGAAGCGTTGCCTAACTTACAGCGAGGATGTATCTCAGCCCGGACGCTGGCAGTTTTATGACCTGGCATTCTACACGCACCCCAGCGAGGAGGAGAAGTAGCAGCTCGATTGAACTAAGGCGTAATTGCGCGATAAGCTTATATATTTACGTATGGCAGACAGACATACGGGCAGACTCGCATAATATAAAAAAATAAAACATTATTAATGATTAAAGCTCTCAGGGTCAAGATTTCTTTGTCGCCGCAATCGTATAGAATGGCATGTCGTAGAATTGCCACAGTCTAGCCGCTCTCTTGTTCACACTATACCGAATGCATCGCCTGCGTATTGTGCCCAGCTGGTACTCCTTGCAGCCGGTGGTGGGGTAGCCTTGGGCGAAACACTTGCTCCGCGTGGTATAGTAGATGCGACCCAAGGTGTTCGATGTCATGCTGTTTACGGCCTGCAGGCAGTTAATGAACTGCTGTTCGCAGCTGCATTTTAGTCTGGAAAACCCCAAATCTGTCACAGAAGGGGGAATATTGATTTTTCCGCGGCACTTACATGGGAAACCAGTCTGTGTTGTTGGGTAGGCCATGAAGCGAGCTGTGCGATTCGATGATCTCTTCACAGTGATCATGAGCACGACAACATTTATCCGTTTCACGCTCCCGGCCCAGATCATCGTAGTTGGTCGCCGTATTGCCCGGTCCACACCACTTAGTGCCGGGTGCTGTAATGCCTGTGTGCGCGACCGGAGGCAGTGCCTGATTGTAAATGTCTTCATCCTCAAAAATGGCCTCGTCTCCAAACGCAAATGAGGCTCCAATAAAGGAGAAGAACACCAGCAAATGCACCGCTCGCATGATGATACGTTGCCGTTGAATTCAAAAGTGAAACTGAGCTACCAGCTGCTTTGGGATTGACGCGGCCAGCCGCTCAGCTGATTAGAGTCGCTGATAACAAGTCGTTTACAATAAGCTGTGAATAATAATTCATGAAGGTCCTTAAGCCTAGAACATGTTATGCAATGCATAGGGAATTAAAGTTGGTTTTATTACGTACATACTAAGTAGTATATATATTTGTTTCATTGTAGATCTGACACGTTAGCTAAGTATATCCTTAAATAACTCGGTGGCTGTCTTCGCAGGGCGTTTTTTCGTCTGCGCTGGCTTCTCCTGCTCCTGTTGCTGACCCAGACTGGCCAGCCACTGACTGGGCGACAGTTTGTAGGTCTCCAAACGATACTTGGAGTGGATAAGGCTGCCATATGGAGAGCCTTTTAACATGTTGGTCTTAGAGCTCAATTCCTTAGCCATACGCAGCTTTTGCGATTCTTGGGCAGCCTTGAAGCATTGCTCCATGACGCGTGAACCATGCCGGGTGATAGCCAGGTCCACATAGAAGCCATCTAGCTGGCGAATAAGACGCTCTCGTGATTTCTCTCCAATGTATTTGCTCTGCAAGAAGGCATCAACAATGTGCGAGCCATTTGGTGTATTAAGGATTTGCGCCAGCTGAACAGCAGGCAGCTCCAGAATGCAGTTGACTAGGAAGATGGGCTTATTGAACTGAAGCACATGTTGTACTATTAGCGATCCATGTAGATGCACAAATGCGGACTGATCATCGGCGATAAGCTCATGGGGCTTCAGTTTAACAAGACAGCTAAAGAACATCTTGGATTTCTCCTGGTCGCCAGCCACATGTAAGGCGGCCTGCAGGGCTCCTATCATCTGAGCCTGCTTGGCGCCCAAGCGCAGGCAGGCAGCGCTTAGGGCAGACACCACGCCTGTTAGACCCGTTTTCAGCAGCTGCTCAATCTGCGGCTGTAACTCATCGAAGACCGACTCAAAGTCGGGCACCTCTTTCAAGTACTGTAGCAGACGCTGCACGGCAAAGTTGGTTTGTTGCTCTAGGGCCAGGTGAGCTACGCGACCGCTAAAGAGCATGGCATAAAGTTGAGTCAGCAGCTTTCCACCTGCCACAGTCAAAAGAGTCTCAAGCAGTATAACAGCGCACTGGTAATGGAAGACTTTGGGCAGCACCACCTTAGGTTTAGCATTTTCGTCTTCGGTTGCTGGTGTCGCCGCCTTTTCATTAGTGGCGGGTTCGTCACCCTCGTCATCTATTTCAATTTTCAACTCCTTTGGCTTTTCTTCATCTTCAGCATTAGTCGCATCGTCCGGTTTCAGCAAGCTTTCCATTAATATTTTTTTGCCAAAATGCTTTAGCATGTTCTTATCGACCACACTAAGCGATAAGCAGATAACACCCAGTAGCGCAGAGGAGTGTTCCTGGTAGGGAAAGTCCACAAACTGAGGCCACATTTCCAGGCGCTGTGGATACTCCTTCATGACCTCAGGCCATTCTTCGGGCACCTTGTAAAGCTTACGATGCTTGGCCAGCTCGGCGCCGCCCTTCACGAATGCAATTTTTGGCACATGAATGCCAACAAGGCAGAGTATAGCTGTTCGCATGATGTGCGTGGCGCATGCATCCCACACAAAATCCTCCAGATTGTTAAGCATGAATTTCGATATGCGTAGAACAAATTGGCGGCACTGTTCACGATGCTCCTCGCCAAATTCGGTCTCCAAATTGTACTGCTCCTCGACCTGCGCGGCATCGGGCTTGGCTTTCTTGGCTGGGTCAGAAACATCGTCTTCTGACGGTTCTCGAGCTGCTGCCTGTCCCAATCCTCGCAGAAATGCTATTTCCACCATTTTTTGCAGCACATGCGATGCAAAAGGGTCGGAGCACATGGGACGCAGGCTGTCGCCGAATTTGGCAAAAAACCGTTCAAGCTGTGGAGCGTCCACAAATCCAATTAGAGACTCAAGAGCCTTGGAGACAACTTGATTGGCGGCCAAATCGATTTCGTGGTCCTTTGTCTGCTCGAACACGTTATTGGCCATATTGACTAGAGAAACAACAGAACTACTGTAGATTTTCACAGCACTCAAGCAATTGCCACTCACCTCGCTCTTCCACATCTTCGAGGCCTGCCTTCATGGCATCCAAGATGTTTATAAAATAGTTGAACTGATCACCATCGATATGAGAACCGCGTCCAAAAATACCCTGTTTGGCAAAGCCTTTTGCATTGCGCATAAATTTCTTGCCCTTCTTCTTGGGCCTTTTACGTTTGCCACTGTTTTCAGTTTGCATGATCGTCTATTATGTTGCTATTTAGTACAAGCCAAAACTCATTTACAACGTGCGCCGTACAACACGCGTTCCGATAGGACAATTAGATATGCAGACGATTGTTATCGCTGCGCGGCGTTGCCAGACCGTAAACGTTTGTTTTTAGCTGGCGTCCATCGCTAATAACTACAACAACAAGCGTCGCTTTTCAAGCAAACGGTTTTAAAATGGAAGAAACGCACGATTTTCAGTTTATTTTACCAATAAAAAACAATGATTTACTTAATTCACGCGGCGATCAGTACTATGTACAACAGATATACACGCCCAGCGAAATACCAGAGCAATTACTTGGTAAGCGGACTGTTACTTTTTGTATGCGCAGCAGCGCGCCTGTAATTCAAACAATCACGTACAGTAAAACAAACGCTAACTTCAATACGTTTATTTGCAGCATGTAAAAATAAAGTGCATCAGCGTGATCCGTTCTATATATTCGAGCACTTTGATACATACTACTCGATAATAGAAAACACTGCCAACGATGCCGCCGCCATACGCAATCTTATGCGTGCCTTTGACTTATTGTACCTTACTGTGGACCGATTGGGCGGGCAGCTGATGCCGCTGCTAACGAGCAGCGAGCCGCCGTCTTCGCAGGATCGTGTGCGCTATCTGAATCTCACGAAAATGACCCTATACTTATTTGTCAACGTAGTGAAGCGCATTGACGTCGTTGTCCAACAGGTGCTGCGGGACCAGCAGTTGAACCAGCAGAAAAAGCGCGCCAAGCAGGGCGAGGTGCTGGAACAGTATCCCGATTGGGATGTAAAGCGCGGCAAGTTTCTGGTGCAGCTTTATAATGTCCTGCAGTGTCCTCTAGAGAAGCTGTGGAATCCTCCTGTAGCCGAGGAAAGCTTTGTAACGTAAGTATAAGATATCTTCCAGTTAAATGATGAGGTTTTTTTTTTTTAAACAGCAGCTCCCTATTACAGCATGTTGTGTGATATTTGTTATCGCACTTTGGAATTGGTGCCGCCTCGGCCGGACAACCGGCATATCATTGACACGATCTTTCAAATCTTTGGCATCGCCATCAAACGGTATAATCATGCCATAACCTTTCCGGCTCGGATACTGCAAATTCTCCGGAGTACTGAGCATGCTGCAACGGCCGTAGCGAGTGGCATTTTATTGCTCCACGAAGAATACGGGATTTCCACAGTCTTCTCGATATTGATGAAGGATATTGTCGAGGCCCTCACCCTGGACACTTCGGATACTGCGGTCTCGCGTAACTTTTCCAATTTTCTTGCCGAGTTCTCGGGCATTGCACCCAAGCTGATGATACCACATCTCTCGAAGCTGGGCGATGAAATGCTGGATTGCGATTCTCATGTGCTGCGCAACTGTGTACTGCAGATCATGGGTGATGCTGTTGTAGGCGAACTTACCTCTGAAGAGCTCGACGATGATATGAAGGAGGCGCGCAACGAGTTTCTCGACAATCTGCTATCCCATGTTAACGACATATCCGCTCATGTGCGCTCCAAAGTGTTGCACATTTGGCATCATTTGAAGGAGCAGCATGCAATACCGCTGAGTTTTTTAATCAAAGTGCTGCGCGAGGCCGTGTGTCGGCTAGAGGATAAAAGTTCTTTGGTGCGGAAGTCAGCCATACAGCTGATAAAGGCTTTTCTCGAAAACAATCCGTATTCTGGAAAATTAACGCTAGAGGAGCTAATTAAGAAGCACGAGAAGGAAGTTGACGTTATGGAACAGTTGGACGAAGTGTTGGCTGAAGAGCGCAATCAGTTGAAAAAGCTCGACGAGCAATGGGAAGCCATAACGCCGGAGTTATTGCCCATAATTGAGGAAAACTTGCGTGTTGGTAAGTACGCTTTTTGAACCTCAATTGCATTAATATCATATCACTGACCTTTCCTTATTCCCAGCTCCGGAGATGCAGTTCGACAAGGAGGAAGAGTACGAGCAGCTGGTGCAAAAGATTTTACCGCTTCTTTTGGAAAAAAACTACAAGGAGGCCATAGTACTAGTGCGAAAAGCGGACTATGCAGCGGGCAATCAGGATCTAAGGTCGGCATTTAATAGCTCCTAATTAAATATATCTAAAGTCTATTATTATCTTTATCCATAGCCAACTGCTGAAGCCAGAGGAGCGCTGTGTTTATATTTTAGCGCTATTTAAAACCTTTCTCTCCCTTGCCAATGGCTGCAAGGACAGCGTAAGTGCCAAAGCTTTTCGAAAAATATCCAGTTCATCTAATGACTGTCTTTTGTTTATGTAGAGCGAGGAAATGCAGAAGCAAATAAAAACTGTTGAGTTTCTCAAGGATAGCATCGAGTTCTCGCATGTGGCGACCACCGCCATGCCGAAAATACTCGAAATGCTGCTATCTAAGACGAACACAGACGTCTTCGAGGCAGTCGATCTTTTCACTACAGGCTATCTCTTTGGTATTCACGGCACCCAGACGGGCATGCAGCGCATGTTGAATCTGGTGTGGTCCTCAGATAAGGAGAAGCGGGATGCAGTATCCAATGCGTATCGCAAGGTGCTGTTTACCACGGATAAGACAGAACGCGCGCATGCCATTAAGGTAGTGCAAAATCTATCGAAGTTCCTCTCCGAGGTTGAGTACGGGCACTACACGGCCATGGAAACGCTGATGGGCGAGTGGGTGGCCAGCGAGGATATTGATGCGCTCATTATTCAGGTGCTATTCGAGCGCTTTACGCTTAAGCTGGAGGGCACCACAAAAGATGAGGCCCGCTTGGCTCTGCAGCTGCTTATTATGGCCTCACAGGCAAAATCAACTATAGCCTCTGCCAATCGTGCCCTCATCGAAGATATTGCGACAGGAGAGCGTGTAAGACAGGATCCTCGCATCTATACCAGCTGCCTACAACTCCTGGTCAACAGCATCGATGCAAACAACAACAGCAAGTACTATAAACGTTGCGCTAGCGATGCCAAATTCGTGCAGCAAATTACGCGCCTGTTTCTGGACTTCTTCTTTCATCCCCAACTGCCGGACTTTGATGCGTTGGCCATGAGCCTGTTCGAGTACTATTATCGCATGTGCCAGGCGCCGGATGAGCTGGCTCAGAATATTGTGAGTGAGCTAATTGGGCGCTTCAATGACCACTGGCTGGTAGTAGCAGAGCCTGAGGAGCCACCGCAAACACAGACTACGGACATTCCATACTCACAGCCGCTGCCTTTGTCTCAGACTCTAACACAGATCCAGACACAATCTAAAGCTGTTGAAGAACAACAGGCCCGAATACCCGTTTATTTGGTTTCAAGGTTTGTGTTTTGCGTTGGCTACATGACCATCAAGGAGATGATATTTTTGGACATGGATGTCTACAACAACATGAAGTACCGTGAAGAGCTGACCGCCCTCGAAGAGAAGAAGAACAAAAAGGACGCCGTGAACGCACTCCGCCGCCAGACCATGAATGTCTCCGCCATGGAGGTGCGGAAGCGTTTGTCGGGCGTAGCCGCGGAGCCGCAACAGGAGCCCGACGACGATTTAGTGGGTGCCACGGCAGAGGATAACATTGCCGAGGAAATCAATGCCATCTGCGAGGACATGCTGTTGTATGAGCCGAATGCGCTCATGTCCAAGATCTACCCAATTATAATTGATATATGCAAGCGGCCTGGCGAGTATAGGGACCAGCAGCTGCAGCAGGCAGCCACCCTAACGCTGGCGCGTCTGATGACGGTCTCGTCTAAGTTCTGCGAGTCGAACATGTCCTTCCTCATGAATATCCTTAATATGACCAAAAATTTGAAGATCAAGTGTAACACTGTGGTTGGTCTCTCGGATCTGACATTCCGTTTTCCGAACATAATCGAGCCCTGGACAGGCCACTTTTACTCTCAGCTGCATGAGGAGGACACCGAGCTCCGCCTGACCGCCGTCAAGATGCTTTCTCATCTAATCCTGCATGAAATGATACGCGTCAAGGGACAGATAGCCGACCTTGCACTGTGCATTGTCGATGAAAGCGACGAGATCAGGAATATTACACAACAGTTCTTCAAGGAGATTGCCAACAAGTCGAATATACTGTACAACGTGCTGCCCGACATTATCTCCAAGTTAGGGGACATTAATCTTCACTTGGAGGAGGATAAATACCGCACAATTATGCGCTATATACTGGGGCTCATTCAAAAGGATCGCCAGATCGAGACGCTGGTGGAGAAGCTGTGTCTGCGGTTCCCGGTCACTCGCGTGGAGCGTCAGTGGCGCGACATTGCCTACTGCCTGGGCCTGCTGAGCTACAACGAAAGATCGATTAAGAAGCTAATCGACAACGTGCAACATTTCCGTGACAAGGTGCAGGTGGATGAGGTCTACCAGTCCTTCAAGCTCATTATCAGCAATACTTCAAAGCTGGCCAAACCGGAGCTCAAAGCCGTGGTCACGGAGTTTGAGACGCGCCTCAACGAATGCTTGCAGGTCGTCGAGCCAGGCACGAGTTCCCAGTCCGAAAAAGGTCCCAACGAAACGCGTGCCAACAAGACCAAGACCGCGAAACCAACTACCAAACAACGCGGACGCGGAACACGCGCGGCAGGCAGCAGCAGGCGTGGACGGAATGCGCGGCAGGAGAGCAGCTCCGAGCAGGACAGCTCCGAGGAGGACAGCTCCGACAGTGATGAGGCGCCCACTGCGCCTCGCCAGCAAGCGCAGAAAAAACAACAACAGCGTGGAAAGAACACAGCTCCCTCGTCTGGCTCCAGCGCAGAGTCCGAGCAGGAAATAAGCCAGCGCAACAGAAATCAGAGCTCTCGGCGAGCGCGTAAATGATATCATCTGCACAAAGTTGTGCAAATATTTTATACTTATATTATATTTTTAGACCTAACTTATAACATGTCTATAAAGTGGCCACTTGGAGCTCTCAAATACATGCCTTTGCGTTTACCATCGGATCTAAGCTTCTTTATGTCAAGATCAAATTTTGACAGGCGCTGACAGATTAGAAGATGTGAGTAACAGGAATAGACACCCACACAGATACACACAGACACACACAGACACACACACACACACAGCACACACACACACAGCACACACTAATCTGCTTTGTAGCAATTCATAAATGTTCATTGAGTCCCGTTGTCTCTGGCTCTATTCTCTGTTCTGAACATCGTTTAATTGTAATCCCCTTATATTGTCACTTTCGTGGAAGCAGCTCGGCAGCCGTCGAGGTGCATGTTTTGCTCTGGATGAGGTCCAGCATGTGTGTCAGGAGGCGTAGCTTGGCTTTTGGAGCAGGTACTCGGCGCATTCTTTGGCATTTAAGAGGAAAGTGATTTGTGCGCCCATAAAGAGGATTTCAACGTATTGTCCACAACTATTATTGAAGTCAAAATGTAGAAAATTAATAATTATAATGGCGAACTTGACCTTAATCGACAAATGGGCGCGATTCCTATAAAGTTTCCCAAAAGATTTTCTTTTGTGTATTGTATCGCATGTTACAAATAATTCGTTTTTTATAGCTCATAGCTAAATTATTGACGAATAACAAAATTAAATTCTCGGGGAAGGTGTATTAAAGGTGAAACGGGCTGTTTTCTAAGTTTGATGCATAAATACATACATATATGCATGCATGTGTGTATGTATGCATTTTTGTATATATAAGTATATACTTGCATACATATATTAATGTGTGTGATTGTCTGCATATATATATGTTTGCATGTTTGAGTATATATGTATGCATGTTTGTTCGTACATATGCAAACATACGTATTTGCATGCAGACATGCACATACATACATACATATGTGTATATATGTATGCATGTTTGTGTGTATATATAAAATCACATACACACACATACAAATGTACATAAATACATATTTAAATACATATGTACATACATACATACATATGTATGTACATGCGTATATATATGCACAATTGCATACAAGAAAACGCAAAAAAAAAAACAAAAAAATTGAATTTTTGAGAATCGAAGAGTAGAGCACTTAGTAGACATTCGTTTTATTCAAATTTGCAGCAGAGCGACAAATAAACTTGATCTGCGTTTGGTATTAGAAAACAGACATGCATGCATGCATGTGTACATTAATGCGTACATGCATGCATACACTAACACACACACGCCCACGCACACAGCATGCATACACACACACACACACATACACAGGCAGACGTATTTAATGTGCACAGGGTATAAATATAATTATGCGTGCAATATATGTTAATAATTGCGAGTGGGCGAGTGTATCTGGTGTATTATATTTTGTATTGAATTTAATGCCGCAGACTATTTTAAATTGTACACAAAAAGATAACAATTTAAGGCCGTTAATTAAATTATGCACAATGTGGCCCGCAAGATAAAAGAAGTCAAAATATTTTGTAACTAGATACTCGATACTCAGCCTCAATCAGAGACGCCGTCCCAGTGAGACACGTGTGTGTTGCTGTCCCGGCAACGGGGGTGGCTGGGCGATGGCTACGGAGTCTGCACCAGTCAATGGGCAAATCATCGAGAGAGAGAGAGAGAGCTGCCAAGTCAGCCAGCCAGCCAGTCAGGCGACAGCCACCCCAAATGGCACTCAATCCGTGGTAGAGGCAACCTGGCTCCGGCCATAGTAACATTGCGTCGGCTGCCAGTTGCCCGTTGCCGAGCGCCGCCCTCCAGTCAAGACCGTTGCCAGGTGGCGTGGAAGGGTCACCGGCACAAGCAGACGTTGGTGCCATTAACATGCTCATTACATGTGTCGCGACTTCGGAGCGGAGGATGGGCGAGAGGCGCGTGTGGAACGTGCGCGAGACGCACGCGCGCCCCGCAGACGCCCGACAGCCCATTAGCCATGGCTATTAGCATTAGCGAAGATTACCTGTCGGCGCGGATTAGTGGTCTGTCTGTGGTCAGATTTTCCGAATGTGGCCAGAGAGTGTCATCATCCAGGCTGCAAAGCCAACAAACCTTTTTTTTTACCAAAATATGATTCGTTTCAGCTTAATTCTCGGTTGGAATTTCTATCATCCGATATTTGGGGGTAATATTTAATGATCACATTCGTTGAATGTAATTATTGATATTTTTCATATATTTAAAAATAATAATTATAAATACATTGAAAATAATTTAATAGAATTTATGTATAATTTTTGCACATTTCAATTTGATTTGCATTTGCAGTTGGGCAGAGAACGGCCAATCAATCGTACATCTTTACATCCATCTATGGCCATACCAGGACAACAGATGCTCTGTTCCGTTCCCAAGCCCGCCCGCTCTAAAACTAAAGCCTAGCTATTTACACAGATCAATGAAGTTTAAGTAATCCATTCTTTTGCTAATCGAGGATAAGCAACAGATTATGCTGCAATCCCCTCTACCGCCCCCCCTCTCTCTGTCTGGTTTTGTGTCTGGTGTCTTGGTGATATTGAAAAATGCTGTATTATGCGCAAGTGCTACTATTTCTTGATTAATTATAATTTGTTGCTGCTGCTATCTTGATCTTGATATACACGAATCATCTTCGAGGATGTGATCTCAATTATTGCTGTTTCAGAAGTAAAAGCTTTCCGGATGCTGCTGCTGCTGCAGTTGGCTGCGCTGCTGGCGTTGACGCAGCATTGCTGGCCATTCGCAGGGCATGTTGCTGTTGCCGTTGCCGTTGTTGTTGCTGCTGCTGTTGCTGGCAGCAGCAGCAGCCTCCAACTAGAATCATAAGTGCTGATACTCGCCCATATCGTACATGGGCATGGCGCCCATGACGCTGTGCAGATGCGAGTAGGCAACGGCGGCGGAGAGCGGCGGCATTTGGGAGGCGGCCACAGCAACAGCTGCTGCTGCAGCGCTGCTTTTGCTCGCTGCCGCTGCACTGGCGGCAGCATGTTGCTGATGCTGATGGTGTTGCAGGCTCTGCTCGGCAGCAACATGTTGCAGTTGCTGCTGATGCTGATGCAAGCTGTTGCTGTTGTTGCCGTTGCTGTTATTGTTATTGATACTATTGTTGTTACTGCTGCTGGGCGACTGCTGCTGCTGCTGCTGCTGCTGTTGCGAGTGATGCGAGTGGTGCGCGGCGGCTGCGTGTTGCTGTTGTGCGCTTTGACTGGACAGCATGTTGCCCTCCATTTCGGAATCGCTGGACGAGTCCAAGTGTTGTTTGTCCGTAGAGCCGCTGCAAAGATAAGAATTAGAAAAACATTTAATATTAAAACACTAGTTAATGGTTTCCTGTATTTTGAGATTATATTTATTGATTCAAGCAATAACTATTTTCAAGGCTAAAATATGATTATTTGGCTGCAGTAAAATTTTCTTCTGTTGCTAATTCAGTTATTTTCTGGTGAACATTTGAAATTTTAAACGGATTTAGCTATTTTGTGGCACCTCAATGACAAGCCTTTTTATTGCTTATTTGTGCCCAGAAACTAATTCAGTTATTTATAGCTTCTTTTTTTTTAACATTGGATTCGGTATTTTTTTTGTTTTGATTTGGCAGTTGGCAGCACGTGTGGCTGTATATTTAAAAAAAAACGTAAGAGTAGCCAGATTAGATGCTTTATGTGTGACCAGATTGTCAAAAGTGAAAATACATGTTTGCAATTTGAATTATGTTGTTAGGTATTTATTTGCTTATGAGTGCTGTCACAACTCAACGCAAATATACCAGCCAGAAATGACATAATGTTGCATAATCCTTACATTTCCCCTCCCGCCGGGTAGAAAGGCTGCTGAACTTTGCCTTCAAAACAGATGTCAGCAGTCGTTTAAATTAAAATGTGTCAATTGCTGTAACTAATTTACTGCTAGCAGCAGCAACAGCAACAATTACAACACACGCTTACATATACATACATCAGTTAAGTGTGTATATTTATAAACAAATGACAAATGACAGGGCGGGCAATTGAAAATAAAACCGGAAGGAAATTGTCTGCTTGAATATTTTTACTCTCCACGCCAGCATTTCTATAAATGGTTTCAGTTTCACATTCGGGCAGCAGCAGCCGTGAGCTAGAGCAGCACAGCACGTACGAAAGGTGTCGCGGGGCTCACACTCACACACACACACACACGCACACACCCAAACACGCCCACACATTCAAATAAACAAACACGAGAGGGGCAGCTCAGTGCATTCCCCCATAGAGCGCCGCCGCATCTGATTTCAGTTATTTGAGCTGCGCCTGGTCTCTCTGCGAGCGTGCGTGTGTGTGTGTGAGCGTGTCTGTAGTTTATATATCGTTCTCGCTCGCACCTTTGATCAAAAGTTAAGCAGCTTGACTTTTATTATTTGCGGCTGATTCTGTAAATGACTTTCAAGTGTCGTTTTTATCGCCACCGTTTGCCAGGGTGGAAGCGAGACACTCATTTGCTGGCCCAATTCCAGACACCGCTGGGAATTGAAAACGCACACACACACACTCGCATGCACTTACACACTTTTGGTGGCTGTAGATGTTGATGTGTTGTTCGTGTTGTTCAATTTGTTAGTGCTAAACTGTCCTGACATTTTAATGGCTAATTCACTGCCAGAACGATAACAAGGCGCATTTGAAATTCGAGCAACTGACATTATCGGCCCAGTGCCGAGTGCCGGGTGTGTTAATCTTAATCTTGTCGCGAATCCCAATTGCAAACGTAGCCAGTGCGCACCCAGAACCAGTTTCAAAAATTGATGACAACAAACATCGACAAGCAACGGCGACGGAGGCGGAGGCGGAGGAGTAGGAGGAGAGGCGACAAGGGTCCAGGGCCATGCAAAACATTTAAGCGCACACTCGACAAATTTGTGGCCAGAGATCATTGGGAACGATCTGCCAGATCAGCTACAGCCTGCAACCATTCCACTCCCCTGCTCCCCTTACCCCCCTCCACCGGCACAATCCATGCAAGTTATTTGCTGACTCGCGCGCAATTCGAGCCGAGCCTGAAAACCCAGTTGCAGACCTGGAGCTGCGCCGACGCGGCGGCCACATACGGCGCAATCGCAGGCGCGCAGACGCAGACTAGCTGGCATCTCGAATGGGCAGCCAGCTGTTCGTTATTGGCGGCAATCGTGTAATTGTAGATTCTACTCGCATCCATCTACATTTGCAGTCGGCCACTTGCAGCGCTTGATAATTGCCAAGCTGTCCATTTTGCATCTTTCCCAGCCTGACACGCGGATCGGGTAGCTGGGAAACACTTGCCAGATTCGTTGGGGGTGGGCTTGTTATTGTACAATTGGGCATCGAATACTTGATTATGTTGCAGCTAAGAAGTGACATGGCTTGTCAAATGATTGCCATAAGACCCTGTTATCCCCCTACATATATGGATATAGTATACTCAGTCATATTCAAAATAGTTCGATTTCTTCCGATCTGGCTCCTCAAATACTATTCCGGTGTTTACAATATTATTAGATAAGTTACTTTATTTGATTGTTCGATTGCTTGTCATAAGAATATTTTAATGGGCTTTTTTATCTCATTTCCCTGATTGATTATCTTTTATTCTTATTCTTTTATTCTTCCGTAGTATAGATATAAATATGTAGATCAATAGTTCAGCTAGAACAAATTGGATTTTCCTTTTTTTTTTATACCTTCAAATACTTTTCTCAAAATTGCAAAAGTGTTATTCTATGGGGCGTATCCTCTAATATACTTGATTTCACATATTTTTTCACAAATTTCACATATTTAAGATAATAAACACAACAGAGGATTAAATTTTTCAAAGATAAAGCACAAGCACGAATGTCGTGAAATATTTGGCTTTTTTAAATATTATTATTTATTTTTAAATCAAATATCACTCTCATACAAGAATTTCTTTCAACACTTTCCACCTGTATTCCACGCACCTAGGCGGATTCTATAAAATGAAAGCCAGCCACAAACTATATATGAAGATCGCACATCTTGATCTTTTTAACAGGCTTTCCTCAGGCTGCTTTTACATGCTATTTAAAAAGCTTGGAATATTTCTAAATAATCAATTCAGTTTTTGGCCTTGTCAAGCCCTGGAGTATCCTTAGTTATGGACCTCAATCCATGTTGCAATAAAAGTGAACTTTAGCAAAAAATTTAAAAGGCAGCAAATTGTGTTTGCCTACTTCTGAAGAAAATCGATTGTGGCAGGGAGGGGAGCGAACCCACCCGAAAAGTACAAACACAGATCTACACGCAAACAAGCTGAGCAAACATAAGGCTAACCTCAAAATGAGAAATGGCTAAAATGTTGGAGTAGCCATGCCCATCCCTGGCCCCAGCCAGTCCGCCATCCAGTCAACCAGTCAGCCAGTCAGCCAGTCAGCCGAGCAAAAGTGGGGAGCAAACAAAGGGCAGCAGCATATAAACAATGATATCAAATTTCCAGAATTTCATAGTTGTTGGCTCTGCTCGCTGCTGTCCCTGGCTTACTGCAACACTTATTAACACGGCCAGGGACTGGAGAGAGAGAGAGAGCGAGAGAGAGAGAGAGAGAGAGAGAGAGAGAGCGGGAGAGCAGGCGTTCGAGACAGCGCCTACTTTCGAGTATATTCAACTGATTGCATTATCAAATAAATACACACACATCCAGGTCTTATAAGTCGGCAGCCTTCGCGGTAGCTGCGTCCCAAGGACAATCCCTCAATGCATGATTGTCACATAGAGTTTATATAAAATATATGACAACAACAACATGCGAGAGCAGCAAAGCCTGGCCAAGAGTTTGGGGCAACGTGTGTGTGGTCCCGGCTGAAAGTTCTTGGGACTTCTTTCTTGGCGCTGCTCACTGATGAGGAATTAATTTTGACTTGTTTTGCTCAATTGGGTTTCTGTAGTTTTGAGCCACTTTTGGAGCTGCATTAAGCAGATTCATTAGCTCGGCAATAATGGATGATCGGATTATGGGGGGCTTGGCCAACTTTGTTACCCGAACTGCGAAAACGAGTGCGATCACGAGTGCAAGGCTATGGAGTAGTAGGATGGATTGAACTGGAATTGGAACTGGAACTGAACCGTATTAAATTTGATCGATAAATGGTTTGGTTACGCTTGAGTCTGGCTTGAAACGAACTGGTTCGGAATTGGAATTTAAAGTTGACAGAAAAACGAACCAGCCGAAAACTGAACCGAACTAAATTTGATCTACAAATGGTTTTGTTACGATTAGCAAAATAAATAAGGTGCCAATAACTATAATTGTAAGTTGCCATTTCTAAATAGAGATAACGCTTAGAAGAATGTAAAATTTTGAAATGAAAAGTGTGACGAAACAGTATTTAATGAACGTGCAAAATCCGATTCACGAATGGAACTAGTTCGAACCGTTAAGCGAACCAGGGCTGCATTCCTCTTTAGAATTCATATGGAGCCTGAGCTCCCTCTATTATAAACATTATTCAGATGCCTAACACTTTGGGAGATGACAATCGGGAGACTGCAATCTTATCGGGCAACCATCTGGTGTGGCATGCAATTAAAAAGCAACAAAATTATTAAAAAACTGTCAAAATAAAGCGCAGCCAGCATAAAATGCGCCACACGCCAACCGAACGGAATGGGCCAGGCCATAAGATAAAATACTTTATAACGATGGCAACGATGACTTTTTGGTTAATCGCCAAGATCTACACGAAACTCAAACATACTCGAATATGGAGGGAGACCGAAACCGAAACTGAAACTGAAACTAAAGCTGAAAGCGAAACATAGTTGTAGACAATGGGACAATGCTTGGGTACAACTCTACTACTACTAGATCGAGTCGAAGCTCAGGTCCCAGACTCGAGCTGTCTCAACTCCGACAACAACAGCAACAACAACAACAACAACACGCCACACACATGCGTAAATTAAATGATAATTTATGATCAACACCTTTTCAGATTCTTCTTATGGCTCTCTCTCTCTCTCTCTCTCTCTGTCTCTCTCCGGCCCGGGCACCGTTTAGTTGGGTGTCCTGCTGCGCACACGTCTCGGGATTTGTGTACCGATCTCGCAATGCGATAACTCAACCTGTTCGTTGATTCCCTGGCTTGCACTTCGATCGATCGTGATCCCCAGCTCTTCGACTGGGGGCTTCACTTTATGAAACAGCGTTTCATTTTTCCCAACTGCCTCGCTGCTATATATATGTGTGTGTGTGTGTGTGCGAGTGTGCCTGTTTATTTGTTTTTACGATTTATTGGCTTATAATTTTTATTAGCAACGGAATTTCTTGGAAATCCTGCAACGATCTACCATATGATGTGTCGTTCTGTTTACCCCCCCCTTACCCGACTAGAGCCCCCCCTCCCCCCTACGCCACTCCGGCGGCTACCGTCTGGTTTTTGCTTTTGATTTGCTTTGACTCTTGTTCTTGTGTAAATGCGCTTGAGATTAGCAAACAGCTGATGGTTGGATCTCGACGATCTTGAACCTGACGCAGCCTGCATAAGTATGCTAAAGATCAGTCATGGCAGGAAGATAATAAGGATCTTGGTAGTTGGGTAAAGTGTAAAGTGGGTAAAATTACAAAGAAAACGGGAATAATAATAAGTAAATAATTCCCCTTATCGGTACCGAATCCTAGGCATCCCCTAGGGTTGATGGGCTTCACAAGTTCTTTGTTGCAAACATAATTATATCTTGGAATAATTCCACTTTCCCTTGATTATTTCCCTTGATTATCAAATAAGATTTCCATGGATGCCACTTGACCAATGAACTTCTCCAGTTCTGTGTAAGCCCCAACACTTTTTAAGACCTTAAGCAGCTTACGGCATTTATGCGGCAGGGCGAACTTCAACTTGTTTTCATGGGCGCAAAAGGAAAAGCGAATGAAACCCTAGAAATTGAAACATTGCCATTGAAAAATGTGTCAGGCCAGAAGCGAACTCTAGAACTCTAGAAGAGGCGGCTGGAAGGGCGGGCAATTAGATGACAATCTTGGTGGACTTATTTATGCTACATTCACAGCGATAAGGTGTGCGCAGCTTTCCGATTATAGTTGGGTAAATCACTTGACACAGGCGCCCACCCGATGAGTACCCGCCACATGTTCAGCCGCCCTCCGAATGCCGAGCTGAGCTGTGCGGGATTCTGTGGACAGCATTCTGTTCCCTGGCATGCCGTTGGCAAGCGCCTTCGGTTGAGGTCTCCGTTTCCATACCGGTCCATCATCACCAACGACATCATTATCAACGCCATCAGTGGCGGCAAAACTCAACTGCCAAATGCGTCACGGAACTCCAGAGACGGGAATGGGAACGGGAATGGGAACGGGAAGGGACGAACAGACCCATATAAGAATGTATGCACATACATATGTTTGCATGTATATGTGTGTGTGTGTTGAGGGATGGAGCTGAAGAGGCAGAAATCCAAACAAACACAATCACAAAAGCGAGAGAGGGAGAGACAGAGACAGAGAGAGAGAGAGAGTGAGAGAGAGAGAGAGACGGGCAAAAGCGCAAACTACATAATAATAAAAACAGAATGTACAATAAAACGAATAAAAATGAATAACGCGCTGCGACGACGTCAACGTCAACGTCGGCGTTGGCGACGGCGACGGCGACGGCGACGGCGCTGAGGCGAACGAATAAAGAACACACGCACATTTTGTGGTAACTTGATACTCTTTCCAGCTACCCTCCAGCCAACCGTGGCATTCGACGAACGCAAACGCAAAACGATGAGCCCTGAGCTGCCCGAGATCGACATACAAACACATACACACTCACACTGGCACACACACACACACACACACTAGTGCACACAGTTACAAACACACACAGTTGGAAAAATGAGCATCAAGACAACGGGCCGAGTCTCGGACTGGGGGTCTGGTACTGGAACTGGAACTGGAACTCTTCTCACATTTGAAGTAGTATTAAAGTTTTTATGTTTTTTTTTTTGCTGCTGGTGCTGCTCGTCTTATTGTTGTTGATGTGGAGCGTGTGCATTGTAAACAATTTAAAAAGGTCCTACGAAACGGAGCACAATCAAACCATGACGAAGGTGAAGGCTACCAAAGGAGCCTGAGTTGAAATCCTGAAATCGTGGCTCAACTCAACTGTTTATAGTTTTTACATTAAGTATGTCAGAAAAACTAAAAATTGTGCATATTAAAGTGTTGCCCATATATCTTTTACATTTTCTCATATTGATATATATTCTGGACATTTAAACAGTTACCTTCTCTCGGACACACGTCCAGTATAATGGGATATTTTGCTCAAAAAGTCCTTGTGCAGGGATTTGGAAATAAGTTTGAAGCCGTTCGGACGGAGCTTGGAGTTTTACCCATAAGTTCCTTTCCACCCAAAATAGTTGGATTTAATAAATATTAGTGCTTTATTCGGGAGTGCCTGACTAGGAGATACCCTGAAACTGCCGTTACCAAAATTTTGGACTCCAATCATACAAGTCTTAAAATCAATATTTTGGCAACGGCAATAAATATTGAAAAAAAAAAAGAGATCAACTTCTTCCAATTAAGCTACTTTTACGAGATATGCCATCCGATTGCCCTATGGATATGTGATATGTAGTAGGCGTTAAAAATACAAAAATTTCGACTAACTAAATTTTAGCTTGATGTAATAGAATAGAAAATAAAATAAAAACAAAATTGCCAGTTGAAATGCATAAGACCTGGAAGAAGCCACTGCACAAGCGCAAAGTCGTAAGCTCCACACACACACACACACACACACACACACACACACACACGCGCACGCACGCATTCCAGTCTCCCACTCCCCCACTCCCCCACTCTGCCACTCCCCCAATGTTTGCATTCATGCGTTTCGCTTCCAGTGGGCGAAGATATCATGGCCGGGCCGCTTGGTCTATTACATGCAGCCTCTGGTGGAGCACCTGTTTGATATTTGGCTGCAGCAGCTGCCCTTTCCGACGCTGCTCAAATGCGTTTATACGTGCGGCATGCTCTTCTTTATATTGCTACCCGTTCTGTACCCATTGATGGTTCTGGGCCTCTACTATGCCGTGTTCCAGTATGTCGGGGAAAGGCATTTGGATGTTGTCTTCCCGCCAAATTGGGATCTACTTGGAGCCGCGTCGAATCTGTGGTACTTCCAGGTCACCAACAAGAAGTACACGCTGTTCGTAACGATGTACATTGATCGATATCGGGTCATTATAACGGCTATATCCTCCACTGTCGACTATATGCGAATGGCATTGTGCTTTGTATTTGGTTAACACGGATCTCAGTTCTTCCATAATTCCCCGATCGTTCGTTGCATTTGGAACAATAAATTCTCAAGTTGTATTTTACGTTTACTGCTACACGAAAGTTTCTAATCTACATTTTAACTATTTACTAACCATTTTTTTTTACTCATTTTCGTACCGCATCATTTAAGAGATGTAAATTTCGTTAATAAAGTGTAAGGGTATTATTGATTTAAAAATCACAATGCAATAATAGAAAGAAAGACACTTGGGAAGTCAGGAAAGATTCAAAATTGGCAAAATCCAAATGTTTGAACCATTTTGTTTTTCAGAAAGTTTAAATTCAAGTTTTTCAAAAAATAAATACAAGTTTTTGAAAGTTTTTTAAAGAATGAAAACTAACATTGACTTATGATTCTTTTGCCCTTAAAGAGGATTTTTTGATATAGTTATGAAATTTCCCAAAATATCTACATTCCTGGCCAATAGCAACAGCCCATGTATCTATCTATATATTTTCATGCTGGATCGGAGTTTATCTCATGCAAAGAATCGTTTAGGAAATGAGACAATTTGAAATAGTTTTGTGCTTAAGATATCTTAGCCAAAGTTGGCATTAACTAACCAACTTATCAATATCTAAAATAGAAATGAATTCGACAAGCAATTGAATTGAAGTAATTTTCAGGTGTAAATGAAGTATGTAAAGTTTCAGATTTTATCAGCAATTATGTTAAATTACGACAGTTGGTGGAGAAACAATCGACAGCTCGTAGAATTGTGGGCTTTGGCGTCGTTATGCTTGGTGGACCGTTCGGGAAGCACATTAAAGTCCAACTACAATGGAGCACACAAATTTGTGCCTGTGTGTGTGTGTGTGTGTGTGTGTGTGTGTGTGTGTGTGTGTGTGTAGACGAGTCTTTAGTGCACACTCAAAACAAAAACTATATATGAAAAGTTAAAGTAGCAGCGCCGAGTTGCCGTTGCCGTTGCTGCTGCCCGACGCGGCACAGCCATAAACATATATCAGGTTACCAGTAACAACAACAACAACAACAACAACAACAACAACAACAACAACAACAACAACAGCAGCAACAACAACAAAAAGAATAATAAAATAAAAAGCCAGGAGGACGCTACGTAGTGCAAACTACCGTAGGCATAGCCCGCCTATAAGCAAAAGTATCTGTGAGATACTTTTGTCAGCTGCATATATGTATCTGTGCGAGAGTGTGTGTGTGTGTGTGTGTGTGTGCATTGCGGTTGCTACGGCGGCCAATTTTTATTTTTATTGCGACAATTTTTCGTTGTTGTTATTATTGTTTTAATATATGTGTGCTTTTTTTTTTTTTGGAAATTGCGAATTGTAGATCTTTTGTGCACTTTGAGTAACTGATATGCCGTTTAGTTAAATGTATTTGAATATACTTATGTTTTGGGCACAGATGCGAAACGAACTTTGTGTTAGTTAGTTCAACATTGTTGCGGCCACTTTAAAATCCATTTTCAATTTCCAATTTCCATTTCACATTTCACATTTCGCTGCTTATTCATGTTTGCGCTTCACATGACTTCTAGCGAGAGAGGGAGAGAGGGAGAGAGGGCGAGAGGGCAGGCAAACAAAAGGATGCCCGAAAGGATGTTCAATATTTGAAAAGTTGCCTATCAGCGGCCAAGCATCTGAAACATGCCGAAAAAAGGAGCCAGAGAAGAGTTTCCGAAATGTTTGCCTATTTGCTTAAGCGGAAACGCAGATGTTTTTGTGGAAAGCATCCAAATGTCCTTCTTCAGCAAGGACTCGCTGCATTAGTTTTAGTCAGCGGCCACGGTCTGCCACGCATATGACAATGCGCCTATGAAAACAAAGATCCACACAAAAATGCCAAAGATGTGGAACAGCATGTTCATGAGTTTGTCAGCCACATTTCCACATTTCCACATTTCCACATTTCCACATTTACCATATAAATAAACGCTCATATTTTCGGTATGCTATGCAGTTTATATTATTCACGTGAAAAACGGCCGTGTCCTTGACACTAATTGGCCCGCCCCACCCACAGAAAAAAGCCTCAAATTGACCTTGTTATCAGCATGTAAAAGCCAAGTTAACGGACGCGTCGTCGGCTTTTGTAATTGAAATTGAAATGCTAATTCATTTCGCACGCGTTGACACTTAACCAAAAATTATTTATAACAAATGCATGCATGCATATATACTATACTATTATTATTATTATCTGTTGGATATTTATGTGCGAGAGAGAACTTACTCTTTGTGCTCGGCAGCGCGATCTCGTTGTCGTCGATTCTTGAACCAATTGGAAACCTGCAAAGGCGTAATCAAAGGTGAATGCTTACACATACTTAAATACTTATGATTTATTTAATTTATGACAAATAACAAATGCCATTTGTCAACAATTTTCCTATCACATGGGGGGGCACTCACCTGCGTCGTGGTCAGTCCTGTGGCCTCGGCCAGGTCGCGCTTCTCGCGCGGCGATGGATACGGATTGTGCGCATACCAGTCTCTCAATACCGAGCGGGATTTCTCCTGAACGAGTTACAAAAGTACAAAAGTTATTCGATTACGACGTATAAGTTATCGGGACTTAGAAAATAAGAAGCGTCTGCACTTGACAAGCTTTCAATAAGCAAAGGCTTTATTGCCTTAAAGGCGCCTTCTTAACTGCTAAATTCTTCCCATCAACAATTTTTCCTACTCGATTTGGAAGCTGCAACACATTTCGATCCCCTTAGCTCTCAGCTAGCTAACTAAAAGAAGAAACTAGGGCAAGTAGAAAGAAAGAAGTAGACACTTCCCAGACATGCGAGAATTGTGCAGCTGGAAAATGCTGAGTCTGATCTTTAAAAACAGAAATAACCAATCTCATATGCACGTATATACTCTCTATAAGGGTTTAAAATAATGGCATGTTTCATGGTTCAAGCCAAGTTCCTAGCTTCAGGTTCGGTTCCAGGAATTGGTTTTCACTGTTCATGAACCAAAATGTTAGTTGAAATCTGGTTTTCTCATCATTAAATATAGTTTTCAATAATATAATTTCCCGCTCAACAGTAAATACCGCATTTTTTACTCAATTTGTGGGCTAATTACAATGATTGGAGCCCAAGTATTTTTGCATTGAGAACTGAAACTTCCTTGAAAGTTAATTATCTTAAACTGAACTATTTTTCGAAATGAAAATGGTTTGGTTCAGTTTCCGTTTCGGCTTTTTTTGGGCAGTTGGTAAGGTTTTAAGCTCAGAAAAGCGAAAATTCGAATTCCGTAAACCGATTTTTGTCTAGAACGGAATTGATTGGGATTTATTTTATATATTTGTTTCATAAAGCGTTCATTTTTCTAAGGTAAGTCATATTTATATATATATATCTTATTAAATTATCAAATTCATTTGAATATTTTGGAAAATGTTTTATAGATTTTCCACTATAACTAAGACTAGTTGCAAAAGTGCACTTGTTTTTTGCCCCGTTCGCGTGTGCCTCCCAACTTTTGTAATAGCCTTAAATATTTGACATGAATGCAAATGTTTTTAATCAATTGAAAGCCCGCATAGATAGAGCCCAAGTGCAAACAGTGTCCGTCAGGAAACGACGGCGAGCCCACAAGGAGCACAGGGAAAGGAGGCGTTGCCCGGCAGTCGAGGGCAGGGCAGGGCAGGGCAGGGCAGGGGCTGGGACGCGGCGGACATTTCTACGATTTCATTTTGTGCCCCTTTTGTTGCCGCAATTAATGTGGCAAGGAGAAGCAAGATGGTAAGTCAAAAAAGGAGCGCGGCAGGGACAGGGGCAGGGACAGGGGCAGGGACAGGGGCAACTGCTGGGGAAAGGTGTCTGCGGTACTCACCTTAAAACAGTAGCTCGTCTCCTCGCCATCCCAAATGGTGCGGGGCAGTGGAAATTTACGGCGAACACGATATTTGCCCACAGCACCCAAAGGTCTTCCGCGCAGTTTTTCGGCTTCCACGTAATGCGCTACAGTAAAAGAATTTCGGGTTAGCACTTGGAGAATAAAGAGTGACAGGCAGAGAGAGGAAAAACGTGATCAAAGAGGGAGAGAGAGAGAGAGAGAGAGGGGAGAGGGGATGTCGTGTCACCTTTCAACCACAGGGCCTGGAGCTTGGCGTGATTCTGGGCCGAGAAGTGATGATGTTCGAGCAGCCGGTACAGCTCCTTGTACTGACCACGATGGAATGCGACGACCGCCTTGGCCTTCAGCACAGACTCGTTCAGTTGCAGTTTATCACATTGTGGCAGCGACCAAAGGAAGCGGCCCAGTCTTTCGATGTTGCCCGCCTGCTGCAGTACCTAAAACACAGAACGAATAACTTAATGTTGGCAGCTGAGCAGCCCGTCATCCTCGCCAGCAGCGGCTCACCTCGCACACGCAGGCCACCTGCTCCTGCGTAAAGCCAAAGCTGGGCAGAGTTTCACGTCCGGCTGTGGCTGCACTGCCGCCGCCCGCGGCTCCGGGGCCGCCGTTGCTGCTGCCGCTCAGGTGCAGTCCAGTGGCAGTCACGCCCCCGCCCAAGCCGACGCCCACGCCGCCCCCGTTGTGCGTGAGCATGTCGAGATTATTGTTATTATTGCTTGTGCTATTATTGTTATTATTGTGCAACGCGACCACCGACCCGCTCAGCCCCGTCGGGCTGTAGGGGGGCGTGTGCCGGGCGGTGAGCACAGCCGCCGCATTGGCCGCGGCCAGGTCGTAGAAGTCGGTGGCGGGATGTTGCAGCATAGTCTGTGAGTGGCGCTTGCACTCCGAACCGGGCAGCTGGGCCCTCTGAATCGAACCTCTGCGAATCGATGCGTATTTATCCGCGCCAACAGCTCACTTTATCAATAGCCCAGTGAAGGTTAGGCTTAATTTGTCTTTGGTTTCTTGAGCGCTGCAGGATGAAAGAAAAGTTTGGCAAAAGCCATTAATAGGACGCGATCTTGAAGCAAGCTTTAGCTCAAATATATACACTCAAAATTCTATAATGTGAACTAGAAGGGGGTTAACTCTTGTGATTAACTAAAACAGACTCTGTTTTCCCTTGCAGACATGTGGTTCCAATGTTGATAACGATTTGTTAATATGTCTTGGGTCTGTTGAAATCTATGAATGCCAAGTTTGGTTAGTAGACTATTTGATGAAAATTATTCTCTGAGTTTTTCTAACTCTCTTATTGCAGTCAGTTAAAATCTCCAAGACTAAGTCATTAGTTATTATATCATATAGAATATACTATACTAATCTGTCTTAACAATCATCCGTAGCTCCCTTCAGAAGCATCCAGCAAAGAATGAATTTATGTATGAGAAAGATCTGATTAGGAAACGTATCTTCAATCTTCAGAGGCTATATCATGTTATTACATTAGCTACGATTCGCCGTAAATATTTTATACAAACTCTTTTTGTTGATTTGGGTATTAAACATTGGTTAATCCTGGGACAACCTTTTTTGTAACTGACTTTAAGGGTTAATTGTTCTCAAACTGTTGCCCAAAGTATGTGAATTCCAAGCTCTGTATGTTCAGGTAACTTAAGCTTCCCTTGATGGACGACCTAGTATGACCCGAACCTGTATATACTGGCAAGAGAGCTTCGCAGAAGTAATCGACGAGGACCAGCTCATCGATCTCCCAAGCCGGATACTTGGATAGAACCTCGAGATAGTCGCTCATATTATATAACAATTCTAATGTGTTGCACTTTTCACAGATCCCAGCATGTTTATAAAGCCCCTCGATTTGCGACTCTGCGCTATGACCATTAATCAATCTATGCTAGGCGAATTCTTAGGATCCAATAATTACCATGCTAATTGGCGGCAATTTTTCATATTTTTATTGCCAGCATTTGGGTTGTTTTGTTTAAGATTGTAAAAACGATAATTGAGACACATTAGGGAAATGTGAATATTTTCACATTTTTCACATTTATGTTAAACAAAACAAGTTATGAAATATATGGCCAGAACTCTTTTAGCTCAATGAGAAAGCAAGCAAAATGAAAAGCATTTGGCAGCCAGAACTGGACCCCATGTTGTCAAAGTCGATTAGTCGATCGGTTAGATTAGCTAATGCGAGCGGGGCAGGTGTGCACGTGTAATGCCAATGATTCCATTATCAAAGTATGGTTTTCTATATGCACCCCCCGCCTGGCGATGGCGACGGCGACGGCGACGGCGACGTCAGCTCGACGAACAGCCGCAACGAAAATAAACTTTTACACAATATTATTAAATGGGGCGCATGGTTTTCAGTGTTGTGTTATTGCTTATGTAGAAAATTTTCTAAAATTACCACGTCGCTGCCGCATCTCTGCTTACAGGCAGGAGAAGAAGCAGCAGCAGATACATTTTCAGTCACAGATACAGATACAGAGAGCAGGAGCTGCAAGTGTATCCGTCAGATAGAATATCTGCAAAGGTCGCACTGCAATCGATCGCGCTGGCCCACGCATCGTCTGTTTGTTGTACATACGTGAATTTCAAATTGAGATGCGCCAAGATTTCCGATCTGATGTCTCTGATGGCATTCCCCATCCCCCTCCCCCCCCCCGGAGAACCCGCAGCCCCCCCTTGCCTGGCTACGGGTTAAAGTCTAAGCAGCTCGCACCTCGTATATGTTTTCAAATTGAGGCAAATGCGCCGCAGCGATTCGAGATATTCTTGGATCTGTTTTCAATTTTCAGCTCTCACCCCCCTCTCCCTCTCCCTCTCCCTCTCTGTCTCTCTCTCTCTCTCTCTGTCTCGCACTCTGTGTGCGAGGCAGATTATATATACAAAGCATTTCATTTGGCTGCTGTAACAAAAATACCAACGCCAAGTTGGTTGCCTGCTCTTGAGTCATCGGCCTAGGCCGGCCGATCCCTACCGATCCCGCCCGATCTCCATTTGGCCAAGCGTCAGATATTTTTTGGCTTGTTTTATGTTTGACGCAAGTAAACAAGCAAAACGCGTGAAACGAAATACGCTTTATAAGTAGGTACTATATATGTATGTATATGTTCAATCTGCTCGTGTGCTGGCCATAATTTATAGATGAAATTGTGTACAGCACAGTCATACGATATACACAAGCGTTCGACTTTACGCCAAGCAACATTTTCCTTGGCCATACAAAATATACTGAAATTATAATATTTTACTTGTTTTCTTACATTTTATCAAAAAAGTTTGTTCCAGTCAATACGTGAGTGAACCTGACATTCAGGCAGCTGAACTACAAGGGTTCGGATGCAGCCAGATCTATCTTTGAGCTAGTCATAATATCAAGGGCTGCAAGCCGCAAAGAACTGTCGGGGTTTTGGCTAAGGGCTCAAATCACCTCAGCTCTAAAAGGAAAAACTCTTTGGTAAAAGATCTTTAAAAGGATATTTGCATGCAAAAGGCTCAAGTTTCACAAATTGCTCACATATGCATTATTGTTAAATTATATTATATATATTTGGCTTGCAAACTGCATATTCGCATGCCAATTAATTTTATCTTGGTTGAATTTGATTAGAAAAGTATCTTTTGAATGTTTCCTCTTGACCCGATTACAATTTTAGATTCAAGTAGCACACTGATGCATATGATGCTCAGCTCAGTTAATAGCACTCCGATATGATCTGTGGCCTTTGAGGGAGGGGGAGGGGGCCAGCATATAGCATATAGTAGATGCCCCACACGGCACCAAATCTTTGCGAGCATTCACTCAGCTAGTCGCAGCAGCAACCTCAAAGATATTTTATCTGATGGGAAACGGCTGCCGTTGCCGTTGCCGTTGCTTAGGCGGCAGTTATTCACATGTTGCCGATAGATGCTTTATCTGGGCCTGGCTGCCTCTTGTGGCAAGCATTCGAATAAATACTAAATGAATTTAATTTATTTTCAGCTCGACTTACACATTTTTAATTTACTTTACAAACGCGTCCATTCGAACGTGTTATCTGTCAGATTTCCGATTTCTACTGTTTGCTGTGTTTGTTGTGCGTGTGTGTGCGCGTGTGTGTGTGTGTGTGCTTGACTTTTATAAGCTTTTAATTTGAGTGTTATTGTTATTGTCTTCGCTTGTTTGGTCGCCTGTCAATTTAACTGCATGCGGGAGCGTCTCGCAGCCAGCCCCCCAAAGCTGAAAGCTGAAAGCTGAAAGCGGACACCTTGGACGCCGACGTCTTGGGTATGTGTCTTGGATCTATTTCTGTTGGATCTGTTGTGCGTTTCAGTTTTTATTATAGAGTTGTATGCTGTTTTGTTAACCAAATCGCAGCCAAACGACTCTATTGTTGCCAGCGCCTCATTAGTTTCTAATTAAATTCGAATCTAATAAAAGTTTTTAATGTTTTTATACCCTGAACACATTGTAAATGCATAAAAAGGGTATAATGCTTTTGTGCAAATTTATTAAGTATTATATTGTCTCTTCAAAAGCCGAAATTCAGAAAGCAACTCCTCCGGATGCATGAATAGATCGAGAATTTTTCAAGTTATCGATAACTAGCCCCATTTCAACGAAATCGATAAAAAACAAAATCGGTTATTTGAGCATATCTCGAAGACTATGAGAGCTAGAGGCGCCAAATTTGGTATGAAGACATTTGCTTAATGTACACAAATCTAGATTCTTTCATTTCTGAGATACCAACCTTCAATTCAGCCATAAAAGATGAATGAAGCTGAAATATGGTAAAACAGCCTTGAACTTTGGTATACACACATATTTGCATGCCATACTTAAGCGCTGAAAATTTGAAAAAGATCGGACTATAAACATCGAAGTTACTCAAGGAAGTATATTTCATATGGTCTGGCTAAGAGAGATGCAGGGTATCTTCTAGTCGGGCACTCTGACTGGCCTTAATTAAGTTGCACAGTTGCTGTGATTTATGGACTAGCCGAAATGTTTGTTGAAATGTTGAAATAGATAATAAAATGTCTTCCAAACGATATTTGGAATGCGGTTTTGTACCTGTTGCTCAGCCGAGTTGCAGTTTTATCATTTTTCGGAATTCCTTAAAGCTGGACCTGCTCGAATCGAGCAGAATTTGACCGAAGAACTGTTAGTATAAAAATCACTGCGACACGTTCGAGCTTTGAAACTAAACTGCCCAAGGAACAGATGCGGATTCCAGGGCAGGGCCCCCGATAAAAAGTAGACGCCATCGTTACAGTTACCAAGTGCACTCTGGTTCCGGTACCATCCGAATCCAGAGACGAGGACTGTTTTGCGCTGAATGCGAATTATCTGCAATGGCGTCTGTGTTTATACAATGTAATCGACAAATTCAACAAATTCGAAGCTGTTATTGCACATTTCCCCCGTTTCCGTGGAAGTAAACAAAAGAAAACTTCAACTGGCTGGCTAACGGGCCGCGCCGGGCCGGGCCGGGCCTAGCCATTGTATCTGTGAGATAAAACTCGGCATTTAGCTCACGTTTATATAGCATTTGCCATTTAATTGCCAGCTGTACTCGCCCGGACGAGATTAAACGCGAATATGCAATGAATGAAATTTGTCAATTTAATGTGCCTGCTCGCTGGGGCGTGGCCAGACCAAATGTATCTCGAGCTGTGCGCCTGGCATATATTTTCGCGCTACATTTGCGCAAATCTTGAGACTGAATGGACTCGCCGACGACTCGGCCGCCGCAGCCGAGTCTCTAAATTGGCCAGACTACCGGCCAACGGATTCGCATCTTTTTCAATGAAAAACTTGTACGCAAATTAAAACAAAATTTCTACGCAAATGCGTAAAATCATCAAAGCCCCGAATCCTATGCAATTGCATCACGAATTATGCTCATGCTGCTCGACAAAAAGCCAAACAAAATTACAACTTCATGCCAGGTCAATTTGTGCATCTGTGAAGTATTGTATCTTTAGGTTGAATAATCGACCAAATCGATAAGATATTATTCTTTAAAGTTGTAAATCTAAAAGTTAAGACAGAATTCAATTTCCCTCAAAAATAACAAATCAATTTATTTTATTTTGCGTTCTAATCTGAATTATGAATATTTTCACGTCGATATCATTTAAGAATGAAATCTTAAGATTAACGATAAATTTCTTAAGCCTAAAGATAATATTTAACTATAATATAGTTAGTTTTATATATATTGTAACCAAGGCTTTGATCCGAACCGGAGTTAAAAAATTCCAATTTTGAATTACTTTCAACCGATCTTTGAGTCTGAATATTTCTATTGCTTACAATATTTTTTGTAGGACTTGCATTTATTAATTACAAATGGAATTTTATCATTTTTATCTCGAAAATATATAAGTTTTGTTTGTTTACTGAGCATTGTTTTGCTTCTTTTTTTTTTTTCATTTTATTAGATATTTTGAAAAGAATTCATTATAATAATCATATACGAATATTATTTATCCTCGCTTATATTTCATATATATGTAGGATATGTCTATTTATACCCTTGCAGAGGGTATTATAATTTCGTCGTGAAATGTGTTACGCATAGAAGGAGACATCTCCGACCCCATAAAGTATATATATTCTTGAACAGTATCAACAGCCGAGTCGATATAGCCATGCCCGTCTGTCCGGCTGTCCGTCTGTCCGTCTGTTTCTATGCGAACTAGCCTCTCACAGTTTTAAAGCTATCTTTATAAAACTTTTCAGACGTCCCTCTTTCTGTTGCACGCAGCACATATGTCAAAACCAGCTGGATCGGACCACTATATCATATAGCTGCCATAGGAACGATCGGTCGAAAATTAAGTTTTTGTATGAAAAAACCTTTTGTTTATCAAGATATCTTGACCAAACTCGACATTTATTAGTTTTACTATGCTCCTCATATATAGGCGAAATTCTATTAAGATCGGACCACTATATCATATAGCTGCCATAGGAACGATTTGTCGAAAAGTAGGATCTTGGATGAAAAACATTTGGTTTTTCAAGATATCTTGACCAAACTCGGCATTTATTTGTTTTACTATGCTCATCATATACATATATGCAAAATCCTATTAAGATCGGACAACTATATCATATAGCTGCCATAGGAGCTTGTCAAAGCAAATATTCAATATTTACGTTAGTCAAACAGAATATTCCAAATGATGGGCATATTAGCTTTTGGATATTATACTTTTTTTTCGTATCATGCACAGATTTTCAATTGTATGCGATAGATAAAAAGTAACAAAATCTGGAGGCGACAACTGTTGTGTGCTCCGCACTTCGTAAATCAAAATATGACGACATGCACGCGCTGGCAAATAAATTTGGGGGCTGCTTAAACGTTCTCGATATAAATGCTAAAGCGAAAATCGAGAAACAAGACCCAGAAATACATATTAATAAACTATTCGCAAGACGACATCCGACATTGGCTCGACGCCCACCCGCAAAACTTTCCCCAGCAAATGGAGGCTGTGGACAGTTAATAATTCGCGCATATCTATAGACAATTTGCATGATAAAACCCATATGATTTGCCTAAAAGTTTTTCGAAAATAAACAAAGCCAAGCGAAAAGTATCTGACGGATACCGCGAGCTCTCGTCTGGGATGTGATGAATGAAAGACAACTGGAATGGCCGCGTGAAACAAGCTGGAAACAAAATCGAATCCGAATGGGAAACTAATCAGAAATGCAATTTTCCACTTTTGCATTGTTATTGCTTATTGCATTTCATGTGCATTTTCCAAATGTACATTGCCAATCGACAATTCCGAAGTGCCCTTCACAATGGCTCCAAAAATAGTCGAGCAGATCGCGGGAGCTGCCACATCAAGGCGGACTCCGGACTCGACTCATGTTGCAGCTTGTGAATCACAGATCCCCTCATTAGTCATTAGTCATGCAATCGATAAACAAACGATAGAATATCATAATATTGAAGACATGCGCCTAGATATATGTATGCATCGCTTGGATTTGTAAGCAAGTGGCAATTTCTTGATGTGCCCGATAAACATTTCTTTGTTGTTCTTTACTTTGCGAGCATTGCAAGGAAGTATTGCAAGATACATATAAGATTATATAATTCGTAATTGACTGTCATAAACGATGAATATTTACAGCCCAGCCTGGGATTGCAGCTCGGAAACTTGTTATAAGGTTTACCTTGCAGTTTACTCTATTAACTAGAAACGAGTGTATGTAATGGAATATTAATTAATTATAATTTACAATAATTTATTAGAATTTACACTGTTGATATCTATTAAGATATCTTTCTCTTTTCATTACCTTTCAGGAAATGTTATACTTTTGCAAAGCAAACCTCTCTAATACCATAAAGTATATGTATCTATGTATTCCTAATCAGCATCAACAGCCAAGTTTATATAAGGTTGTCTTTTTCCAAATATTCCCTCAGCTTGGAAGCTTTCATTATGGAACTCTGGAAAGGATACATGATACGGAACCATCAGGATCGGCTCACAATAACATATAACAGCCATAAGAACTATAAGATCGGTCAAAAATAAAGCTCGTATGCAAAACTATATTCATTCTCAAAATTACTTGACATATGAGCAAATGCTATCAACATCGGCCTGCCACATCTTATATCTCTACAGGATTAAGAAAGCTGAGATCTTGTGTGGAAAGATTATCTGCTTTGCGAGATATCAGATATATCAGCTCAAAAGTCGGCCAGACCAGCTTAAAGATAGTTTTTCGAATCTTGTTTTGAGCTTCGCCGTCGGCATTTGGCAAGAAGCAGCAAGCAGCAGCGGTAACTCACCTGTATCTATTATGAATATGTTATACTGTCGCAGATGCGTATCCGTGTTGTTGTTGTTGTTGTTGTTGTTCTTTTGTCTGTTGGTTGTTTTGTACATTTGCTTTGCTTTCCGCTAGCAGCAGCAATTTTTGTTACCCCTCGATTGGCGCAGCTTTTCAGCAAATTTTAAGACATGTGCCTTGTGGCACACACGCACACACGCATACACTCTCATGCACATTCACTTACACGCACACGCACTCTATGTTGGGGTTGTGTGTGTGTGTGTGTGTGTTTTGTTGTGTGGGGCATAAACGAAAATAACTGCGACCGCGCAGACAAGCAACAAATTTTCATACGCACTGTTAGCAGAAACACGTGTTGCAATTCTTAGAAAAATTTTCCGCTTTCGCGACTTTTATTAATTGCGAACAAGCCTTAAAAGAAGAACAACAAACACTAGAGCTAAATTTGAACAATTGATATAAAATTTTCTTCAAATTTTTGATATTGTGTGCGCACGTTTTCGATTTATGTGAGTATTTTAGCGTTCGGCTTGTTTCTATTTGCTATTTTCCATTTTCTATTTTCTATTTTCTAATGCAAAATGCAAAATACTGTGTGCGCGTTGACTTTTGATTTATGCATCGGACATTTGTTTATTGCCGTTGAATTAAGATCGGTGCCGGCGGGGCCCTCGTTCAACGCACGAGCGAAAATCGAGATGCGAACTGCGAACTGCACGAACCGCACGCGAGCAACGCAAGAGAGAGACTGAACATTGGAATGAAAAGAAAAGGCCGCTTAGTCCAAACGCAATGGCCAACCAGCCAAGCGAGCGCTGTGCTTGTGTTGGTGTGCATGTGCATGTGCATGCATGCGTGTGTGTGTGTGCGTGAGTTTGTTGGTGGTTGCTGCCGCTAGGCGGTGACGGCAGAGAGAAGGCAATTGCCTGAGACGTTGCCACAGTGAATGTCAAACTGTTGATGTTATTCTCTGCAAACGAAGCGAATCACCCGAATTGCTCAATTAGAGAGCGGCACCTAAAGTGATGGCTCCAAATAACCGGCACACACACCTACATGTATAAAATACATTTTAATTAAATATTAACTAACTTATTTTAAATAAGTTGTATCCGTATACAGTTTTGTGAACATCATGGCCAAATGCAACAAAATTTATTGAACCTATTTTCTTCACGGCTCGAAACCAGGCCTCTCCCCAATGTTCGGTTCGTGGACCAGTTGATCCTTCGCATTATTTCCAATTTTAAATAAGTTTTTAATAAAACAATTACAATTATTTTTATTTGATCCATTGAAATTAGTTTAATTTTATATTCATAGTAAAACCCCGTTAAACATATGTAAAGAACGCTTTGTATCATTTTCGGCTTAAAGGTTTAATAATCATTCAAAATACCATGATAGTGCTGCATGGCACGTTTTTTTATCCGCGACTGTTAATTTGATTCAGTTTACGCGACATCAGCATCTGTTGCTCTTAACAGTTTGAGGTCCACTGTAAACTCAATGCTAAAGAGACAGCTGGGTGCGAAAGAGACGGTACGCAAACAGGTTATATTTCGTAACATACTCATTGTTATTGCTTGGCCCGCCTACTCCAAGCTACCTGTTTACACGCAAACACACACACACAAACGCACGAGAGCTCGCAATAACAAAGCGCTGATTGGTCAGCGGCCGCGACTCTGGCATTCGTCATGCGCAATGGCCGCCATATTGATATTGATAAATGGGCGAATTTATGTGCAAATGCACATAAATGTACTCGTACATGCAAGTACATGCATATGTATGCGTGCATGTGGGTTGTATGTAATTGCAGTGCGTACGTAGGCTTGAATGCCACCTTGCCATTCCTGCGGCAAGGATGCTGTTGAAATTATGCTGCGGTTGAAATTCCCTTTTAATTATAGCCCGTCCCTGTATTTCATTTCAATTGCTGTTCGCATTGCTATAATTGCATCTGCATTTCGTTGTTCTTGTTGTTGGCATTTCAAAAGGATTTTTGAGGATTACTTTTCTAGCCCGGCCTTTAAATTTTGTCTTTTTTGTTTTTGCCTTGCTTCATCTCTTTAATTTGCCCCGATTGCGATTTTGAGCCGGAAAAACCTCATGCCTTGTGCTTTGTCTTTCCTTTCATATCGTTATTTCGTTCGTGGTAAGTTCTTATTCGGGAATCTACCTACCAATTGAACTATCTTATGCTATCAAATGCAAGCACACCTGTATACCCTGTAGAACTTCTAAGAAATATTTGGGGCACATTTAATTATGGATGACAGCTCTGCAAAGGTAACAAAAGTAGATTCAAGTACTTGACATGCATTGGAGCTAATTGCAACAGCTGGAAGGTATATGCACTTGGTGTTATTTAAGCAGCAGCAGGTGATTAGATAAACGTAACTCGATTTAACATGTAGTATTTCATTTTTTTTTATCTTTTGAGTATTAATTTTAAATCTAGGACTAACCAAGCTTTCTGTGGGATAAAAGTAAGCAGTTAGACGTTCGAAAAATATTTGGAATTGGAATTGCAAGTGTGGAAAAAAAATATCCTTTGCAAGTGCATAACCTAAGCTGTCTGCGCGTCGGATCAACAGGCAAGAGGTCGATGGTTCAAACTCAGCAGCAAATGTCAATTGATAGGGAGGCGCGGCAGAGGTGGGCTGGTGGATTTGAATAGATGCTTGGGTGAGAGTTGACAATAAAGTCGTGTCGGGAAATGCTAGTCTCTTAAATCTTAAAATATTTGTTTAAAAAACCTTTGTAAGATGAATATTGGTCTTTGAAAAACAGGAGGAGAGCTTAACAAACTGGGAGGGAGGAAAACACGACCAGGCTAGACTTTTGACGGCCATCGAGAATATGTTTAGTTTGTTAGATCGGAGAAGCTGCCTTCTGCCTATTACGTACACTTGCACAACTTCATTATACTCTAACTTATTCAGTTGTACCCGGGATGATAATAGTCAGTCGACTGTATTCAAAAAAGAAACATTTTTAAAATTTTCGGATAGGTTCATGTCATGTTTCCCTTAAAGAATACCAAAATATTTGGAAAAACTTCAATTTGGATATGCTAGGAATGTATTTATAATTATATCTGCATCGATTAGTTATGTAAATTGTTAATAATTTTAATAGAATTTAAGTTATATGAACCCTATATAATCTCTGTAGTCAAACGGATAAACTTGTATATATTTCAATCGTTTTTGTACAACTTATTTTATATGAATTTTATGATCATCCGAATGGGCGGAACCCGACATTTATAGATCATTATGGACCACCCATGTAATAAAGGAAATCTACGAATCTGAAAAACAAATGAAATAACTGAGAAAAGAAAATAGTTGATTAGATTTACGGATGGGCGACAGGCGCCAGGCTGATCGGCGACGTGTTTTACGTATGTGGGAGGCGATCTTCGAGATCTTGAAGACTCGACTCCACAAATTGCATATCGATTACAGTGCGGGGGCTATTGGATTGTGGAAAATATATGAAATTGGCCATTCAACAAATTTTTGGCGCCAGTCTCTGTGGCAACAATGCCCAAAATAAGTGTTAGGGCATTAGGGAATCATCAAATTTACATAATAACAGATCGTGTTTCAATGCCTCAGACAGGGGCAGGGACAGGGGCAGGGCAACTGGCAACTGGCAACTGGCATTTGGGAACCAATAAAACGGGCAGCGACAACAGTTGGAAATGTCAAAATAGCCAAGGGGACATAAAACAACACACGTTAAATAAAAAACGATCCAGCAATATGTTAATGAAAAAGCGCGATAAAAATCTTGTACAACATGAATGAGAAAATGAGACAACGAGATGCAGCAGCGATCAACACCACATTCTGTGGTTAACCTGCAGTCCGGCGAGCAGATGCGGAAAGAAAGTGCCGGACAATATCGTCGTCATCTGGCTGATGGAGGCGGGGAGTCCCCTGTCCCTGTCCCTGCCCCTGACCCTGCCCCTGTCCCTGCCCCTGTCCCTGCTCCTACTACGATACCAAATCGCTGGGTGTTAAAAATGAAGATAATAACGAGAGTGGCGCACGCGCCAGCCAAACTCTAGGAAAGTCACCTGCTGTGCCGCGCGAGAGTCCGGCGTTGGGTAAACAAAGCCTTCCCCTCCCTACTCCTCGAATGAAGCAGCGCCCCCACAGCTGGTAAAGCAACGAGTCAAGAAATTATTAGAAATGATAAACAAACTCGAGAGTTTCATAAATTTTAATAGTCTTGATTTCTTCTAGCAGCCATTCCAAAATATACGCACATTGTAAATCATTTGGAACTGTGTAGTCGGGCATCGAGTTATTAATTTAGTTGAAATGATTATTAATTTAACGTCATAAATCTCGGCCAGCCAGACGCTGCTTGAGCCCAGCCCCACAGAAAGGGAGAGAGGAGCGAGAGAGAGCGAGAGAGAGCGAGAGAGAGAGAGAGAGAATCGAACTCTGCGTGATTTTGGCGTATGTGTGGGTAATTAGCTTTGAATACCTGAGCTGCCCCTTGACCAAATTGCGTGTATTGTTGTGCCTGTAGGGAAATGGGCCATCAAAGATATTTAAATAGTTGTCGATAAAGATCAGGCACACGGTTTATGATGGGGTTTATCTTAGAATATTACGATTGCTTTTGCGAACGTAAGGTACAAAAATAGTTGAATATAAAGCAAGCTTTTAATATATATTTATATTAAAGGCGGGAGCTAACAATATCCGGTTAATTAACATATATCTATCTACGATCCATTGTTAAGCTAACAGAAACCTTATATTGTAGCCGAACCATTGAAACCATTATCTCCTTTTTATACCCATTAAAAATGGGTAAAAGGGGTATAATGTATTTGTGCAAAATGTAAATGTATGTAACAGGCAGAAGTAAGCATCTCCGACCCCATAAAGTATATATATTCTTGATCAGCATCAATAGGCGAGTCGATCTAGCCATGTCCGTCTGTCTGTCCGTCCGTCTGTCCGTATGTATGAACGCAAGGATCTCAGAACCTATAAGAGCTAGATGTAGGTGCTTCTAGTGCCTGCGCAGATCGAGTTTGTTTCCGATAATCGATAACTTGCTCCGTTTCCAAGCAATCGATAAAAATCGATATCGAAATCCTGTTTTTTGAGCAAATTGGGTAAATAATAAGAGCTAGAGTCACCAAACTTGATATGTAGCTTCTAGAATAGTATATATATGTCAAGTATCTTTCATTTTATACCTACCGCCACCTCCCCGCTACCACCTCAAAGAGGGTTCAGGGTATTCCCTAGTCGGGAGCTCCCGACTAGAACCTCTTACTTGTTATTTAATATTATTAAGAAAACTATGTTGGCACATTTTTAGAAGCTAGATCGAGTATAACATGGTCGGTTACACCCGACTGCCTTTTTGCAAGGGTATTATAAAGCTGCCAACCAGGTGATCAAACTTCTCGCTTCTTGGCACATGTATTATGGTTTTCGAAAGGATTCAGTTATAACTGTTTCCTCTTGTTAATACTTGCATTATGATTTTCGAAAGGAAAGGAGACACGTTCTTTACTGTAACCAATCCCAAGAGCAGGCTGATGTCCTCAGTGCCTGCACCGATACGACGCCGGAAACCTAAAAGTTCACTGCCACGCCTCCTCCTAAGATGTGGTCCGACCAATTCAATTAGCTGACCAAGAAAGGGGCTGGCGAGGTGTTCGGGGCCAGGTGATTATGCAATTGCCATGTAATTTGCCACAATTATTCATATTAAAAATGAGTTAGGCTCTTCAGTTGGGGTGGCACGCGGGGCACGCGGGGGGCAGGTGGCAGGCGAATGGGTAAGAAAATTCACGCGCAGGTAACTTTAAACGGAGACGGGCTCGGAATAATAATCGCCGGCACATAAATATTACACACATCTGACAACTGAAAATTATCTGCTTCACTCACGAGCCATTTAAATCAATTTTACACTTCGGATTTCACAGGCGGCCAGAGCTAGGCCAAAGGATACAAAGCGACGGGGTCGGGAAATTGAAATTTATTGAAAAAATGATGACAAACGAACGAAAATAAGCGCATGCCCCATGCCCCGCAATGCCGCATGCGGCAGCTGCAAGGTGGTCCCGGAGGTGTGACGTGAGAAGTTGAAATTTAAGGCCAGCACATGAATATACGATCGAGATAGGTACTGATTAGGGTTGTCAGGGTTGCCGCACTACGTCGAACAAATCCTTGCATTGACTTACCCCAAGACAATCTATAAAATTGCCCTCAATTCAATTGAAGGTATATATTAAAGATTCCTATAGTATACTATATAGGATAGTATGGCATATATATAAAGTATATATAGCATAGTTTATTTCGAACTTAGCTTTAGTTTAAGAGAAAGAAATAGAGTTGGCCTTTGAGGTCTTCGGCTATGTTCAGGATCTAAGTATAATTTGGATGCATATGTTCATATTTTCCTATAGCTAATACAATATTTTAGATCCAATTGGATGTAATCAATGTGAGCCACAATTAGAAAAGAAAAACAGCCCAACACAATTCTGATGGTATCCGGACGAAAGAACAAGAGTTAATAAATAAAGCTATTGTGTCCTTATATTTGACATTATTATTATTTGCTTTAAATATTTTGAACCCTACAAGGAATTAAATTATTAATTTAATTTATTATTTGAGCCTAGTTGCTCATATAATCGCTTGCATAACTGGAAAACCTCAGTTTAGTTTATCTTCTGGTTGCTGTTGGGTAACAGGAAGAACATAATGTAGAGTCTGTGATTAGAATTTTGAATACCCTTCCTACAGCTGCCACAGGTCTTTTTCTTAACCACATTTTGATGATTATGTTGACTCTGGGAATCTCTAGGAAAGCTCAGTGAAGCTTGTCTTAAGCTACTTTCTGGGCTTTCAATTGTTCTCAAATATAGGAAAACATCCAAGACAATATGTGAACTCTTAAAACCGCATTTTATCAAGTCATAATCCGCTACAGAATCGGTTTTAATGTTAGCGAAGCTTTGACGATTTACATAGATTGAGTAATTTAAATAAATATATAAGACGCTGAACAAGACACTTTGCGCGTGCTCGGCAACTCTGGACTTGCCTCACATTTAGTTGGTTGGTGTCATAAACGTTGCCTGCCAGTTGCGGTCGCCGTCCGCGTCGCAGTCCGCGTCGCGGCTGGGCCCCCCAACTTGGATACTTTGCGAAACGTTTAAACCAACAATTACGCGAGCATAAATCAAACAGTCGAGTAGAGTGAGAGCCTGGCCAAGGCGGGCGGGCGGTCCAGGCGAGAGTCGCGTGCAGCTACGAGTCGAGCGACGTGACGTTCAGGCTGTGGACGCAAGAGACGCAGAAGACGCCAGGAGTCGGCACCGGGACTGACTGGCCATGTTGTTGCTGATGATGCTGCCGTTGCTGCCGTTGCTGCTGTTGCACGCCGCGCCTACTGCCGATGACGATCTGAGAAGGTGCCTGGAATGTTACACCGGCAGCCGGACTGCCAGCTCCGACACCGACACCATCTGCTGTCACAGAGGCAACGCCTCAGCTGCAGTCTGGCGATGGCAGCTCCAGCTCCAGCCTCAGCTCTTTCCTTATTGGTTTCAGGTGTCAATAAATAATGGCGCTGGGCGAGTGTAGCCCCGCGTAGTCGCAGGCGGCGCGGCACTTGCTGATCTCGTTGCGATTAGATTGTGCTCGGTGTCAGGCCCGTCGCTGCGCTCAGCGAATTTAAATAATTTTCAAATTAATTAAACACTTTAAAAACAATTTGCACTGCCGCCTAATTGAGCCCCGAACATGCCAAGGCCGAAGCGTAGCTGGCGCATGCGCCGCGGGCGAATCTCCACTTTGACCAGACTATGCAGCCATCTCTGGACGGATCAGTCGAAGCTTGGACTTAAATTTATAAAATTAGGATTGGGAATGGGAAATTCTGATCAAGGCTTTTGTGTTACTTCGGCAAAGGCTTCATCTTAAGGTTCGGTTCGTCATGCTTGGGTTTAGGTTTGAATCTTCCTGATTCAACAAATAATAAAAGTTTCCCAGCTTGACTAGATTCGGTTCGATCCGGCTTGCAGCATTTATTATAACATGTCTATATAAGTGTATATATAAAGCTCTTTGTTCTGGATAACCGATTGACTGACTGACTGACGGAATAACTGACTGATTGACTGACTGACTGAGAGACTGACTCAACGCGCAGCTCAAAGTTCAAAAGCTAGGAGTTTTGGGAAATTCCAGCCGCAAGTGTAGAAAAATCGATAAAAACGTTTGTCGGAACGTTTTTTTGTAATCCAAACGGACTCAAAATCATTTGAAAAGATTTTTGAGCAAAATCATTTGAAAACTCACGCCTTTTAGAATACCCACCTCTATTGGGTGGAAATTTCAGGTTAAAGATTCTATGCTGCGATGGAAAATGTTATATGAAAGAAAATTGAAAATTTTTGACTTCAAACGGTTGGAAAACGTTGACTTCAACTTTTCGTTCTTTTTCGGTGGACCTCAAGCCATTTCAAACTTTGGTGTGAAATATAATCCAAAGGCGAAAAATGGAATTCGAAGGAAATTCGGGTAAGACCGGGAAATAGCAGCTAGTAATAAAAAGTGCCATATATATATGTATATTTGTATAATTTCCTATTGTAGGAAGATTGAAAGAATCTGTGCTGAGGTATAAAAATCGATTGCACAAGCTACAGAGCCTCCTCAAACATCAATCGAATGTATCTTGGATTGAGGACATATTTACATATCTTTTGTATCCCAGCAAGGATAGGGAACGAGTCCTTTATTGTGATATCTCAAATGTTGACCTCCTTTGTGCTGATGTATTCTAGTATCTTGCGTCTTTCTGTGTCAGAAATAAAAAACTCCTCCTACTAGCTGATGGCGATCTCGGGTCAAGTCAAGGAAAGCAATTGCTTTTATTTTGCGCCTGCACACAGCTCACATGACTTTCCCGGTGTTCGATTTAATAAACATTTTGGCAGTTATAAATAACCAATTTCCTTTACTGAATCCTTCGATCGGCTACCCGAATTGGTGCTACACGCAAAACCCACACACAAACCCAGTTGCCCCGTTGAGGGGCATTCAAATCGAAGCCGTTGAATAAATCAACGCCACAAATACACAAAAATTGAATTGTGGCCATGGCTCGCGGCGCTTGACCGGCTGCCCCCGGAACGCAGTGAGCCGGACCGAACAAGCCGGCTGCCAAAGGTGTTAATATTCAATTAAAATTCTAGGGATACAGCTCGAATGCCTAATAAATTAGCGCTCAACAAGCGACTTGCCAATTTCAATTTGTTTTCGTATCACTTTTCTGCGTCTGTGCGGGTCTCTGGCTGGCCCGGCGGCTCCGACGGCTCCGACGGCCCCGACAGCTTCGACTGGAAGGAGGCGGATGATGCCTGAGACCGGCTGCATTATTTATTGAGCTGCGCAGGTGGCAAGGGTTTACAGCTTGAAGAAGGCAAAGTTGAGATTTTCGCTGGACTTACGAGTTGTTGGTGTGACTTTTTCACACATTCACAGAAAAATGTTTTTCAACTGAACCGGTTCGAGTCCGGAACACCAACAAATTTGGAACCCTTTCTCTAAACCAAACCAATTGCCCAAAAATCAGGCAGACTTAACCTTTACACATTTATCTTTAAATAATACTAAGTTACACCTATAAATAATTAATCTTAATTACAATTATAAACAATTATGAAATGGTTGAACTCTTTGTGAATATTATAAGGGCTGCAATATAACTTTAAAGCGAACCGGTTCACATCACAAATTAATTTTATTTTTTACTATGAATCGAACCTTTACCCAAAACAGTTTCTCACAAATCATCTCGAATGAAATTTTGTTTAATATTACAAAGCTACATTTATAAATAGTTAACCTTTATTTAATGATATTGAATAATGAATGATTAATACAAGGGCTGCGATCTAGTTGTGAACCGAACCTGTTCGAATCAATGAACCGAATAAAACGGTTGCAATCTGGTTGTGAACCGAACCTGTTCCATTCAAATATTTTTTTTAAATTAATCGAGCCTAAAGCCAATCTAGTTTCCCAAACAAAAGCCGAATCGAAACTATATTAATACGAAAAAATCCTGTAGAAAGTCCAGCTCCATGACATGAAGAACTTAGGCACTAACCATTGCAATTATCTAACCATATTTAATAGACGCTCAACTTAAACATGATGAGTACATCTTTTGGAATACTACTTATTCTACTTGTAACTTTAACAGAAAATATATGAAAAACCAAATATTTAACCAAAATCTGGTTCACGAACCAAAACTGAAAGCAAGAAGCTGGTTCCGCTCGTGAGCCGAACCAGCGCGTAACCGGGTTTGCAGCCCTGGTTCGCGTGTGCATGTCAGAGATTGAAGATTGAAGCGCTAATAAGCCAAGATGTCAAATGTAAACAAATCTACTTCAATCCGAACGCGAACATTAGCCGTTTACATTTCGCCGCTGCGATTGGCCGAGTGCCTCGTGCCGCAGTTGGCCCGCACTGCGTGTGATCTTGTAATCGATGTTGTACTTAGTCGGACAGTTGTACTTACACCAAGCTGCGGCACGGCACGGCAGGGCACGGCACGATATCGATTTAATGGACCCACAGCCACAAACGAAAACGATTGACGGCACACACCATGTTCCATGCGAGCAGAGGAGACGGGCGACGGCTCTCAGCGGAGCCGAGTTGGAGTTTGAGTTGGAGATGGAGAGACTTTTGGCTGCAACAGCGCGATATTTATCGCCGATATTGTGATTGAGACCCGTGGGGTCGACTACGCCTTGTTCGGATTGCTCAGTGCTCAGTGCTCAGGCCTCGCACAGTGGGCACGTTTCAAGTTTTTCGCCTAAAAAACGTATGACTGGAAAAAGTATTAAAATGTAAATTAAATTTTAAAATTTTTAATTAAAATTCAATGAATTCTTAATTCAACTAATTAAAAAAAAAAAAAGTTTTCTAATCTCAAAAGCACGACTAATGGATACCCTGTGTTGCAGAATGCAGAAATTGACCAGCCATAGGAACTTTGTTCTATGATGATGCGTATTAAAATAAATTGATACTTAAACTAAATAAGCATGCACATTAATATTATATTCGATTCTTTTTGTCATTACCAAAACTTTGATTTCATTAGCGACCTCTTTTTATTATGATTTTAACAAAAAAATAAGCAATAAATGTAATTTTTTTTTTTATAAAGTTTGATAAAAAAGAAAGAAGTAATATGTCAGTATAGAAGATATTTATTCTGTCGGTAAATTTCTGATTGAATCCATAAAGTTCAATCGACTTTAATTGAGTCAGAAAAAAACGGATAATTAAAAAGTAACAATTTTGATCATAGCATTCTCTTAGCAAAAGAAAATAACTTTAAAAAAAACTCTTACTAAATTTAGTTTTGAGTGTTTCGACTCCACAGTGCGTTGACCGCACCGCCGCATGAGGTCCACATTCACGTCTGATTTTCTGAGCTGCAAACATAATGTTGCTCGTAGACACATACTCGATACACGCACACTGTGCGAATCATCATTGTTGGGGGTATTCCGCTAACAGTTGGCTGCGGGTTGGGGGTGGTGCGGGCCTGAAGACATACGATCGCTGATTGAGCCTAAGCCGTGATTAGTTGTAATTAATGAAGACCTTTTATAGATAATTTACAAAAGTAAATGAATAGTTTAATAAAAAACTCTAAGCATGGTGTTAAAGAGAAAATCCTAGATAGAGGGTCGCAAAGTTAGAATAGATCTTTTCGAAAAGTTTTTAGAGATCAATGTGCAAAATCACAAGATTGATAATTACAAGCTACAAGACCGAATTCTGCAAAGTAGTTGCTATTTGTGATGTACTATGTAAACACTTGGATGGGGCTCTTGGGTAATTCTTTTTTTACTCATACAATGTGAATGGCCCTCATATTTGCAAAGGATATTCCGAAAAGAACGAAACTACGAGTTTTGGCGAAGATCTTTCAAAATGAGTTTGGAGCCGGAAACAATAGTTTCATACATCCATTTTCACCAATTTACCACACTTTGACGTGATTTCTTTTATTACCAATCAGACAGTCAAGCTAGAGATTAAAGCTCAGAGCAAAACCGTTTATCCAGTTATTCAATCTTTTTAATCACCAATTTTATACAAATGTATACGAAATTCTTTTGAGCTAGGAGACTCTCCCCTTTCATATTCATGCATTTCATGTGAAAACTAATGTAATAAAGCAAAAAATTATTCACTGAGTAAAAATGTAGTAAAGAAAAGTGCGCACTTACCTTGCTTATAGACGCATAAAATGACTGCAAATTATTTAATACATCCATTTGCCTTCACTCACGACGAAATGATGGCAAACTTTTATGCATTTAACATACTCATTATTTATGGCCGCCGACTTTGTGTCGCGGGGCTGTCGCTGGTCAAAGGAAAGTCTGGCAAGGAAAAGTCACATTAGGAACATTAAAATAATTTCAAAACACATAAATTTTGAATTATTGCCGCAGAACCGACTCGCACCGGGACCGTGCACGTCGTAGGCGAGTTTTAAAATCAATTTAGTTGCCCGCCTGTTGGATGGCAACTGGGCGCAGGCGAGCCAGGGATCGGGGATTGGGTATGCAATACGGCGCAGTCTGCTGGTGTTTGCACCGTAATTAGAGGCAATTTCCAACGATCGTGCGAATGAGCTGCCTGGTGGGCCAGTCGGCGCATTCCCCCCCCCCGTTCCAGTCGAGAGAAGCCCCCACTTAAATTGATAAATGTGCGCCTGATCGGACGCATTTGTCAGGCCGTCGGCAGTCGGATCTGGTGCTGGCTAGTTGCTTTCCAGTTGCTGCTAATTAAATTTGCATAAGTGGGCGCACATTTGACAGTGGGCGTGGTCGCGCTTTACAGCTGCTTGCTAGCGATCTCAGGTAGTACTTGGAATTGTGCACCCTTGTGCGTGACCTTGGCCCAATTCTTGTCTATCCCTAACAAGGCGAAGGGTCAAGGGGTCACTTAAGACAATGCGGCGTTTAATGAAGGGCTCACATCTTGGCATTTGTCAACGGTCCGCTCCTGCATTTCGATAGTTTCTCAGGCTTTTCCGGACATTTGTAATTTAATCAGCGCAACATTGTCTGTGTCGTGAATCTGTGGGTAAGAATTAGTATTTTGACATTTGCAGATTTTCTGACCATTTTTTTATTGCTTTCGATTGAATTTCTAGAAATATACACGTAACCTCAAAGTGGGCCAACTAACGGGCATCCTAACCTTAAAATGAGGGTAACTAACGGTGAAGCCAATTACAAGCGGCAAACAAAAAGCAATAACAAAATCAAATTCAAACATGCACACGTATTCATGTGGTTATGTATGCAATTGTGTGTGTGTGTGTGTGTGTTTTTGACAATGCAATAAATGAGCAACTTTTCAAAACGAAAGTGTCGATAGGCGGCGGTTCGTACATCAGCAAGACGACAACGAAGGAGAGGCAGAGAGGCAGAAACGAAACGGTAGCTAAAAAGGAAGTGCCATAAAAATGCAATTTTAGATTTCATCAACTGATAAGAAAAGTTTTCAAATTAGCCACAAAATGGAATATGAAATGCGAATATTGCGAATGAAAACTGTAAAATGAACAACAACAACAATAAGAACTTATACTCATATGCTTGATTAGAAAACAAAACAAGTGTGCTTAAGTTGGGTGTAACCGACTAGGAGCTGCCCTATATCCAGCAAGGAAATCTTGCCTCAAGCATTCGAAATTCCCTTTAGATAATACTTAAAGTGATATCATGCAATTTTGTGGGAAATGATGGAAGATATCCAAAAGGTTATTCTAGTTTCGACATGTGCTGAAATAGCTTATATGATATTGTTGCATCCATACATACGAACTAGATATATATATAATTAATGGTAAGTCAAAGAATTCTTCTGCTTGTTACATACATATGCACAAAATCAATATACCCTTTTTACCTACTTTCAATGGGTTGAGGGTATAAGAAGGACGACAGCGAATAGAGAACGCTTAACTAACGGAAAGGCAGCCGCTGCCAGTCGGCCTACAAATTGCTGGCGTCACGCCAAAATACCGTTAGAAAGTTTTGTTCCGAACGTTGGGCTCCACCGTGTTCCAGAGACCACCCACGCCCACCAGCCGCCCCCGCGTACAGGGGGGTATACACAGTATACACAGTATACACAGCATACTCTAAACACTGAGTACGGTAAAAGTATCAATTTCACTTTATCAAATGGTAACAATCGCAGTGCTAGAGATTAAAATAATAATCGAAAAGGATAAGAAATACGAAGGAGAGCAAAGAAATGCGTTCAAGCAAACAGTCGGCGACGTCGGCCAATCTTAAAGTGCAGATCAATGGCAGAGCAGAGCAGACAGCAGCAACAGCAGCAGACATCGTTGAACATAATTAACGCCATATAAAAAGAACGCGCTCGGATTGGCAACAGCATCCGCATTCAGCATTCGGGGCCAAACAGTAGCTATGCCAAGGTAGCTGATGCGGCGCCTGCAGGATTTGTCCAAATGTTAATGATGATCCCTACAGTTCACATTCAAACGGAGAGGGTAGTTGTCAGTCCCTGTGTGTATGTGTGCGTGTGTGTGTGTGTGTGCGCGCCGCCGTCGTTTGTTTTTGTATTTAATCATTGCACTGGTGCTAATCCTGAGGGCGGCATGTTGTTTGTTTTGGTTTTAGGCAGATTTGCCAAATGCTGATGCGATTTTAATTACGGCACGCATATGACATTTATTTGGATATGTTTCAAAACAGTTAATCTCAATCATTAAGGTATCTTAAAAAAACAAGTTTTTAGAAATTACGCAACGTTTAATTAACCTTCTTATTTTTAAATTGTGCATTCAAACATTATTAATATTAACGTTATTTTACTTTCATAAATGCAGCAAACCTTCAATTGCACATCTTTTTCGCAGTCTGGCAGCACTGCCGCACAGTGTTGCAAAGCGCTGAAATTGAAAATTATTAACCAGTTACTCTAAATTCACTTGCTGGATTTCAGTATTTTTTGTATATTTATTTTACCAAAATTTTGGTTTTTTTTTGCTTTCCATAGGCGGCAGCAGTCTTAGTCTTTAACAAGTCGTTCGTGGGTCGTGTAAATAATGTAAGAATATTTAGTAGTTTTGTAAGGGCAAAAAAAAACCCAAAATACAAGTGGCAAAAATTTGATTTTGACGTATGTTTGCATGCGACAAATAAAATTGCTCAGCGAAGAGCTATGATGTCGACAAAGGCATCAGCAGCAGAATGCACACCAACACACAGACACACGTACATATAGCCATACATATGCATATGTATATTTTCCGTCTACGTTTCAATTTGATTTTCGGAAATTTCACCTTCGCTTTGCTGTTTTCGGCTATTTCAAACTTGTTTTTCAGCTGTGTCTGTTTCATAGTCTCATTTTTTTTTTTCATTTACCTTTGCCAGCCGCTCACTTTTTTCGTTTGCTTACGTATTACGTGTATTAGTGTGCGTGCGTTTCACGAAATTATCACTAATTTGCACTAAAATGGGTTGTAAAGTGGTATAATTTGATGCGTATTCAAGTACGTACGTACGTACATGCACACATGCATGTATATTCGTTCGTATGCGACTTGCTATGTGAGATCAGCTGTAATTTACATAAAGAAATTGGCAACGCTTACACGGCACGTGTATGTGTACATTTTACTTATGTATGTGTATGCATATGCATGTGGTGGTTCTGTGTGTTTGTGCGCGTGTTATCGCAAAAGTGCTGTGCTCGTACATACAAACATACATATATGTATGCCCTGAGAGCAAATTTGCCATACATACATATGTGCCTACGTTAATATGTATTTATGGAATGTTTATTTGCATTTGCATTTAATTGTGTTATATCGATAAAGAAAGCACACTTGCGACATTGTGCACCATGAAGGCGACCAATTGTGGGGTCTTTGCAATTGATAAATATTAGTGGAATGCGCTTACGATTTACATAAATAATGCGTAGTTGTTGCGAAATGTGTGTCAATATGTGAGACAACGACGCGTCAAACCAGCAGGTGCAGCTGGCCAGTGTTGTAAAACGAAACAAATACATATGCTATGCTTGTATTTATGTATTCGCGCGCGCGCGTGTGTGTGTGTGTGTGCGTGTGTACAGTGCAAACATATGGCAATAATGACAGAAAAGAAAAAAAAAAAACTTCAATAATAATTGTTGCATTCTCTTCGCAGCCCCGCAGTTGCCCAACAACAACTGCAACTAAGACTTAAACTGTGACCGTAATGATGGGATCAAAGCAAACGTAACTATGCTCCTCGTAATTACGCCGAGTCGCACGAGATTCCAGCACCAATGCCAAATGTGACAAAGCGAACGCGTGAATGCCGCCCTGAAGGAGTAGCAAGCGAAGCAAACAGAAATAGAAATCAAATTACAAGTAAATCAAATTCCAGCCCACAAACGCAACCCAGGACACGGAGCGTCGCACCAACAATACAATAGAATTTTGATTTTCTTTAATTTCGTTTGCATCGATTAAAACGTGTTTGTTTGCGTGCAACACTTTTTCCACCGTGTCCCGGCGTGTGCGAGAAAGTCTTGCAACGTACAAAAACAACACGTCGATAAGCACGGCCGCAAAAATTCCCAAATCCGTGGCAACATCCAAACTGCAGCGCCTCAAAGCCAAAGCAGCTGCAAGTCAACACTACGGCGGCAGTTATCGTAAGTCCGGTAACAGCGGCAGCAACGGCGGCAGCGGCAGCGGCGGCGGCGGTGGGGGCGGAGGCGGCGGCGGCGGCAGCGACCTAACTAATTTTACAACAACAGGCGGCTACAACTATCAACGCGGTGGCGCTGCCGAGGAGCGTAGCTTTGCTGCAACAGCGGCGACGTCGGCGTTGGCGTTGGCGTCTACAGCTGCCGACACAGTTGGCGAGAAGTCATATCACTACAACAACAACAACAACAACATTAGCACTAGCAACAACAACAACAACAACAATTATCAAAAGTCAAACTACACCAGTGCCAATTATAATAATCAGACCCAAACAAACCACCTGCCTTACCAGCCTACACCATACTCCTCCCACAACAACAACAACAACAACAACAGCAGCGGAAACGGGGGAACGATGATGATGACCAAACAGAAGCCAACGCTTACCGAGCGCCTCAACATTGGCGGGGACGAGGTTCGCGAGCTGAAATTGGGTGCCACATTCAATCCGAAAAATACATCGACCGCCTTTCACACAATCAAATGTGAGTTGTTCAACAAATTCTGTTTCTTCTGTTTTTCGCTCGCTTACGAGTTATGCAACCGTCTACGATTTCCAGATGACTTTAAGCCAGCGAGTGTGGATACGAGCCGGATGGCAACTGTCGATGTTGGCTCCAATAATCAAGTTACTGTTACCGTGCCAAATTTAGGTAAGTTTCGAGACTATTCCACACATCCACCCCACCTCCAAATAGCAGACTTCAAGAGATGCATTAGATGGAAATAGAATCCCATTTTTGGGCACTTTATTTCCAAAAACTAATTCGATAATTGATTAATCGGTTGCTGTTATCGCAATTTAAGAGCGCGTTATCGATCAGCTATCGAAAAGCTTTCAAACATGGCGGTCAATGTAGAAGAATTCCCGATTAATTCTAATTTGTTTACTGTCGGAATTTAGAAACATAATAATCGGAAAAACCCTGATTGTAGAAACTTAATGGAATAACTCGACTACTATCGATTACTGGAATTTCGATATCTTAAATGAATTCCCATTATCAGAGATGATATTGATAACTATAGAATAGTGGGAAAATATAATTTCATTAAATACAAATGCTAATTATCAATTGCATTCCGCAGCAGAGGAAAATGCAATGAATCCAATGTCTATTTATCGATCAATTTAACACAATGGAATGCCTCAGTTTCTGCGTGTCATTCACATATCGATTACTGAAATTTGGCTATCTTAAATGAATTCCCATTATCAGAGATGATATTGATAACTATAGAATAGTGGGAAAATATAATTTCATTAAATACAAATGCTAATTATCAATTGCATTCCGCAGCAGAGGAAAATGCAATGAATCCAATGTCTATTTATCGATCAATTTAACACAATGGAATGCCTCAGTTTCTGCGTGTTATTCACATATCGATTACTGAAATTTCGCTTTCTTTTTCTTAAATGAATTCCCATTATCAGAGATGATATTAATATCTATAGAATAGTGGGAAATCTCCGGAGTGTGACAGACTTATTCAATTAGCATTCTATTAAGGCGGCACGTGTTGTTTGCAAATGAATCATTTCGTTTGAATTTCGCGGCAACCCGTCAACAGAGGAAGCAGAACGTGTTTCAGTGAAAGTCAGTTTGATGAATCGCCAAAAATCGGGCAGGAGCAGAATAAAACAGGAAAAGCATTTCATTAATTACCACAATGAAGACACGCAATCAAATCAGCGCAAGCTGTCATTTAATATTCAAATCAAATTACATACTAAGTATGCTAATAAACTGAACTTGTTCCCCGAATGATTGTTGACAAGCTACGGGATTGCGTTTATCGACTGCGTGCACATTAACCCCAAGCACAGCTGATCGACCCGTTCACTCATTATCACAAGCTCTGAACACTTCGCATTCCAAATGAGTCACAGCTGTGCAGCTAGCCCAATACTTGGAGCCGCACTCGATGAATTCCTTCGCATTTCACGTCATGCAAGTGAAATATACGTGGAACGGCAAACGACAGATCCTCAGCTCTGAATACACGTTCGTATGTATCCCATGCACTTTGGCTCGACTTGCCTCTCACTCGGCGTCTGCCTGCTGATGACATAATTTTTTGCGGCATGGTTTGGCCAAACTGCTCACACGAACAGCACACAAATTAATAGTTTGCCTTATGCATTGCTTGGCTCGAAACGACGACAAACATACAAAACTGAGAACGAGTCGGTTGAGCTCGACTAAGAGATACCCATTACCATAACCTCGATGCGATCTTTTTACTTGTTATTTGTTTAACAGTCGTTGTTGTTCGAGGCCAAGCGAAGAACTATTTCTGAGCCACAGCCAAATAACTTTACAATTTATACAAATTCGATAAGACAAACTGAATTATAACGTGTTGCTGTGAAAAGCCAAAATTGGCTTAAGTTCTTGGCAGTAGTTTTCAAAACAGTTGCTAAAAAACATTAGTTGCTCAAAATTTTTTTACTGGAACCTGATGAAGACGGAGTGGGAGTGAAATCAACAACTTTACACGGGAGAGAATCAATATGCTAGATAGATAGATAGATTTTAGTTATAAAAATATCTTTGTACTTATCGGTTTTGATGTCCTCAGGGTTATCAGATTTGATAAAAATGCAAAAATCGAATTGTCAATCTATAAATACATTAGAGATTCATTCCATATGCATTTGTAGATCGAATCTATATTCATTTTTTTGCTTTGATTACACGCATTTGCATAATTATACAATACCCGTTCGACCCAGTTTTATTAGTACAGGGTATAACGAGAGCCAAGTCGATTGAAGCTCAGAAACGAAATTACATCAAGTCAGGCAAAATGCAACCAAGCGTTCAGGTTTTTATTTAGCTATGCTTTTTGTGTCCAGACAGGCGCAGTTGTTATTATTTTTATTTCTTTCTTTTTTTTTTTACCTTTTTACAACTAAGTCGGCTGAGGTAACGCTTCGTTGATTGCCATGGCATAGCCAAAGACCTGACACTGGCGATGATTCAACGACAATCGACAGTCGGTCAAGTGTACTTAGTTGACAAACTAAAAAGCATCAAATTAAAACAAGTAAGAGGGGATACCCTGAACCCTCTTCCCTCTAATATATATACTATTCCAGAAGCTACATGTCAAGTTTGGTGACTCTAGCTCTTATTATTTACCAAAATTGCTCAAAAAACAAGCAAAACAAAACTAATTTCAATATTGCTTTTTATCGATTACTTGGAAACGGGGCAAGTAATCGAGTATCGGAAACAGTCACTAGGAGGACCTACAGCTAAAGGTTCTGAGATCCTTGCGTTCATACATACGGACGGACGGACATGGCTGATCAAGAATATATATACCTTATGGGGTCGGAGTTGCTTTCTTCTGCCTGTTACATACATTTACATTTTGCACAAATACATTATACCCCTTTTACCCATTTTTAATGAGTTCACGGTATAAAATATTCAAAAGGGTTCCATTTTGATCGCTACACTCAAACCTATTGAACAACTTCTATAATTTTCTTTATTGATATAATTGCTAATTCTATTTTTTCAGGCTTCTTGTTTAAACAGATCTAGAGTTTTTTTATTTGCCAGGTAGACTGCTAATAATCTCCTCTGATTATCAAGTAGAAAATATTATAGCCGTGCCTAAAAAACTAGATTATAACTTCCCTCGATACGTTCACACAGTTTTAGGGCAACTGTCCACATGCTCAAAAATATTCGAGTGCTCAGTTGGTTTTGCAGCGTTGCAGATTTGCTCGACCAACAGAGTGAACAGTCCTTGGCTGCAACTTTGCACAATCAGCTGTCATTATGTTTTGCATTTTGATAGCTTTTAATTGCTTATATAATCATATAATTGCTTATTTCTTAATTTAAGCAAGACTCGTTAAAGATATCCCCTTGAAAATACTGACAATGTGTTATGAATCTTACCCAAGCACCAGAACGAAGAATAGCTGTTGCTGTTATTTCTAGTGCTAGAAAATTCCAAAATAAGCAACTATTATTATTATTATGGTATACCCCCAATAGATTTTTAGCTTTTACTAAACTCTACACAGGGTATTGCGCACTCCAACTGCAAAACTCCTAACTCTTGAAATTGATTGCAACCAAAGAAAAAAATTGTGTTAAATTGTGGCAACGCTGCGTCGACTAGCTGGCAACGTTTTATCAAAGAGTTGCCATCCACATGGCGTACACTTAAATAAAATGCAACTATTTAATCATAATGGAATTTTAAGTGCATTAAATTAGTGATCTCTAATTTAACTGTTGACATTTAAAGTTCTTACTTTCAACCCAAGAATTACAAAATTTACGAACTACAGCTGTTTCTATTTTCAAGTCTTGTTGTTCATCTGCTCAGCTGATTCAACTAACATGAACCTTGCAGTGAATGTTAAATTTACCATGTAACTAAGAAAACGGGCTTACATACACTTAATAATTGTGTGATAAGCATAAATGATATCTTCATTCAAGCAAAGAATTCAAGAGAAATGCAATGCAACATATTCAAATCTATGTCGATCTCTACCGTGTGGAAAGTGTGGGCGTTTGTTGCACACGTTCTTTTACGGTATACTCTACCCCCACACACACGCACACAGCCAAGGTGTCGCCACTCTGAGTAAAATTTTCATTTTTATACCCTGAACCCATTAAAAATGGGTAAAAAGGGTATAATGTATTTGTGCAAAATGTATGTAACAGGCAGAAGGAAGCATCTCCGACCCCATAAAGTATATATGTATGTATATTCTTGATCAGCCAAGTAGATCTAGCCATGTCCGTCCGTCCTTCCGTCCGTATGCATGAACGCAAGGGTCTCAGAATCTATAAGAGCTAGAGACTTGAAATTTTAGCTGTAGGTCCTCCTAGTGCCAGTTTCCGATATTCGATAACTTGCCCCGTTTCCAAGTAATCGATACAAATCGAGATCGAAATCCTGTTTTTTGAGCAATTTTGGCAGCAAACTTGACATGTAGCTTCTAGATTAGTATATACAGAGGAGATATCTTTCAAGAAAGGAGATGGTTCAGGGTATCCCCTAGTCGTGCACTCCCGACTAGAGCATTCTTCCTTGTTTTATTTGATAGACATGCATATACTATTTATGCATGCATAAACGTTTCTTCCAAGCATTTATGTCTGTTCTATTTTGTGTACTTTGACCCAATTCCACTCTCAACAAGCGCTGGCTATTTTAAAGCTTTGTAGACGTACGGATTTTTACTTGTTAATAATAAAAGTAAAGTAAATAAATGTATCAAAAATGACACGTGCCTTATATACCTATTTTACGTATTGCCAATTCAATTTGGTGCCATATTTTGAGTATGGATATTACAAGAAATGTTTGTTGTTTGAGTTGAAGTTTCTAAAGCATACAAATTGTCGTTAGACAAGCCTAAATGACTAATCGCTAGACCATGGAAAAATGCATGCATAATAGTTGACAATATAAAAATTTATTAATTATTTGAGAATGAGAACGTTTTCGAGGCTATAATTTGCGAGCACGTGCCAAGCCAGACTGACCGCCAGTCGGGGCTGCCCGACTAGACGATACCCTCAACTTTCTGCTTCCAACACCCTATACAGACAGATATAATAGCATTATCAAAAATAAATTAAAAAAAAAACAGGAAACGAGATTCTATTGAAACGTGCCATACACAGAGCATACAATACTCCCAGTTCCCAAGCAATGCAAGTCTGTTATAATCGATAATCGATAATCGATACCTTTCTTCCTTATCCATTAAATCGATTTCTCAATCCTGGTTTAGCGCAAATCTCTTAGGTTTTATGATCTTTCTTAAGAATATTCTATAGCACAAAAGGATCTACTTTAAAAAATTTCATCAAGATCGTCTAAAAAACACAGAAGTTATTAAAGAAAACATGTGCCAGCCCCTTGGCAGCAACCGCAAGGCGCAAGAATGTATGTGTACATGTGCACACATACATTGATGGGCTCTACATTTTTTAAAATTCTTTATAACGATGTTCTGTTATTTAATTCAGTTTGATTTTGCTTAAACTAAAAACTTGGTATGGGGCTGTGGAAATAGTTTTGAGCGTTTGATTTATGTAGGAGAGGGAACTTAAGAGTATTATTGCTAAGGCAAATCAGCGCGTAGTTCGAGCTGCATTTGGTGTTAGGGTATCCCCTAGGCGGGCATTGCTATGGCAATAAAACGGACAGTTGGAAAAATAAGCTACAACTGGACTCCATGTAAACCTCGGCCCTTGCAAATGCACTTTCGTTGCGGTTCAACTACTTTTATAAGTACGTTTGCCTCCGTGTGAGTGTGTGTGTATGTGTGCTTGCTTAATTATGTTTATGTACAAACTTGTGCATCAGAAATATTTTGCTAAGCAGCGACGCCAACACTAACGGAAGTTTTGCATATTTGCCTCTTATTCTTATAATCTGTACCTGTTAAGATTGGGTAAAAATCGTATACTGATTATGTGCCAGGGCCGGAACAGAAGACTAGAGCTAGGTGCACCATATTTGCAAAATATCTTCTCGTATATAAAGTCGCGAATATCACTTTCTGGAATCGAAACTTTTATTAAACTAATTTTGATGCCATAACGATCGTAATATAAATAGTTAAGGATGATATGTGTGTGTATGTGTGTTTTAATGTACATATGTATGTATACTTGTACTGCGTACAAGGTATCTTGCAGTCAGAGTTACCCTGGACTAGATCAGTCTTACTCGCCTTATTTCTTTCTGTTTGGCGCTTTTGGCACGTCGCTCAGTGTATTTTATTGTGGAATTTTCCATAGTTGTTGCTGTCTTGCTGCTTATATATACACCTACATATTAACATGGGTATGTATGTGTGCGTGTCTATATAAAGAGAAGAAAACTAACGGTAGTCTTCGTTTTCGACCAGCTGTTCTTCGATTGCGCTTCCCAGAGCGTTATCTTCCCCACACGTGTGGGGAGTATATGTGTGGGTGACTGTGTTTGTTTCGTGGGAGCGCGCTCTCTTTCTTTCTCACGAACTGCTGCCACGCAAATAAGGTTCTGTGCTGTTGTGGAACATGCAAGCATGAGCGATAAGCACTTGAATTAAGCAAGTTCATTATCAGTTGCATAGAAAAAGGAGAGAATAATTGATGGCCCGGTATATTTGTATGTACTTTACGTAACCTTAGGTCACGTATAACCCGCAACGACCTTCTTTCCAAATCAATATTAAGAAAATGCAGACGAAATGCACTTGGCACGTTGTCCTGATCGAGAAGACATACCCTTTTTAATACGGGTGCGCAATGTACATACGTACACACAAAACTTGCGAGGCTCTGCTTATCCTTATTATTTCTTGACACACTCACTTAATTACGCCCACACAACGCGCAGGAGGCCTGGCATCAAGCTTATACTATATCTGTACTGTCAATGCTTGCCTTTCAACTTACACAGCTGAGCACGTATCTAAGTACACACATTAATGCTATTTGCTTGTAGCAAAACAAATTCCAAAAGCACAACCGGATTTCGATATACGATTTCGTTGAGTGTTGCTGTTGTTGTCTGCTCTGTTTTTGTTTGAGTTTCTGTTGTTGTTGTTGCCTGGCACACGCTTTCATTTTATTTGCTTTTTGACTTGTGCACTGTAATTGTAGTTGTAGTTGTAATTGTAGTTGTAGTTGTAGTTGTAATTGTAGTTGTAGTTGTAGTTGTTGTCGCTTGGCTGAGTTTTGGCAGTCACTGCACTGTGCACTCAAACTGTAAGCTGTAAGTGAGAGCCGAGCAACAACAATGCGATTATTCAACAGGCGAAAGGCAAAAATAAAAATGAAGAAAAAATGATTAACCACCGAGCAGTAAGCCGAACAAATAAACAATTACACCGACACAGAGTTCATGTCAAATAAATAAATAAACAAAATAAATCGCGAAAAACTACAATTGCAGGCACGCAAGTAACCTTGGTTTCTATACCCTTGCGGAAGGTATTATTACTTTGTCACGCAATTGAAGGCATCGCTGATCCCGTAAAGTCTGCGAACAAATAACCTTGATCCGTCCGACTATCTGCATGGGCATTGATTTACAGTTATAAAAATAAAAGGAAAACGTATAACTTGACAAACCAAGAAAGGCAATCTGTATACGTATACTTGCAAGGGTATTTAGTCTTCGTCATTCAAAAATGCCATTCTGGCATTTGTCTACTTCGCCCGTGGACTTCAGCGCCAAGTGTGTATGTGTGTGTGTGTGCGTATACAAATACATACAGACATGAGCACAGTGTGTGTACACACGTTATTAGTGTGCTGTATTTTCATTTATTTAATTTTAATTGTCCTAGAAATCATGATTTCTTTTTTTATTGTTTTTGATTGTTGTTCTTATATTTGCGGAGCGAAGGGTTAAATATCACACAGCGTTGGATTTTAATATATGTAATAATTGTCTGTGGCTTGGATTAAACCCTACGGTATAATTACATATATACAAATGCTGAAAGTGCTATAGTCGAGGATGCCACACTAGGCGATACCCTGTACTCATCTCCGAGCTGCCGTTCTAAAGAATTCTTGAATTACTTTAATTTAATATTAAATATGTTAACTAAAGTAAATAGTGTGTTTATATGCAATCGCTTTACAGCAAAATTTGTTCGTTTTGCTTTCAATGACATGTTTCTAGCCAAGAAATTACATTTCAGAGTTCGCTTTATTATTAACAATTTCTCTCAGCGTCCAGTCCCAGTTCACTATTTCGAATAACTTTATCTGTGGCAAAGGTTAAATATTTTATGTACTTACGAAAGATTTTTCGTATTAAAGTGTTTTTAACTGATATTGGTAAATTTGTCTTCGTCTTTGTCTCTCTCTTATCAAACACTGTTTTCTTATCGTTCGAATAGCATTTTTTTTTCTGAATCCAGCTGAAGTTGTCGATTATTTGTGCGGCCGCCAAAACACTTCAGTCCAGCACACACATACATATGTACATATTTTGCACAATGCCATTTTGTTTATCCATTTTCAGTGCATACAGGGTATAACGAACTGTATATAATTAAAGTTTCTTCAATTTCAATTACTGCTTGGGGCATTTGGCTTAACCGATTGGGTTGAGCACCGAAGTCTTTGTGAAGAATGAAATGAAATTAATTTTTAAATGACTGTTGATATTTTTTTTCTTAGACTCTGAAGAGTTTTTCATGTTCGTTTTGGTGCGGTTCGGTTTTTGGAAGCTGTGCAAATTCCAGAGTACAAAAAACACGTACATTTGTGTACGTCCATATTGTATTACACTTAATATTGTATTTAAGGCATCGTGTTAATATCCGGCGTAAATTTACATTCACTTTTGAAGCAAATGTGACTTGCAGCACACTTAATTTGGCTCCGAACTCGTTTGTATAGCAAAAAATAAATAAAAAAATAAACAAATGACAAAGTTGAACAAAACTTCGTTGTTCGGGAGAGGGTATACACATGTGCTTTAAATACATGTATGTGATAGGAAGCTATATTTAGGATTTTTGAAGATATTTGCTGAGTCAGTCACGCGCCAGAGAATCGATAATTCGCTCTTTGACCAAACATATTTCTTTAAATATTCCTTGCAGAAAGTTCCGGTGTGCCTCAAACAGTTTATAAGGGTAATCACAAAAAATATACAAAAGAATGCCTAATCATTTTCGACAAGGAAACGGGTGCTATCACGTTAGAAAGGCTAAACCACAATATACAAGTGAAGAAGACAAGGTCAGTAGTTGTTGAACAACACTTAATGGCATTTGCACGTTGACCAACACTAACGGAAAATTGCACACAAATTACAGAAGCGAAGTGACAAACAAGCCAAGCTTGATGCCTGCTACAAATGCACCCATGTCTAGCGCTAATGGTGGTCCCGTTCCGTCCTCGGCGGCAGCTGGAACAGGATCTGCGGGAAGATTAGAGAACAGCACCATGCGCATTTCATCCAAAACGAAAGTGTCCACGGGCAGTCGCCGGAACAACATAAGTAAGTAAAGTATTTAGTGAAGCTTTTGTTAACACCTGCTAATCATTTATCGAATGGTCTTTCAGTTGATTTTAAGCCACGCAATTCGCCCATGCAGCAGAGCTCACCATCACGTCCAGTGGCCTCGCACAGGAGTCCGCAATCGGCGCCGGCGTAGGTTTTCTATTTTCCAACTCTGGTGTATAGCGCTATATTGTTTTTTTTCTATCTATTTTATCTAGTTGGCATGCCAACAATGCCCAACAGACATTGCCTAGCATACCTATGATAATGGACGACGATGACTTTGGCCTCAGTGCTGCCTTACACAATGGCGGTCAAGCGAATATCTCGGGCTCTTCCACAGGCTCCTCAGCCGGCCAGCCGGACTATGCGTCAGCGCACACAGGAAAGCAAAGGCAGGCGACGCCGCAAGGTCACACCAAACGTCAGCAAATGACTCAACGCTCCAGTCCTCCCATGCAACAGCAGCAGCAACAGCAGCAGCAGCAGCATCAAAATTATGGCCGAGGCAGCAACAACTACGCACAGCAACAACAGCAGCAGCAGCAGCTTCAGCAACGCGCATCCTTTAGCCATAGCAATCATAGCAATAGCATGCCCATGGATATGGATTCGCCCACTCATCATGAGCAAACCGCACAGTCTATGGCGCAGGCGGCCGCCGCGCTGGAACAGGTTTGTTCCCTCAATTACTGTAAACGAAAATTTCTAATCTTATGTTTTAATTGACAGCAAATTGGTGGCGAACTGAGTGCATCCAGCTCAAGTTCGGAGTCTGATTCCAGCGACAGCGATAGTGGTAGTGATTCTGATGACAGCACCGAGGATGATCGTCCCAATCATCATCCCAATCAGCAGCTGCCGCCAGCGCAGCAACCGCAACATCATCATATGCAGCATCAGCAGCAACAACCCATGCATCAGCTGCCCAATCTGGAACTTGGTTCTCTATCGCCGGCCTACAACAACAGTCATCATCATCATCAGCAACAGCAGTCGCATCATCATCATCATCATCAGCAGCAGCAGCAGCATCAGCAGCAACAACAGCAGCAGCAGTCCGGCATTTATGCATCAAACGGTGGCTTTCCCAATGACTTGCTACAAAACGATCTGCAATTGTCCTCAAATTCTTCCGATGATGATGACGATTAGCCGTTTTTAATTGTAAACCATTTAGTTGTAATCTATATGCCTTCTTTTAAATACTTACACAAATACAAATCAAGAAACGACCATACAGAAATAGCATACAAAAAAGCAAGAAAACTATAGCAAAAACACTATTAATTATTGATATTCATTCTCTCTGCGTTTTTAAGTTGAAATTATTGAATGGTGAATTTAATTGCTAGTGAAATTTTTATAAATAAATACTTAGTTCTATGATTACGCATACATACATATAATATACTAAATAATTTTTAACATAATTTTTACAATTTCCAAATGTGCTGGAGAACATTGAATGCAAAACAAAAACAGAAGAAAATAACAAAACACGAAACACAATTGTAATTGTAATGCTAAACGTACGTTTGCCAATAATTCAATGTACATTAATTTTAAAATTAAAATTAAATCAAAGGTTATGTGAAATTTGTTGGCAGTCCTGAAGAGTGCGCGCAATGTTTATAGATTTACATACAAACAGACGACAACAAAAATTATTTAGTTTCTAATAGAACCACATAAATATATAAATATATATACAAACACACACACACACACACACACACACACACACACATACATACACACATATATATATATATATACACGTGTAATTGTTAAGTGAGAAGAACGATAACAAAAAATGACCACAGCGGATTTTTGCCATTAATTACGCATTTTAGTCTAAGCGATTTTCAGCTAACATTTAGATATAATTAAAACACTTTTTGACAAACAAACAAAAAACACCAAAAGAGACGGACAACAAAAATATATATACTTATATATAAAAAAAAAAAAAAAAAACATGAAAAAACAACGCATGCTTATATAAATTGTAAATTAGTTTATGATTTTGATTTGTATTTTAATTTTGTTCTTTGCTTCGCTCGTTTTAGTCAAGTTAATAATTGAATATATGCGATTTCTTTTGTCATTGTTACGCAATAAAAAAATGTATGTTTAATTTTCAGTAATGTTGTTAGCCGATATTACAAGTATTTAATATTTAATTGCTAGCGCCTTCTTATTAGTTCACGTTAACTACTGTGCGGTATGAAGACATCTATGTTCTTAGCTCATGTTTTATTTGAATTTATTTGTAATTTTTTAATTAATTTGTAATAACTATTATTATGATTTTTGTTATGTGCTTGCAATAATTTAAAGCAAAGAAACGATGTGGAAAAATAAATATGCATTGAAAGAACTATCATCTTACTTATTATTTATTATTATTCCCAAACTATGTAAATTATACTGCAGATTTATTAAGCAGCAGCCACTAAAGAAATGCAATGTTTTAGAATTTCGTTGTGGTGCAATAATACTCATAATTCGACTCCTTCCAATAGAGAAATGCACTAAAACACACAATCGAGTCCACATACAAGTTTTTGTTAGGATTTATACTTAATAATAGCATTTAGTTTGCCAATCACGAAATATAAAATGCATTTGTAAAAAACCATCCAGAAATAAAACGACCAACAGCCGAAACGTCTACATGAAGAGAGAATAATACAATTTATTTTTTTATAAAACGAAAATATAAATATAATGTGTAATGTATAAAGTATGTTGATTGATTTCCAATCCATAGATATTTCATTTGGAAATTATTTTTATGACACCAAAAACTGAACACGACAACAAAACGATTCTGATAATCATAAGCACAAGCCTAGAACTAATTATAATTACTTATACACACGAGAGGGAAATACTATTACAATGAAAATCAAGCAAGTAGTTTAATTGATAAGCAAATGTACGCTATATATACCTATTATAACTATATACACATACATATATCCATACCGTATACACACAAACAATGCGATTATGATAACGATACAAATACCGAACCACTCGGATCAGAGTATCAGTTGACTTAGTTTTAATGAAGCAACCACAAATCAATACAATGACAAAAGCAACGTTATGTAAATAGTTAAGAGCAGACACCATAAACACAGAGAACATGCCCTTGAAAATGCCTTTACCATGTAAATAGATGAGGATTCGGAAGTGAGTTACGCAGCTTGGATGCCGATTACAATTGAATAAAGTGAACGAATTATATTATATAATTGACATAGGTTAACTTATATTGATATCTTAGATTGTTTTGTTGGGACGCTCATCTGAGGACCTCAGGACCCGTGTTTGCGGCTTTAATATTACAAATCCGCAAACTAGCGAGCTGTCCACAGTCAAGATCCCGCCAGCGTTGTCGAACGTATTGCAATAATTGGGCGCCGAGAAGACAGTAACCAGTTTGCGTCCTGCAAAGAACTCGTAGCCATCCTCGACCACCTGATGGGCTCGCACTATCAAGTTGAAGCTGTGCGCTTTCAGAAATGAGTCAACGATGCTGGAGCCGAAGGTGACGCTAACTCCGCGATCGTTTACTCCCCAGCTTTTGGTGTCTTTATCGGGATCCGACCAGAGAAGGTCGCACATCAAGCCAGACTCCGGTACATCAGTTGGTCGGGGTAGCGCGCGTATGTCCTCCAGATCCTTGAGTTCCGGACTGAGTCCGCCGTGACAGCAAAACAACTTGTTCCCCACAATGGCCGCCACTGGCATGCAGTTGTAACAGTCGACAAATGTGTGCCACAGCTTAATGCTGTAGCGTCGCTTGCACTCGTCATAGAAGCCGTACATACGATTCACGTCAGAGGATTCGTGATTGCCGCGCAGCAGGAAAAATGTGTACGGGTATTGCAGTTTGTAGGCGAGCAGCAATGTCAGGGTCTCAATTGACTGGTGTCCACGATCTACATAGTCGCCAAGGAAGAGATAATTAGCAAGGGGTGGAAAGCCGCAGTTTTTGAATATGCGTAATAAATCTTCATACTGTCCATGTATATCGCCGCAAATATTTATGGGCGCATTCAGCTCCAGCAGCATCGGTTGATTCAGAAATAGGCCTTGAGCTGCCATACACAAGGTTGCTAGGGTGCTCTCGGAAATCGTAACGCCGGACAGGGGTTTTTTGTTGGTCGACAACTTGTGTATGATATCCTTTAAATCTGACGCGCTTAATTTGGTACTCTTTGGCCAGCTCGTATTAGTATAGGACATATTTTTTGTTTACTATTTGTATTTGATTTAGAAAACGGTTTATTGTTGTATAAAAACGCTACTCAACACTAGCTCTGGTGCATTTAATCAAAAACTGTCGAGCACACACTGCCTATCGATGTCTATAATGTGTTATCGATGAAAAAAAAAAAGCTCGCCGCCTGCTTCGTATGGCAGAATATTGTTGATGTTTTTGATGATTTATAAAATCTGGCATATTACTTTCAGCTGCAAAACAGGTCAATTGTGAAAACTAGTTTGGGCGCCAATAATGAAATTTAATTTTAAAATCAAAATGAACTATATTGGGTATCGTTGGATTTAAATTTAACGGCAAATTTGTAACTTGTTATTCAGTTCATATATTTGATCAAATTGAAAAAGACATTTTTATCCAGATCCTTAGACTTTAAAAAATGTGCAAGCCCAGAAATATTCTAGAAATATACGTTGCGCCCAGCTGAGCGAGCAGCTGTTCAATGGAAAACAGCTGAGCGCAACTTTGCCAAGCAACGCGTGTTTTTTGCAATAAATTGAACTTTTAGCAATCCGACAGGTATAAACAAATTAGGTTTCGAAAGAAATGGGTGATGTTACGGGTCTGAGCAATGCAGAAGCCGACGAGCTGTGCAAAAAGCCGGATGCTGAAACAAAGGTGAGTTCATTGTAACAACCGTAAGAAAATTCGCAATGAGAAAATGGGAAAATGGGAAACCATTTCGACAGGACTTTCTGTTCCAACAAACCATGTACCGCATCAAGGATCCACGCAAATCGCTGCCTTTTTATACGGGTGTTTTGGGCATGACCCTGCTGGTGAAACTAGACTTTCCGGAGGCAAAGTTTTCCCTGTACTTCATGGGGTAAGTTCGAGTGGCAGCAACAAACATATGGCAATTCATAATTAACACGGATTTGTTGAAACTTTCTCACAGCTATGAAAACCCCGCCGATGTGCCCAAAGATCCCAAAGAGCGACGCAGCTGGGCAATGAGTCGCAAGGCCACCATTGAATTGACGCAGTGAGTGCTCTTAAGTCTCTTGATTGATTTGATTGATTCATTGAGCTTAATTGCAGCAACTGGGGCACTGAATACGATCCGGATCAAAGCTATCACACGGGCAACAGCGAGCCTCGCGGCTATGGCCACATCGGGCTGCTGGTACCAGATGTCTATGCTGCCTGCAAACGGTTGGTCCAAATCTCGCAGCTCTCACGTGTATATATATAAAACCCATCAACTCTTCTATGTAGGTTCCAGGAGCAGGGCGTGGAGTTCGTCAAGAAGCCCGACGATGGCCGCATGAAGGGCCTGGCCTTCATCAAGGACCCGGATGGCTACTGGATTGAGATTTTCAATGCCAATACCGTGCCGAACTAGAGCAGAGCCCTATTCAGTTTTAAATTCTTTTGCACATTTGTATTTGAACCCAATTTTTTCCACACTTGTTTATTCTTGTTTTTTTTCTTCTCAAAGTTGAATTTCGCAGTAAATGTTTGTACTAAAATCACAAGCCGTATTTATCCGTATTTGCAAATGGCGTGACAATCGTCGATAGCATCCCACACTATCTACGGACCCAGAGTTTTCATTCATAAACTCGATGCCGCGGCCTCGGGCCAGCTGTCAGCGAATAATTGGCTGCTATGTCCTTAATTGATTGACATCGCGGACTCTAATTATTATTTACAGCAGCTATACGGCTCGTACGGACGGACAGACAAAACTATAGTAAACAATTTCTTCATATGGCCTTATGGTGTTCACTTAGGCTGTCTGGACTAATAATAGTCAAACACGGGAGCGCATTATTTGTTCAGTGTCAAATGCGCATTAAAAAAAAAAAAAAAAAACCAAATAAAATAAAACACACATTTTGCAGTTGGGTTATTTCCTGTTTCGGGGGCCACAAACTCAGTACTCGTGGAGAGCTTGAAGGAACCGTTTGCGAAACCATGGAAATTTCGGAGCCCAGCGTTGGCATATTCTATGTCAGTCGGATTCTGGCCCTTGCGCCATATTCAGCCAAAAGGAATTCCAAAGGACAGCTAGAGATTCGTCGTAGTTGGATATTTTCCATTTACTCGGTTTGCTTGTGTGTCATCATGGGTAAGTTAACAAAATATGTGTAGCACAGACATGAAGGACCTCACAAAATAGTTTCCTTGAGCTAGTTTTCTTGACCTATCGCGGACTTTTGTTTGATGCCAACTCGAAAATACCAGTTCGGTAAGTTAAATTAGCCTCTACAAATTGATGTTGTCGGAAAAGTAAATTACGATTCATATTTTTTGCTTGAAATTTGTTGTTTATTTTTTAAGTTAAGCATCAAAGTTTGCAAGCTTTACATAGTATTATTTGTTATTGTCCTGTTCTCGAATGCTTCGATGCGTCCTCTGTTCCTAGAGCCTGCATCCTGGTCTAGAGCTGCTGGGCATCCACATTCACTGGATCGGCCACGGGCAGCGCCTCTCGTACAACTCGGCCAATGGGCCTGAAGGTGGGGCGTGGCAGATACGGGGGCCTCTCGTGTGCGGCCAGAGCCATTGCGCAGATCGAGAGCAGGAGCAAAATAATTGTGAACTTCATTTTCCTTTGATTGACAATGCTTGATTGATGCTGTTCGATTGACCGAAGGCGGCTTTTATAGCGACGCTTCGGTCCGTCTCAGCTACGCGTTAGTCCGGTGCTTTTTGAGGTGCGTTCGGGGTTTACATATCGGGCGACGTTTTGAGACAAGGAAATATGTGACCTGGCTAACTAATTGACTATTTTCGTTCGCTTCGCTTGGTAAGTCGAGGTCTTATCAGTAAAAAGCTCAGTTCACTGAAATATCGGGGAACTCTTTTTGATTGGCCGCAAACGTTAAAAAATTGACATATATTTCGACCTAAAGTATTATGACAATATTTCAAAGAGAAGAAATGATATATTGAACTTATCCTAAGGTCATACTAGATTAAAAACTCCTCAGCCCGTTGAAAATGTGCATAAAATAGTAAACAAGTTTTGTGCAAATATAAATACAATATAATATAAAATATTTTTGCTCAGCATCCACAATCGAGTTGGTTCAGCCATGTCTGGCAGCTCGGCGCTGATTACAGGGTATCCCCTAGTCATGTACTCCCGACTAGACCACTTTTACGTGTTTGTTAAAGCTTGATTCTGTTTTTTCAAATATGAAATTAAAATATTGGCAGTTTCCAGAAGGGGTTTATAGATCCTATAACGCTTGAAACAAGACTGAAATTTTAGGATTTTCAGTTTCTTTAAAAGTATTTCTTTAGTATTTTAATTGATTTCAGGCTACTTAACGAACAAATACCCAAAATACCCCAAATACCCCCGCACCTTCGGGCTTATAGAATAAGTAAAGATCTGCAATAAAATTTGCATATATAGTTAACAAATTCCTGCCGTCGTCACTCAGATCAGAATTGTCGATAAACCTCGTAGTTCATTAATAAGTATAGATTATGCGAGGCTTGTTCTGACGAAAAATCACCGCGTAAGTAAATCCCCAACTCAGGGCAAGCGGCAATGCTTGGCTATAAAAAGCGCTGCAATCGAATCGAACAGCATCAATCAAGCATTGTCAATCAAAGGAAAATGAAGTTCACAATTATTTTGCTCCTGCTCTCGATCTGCGCAATGGCTCTGGCCGCACACGAGAGGCCCCCGTATCTGCCACGCCCCACCTTCAGGCCCATTGGCCGAGTTGTACGAGAGGCGCTGCCCGTGGCCGATCCAGCAAATGTCGATGCCCAGCAGCTCTAGACGTCGACACGATATCTAGAGGCTGAAGAGTCATCCAGCTGATCAATCTCGAGCTATATTTATGCTGTTAAAACGTTTTTCAAATAATAAATAAATATTTTTCGATTGTAATTAACTAAGCAATTAAAAGTTCTCTAGTCGGGAGTCGGAGTAGCTGGGATACACACACATACAAAAATACACATACAACGAGAAAGTAGGGCTATCTTCGGCACGCCGAAGATTTAATACCCTTGCATAATGCTCATAGTGCTTTTCGACCGATCTGCCATAGGAACAGCTATATGTTATAGTGGCCCGATGTAAATAAGATTTTGCAAAACTGAAGGGAGCATAGTGAAATCTCAGAATGCCGTGTTTGATCAAAATACCTTGAAAGAACAAAAGGTTTTCCATACAAAAACTTAATTTTCGACCGATCGTTCCTATGTCAGCTATATGATATAGTGGTCCGATCCAGCTGGTTCCGACATACATATGTACTGCGTGCAACAGAAAGAAGGACTTCTGCAAAGTTTCATTAAGAAAGCTTTAAAACTGAGAGACTAGTTCGCATAGAAACAGACGGACAGCCGTCGACTCGGCTGTTGATACTGATCAAGAATATATACACTTTATGGGGTCGGAGATGTCTCCTTCTATGCGTTACACATTTCACGAAAAATGATAATACCCCCCCTGCAAGGGTATAAAAATACTCATACAAAAATACACACACGCATACACAATACACACATGCACGAGGCTTACTGCGCAGTTGACGCTGCGGTTCTGCTTCTTCGCTTAGCTCCATACTAGAATGGATGCGGGCGGGCCTTATAAAGTACGGGTTAACACGAAGACGATTAAAGGCTTTTCAAACACGCACAGGTCAAGGTCCAGCCCAACACGTTTGAAAGTAAACAAATTTTGAGTAATTCGCTTCTTTCCAAAATTTAAGAATAGGAATGTCGGGATCTGACTTAAATGTATCATATTTTTCTAACTCAATATTTAATAACTTTTTACTTTACTCCAACTTTTTAAATTAAACGGATTTTTGTCGCGATATTCGCGCAAGCATGTTTAAGACTTAAAGTTGATTTGATTTGATCCCCCATTCCGTAATATCGAGAAATTGCGTATCAAAAATGTTTTCAAGTTTACCTCGGAGATTATAAGAGCTGGAGACAGCCTGGCATGTTGATTCTTTGAAACAGAACTCACTTTTATGTCTAAAGCCTTGGGCTTTGGTATCTACACAGTTTTATATGTCAAATGTAAGCCTTGAAAATTTTTACAAGGATCCGGCGGAAAACACCAGAGTTACACAAAAATGTATTCCCCGTAAAATGTAAAGCTTGCGGCGCACATTTGAGTTTCTTTGTATGAATGCATTTCCGGATATCTTTTAGTCGTGTAGAGCACTTGTTCTCATTTATTTTTCAAAATAAAAATTTTATAAATATATTCTCATAATCATCTTTATGTTGCTTAACGTTCTGCCAAGTCAAGTCCTCGTCCTGTTATATGATTATATGTCAATTGCATTTAAAGTTGAATGTTTGAACAAATGTGTTGCTTAATTCAACTACCTGAATGAATCTAAATTTGAATAAAATCCAACAAATCGAAAGCGCATCTTTCAGAATGAAATCGGCGACCTCGAAAGTGGTAACCGCCTCGGATGTGTCGGTTGTGGTGATGGCCATTGTAGCGGGTGTTTACTGTGGCGTGTTTGGCTTGCGTGCCACCCAGGAGCTGAACACACGGCTAGAAAGGGTAAAGCCAAACGCAGCATGGTCAAAGCAGTTTCCACAACCATTTCCAATTCCCTTGCAGATCGACAGCACGCTTAGTCCATACAACAATTTCAAGAGGGATCGCTGGCGCGCCTACGGAACGGCCAGCATTTCGCTTGTGGTCATTGGCATACTGCTCGGCCTGGACGTGCAGACGTGGGTGCGCATGGCCCAGAAAATGAACATCAACAAATCTGATACTGGTGGGTAAAGCAATTGTACCTGATTTCTTGATTCCCAGCTATACAAATTCCATTTGCCAGAGCTCAACATACAGTGGTACATCCCCTTCTACAGCCTCTATTTCATATTGACCGGACTGCACATTAATTTCGCCAACACGGCTTACGGCCTGGGCAGGCGCTATGGACGTCTCAATCTGATGCTGAGAACAAGTTATCTGGGTGGTAAGCTTATCTGTTTCTATGCAAAAGAGTTTTAACTAATTTACGGATCAACACGTAGTTGATTGCGAGGTTTTCGAAAATTCCACTTGCAAATGTGAGAAATGCGCGGAAAATGGTTTCGTTCGATAAGTTTTCAACTCGTTTAAAAAAGATCTTTATGAAAATGCATTTGAAGTGTTTCACACTTTTCGGATAATCCAGATCTGCTCTGAAAATGGTTTTCCTACAGTATAAGCGCTTTTATTTTCGGTTCTATTCAATTTAGACCCTTGAAGTCGGGGGTATACTCTACAATAATAAGGGTAGAGGGAAATCTCTAACGATAAATGCAATACCTTTGTAGATTTTCAGTTGTTGCGATGTTGGCTAGATTTGGTTCATATGGAAAGAGCAAGTATGTTTTTCTACTAGAATATCCGACCTATCGATATTGATGGGATTTTGCTTATATGTAGGGAGTATTGTAAAACTGATAACTGCCGAGTTTTGTCAAGATATCATTATAAGCAACAAAGTTTTTCATACAAGACGCTTCTTTTTGGCCGATCATTCCAATAGCAGCTATTTGGCAATAGAAATAACCCTATCGACTCGCCTGTTAATACTGATCACGATTATATATATACCTTAAAGCCGTGCAAAGTGGGGATATTCCCACTCTAAATAGATATGATACTAATAAATTATCCACATTGACCTGCATACTTTCAGAAAACAAGTATCCCAATACACCCAATCTGGTAAAGGTAAGTGCCGTTAAGGCGATTAGCTTCAAGCCGATGATGCCCATGGCCTTGCACGCCAGTTTAACCAAGTTGAATCCCGAGTCGTTACCAAATGAATCTGCGGGTATGGAATCACAAACAACTGACTAACAATTATATAGCCTAAAGGTCTTTGTACTCTTTCTCTAGCTAAAAGCAAGAGTCAACTTATTAGATCCATGGCCGACAATCACGAGTCGTTGGGCAAATGCGTACGTTTGCTCTCCAGGTGAATAATCACCTTATCGAAATATGGCTATAATTATAATCGTATATCCATTGCAGCTCCTATGGAATGGCCGTGCTGTTCATACTCGTCTCCTGTTTGCTGCACTTGGTTGCAACTGCGTACTTTCTTTTCTTGGAAATGTTCAATAAACAGGATAACGCCTATGTGTGGGTACAAATGCTATGGATCATCTTTCACTTTTTGCGCCTGCTAATGGTCGTGGAGCCTTGTCACCTGGCAGCCCGCGAGTCACGCAAAACCATTCAAATCGTCTGCGAAATTGAGCGCAAAGTGTATGAGCCCATTTTGGCCGCAGAGACAAAAAAGTTTTGGCAGCAGTTGCTCGTCGTCGATGCCGAATTCTCTGCCAGCGGACTCTGCCGGGTCAATCGCACCATCCTGACATCGGTGAGTTTCTCTAAGATGCTAGTTAAAAGTATTTGTCTTATGCTAAATACATTTAGCAGCTGGATATCTAAAGCGGTTAAATTAAGCATAAATACTATATCAAACTATTAATTTTACAATATAAATTGTTCATTGCAGTTTGCCTCAGCTATAGCTACGTATTTGGTCATACTATTTCAATTTCAAAAGACGAACGGTTGAAGCTTGCCGAGATTATTCGATGGAGCGTGTATTATTAGGTATACAAAAGGTTGCTTTTATTAACACTAAACGGAATTCTTAGCTGTGTTTAAGTTTGTAATTACGTTAGAAAACAATAAAAGAACACATTTTTTTTTTTATGTGATTATTCCAAACCCAATTGAATTGAACAATTAAGCAAATTAATCTTCATGCCTACTTAAACGCACTTTATAATTAGATTTCATAATATTGTTAAACTAAGTTTATTAAAAAGTCGATATTCTGCTCAGAAACCCTTCTGATACTGCTTGGTTTCCATGCGCTGCTGAAGCAGCTCCAGCTGGCGCTTGGCCTCGCACTGTGGAAAGTTGTTCAGATCATAGTACTGGGGCGCCAGACTGAGCAACCATTCAGCTGGAATGCAAAAGTGGGTTATTAGATAATAATAATCTGCGCATTATGGCTGTTACTCACGCTTCACATCTGTCACAGTGCGTATGTAGTTCTTGGTGGTCAACACAAACTCATTGTAGATGACCCAGTCGGGCTTGTGGTCCAGACATGTTGAAGGATGCAGCTGCACGTTCTGGTTATCCTTGATTGTCAGATAGTGTCCGATCCGCTCCAGATGCGCAACCTGCATAAAGAAGCCCTGTACGAGAGCCTTGCGTATATTGACATAGTAGTCCTTAGAGGTGAACTCTGTACTGGTGCGCTTCAAGCTAAAGCGATCCATGATACGCGCCAGCTGCTGTCGCACATTGTCGGCGCTCTTCAGCGACCGGAAGTTGATAAAGTTCTCGTAGCACCAGTTCGGATCTTCGCTGCCTATTGCAAAACAGAAGAAAAGACAAAACAGAAGAAAAATCAAACGAGTAGCAACAAAGACCGAGGGCTTACTTACTCTGCTTGAAGGCGTGGTAGACATTCAGCAACGTTAGATGATCCCCGTCGATATGAGCGAAGCGCATCTTGGCCTCGTCAGCCACCTTCTTTGCCTCATTGGGTCGCACGAAACATTGTGGCACTTTGGTTGATGTTTGATGTTTGAATTGGTTTTTTTTCGATTAAGCGCAAATTCAAAACATTGTTTTTTTTTTTTATATAAACAAATAGATTGTGCTTACATTTTTGTCAGCTAGGCAATCTAGAGGTTTGATTCAAAGATTGATTGCATTTGTGAGTTGCATGTGCGTTCAAAGCCAGCGGCAGTTGCAACAAGATAAATTATTTGGACGAGTGCCGCGTCACACATTTAAAGCAAATGTGCGCATCGGGCGCAACGCACGTGCAACTTTGCTTCAGTGTTGAATGCAAAGAACAAATAAATTGATAAACTTTTTTCTTTGCACATAGAATTATACATAAGGGTGCAGTCAATGTGCGTCTAAGTTGTCGTTGGTTGGGGCTTAAGTGGTAAATTCACAATTAAATTAGCTTCAAGTGGCACATTCATATACGAATAAGATTCAACTTATGTCAACGTGCCAGTTTAAAATAATATTCTTGTGATATGAGAGAAAAACCCACACAAAACTAGCGCTACCTGCTTTTCAATTTAAGGGACAACCCACTCGAAACTGAAGCCTGCCCTAAGCCGTAGTAGAGAGCAAAATGTTATTAAATGCCACTTTGTGTTAACAGGCCTTGGCAACAGACTGCCATAAGATTTGAGATAAGTTAAGCAAAGTCCAATAGGATCGGCTCGTTGCTCAGAAAGTGGAAAAGATTAACATTTGCCCATTTCTACTCCTATTTAAATTCAACTGAATCACGCATGGAGTTTTTGTGTAGTTTGTGCCTCACCCGACAGCATAGCCGTAATTGAGAGTATCTCATTGGAACAATTGTGTTGGCAACTGGCTATCAGCATCTTGGCCAACTGTGGGTCCAGTGGAAACTCGGACATGACAGCACCCAGGTCTGTCAGATTGCCATCATCGTCGAGGGCGGCCAAGTAGTTAAGCAGCTCTAAGGCACGCATGAGCGTCTCGGGGGCTGGCGGGTCCATAAAGTCAAAGTGCACCAAGTCGTCAATGCCAAGTTTCTTGAGCTGTAGCACCACAGTACCTATTCGAAAATTCAAATACAATTAATTAAATGTAAATAAAATATACGCAAAATATGACTTACCCAAATTAGACCGCAAAATCTCGGGGTATGTGTTGTCCTGCATTTCGTTTTTAAACGCCTTTTCCGTGTAGAGGCGGAAACATTTGCCTGGACGTGTGCGACCTGCACGACCCGCACGCTGTTGTGCCGAAGCCTTTGATATCGGCGAGACGAGCAGACTCTCGACACGAATGCGTGGATTGTAGACCTTCTGCTTGGCGAAGCCGGGATCAATGACAAATACAACGCCATCAATAGTAAGAGATGTTTCGGCAATGTTTGTAGACACCACAACCTTGCGACCAATGGCACCGTTCGCATTTGGTGGCGGTGCCGCTTCAAAAATGCGCTGCTGCAGATTCGGTGGCAGCGTCGAGTACAAAGGTATGCACTTGAGCTCGCCAATTTCGGAGCCTAGATTGTCAATCTCGCGCTTTATGCGCTTGCATGCCTCCTCAATTTCTTCCTGGCCTGTGAGGAACATAAGGATGTCGCCTGTTCACGCAACCCAAATAGATTAGTGCCAACGAAAGTATAGGGAATGATCGGTTATTGGCTTCATACGTACCTTCAATTTCCTCGCACATATGAATCTGAATTACTGTGCGTATTGCTGCCTCCAAATAGTCTCTTTCGGGCTCAGGGGTGTAGAAAATCTCCACGGGATGTGTGCGACCGGGCACGTTCATTAGCGGCGCATTGTCAAAGTACTGCTGGAATTTGCCTGCATCAAGGGTGGCTGACATCACCACTAATTTGAGATCATTACGCTGGCGAATAACCTCTTTTAGTACGCCCATCAGTATATCGGTAGCCAGCGTGCGTTCGTGCGCCTCATCAAGCAATATAACCTGATACTGATCCAGCATGGGATCTGACATGGCTTCACGCAACAGCATACCATCTGTCATATACTTAAGCAGCGTTTGGGGCGAAGAGCAATCCTCAAAACGGATTGAGTAGCCGACTTCCTCGCCCAGATTAACATCCATTTCTTCGGAAACGCGCTGAGCCACAGACATGGCAGCCACACGACGCGGCTGTGTGCAGGAGACGCCCTTGCGTCCTTTGGAGACCGCAAAATCCACGCACCATTGAGGTATCTGTGTCGTTTTGCCAGAGCCCGTTTCGCCCACCAGGACAATGCACTGATGCTGACTGAGCAGACGCATAAAGTCTGCCTGATACTCAAATACCGGCAATGTGATGCGCTTTTTGTACAAGTTTTGATAGCGCGCTGAGTAAGGCTTTCGTGTGAAGGGGTTGATGGTTGGCGGCTACCAAAGGGAAATATGCAACATAAGAGGCGGTGTTAAGAATGCCTACACATGTAATGTGACTTCAGATGTATTTACCTGCTTGCTGGGCACAAAGCCACCCAAAATTTGGGCGACCGTGCCGGCCGCAGAAGCTGCCGCTGCTGATGCCGATGTAGAAGCCTCTAATTCTCTGCGAATGACACACGGCGTTGAACTAAAACATGTGCGATAGATCAAATTGGCCTTTAGACATATACTTACTTCTTTGCCTTGCTGGAGTACGTTTCCCCCACTTCAATACGTCGTTTCGACATCTTTCCGTTTTGTTAAATTCACAATAATTAGCGAAAAAGTTTTGCACAAAAAAACACGCGCTGAAAAGCAACGTGAAAAGCGATAAATAAAACGAGGGTTGACAAAAAGTATCGTAAGTCGACAGAGAAGTCTTTGAACACAATCAATCGATATATGGATATACTGACATATCGATATTTCTCGATGTTTCAAATAGTAAGTAGTTTCCCTCAGCAAGATACTGATGTAGTAAAAAAAAGTTGAGCTGGAAAAGAAGGGGAAAGTCATTCATTACTAAAATAAAATGTCATGACAGAAAAAAAACGCATCCAACTAATTTTAGCTGCATTTTTAAATATAATAAAATACCAACTTTCTACTTTCAATGTTATCGATGTTTCGACATTGTTGCATGTCGATAGTTGTTGTCAGTGCGCAGCAATATCGATTCAGCAGTATTTGCAATATATTTTGAGATGCGCGAAATGTGTGTAAAAATGCAGAAATCAAAGTGAAAAACTGTTGCCAAAGCGACAACAAAACATGGAAATACCAATACAAGTGGCTGTTCGCATTTATCCCCACGCACAGCTCCAAAAGAAGGCGGAGCATACAGCGCCCGAGGATGGCGACGCTGAAGCAGGCAAGCCGCAATCGGAGCCGTCATCCCCTCCCCCGTCTAGGCCTGTGCAAACCACGGAAATAGATGCCAATGGCAATAACGAGATAGACGCCACTCAATTGAATACAAATGAAACGCCAGATTTTGACAGTGCTAGTGGCTGCTGCGTGCAGGCCATACCAATCGCTGTATCGGCTCTAGGCTTGCCGAGCGCATTGCCCGGCGGCGCGGCTCTGGACAGCATCGCAGCGGGTCTTATACAGGTGGGCGCACACACCGTTCCCGTGACACATGCGCTGCCCAGCTGCACTACGCAGAGCCAGGTTTATCATCAGACTGTGTTCCCATTGATCAGTCTATTCTTGGAGGGGTTCGACGCGTCGGTGGTTACGTATGGACAACGCTCTACTGGTAAAACTTTCACGCTCTATGGACATGGTTTCGAGTGCGTCTATGGAGAGGCGGACCAGGGCGTGGTGCAGCGCTGTGTGCGCGAGATTTTTACACACATTGCAGCGCACACAGGTGAGTGCTTATATGATTCCATTAAGCATTCAATTCTAAGTGGAATATTAAACATTTACATTTACAAACATGTTTTTTTTGTTTTTTTTTAGATCGCACATATGCTGTTAATGTGGGGTTTGTGGAGATCTGCAATGGCGAAATTCGCGATCTCTTGGGCATGGGCAATGTGCACTGTACAACCGTGGAGGAAGTTTTCCACTGGTTGCAGTTGGGTTTGAGCACCAAACAGCAGTCACCCGCTCACACGCTCTTCACACTGACTCTGGAGCAGCAGTGGGTTTCGAAGGAAGGTCTGATTCAGCATCGCCTGTCCACGGCCAGTTTCTCGGATCTGTGCGCTAGCGAGCGCTGGGGTGAGCCGCCTCCGGGACATCCACGCGACGCCGGACTGCAGATGCTGGAGCAGGTGGTAAACACACTGACTGATCCCAGCATAATGTACGGCGTCAATGGCAATATTCCCTACGGTCAGACTACACTGACCACCCTGCTTAAGGACTCTTTTGGTGGTCGTGCTCAGACGTTAGTCATTCTGTGTGTGTCGCCGCTGGAACAGCATCTTGCCGAGACGCTGGGCAATCTGCAATTCGGCTTCAAAGTTCAGTGCGTTCGCAATTATGTAATCATGAATACTTTTTCCGATGACAATACTCCGATATCGCCGGAGGCATTGCCGAACGATCCTGGCGCGACTGGCAGTGAGGCACTCATGGCGGCCGTGGCTTTGCCCAACGGGGACAACTTTGGACTGCAGTTCGCGGCTAGTCAGTGGTTCAAGTTGGTGTCCAATGCAGAGGGACTCTTTGCCAAGTGAGTGAGCCGACAGAAATTTGCTCACCAGTTTTAATTATATTTCATATTTTCACTCTCAGATTAATGGGCTCGAATGCAATTACGGAGCTGGAAAAGGAACAAATCGAGGAGTGGCTCTTTTTAAAGCAAGAGTGTGAGGAATGCCTGAGTTCCAGTGAAGTGCTGCGCACCCAGAAGCCGCTTGTGCCCATTCAGGAGGCGGAGGAGCCAGAGGAGTCCATCAGTGAGCCGGAAACCTCCTGTCAGCAAAACTCGGACAATGAAACCGACAATGAGTCACAGCGTCCCGACCTGGCCGAGAAGCTTGACAGCCTCATGGATGAGTTTCGATCCAAAACGGATGCACTTATCCAAACCAAGCATGAAGAGTTTATGCTTAAGCAGCCCAAGGCGGTTATGCAGAGCCAGGACAAAGATCAGGAACAGGCCGTTCAAGAGGCACCCGTACAGCTTGAAAAGTGCGACGAGCGCAAGGTCAGCGTTGGTGGTAAGTATTAAACATGCAGGTGCAGATGAAAATCTTTATGATTGCAATTAACACTTCCCAGGTCGACGTCGCAGCATACAGCCGGGCGCCAGCTTGAGCAGCGCAGAATTGGCAATGCTCAATCGCGTTGCTTCACAGCAGGCAACGGGAGCTGAACTGTCACCGGAGCTCGATCCGTTGAACAGCTCGTCGGGCGCGCCCGGCGCCGCTGGCACAAATGCGCCCATTGAGCAGGTGCAGAAAAAGATGCGAAAGCTGCACGCCGAAATCGAGGCGCGTCAGCGACAGCTGAATGAAATCGAACAGACTATGCAGCTTAAGCAGAACATTATCAGTGAGCTGGTAAAGAACCGCGACACGCGCAGCCATGCCAAGCAGCGTTTTCACAAGAAGAAGGCCAAATTGGATGCTGAGTGCGACAAGGCCAAAAAGCATCTTGCCAAGGCGCTGGTGCAGGGCAAGGATAAGTCGGAGATTGAACGGTGGGGCGCTATTGTAGCGCACATTGAGCAGCGCCTGCAGGATCTCAGCTCCATGAAGCATATTGCCGGCGAGAGTGGACAAAAGCTCAAGAAACTGCAGCAATCTGTTGCGGAGTCGCGCAAACAAATCGAGGAGGTGCAGAAAAACCTTAAGAAGGAATGCAAACTGCGTGATCAGCTAGAAGCCGAACTGAAGAGTTTAAAGGAGGCATCACTAGTCAAACTGGAGCCGAATCCAGATCAGCTCAAGGCAGTGCAGGCTCGTATTACCCACTTGGATCACATACTGCGCGAAAAGTCAGAAAATCTTGAACAATGGGACGCCGGTGAAAAGTCGCCGGCCCAGCAGGAAGGTCTGCGCCACGAGATACGAAACCTGCGACGCACACGCGACCATTTGCTGGAACAGCGCTGTACGCTGGATCGCAAGCTCAAGCGTGACAAAATGCTGACTCAGCGCGAGGAGCGGAAGCTACTTGAGTGCGATGAGGCCATCATGGCCATTGACGAGGCCATCGAGTTCAAAAACGAGCTAATATGCGGCCACAAGTCTATCGACCTTTCGACCGAGCGTCAGCAGCGGGAAAAGGGCGAACAAATGCTGATGGCGCGACTAAACAAGCTCTCATCTGAAGAGATGCGCACGCTGCTCTACAAGTACTTTGTGAAAGTCATCGACTTGAGGGACTCGTCCCGCAAGCTCGAGCAGCAGCTGGTGCAATTGGAGCGCGAGCGTGATGCCTGGGAGTGGAAGGAACGTGTACTGTCTAACGCAGTGCGCCAGGCTCGCCTTGAAGGCGAACGAAATGCGGTGCTGCTTCAGCGACAGCACGAAACAAAGCTCACGCTTATGCTGCGTCATTTGGCTGCAGAGACCTCGACCAGCTCAGCCAGCTATGGAGAGCGCGCACTAGCACCTGCTAGTGGCCAGGCCACCAGCAGCGAGTTTGATTATGACCTGGACTTTTACAAGGCGGCCAGTAACAAGGCACTGCTCAAGGCCCAACAACCTAAACCCACGCCCGCCGTCTTGGATAAGTACAAGGATAAAGAACGCAGCAGCGGGCGCAACATCTTTGCCAAGTTCCAGGTGCTCACACGCTATGCTTCCGCAGCCGCTGCCGCGGCAGGCTCATCCTCGACCGCAGACGAATCCACAGCACTGATTGAGACAACAACCACGGCGGCAACAACCACGACCACCACAACCACAACGGCAACCACAAGCACGTCGGCTAAAGGCAGAGAGAAGGCGCTGGCCAACATCAACCAGGATCAGCTTAAACGTCTGATGCCCGCACCGACGTCCACAAAGGTGACGCGACAAAAGAACAAAATCATCATACAAGATGCTACGCGCAAGAACTAAAAATCCTACGAATTTAGCGCAAGAGTCTCTATTTATACAATGCAGTAAAAATTGCAGAGAGAGCGGCTACTGTGCTCGCCTGGGATTGGGTACCGATCAAAAAAGTCGGAGACAGACGGAATGGTTCTCTTTCCATTTTCCGTTTCCATTTTAGACCCGATTTACTCAAATACTCGTTTATCAACAGACCCACACAAAAATGCCTCTCAGAATGGGTGTATTGAACAAATCGTGCACAGAGACATGTATCAATAGACTTAACCATGGTTTTCTTCTGACTCCTGGCGCATTTAAATGTCCACAAAGGTCCCGCGACTGGCAAATGTAAAGACTTGACAATTGTTACTTAAAATACTCACAACTCAGAATTCCCAATAGGGAAATCGCAATTAACTCGCTCAAATTGTTAACTTAAGTAATATTTCGAATCTCTTGTTTTATGTACATATATACAATATGTATCAATTTTAGTTATAGGTTCTACATTTAGGTTTCTTTCTAAGCCCCTGTCCCAACAATCGCTTTTTTTAGTTATACTATAATTGTGTCTTCCCCCTACCTGACTTGAGCTCAAAAATCCTTAGATATGTCAAACTAACCGACTTCCTACCCGATGCATTTATTCTCAGTGTATAATTAAGCGGTTATCTTTATGTTATATATATTTAAATTCGTGTTTCTATCAATTACTCATACCATACAAATAAGTATAAGCATACATGTATGTATATAATTTAAGAGTATGTTAAAAACTTTTAGGTTGTGTTTGATTTTGTTTAAATTTACAGAGCGAGAATCATAAAAATAATGCATATGCTTTTTATCAAATTCATATATTCCGAATAAAAGTATTTTAACAAAAAAATCGATGTGTTTGAAAAAATAAAAATGTAGACTCCCCTTTCGCAAAGGGTACAGGGTATGTCAAGAAAGCTGTGAGACAGTTTTGCAATAAAACAGACGGCCATTTCTAAACCCGCTTTTTGTCCTGATCAATAATTTAATTGTGGGCTTAAATATATGTATCTACACGTATAAAAACCTGGCAATAATAAAAACGCTTTGCCGAGCTGCCTCGTTCACAACATGATATCAACAGGTGTCCCCTGAAAATGTCCCAGAAAATTTCCCAAACAAATGCCCCTTCACACACACACTGACAGCAGGCGGCAAGAGAGTATAAAGCAAAATGGCCGGTCGCTCCAGAGCAACTGTCTGGCAGAGAGGCAATTCAGTCTGGTTTGGACCGTCGAGCGATAACCGTCGAACGTATTGTAGTCGGAGATTACTTCTGTCTGTTTTGAGAGTGTGACTGAGTGTGTGAGTTGTTTGGGCTACGGTTACGGTACGGTACTCACACCCCCGCAAACCGGTTCGCTGGTGGTGGTTCTATCGTAAGCGCGCTTTGTGTGTGTGCGTGCGTGAGTTGTATACGCTAAATAAAGTTAAATAAAATGCAAAAGCAATAAATAATACAACCAGATTGTAAAAAGCAGAGCACAGCGCCAAAAAGGCAAAGCGTGTGTGTGCGTTATAGTGTAGCAGTCGTTGTGCAGAGTCGCCACCCCAGTGGATTAGTGGCACCCTGTTACAATTTGCTCACACTCCGAGTGCTAGTGAGTGTTTGTGTATTGTGCATAAACATTAACTAAATCAATTGAGCAATCTAGCCATAGTCAAAACACTATCGAAGTGGTAGGTAACAACAACAATTTATCGTGTTTTTGTAACTGTCTGGCAACTTCTTTGTGCGTGTTTGTCTCCGTCGGGTTGCTGTTGTTGTAGTATTTACTGTTTTCCACGCCCACATCTACACCCACGCCCACGCCCAAGCTTCCATTCTCAGACTAGCTGGCCAAGGTTAAACAAGTTTGATTCTCAGCAATAAATTTATCTTGAGCATAATTTTTGCAATGCGAAATTGTTGAGTTTTGCACAGCTTCCTATTGATTTTTCGCCAAAAACTAAAGTTTTCCCTTTAGCGAATCAACTTTGTTACTTTCCTCACACACACACACACAAACACACTCACACACACCAGCATGCAAAAGGGTGTGTGCTGCATAGAGCCTCCGAAATTGGACTTGATTGCAATGCGAATGTTTGAGGTCCTGGCAAACGCATTTAACTGCTGAAAATAATCAAAATTTATAAAAATCATAAAAGCGAATATATTCTGAGATATTCTTGAGCATTTATTGCATTTGCTTATAACATTTTCATTCAGAATGTGGCATTTTCCCAAGAAGCAGTCTATGCATTTGCCAAGTAACATTTTTTGCGCATGCGCTTTGCAATTTACACAGCAATGAAAGCAACTCTGGGTTGTGCGTGTGTGTGTGTGTGTGTAGGTGTGTGTATGTATGCAACCTGCCCGAGCTGCCTTTGTCTCTGTCAGGTAGTTTTTCCCTTCCCAGGCAGGCAGGCGGCTCAGGCTAAGGCTAAGGCTCAGGCTCGGGCCACTTTACTTTTAAGGATCTTTTAAAATCCTTTGCAGTTTCCATGTGGCACACATACGCAGCCCTCATTGTGCTCATATAATTGTGAGCTGTGTGCGCGCGCGTGTGTGTGTGTGTGTGTGTATCTGTGTGAGAGCAACCCCTGTTAAATAAGGAACTCATCCCGGGGCCCGTCAGCTCTTCAACAAAATCCCGTGCAGCTGTCGCTGAACGTTTTTTTTTCGTTTTTGTAGTTTCCTTTATTTGATTTTGCAAGTGTTGCGCTTTGCTTTGACCCCCTGGCTCGACTGTCTGCAGGTCTTTCATCTCCGGCTCGTCGTGTCAGCATCCTTTGCACTCGTCCTGTTGCTAGGCGGAGTTTGAGTTTTTCGACTGCCAACATTTCAGGCAACTTCTCGAATTTGTTTTTGTCACTCGTCCGCGCCTTCTCATTTGATTTAAAGATGTGTAAGCGAGCGAGTTTAAAGTATCTGAAGAATGTATAGGAAAGATAATATCCATTGCCCAATAGAGTGAGCCAAATGCTTGTCTTGACCTTCTGCATGCTGCCCATCCGTCCTGTTGCTAGTCTATTTACTAAATTTTGATATAAGTATGCAACTGATTTTGAAGTATCTGGAAATGGGATTGGCAAAAAGTGTGCATTGTCCGCTAGGCTGAACCAGATACATCATCGTCTTGGCCTTAAACACAATGTCATTTGAGTACTCTCGTCAAACCCATGTGTTTTTAGTTGAAGATACTTATATGTTGAGTATCTGGCAAATATTGATTTTGGCTGTCGCACAAAATGTCAATGGACATGGCCAAAGGGTAAAGTGAACAACGGACACAAACAGGCTAACCAAATAATGAGAACCAAGCAAACAAAACTTATTCCTTTTGTTGCTTCTGCGGATGCTTATTGTTGTTGTTGTTGTTGTTGTTGCTGCTGCTGCTGCAGCCACAAAGTTGACTCGAATCTCAATTAGGCGCCGCTTGCAGCGTCCAATGGGTCACTGAACATGAGACATGAAACCAGCGACTGCGCCAAACTGGACAATGGACACTCGTTCCTTTCCGGTTTCGATGCTGCTGATGATGACGAATGCTCCGAATGAATCCGAATGCGGATCGACCCTGCAATGGGCCAGTGCACTTTGTGGAGCAGACAACAGCCGTTTGTTTTCCCCTCTTTTATTTTATTTTATTTTTTACTTTAAAAAAAAAACACATTTTGCCGCAATTGCAAAATTTATTGGCCCAGCACCCCAATATGCACAGACATTACAGTTGCCAACCGACGGAAAAGCAAAAAAACAAGAATGAGTAATAAAATTTGTAATTCGTTGATGTTACCACGCGATTGGGGATCTGTCCAGATTTAATTGTGGCCCTGAATACTCGCTTCGCTAAATAGACAACCAAATTTATTAGTTCAAAAATGACTCAAATTCTTAATGCCGTATTTATCTCAAAATTCTGGGAAGCCTATTTGTTATAGTTTTTTCTCCACCTGAAACCTGAATGAATAAGCGTTGAATGCTATAAATATTTTGTGCGGTAAGAAGGAAGCATCTTCGACGCTATAAAGTGTATATATTCATGATCGGGCATCTGAAGCGATCTGTCTATCAGTTCGAGAAATATATGTATCCTATTTCCTATAACTGAACGACTACTCCAATAGTCCGTTAATCGAAATCTCATCCTATTTCAATAATTTCGATAGAAGTGAATGTTCAGACTTTACGCAGATTATAAGCATGTCATTTCTTGAATGACTCGTTCCGTTCCCTTAGGCTAAAGTCTTACCTTTTGACAGCATGAAATCTCGCCTTAGAAGATATTCTAGAACACACGTTAAATGTTTGTAAAGACATCTTGTCACTGGGTTCGGTGTATCACATATCATTAGAGGACTCTTGCCTGTTCTGTGAATGATTTTTCCTGGCTAAACGTAGCGTATTACAAACAATAACAAGTAAGAGGTTCTAGTCGGAGCTCCCGACTAGGGAATACCCTGGACCCTCTTTGAGGCGGTAGCGGGGAGGTGGCGATAGGTATAAAATGAAAGATACTTGATACTCTTATTATTTACCCAATTTGCTCAAAAACCAGGATGTCGTTATCGATTTTTATCGATTGCTTGGAAACGGAGTAAGTTATCGATTATCGGAAACAAACTCGATTTGCGTAGGAACTACAGCTATAATTTCAAGTCTCTAGCTCTGATAGGTTCTGAGATCCTTGCGTTAATACATACGGACGGACAGACGGACGGACGGACGGACAGACAGTCGGACATGGCTAGATCGACTCGGCTATCAAGAATATATATACTTTATGGGGTCGGAGATGCTTCCTTCTGCCTGTTACATACATTTACATTTTGCACAAATACATTATACCCCTTTTACCCATTTTTAATGGGTTTAGGGTATAAAAATGCTCGTATAAAGTAAATTTAATTAAGTAATGCAAGCACGTCTAACAGTTCTGTGTAGAATCGATTTTTTTTAATATCTATGATTCATTAGTCCCTCAATTATTGTTAAGCTATAGATTTTATATTATATGTATAGCAAATATTTGTGGATAACCAATAAACCTTGAGTTTTATTTGTTTGCAAGATTCAAAATTTGGATATTAATATGCTTTTTGTGCTGTATACAGAGTCGCGCGTGGATATGCCTCGATGTTGAACGATTACCAGATGTTTTCTTAATTAAGGCGCGCACTTTTCGGCATATGTTTAATTATTGGGCGCGTCTCGCAAAAGTTGCTGCAGAGTCCACAGCTGAATCATGCCCCAAGGCAGCGAATGATGCTTCATTCATAACCAAACAAATGTGAGACGCACAGGATGAGCAATTGCTTGTGTTTTCTCTATAAGCTTAGAAGTTCATTACCCTAACATACTCTGCAAGTAGAGCAACTAAATCTTGGCTGTTATAATAGGAAACATTTTGCTGATTAGGTTCAAGGCTAAAAGCAAGGCTTCGGGCTTAAAGCAAAGTTCTTAAAAGTTCAAACTTATTTCATTCAATTTTCTATACAACTCTTCGATTTATCATAATTGAAACTATGATTATATATTTTATTTAAATTAGTAATCTTTCCATTGTTAATTTTGTTAGCTTGGGCTTGGCTGCTCGTAATTACAATTTTCAATTAATTTTTGCTATTCCACCCTTAAGTCTAATGCGCAGCTGGACAACTGCGCCATAAGCCAACAAAACTTGTCAATTGCGTTGTTCGCCCTAGGGTAAAGTTCATTAAACCAATTCCGTAGGTTAACATTGGTTAAGGCAACCGTCAGCCGGTCTGATCCTTCCTTTATGGCTGGCCACGTGCCGGCTGCGCCTGCGCCGCGCAACCCTCCATCAAAATAGTCCATAAATTTCAAAGAGCGCAGATAGAGTGTGGAAATAGTCGGGCGGAGAGCTTCGGCGTGTTAAATACAATTCATTAGATATCCATAAAAAAAAAGCTGAGCATCTTAAAAGCACAAAAATAAAACAATAAAGAGCTTTACGTATTTGTTGCCATGGAGGAATGCACTCAAGTTTTAATTAAGCGTTAAAAAGCGCACAAATTGCCTCTAAACTTCATACATAATCTTCTGCTATCCGCTGGATAAGCTGCGCAGACACATGCCAAGACAGACAGGCAGACAGGCAGACAGTTCCATGATGACATCCATGTCCGCGTGTATGGCAAGTTCATAACATGGCAAGAGGCATATGTCAAACTGAAGCACAGACAGTCCATAGAACTGGATAGATATAAAAAACACTTCTGTGTGCGTAGGTGTAGGTGTGTGTGTGTGCGTGTGTGTGCTTGGAATCGTGACTTCCTGCCAGGCATAGTTTGGGCGGGGGGCAGATGACGGTTGATACTTTATGGACGACAAAAGGCAGAAGACGACATCGAAGTGGATTCTCTATTGCCCCATTGCCGCCCATTTGCCCATTTGAGGTTTAATTAATGACATCCACATCGTCAGTAGTTGATTTTTTCCCCTGCCTTTTACACTCTTACATTGGACATAATAGTTTTTACACTAAACTTGTCACGCATTGCATTAAATATTTTCAATCCCATAAAGTATCTATAGTGTATACATCTTTGGGTTTTGACTGCGACGCACAGCCCAAGCCGTAAATGTAAGGAAATTGACGTTTTTTTTGGGATATTCCAGCCGCAGCTGCGGAAAATTCGCGAGAAACGTTTTCCTTTTCAAAGATCTTTGTGGATATTCATTTGAAACGTGTTCCGATTTCCCTAAAATGCATTCCTCTTGCCTGAGAAGGGTATAAAATGCAATTTGGAACGTGGAAAATGTATTATAGTAAATATAATATAGCTAAGATAAGAGAAAGAGCAAGATTCAATTTTCCTATGGACGTTATATAAAGAAAAAGTTGATATCTGAATTTGAATGAAAAACTTGGCACAAAGCCGGGCAATACCCTCTAGTATCAGATATATAAGACTATCTTACATTTATTAAAAATTATTAGCATGTTAATATGAATCACAAATAGTTGGCGGAAAGGGTTCTTAATTTAGTTTACACAACATTGTTTGCCTTGAAAATTTGATTGCTTGCCGTTTCGCTTTATATTATTATATAAACGAATTAAATCGAAGTCTGCAAGTGTATTAAATCTTCGACAACCCGAAGATATTTGTACTCTGTTGTATTTGCTTCCTATTTTTCGCTGATAGTTTATATAGCTTTATAAATGGTTGGCGTTGTCGCAAGTTCCACGTCGCAAGTCTGCGGGCCTAATGCGACCACCATATGTGGCATATGCGGACAAATTGTTGGCGCATTTACTTTCATGGATTTCCATAAGAGTGCGTGGGGAGGGGGCTGTGAAAAGTCTTTTAGAGCTAAACGATGACAGGGCGCAACCCGTCGAATGAAATAAAATAACTAAAATGCATTTATATTAAAGAGTTGATTATCTTCCTTAGTTTCTTTATACTATGGTCAGGGTTATTCTCTTAGCTAAGGGCTTGTTTTACCAGCCTTTTTTCAGCTGAAAATTCTTTGGACTGCGGTTAGGTTGAAAGCCTGCCACGCCCATTTACCCACATCCAGCTATCGTTTTGCACGAAAATTTGCAAAGCAATTCTGCACGTCCAGCAGGTTGTGCGGGTGGTTTGTTTGTTGCCCCGCTTGAAGGGTTGCCTCAGGGGTTGTTGGCTGCCTAATCAAATTACTTGCGTTTCATTAACACTGGGTCTTTGTGGGCATTGTGGGGTTCAAATCGATAGTTACATGTTCCAGAAGGTGTTCATTAAAATATGCAACTCTTTCTTAACTGCTCCTGACTGAGAAGAGCAGCTTGTAGTATAAGTATATTAATTAGTTTGAAGCTATTGATTGAAACACATTCATAGTCACATAGTTTGATGCCTGAGCATTCATTATATTATTTGCAAGCCGGAAGTAGAGTTCATTTCTTAACTAATCCTAACCCCCACAATGTTTTGTTTCTGTTTGCAGCAGCTGAGTCACCGGGTCTACCCCTCACCTTACTATCGCGTCGCGTTTTCGTGTGTGCCCAGAAAGGGTGTCTTTTTTGCATTTAATCGATACAGTCAACAGACCAACCCCGAGCGGAAAACCCATAATCCGGAGTGCACTACAAAATGGCCTATATGATGCCGAGCGAACGCCTCAAATGGCTAACGCTGTGCGCAGCTGTTGCTGTTCTTGGTGAGTAATTTTATTTCTTTTTACATATTTCTCATATTATTTCAGTGGAAAATGTTTAACATTTGTTCAATTGAGATAGCACTTGAGACGCCATGGAAATCTCATGGAAAACAATGCGTCAAAACTAAAGATTCCGCATCAAAAGATAAATAAAAGTTGATATGACACAGCGGACGTGCAGATACTCATTTCCCACGGGCTTTATTTTATATGGAGAGCTCATATTAAAGAAAAACAAAATAATAAACAGTAAAAGTAATTCTATAGACTACATTTACCCTACATTTCGTAGCTGTCAAACATTCAGCTATAACTCTGCGTGCGAAGCTTCAGAAGAACTCCAACAACTCTTTCTTCTTGGTATAGGGTATAAAAATAGAATTTTAGAAAAACAAATAGTCGAACAGATACATTTTGGTGGAATTGTGCAATGTTTCTCTCTTCAAATTCTTGTCTCTGTTTATGAGTTTACACTTTTACTTTTACTCTGCTCTGTGGCCCGGTTTTATCTTGTTGACACAGTCTCTTGAAAAGTCCGCTCGACTTGGATGACTTCTATGAATATCTAATTGCGCTTACTTCATTTACTTCACTTTTATTTCACTCTGGCTTTTCCGAGTGTTTGCTTTTTGATATTTACTCGCCTTTTGCATATAAATGCATTTTAAGATATTTCCGTTGATGTAACTGTGTCTGATTCTGCCCTGTACCCATTAAAATGGGCAAAAAGGGTATATGGGTTCTGTGCAGCTATAAGTAAGAGGTAGAGGGTAAACTGCGAAGCTTGTGGTTGATGTTTTCTAAAAGGAATTACGCTTGTTTGTTTTGGCATCCCTGCGCTGGGTATTGGGTATCTGCCAGTCGGGTAAGCTCGACTAGATTACGCTCAGCTGCTTGCTCTGCTTTAGGCAGCAGATAAACTGCGGTTCATTGCCTCAGGGAGATTGCCTAAGAGAAAGATTGTTGAAAACTCGAAACATTTCCTTTTTATAATAAGCATAAGCATAAGTCTCACACTATATATGGTATATCTTATAGGTATATCGGCACATGAGTAATTCTTTGTGCTTTACTTAGTAACGACATTGAATTTTCGCATATGTCAATCATTTTCTTTTATAACGCTCACCTCTGCGGGACGCAATTGAGTAGGGCAAACACTTGACCCGTTCCGATATCATTCTGGAGAACACAAGGGTTTTGATTGTGCTGTTGCCATAAACGAGTTCTATTTAGCTTATAAATTGATATGGAAATGTCTGCATCGCATTTAAGGGAATATGGCCTTATAAGAAATTCATATTCGAAGCGAAAAAAGTGTATTTATTGCGGCCCACGTGGCGTATGCATAATTTTGATTACATTAAAAACATGAAGTAGATCAAGCCCCCAATTTGCGAGCGAACTATAAATAAATTGGCACGAAAGAGCAGACAAGAAACTGGCCAACAAATAATACACAAAATGCACAAGAAAATACAAATTATTGTCAGTCGCGTGTTGAAATTAAATATTTCTGTCGGGTAGTGGATAAAAATATCGAATTCGTGCACGTTAATAGTTATGTGATTTCACATGCGTGGAATTTAAAATAATTAAATGAAATTGAAGCCGGTTTAGAAGTCCGAAAGAAAAGAAAGGAAACAATTTAAAATAGAATACGAGTGTTAAACAATTATGTCAAGTCAAACAGGCTCAGACATTAACAAGTAAGAGGTTCTAGTCGGGAGCTCCCGACTAGGGAATACCCTGAACCCTCTTCTTTCAACACCAAATGCAAATATATATACTATTCTAGAAGCTACATGTCAAGTTTGGTGACTCTAGCTCTTATTATATACCCAATCGATATCGATTTTTATCGATTGCTTGGAAAGTCAAGTCTCTAGCTCTTATAGGTTCTGAGATCCTTGCGTTCATACATACGGACAGAAGGACAGACGGACGGACGGACGGACGGACGGACGGACGAACAGACAGACAGACAGACGGACATGGCTAGATCGACTCGGCTATTGATGCTGATCAAGAATATATATACTTTATATAGTATATTTATAAGAATATATATACGGAGATGCTTCCTTCTGCCTGTTGCATACATTTACAGTTTGCACAAATACATTATACCCCTTTTACCCATTTTTAATGGGCTCGGGGTATAAAAATAACAAAAATACAACAAAATAGTCTCAAAAGCAGCCCATAAGATACTTTCAGTTACAAGTGGCCAAGTAAAAGATACAATGCCAAAACTAATTCTCTCGGGCAGCTGGCGCGCATCTTGCGCTGATTGTGCGGGTCATCATTCAATTTAAATTGATTAAAAACATTTTGCGCCAATTTTCGTTTTCACCAATGTGTGTACAGAAAAAATGTAAACAAGCTTTTATCCAGACACACACACACACAAGCACGCACACACACACACACATAGGCAAACAGGCATATAATCATATTGTAAGCTAAAATGCATCTTTTATCTTCGTTGGCAGCAGCAACGCATTTAATTCGCATTTAATTCAATTGGTTTGAAATTCAGCTCACAGATACACGCTGCAAATCATAATATCAACAGGAAGCGAACAATTGAGCATACAGCGCCTATAAAATGAATAGAAACAATTATTTTATTCAGGCTTATCTCGAACATGCATTTATGTATATAAGCTTATATAAATACATAGGCAAATCGCTTTCTTTTTCCTGGAAGGCTCCGGCCATCTTCAAAGTTTCCTTCTTTTTCATTTTAATTCAATTGAAAACTAGTTTTATTGAACGACGCCTTCCCCTTGAAAACAAAAGGTTAAGTCTATAGCGCATAATTAACTATTTAATGGGAGACAATAATATTATTTGAACTTCGGAAAACTGCAAGGAAAATGTCGAACTTCGAAACGAATCTTGTAGACATATGGCTTACGTTTTGGATACATGTGAGAGCAACTAGTAAAGCCTACAATTTCTAAGTTTTGTCCAGAATATATACTCTTTATGGGGACAGAGACGTCTGCAGGGTATTCAAATGTTGCACTCTGCACTCGCATCTTCCCGTCGCATGTTAATGTTATAAAGATGAACGCCACAGGAACTTTTAACAACATGTTAAAGTGGTTGTTAACTTTGTTTGAGTATTGTTGGAAAATCGTCGAGTGTTTTTGTAGACACTTTGCCTAAACGTTGGGTAATTAAATGCTTGTTATAATCAGAAGAAGAAAACTCATGTTTGCTTTGATAACTGTTAAGATAAGGTTGACATTTTGTTTTTTTTAATTTTTATTTCTTAAATCGCAGTTAGCAACAAGTGGAAAAGGAAAACTAAGAATTATAAGCTCGTTAACCCCCTTAAGTTCTTGGCAGCTTTGATTTTAAAGAAATTCTGCTAAATTGTTCAACAATAACGTTGGGGTTTTCCAGCTGACCTAAAACAGAGTTTAGTTTATAATTTGTTTAATAAGTGCCTTTTTACTGTTTTCACAAAGTGATTTTTTATACCGTCAGTTCGTGAATCTATATATTTATCAGTATTGGAAGTAGACTTCCTAATATACATTACTGCAGCTCTCGACTTCTTCCTTCTCAAAAAAGAATGGATACATATGTACATTTTATTACTCTTTTCTCTGTTTGTAGTCACGTCTTTGAGAAACTGAAAACATTAAGAATATGCGAGTGTGTAACCAGACCCGGGCTTATCCACACAAATTGACAAACTCAGTAACTGCTACAGTTTGAGATTGACTGCTGACATACATTTTAGAGTCTCAAAGTTATGTGTGTGTAATCAGTCGGGTAATAATCTTAGTAGAGAGATTATTTGCCGTACTTAGGATCTTTTCCAGGTACTTGGGCTTTCCATGTAATCAGTTTTGGAATTCACCGATCTTGGCAACTGTATATCTCATGCTACACATTACTTAAGGCATATAAATTGTCTCGAGGGAAATGACAGGCCTCAAGTGCGCGTTGCCAGTGAGATGCGCCACACGCACCAAGATCGGATCACTGAACTGGGCTGCCAAAATAAAAGCCATTTCCGTTAGGCCATCAGACAAAATGAGAGAAAAGTGGAGAGTACAGACGCAAGGAGAGGAGCGTATAATTACAAATGATTGATGTGCACTAGCCGAGGTACCGAATGAGAGGCGCGGGATGCGAGTTTCCAGAGATGTCGATGGAATCTGGCCCCTCTTATGAGACGCCGACGATGGAGGCATATCACACGCGGCGCTTGTCCAAACAACAAAAGCAGCAGACAGGCATTAGGCGAAGGGATCGGAAGACACTTCAGCGTGGAAGAGGAGCAGCTGCTGCAGCTTTTGGTTCTATGGATTTATATGCCCTGTAGACATTTAAAATGGGTATGGTAGGGTATTCTGGTTTTGTGGAAGTCTGTATGTGAGGCAGATCACTTGAGTCGATATGGATTTCGTTTGTCAATCTGTCTGTCGATATAGGTTTTAAATCTAAACAGTTTCTTTTGGATATTTCTCATCTTTTTCAGATTCAGATTCAGAATATTGCACATTTTAAATATGCATATGTGAGAAAGTTACAATCTTTGTACAGGGTATCTCCTTCTCTGGGTCTCCCGACTTGTTTCTATGCATGATTTATTTTTAATGGTTCTCTCGAAACGTGTCTCTGTGTGCATGTTCGGTTTATTATTAGTTATTACAGTTTGTGCCCGTGTGCAGAGGAGTTGTCGACACAGCCGCAGGAATGCCGCATTTTGTTTGCCAGAGCCCCTTTGTTTGGGGTAAATGGAGCTAGGGATCTGGCTGAGACACCATCATGTAGTTGCACATTTATGGGCCAAGTTTTAGAGCATTTCATTGGCGCAGCAATTTTATGTGATTATTTCAAAGTTGTGCGTCGAATCGCATACGAAACAAAGGGGCCGAGCCAGTTAAGCCTATTTATATAGAAGTCGAAAACAACAGAAACTTTTGCTGTGTAATATGGGAAAATCTATTTATTTGTGCTTTATAAATTCCTTAGAAATCATCTCGACACCAGACAGCTCAGGCATCAAAGAGTCACAGTCTCGCATGCCGTGGGCCATTTAAAACATTTGTCATACATTTTGTTGAAGCTCATTTAACAAGTCCAAAAGACTTTTAAGTATTTCTATAGCCAACCCAGATCTGTCTATCTATATATATGTATATATATAGATATGCACATGCGAGTATATTAAAAACAGCCGGCAGCCGAAAATATTTAACGAGCTGCTGCACAAAATGCATCGCTGGCAATTTATGTGTCTGCAGGCCTACAAAAATTTGATAGAGAACGATTTCTAGCACTTAAGTTAAGAGCGTGTCAAGTAATTGGGTTTTCATATTTAATTGTTACTCGACATTTCTGTTTTAATCGTTCTGATTCGCTTCAGTTTTCGAACTAGTTTCGTGCACAAAATTTCAATACAAAAATTTGAGTTTTTATGCAAAATCTCGATAAATATATTATTCGTTTGGTTCCATCTGAGAAAAAAGGACGGCTTGGCTTTCTTTGGGCAACTGCTTTGGCTTAAGGTTCGTTTAATCGAGAGCTTTAATCTTTGAGAACTAAGTAAGTCAGTGTTTTGAACTGTTTTGAAATTTGATTTGAGTAGATTGAAAAATTCTTCTTGGCCAACAACAGGCATAGAATTCAACTGAACAGAATCATATGCATATTGTATGTATATATTTAGAGTACGTTGAATACATTTATCTCAGAGCGGCAATAATAACAAAGTGTTTGTGCAGGCGCACGCATTCTCTCACCCCGCCCCCAGCACCAGTGCTGCCCTACAATTATTATTTTCCCCCTGCCTGGAAGCATCATCATCATCAACACGAAAAAATCAGCCGGCAAAAAAAAGAACTTGCCCACAAATTATAATACTCATTTTGTGTCTCTGGTTGTCGGCGCGTTCAAAATCATTTAGAGCCGCGCGCTGTTGCCGCATTTCACTCAGCAAGCCCCCTGGATTTGGACTAGGACGAGAGCTTCCGCTCCTTTTCCCACAGGGTGGGTGAGCTGCCGGGTGCGTGTGTTTGCGAGTTATGTATTCGTAGGTAAAGTGGATATTAAGTAGATACTCTCTCTCTCTCTCTCTCTCCTTTATTGGTATCCCGAAGCGTGTCGCAATGCACATTTTGCTACCTCTTTAAATTGATTGTGTCAACAGCAAAGTTTTATAAACAAACGAGTAAATAAGCGTTACAGTTCTTTAGAAATATACGAAACGTTCAAGAAAAGATACACATCAGCTCTTGGGCCCAACACACACTAAATATGCATCAAGTTATAAGCAGCCCCATGAACTATCTGGTGAGGTTGTCGTTGAATTATGTGGCGTTAAATTAAAAAAGGTCTATCTCTAAACCGAGGCAAGTTGATCTGAAATCTTCATTAACAATAATACAAAGTAGAGAAGGAGCGAGCGAGACAGTAAGAGGGAAGATTAACATAATTTTGGCGCCCCCATAAAAAGAATCAAGCCATAATTTGTAAATATATTTGATTGCCTCGCCCAGCAGAGTCCCAACCAGGTGACATTTATCAGGCAGACATCATCTATACGTCGCGTACGACCCGGAATGCCAAGAGCTCCCCCCGCATTCACCCTATATGAACGTGTTTATACTATGTGTGTGTATGTGTGTGTGTGTGTAAACTGAGTCACGTTTTTTGGGAGCTGCCAACTCGTCGCGTTTTATCGCGGCTCTGTAATCTGGCTAACGAGCGACAGACAGCAACAATGACAAACAATTCTTTTATTTAATGTTAAAGTTATTTAAAGTTCCATTGCACGCGTGTTTATTCTCCATTTTGGCTGTATCTTGAGGCCTTAATTAATGCGATGCCAACAACACTTCGCTTTTAATATGCAAAGCGCGTCTGGCCCGTCTTTTGAGCAGCTTCTTCGTCGGGCCTGTCGCTATCGTTGGACCCTCGTCTTGTTTGTTGTTGTTTGCCCGGCGAGTTGGCAGCCCGCTCGGTTCGCCTTCCGCAGGCTCTTGACACATTCCCATGCACAGCCACCAACCCGCCCACTCGGGCATACAAATGCTCGCCCACGTGTGTAGACTCTGTTTAGTGAATCTGGAGCGAAACCACCCTCTCTCTTGGACTGTGCGGTGGCAACACCCTCTACCCCTGTCCACAAGTAGCCGTAAACGTAGGCGTCGCCCGTCAACTTCAGTATTTGCCTCTCTGACTGACATTTGCAGTCGTTGTCGTCATCGCATCTTTGTGTACTGTGTTATGAAATATATATACATTTTTGATAAGCCAGTCAGTCGGGCTCAACTAGGAACTTTCACCCGTACAGCCTTACACTTTGATATTCCATTCAGGGGTTAGATTTTCAGAAAAGAGTGAACCAAGTCTCAAATATATTTGTAGGCATTGCATCTAAAACTTTTCAGGACCTCATCTTAAACTGCATTTATATAAGGTAATATAAGGCATAACTAAGGCAACTACAGTTCAAATATACAAAGTACATCCTAGCTCATACGGTTTGGGTTCTATGTTGGTCATCAGTCAGTCAATCAGTCAGTCAGTTTATTATAGATAAGTATGTATAATGCTGAATAAGTTATGATGAGTTTTGCAACACTGTGCCACATGTTCAGACAGCCACGACGTCGGCTACCGCAATCAGCCATTCGGTAAGTGCACAACGTGACTTCTCCCTTTCTCGCTCTCTCTCTCTCTCCCTCTTATTTTAGTCTCTCTGTGAGTATCCACTTAAACTCCTGTCAGCTTAACGGCGTCTCACGTGCGCCAGGTCGGTCCAGATACAGGGCATATGTGTATTTGTATCTGTCAATCTATCTTCTCACCTCTCCATCAGCAGCGCTTCGTCGACCACAAGGTGGACAGGTTGTGGTTTCAGTTGTCGTCCGACTTGTCGCTGACTTCAATTGAATGCTGGTCTGTCGGTGAGTTGTTAGAATTGCGTTTTGGCCGGTTTCGCGTAGGCATCGAAAAATATTAGCTAATTGCATTTTGGCCAAACACTTATTAAAGTTGCTTGTAGCCTAAACAGTTGCCGCAAACGTGACTTTGTGTGGGTCTTAGCCGCGAAACGAATCTAATGAATGAGTGGGCAAAACTCAAGCTGCCAGACCTTTTCGAAATGTTTGGCGATTCTCGAACAGCTGGCGAACAGGTTTAGAGCTCGTTGGCAGATGTTTGTTTCGACTCGCAAAGCTCACAATCGCATAGTCAGTGCAAAGAGACTTATAATTTAGTCACGAATAGTTAGAGATGTCTCAGATCCCACAAGCTATATATATTCTTCATCGGTATCAATAGCCGAGTATGCTTCTATACTAGTTTCTCAGTTTGAAAGTCATCGTCATCAGAATTGCGGCCGGATCGCACCAGATTATCATATATCACTCAGGGGAATGATCGGATTTTCAAGGTACTTTGACTACGCTTCACATAACTAGTTGCACCATCGTGTCAAAATGTTATGCTATATAGGTAGAATCGCTGGCAAAATAATTTCTAAAAGGGGCATTAATCATCGGTGTGCCGCTGAAACCTGTTCCTGCTTGATCTACTGAATAATACGCAATAAAACTTTGACACGTTTGATTCTACACAAATACTATATGGACTATAAGAAGCTAAGACTGTAATGAGAGGGGTTCGGTCAAGTGCGGGTCTAAATAGCTCATAGACTTGTTCCATTGTTGATAGAAATATCGAATGGATTGCGTGTCAGTGCGTGTGGTAAGCAGGCCTCTAAGCTGACCTCTGACCTGTGCGTGTTGAATTGTATGTTTGGGGCGGACTATGCTGGGCGCGTCAGTGTCATACGTGTGCCTATTGAACTTCGGCGCTTTGTTTATGTTTGGCAGGAAGTTATTAATTTCTTATTTCCTTTCACGGCCGAAATCATAGGTGGACGTAATTGCGTGTTGTTTTGGACATTGAGTGTAACTGGGAATGGGTTAATTAGATGAGCTGGGCGTCAACAGACACATAGTTACGATAAGGCGTGACATGCATTAAACGTATTCCTGCTCTCCCCTAATTGCTAACGACAATGACTCAAATGTACAACTGATATCTAATATCGGAAGCAGCTCTGCAAATTATTTACTATCAGAACGCTCAACAATAATAAATAATATTCACAAATACCTTTCTCTTGTTTTGTTGAGCCTTTTCTACGGCTTGGAATTTTTTTTCTATGCGTCATCCCTTCACACATATACACTTATGTTCATGTGCTAACTTATTTGTTTATTTAAAACTGAATTTGCTTGCGACTGGCGTTCGTGCTACTGTTTGTTTACTGTGGCGCCACTTGCAATGGTACTGCCCGTTTGTTTGATTCTGGACTGGAGACTCGTAGCGCCGGCTCCCACGTTGTACTTGCCGCATGCGGCACGGGTCGGCAACTGCAAGGCCTGACCTTAGCTGACATTAATGCCACTTGGCAATCCCCTGCGTTTTAATCATTTTGCCACATTCATAATTGTGTTAGTTAGTGCACTTGGAGACGAAAGTATATTTTAGTCTATGTGTACTCTCTGTTGATTCATGTGTACTTATGTATGTAATTGGAAAATTGCGCGACACAATTGAGAGACGTAATAAACTTGCGTTTAGTTGTTGTTGCCGAGTTCGTTCTGGGATAAATCGCATTCGTCGAGCAGCTGCTGTCGTCACCAGCATCTGGAAAGACATTGCCGGCATGGAACCGGTTTCGTTGGTTTGTTTATTAAGCTTGCGATTTGCCAAAACTTCAAGTCGGGGTAGAAACTGACCAAGCCACTTTGATACGACCATTCAAAAAAACACCTGCCGAAAAGATTTGCAAAAAAAAAAAAACAAATTGAAGATTCCAAAAGGTCGAGGCAAACAGTGCAACGGAAAGAAGAAGTCGCAAAGCGAATCCAACTATAACAAGTAATAAGTAAATGTCGGACTAGATAATACCCTGTACTCAGCGAAGAGGTGCCCTCCAAGATATTTGAACTTTTATTTTATACACACATCTACAAAAAACGTACCTTTATGGAATATACACTTTTGTTTTAATCTGGGGAGAGTTATGGAATGTTACCACAAATGGTTATATTAAACCATCATTAGGACTTCAATATATACCGGAAATAGTCGTTCTTAAAAATCAACTTACCGATGGTAAAAATATATTGTAGAAAAGGGCAACTCGTTCTGACTTGAGTGTGGGGGAATATAATTTTACTCCTTAGCTTCTATTGTAGTGGGGAAAGAGATGCTTTCATCTGTTACATACAGTACATTACAAAACCAGTATACCCTTTTATTAAATTCATTTTTAATAGGTACTGTGTATAAAGAGCAGCCAGTGTCAAACCAAGAAAGGGAAACAACAAGGGCACAGTTTAAATATATAATATAAGTGTTATCTCTTAGGCTCACGATGCACTCGTAAACAAAAAAGATATGAATTAAATATATGTATTTTAAGAATTTTAAGCAGAAATATTTTGCTCACCTCAAAGGAAGTAATACATAGAAGAAGTCATTGTCTCTTGCTCAACAGTTACAGCTCAATGGATCTTGCATTATCGGCTGGAATGTCTTGAATATTTCTCTAGAATACTTCTCATGAAACAATTCTCTATAAGACAGTTTCTGACTGGGCGGTTTCCTGCGCCGAGTTATCTCTACAATGCACGCTATTGAAGTATTTCTATACATGTGTATATAAACTCTGTGGGGAGACATAAATGTAATTTCTTAGCCATTTTCAATGGGTTCAGGCAACGTTGTGTGACTCACATACGCGCTCATTGCTGATTTGATCTATATATAATATATATATATTTTAAGGTAGTCTTTTTCTGCCGAAACAATTGCTTCTAATCGTTTCCGTGATTCGAAAAGTGAAAATCATATGTGTAACAGCTGGAAGATATAATTTGATTCGCAAAGTCCGTCCCTCATTGTCGTCTTCATCGTTTGTTGCCATTTTGCGACGCATGCAGACGTATATGTATATAGATATACATACATATATAATATGTAAATGTTTACCACTCATATAAGTTTATTCAAGACTCACGTGCCCACTTGCCAACAGACCCTGCGATGTTCATATGGCTACCATATGTTCGTTGTTGCGCATTTTAATAATTTAAAAGGAATCGGTTTTTGAATGCGCCTCGCGTCGTCTGCGCATTTCCTGCATTTTAAAGTTAAGGAATTGTCGTAAGCTGCGATGCCTAAAGCTGTCCAACAATAGATATCCAATACGGCAACCGAAAATGAAAAGTTCCAACACTTGGAAAAATATTTAAATATTATATAAGGGCGATACACTCAAGCCTCAATTTGTCACTCATTCCAGTTTTTGTGTTATTCTGTTGTTATTGTTGTTGTTGTTGTAAGGCTAATTAATTCGTTTTCATTTGAAATGTCAGGGTAAACTTGTGCCTTAGCCAAAAGACATGAGACTACTATCCGTACCTCCCTAGCCGAATTAATGTCTTGTTCTTTGGGAGTGTGTAGAATAAAAATAAAATTACCATTGCAAAAATATACAAAATTTGTACTGAAAATAGGAAAATATTAATTAATAAATAGTTTTTTATCCGCATTTTTATTTATTGTTCAAAATGAAATGGTTATTTTAATCCATTCTTAAAAGGGCTTTATTGCGTATCACTTTTCAAACGTGGATTTGCATTACGAAACTGAGTTTAAAAGCGTTTTACAACACTGTTAGTACAGTGTTATGTGCGTCGCCCACTGCACGCGCCCTCTTTTTAATTATTTCGCAGCTAATTTGTTGCTGCTCGTGCTGTTTGTTTTGAAAGGCGAGCTGAGCATTAATTAATGCGAGAATGGAAATGATAAATTAGAGACAAGTGCCCACATGACCCAAAAATTCAACAACGCGCGGTTCAAGGACATGCGAAATAGTCGTTACAGTAAAGCCACAACGATAGAAAATGTTTAAATTTGAGAAAATTTAAAAATGCATTAAAATGTTAAAACACAGAATACACTGCCATACTTCTATCGTAAGGGCTGATTAATGGTTACATGGATTTCAAAGACAAGTGTGTTCGCGGACTTTGGGTTATTTTCATCTAAACTTGTAGTGCGACGTTTCAGAGAAACAGATATCTCTTGAAGTTTTCGTTTTGAGCCGTGAAAAGACTGACTTTTTGTTCTTGCAAACACCTGTGCAGCGGCACCAGGGGCAGAAGGGGCGGGCCGCGAATATGCCAGTGCATAAAATTGAATATGAAATTGCTTGCCAATGCAAAAGTGACAATCCCAGCTGGGGGCAGATGGTTCTTTTTCAACTCTATCAGCTCAACACTCCTCTCGGCCTGGTCTATGGGCTGATCTCTGGCGGCTTTTGTCGTGCGGCAGCCTCCAAAGTGTCAACGAACGATTTTTTCCCCTGCTGCCTTTTGTGTGCGGAGGAAGTGAAAGAGCGACCAGTTTTAATAGTTTTGCTTTTGTTGTTGTTGTTGCTAAAATACCCTGAACCAATTGGGTATGGATTAAAAGGGGTATCATGTTTTTGTGCAAATGTATGTAACAAAGAGAAAGAAGCTTCGCTGCACTTGTAAATAATACATATATATTCTTGATTATGACAGTGAGCGGAGTTTATCTAGCCTGATCCGTCTATAAAAGCTAGAGACGAGTTTCAGAACGCAGAATGAATATTTTTGTCGGTATCTCCGATTGTTTAAGATTTAAGCATATTTCCGATGCAGGTTCTTAATATAAATTGGTTATCATTAATTTTCCTTTACTAATACCTTTTGCTTTGGTAAATACTCATACTTGGATGCCATCTACAAGCACTGAAAATGTGAAGAAGATTGGACTGCAAACACCAGAGTTACTTAGGAATGCATTCCCATAGGATGGGGTTAAGTATAGAAAAAGCATCAAAAGCCCTGCGCATGCGTGTTTCTCTTGTGTACTTAAGTATGCAAAGAAGAGTGTTCCAATTTGTGAAACGGCGGCTCGGCGTATCTCCTTGTCGGGCATTCCCGATTAGAGCACTCTTTCCCGCTGTGGTTGTTGCCAGAGCAACACCGTCACACTTCAGCACATACGGGCTTGCCGCTGGGCAGCAATAGCGACAGTCACTGATCCATAGCATTCAATTGTCGAACAGCTCCAAGCACGACAGCTATGGAACAAAAGCCAAGCTGTTGACAATTGACTTGGCATGTCGACTGACAAATATGATGACAAATATATATAGACGGACTCGGAGCTATGCATATTTATGTTGGAGTATATATGTATACACAACTTCCGCTGTGTTGCCCTGAATATTTAAGCTGCTTTATGAGTTTTTAATTGTTGTTTGAACTAATTCTTGACCATTCTCGCTTTTTCCTCTCGTAGCCACTGTTCGCAGTACTTTAGCTGCCAATCCACCGGATGCTGACCAAAAGGGACCCGTCTTTCTCAAGGAACCCACCAATCGCATTGACTTCTCAAACTCCACGGGCGCCGAAATCGAATGCAAATCCAGTGGTAATCCCATGCCCGAAATCATTTGGGTCCGTAGCGATGGCACCGCCGTGGGCGACGTGCCCGGCCTGCGTCAGATCTCGTCGGATGGCAAGCTGGTCTTCCCACCCTTCCGCGCCGAGGATTATCGTCAGGAAGTGCATGCCCAGGTCTACGCCTGTCTGGCACGCAACCAGTTTGGCTCAATCATATCCCGGGACGTGCACGTGCGAGCAGGTAAGTGGTCGGTGTTCTAGAGAGAGCGCGTTGGAGACTACAGAGTGCAGAGCACGTCAATGGATGTTGGTTACCCTACTTCTCAGCGATCGACAAATTTGATTAATCGATCGATAGAACAAAACCATTTTAAGCATAGGGTATATATTTTTCTTATGGTTTTCAAAAGATAGAGCTTGTAATTCAATTCGGCAGTGATATTAATTTTCAATACAAACTATTCTACTTTCGGGAAAGTCAAATTTCCTAAACGCTCGCTGTAGTTAATATAATTCAAAAAAATAGTTTTCCGATGTTTTACTGAACTATTTACAATTATGTAATAAATAGTCAACTGCTTTATAATGTTAACCACATCCAATGCTTGCACTGCACTCAAACAAAATATTTTTTCCAGTTTTTCAGAAAGTTTCAGAACAGATTCATCGGCGTTGGCGAACGTTTTCGGCTGTCCACGTTGCTTTTAGGGCTGTCAACTTCTTCGCTTCTGCCAACCAGGCTTAGTTATCAGCTGCACATGGGAAAGCGTTAAAAAAGTTTCGATGAGTTATTTAAAGGAAATATTTGTTTATATATGCCGCTAAAAGACGAAATATCTGCTGGTCGAATTTGAAAAACCTTTTTCATTCAAATTCGTTGCCCGTTGGCAAATCCCTTTAATAGGCTAGTTCTTTGCTTTTCGCTGTTCGCGCGAAGCTTAAAGCGTTAAAATGTTAATGTCTGACTTTGTCGGTGAAGCTGCCTTGTTTGGACCACCTCCATCTCGTAGTGCAGCGAGGGACTTGCCATATGTCTGGCCTGTCGTCTATGCAATTTCACTGCAATTAATCGTTGTGCAAGCTGCTTGGCAGTGCTGATGATGCCGATGATGTAATTGTCACACCACTGGCCTGTCTTGAAGCTGGAGCCAGAGTTCATAGCAGCGACTCGCCAGGGTTATGTGTTGGGTGCCCAACTGCTCCGCGAACCTATTTATACACACCCTGTCTATACTGTCAGCTAAATCGCTGTGGAAATATCCATTACTTCCGCTTGCATAAACCAGGTCCAAATAGGCCGAAAGTTAATGACTTTTACCTAATTATGTTACCATCATATATGAGCAACCCCTAGGCTTGCCACCTGGCTTAGTCATCGGGCTTCTCTCGTAGCTAGTCGCTCGTAGCTCGACGTGTTTGTCAGCAATTAGCTCACGCCATGAGACCTAACCCAACCTCAGCTATTCCCCTGCTCCATAGTCAGCTCTAGCTCATTATTGTCGTTTGGCTTTGCTTAGCATGAGCGCGTCTCTGTTCCTATTAACTAAGTGAATTTATCATGTTGGCTTAGTGCCAAAAATATGTTTAAAGTGGAGACCGATGATAATGATGGCCAGCCATGTAGCTGCTCGACATGAAATATGGCTGGAGCACGGGCTACACCTCGAAATTCTGCTAGAATTAAATGGTTTTAATTAATAAAGCGCTTGGACTGAGCCTGACTGTGATTATGTTTATTTCGCACTTTCCACTTAATTGGCCGTTTAATTGTTTTCCGACAAACAGGAAATGCGCAAATTGTTTCCAGGAACTCAAGTCGAAAAAGTTGTCATGTTTGCACAGGTGTTTCGAGCGTGAGAATTGTTTGGCCTTATCGTAGAGTTTCATGAAATCATCACTAAACGCACTTCATACCACACCACTTTCCAGTTGTTGCCCAGTACTACGAGGCCGATGTGAACAAGGAGCATGTGATACGCGGCAATTCGGCGGTTATCAAGTGCTTAATACCCTCATTTGTGGCCGATTTCGTTGAGGTTGTCTCCTGGCATACCGATCAGGACGAGAACTACTTTCCGGGCACAGAATATGGTGCGCTGCTTCCAATAGAACAACAAATATAAAAACAAAAAGTCTAGCATAGCACTTTGCACTTCATTCTTAGGCTTAGGTGTACTAAAATCGCATGGCCACGGCAACAATAAGAAAACTCCATCATTCCATTCACGATCTATTTTCCCATCTTACTTTATAAAGATTTATTTTGTTTCTTCTATACGTTTAGTCGTTTCGCAGCACTATGAAGAGGATATACACAAGGCGTTTGTCATACGCGGCAATTCGGCCATATTGAAGTGTGATATACCATCGTTTGTAGCTGATTTTGTAAATGTCATTTCCTGGCATACCGATCAGGAAGAGAATTTCTATCCAGACACTGAATATGGTGTGTGATTTTGGCTCTCTGCCTCTCTCTCCCTCTCTCTCTCTGTGTGTGTGTGTCGGTGTGTGCTTCTGTCTATGAGTGTTTGTGCGTGTGTTGCAAAACAGCACTACTTTAACTACTTCTGCAAACTATACCCCCAACAACAACAACAACAACACTCTCACACACAACCAACACAGAACAACACAGCATATGCCCACAGAATACTCGTGTAAAGTGCAAGTACAGTTAACCAACACTAAAGTACTAAGTACTAGAAACACCCACCAACAACCAACACCAAACTGCTTCACTAATAACTGTAAAATACGAGCGACACAGGTGTATATTGCAATTAGCTAACTCAATTAACCAACACTGGCCAGGCTACCAACAAATAGAACAATTCTCCAAGTTTCGTCAAGTGTGTCCACTTTTGTTTGTCCAATTCTGTTATTGAATATACAAATACTTTAGTTAATTTATTTTTTTGACTTAGCTTTTGACTATGATTCTTATTTTGCTTTGTGGCTTTACTTTAGTCGTTGCCCAATACTACGATACTGATGTAAATAAGGCTTATGTCATACGCGGAAATGCTGCAGTTCTGAAGTGTGAGATACCCTCGTTTGTGGCTGATTTTGTTAGTGTCGTGTCCTGGCACACGGATCAGAATGAGGACTTTTTACCAGGCACCGAATATGGTTTGTGCATTTTGAGGTTCTTTTTTGGAGAGAGTCATGTACAGTTGTGTTTGACCAGCATCATAGAATTTTAAGTGCTCCTCCCCAAACCATTTTTTAATTAACTTTTCTTTTCTTTTGTTTTCTTGTCTTGCATTTATCCTTCTTACAAAATGTATGCTGGCTAATTTTCTCAGTGCGTGTCTATGAGCCATGTTCTTAAACTATTATTAACCTGTGGACTTTCTCAGGGAAGTTGCGCGGCGCATAACTAAATATTTATGTACATCTCATCAAATTGCGCATTAAGGTCCATTAAATGCGCCTGCTACTCTTGTCGCTTAAAAGCTGAACCTCTCTTGTTTCAATTAGGCTGCTGAAGAGTTTCACACGCCCGTAACACGCAAGGTGTTGCCCCATTCCCCCTCCCCACTTGCACTCTCAACACGAAATCATTTTCATTTTCCATTTAACCCCCCCGCCAGTTGTGCAGCAGTTCTACGAGTCGGAGGTTAACAATGAGTATGTCATACGCGGCAATTCGGCAGTTCTCAAGTGTTCCATACCATCGTTTGTGGCGGACTTTGTGCAGGTGGTTTCCTGGCAAGACGAAGAGGGTGAACTCTATGGAACACTCGAGGACCAACAGGGCATGGGTATATAATTTTAGCTAAGCGATTCCACAGTTTATAAGATCTGATCATATTGGAAACTAGCAGTTCCTCTTTTCCCCATAAACCCCTATTTGCTATTTTCTTTTCATTTTACATCTACATTCTACAGTGCGTGGTTTTCATTATTAGCCTGTTCGTTATTTCATAATACTTTCTCAACATTTTGCAGTCGTCAACCAATACTACGAAGCTGAAGTTGTTTCCGAGTATGTTATCAAGGGGAATACGGCAGTTTTGAAGTGCACCATACCCAGTTTTGTGGCAGACTTTTTGCGCGTTGAGGCCTGGGTAGCCAGCGATGGCACGGAGTATATACCGCAGGATGATTTTGGTAGATTCTCCAGATATTGTGGTTGTTATATTTAAGCAGCGGCTTCCCACACCAATTCCCGATTCTTTTTACTCTAATTTTATTCAAATGCTATAACTTTTGCTTGAATTTCCATCTGTTGTCCAGTCGTTAATCAGTTTTATGGCGCCGATATTTTAATGGAGTATGTCATCAAAGGCAATGCAGCAGTACTTAAATGTTCCATACCCTCGTTTGTGGCTGATTTTGTTCGGGTTGAGTCTTGGATCGATGAGGAGGGCACCGAACTGCGCCACTCTGATAATTATGGTATTGGCTAAGCGCAAAACATAAGCTAGTTTAGTTTTTACTAATTTAACACGGGTTTTCATTATCCAAACACCTTTCAACTTACCTATAATTTCTTACTTTCCGCTTGTTTCAAAACATTTTCAGTGGTCAATCAGTTTTATGAGGCCGAAATTATGACCGAATATGTTATCAAGGGCAATGCTGCCGTTTTAAAGTGTTCCATTCCATCGTTTGTTGCTGATTTTGTGCGTGTCGAGTCTTGGATCGATGAGGAGGGCAATGTTTTGTCTTTCTCCGATAATTATGGTGTGCCTCGTCTTGATTTGCAATCCTTAATTTAAATTAGCACCCATCCCAACCAATTCCAAGCTTTATATGTTAACTTGCTTTTATTTTATTTAACATCCGTTTCACGCAGTCGTCTCACAGTTCTATATAACCGAGGCCGAGAATGAGTATGTCATTAAGGGCAACGCGGCGGTGGTCAAGTGTAAGATACCCTCGTTTGTAGCCGACTTTGTGCAAGTTGAGGCCTGGGTGGACGAACAGGGGGTCGAATTGTGGCGGGATAATTCAACTGGCGCCTATGGTACAGTCCAATCAAATGCTATATATACTTATTAGATGTAAACACTTAGTTCTTAACAGCTGTTCCCACTCTTACCTCCATAATTTGAACTTTTGAACTTTAATTTTCTTTGTGAAAATCATTTGCTTCAGTTGTCATACAATCCTATGAATCGGAGGCCGACAATGAGTATGTTATTCGCGGCAACTCTGTAGTTATGAAATGTGAGATACCCTCGTATGTGGCGGATTTTGTTTTCGTCGATCTCTGGCTGGACTCAGAGGGTCGCAATTATTATCCCAACAATGCCGAGGAGACGGGTACTACAATCGATTATAATTCTTCTAATTAATATTCGTAGGGGCGCCAATCCCCAATGTATTGTGTCCACAAAGTTTCCCTTAATTCATTTACTTCCCAAATTCTTTAATCATTTTTTTGCGCCCAACTCTTCGTTTCTCTCCTAGTTGTGCATCAGTTTTATCAGACACGCGTCATCGATGAATTTGTGCTGCGGGGAAACTCTGCCACGCTCAAGTGCCTGGTGCCCTCATTTGTGGCCGACTTCATAGACGTTGAGGCTTGGTTAGATGAGGAGGGGGTGGAAATAATACGCCCACTGCCCGACGAGTCCATGGGTATAGCATTAACTGCAGCTTTTAATCGATTAAGTTAGGCCTTAGTCTAGTTTTTTAGTCAGAACTCTTTTTCCCTGTTTACCTATACTCCAACATTATCTTTGCTTTTTCGAATCATGCCCTGCTTATGTTTCCGCACCCACATTATTGCCATTTCAGTGGTCAAACAGTTCTTTGAGTCGCAAGTATACGATGAGTACGTCATCAAGGGCAATGCAGCTATATTCAAATGTCAGACGCCGTCGTTTGTGGCCGATCACATCGACATAACCGATTGGATTGATACCGAGGGCGGTGTCTATACCAAGAACATAACGGGTACAGCACCTTTGCGTATCTTATTGCCATTGTAGAAACATGAAGGGGCCAACCATCCAACATTATACTTTATGATTTATCCTCGTTTATCTGATATCAGCCTATTTCATGGAAGCCCATCTTCCTATCTCTCTCTCTCTCTGTCTCGTTCACTTTGCAGTTGTGCCACAATCCTACAGCGTCAATGTCATGGATGAGTCCATTCTGCGCGGCAACAGCGCAATCCTTAAATGTCATATACCCAGTTTTGTTGCCGACTTTATTGTGGTCGACTCGTGGGTTGAGGACGAGGAGCGTGAAATATATCCGCAGGCCGATGTCACAGCTAGCGGTAAACCACTAGCTTTAAGTTTTCTAAGTGTTAGCCTTGCTTCTAGTGCCACACACACACAAAACAAATCCCGTCCAAATCAAATTTCAAATTTCAATGCCAGCTTGTTGAACGATCATTCAGTGCCTTGGTCCCAGACTTTCTCTAACAGGCCCCCAACTACTGCGCTGCTAGGCATTCGATTACTTTTGCTTTATTTTCAATTTCAACTTCTCTATCTATTTTTTATTATTTTTATTTTCCGCCCAAACACCAAATCTCTTCTTTTTATTTTCACATCCTTTCCCTCTCCAAACAAACTCCAAGAGTCGCTCCTGACTTGCCAAAAACCATTCACAAGAACCTACCCCTTCATGTAGTTGAAAGTAGCGTTGTTTTGTAGCCTAGTGTAAATAGTTATACTGTAAATATGTATGAACAAAAATGCTAATAATTATATCATCAATTTGCGCATATGTACAGATACAGATAAACATGTACCATATATCATAACCCAAAGGCTGTTTAACAAAAATCATCATATGATAATCCACATCAGCTAAAAATATTGGCATTTTTGTTGTAGCATGAATATCATAAAGAAAAGAAACTGTGGAAATATTTATGCTTTTTATGAATTTATTTACCGAGCAACTCAATTGTATTAAATTTGCGACTGCAAGCTCAAGAAAAATATTCCTTAGCTTAGTTCACATTTCGAGCTAAAGCCTTGCTCTAAGGTTCGGTTCGTCCAACTGGTTTTCTACATCTATGAACCTACGTTTCCCTACGAACCTCAGTTGGTCACATATTTTATAAATTTCAATAGAACATTTACTATAATAATATAGATCAAATTATCGAAAAAGCTGCACTTTTTAGATTTGTCTCATTTTCGAGAAATTAATCAATTTTGCGATATTATATATATATATATATATAATTATATATATAAATTATTATGTGTATTTTACAAACTATTTTTTTTAATTAAACTATGTTCTAAGAGACAAAATATATATTTCAATTTAGTTTGGAATTTCGGAATCGCTTTGATTCGGTTCAAACCCGGTTTGCAGCCTTGCTCAGAATATTAAAACAAAGTATATGTTAATACTATGATTACATTTTCTACAATTTCTTTTCGATAAGAAGACTGCCTGTCATGGTGTATAGTTAGTTTTAAGTCAAATAATTAATTTGCACTAATTTATTGTATTGTATAAAAAATGCAATAAACTATTGTCTGAACCGAATGTTGCTTGTTGTTGTAAGACTGAAAATAACAATAAATATTTAAAGCAAATGCTTGTAAAAAAGTTAAGCAATATTTTCAGCCTTACATAAGCACATGCATATGTAAATGGACTAAAACTTTATCAATTAATTCGCATTGGGAAGCCACATTGCATGATACTAACAATTGACATAATTATTAAATTGCACAAAGCGTTGAGATCTAAGAGAACGAAAACATATGAATGTCTGGCTTATTTTTATATTTCTGTGTCATGTGGCTTTCGATAGCGATGCGAAAAATTCAATTAAAGCAACGATTTTAATTGAGTTTTTTTTTAATTGTCTAAAAAGTAGCTTTGCTGTATGATAGCTTAAGTTTATCCCGCTAACGTCATCACTAATATATTTCTATGAATTACTTTTCAACTCACAACAATTAATATTAGACGGCAAATACCTCGTTCTGCCCTCCGGCGAGCTACACATTCGTGAAGTCGGACCCGAAGACGGATACAAGAGCTACCAGTGCCGCACCAAGCATCGTTTGACTGGAGAGACGCGTCTGAGTGCGACCAAAGGTCGTTTGGTCATCACAGGTAAGTCGGCCTTGTTTGCCAATTGTTATCCTATTGTAAGGACCTCAGTTATCCGTTCTAGTGGCAACACGCAAGGGCAGCTCGGTTAACGGTTAAAACTAATGCCTCGCCCTAAGGTTCAATTCGCATTTGTTTTGGATTAAACCTTGTCTTATCAGATTGCTTATAATTTTCAAAAGAAAACTCTAATTTATCAAATTATTTCTATTTTTATTTTATGCAACGCCAAAAGCTTAAAACTGTTGCAATAATAATTCATGTAGAAAGAAATATTGGCTTAAGCTGGAAAATTTGTTTTGAAATATTTTCGAATCAACTTATCCGGCTTAAGGTTCAATTTAACGTAATTGCAAACTGGAATATCGGGTTCAAAAATAATCAATTATTTATTAATTTCAAAGAAAAAATCACTTAAGAAAACTGTTTCAATAAATTTGCATTCAAAATTGGAAAATAAATTAATAAATACTTGCCAACGGATGGATAACTGAGGGTTAACAGCATTAAGTTCATTTCACATAGTTATATAACAATATATTAAACGTTTATTTTAAATTAAAAAGAACTTTTGTAATTGAAAATGCATTTTAACTGTGTGAAGTTAACTAAGTGTGACAATAAAAGTCTCACGCCTTTGCATTCAGCTAACAATTTTGGCTTGTGACTTTTTGAAATATATTTGGAATATTAAAAAGTAAATTAAAGTAAATTTTTAAAATTTAAAAAGATGATTAAAAGATTATGTGTAATTACTCAATTACAAAAATCTCTGCTTTTTCCATATATTAAAGCGCACATATATTCCAAGTATAGAAAGCGTTACAGGGAAAATGCTATTTGAAAAAAAATGTATATGCTCATTAGCAATTTCCTTGCTTCGCCTGTGAATTACTGAGATTTGAATAGTTCAGTAATTGACATTATTTACAATTTAAAAATATATTTTAGAGCAACAATATTCTGATAAAAACTGATATCCAATATTCAATCAAAAAGATTTTTTGCCTAAAATCTCTTTCTTTGTGAGGAAAAAGCGTGATTATCGAACATCAAAATTGAATCAATGTATACTTGAAACTCATAATGTCTATGCAGTATGGTCAGAAAATTGTTGCTCTGTACTAAATTGAAAACTGCCTGAATGTTGGGATAGGGTACTCGACAATGCTATGAGCTTGAAATAAAGCTAAAAGAGAGAGGAAAATTTAATTGGTCCGTTTTAATAAAGAGCTTGGCTTACCAGAGCCTTACCAGGGCATTATAATTGAATTTCAACTTTCCAAAAAATTTGTCTCAATGCGCCCAAGGTAAGTGCCAACAACCAGTACATAGCTATAGTCATATTTAACCGAAATTAAATGCAAATCTAAAACTTCATTTTCCGTTTCGATTCATTCACAGAACCAGTCGGCAGGGTTTCGCCCAAGTTCCCAACCACACTGACAAGTAGCAGCTTTACGAGCGCGGCCAATAACAGCCTCACTTTGCTGTGTCCCGCTCAGGCATTTCCGGCGCCATTATCTAGGTGGGCTAGCCAATGACAGCTCAGTTAACTCAGACCCAACTTTGGCCAGTTTTCCTCTTCCTGCACAGACTTAATGCTTTTCCCTTTTCAAGAACCCATTGCAAGCGTTGGTCCTCGTCTGCTTTCTGGCAATGATATTAAAGTTGTGCAATACGCTGCAGAGCGTCCCATCACTTTGCTATGCCCGGCACAATCGTACCCTGTGCCCCTCTTTAGGTAAGACTTATCCCAACTTAAGGCAGGCCAAGCCTTGTCAATGTGTAAACAATATATATTCCTCGCCAGAGCCCGTTGGTAGTGTGGGACCACGTCTCACGAGTGGCGATGAGTCTCGCATCCTCAAGGTGCACTTGGAGCAGAGCGCCACGCTCTTATGTCCAGCTCAGGCATATCCGGTGCCATTCTTTAGGTAAACTAGCCCAACATTTAGGCTTTTTTGACATAGACTAGCAATCAAATCACGTTTTATTTTATTCTCTTAAGAGCCCGTGGCAAGCGTTAGTCCAAAAGTTACAGCCGGCGATGATGCCATCAAAATTCCGAAAGTATTACGGGGTCAGAGTGCTACGCTTATGTGCCCAGCTCAAGCCTATCCGGTGCCCTTTTATAGGTAAACTAGCCCAACATTTAGGCATAAATTATATAGTACCTCACATATGTATTTTCGATGCGATCTAGAGCCCGTTGGGAGCGTTAGCCCACAGCTCAATGGCAATGGCAATCAGGAGCACATAACGCTTACTCGTGTTCCGCTAAATCACAGCGTTTCTTTAATGTGTCCTGCTCAGGCCTATCCAGTGCCTTTCTTTAGGTAATGCTCTATATCCCAACATAAGGCTTTATTTTCAACCAAATACGGTATATAGAAGTCATATTCCTTTTTTATTGCTTTTCTCAAGAGCCTGTTGGCAGCGTTGGTCCAAGGCTTACCTCTGGTGATGATTCACGCACAACCAAAGTTCAGCTCTCTAACAGCATTACTTTGCTCTGTCCCGCCCAGGCTTTTCCAGTGCCTTTCTATAGGTAAGCTAGATTCCATTCTCGAATTCAGGCAGTTTCCTCTATTCTCTCACCGTGTCTTACCTTATTTCTCTTATCTTGGCTTTAACATTTGCAGAGCCAGTTGGCAGTGTTAGCCCCAAAATTAATACGGGTGAAGATTACAATCACATTAAGGGCAGGAGCGCTCTAGACTTGAGCTTATTGTGTCCGGCTCAGGCATATCCACAGCCATTCTATAGGTAATATGGACAGCTTGGTTATTCCTTTAGCGAACTAGGGCAGTTTTCAAGATCTAGACTTTGATAAGTCCTCTATAATAGGCTGCATTTCTCAATTACAGAGCCCATTGGTAGTGTTAGTCCTAAAATATCGAATGCGGATGATCTGAAACATGTTAAGGTCAAGAACTTGCATAGCCTGAGCCTCTTGTGTCCCGCTCAAGGCTATCCCCAGCCGGCTTATAGGTAATGCTTTCTATGAAAATCTTAGCGAACTAGCCCAACATCTCAGCTGTTTTGTAGATGCAATTGGAAAGTTTTCCTTTATCGGGCATTTTATCCCATTCGAATTTCAGAGCCCGTTGGAAGTGTAGCACCCAAATTGAACTTTCTCGAACGCTTCAGAATGATGCAAATTCAGGGCGGCACCACTTTCAACATACAATGTCCAGTGCAATCATATCCAATGCCCGTTTTTAAGTAAGACTTTTCGACAACCCTTTTTCAGACCAACATTCAGTTAGTCCCCAAATTTTGATATTAAAGTTAACTACGCTTTCTAGAACCCGTCGGCAGTGTGCGTCCGAAAGTCAACGCCCAAGATAAACATCAGTTTATAGACGTTGAACTAAACAATAGTTATTCCCTGCTTTGCTTGGCACAATCCTATCCCGCCCGCTTTTAGGTGGGTTGCAAAATAACTACAAGTCGTTACCTCGCCTGACCAACGGCAGACAGTTTTCTAGTGCATGTCCTGAACCAAAGAAATTCAAATTTTTTATTGTAGAACCCGTTGGCTCTGTCAAGCCCAAAATAAACGTCCAGGACAAACTACAGACACGCGAGATAGCCCAGCACGTTGGATTTGCCCTGCTCTGCCCGGCGCAATCATATCCCATGCCTGCCTTTAGGTACTCCCATTAAAATTCTGCTGCATGTCTTGAAGCCATTTTGTGAGGATTGCATTCCGCAAATAGCCCAATTTACGATAGGTTGACCAAGGGGAAGACAATATAATTAAAGTGATTATTTTGTTAGACACATTTCCTAATTTCTATCAGGCAGTTTTCAAGTAATTTGAGACACTGTGTTACATTAAAAATGTTTACAGAACCGATAGGCAGTGTTCCGCCAAAGGTTGGCATAGCTGATGAATTGTCCAATACAAGAACTGTGCAAGGTGGCAGATTTAGCCTGAAGTGTCCTGCGCAATCGTATCCCATACCAGCCTATAGGTAGGATTTTTGTCGGAGCCAGTAAGCATTCAGGCAGCTTTCTTGGGCTAGAAAAGGCTTGTCAAAGGCATGTCAACCATTGTGAGTTTTTTTCAGAACCAATTGGTAGCGTTCCACCCAAAGTTAGCATAGACGATGAAGTGGCCAATGCTCGCGCATTTGTAGCAAGAAGTCTGAGTCTTAAGTGCCCTGCACAATCATATCCCATACCCGCATATAGGTATGTTTGCCCAATCCAACTCAACATTCAAGTAGTTGTCAAGACCCAAGCCTGAAATTAAGTCTTTATCCCCGCTAGAGCCTGTCGCCTCTGTCCCACCCAAACTTAATCTGCTCGAGCGAGTGCGCACTATGGAAATACTTTTGGGCTCTAAATATGCCATGCAGTGCCCGGGTCAAGCGTTTCCAGTACCCACCAACAGGTAACCCGATTCCTTCTCAACCTCAGGCTGCTTTCAAATGCGCAACTGCATTCCTGCAGCAAGGCTTTAATGTAATATACAATTTCAGAACCTATTGGATCCGTTCCACCGAAAATCAATAACATAAATGATAAATTTCAATTGATGCAAGTTAAGCTGGAATCCAATTTCGCTATGCAGTGTCCCGGCCAGGCTTATCCAGTGCCTGTAGTTCGGTTAGTTTAATTTTCCATAGCATACGCTAAAGAGACCTAACCAACATTCCGGGTTTCGCCTGCTATCGGAGTTAAATAATCTCATTTTATTTTCTTATACTAGAACCCATTGGTTCGGTGCCACCTAAAATTACGAATCTGCACGACAAGTTTCAGTTTGTTCAAGTGAAGTTGAGTGAGGACTATTCTATGCAATGTCCTGGTCAAGCATACCCTGTACCCATAGTTCGGTTAGTTTTGTTTATTAATTCACTTGTAATTATGATATATTCCTTTATAGAACCGATAGGGTCCGTGCCACCAAAAATCACAAGTCTTCACGACAAGTTTCAAGTGCTGCAAGTGAAGTTGTCTGAGGATTATGCCATGCAATGCCCTGGCCAGGCATATCCCGTGCCCTTAGTTAGGTTTGTTCAAAAACCCCTCGACCACATTCAGTTCTACAGTTGAGATTTAGATACTTAAGCATAAATACATATGTAACTTTTCTTGTAGAACCCGTGGGCTCTGTGGCACCTAAAGTCGATACTCGGGATGAGTTTACATTTGCGCGCACTCAGCTTGGCTTATCCAAGGCGATCATTTGCCCAGCCCAGTCGTACCCCATGCCATCATTTAGGTAATTTGCTCAGCCCAACGTTCAGGCCACATTTCCTGTAGAGGTCTATTGACAAACTATTCATTTCTGCTCACAGAACCCGTCGGCAGCGTAGCCCCTAAAGTTGATATCAAAGATGAGATTAACTACGCTCGTGCAGCTGTGAATCATAGTCTGGCCATAGTTTGCCCAGCTCAATCCTATCCGGTTCCAGCGTTTAGGTAAGCCCCACTCAGCATTCAGGCAGTTTATTTCGAAGCCTCCTGGCTATTTTGTTAAGGTTCTGGCATATTACAGAGCCCGTGGGCAGTGTTGCACCGAAAGTTGATGCCAATGATCGCATTAAATGGGTTGATAAGCCTAAGGGTATATCCCTGAGCTTACTTTGTCCAGCTCAGTCGTATCCAACGCCCGCTGCCCGGTAAGATTCGCCACCATCAAAATTTTCAGGCAGTTTTCTTTGGACCATACGCTGAAGTAGTTAAAGATTTCCAAATTGCTTGCAGAACCTGTTGGTAGTGTGGCGCCGAAGGTGGATGTTAAGGATCGTATAACATGGCTTGATAAGCCTACGGGGCAAGCCTTAAACTTGCTCTGTCCCGCGCAGTCGTATCCCATGCCTGCGTACAGGTACGATTCAAAGGCATATTTAGGCAGTTTTCCAAAAGTTATCTATACTCCAATTCGATTTATTAAAGTCGCTTGCCCAATCAAACTGTTTCAGAACCCGTCGGGAGTGTGGCGCCAAAGGTTGACATGCACGATAAAATGGACTTCACCATAAAAAGTTCAAATACTTCTTTGAATCTGTTCTGCAAAGCTCAAGGCTATCCTATGCCAGCCTTTAGGTACAAAAAATTACGCCCTAATCCTATTCAGGCAGTTGTACCTCTTAGCTATATACGCTCGATTCACATGCTGCTTTAATTGTTGTAGAACCTATTGGCACTGTGGGGCCGAAAGTTGATTTGAAAGATAAAGTTGCAATATCTGTTGCAAATATTGGGCTTCAACTGAGCTTAATTTGTCCTGCGCAAGGCTATCCTATGCCAGCGTTTAGGTAAGGGTGCTCTAAACCAGCAACAGGTAGTCTCAAGAATATATTATATTATAACCTTATGTCCCAATTGAACCCCCAACAGAACCTGTGGGATCTGTTGCACCTAAGGTGGACATGAACGACAAGCTGAAGTTCTCTTCAAAAGCCTTAAATGCATCGCTAAGTATTTTGTGTCCAGCTCAAGGCTATCCAACGCCCTCATTTAGGTGAGAATAACATTCAGGCAGTTCCCTATATAGACGTATTATGCCATCAAATTTGTTAAACGCAGGATGTCCTTGTCACTCTCCTTTTCAGAACCCGTTGGCTCTGTTGCACCGAAAGTCGATATTAATGATAAAGTCAAAATAGCCATCATCAGATCGAATAACGCCTTAAGTTTGGTGTGCCCAGCTCAGGGTTACCCAATGCCGGCGTTTAGGTAATGCACAGTCGAGTACCTTTGAGCCGACCAGTCTTACGATCTTTAGGATATTCTTAAAAGAGGAAATATCTTTCTTTTGAATATTTGCAGAACCAGTTGGCTCAGTCGCGCCCAAAGTAGAAATTAAGGACAAAGCTGGCATATTTTTAGCCAGTTCTGAAAACTCTTTAGCCTTGCTCTGTCCCGCACAGTCATATCCAATGCCCGCTTATAGGTAATGCCTTGCCTGTAAGAATCATGAGTTTCAACTAGCAGCTTTTCCCTGGGGTCGAAGAAAACTGATGCCAGTTGTAACTCCCGATGTTAACCAGCCCAATATTAAGGCAATTTCAGATTTGGGAGTAGTTTATATTAATGCCGTAATGACTTATCTTTGAAATCAAAGATAAATTGGGCATTTTTCTGGCCAAATTCAACAAATCCATGGCTCTGTTATGCCCGGCACAGTCCTATCCCATGCCAGCCTTTAGGTAAGGCCCTAAGCCAGTCTTCTGTCGCATATCCCCCATTTGCATTCAGGCTGTTATTTAGCTGTAGGGTATATTTAAGTATACTCAATATCATTTACAGAGCCTATAGGCAGTGTTGCGCCTCGGGTAAATCGCAAGGATGAGTTCAATCATGATCGCATAAGCAGCACACAGGCCATAGCCCTACAATGTCCCGCCCAATCGTATCCTGTGCCAGCCTATAGGTAAATCGAGTCGAGTATCCCTTGCCTTGCAGTTCTAGTTGTTAAGAGGTACTCTGTGTATTAAGTGGTGGTCTTCTACACGCATTTTATCTTATGCCTCATCTTGCAGAGCCTGTGGGCAGCGTGGCACCACGTGTCAACAAGCAAGATGGCCTGACACGCGACAGCATTCGACTTGGCCAAACCGTTGCCATCTTTTGTCCCGCGCAGGCCTATCCAGTGCCCTTCTATAGGTAATTGTGCGTCCAAAGTTCTCCAATTAAAGCTCAGGCATAGCAAAGTCTTCAAGCATCATTGGCTACAAATTGTAATTAGCCATAAGCCTTCAGCTCCCATCCCCCTCTCAGAGTCGCATGATTAAGCCCATTCATAACGGGCTGGTCAAACAATGACACGCAATAGTTGTGATGGGTTGAGCTCCGAAATTGTTTCCGCACCCCTTCTAAAAACTTGACTACAAATTTCTATGGCCCTTGCCGAACCCATTTAAGCAGTTTTCAAAGTTCGCAACTTGATCCTGTTTTGTTGTTGTTTAACTTTAATAAGTTGTTCAATTTAAGAGCCCGTTGGCAGCGTGCCGCCCAAAATAAGCATCGGGGAGCGACGCAAGGATGCAGAGGTGCCCTTGAAGGGAGATCTGAGCATCTTTTGTCCAGCACAGTCCTATCCAGTGCCAGCCTATAGGTAAGAGGGTGCCCAGGCCTGAAACAAAAGCAGTTTTCATTTAGTACGTAGGAGTAGTCTATTTTAAGCATTTATCAGAATACAAAATTGGTTTTAATAGAACCCGTTGGCTCTGTTGGGCCCAAAATAAGTGTTGGTGAACGTCTCAAAGATGCGGCAGCTCTACTCGGCTCAACGTTTACGCTCTTTTGCCCAGCACAATCCTATCCAGTGCCGGCCTTTAGGTAAATTCCTGTTGTGGCTCCTTTGTCTCTATAACATTCAGGCAGTTTCTCAATTTAAATTAAAGATGATAACCAGTGTAATGTTTATGTTTTCTTAGAGCCCGTTGGCAGCGTAGCGCCTAAAATCAGTGTTGAAAATCGTCTTAAAAACGCCGAGGCTCAATTAGGCGGCAGCTTTACGCTCTTTTGTCCTGGCCAGGCTTATCCAATGCCATTTTTTAGGTAAATCCATAACTTTTGCAAAGTTCAGGCAGTTTTAGTACTTTAGACGTTTACCTTCCACTTTTAATGCTTATATTTCAATTCGATATCTCTAGAACCTGTAGGCACTGTGGGTCCACGGCTAACCTCAGGCGATAAGACTCGCAATGTGGATGTTTCACTAACTGGCAGCTTTACTCTGCTCTGTCCCGCCCAGGCCTATCCAGTGCCATTTTTTAGGTAAAACTCAACCGAAACCAACTTCAACAGGCATTCAGACAGTTTTCGATTAAACCCTATGCAGTTTTCATATCATACATTCCCCCATCATTTTCAGAGCCAATTAGCGGCGCAGCTCCCCGGGTCGCCCTGATACAGAAAAACAATCTGGAATATGTTTCTGTGCAAGATACAGTGGCCATAGTTTGCCCAGCACAGGGTTATCCAGTGCCTGCCTTTCGGTAAGGTAACAGGAAAAGTACCCTACAATAAGTAATCAGGCAGATTTCAGTTTTACTTTGCATTTTCTTTTGGTATTTCTTAAATGTAAATGATTTTTTTCCTTTAGAGCCCATTAGCAGCGCAGTGCCCAAAGTTGTTTCCCTGGCCAAATTTGATATGAAAACTTATGCTGGCTCGAGCACTTTGTCCTTACTGTGTCCTGCTCAAGGTTATCCAGTACCAGTCTATAGGTAAAAGCTCAAGCTCTAGTGCCCAACATTTCAGGTGGTTCAGGTGGTTTATCCAAGCTCTATGTTTAGTTTGATGCAATTTTTCAGAGCCTGTCTCGAGCACTGCTCCCAAAGTGCCGCCACTTCAGTCGCGTCCCTTAATTGTGGCTGGTCACTCCAGCATTTCCATATTGTGCCCAGCTCAGGGATATCCCGCGCCTAGTTTTCGGTAAGCTTTGTCCAGCTCTATTCACCAACATTGAGGCTGTATATTAAGCTTAGGTTAGGTTTTCTCCAATTGATTATTTCGTTGCCATTTTCCAGAGCCCATTGCCAGCAGCCCGCCCAAGATAAATGCACTGACGTATAAGCCCAACACTGCTCAATTCCATTCTGCCACTGCAATTCTTTGTCCCGCGCAAGGTTATCCAGCTCCTAGTTTTAGGTGCGTTAATAAGAGGGGCTTAAAGCGTTATTCTAAACCAACATCAGGCCAGAGATTATTATTTTTTTCATTATTTTTCTCGAACAATTCACAGAACCCATTTCAAGCACAGCCCCAAGAACACCAGCCCTGGTCCAGAAACCTCTCGAGCTGCATCAGAACTATTCGATTTCATTGCTTTGTCCAGCACAGGGTTATCCGGCGCCTAGTTTTCGGTAAGCCGAAACTGTCAGGCACCCAACATTCAGTTAGGTTGATGTTTTTTGGCGATGTACAAGAACTCTGTTGTCTATTTAGAGCCCGTGGGCGGTAAGGCACCCACTCTGCTCTCCAACGACATCAAACGCTCTTGGATCGAACGCATGCTGTCCACCAATTTGGCGCTTTTTTGTCCCGCTCAAGCTTATCCAGTGCCCGCATTCAGGTTAGAATAGTTAAAGACTAAAAAATAAACAGCTGAGAGGTAGCAATTGCGGTCAACCTTTGAGGGATTTCAGCCAGTTTCTTTTTGTTTTTTTTGTTGCAGAGCCAGTTTCAAGCACGGCCCCGCGAATACCTTCGATAATGAGTAAACCCTTTGAGCTGCACTTGGGTACAGATATATCGCTGCTTTGCCCAGCTCAGGGTTATCCAGCACCAAGTTTTGGGTAAAATAATTGTCTTCTTTGCCCTATATCAACATTCAAAGGCTTCTGTTAGATAGTTCCTAAATGCATGTTCCCACACAGAACCCGTTTCGGCCAAGGGTCCCACTCTCTCCATTGACACGAAATGGTCTGGGATTGAGCGGCAGCGCGGCATAGACATCGTGCTGTTGTGCCCGGCGCAGGCATTTCCTGTTCCTATCAGCAGGTTAGTCAGAAACCCGCAACCCAATCGGGGCACAATGCGTTCCTTTATTTATGCATAAGGCGTGTGAACTTTAACCCCGAGCGAGGGGCCAAACGCTGGTTCATTCATAAAATGTGCACAAACACATACATACGTCAAATAGGCGCACAAACGCTCATAAAAAGTAAGCTAAATAAACAAACCGTAGCCGGTGGCAGCGGGCGAATTCATAGAAAAGCGCCGCAAAAGGCAATCAAATGCAGCCGCCGCCCCCCTCCCCCCCACACTTGTGTCTATCGATGGCTTTGCGCTTGTGTGCGTGTCTGTTTGTAAACAACAGCTGATGCGACTTGTGTGCGCTCTCTTCTGCTCTCTTTGCCAGTGCGCATGCTCGTAATCCACACGAAATTTCCCAAACAATTACCCCTACATGCGCGCGCCTTTTGTTTGTGTGGATTGTGTGGACTGCATGCGTCTCGCTCGCACACCGGTTTGTTGAATGAACGCACGTTATTGGGTCAACTTTCGCTTGTTGTCTTTGGCTCGGCTCTTGCCCGTCCACCTGTTGCCGCACGCATACACAAGGTGCGCATGCCCCAACGGGGCGGGTAGCTGTTGTTATTGTTGTCGGTATTTCGTTAACCTTAAGCTTAACATTGACCCCAATTAAATATGCATTGTGCGCGCCTGTTGTTGCCGGCTTTCCCTCTTCTTCTATTACTTTTCGAGTTTATGTTTGAAAAGTTCAGCGCCTTTGGGGGTTGCGTTAGCTTGTGCCGTCTGTGTCAACAGGTCACGTGCAAAGTGCAAGTACATACAAAAGAGGTCAAAGTTGAAGTTTTTTTTACTGTCTGAAGTTGGTGAATGCAATATTTTTGCTGCTTGCGTGTGACTTTTGTCTGACTTTTTATACTATTGGCGCTTGCTCCTAGTGTCTTCCAACCTGTTGGCATTGCTTAGTCACAATTTCACTTTTTCATTTTGAGTGAGGTGCAATGGTTAAAGGGCGCAAGTTGCAGGCTTCCCATTCATTGAGGCAGTTTTCGTAAGACCCGTTTAAACTATCTCAAATGATAACTAAATGTCAAATGTAGTTACTGCTCGATCTACCTGACATGTGCCCTTCAGGTGTTTTCACATTCAGTACAAATTTAATGTACTCATAAATGACTCATAACAATGACAAAGTGGCGATTACCAAAAGGAGAGGAAAGTTGTGCACTACAAGATGATATAGTTTAAGCAGACTCTTAACTGTTTCTAGCGTAACTTTAAAATGATAACCTTTATTTTCTTAGAGCCCATTGGTTCAAAGGCGCCGGCTGTGCCCACGGGCGTGCAGACATTCCAGCAACATGTTCCATTGGGCTTCAGCTTTGCGATGCTCTGCCAGGCTCAGGCATTTCCAGTGCCTGTTTTTAGGTAATCCGAGCGTAGTATTCACCACCCAACATTCAGTCAGTTACTTCTTCTTACTCCAAACAAATAATAACGCGTTGTCTGATATAATTCAAGAACCTGTTGGCTTCAAGGCGCCCAGTTTTCCCAGCGTTGCCTCAACATTTACCATACATGCGCCCCAGCATAACAGCTTGGCCTTGACCTGTGAAGGCCAGGCATACCCGGTGCCAGTATTTAGGTAATCAGAAAAGAGAACTCATCAGTAAACTGTTGTCTTAGTCGAGGGCTTGGACCAACGCTTGTCAACTGGTTCTATGGGAACACTTTAATTATGGCATTGATTACTTTTATTTTAGAGCCTGTCGGCGCAAAGGCACCCACTTTTTCGAGCGACTCCAAGGGCAGCATATTTGAGCGTTCCATTAATGCTAGTTTTGCCTTGTTGTGCCAGGCGCAAGCCTTTCCCGTGCCCATCATTAGGCAAGTTTAACGAGTTATCTTTACTGTCAGGCAGTTTTCGGTTGTATTTGAGGAACAAAATATTTATCGTGCCATGATTTTGCAGAACCCATTGGCTCCAGGGCTCCCACGTTTTCGACGGACTACAACTCTTTTTCCTATGCACGTGCCGTGGGTCAAAGTTTTGCTCTGCTGTGTCAGGCGCAGGCATTTCCAGTACCCGCCATGAGGTAGACTCAAGTCTTAGTTTGCTTTAAAATAATTCAGGCAGTTTTCGTATTCTCTTTAGTCTATTTATGATTAATGATATTTACAGAACCCATTGGCGCCAGAGCGCCAACCTTTTCAACTGATTCCAATTCGTTCTCATATACCCGAGGCGTGGGTCAAAGCTTTGCGCTGCTTTGTCAGGCCCAAGCGTATCCTGTGCCTGCAATGAGGTACTAGTCCCTTTATTAAACTCTTCTCGAAACTATCAGGCAGTTTTCAATAGTTAATTTTTTAATCCAAGTCCTGACAGCTTAAATTTCGCATTTTTCAGAACCTGTCGGTGCAAAGGCGCCAACATTTGCTAGCGCTTCAAAAATCTCTAGTTTACTCGGGCCTAGCTCAAGCGATATAGTCTTGCTCTGCCAGGCTCAGGCATACCCGGTGCCATTTATTAGGTAAAAGTTAAGACAGTTTTCGATTAATCCCATACAAATATTAGCATTGCCAGCTGGCTTTCTGTTTGAATCGCATTTTTGAAATACATTTTTATTTTGCCCGTGTATTTTTAGAACCTGTCAGCGCCAAAGGCCCCACTTTCGCAACCGATATGAAAAGCTACACATTTGTGCGGCAATATGGGCAAAGTTTCGCACTTCTTTGTCAGGCTCAGGCGTATCCTGTTCCCCTGATCAGGTAGCCTTAACATAGCTCTAAGTATTCATCAACCAGTTCAGTCAGTTTTACGCTATTATCTTGTTGCCCATAAACTTTATATAATCTCTTGTAGAGCCCATTGGGGCAAGGGTGCCCAGTTTTTCAGGCGAGTCGAAAAGCTTTACATTTGTCAAGGAGATCTCGACCAGCTTTGCCTTACTCTGTCAGGCTCAAGCGTTTCCCGTACCCATCATACGGTTAGTTGTACAGTGAATCACCAAGCGGGCAGTTTTCAATTAGTATTCTATAATCCTGATCGGCTGTCAATGATGCTTTGCAGAGCCTGTGGGCAGTGTGGCACCTAAGATTTCCGGTGGTCGTTTACAGGAAATAACAATAGCAGCTGCCAACGATTTGGCCATTTTGTGCCTCGGTCAATCGTATCCAACACCAGCCTTTAGGTAATCTTTGTACAGTCTAAGCGAGATTCAGGCAGTTTTATGTGGTTATTTCTGCCATTAAACCAGACTTGATAATCGAATTTATTTCAGAGCCCATAGGTAGCGCAGCGCCCACTATATCGGGTGATCGTTTGCAGGAGCTAACTCGCAGGACGGGTCTCAGCTTTTCCATACTATGCCAGGGTCAAGCATATCCCATGCCTGCTTTTAGGTACTCATCACCCTATTCGAATGTTTTAGACTTATCGTTCAGGCAGTTTATACAGATTTCGCGTTTGAGCATTCAGTAACATTTTGGACTTGTCAACTTTACAGAGCCCATTGGTCATGTTAAGCCGCGCATTGCTGTCAAAAGCATAGAAATCAATGAGGTTCCCTTGACTGAAACATTTGTAGGCCATTGTCCGGGGCAGGGCTATCCCGTGCCCATTTATAGGTAGATGATTTTTTCGTAGGGCGTTTGTCTATCTGTCAGGAACTTTTCCCCCAATCCTTAAAGTGGCGCACAGAATAAGCAAACGTTCCGAGCACAACTCACAGCTAGGGTAAGTATTTTCGGTATATTTGACAGTGCCAAAATTCAGGTAAGTATTCCAGTTCAAGCTCCAAGCTGTGAGTGTTATTAGCTTTCCTAACACTCTGTGTGACGTTTGCTCCTTTTGTGCCCGCCCTCCCGCTGCCAACTTGAAACGCTTGAATCGCGTCGACTAATATGTGCCTCTCGTTGCAGGTGGTACAAATTCATTGAAGGAACCACCCGTAAACAGGCTGTGGTGCTGAATGATCGCGTCAAACAGGTTTCGGGCACACTCATCATCAAGGACGCCGTGGTCGAGGATTCGGGCAAATATTTGTGTGTTGTCAATAACTCGGTGGGCGGCGAAAGCGTTGAGACTGTCCTGACCGTAACCGCGCCGCTCTCAGCTAAAATCGATCCACCCACGCAAACTATTGACTTTGGACGTCCCGCCGTGTTCACCTGCCAGTACACCGGCAATCCGATTAAGACCGTTAGCTGGATGAAGGACGGCAAGGCCATTGGACACAGTGAGCCAGTTCTCCGCATCGAATCGGTTAAGAAGGAGGACAAGGGCATGTATCAATGCTTTGTGCGCAACGATCAGGAATCAGCAGAGGCTAGCGCAGAGCTAAAACTTGGCGGTCGCTTCGATCCGCCCGTCATCCGCCAGGCTTTCCAAGAAGAGACCATGGAGCCTGGTCCAAGTGTATTCCTAAAGTGCGTAGCCGGTGGCAACCCTACACCCGAGATCTCCTGGGAATTGGATGGCAAGAAGATTGCCAACAACGACAGATATCAAGTGGGCCAATATGTTACTGTAAACGGCGATGTGGTTTCCTATTTAAACATAACCTCCGTGCATGCCAACGATGGTGGCCTCTACAAATGCATTGCCAAATCCAAAGTGGGCGTGGCTGAGCACTCCGCCAAACTAAATGTCTACGGCTTACCCTACATTCGTCAGATGGAGAAGAAGGCAATTGTTGCTGGTGAGACCCTAATAGTCACATGCCCCGTTGCGGGTTACCCGATTGATTCCATTGTCTGGGAGCGTGGTAAGTGATGAGATGTCGATTTTAATATATGCCGGTTGCTAAAACTCATATTTGCTTAGATAATCGCCCTCTGCCCATCAATCGCAAGCAGAAGGTCTTCCCCAATGGCACACTTATTATCGAGAACGTTGAGCGCAATTCGGATCAGGCAACCTACACTTGTGTGGCAAAGAATCAAGAGGGTTACTCCGCTCGTGGCTCACTGGAGGTGCAAGTCATGGGTAAGTTAAGCATTTTGATTACTGCGCCAGCTTCTCTCAAGGAAGTTGCGCGCCAGCTTATCTTCTTGGGCGGGTTGAATTTTCAGCATCGCGAAACCCTGCAACGCTGGTCGCTCTTTTCACTTCAATAAATTATTCGTCCAACCTTAGTGCCGCCACAGATAGTGCCCTTTGACTTTGCCGAGGAGGCCATCAATATGAACGATATGGTGTCGGCCACCTGCACGGTCAACAAGGGCGATACACCACTCGAAGTGTATTGGACTACAGCACCGGAACCGAAGCTCGGCGTGGCGCGTCTCATGTCAAACGATGGCATCTTGATTACCAAGACGACGCAGCGCATCAGCATGCTGAGCATTGAGTCGGTCCATGCCCGCCACAGAGCCAACTACACCTGCGTAGCCCGCAATGCTGCCGGCATTGTCTATCACACGGCAGAGCTGCGTGTCAATGGTGATGCTTCTCTCTCTCTTCCACTCTCTCTCTCGATCCGCTTAGTAGTTGTGCATTCTTCTAGACCGATTGTTACGAGTAGTCTAACGTTATAATTTGTTAAACCCTCCCATCAATCCAAGTACTGCCTCAGATAGTGCCCTTTGAGTTCGGTGAGGAGAGCGTCAATGAGCTGGACATGGTGTCCGCCTCCTGCACAGTCAACAAGGGCGATCTGCCCATCGATGTGGCTTGGACCAAAAACGGCGGTCGTGTCTATACCAACGATGGCATTGTGGTCACCAAAACCAGCACGCGCATGAGCGTCCTAAGCATTGAATCCGTGCGAGCTCGTCACGCGGGCAACTACTCCTGCGTGGCCACCAACAATGCGGGCGACAGCAGACATTGGGCCATCCTGGCCGTCAATGGTTAAGAGTTTTATTAGTTCGCTTGTTCACTTTCAGCAACTTTAGCGTTTCATTTGCTTTGATTTTGTTTTCCCAAAACCCACCCAGTCTTGCCTCAGATAGTGCCCTTTGACTTTGGCGATGAAAGCATCAATGAGCTGGACATGGTATCAGTTTCGTGTACTGTCAACAAGGGCGACTTGCCCGTGGATATTTATTGGACCAAGAACGGAGGACGCCTCTATACCAACGATGGCCTGCTGGTCAACAGAAACAGCCAGCGACTGAGTGTCCTTAGTATCGAATCCGTGCGAGCTCGCCACGCGGGCAACTACTCCTGCGTAGCCACAAACAACGCTGGGGCCACCAGGCAATCGGCCATGCTGGCGGTCAATGGTTAATCCTTCAGTGACATGTTGCTTACATTCTACTTTCGTTGCTTTTGTTTGCTTTTACTTGATCAAAAATCCCACCCACCCCATACAGTTCTGCCCCAGGTGATGCCCTTTGACTTTGGGGAGGAGAGCATCAATGAATTGGACATGGTCTCAGCCTACTGCACAGTCAACAAGGGCGATCTGCCACTAGACATTGCTTGGACCAAGAACGGCGGGCGGGTCTTCACCAACGATGGCGTTGTTGTCACCCGCAACAGCCAGCGCATCAGCGTCCTAAGCATTGAATCCGTGCGAGCTCGCCATGCGGGCAACTACTCCTGTGTGGCCACTAACATTGCCGGAGAAACCAGGCAATCTGCCTTGCTGGCAGTCAATGGTTAAGCTTTAGTTCTGCTTGCAGTAGCTCCAGTTTATCCTTTAGCTTATGTTCAGTTCTGTCACCCAACCCGATCCGGTATTATTTATTTGTCAGTGCCACCATCAATTGCACCCTTCTCGTTCGGCGACGATCCCGTAAACACTGGCGAAAATGCTGGCGTTCAGTGCATGGTGCAAAAGGGCGATGTGCCCATAACCATCAAATGGACACTCAATTCGCGACCCATTATCAACGGCGAGGAGGGCATTACCATACTGAAGCTATCACCAAAGACTAGTGTCCTCAATATAGCCGCCGTTGAGCAGTACCATCGGGGCATATTCAAGTGCATAGCCGAGAATATGGCAGGATCTAGCTATACCACATCCGAACTGAAAGTCAATGGTATATGGCAGCATATTGTGATCTTATAACTGATGCCTTGTCCTAGCTTTATAAATTAGTTAACCCTTTTAAGTTCTTCATTTATAATTTGATACATTATTCACACAGTGCCACCCCATGTCCTGCCCTTTAGCTTTGGCAGTGAGGTCTTCAACATGGGTGATGTTTTGAGCATTACTTGTGTCGTGCTAAAGGGAGACTTGCCGTTGGCAATATTTTGGAGTCTGAATAATGAGACCATTGAATCGGGACAGGATGGCTTTACGGTCATGCAGCTAAACAGTCGTACCAGTTATCTCAGTGTGGATACCCTCGAGGCCAAGCATCGCGGGGCTTATAGCTGCATCGCCCAGAATCTGGCGGGTCGGGCTATATATGCTGCTGATTTGCAAGTTAATGGTGGGTCGTTCACTAGCTTCAAAGTATTCTTCTCTCCTAGCCGCCTGCTTCTATTGCTTTCCTATCTATTAACAATATTCTGGTTTATTCGGTGGTTCTGAGCTAAACCGTGTCTGCTAAATAGGGTTAACCTAGACGAACTAAAGTGAGGAAACCATAAACATTTTTTTTAAATCAGTTGCACCCCAGATAAGTTCGTTTTCCTTTGGGGATGAGCCACTAAACCGCGGTGAGGTGGCCAGTGTAACTTGTGTGGTGCCGAAGGGCGACTTGCCCCTGGATATATACTGGACCTTAAATTCGGCTCTGATAGTCAATGGTGAGCTCGGGTTCACCATAGTGCGACTCAACAAGCGTACCAGTTCGCTGAACGTGGACTCCTTGGAGGCCGCTCATCGGGGAAGTTATAAATGCATAGCCAACAATTCGGCTGGCTATGCTGAATATGTTGCCATACTAGAAGTGAATGGTTCGTCATGTTGATAGAAATCGAATTAAGTTATAGTTAATTATTGGTTGTTTTTATTTGATACTCACCTCTTTTGTTGTCCCGACCCCCATCATAAAAGTGCCTCCACAAATACAACCATTTGACTTTGGCATCGAGCCCGCCAACACTGGCGAAATAGCTGGTATATTTTGTATGGTGCCTAAGGGCGATTTGCCCATGGAAATGCGTTGGACCCTAAACTCTGCTCCCATTATAACGGGCGAGCATGGCTTCTCCTTGTCGCGCCTGAATCCACGCACCAGCTCTCTGAACATTGACGCACTGGAGGCTCGACATCGAGGACTGTACAAATGCATTGCCACAAACAAGGCGGGCAGCGCCGAATATAGCGCTGAATTACATGTGAATGGTTTGTGCGGAAGTCGTGGGACTTTTTAGGATCATAATGCACTTAGCTCATATACATTTTGATTATTTTATGTTGTTCCATTTGTTTGATTTGTCTGAACTAACACCACAACTAACCCCTTCAAGTGCCACCGCAAGTGCTGCCCTTTAGTTTTGGCGAGGCGGCAGCCGACGTGGGCGACATCGCCAGCGCGAATTGTGTGGTGCCCAAGGGGGATTCACCCTTGGATATACGCTGGTCCCTTAACTCAGCGCCCATCATTAATGGCGAGAACGGCTTTAGCTTGGTGCGCTGGAATCAGCGAACGAGCATGCTGAATATCGATTCGCTGAATGCGTTCCATCGCGGTGTTTACAAGTGTACGGCCAGCAATGAGGCTGGGAGCAGCGAATCTGTTGCTGAATTGCAAGTCAATGGTTTGTTTGCCCAGATAAGATACTAAATTAGTCAACATACTGAACTATGCTTAAGTAGCTAGCACTAAATGTTTACTGCTGAATTCGGAGTTTCATGTTGGAGCAATGAATTTACTTGAAGATTTGTAAAAAGCATTCAAGACTGCTGAGCAGCCATGAATTGTTGTTGTGTTATGTGTAGTTATCGAGCTGTTTTGTCTAGTTTCGAGTTTTTCTATATTTCGCCCAGTACCGCCACAAGTAATGCCCTTTGTGTTTGGTGATGAGCCCTCCAACTACGGGGACAGCACCGCCGTCCAGTGCATGGTGTTCAAGGGGGATATACCTCTGCAGCTACACTGGACCCTGAACGGACAGCCCATAACGAACGAGAATGTGGGCATACGAATTATAAAAATGTCACCGAAACTGAGTTCATTGAGCATCGACTCCATCAATGGTCATCATCGCGGGCTCTTTAAATGCATTGCCAGCAATGCGGCGGGCAGCGCCGAGCAAACAGCCGAACTAGTTGTTAATGGTTCGATCTATATTTAACCTTGTGATCTGATCAATTATTCGTAGTTTATTTTTTTCGTTTATACCTTGATACCTTGATTTTCAAACCCCAACCGCAAACATCCCACAGTACCCCCACAAATTAGACCCTTCGACTTTGGCAATGAGGCATCCAACTCTGGCGAGACCATGGGCATACAATGCACCGTCATCAAGGGGGATCTGCCCATTGAGATTAGCTGGGCGCTGAACAATCAGGCGCTTACTAGTGGCGACTGGGACGTGGTTATTGGCCGTATGTCTAGCAAATCGAGCACCCTTAATATTGACTATATAGCTGCCGAGCATCGGGGCATCTACACCTGCCGAGCTCGGAATCGAGCTGGCGAAAGCAGCTACAGTGCCGAGCTGAAAGTCAACGGTGACCCTTAACACATACCAGTAGACAATAAGTATTGAGATTACTTTTCTTGATTTCTTTGTAATTCCGTTTGGTTTGTCATGTCCACTCCCAATCCTGACCCAACTCCTCTGGCAGTGCTGCCCAGCATACATCCATTTAGCTTTGACGCCGACGCCAATGAGGGCGACAGCGTGCAGTTGACCTGCCATGTGGCCAAGGGCGATCTTCCCTTGAGAATACGCTGGACCCACAACGACTTACCTCTGTTCCCACATCTGGGCGTGATGGCCAGCAAAATAGGCGAACGCATAAGCCTTCTGACCGTGGAGACCGTCAAGGCGGTGCACTCGGGCAACTACAGCTGCGTGGCGAGCAACACCGCAGGAAACAACAGCTACGCCGCGGAGCTGTTTGTCAATGGTCTATCTACCATTTATTTAGTATTTCAGGATCCTTTATTTGTATATTCGTTTTGGTTCGTAACTCCCGCCTAACACTCTACACTCTCTCATACATTGAACCCAGTGCTGCCGCAGATAGTGCCATTTGCATACGAGGATGTGATCAATACGGGCGACTCCATTGACTTGTTTTGCCAAATTCAAAAAGGAGATCGTCCCATTAAGGTGCACTGGAGCTTTGAGCGCAGTGCCAGCGACAGCGATGCCAGCGGCGATATGCTCCAGCCGCAAATGCGCACCAATCGCATCAGCAGCAAGACCAGCATGTTGTCCATCCAGAGCGCAAGTCCAGCTCATACGGGCACCTACACATGCATTGCCAGCAATGCGGCGGGCACAACCAGATACGGTGTCAACCTGACTGTCAATGGTATTCTTCGCTTCGATTCGATTCGATTAATGGGGTAGTCTAGTGTCACCTTCGGAAGTTGGTTGTGGTTACGTTTAACGAACTAACTTCGTTGCTTAACAGACCCAGTTTGATTTGATACTAATCCAGCTAATCCAGCGTAATGGAAATACTTACATCTATCTACATACATACTTCTTAACCTGTCTATCACCTACACCTCTGCTAACAATGACTCCAACTGCTCTTAAGTGTCGCCCAAGATCGCACCCTTCGACTTTGGCGAGGAGCCACTGAACTACGGGGAGCCCGCCTCCGTGCAATGCACAATTCTAGGCGGCGATCTGCCCATTAATGTCACCTGGCTGCTTAACAATGCCACTATTGATAGCTACCATGACATTTCTTACTCTCGAATTGGCAAACGGATCAATGTTCTGTCCATCGAGTCGGTGGCCGCTCATCACGCCGGTCTCTACTCGTGTCATGCCCAGAACAAGGCAGGCTTGACAGCCCACTCGGCGCGTCTGATTGTGAATGGTTTGTCAGCCGACAGAATGAGAATCTATTTAATTGTGTAGCATCTAAATTGATTTGCCAGATTTATATTTATGTTTTTGGTTTACTTTTGTTGAATTCCCACGCATGTCCAGTGCCTCCCAAGATAACACCCTTCTCCTTTGGCACGGAACCCATGAATTTCGGTGAGCCTGTGTCGGTGCATTGCACCATCTCGGGCGGCGATTTGCCTGTTTCGGTCATTTGGACATTGAATCGCCATCCGCTACTGCCGGAACTGGAGATATTCACAGAAAAACGTGGCCAGCGCATACACAACCTAATGATCGATGCCATTGAGGCGAAGCACGCGGGCAATTATACGTGCATTGCCAGCAATTCAGCGGGTCGTGCTGAGCATTCAGCTGAGCTCATTGTCAACGGTGCGTGGCCACAAAGTTTATAGACTTACGAGTATAAAAAAACATCTATTTGGAGACTCTTTCTATGCCCTTGCAGTGTCGGTGTTTTGTAATTGCAAGGGTATATTCGCTTCGGTGTCACCGAGGAATCAAACTGTAGTTCTTCTAATTGTCATCCTTCCATGTCCCCTTACTTACATTTATATGCTGCAGTGTTGTGTGTTGTTGTATTTTGTGTAGTATATCAGAGAATCGAGCTTACAAAATGAAATCTCTTTTGGTCTTATCGCAAATAATACGTAACCTCTATATAGCTGTACCCCGCATAAGCCCGTTCTCCTTTGGGGATGAGTCCATGAGCTATGGTGAATTTGTGAACGTGCAGTGTACCATATCGGGCGGTGATTTGCCCGTAAACATTACCTGGACGCTGAATGATAAGCCCTTTGAGGACTACCTAGAAATACTGACAACCAAGCGAGGCAAACGCATCAACGAGCTGACCATCGAGGCGGTCTCGGCCAAGCATGCGGGCAACTATTCCTGCATAGCCGAGAATCGAGCGGGTCGTGTTAACCATACGGCCGAGCTTAAAGTGAACGGTTAATACTCTGCATTACCCTAACATGTAGAATAATTATTTGGTTTTATTTATTTAATCCTCCCCCCACCTCTGTTAATCAATCTTCATCTTAAGTTGCGCCCAAAATTGCCCAATTCAACTTTGGGGAGGATCCCTCAAACTTTGGCGAGTCGGCGAGCGTGCAGTGTCTGGTCACCTCGGGCGACTTTCCTGTTAGTTTCGCTTGGCTCTTCAATGGACGCGAAATCAGTGAGAATGTCTACGACGTGTCGATGGTGAAATTGGGCAAGAAAATCAGCGCACTGTCAATTGACTTTGTGCGCGATCATCACGCGGGCAACTACACCTGCGTGGCCGTCAATAGGGCCACTTCGGTGAACTACACCGCCGAGCTGGTGGTGAATGGTACACAAAGCCTGTCAACTGTCAACTGCATTATTTTCTGTTTTTATCTTCTTCTTATTTTGTTGCCTATTACCCGAACCAACCCTTCCAAATCAAGTACCCCCCAAGATTGCACCTTTTGACTTTGGCGATCATGCCATAAACTTTGAGGAGTCGGTGTCGGTTAATTGCCTCATCTACTTGGGCGACCTGCCCATGGATATCACATGGCTCTTTAACGGTGCGCACATTCAAGCCTATACAGGCGTGTCCATAGTTAAGGGAGGCAAGAAGGCGAGCATCCTGACCATAGATTCGGTGCATGCGGGTCATGCAGGCAACTACACTTGCAAGGCGCGCAACGATGCGGACTCGGCGGAGTACACGGCCGAGTTGATTGTGAATGGTATACATAGTACTATATGTGGTCATCAATTGCATGATCTGTGATTTTTCTTTGACTTTTGCTATGATTTTCATTACGTAACACACACGATTCTACCCACAGCTCCGCCCAAAATAGCGGCCTTTGATTTCGGCGGAGCACCGGCTAACTTTGAGGATTCTGTCTCTGTCAATTGCTTGGTGACCTCGGGTGACCTGCCCATTGAAATTGAATGGTTGTTCGAGGGCTTACCGGTCAACTATGCTGCTGGTATTTCCGTGCTCAAAGGTGGCAAGCGAACCAGCCTCCTGACTATCGACTCAGTGCATGCAGGACATGCGGGCAACTACAGCTGCAAGGCGAAGAATAAGGCTGCCAGCAGCGAATTCTCAGCAGCCCTCATTGTCAATGGTTGGCAAGAGCATGACATCTATTATATCTATATCTTCTATAAGAGTTCCGTTTGATTTAAGACTTATTTCTTACTATTGTTGGATCCCCTTTATCCTTTCTGCTGCTCCCAAGTACCACCCAAAATAACACCCTTTAGCTTTGGCGAAGAGCCCGCAAATGTTGAGGACTCTGTCTCGGTGACATGTTTGATCTCGAGCGGAGACTTACCCATCGACATCGAATGGTTGTTCAATCACTACGGTATCAGTTCGTACTCGGGTATAATGGTCATGAAGGGCGGCAAGAGGAACAGCGTCCTGAGCATCGACAATGTGCATGCCAGCCATGTGGGAAATTACACTTGTCGTGCCAGGAACCAGGCAGCAGCCGTCAATTATACAACCGAACTGATAGTGAATGGTATTTAACAGAACTAAAAGCCACTGCTACACAGACTAGTTTTTCATTTTCTTTTTGTTGCTACTATTCCGTTGAAAATATCTTTTTGTTTTATATATAACACACATCTGAATTATTTTGGTATCTTAAGCACCGCCCAAAATCACGCCCTTTACTTTCGGAGAGGAGCCTACAAATGTTGAGGATTCAGTGTCGGTAACTTGCCTGATCTCCAGCGGCGACTTACCGATCGATATCGAATGGTTTTTCAATGACTATGGCATCAGCTCGTACTCGGGCATAAACGTAGTGAAGGGCGGCAAGCGTAACAGTATGCTGAGCATCGATAATGTCCAGGCTCGACATGCCGGACAATATAGCTGCAGGGCTAAAAATCACGCGGCCGCAGTTAATTATACTACGGAGTTGATTGTGAATGGTATTTTGGAATATTAGCTGGAAATTACTTTTGATATTTGTATTCAGTTTCGTTTGATTTGGTTAAAACTCCTTGCACCCGACACATTCTCATGACACACCCAACTCTTTGCTTAAAGTACCGCCCAAGATAACGCCCTTTGATTTTGGAGAGGAGCCCACTAATGTGGAGGACTCGGTGTCCGTAACGTGTCTCATCTCCAGTGGCGACCTGCCCATTGAAATTGAGTGGTTGTTCAACGACTACGGCATCAGCTCCTATTCGGGCATAACTGTTGTCAAGGGTGGCAAGCGCAGCAGTGTCCTGGGTATCGACAATGTACAGGCCCGCCACGCTGGGACGTACAGTTGCCGGGCCAAGAATCACGCGGCTGCCGTTAATTATACAGCTGAGCTCACTGTGAATGGTATTCGCATACTTGACTATGAAAATATATTGCATATAGATTTGATTTCTTCTTATTTAAAGCCGATTCACTTTTTGTTTTCTTGATATTGAATATTACCCTGAAGTCCCTCCCAAAATCACGCCCTTTAACTTTGGAGAAGAGCCCACAAACGTCGAAGATTCCGTATCGGTCACTTGTCTTATCTCTAGCGGGGACTTACCCATCGACATTGAATGGCTATTCAATGACTACGGCATCAGCTCGTACTCTGGCGTTACGGTCATGAAGGGCGGCAAACGGACGAGCATGTTAACCATAGACAATGTAAGTGCTCGTCATGCTGGCAAGTACAGCTGCCTGGCCAGGAATCACGCGGCTGCCGTCAATCATACAACAGAGTTGATAGTGAATGGTATATCAAAAGTTGTACCCTTAATTTAGGAAATAAATTGTACTATTTCAATATTATTTTTATCCTAAGTTCTCCTTACCCAGTACATAATTCGAAGGGTGTGAAAATCAAAACCCAAGATTTATTTCTCATCTATTTTCATTGATCAAATTCCTCTAGTTCCCCCCAAATTAGCGCCCTTTGATTTCGGCGAAGCGCCAGCTAACTTTGAGGACTCCGTTTCTGTTAATTGCTTGGTCTCCTCTGGTGACCTACCCATCGATATCGAGTGGCTGTTCAACGGCCAGCCCATAAGCTTTGCCTCGGGCATTGCGGTCCTACGTGGGGGCAAGAGAACCAGCGTCTTGACCATAGACTCTGTACATGCGGGTCATGCTGGCAACTACAGTTGCAAGGCAAAGAATAGGGCGGCCAGCAGTGAATATTCGGCTGAACTAATTGTGAATGGTTGTTATATAATTATATCTTTTGTCCGTGACTTGCTGTATTTTGATTTTATTTCTAATGTTATTCACGCAACCTGACCTTATCCCATAAGTTCCACCTAAAATTACGCCCTTTGACTTTGGCGACGAGCCAGCAAATGTTGAGGATTCGGTGTCGATTATGTGTCAAATATCAACTGGGGATTCGCCCATCGACATTGAGTGGCTGTTCAACGACTATGGCATCAGTTCCTACTCCGGCATAAATGTCATAAAGGGCGGCAAGCGGAACAGTGTGCTCAGCATTGACAGTGTTCAGGCGCGGCATGCCGGCAGATACAGTTGTCGGGCCAGGAATCACGCGGCCGCCGTTAATTATACCACCGAGCTTATTGTGAACGGTATTTGGATCATGAGTAGTTACGACTCAAATAGACATAATTTGGTTCTTTCAATTTTAATTTAATATACCCCAAAAAATACCCAACTAGAGAGCAGCCTATACTGTAGTAATATGTCCCTTTGAATTATTCATTAGTTGCACCCAAAATAGCGCATTTTGATTTTGGCGAAGCGCCCGTAAATTTCGAGGATTCAGTTTCCGTGAATTGTCTGGTTAGCTCGGGCGATTTGCCGCTAGACATCGAGTGGCTCTTCAATGATTATCCCATCAATCATTATTCGGGCATTTCGACTTCCAAAATGGGCAAACGCCTGAGTGTCCTCATGATCGATGCGGTCAATGCACGTCACGTCGGCAACTACACGTGCAAGGCTAGAAATCTGTGGGCCTCGTCAGTCTACACAGCCCAGCTCTTTGTCAATGGTACAGCGAGATTTGTACAGCACCTGAATGTAAATTTCGGTTTTTTTATTGGTTTTATTTTCGTGTATTTCTTTTATAATTTACACCAACGATTTTGTAAGTCACACAAATAAACACAGAAAATGCATGATTGCTTTGGCTTTAGTTAATTGACATGCTGGCTTCTTGTTTTGGCTTGAATCAAGTATTTACGAGTATAAATATATATCAAATGACTTAGGCAACGAACGTGAGGGAACAACGAACTTTAGAAACTTACCTGCCTACCTTACCTCATAAACCTTCTCTCCCATCTCCACTTTGATCAAGTGCCGCCGCATATAACACCCTTTGAGTTTGGGGACGAGCCAGCGAATTTTGGCGACTCGGTGACCGTGCAATGCACCATATCCAAAGGTGATCTGCCCGTGGATATATACTGGCTATTCAATGACTATGCCATCAACGAGTACCATGGCGTGACCAGCTCTAAAATAGGCAAAAAGGTCAACGTTCTGACCATCGACTCCGTGAATGGCAACAATGCCGGCAACTATACGTGCCGGGCTCGCAACAGTGCCCAGACCGTGGAGTATACGGCGGCCCTAATAGTGAATGGTTGGCCATAGACTTGCTGTAGTTTTAGTTTTCATATAGTAGAGCCTATATATTTACGTTATCTTTTGTGTTTTTCTTGTATTTTCTGTTGTGCTCATACCCAAAAAGTATTACCCCAAATAACGCCCTTTGCCACGAGCGCTCAGCCCACACATCTGGGCCAGTATATAACCTACCAATGCACCCTCACCGAGGGCGATTTGCCTCTGAACATACGTTGGACGTTTAACAAGCAGCCGCTCTTCAATGACGATGATCAGGACATACTCATAGCCAAAATGGGCAGACGCAGCAGCGTTCTGACCATCGAGAGTGTGGCGGCAAAGCATGCCGGAAACTACAGTTGCCATGGCGAAAATGCCGCTGGCAAAGCCTCCTACAGCACCCAGCTGAAGGTCATAGGTGCAGCGAAGACTCTATGCTAAATACCTAATTTAATTACGTAGAATATTTGTTCATACGCTCTCTTTTATTTTGCGCACTCTATTATTTCGGTTCTTTCCCATCCAAATACGTTCAGTTCTGCCGCGCATCATTCCCTTCGCCTTCGAGGAGGGCCCCGCCCAGGTGGGCCAGTACCTAACGCTGCACTGTTCAGTGCCCGTCGGCGATCTGCCCATGCAAATCGAATGGACGCTGAATGGCCAATCGATCGGCGAGCAGCTGGGCATTAGCACATCCAGCGTTGGCAGCCGCAGCAGCGTGTTGACCATTGAGGCCGTTGAGGCGCCACACGCTGGCAATTTCACGTGCCACGCCAAGAATTTGGCTGGCCATCAGCGCTTCACGACGCTGCTCAATGTCTATGGTTAGGATGCGTATCCTAGAATACAAGAAATTACCATATGAGCCATTAACCTGTCCGCCGTAGTTTGTTGCTACTAATCCAATGCGTCTACCATATTTCGGCTGCATGTCAATGTCTCTTTTTCGCTCTATATATCTGTCTCACTCTGTGTCTAGTCGCACCAAAAGGATTGCATGTACAATATAACAAAAATTATTGCACCTTCTTCAGCTCCATGTAAGACTTCATTAGGCTATCCCTAGATAGGTTTAGATTTGGATGAAAGCAGGTCATCAGCAAAAGTTAATGATCTGCAGATCTGCAGATCTTCCCGTCGGAACGATTCGAAACTCACGCAATTTCTCTAGCTTAGCCTGCGTCCAGGGAAAGGATATTTGTTTAGATTGCTCCATCTTAAAGTTCATTTTATTATTATTTCTTTTAATTTTGCTCCTAAGTGCTACCAAAACTGGCGCCACTTCCAAACAATTCGCCGCTTTATGTGGGCGACTACTATCAGGTGACTTGCGCCGTGGTGCACGGAGATGCCCCCTTCAACATAACCTGGTACTACAATGGGCAACCGGCTGGGCAGCTGCCGGGTGTCATCATTCTGATGCACAGCCGGCGCAGCAGCTCTCTGAATATTGAGAGCGTGCAGGGCGGCCATGCGGGCAATTACACATGCATGGGTGCCAATGGGGCCGGCTACACGATCGCCGAGACGAAACTTAGTGTCAAGGGTTTGTTTCCTGTACAGCATTATGACTTGGCCTGGTAGTTGTAGCTCCTAGATAAAGCAGCAACTGTATTATATGCCCACTCTCTCTCTTTCTCTCTCTCACATGTGTTTCTCTGTGTTCGCCCTGGTGTCGGTTTGCATAAGCACAACTTGTATTATATGTTAACACTTACTCATGCACGGCTTTTGTGTGTCTCCCCCAACCGCTCAGAACTGCCCCAAATTGAACAGTTCCATTTTAATGCCAACGGCGTCAACGGCGGCCAAGCGGTGCGCGTCATGTGCATGGTCACCTCGGGAGATCTGCCCATCGACATTTTCTGGCTGAAAGACGGACAGCCCCTGCTGCGCTCCATATACCATAAGATCGATGAGTATACGCTCATCCTGTCCCTGCGCCAGACAGCCATCAGCGACTCGGGCAACTACACGTGCGTGGCTAGCAATACGGCGGGTCTCGCCAGTCGCTGGTCACTGCTGAAAGTGAAGGGTACACTCCTAGTTTCATAATGATTTTATTTAAAGGTCTATCATTTGTAAATAGTTTTTATTTCTTTAAAATTTGTGACCGAAAACAAAAGACAGTCTCCAAACTTGTTAGCTCAACTAAGATTTTGATTTTCTGGCTTCGTGGGAGTCCGATCTTCGTGCTCAATCTACCGACACTTAGCCCAACCCCAACAAATCATCTCTGACTACTTCAATATGGAAAGCATATTTTAAAAATCAAATGACTTAGACAGCGAACTTGACAATTCCTAGAATCTTTGGGAATACGCTGTCGACAACCCTAAACTCGAACACGTTTGGTAATTGATGGGCTGTCAAGCTTAGTAACACTTTTATTGCCTTGCACTGCCTTTTCGTTCGGCACTCTTGACGCTGCTATAGAGCCGCCTCTGCTGGCCGCCCTGTCGCTTTCCACGTCCGTTTGTGATGTCAACGACTATGTGCAACTCACGTGCATTGCCAGCAGAGGTGCCACGCCCATTCGATTTGAGTGGCGGCTCAACGGGAGGCCATTGCACGACGACGATGACGACGCGGATGCCACCCAGGCGACGGTGGGTGAGCACTCGAGCTTGTTGTTGATCAACAAGGCGCAGGCCCACCATGCAGGCAACTACAGCTGCTCGGCCAGCAATCATGTGGGCGTGGCGCAGCGGCAGGCCATGCTGACTGTCAATGGTAAAGTGGAATCAAAAAATTTGGCGAAAAAATCAACGATTTTCTATTTCCCTTCAGCTAATCAAGATTTTCTCGAGTTTCGACTTTTTGCATTTTTTGCTCTTTGGGCCAAAGACTATTTAAACGAGTTCGATTGAGGTCTACCAACAAAGTTTTACCATCCAATTAGACACTGTATATAAGTACTTATAATAAACACCCAACAACAAAAACCCCCCTCTCTCGGAATGCCATACAGACGCAATGTTAGTTCCGACCTAATCTTAACGCATCCGAATAAGCTCTTATATGGCAAAACAGCTCAGATTCAAATACACTATAACCAGCAGCACACACACACACACCCACACACATGCATACTACGCACAAATACGTATACGCACTGTACTAGCAGACTTGTGGAAGGACTCACAGCTTGATACTTGCTTGAGCTTTCTGTACGATATATAGACACACATATATTGAATATGTTTTTATTTTCAATTCCGTTTTGTACATTACGATTTGAACAGGCTCATGCTCCAACACCGAATAAACTGCCAACAATAACAACTCGCATACTTATCGCTTCTAATTGTCTACTTAACATAATAATAATATTAATAACAATATCAGCCCACTGTGCAGTCTGAATCTGTTCGCTTCAAATAACAGTTAAAGATACATTTGTACGCTCCAGTGAAACACAAGTCCCTGCTACGTTCCCGCCATAACTATCCCACACCACATCAGTCCAACCTAAATCCTTTCATCCTTGACTTTAATTACTTTCATTTTTATTGTAGTCTATAATTTACTTAGTGTTTAAGTCACAAAACGAAGTCTGTTTGCAGAATAAATTTACAAAAGAATCGAAAATCGTTTTAAAGACAATCACAAACAGCGCTTCGTTTTGCACAAATTGCATGTTTGTTTATCTTTTAGTTTGTTACTAATTATTGTTTCATTAAAATCCTCCTTTCAGTTGTCCTTTAACAATTTGGTTAATTAATTGTGCTAATATCTTTGGTTGTAGTTTGGCTTATGAGTTCAACTAAAGTTTAAGTCAATAGTAGAAACAGATCTATAATAACGCTTAAAACTATCACTATTAATTATCAAAATAAACATATATGCATATATATGAAAATTTTCAAATTATTTGCGATTATTATACAAATGTTTCCACTATGTTGCAACAAATTGAAATGAATAAAATATTCTAAAAATACTTGAAATAATCAAATCATTTCAGTTTGTACAAAACAAAGTCCGTCCATCCGAATGTCAAAATATTAATCCCATACGCCGCATGCTTATTGTTATGTTCTAGGAAAGCACCCGCAACAAAATTTCTAATATATTCTATTTCTGTACCCTACACATCATCAACAACAACAACAACAACAGTGCCACCTAGATGGATACTTGAGCCAACAGACAAAGCCTTCGCCCAGGGTTCCGATGCCAAGGTTGAGTGCAAAGCTGACGGTTTCCCCAAGCCCCAAGTGACATGGAAAAAAGCAGTTGGTAAGCAACTAAATATAAAAACTAAACTGAGAAATATATTAACAAAAGAAACTTAATTCTAACACTCCACAGGCGATACACCCGGCGAGTACAAGGATCTCAAGAAGAGCGACAACATTCGCGTCGAGGAGGGCACACTGCACATTGACAACATACAGAAGACTAACGAGGGCTACTACTTGTGCGAGGCCATCAACGGAATTGGCTCGGGACTCTCAGCCGTTATTATGGTCAGTGTTCAAGCACCACCAGAGTTCACGGAGAAGCTGCGCAATCAGACCGCACGTAGGGGCGAGCCAGCCGTGTTGCAGTGCGAGGCGAAGGGTGAGAAGCCCATCGGCATTTTGTGGAACATGAACAACATGCGCCTGGACCCCAAGAACGACAATCGCTATACGATTCGCGAGGAAATACTCTCTGCCGGCGTCATGTCCAGCTTGTCTATTAAACGCACCGAACGCTCTGACTCCGCACTGTTCACTTGTGTAGCCACCAATGCTTTTGGCTCGGATGATGCCAGCATAAATATGATTGTACAGGAAGTTCCTGAAATGCCGTACGCTTTGAAGGTCCTGGACAAATCTGGTCGCTCCGTGCAGCTGAGCTGGGCCCAACCCTACGACGGAAACTCTCCACTGAATCGGTATATCATTGAGTTCAAGCGCTCGCGAGCATCCTGGGATGAGATCGATCGCGTTATGGTCCCCGGACACACCACCGAAGCCCAAGTACAGAAACTTAGCCCTGCTACCACCTACAATATTCGCATCGTAGCTGAAAATGAGATTGGCTCCTCGCAATCATCGGAGGCCGTTACCATTATCACAGCCGAAGAGGCACCGTCGGGCAAGCCCCAGAACATCAAAGTTGATCCAGTGAATCAGACAACTCTGCGTGTCATGTGGAAGCCACCACCACGTTCTGATTGGAACGGCGAAATTCTCGGCTACTATGTCGGCTACAAGCTATCTAACACCAACTCTTCATATATCTTTGAGACCATTAATTTCATCACCGAGGAGGGCAAAGAGCACAACTTGGAACTGAACAATCTGCGCGTCTACACCCAGTACTCGGTGGTCATTCAGGCCTTCAATAAGATCGGCGCAGGTCCTCTGAGCGATGAGGAGAAACAGTTTACCGCCGAAGGCACACCCAGCCAGCCCCCCAGCGACACCGCCTGCACGACTCTGACCTCACAAACCATTCGCGTCAGCTGGGTCAGCCCACCTCTAGAATCAGCCAACGGTGTGATCAAGACCTACAAGGTTGTGTATGCCCCCAGCGAAGAGTGGTATGGTAAGTAGAAGTGTGCCCTCTATATAATGTCCGATCCCATTGACAAGTCCACATCGTAGATGAGACCAAGCGTCATTACAAGAAGACAGCCTCCTCCGACACTGTGCTCCATGGCCTGAAGAAGTACACAAACTATACCATGCAGGTGCTGGCTACCACAGCCGGAGGCGACGGAGTTCGCAGCGTGCCCATTCACTGCCAAACCGAACCTGATGGTAGGTCCACTTTCAACACATCTCAATTTTCAGCCCTCATTGCAACGCCCTCTCTCCGTTAAACAGTTCCCGAGGCTCCCACCGATGTAAAGGCTCTGGTTATGGGTAATGCCGCCATTCTGGTGTCCTGGCGCCCACCAGCACAGCCCAATGGCATTATCACCCAATACACTGTCTACTCTAAGGCTGAAGGTGCAGAGACTGAAACAAAAACCCAGAAGGTGCCGCACTATCAAATGAGCTTCGAGGCAACCGAACTGGAGAAGAACAAACCCTACGAATTCTGGGTCACTGCCAGCACCACCATTGGCGAGGGCCAAAAGTCCAAGAGCATCGTGGCCATGCCCAGCGACCAGGTGCCCGCCAAGATCGCCTCCTTCGACGACACGTTCACTGCCACTTTCAAGGAAGACGCCAAAATGCCTTGCTTAGCCGTGGGTGCACCTCAGCCCGAGATTACATGGAAGATTAAGGGCGTTGACTTTAGTGCCAACGATCGCATGCGCCTTTTGCCCGATGGTTCGCTATTGATTAAGTCGGTGAACCGCCAGGATGCCGGCGACTATTCCTGCCATGCCGAGAACTCCATTGCAAAGGACTCAATTACCCATAAGCTCATCGTATTGGCACCACCTCAGTCGCCCCACGTCACGCTCTCGGCCACCACCACCGACGCGCTGACCGTCCGATTGAAGCCCCATGAGGGAGATACAGCACCCCTGCACGGCTACACATTGCATTATAAGCCAGGTATGTGAACAGACGATGAATAATTAGTGGACATTTTGCTAATAACTAAAAAATATTCGCAGAATTCGGCGAGTGGGAAACAGCTGAGGTCTCTGTGGAATCCCAAAAACACAATATTGAAAATTTGCTATGTGGCTCACGCTATCAGGTCTACGCAACAGGCTTCAACAAGTGAGTAGAGCACAAAAAAAACTAACGAAATTCTATTCTAACTCTGCTGTCTTTGCCGTCTTTGCAGTATTGGCGCCGGCGAAGCCTCCGACATTCTGAACACACGCACCAAGGGCCAGAAACCCAAGCTGCCAGAGAAACCACGTTTCATTGAGGTGTCGTCCAACTCGGTTTCACTGCATTTCAAGGCCTGGAAGGATGGAGGTTGCCCCATGTCCCACTTTGTTGTCGAGAGCAAGAAACGGTATCTCCTTGAGTACAGCTCACATTAGCTCGTTGAACGAGACTAACTCTTTGCTTTTCTAGCGATCAACTTGAATGGAACCAAATCTCAAATAATGTTAAGCCCGACAACAACTACGTTGTACTCGATCTGGAGCCTGCCACCTGGTACAATCTGCGCATTACCGCCCACAATTCAGCGGGCTTCACTGTTGCCGAATACGATTTTGCCACACTCACCGTAACCGGAGGTATTTACGATCTGTTTTCCAATTCAAATGTTTCACATTGCTTTTGTACATAGAAAACTACGTTGATAGTGTTGTTGGGGCGTCGGCTGCGTTTCCATTTGGGCAGACGCCACACGAACTGCCAAATGAGGAGCCAGGCGACGCGCCCCGACAGCATTGTCCATATACAAATAACAATCTAGGCATAAACACTTTCCCTGAGTTGTAAATGTTTTCTTACCAAATTCACAAAAAAACTAAAAATGAGCAAATTTCAATTTTTGATTTCATTTTTCCCGAGCCAATTGCACAGTAATTATATTAGTTTTGATTAGCAGATCTTGCTTTAAGTTTTTGTTTTCAACCACAAGCTTGTCATACATATTAAACATTTTTGGTTATGTTAATTTTATAAGTTGTAATTTCGATAATATGCCAAAATTTGAAACGCAACGGCATTGAACGATGTACAAAAGATGTTTTTATTGCGTAAATGCAATTTGTTTTTTACGTTTTTATATACAATACCATTAATGTGTGCAAATCCCAAGAACAGCAAATGCAAATGCTACAAACTTTAAAGTAAATAGCTTAACATAAATCTCACCAGCCACATTCATTGATTACAATCATGAATTTCATTATTATTTAGTTAATCATTTTATTATTATTTTCTGCGTTGTGACCACTAGACAATCGTAGTGCTCTAGACGACCACGGTACTTAGTATATATCATATTTAATTATTTGATTCCTTCATTTCGTTATTCACTTGTCCATCATATTCGGTTGATTGCATTTATGTGTCCAGTCTGTGGAGATCTATTTTGTTTGTACATTTCAAAACAGACCAAGGCGTCAAGGTGCATTAGAATCTGCACCGCCTGGTCTGATATGATCAATTGATGTTGTAACCCCCTGTTGCTCCCTTTCGCTGCAAGTAGGACACGAAAGTGTCGCTTGAATAAGATTCCGAATTGTAAATTGCTTAATTTTTGCAAAATCCTTAAGTAATAAATTCTCTCTGCAGCAAAAGCAAAATATGGAAGGATTTCGAAGGACTTATTCTGAATTAAAGAAATCTTATATCCTATCAATTCTTATATGTACGGTTCCCAGCTGCATCAACATGGGATCCATCATCTTTTGGAATAATAAATTCTTTAATACAATTCTATTCAGCGGAAATTGTACAGAGTTTTCCACAACTGATCACATTAATTCACGCAATTTTATTAATTCATGCATTCGTAATTAGGTTTTTGATTCTTTTTTTTGTTATATTTGTTTTTTAGTCAGAATATTTTTAAGTACCTTTTTTTTGTGTTTTGATTTTGACAATAGCAAAATGCTCATTTAATCTGCTTGAACCAAATGATAAAAGCCCAAGAAACTCAACTTGAGACCGAGCAGAGCCAAAGCGCACACATTTCCGAAAGCACAACAACCAAAGATCCATCATCCAACATGTTAGCAAGGGTTCACATGAGAGCTGAGATCAAGAAGAAAAGGAAAAGATGCAGACCTTATATACATAAAAAAAAAACATACATATGTGCATTCATTACAACTACAACACAAATGTTTATTTCGATTACAATTCAGTTCTGTCATCAAGTTCCAGTTGAGTTCCACCTAAGTTAGTTAGTGTTTACAAATTTTATTTGAAGTTACCTCAACAGAAGTGGCACAGGGCCATCTTTCGTTCACGTTCTCGTTCTCGTTATCGTAATCTCCTAATCATACTATCGAAAGCTGCTACACTTGGAATGCCGTTAAATGAATTTGTTAACATGCTTAAAAGCGTTTTAGCGTTTCGAGATTATAGTATTAACAATTTACTTAACTAGTTGTAAGACATTACGGATAAAAAACAAATTGCATTTGAACGTTTTAAAACGATGTTGATTTTTTTTATATAACATAATTACAATTTATTCTAAAATAGTTAAAATAGTTTTCATATCAATATTCACAAACATTATGTTGCGTTCTGTTCGGCGCATTGTAAAATAAATTCTAAATTTAAATTAAATGTATAATTAATTTACATTCTCAACTATTTGTGACACTTCTACAATATTTCCGAACACGTTACAAAGATTATGCGAACTCAACTCAACTCAAATCAAAGTTACTAATCGTATTTCTATTTGTTAATGTATTTGTATAAGTGTGTGTGTTTTTTAACAAACAATTATGCTCGACTAGTCGACTAGTGTCTGGGTACAAAAGTCAATGTACGAGAAGAGGGCGAAAGGACAAAGAGAGCGAGCGAATTGTTGGCGATTTGTTCGCGAATTGTTGGCGATTTGATCGTCAACTTTTTGCGAATTGATCGCGAATTGTTGGCGAATCGATCGCGAATGGTTCGCGTGCCTTTCTAATTAGCAAACTATTGAACCTTCCTTCTCACTTGCTCTCACTCTCTCTCTGTCTCTCTCTCTTTCTCCTATCTCTCCCTCTTTATATACATACCTGCATATATATATATTTATCTGTCTCTCTCCCTGTCTGGGTCTACATGTGAAACACTTTGGTTGTTGTTGTTGTTGTTGCAGGCACAATCGCACCCTCGCGTGATTTACCAGAATTAAGCGCCGAGGATACAATCCGCATAATTCTATCGAACCTAAATTTAGTAGTGCCGGTCGTGGCGGCTCTGCTCGTCATAATCATAGCGATAATTGTTATTTGTATTCTGCGTAGCAAAGGCAATCACCACAAAGGTATCTATAAGTATATCAAACTAATTACATATTTCTTTTTTTTTTTCGGTTCCTCTCCATCTGTCTTTCTCTATCTTTCAACATACTGCTAACGCAAAACGAACACACTTCGCTTTTCCGTTTTTTGTATATGTACATATTTATGTTTTTCCTTTTTACAACAATCAAAAAATATCTTAAATATCTTGGCTATGAAATTGCCTGCTCTGTTGTTGTAACTGGTAAACGAATTGCATGCTCCATTATGGTTTGTATATCGAATCCGAATCCGGATCTGAATCTTAATCAAATAAAACAAAACCAAAGGCACAATTGCGCCCCTCGACGACGGCACGGGCCATGGAAATGTCCATGCCCGAATTCCCCTGCCCGCCTGGATGCCCGAGTGGCTGGATCTGAACTTTATGGTGCCATTGATTGCCACCGTGGTTGTGGTTGCCGTTGGCATCTGTGTTGTCTGCGTGGCGCTCTCCCGCAGACGTGCAGATGATATGCGGGGCGGCCAAAAGGATGTATATTGTAGGTTTTTTCCTGTGTCCCAAATGCACAGTGTACATTTACAGAGCGCAAGTGTTCTACTTTCTACAGAGAGCATATTATTTTCGACAAATTTTATTTCTGTTTTATGGGTCTCAAGTGTTGAACATTGTTGCGCATTTTCCGCCTAGTTGTAAAATTGAAATTTTGTGTTTTAAAATGAACGCACAATGTCAACACGAGGACCAGGTTACGTATATATACATATATCAAATGCCGTCACTCTGCAAAAATGCTGGTAACTTTTTAATCATTTTGGAATGTCAATGTTTAGCTTTAGTATAAACCATTTAGAGCATGATATACATAATATTCGAAGCTTGATCAAATATTATACAGACTACAGCTGACACGAACTCAAGAATACACGCACCAAAAATACCAAAAGTTTCACAAAAATATACCAACAAAATACTTAAAAAAAAATATTGAATATATGTCCAAAAAATAACTCATATACATATATATTAAATGTGTATTCTGTGTGTATAAGTACATTCATATATCTATGTTATACTCATATGATACTCATAGAACTACCATCAATTTTCCATCGCCATTAACAGATATTGGAAAATTATTTAAAAATATTGACATTTGTATAAATATTTTGCGATATTAATTTATTGATTTTAATCCCTCAATTATGCTGGCATTAAATTCAAGAAATAATGTTGTAAGCCAAGTAAATAGCATCCGCACCATAAACATACACATATCCCATATTGTATATGTATATATATATATATATTAATCTCCAGTGTTGTAAATACGTTTTGATTATAACGTAAGCAACTTTTACAGTTTCTTCTCACAACAGACAAAATTTCTATCCACTGTAAAACTTTCTATCGACACTTTTTGTTGTTGTTCATTTTACACATTTTCAATCCCTTTTTTTCAAGAGAAACTAAAACTAAGATGCTTTTTGAAATCGCAAATGAATATAATGCTAAAGTAAAGTAAAGTAAAGTAAATTTGAATTCAAAATTAAAATCATCTCTCATTTCATGTCATTATATCATGAATTCTTATATCTCGCAAACAAGTTGGTATATTTTGACAAAAAAAAAAAAAAAAGAACACCTCACGTAATTCCGTTTATGCAATTGTAAACTTGTACTTTTGAGCTACTAATTAGCACTGTTTAGCGTGTTGAGATGCCGCACCAAAAAACCAAAAAAAAAAAAAAAAATATAATAAAATCCCAAATCTTGTGAGTGACGGAACAAAGCTGATTGATTCGAAAAACAGAAGTAAAGTATGCGAGTTGATCTTTGAGCAGCATTAAAAGGAAAAGCATCTTCAGTGTTTCACTATTGAGTTCGCGATATCGTATATTAATTCTAGACGATGTAGTTTACAATCAGACAATGGGACCTGGCGCCACCCTGGACAAACGCCGCCCGGACCTCCGTGACGAGCTCGGCTATATCGCGCCACCGAACCGGAAGCTGCCACCCGTGCCCGGCTCCAACTACAACACCTGCGACCGGATTAAGCGAGGTACAGTCATAAGTAAGCATCTAAATTTCCAATGCAACATTTATTAATGCCAGGACTATGCCAGCGAAGCCCCCCCAGCCCCCCTAAAGGCTATTCGGCGGGGCACTCACTGCGCATTGGCTGAGGCTTATTTTTGTCTTCCATTTACTTTGCGTACAAAATGTTCAAAAGAAAACTGAGAAGAAAAGAACAGAGTATTTCATATTTTGCGTTGCTTTTGCATTCACAATCAACATCAAGACCTTAGGTCGCTCGCGAGGCGTTGCCACGCCCATCCCACGTACACAGACACGTGCACATACAACAACACGCCGCAACGCTTTCTCAAAACGAAATTCTTATTGTCGCTTCTTAAAGTCGCTTCTTATAATTTGGAGCCCCCACCCGATCTGAACCAAGACTCGTATTATTAAATGTTGTGCTGAATTTAGATAAATCTGAACATGATTTTGTTTACTGTTTAAATTACTTATTTATTTATTATTTGAATTTCTTCCCGACATTACTCCGATTCCCCTCCGTTTCGGTTGCTGTTGCCTCAATTGTTTAATTTTTCCGTTGACTCATCGTTGATGTTGTATGAATATTGGAAATTGAATAAAAAATAAAACCACACAAACACAAACGACACATGACACCATACACGAACACAAACACGAACACGAACCGGTTCAGGCCGCGGCGGCTTGCGCTCGAACCACTCCACTTGGGATCCGCGCCGTAACCCGAATCTGTACGAGGAACTGAAAGCACCCCCAGTACCAATGCATGGCATTGGCAATCACTATGGCCATGCCCATGGCGCCCCCGAGTGCCAATATAGACATCCAGGTAGGAGTGGTCCCCCATTTGATTTTGTCAACCTTTTCATTTTCGTACGCATCCCAACTACTAATACCAAACCTCGACCCTATTTAACTTTTCATTGAGATTCATTTATTAAAGACCACTAACCTATGGTAGTCTAACCCCCCGGTCGCCACGAGCTGCTTACCGTAAGTAAAACATGTCAGGCCAAGCCATTCTGTCTGGCAGGTCGCTCTACTCGTACTAAAACACTAAAACAAATACCAAGACACCAAACAATCCGCTCTGGTGGGCATGTGGAACTGTTGCTAATCGAACTCTCTTCTCGCAAGGCATGGAAGATGAGATCTGCCCCTATGCTACGTTCCATCTGCTCGGCTTCCGCGAGGAAATGGATCCCACCAAGGCCATGAACTTCCAGACCTTCCCGCATCAGAATGGACACACGCCCGTACCCGGACATGCCGGTACCATGCTGCCACCTGGTCATCCCGGACATGTGCACTCGCGCTCTGGATCCCAATCAATGCCCCGTGCCAATCGCTACCAACGCAAGAACAGCCAAGGCGGCCAGTCCTCGATCTATACCCCAGCACCCGAGTACGACGATCCTGCCAACTGCGCCGAAGAGGATCAATACGTAAGAGCAACTATATTGAAAGCATATCAAGGAGAGTACCTTATTGTTTTTTCGGATCCCAAAGCGCCGCTACACACGCGTCAACTCTCAGGGCGGCAGCTTGTACTCTGGACCCGGACCCGAATATGATGATCCCGCCAACTGCGCACCTGAGGAGGATCAGTACGGCTCTCAGTATGGTGGTCCCTATGGACAGCCCTACGATCACTATGGATCCCGCGGATCAATGGGACGTCGTAGCATTGGTAAATGACAGACTGAAAATCGAAAAGCGCATCTGACCGATTGACTTAATTTAAACCCCATTTGCTCAGGCTCTGCACGCAATCCAGGCAATGGCTCGCCTGAGCCACCTCCACCACCACCACGTAACCATGACATGAGCAACTCCTCGTTCAACGACTCCAAGGAGAGCAATGAGATCTCAGAGGCCGAGTGCGATCGCGATCATGGACCACGCGGAAACTATGGTGGTAAGTGTCGGAAGATCAGTCGAGAGAAGCCCCCAGTCCCATTTCAATCGTATCCTAATTTAAAACTAAATATTTCAATGTTTGCTGTGCTCAATTGAAAATGCATTAATTTTTAACACGACAATTCGACATGTTCTTAATTTCCCTTTCAAAATTCGTTTGTACATTCAAATATTAATCTCTATCAGAAGACTCCAATGAGGGTGAGTGTTGTGAAATTAAATCGCCAATCGAAGTTAACTTAGTATTTAAAGTGAATTTGAATTCCCCTACGAAAAACATTATCACAACTCACCTCATTCTTCGCAATAGTCCTATGCGGCTGCCCACGATCTCATATCAGGAATGTGATCCACCTTCATTCTTCTGTTCATTCCCTGTTCATGTCACCCATGAATCATTTTTAGAGATAGTTGATAATATGTTCTCCAATTTGAATATTCATGCTGTGTTTTGCTAAAGTTTCAAAACAATTTTGTTCGTTTTTGTTTGTCATTGTGTTAAATATATATTAACTTTGGTTTTGGTTCTTAAATTTAGTTAAATATGAATTTTTAATGCACAATTAAATATCTCTCATTTCATTTCATAAGGCACACGGCCCAAAATTGATTGGGTTTCCTTTTCAGCACCATTCAATGTTTTATGTTTTGTATCTAATATCGGATTTAAGATTAGTTTTAATTGATTTCCATAAAATCTCATTTCATTGAATTCATGTGTCTAGAAAATCGCATGTGTCCGACTAGAAAACTGTTTTATGGTCCTTAAGAACAATAAGTTAGATATATAAGAATTTTAGATGAATATTTAAGCAATAACAAAGATATTTGAGGTCTTTTATATAACTTTTGCACGTCAAATCAATAGAGATTATTTGATTTGATTTGATTTGATTTGATTTCACATTACGTATGAACCATAAGAAAAGTTTTATTTAAATTTTCATTTTGCGTTTTCTTTCTATTTTCTTTTACATACTATGATATTCTATACACACACACACATAAACTTTCTACTTCGGTTGCTCAATTTTGTTGGGGTTCTTAACACCATTTTTTTTTTGTCGATTTCACAAAAAAAAAAAAACAAATAAATAATATAATGAAAACCAAAAACGTACAGCTGTAAAAAGATCACCGCAACCGAAAGATCAACGCACCACCGAAGAGATGCGTAAATTAATCGAGAGGTAAGAAACGAGTATAGTATATCGAAACATATTGAAAGCATTCGCAATCTTGGTATAACCCATGAAAAAGTATGTTTACAAACTTGAATTGCACAGAAAATATACCTAATAGTAGAGTAATTATATTCGATCTGACTGCGTTATCAAATGGAACCTTGATGTTCAGTTGCCTTCAAGACTGGGCTACCCAGGGAAAAGTAGATGAATTTAAATAACCCTGGATATTTTCTGTGCAGTTTTCGATTGCAGAAGAATAACGACTACTTGTACGTTATGCAGCTACTAATCCTGAGTATTTTGTATTTTTTTCATTATGAAATAACATTTAATGACACACTGACAACGTAGTCGCAGGCAGTTGTAAGTTTTAACCTAAACTAAGCTATGTAACTAAATGTCGACGCTTTTGCATGTCCTGGTCGCAGTTAATCCCCTGTACATATATATAAACATGCCCACTAACTAAGGCCTTCTAACTAAATGTGCATGCCGAACTTAAACGATAACGCTTTTGTTTTTATGTCTATTATTTATTGTCGATTCGATTATATTTGATTTGTTTTTCGGTTGATTGAAAGCAAATCACAGTTGAGTGTTTCGAAAGTACCCAAAGCATTTATCATTTGAAATACGAATTCCGATTACATAGCATACTCGTATATTAATTAATCAATCAACAGGCTTTAACAAAGAAAACAAAACACAGTTTCGCCATAATACACTCGTACAACCTGCTACGAGGGGGGATCTAACAGTCCCCAGCAGCTTGGCGCTTGGCGCTTGGCGCTTGGCCTTGTGGCTTGTGGCTTATGGCTTGCCACACGCAACACATGAGGCTCAAATGCGAAACACGCCCAAAAAAACACACACAACAAAATTAAAGAACAGCTGTTTTCGGCACGCCGAACATTAAATACCCTTGTAGACAACTGGCTTAACTGCACTCCGACTCAATATGGGGCTTCAGATATAAAGGGGAGACAATAGACGAGTTCTTCATACAACAACTCTTTTTGCAATCTGTTCTTTCTACTGAGCTATGTGCTATAGTAGTCCGATGATAGTAGTATTTCAGAGATTTTTCTTATAGCGAGCAGTCTGAAGCTCCTAAATGGCAAGTCTGTACAAGATATAATATAGTTGTCGGATCCGCCCGACTCCGAATGCTGCAAACATTACTTTAAGACGAGCAAACAGATAAGGACATGGCTATAACGACTCGATTGTTCATACTTATCAAGAATATATATATGTTTATATTATCTATAAGCGTTATGAAGTCCTCCTATGTGATAAACAGTTCAGGACAAAGTGATCGTGTTCTCTACAAGGGTATAAAAAGGCGTAAATATGAAGCAATGCTTTGGTTGCAGAGTTAAGCCTACAGCCTAATAATTATTAATATCAACTCAAATATATATATACATATGCACATACACTATTTGATCATCTTTTAATTGTCAAATCAATCCCCCCAACAGAAACGAAGCCGGCCCAAAACAACTCCAACTCCAACAAACAAATGGCGCAGGATTCACAGCCTACGATACTATGGCAGTGTAATTTGTAAGCGGCTTGCAGTGGGCGTGGCATTTTAGCTTAGTGTTTCAAGTCAATGAAGTGCGTGGGAGTTGAATGACACACACACACACAAACATATATATATATATAAATATATATGCAGTCAATCTTATTTGAAAAGCATTTGCATCACAGAAGTAAGCAACGCATAAAGCGCATACATATATATACAATTATTAACTATTTCAAATATTTATAAACCAAGTCGAAAAGCATACTTATGTGCATACACACACACACACACACACACATACACACACACACACGTACACACAGAAAATACCAAACAATGTTTGTCTAAAAACCAAATGCAAATCAATTTTTGCATTTAAACAAAAAACTCTTAAAACGAAACGAAAAGAAAACCAAAAGAAATATAAAAATATTTATGAACATTAATTATAAATTCAATTGTGTGTGTGCTTGCATAAAATAACGTAAATTTTTAATATTGTATTTCTTAGTTTTAAGTCAAGCAGAACTACCAAAATATCAAGAGCGCGAGAGAAGCAGATAAGTTCTCGGCCCAATAACATAAATGTGTAGCTTGTAAGTTTCCTTCGGTTTGATTTTCTTTGCCATCTATGCCAAAAGCATGCACTAATTGCGTAGCCTAAGTCAAAGTCATAATATTATACTGTAACTGATAGATATTGTTTAATTTTTGAAGGTCTGCCAATCCTATAACTACGAGTATATACATATGTATGTAAACACATGTGTATAAAATGTATTCACATTTATTTTTTATTCGACGAAAAGAAACCCAGCGCACATTCATTGGAGTTTTGCTTTTTGTTGACTTGCGAAGTTTTGTGATCATAATTTTTAGCAGTGTATGAGTCAATGTTTTATTGGTACTCGATTTAATAATTATCTTTTTAACCCACATACGTTTAGTTATTTTATATAATTTACACTACAAATCCTTGTGTTTTTCTTTTACAATGCGCTTCCATACAAGCATAACTAAAGCGAATAAGATTTGTTCAATGCAATGCACAAATAGCATTTATTTATACCGCAAAAAAAAAAAACAAAACAAAAAAACTCCACTTAGTCACAAGCTCTAAATTGTATTATACAAAAGCTCCCCAAGCGCACTCTTTTATTTATTTACGGTTCGTTTCTGCACGTCAGTTTTTTACGCATTTCAAGCTTTAAGACAAACTGATATTGATAATGTGCACGCACACTTTAATTTCTGATTCTGTCAAATATTTATTTAAGATTTAATTATTATTATTTAAGTTTTTGCGACACATTTGTTTGCTAAATACACGTCAGATTTGAATAGAAACTCTCTTACTTGATCTTTTATTTATATTATTTATTTCACATATTAATTTCAGCTTTTTTTTTTTTTTTTGGACAGTTCTGTAACTTTTGAGGCTACTTTAAAAACTCGAAGACTGAACTATGCAAATTAACAAAGAACTAAATGCTTAAAAGACACGAATACCACAAGAGTTAAACGGAACACAACAACATTTGCTCAAAACTTAGAAATAGCGAAGCATTTGAGGTAGCTCGCGATTTACAAGAATGTCAGTTTTAATTAGTTTATCTCGTTTTTAATAATTATGATTATTTGCATTTCTAGTTTATTAACAAATCTTTTGTTTTTCCACACACACTCGACTTACACTATAACCCTTACCTAGGTATACCGATTTTATATATGAATGTAGTGTTGTGAAAGATAATATTGCTTATACATTATGGGAAACTTATATAAATGTACTACAAATTTTGATGGTAAACGAACTACAAATATTAAATAGCGTTTAGAGAAAGGGCATTTAATTAATATATATATATATATATACGATATACAAACTGTTTAAAAATCGAACTAAAAACCAGAGAAAGAAAACAAAACAACTGACAAATTTTCAAGTAATTCAAATAGCGAGCAACGTATTCAGAAAAAAGAAAAACGGAAAACCAACTCTTGGGTTTTCAAAAACATTTGAAATTAATATATACCTTAAAAAAACAATTTTCGGCGAATCAAAATCAAAAAAATAATCGAATAAACTATTTTACGATAAACACTAAAACAAAAAAAATGAAATGAAAAACTTTCGACATTTGCAAATATAAATTTGGGATTACGTAAATTAACTAAGCTAAGAAATATTCAAAAAATAAATATCATGCATTTCTCATATATTTATCGTGCATATTGGATCATCTGCATATATAAAGCAGGGCTTGCTTTTTGTGTTGCTTAAAAAATCAAACTAATCATTAAGCCAATTTTGTAATTATTTAGCATTAAACAATGCATAAACATAACATAACATAATTTTCTACTTAACATTACTTAAAACGCATAAATCAAAATTAAATTCCATTGCATTTAAGCCATAAAAAAAAAAGAAATACAAGAAAATAATGCAAAAAACAACCACAACAACCCAAAACGGACAACATTCAACTTCAACGCACATCGACTTTTGGAAACGCTTACTAAGCAATTAAAAACATAAAAATTAAATGAAAATTACATTTAGGCATAAGACAAACAGTTTAAAACGCATACTAATCACTCGCTCCTTCTTAGCCGAACAAATATTAATCGTGCATTACATTACATAACATTACATACTAACATATATGAGAAGAAATATCCAAAGATTAAAGCTCGTAATCCTTAAGCGCGGCATTAGAAAACCTAAACGAATACTTAAAATATGTGTATTACTAATTACAAATTACAAAACATATATATGTATTAACTATATACTAATATTGAATGTATTGAATTGACAAGCAACACTTAACATACTTACTAACACAACCAGACACACACGCACACGCTCTCCCTCAATAGCACTGCCCAACACTGGTAGTCCTCCGGAAAACCACTTTACTCCGAGTCAACATCTTGGCTCATTGATCTTGATCAATACTCTTACACACAGGCCCACACACGCACACACACATAAACACACACACATACACTTATCTAAAGCAAGCGAAGCTAAATTTGTCTGTTTCAGTGTCATAAAATTCAAGCAAATCAACAAAAAATTAATAAATAAACGCCAATATATGTTGGATAAAAGAAAATTAATTGTTTTATTGAAAGAGAACAAGTTTACTCTAAATTTAACGTACAGTTGGAAAAGCTCAGGAAAGGATATCAGCTGAAGAACTGAATTTATCCCAGATATTCTAATTCCATCATTTAACATTTATATTAAGGGTGCATAAATTGGCTAATTGAGGTGCGATTTTTTGAAATATTTGTATTTTGGATGTATGTATATATATGTATTGTGGGCTGGCTGGAATTAAAAACATTCGAATTTAAGAATTGGATAGTCGTATTCCTTACGAGACCTTGTTATCCTCACAATGTTGTTTATCATACTTTGAAACGTATTGAATTATATTTGCTATATCCAATTTTTTTAACTTTAACTTCTCTAACATTTCGTTAGTTTTGATGCATTTCTACCAGATACCGGGTTGAGCTATATTTTGGCTTACAAACTAATTGTTAAAGACAACTTTTACTGGAACCTAAAATTGAATTCAGAAATTCAACGCTTAGTAACATGTTAATAACAACGAATCAATATAAATAAAAACAAAAAGGGGAAATTTAGTCGATTCACATAAATATTCTTCATTTTTAACGAATGTGACGACGTGGTTGTTGTACCGGCTGAAAATAATGACTACGAACTGTACACACAACGAAAAAGGGATTTATTATATAGCATTGAATAACAAAATATCCAAAACATTATGAAATGAAGAAAATCATTGATACCTATGTTTTTATATATATTAATTATTATTTATATTATATACAAATCGTCGTAAAAGTCAAAATGTACCTATTTAGCGCCCTCTATGTGTGGGCTTTGGTGGTTGCTGCGCTGGCTAATATTACGTTACGAACATGTTGCTGAACTGAACTTATTTCCCCGTTGTTATTTCGAAAAAGTCCCCTTGTCAAATATATACTTTTATTATTATGACCATTCCGGGGGAAATTTAGCTTCAATATTGGTAAATTCTTTCCCCCTTTCTAGCAGACGGCATTCTACGTCCAGCAGAATTACGAATGTTTTTATATTTTAAATAAACTTATAAAATGTTTAAACATAAAATATTAGTGCTTTCATGCATCTTAAGTGTCGAGAATTATATGTAATATACTTTCCATTTTATAAATATTAGTATTAAATTATTACTCCGAATATATATTTGATCTTTTTACTGAAATTTGAATTTCTTTTTGAAAACTGGCCCGTAGATCAGGGCGTACTGTATGGGAGAATATTGATTAACATTTTGTTATTAAAAATTGAAGCGGAGAAAAGTACTTGGACCCAAGTTTTAAATGTGTATTCTTCTTTAAAGTTCGATCAGGCCACGTCCACCTTGGTGCCTGCAAATTGGCAGTTAGATAACTAAAATCGTGCTAGCAATATAAAGGCCACGCCTACCCCAGAACTAGCAGAACTACCAGAACTGTTTCTGGTAAAATGTTATCCCTATTAGCTCAAAATGGTCCAATGCACACACAAATATAGAGGCAGAAGTTGGGCGAAATGCAAAGTATTTGACTATCCACCAATTTAATAATGCAAACAGACCACGACCACTGTTAACAAGCAAGGAATGCAAACAATACTCCACTCTGGCGACGGCGACGACGGGGGCGACACGAGCTCGACCATTGGGATTGGGTGTGTCCTCTAGCCGCACTGAGGCGAAAAGTTCAACAGGCTGCTCCACTAAACCAACAAAGAGAAAACCGCAAAATGCCGATAAGAGCCGCAACACACAAACCGAACCACCCAAACCACCCACCCACCCCAACCGATCCAGGAAACCAACTGACCCCCCGGGCAGTGACTGGACTCAGAGACACATCAGCTAAGCAAACAAATGGCTCACATTAAAATGAACGTTGGAAATTCGTATAGAACAACCAAGAATGTTTCAGTCGGATGCAACCGACTGCGTAATACTCGTTAGCAGTTCAATGACTGCTTAAAGAATGCCACCTGCCATATATCTGCAGAAAAGTGCAGAAGGAATATAATTGAATAGTGTATTAGTAGACTTCATTCCAAATTTATTCAGTCCAGCTCTCAAGCTGTGGAAGATACAGAATTTTGCTACTCCCGAAGACAGAACGGGACGTGACCCACTTCCTGAGGTGGTGCAGAAAGTCTTTAGCTACAAGTAGGCCGGACGGAACGACAAAACAAATATACTCCTTTGCACTTTGTGAACGAGCACAAAAACAAGCAGATGTCGGTGGGGCAGAGGAGCGGTTGCAGGACTCCGACGCGGACTCGGACTCGAACTTGGGTGGGGACTCGGCCACTTAACTGGCTTCAGCTGACGCAGGAGACTTTTGTTGCTATTTGGTTGGCCCAAACAAGCGCGGAGCAGCACCAGGGGATGGCTGTCGCTAGATGCAGCCCCAAAATGGAAATTCGTTGACAACAGCGAGCAGTTGTTGTTGCTGTTGCTGTTGCTGTTGTTGTTGCTGTTGTCGTCGTGGTTATCGTCCCGCCGAATGCACAATAAACATGCAAAGGAGAGCCAAACGAAGCTCTTCGAGTGCCCGCGGTCGGTTGGGAACGGGCGCCAGGTGAAACTATGTCAACTTCTGCTCTGGGTCGCCGTACAATTGGGTTCAATTGGACTGGTTTGTTCGGGTCTGGACGGGGCCTGTCGCAACTGCTGCTGCCCGGCGGTCCCCAAAGGCGTTGGCGTCATGCAATTTATATATCTGGCTGACAATATACACATAATATGCATTTAAATAAATAATTATGTCATATAACAGAGCTTCCGATTCCGCACCGTCATTCTCTTACTTCGATCCAGTTCGTAACGCCAAAATACAATTTAAAATTTATTTTATTAATGCAAAAGTATTGTTTCCATATTATTACAAATTCCGGAATATTTAAGCAGCTCAAACATGGCGCTCAAATGTCGTGCGTCTAGCTGTCCGGCCAAAAGAAGGCAATTATATTCGGCTCTATTGAAGCCAGAGACTTGCATTATTGGGTATATTCTCTATTTAGATCCGCGCCATGGCTTCCACATTTATATCACTTCTTTTAATTTTTATTCTGTATTTCAATAGGGCTGGCTTCGCAAGTGTAATGCACATGGGGCTTCCTGACAATCTATAACCCTAGTAATATATTTTAATGCATATGGGGATTGAAAAGTAAACGATTGAACTGTAATTTTCTTTAAGCCCCAAGAAGACATTGCCGGACCAGTTCTCCGTAGATTGCATAATGTAATTGACTTGGGTCAATTCAGGGAGGAGCCGTATGCTATAGATTTTAACAACATATAACCGGATTATTTGTAGCTTTATCATATATTTTTAATAATATTATAGTATATTTGCTGTGCCATAATTCTAATTGCAGCTGTTAGTTAGCAACTACCAAAAACCTCTATAGCTCGTGCCACGAATACAATATACAATATGCAATACAATGAAATAGCATTTATAATTTTATAACAAGCAGATATGAAAGCTACGGCTGGCCATTTGGCCAGAGCCGTAACCGCCAGTTATAATAAAAATTTATATATTTTTTATTTGTACAAATAAGTGTCAATAATATTGGAAGCAATTAATTGAAGCTGGAGGTATTCACGGGCCGCCATAAAACTTGTGTTTTTTTAATGACTTTGGCAAATAAATTAACGCACGTTTAAAAGAAAACAAAAGCAATCCCATAAAACTAAAACTGAGCCCAACGTCGACTGTCATTTTATGGATGTTCAAGCCGAGACCTGAGCTGAGCGGAGCGGAGCGGAGAGAAGGGAGGAGAGCTGCGAGTGGCAACTGTTGAAAGGCCAACTCCATTTGGAGCTATTGTTTGGCTTTTGTTTTGGCTCATTTTATTTGCTCGTGCTGCATTCGGGTCTAGGGTAGTTAAAGTTTATCTACACTCATTTGGCGTGTTTGTGTTTCTCTACCCATAAACCTACTTTACGGCCACATAAGTTAATAAACTGTTTGCTGTTGCTTTGCTGCCTTTTGTTTGCCATATCGATTTTCTATTTTATTTCACTTAATGTTTTTTCCCTGTTTCTTAATTGCTCAAAACTTACAAAATCAAGCACTCAGCTGAAACTCGAGAAATTCGAGACCAAATCAATTAAAAGCCAACTTTTCTTTTGGTTTAAGTAAATCATATTATTATAATATCTGTTGGACTTTTAAGAAGTTGAATGTGGAATGGGAATGCAATTTGCAATTGCAAGTTAAAAGGAAATGTCAAAGTTGCAATCAGAAGATTCTGGCCCACTTTTCTCCTGTGCAGTGTATATTTTGTTTTAAATATCTGTGAAACCCTTTAATGCCATGCTTTGATAATAAGCTTCATATCGGATGCAACTTAAGCTTTCTTCCCCTCAATCTTTGACCTCCATTTTTAGCATTTTCTGCCAACTTTATACAGTTGCTCGCTCATGGCTCATCATCAATTAGTCAATCAGTCAGTCAGGACAATCAGTTCTAAATATATAGATGGAAGATATATGGCTCTCAAGATCTGCCTTACAATTATAGAGCGTCCTAGCGATGGTAAAAAATCATCAACACAAATCATGGCCTCCAAACAGTTGTTATTGCTGACGTGTTTGCCATTGTTGCTGTGGTTTGTGTTGTTCTTGTTTGTCTGGCTCGCTGGGTTTGTCTATTTTTGAAACAGCAAACAAATTATGAGAATGAAAACAAGCGACTCACACCCACAGTCGAGCATTTCGTATATTCATAAGTATGCAGCTTCGTACTATCTATAGATTGCTTAAGTATTTTGTGATTTTTCTTAATCATCATAAATTTGAGTTAGTTTTACCGAGACATTTGGCAGTTGGCCACCAATGCGACAAGAACTTTCCCAACGACGGAAACATCAATAAATTAGAAATGTTAAACTCAACGATTCTTAGGTGGGCGGCTGGCAGTGTCGCCCAGCCAATGGGGGCAGGGAAAGGGACAGGGGCAGGGGCAGGGCCCCAAAACTTATTGTCTGCGTGTTGCGGCACAAGAATTTGTGCGTCTCCTTGGCTTGCCAGTTGCCATAATTCTAGACATTTAATGGTCGCCTTCTGGCTGACTGAAGGCATTGAAGACACCATTGCAAAAGCCGTGAGTTATGTGGTTGGAGGTAAAGGCAACTCGAGTGCGGCCCATGGCACGCCCTCAACGCCCCAGCTAATGATTGGGGGATGATGCTGATATGGTGGATGCTGCGCATGTCGCAAATCTAAGCATCACGATTTTGCGAGGGATGCGAAGCCATTTTCTAAATGTACAAAAATATATGGTATATATATGCACATACATAAATATGCGGGTGGGAATCTGTGGCGCAAGAAAATGGCAGACAGCTCGAACAAAAATAAATTTATGTTTATTTATTTATAAAGCTAAGAACTTTAATATAAAGGAGAAATTAAACGGGCAATATGGCCTTCAGCTAGATTTAAGTCGAACATTAATATATGCTAGATATTGTAATTGTTGTATTTATAGTAAAACGTTTTGTATTTAGGCAGATAAATCTAATGTTAGTAAGTTTTTATTGGTGCTCGTTTTACGAGCAACCATGATATACATTAAGAGCCAAAACAGTCATAGTTGTGAGCTATATAAATAGGAACATTTTTCTCAAATTTAAATGATAGGGATCAAAAGCCGTGTGGTAGACGGTGCGAGCTTCATCCGATCCCGATCGGAATATGCATAATATCTTAAGAAACATGAACCGGGCAAAGCCAGGTAATACCCAATGGGAGCACAAGTCTAAGTTTTGGTAGTCGGGTGTTAAGTTGTGTGTATGTTGCAGGGCAAACGTCATCCCGGCACACACACGACCCACCACTCGCACAACAATTCACCCCTATCCTTAGGACACACACACACGCACACAGCCAACGCGGCGCGCTGCCAATTAACGTAATTAAATGATGCGTACATAGTCGAGCATAGCAAACACTTGGCTGCTCCTCCAGCCCGCACCCAGCAGCGGGTGTGTGTGTGTGTGGCACATCCTTTGCTTAATTAATTTGGGACATGACACACAGTTTCTCTTGCATTTCTCGTTTATGTGGTTGCTATCTCATTTAATGTTTTAATTGCGAGCTGGGCCCACTTTGGCAGCCCGTCATGGCAACATCAGGGAACCAATCAACAATCGCTCCAGCAATGCCAACAAATGCCTTCGTATCGCCTGATTATGTCACAGGATATTTGGAAGCCGCACAACGACGCCCGGGCAGGAATCCAACAAAAGCAAAGCCCAATGCAAATAGGCAAATAAGTGTGTCATTGGGCAGTCATAACTGTCATCGACTAAACAAAATGAATGCTCGGCTAGAGCTCTGGCATCAGCCTGGCCAGGACAACGCTGCGGATACGCAACGTGGTCTCACATATTGCCAACACTTTAGTGAATTTCCCAGTGGAGCTGCGTCAGCTCCCATCCGCTCCCCCCACCATCTAGAGGTGTGTAAGTATGTTTGTGTGTGTGTGTGTGTGTGTGCGTAGGAAATTTGCTTATTTGTCCAAGTTTTATTTTCATTTTGCATGACCGAAAATTATGCTAATCCAGGCATTTGGTTTGGCCTCGCAGGATTCGTCTGTGCATTTACAGCCCAAATTATATGGCATTGAGTGGAGCAGTAGCTCGGCTTGGAGCTGCTTTCTGAGCTACATTTAATTACCGTCATTTGCCGGGTGATGCCTTCGCTGTGGTCATTAGGGGCGCAACGTCTCCAATTTGCTGCTCTCTGCAGCACCGCCACGTGGCACATTACATACTAGTTTATGTGCCACGCACTAATTAAACTAATTAAGGCAATTTGGCGTTATTGAAAGCCTGATCCAAGTCCAACTGCGCGCTGGCAGGAGATAGCAGACAGCAGACAGCAGACACAAGCTCGCGCTGCAGATTTGTAAGGATCGTTCCCAGAGGCTCTTCCCTAAGACCTCCTTTCGATAGACGAATAATGTATGTATGTTCGAATAGCTGGAACATACTTGAATAGCCTGTTTAAGGGCACAATCTGTCATCCAATATGGAACTGTCGCAGAACACACAACTAGGCACAGGGTCAACAACTCCAACAAGGTTGAAAGGAACTCCAACTCCTCAGCCGAGTCGGCACCGAAGTGCCGCAAAATATGCAAAACAAACGAAATAAATTCAAATGCGTTTTGCTGGCTACTCGTAAATGTATGCCAACTAAAATTAATTACAGGCAATAACGTCATTCCTGTCCGGCTGTGCTTTTTGCGGGATCCTGCAGAGACAGACGCCTAGCGAAAGGGCAACCAAGTGTGTGCGATAGAGAGAGAGAGATAAAGGGAGAGAGAGAGAGCGAGCGAATTGGGAGACATTTATGGGCTCGACGCTGCCAAAAACAATCGGACCTGAATTTGAGGAAACCGACCAGCGACCGGGCGACAGAATCAAGCTGAATTACGAGCTACGCCAAATAGAAATAAATGCGACATACTTTTAGGCGCCACGACCAGAAGCCAGCAAAGCAATTGCGTGTATTTGGGCGATTAACATGATATGCGGAAATTTCTGTACTGCAACAAAGCAGTCGTACACACAGAGGCACACACACACACACACACACACACACAACAAATGCAAATACTTAAATGGCAGATCAAAGCGCATGCGTCGGGCCACCCGTGAGGGCAGGTGCCAGTACAGTGTCTACTCGTACTGTATGAACAATGAAAACATTGTTTCTTTTTTTTGCGAATAAAAATTATATTGCACATGCCGACAGTGTGTTTGTGTGTGTGTGTGTGTGGGTGTGTATCTGGAAACTCAGTTGTTGAAGGGAGTCGAGAGACTTCGTGCCTGGACACGGGACGGCATGTCATTCAGTCGCCTTAGCTCTTAGGGGCTGCCAAGTTGGCACAGGAACTGAGTGCTTACTGAACTAGTGGGTGTGAAAAATTTAAAACAAATTATACCAAATTACAGTTTATTTTGTCAAAAGACTAACGAAAATTCGCTTGAACGCTGAAGAGCTGTAAATGAATTTATCAGGAGAAGGCAGAGAACTAAATGCTGGCCATAATTCGGTGTTCCAACACAAACACAAATAATCTGCAAATTTCTAGCATACTTTTCAGAGTTTTTCAATGTTACCCTGAATATTATTCAAGTGTGTTGTGGCACATAAAACAGCACGCAATACGCAGCAGCTTTTTCAACATTCTGCTGTGCAAATATTATGACAAATTCTTAGCAAATTGCTGCCAAATGATGCCACGTTCTGCCAAGACAACAATGAGCAGAGCCTAAAATTAAATTGTGAAAATCCAAGGCAGCTTAAAAAACAATGAAAACATAAAACACCCGCAAATAAAACAGAAACAACCAAAAGAACAACTGAAAATTGGTGCTCTTACGAAATATCAAAACTAATCTACGATAATAAATTTTCGAGCAAACAACACAAAGAATTATCCGCGCAAAAAATAAAAATATGTGCGCCTGACAAAAAAAAAAAAAAAGATTTTCTAAATGAAAACATTTTGGACGAATCTTGTGAGTTCGAGAAGTGGCGCAAATATTAAGAAATTATGCGAGCGTTTCCTGGTTCTATAAAATTCCAGTTTACGAGCAGAGTATTTTTACCTCTGGCATGTTTGAGGTGAGTAAAGCTTTTATAAATAAATTAAGCACTTTGTAAAGCAGCGACATTTTCTGTGTTCTGCATTTTGATTTTCCACCCGTTAATGTGAAAATGTGGGCGTTGCTTCTCGCTTCTCATGCGCTGCGTATTGCATTTTCTATGAAAACTTTTGTTTTTCTATTTATTTTATAAATTTTATTTCTTAAGTGCTTCAAGATTTATTATCAAGTCCATGAAATGTTGCGTTTCTTGAAGACAAAGAGCATCAGCAATTAAAATTTTTAATAAAATCTAAACAACTCAAATTGAGAAGAAAACAAAGAAGCCAGCAAACATAACTAGCTGTGGTTTGTTTTATGCGCAAGCAGGTGGGGCCAAACTAAATGCCTAATGTCAGCCATCAAAGCATTGTGCAATTTTATGAACCATATAAAATTAATTGGCCTGCCCAGGCAGAAGTAAACTCGGAGTCGGGCAGCGATCATATATCATGTGTTTTATGAATTTTAACGGCAATTTCCTAACAAAATTATCGCGACTCCATTTGCTCGAACGTATAGCAGTCATCGTTGGCTCACCGGGAATCACAACTGGAATCCGCTGGCCACAAAACGAACTCTGTGTTAACTAACTAAGAGCGACAGTATATAATCTCATTAGCTCTATCTAAGCCGCATCTTTGGGGCTAATCAAGCGACTGGGGGAAACAGCTGTTGTAATTTCAATGGCCAGGCCCAGGCCCAGGCCCGGGCCCGGGCCGAAAGCGAGCCCGAACCGGTTAATCTCGCACCAGAGTCAGGTGTCTTTTTGGAAAGAATGCATGAACAAAATAATTTTACATAAAAAGCAAATCAACTGCTAAAATATAATAAAAGCCGAAAAACAACAGTCCCAGCCACACTCACACACACTCACACACACACACACACACACATATGGGCAACAACAAATAGTAATGTCAATAAATTAAGTCAACAAAAGTGACCACGAGAGCGGGCCGCAATAAAGACAACTACTATGGAGGCGATTTGGGTCGGGGAGCGGGCGATCGGTCGATCGGTCGATCGGTAAATCGGGCGGAACAGCTCTAAAAATCAGAACAGGTTTTTCTAACAGCACGCAGACAATGAAAATTAAACCTCAATTTAGATTCAACGGTCCGAATTCGTTCGCTCGATTCGAATTCAGATTCATCTGCGATCTGCCTAGTCTCTGCCCCTTTGGCTTCATTTGTAGCGACAAATTTACATTCCGGTATGCCGCACCGACGGCACCTTCTCCATCTCCTGCTCCTCGCCTTGGTTTCACCTGCATTTGTATCGCCGTTAAAGTTGGCTTACTTAATTTATTCTAATTGCTTGGCGCTGCTTCGACACTGATTTCAAGTTGGGCAACACAGCTGCAGCCTCCGTAGCCATTGGCCTGGATTAGCCAACCTGGGCACAATATAAAGATTCCCAAGCAAAAAGTCGCACACGAAAAGTTTTGTTGTAACTATATTTGAAAACAAAAATTTAACTCTAAATGCTGCAAAACAAGAAGCAAAGCATTTAGAAGCTGAAATTTCCTTTTGGAAACACTTTCCCAAGAAAATGTAAAGCCCTTTTAATAATGACCATATATACTCAATCTTACCTTTGCCTACAGCCCAAACCATCTTATTGAAGATAAGAATACTATAAACCCGATTTCCAGTTAGAAAGTATTATATCTATAATATCCATATAAGAGCTGCTACAGCAGGGTAAGGATTTGAAGCCTTTTCGGTATCCATATCCATCATCTAGGCGGCAAATCGGTTTTGCAACGATCCGGTTTAAGCCCGAAAACCTTCAGCCTTAAGCCGGAAGAAAGATTACTAAAAACTATTTTGTGTACATTTTAAAATCGAAATGAAAACTATGTTCGTTTTTGATTGCAAAGTCAACTATTGATTTATAATTTTAGATGAATAAGTATATGTTAGTGAAATAACTTTAATTCATATTATGATTATTCCTAGACAACAGTTACCCCACCCTCTGGATGTCCCCTTCTATAATCAATCGGATGGAAACAAATTCTGTGCATTGTGATTCCGATATTAACCTATTAAGGTTTAATAATTAGAGGAATATATTTCGATTAGCTGCTAGAGTTGCAGAGTATTCGTAAATAACGTACTTTGTGCTCATATTCAAATTTTGAAATTCAATTTACATACTTTGTGTCCAATTACGTAGTCCCAAAATGTAAATCAATGCATTTACATTTATATTCCGTTGCGTTCGGTTTTAGGTGATCCAGCTAAGCCATTCTTATGCATACATACATAAATATATATATGTATATATATATAGATATATATAGATATATATAGAAAAACAAACGGAACCGATCTATGTGTGCGTGTCGTGGACTGAATCTGGGGTAAATACATAAAATGAATTCAAATGGGCGCGTGTGCGGCAACTAATCAAGTCTTGTATTCTTTGACCACGCTGAGGTATCAACAATTTGAATTGATGTAAAGTCAAATTTATGGCCATACTCGAAAATATTTCATGAATTTATTGGCTTGCCAGGAATGCGAGCCGTGCCGAGCCGAGGCGCAGGCGCAGGCGCACGTGCTGTGGCATTTGTGGGCCCAATATTAATTGTTATGACGAAAGGAGTTAGACTCTGTGTCTGTGGTGGGGTCTGTGTTAAGGCAGCTTTGCTGTTAAATTATTATGACTTTCACACCCCAGGCAATGCTTGCAACGTCACAGACAGACAAACACATAGAAGAATGATTAATAACCAGCATGAAGTAAATATTCTTCTGGCTCATAGACACGCCGGGTTAAGTGGATACTCAACTGGATTGTTTTACTCTCTTCGAAACTGTTATAGCCATCTGCCAGATATTATGGGCATTGTTATTATTGAATGCCATCAGACAAGTTAGCCGAAAGCAGAAGCCAATGAACCGCAGACGGCATCGATTGGTTGACAGCTGCAGATACAGATACTTTTGTCTGTATCTATAACTGTCAATAGTTGTTGCTGCTGCTGCTGCTATTGTTTCTATTGTTGTTATTGTTGTGCGCGTCCGTTGTTGCTTATGCTTATTATGACAACACTCAATTGCTCATGTGACGCCTGAAAGTCGAGCAGCCGTCGCATGTATCTCAGTATCTCTCAATATCTATGTACCTAAATAAGTATCTATTATGAGCATGTGTATCTATGCCTCTTGTGTATCTATGCCACTCAGTTTGCCGGCCATTGTGAAAGTGAAAACCCACAAGTGTACACATTAGCTGCCCCCAGCCAAAGTTAATATGAGTTACACATAATTGAGTTAGCTAACTACTGTCATGACTACGATACACAAATAAATACATAACTGTAGGTACGAGTACGTGTTAAATTTGGAAAGTTTGACCGCCATAAATCATCTAGATCTAATAGTTTCAAGCTTATGACCATCTTGCCGAGCATGGGCCATTAAACTCATATACTGATTGACGTATCATCACATATGACAATTGGTGATAATGGGCTTAATCAATTTGACAATTAGCACAAACATTTCTATTGCCCATAAAACGGGAGACTTTCTTTCAAAGAAAGACCCCATTCGTTGCGTGTCGCCAAGACCTCAATCGTCGGCCGTTACAAATTTAAAATAACTGAAACGAATTCAGGTAATGCTCTCTGCCTTTAATAAGCAGCAAACGGTTTCAGCTCTAGAATACAAATTGTACTAAGTAGAAAACCTTTCTCCAATTCCAATTTCAATTCCAATTCCAATATCAGTTCCCAATTAGGTCTTTGCACCGGTTACGCATACTCGATTCTCTGTATGCAATGGGATTTTCTATAAACTAATGTGCATTTTATGGTGCACATTTGGTTCTGCAATTGCATTGAATTGAATTTTAATTGTGCACAAAAATAGCTGGCCAAGTCGATGTAATAAAATAATATAAAGCAAGCATTGGACTCGCATATAGAATACTTTGGACTGGGCAGGCAACGCATAGAATCGATTACAAATTCCACTCATTTACCATAAACACAATGCACCACGCTGTATAAGAGATAAAGGTAGCTCCCAGGTCCCAGTCCCCAGTCCCCAGTCCCGATATGTCGATGTTTTGCCTGTCTTCATTTCTTTATGTTAAACGCCTAGATTTGTATTCAGAAACTGACCAAGTGGGTCTGCATACTCAATTGAAATCAGGAGGTGAGGCGCATGGAAATGATTTGTCACTTCTTTGCAAACAGCCGTTGGACACCCATTTTACAATGGACTGAAGCACATATTGTGTTCCCTGCGGTTCTCATTCAACGATCTACAAATATAAATCAAACACAGAACTAAGTCTGCAGATTGATTTTGAATCGAACCCGCTTGAGCTCAGAACTAGAATTTATTATTTACTTTAAGCCGAGCCTTAAGGAAAACAATTTATCCAAAAACAGCCGAACCGAAACCAGAAACAAACCATAATATAAATCATTTGAGTAAGTCCCAGCCCCAGAGTAATTCGACTAAGTATGTTTTTCTTACTATATTTGATAGATGCAAATATAGGTATACATCAAATTTGTTTCGCTTTCCAGGAAAACAAAAATTTGTCAATTAAAAATAATATAAGTAATAAAAATTACATTAATATTAACAATAATCAAGAAATGATTTTTTGTTACATCCGCAGATCGGTAAGCGAATATGCCTAACGAGCAAGAGTAGGGCACAGTACACAATCGTAAGTGAATGTACGGGTACAACAATGAATTCTGTTTTCAGTTTTGAAATGAATTCTAAATACTGGGCCGTGGCATACACACGCTAAATAATTTATATGGCCAGGGGAACACACACTCGACTCGGCAAGCCATGGAATAGTTTAATGAAATGTTAAATGGGATTTAACCCAAAAAAACAACAACAAAATGATATATAGTATAGATAACGCTTACTAAATAATTACAATAAATAATAATAACGCCTGCGTAATGGCTAAATAAATCATTTTGTATTTGTTGGTAATGCCACAAATGGTTGCATTGCATTGTTGTTGGCTTTCTCATTGTGGCAATAAGATTCTATGTTAGCTCGATGTTGGCTGACTTTCTTGTATGCCTTCGTTATGTGGCCCAAAATACGGAAAATGGGAAAAAGCATTTTTGTGCATTTGCCAACAAGAGAAACTGAAATCAGTGAAATTACGTTGAAAACGAATCACATTTCAAAATTGACACTTCAAACGCAACGCTGCCAAGTTTTTTAAGAAACCCGCAGAACGGACTACATTTCAGGCAGAGACGGCTCCCAAAATACTAGATATGTATGCACAACCGAACTGAAATGAACCCAAACCAACTCGCAAGCATTTCATTTTGGCCTTTTGGTCGAGCAAACGGAATCAAGAAAGACCCAAACAATTAACAGCAGATAAGCGGGAAAGTCATTTGACGTCCCATTGTTGTCGCTGCTGTTGCTCCTGTTCTTGTTGTTGTTGTTGTTGTTCTTGTTGAGATTGTTGTTGTCGAACTACTTAAATATTTTAGTTTTGAGAAAAATCAAAGCAGCGACTGGCAGTCAGCTCAGCTAGTTCAATGACCAACGGCCCGGGTCGCTTTCAGCTTTCATCAATGGTCGCGCTAGATTGGCCGCAAGGCGACGACGACGCGTCGGCGACGCTCTGCTAGATATCAGCCCGAAGAACAGATACAGATACAGATACAGATTCAGATTGAGATTGAGATGCATGTATATAAATATACAAATACATATATGCATACGTGTGTAAGCACTCACATGCTCATCAGCTGCATCGCTTGACGTTTTTCTATGGCTTGCCAGAGAAGAAGCCGGCAATCGACAATCGGCAGCCGCAGCAGAAAAATGTCACACGCAGCCGCCGCATTTAGTTCAATTACATTACAAAAGGCACACACAGATACAGATACAGATACAGCTACAGATGCAGATAGAGATACTTAGAGATACACTTTGAAAAAGAGCATGACAAAACAAACCAAACGCTTCTGGCGATCGGCGAGAGGTCCGTCGTCCGTCGTCCGTCGCCCCGCGATTCAGCAATTTTTACCGCTGACATTCTATTGAAAAGTATTTGGGAATTGTAACGAGGCGTCAGCATGTATCTGTATCTGTATCCCTATCTGGGCGTACATATTTGCAAACACATCCGTGCATTGATTGTCGATGCCCGCAGCGTCATCAGCCAACTGTAAATACCATTCGGCTTGAGTCATTTACTTGCGACTTGTCTCTCGCAAATGCCTATTTGTTGCCACAAGTATTCACTCACCGAATCATAGTTTGCCAACCGCAGCTAACTGATTTATATAAAAATGGCCTCAGAATTAGAAGCTTTCCAATTAAATGCCCACTCGACTTATTAGTCGTAATTTCTCGTTGCTTCACCGACTTTTTATGGTGTTTCTGTATTATTTTTATCTACTACAAAAACATATGAGTTTTATTAATAGATTCTTACAGAAGCTTTCTTTCTGCACATAACTTAGCACTGAGACGGGGTGTTGGGAAGTCTGCCTCAAATAAGAAAAATTGTGTAATATTAGGATTTCAACGTGACGTCAAAAACCTACCAAAGCCGCAACTGATAATTTCCAGATTTGGCCTACTATAAATTCTCGGAAATGGCCCCCAAATTCCGGTACAACGTTTGCTAATCTTCTCACGCTCTAGTTTTACAGTACTAACTACTATCATATAATATTCATGTGAGTTCGAATTTTAGATTGTGGTTCAAAATTTATGTTCAATATTTGATATACTTTGACTAATATCAGTGCAATAATGTGCAAATTGTAATTTGTAATCATAAAATATTAATTACATTATATTGAATTATTCTAAACCATAATACTGAACCACTTGGGACCTGTCTTGATACTTTGTTGACAAGCTGAAATGGTAAACAATATTAAAATATTTATAAACTAGAAGTTCCAAAGACTAGTGGGACTTTAATAAAGCTTGTTTATATATCCATCTCAGCCGCCTGTTCAAATAAATTTTGTTCTAGTCGTACTGTGATTTTCTTATTCTAGTTTGGATCGAAGAAATAATAATGTAGAGGGAAAATAGTAATCTCATTAAAGCGAGAGAGACGGCATTAGTAAGCAGAATTTGCTCAACCTCCCTTTATCAAGGAGGTCGAAACTCCTGCTTGGGATGAGCTGATCTGAGCTGGAAAGACAAACTGTTTTACCAGACTCTTACTCCTATCCATAGTAATAAATTCTTGTATACAAGTAATGAAAGCAAATATAAAATTGCATGATTCAAGCATTAGTCATGATTTAGGCAAATTTCAAAATACAAATTTATTGTCTCTTATATAAATATAATATGTATATGTAATGGATCGCTCACACAGTAGCTAAGGTCGAGTGATTGCAAGGGGCAGGGAGTTGCACACCCATACATATGCAGTAAGTGAGTGTGTATGTATTTAACATATGCAACATTTAATTTGAATTTGCCAGTACGGCAGTTTTTTACTCGGTTTTGTTTGCAGCGGAAGTTGTGGCAAAAGTTCAAAAAATGCATATAAAATACGAATGTGATTACAAATGCGATTGCGAATACAGAAACCGTTCGTAATGCTGACTGCAAGCTTTAATGAATAGCAACATGAATTGGCACAATCGAAATGCTTCATTAGTTTTGAGCCAGGCTGAAGTTGCGCGCATCCAATCCAATCAGCTGTTGGCACAAAGTCCTGGCCCGGCACCTTCCGGTTTTCTAGGCCGGGCCAAACACCTGCAAGCCCGTCTGGCGAGTGTGTGTCAGGCGTGTATTAATTTTATTACATACATGCACTAATGTGTGTGTATGTACTATGTACTGTGCAACAAGTTGCAGTTGCTGTTGTCTTCACTAACTTTTCAGAGGACATTATCACCTTTTAAGCGAAGTATGTAACGCAATAACAAAATCAGATATCACAACTACCTTCGTTGCACTAATCGAAGGCTGCAAACTAGTTTTTACCAAACCGATTTAAAGCCGGAACTCAAATTTATTTACCATGGACTGTACCTTGTGCTGACCAAGCTGACTATATAAGAGCCGAACCTATACCTGAACCGATCCATATAATCTCATGTGGAAAACCAGGTTCGGGAAACCAATCCTAGAGTATGGAATTGATTCTAACCGTAACCAACTTTAAATTTCTTTTTATCACATATCTGATATATGTTATTCATCTTTAGTAGATCTGCAAGGGTATTCAATGTTCATGTGCCCAAAGTTTGTTTTTTCTTTTTCTTGTTTAATATGCAGATTGTGTCGCTGACTTTAATACTTTGCAACATCGTCGATCATTTATTTCGTTGGCTGGTCTGTCTGTCGGTCCCTCCGTCCGCCTCGCTGTCTATCTGAGTGGCTGCCCGGCTGGTGGCATGCAACGTTGGCGCGTTGCAGAAAATCATGTCGTACAAGCGTTGTCGTCTTGTAAACCTGCAACACAGGCAACATGCAACAACTCCAGCAGTTGCCGCAGCTGGGCAAGGTGGTGAAGAGAACAACGCCGTTTCCTTCCACAATTTCCATGGCAACAATTTTAATTAAAAAAAAAATAAAATAAAATAAAAAAACTACTCACAAGAAAAACTGTGAAATAAAATTAATAAAAGACAACATAAATATACGTTTTTCGGCAGTAGAAAACTAAATACCCTTACAAATTTTGTTTTAAATGATATATCAGACTTTTATTCAATATCGATCAATAAGGCATATTACTATACAAAACTAATATAAAGACACATCAAAAATATATAGTCCAAGCTATTTAATATTCTACACCAAAATTCATATGCCCCGAATCGATAGCTCATCCTTTTATACAAAATCTGTAAAATCGATGACGAAATCCTTTCATCCAAGACATTACATAGTGTACTTAAAAATGAATATACCCAATATTCAATTTTTGCCTTATGCTGCACAGTTTGGCGGTGGCCATGGGTCGCATTGGCTGGATTGTGCTGGCGCTGAGTGGGCCGAAACCGATTGTTAGCTATCGATAGCTAATCGCAGATACAATGACTGGGCTTGCTGATAAGTCATTTTTCAACAAGTGACCAATGACTTTTAGAATTGCAATTAGCAATATCATAAGGAGTTTATCTATTTATATTTCAGACATTTTTCGATTGGCATAAACACCAAACACTACAACTCCTGCCTATGCTAACAACTACTATCTAATTTTCAAAAATGTTATCTTGAATTTATTATCCACTTAATTGATTGCGCATAACAAATTAATAATTGATTAACTAACTAAGCAATTGCCCATCTCTAGGAAGGCCCGTTTAGTCGCATAGCGTGTGTATCTGTGTGCTCATGTGTGCTCATGTGTGTGTGTGAGTGTGTGTTGTATTTGTCGAGTTTGAATTACGTTTTACAGGAATTTACAGATTGCGAACATTAATTTTCATGCATTGTACTGGGCAGAAGTGCTCTCCGCAGTTGACTGGGGCCTTCATATGTACGGTATGTAGTTTTATACCCTGTACCCAATTGAATACGGGTATAAAATATTGCAGTTGTGCAAATGTTTGTTACAGGCTTAAGGCGGAGCTGTTTCTTACACATTTAAATGATTGATCACCAAAAACAAAAAACGAACTTCAAGTTTGAAAATATGCAAAAAACAAGACCTGAACCTTAGGACATTACTTTACTTTTTTGACTAGTAACAAGTTGTTTGTATTTGAAAATAGTATTCCAATATTTTTCATTTCTGAGGAAGTGCTTACAACTCTGAAAATCTAAAATTGACACCTGACAACCGGATGTGAAAAAATCAGATTCAAAAGCGAACCGAAGGGCAAGTCGTTCGCTCGCACTTTGCAACGAATTACCGACAATTACATATGGATTTTGTGGCTATAGTTAAAGGTACAAAAAATGTGGCAGCAATTGATAAGCTAATAAATTACTTTTATTGTCTATAACATTTAATAATAATTATGCAATCTTTAATCAAGCTAAACTACCACAAAAAAGCTACCCTTTGCATACTCATTATCTATGTATATACAAAAATTGGGCGCATGTTTGGTTGATAAAGGTCGAAGCATTTCCACTAGATAAAGAGATAATGGACTTTGGTATGCTCGCATTGCCTTTGCTCGTCGCTTGACACTTGCAATTCTCAACAAGTTACAGCTTCGAATAATTGCAATCCTAGTCTGCTTCACCTGTTGGATTTATGGTTATTTCTTATGTGAAAAAAACAGGATTGATCTCGAGCTGGCCAGATGAATATTATAATTTAATCAACAAAGCTAATTTAAACAAATTAGTGCACTTTATCCGAAGTGGAATTTTTCGCTGTGCGAACTTCATCTGGCTGTGGTATGCTAAGCTTATGTATGGGGCGTGGTCGGAAATCATGGCAACAGATGTATTTTACATATTTGAAACATGTTTCTACATACATACATTTGCATGTGTATAAGTGTACGTGTGTGTTTGTGTGTGTGTGTGCCGCTGTGTGTGTACTGTGGCTTCCTCTTATCGTTAAGTGCGGGTTCAAATGTTGATAACCCATGACAACTGAAGCCGTCAGCACACATTTACATACATAATTTCAACGAGCCCAAAATCCAAATACCCAAATGGGAAAATCGTTTAAAAATGCAAATACCGCCACATCGACCAAATAGTATTCAAATCAGTCCATGGTTCGTTGTCGTTTCCTGGCGCTGCATTTGTCAAACGCTGCGGAATAAATGAACCGCAACGACAATGCCGATTTGTATCTCATGGATACTGCAGCAATAACAATAACAACAACAACAACAACAAAAACAACAACAGCAACAACAACTGTAACTATACATAAGTACAAAGCATATTTAGTGCGGACCTTAGCACGCGTGAAATATTTTCACATGGCACTTAATTTATTTGCAGGGCTTGGCCTGGCCTCAGCCCCAGCCCCAGCCCCAGCCCCAGCCCCAGCCCCAGCCCCAGCCCCAGCCCCAGCCCCAGCCCCAGCCCCAGCCCCAGCCGCAGCCGCAGCGCCAGCGCGTTTTCCAGGTGTGAGCGACCCACGTGGCCGCAGCTCGAGCTGAAACTGGGCAACTGGTCAACTTGTGTTGGGTTGCATAGTGTTGTGTGATGCAGTCGCTGTCCATAAATCTCGGCTTTTGTGCACCAGCCACGTTCGTTAGTGACGCTTTTTTTTTCGCGATTTGCCAATATTTGACAGGGCTATCTCAATAGCCCCGTCGAGATTTACCAACATTTATCTATGGCCAAGGCCCGCAAGATATTGTTCTGTCCAATTCAATTGTGGCGTCGCGTCGTGCAGGCATGCGCCCAGAATAAATGGCATATCCCTAGGGTTCGATTAAAATTCTATCAATACAGCACATTGGAAATGGGTTAGGTCTCCGTATTCGTGTTATTATTCGAAGTGTTCGTTCGCATACGGACTTTAGCTGAAAAACAATCAAATGATTCGCGAGACAAATCAATTTGATGTAAACAAATATGAAACCACAGCACATTTATCCCATTATACAAACAATGTTCTTGTAATTTGATATTGCAGCACAGCGGTAACTTTTATTTTAATTTGCTAATTGCAGTAATTTTAAGAGACTTTAAACATTATTATCAGATTATATGCGTTCAGATGAAAACCAATATGCTTTTGTTGATAGATGAAAGTACTCGGTTTTTTTATACCCTGAACCCATTAAAAATGGGTAAAAGGGGTATAATGTTTTTGTGCAAAATGCAAATGTATGTAACAGGCAGAAGGAAGCATCTCCGACCCCATAAAGTATATATATTCTTGATCAGCATCAATAGCCGAGTCGATCTAGCCATGTCCGTCTGTCTGTCCGTCCGTCCGTCCGTCCGTATGTATGAACGCAAGGATCTCACAACCTATAAGAGCTAGAGACTTGAAATTTTAGATGTAGGTGCTCCTAGTTCCTACGCAGATCGTGTTTGTTTCCGATAATCGATAACTTACTCCGTTTCCAAAAAATCGATATCGACATCCTGTTTTTTTATCAAATTGGGTAAATAATAAGAGCTAGACTCACCAATCATGATATGTTGCTTCTAGAATATTATATATATGCCAAGTATCTTTCATTTTATACCTATCGCCACCTCCCCGCTACCACCTCAAAGAGGGTTCAGGGTATTCCCTAGTCGGGAGCTCCCGAATAGAACCTCTTACTTGTTTTTTTTATTTACTGCATGCGTTTACTTTTGCCTCCGTCTAACCATAAACAAATACATTTTTTTTGTTTACAAATGATATTCTATTCGAAAATGTTAAAGTACTCGAGCCGTGTTTTCATTATTTGATAGCTCGACACGTATAAACGCAGTTACCACGTGTGCGCCGTCAATCATCCGGGAAAAGAGTGTGAGTTGGCCCTGCTATATGGTATGTCTGGCCATATCCACTCTATATATACTCATATATGTTCATATATTATTGCCTATATAGTGCCGTTCAAATAGTACGTCACTTTAAAACCGTCGCAGCCTTATTTACTCAGCGGCCAGCACACAATTGTCGCTGTAATCAATTTCAAAGCTGTCACTTTGACACTTGAACGTTTATTCTACACTTCTGCGCCCTACAGATATACAGATACACCATATACACACACACACACATACGTATATATATATATAACCTATATTCATATATATACTCTATACTTTGTCAAATGCCGTAGACAATACGTCTGTGGCCCATTTAAAAATGTCCAGCGTGTGTGTGTGTGTACGCATTGTATTATGTATTTATCATAAAAACCATTTTATCGCCTCCAGCTTGGTTTGCTCCTCCCGTTAGAGCAAATATTTGTTCATTTGTTTGTTTGTCTGTTTGTTTGTTTGTTTGTTTGTTTGTCGCCTGTTCGAGTATTTGTATGCACTTTGTAGGTGGCTCTCATTTGTGCTGTCAGCATGGTTATCGTATTCAGTGGCACTTTCTGGATACGTTGTTCTATATTGGCCGGCACCTAGAACAAAAGACGCATTATTCAAGTTGTCAACATGAAGGTATTAGTTGGCCTTGCCTCTGCCCCAACCCGGGACAGTTCAAATATTCAGCTGGAAATGTACTTGGGTCGGCACCTCGAACAACTTTTGTTTTTAATGCTGTCGAATACGCTTCAAAAATTTAATACTAAATCTATACACAAAAGACTTTGTCCTAACTGAATGACTGAACGGTGTTCAAGCCACTAAACAAGTTGAGATACAAGAAGCAGAGCCGCAAAGTATCTTATAGTCGGGCACTCCCGACTAAAACACTCGAAACAGGAGAATATTCAAAAAACAACTAAACCGCAATACGAGCCTTCGGTCTATTTTTCACATACCCTTTAGCCCCTAAGGGTTTAAGGGGTTTACTGGTTTTGTGCAAATCCTTGTAACTTAATCAGGATGACGAGCCTTATTCTCTTTAACTATAAAAATGAGTTTTCCACTTTGGGATATGTTTTTTAAGCATAGTAAGTTGAGTCCATTTAGATTACTTTGAAAAAACAAGAAGAAAATATTCAATATATCTTTAAAATAGTGATCATAATATAAATGGTTCCTAAGTTTTCGGACGTGTTTACTATAACTTACCTCCATTGACAGTCATTGTACCACCAGGCACCAGTGTATAGAACTGCACAGTTGGTTGTATTACTTTTATCATTATCCCGATCAGTTCAGCTACCTCAGACTATCTCCAGCAGTGCCGGAATAGATTCCCAATGTATTTAAACCAATTAAGTTGGTTTCGTTGCCGATGGCAAACGTGTCGTATTTGGCATAGCGTGTGTTGCCTTCAAAGTCTTCTAGATGGACATAAAGCTCATGAGGTTGCGAAATAGTTAGGGCATTCAGCAAGTCCAGTCCGATGAAGAAGCTACTTTGAAGGTCACCAAATCGTTGCTTATAGTCCGACCAGCTTCTATCCTGTCAGAGCCACTTCGCAATTCACAGACATCACCTCCCGTCCTTTGATTTGGATTTTATGGTTGCCATTCTTTTTGGGCTTTGCAGCTTGGCAGGAATCAGGATACATATTATAAGTTATAAGTTAATGAATGTAGTTAACAGGAAGTATATACATATACATATGTCTGTCTGCTTGAAAGCAGGAGTCGATATCAGCAACTGTAAAAGCAAAGGAATTCATATTAAATCCTTTTTCTTTATTTAAATATTCCGCAGATTGAAAACTGCATCAAATTTGATGCATATGCTCCCTTTAAGTATAGAAAGATCAAGAATAAAAGAAAAACATGATCAAGCGATAAAATAATAAACATGTAAAGTCTAGTTTAACTACACAACCCTGCGGTTTGGTCGGATTATACAAATAATAAAGTGTACATTTTGCATAGACTAGGTCGGTCGGAATTCTTATTTGAGCTATGCGCGTTTGAAATCGGGTACAGGGTATATCCTAATCGGGCACTTTCAAAAACAACACTCGTCGTGGTTTTTTTTTAACCTTTTTATTTATCAGTGGACAACTCGTAAGAGCTAATACTTGTACTTGTATATAAAACAAAAATTTGTTTGAGTTTGGTTTTAGGTTTTTGTTTTTTTTTGTTTTCTGGAAAAAAAGCGCTGATAAATACATTTTGATGTGTGTGGATCGCAAGTTCAAGTTCTGGTTCGCCACCAGATATCATTGGGATTTATTATGAGAAACATTAAAAAAAAAAAAACCGAATGCCCCTGTGCGCTCATATTATATATCCGTTTGAGTTGCGACCGATCCGCTCCATATCCAATAACCGTGCCTCAAAGCTTTTGTTATTTATTATCGCCAGGGCAAAATTGTTGGAGCTGCGGCTTCTACTGGCGCTCGAAGCCTTACTGTTAGTGGTATGGGCTCTGGGGCTGTGGCCCAGTGTCTAATCCCCTGATGACTCAATTGGCGCACAATGGGCAACTTTCAAGTGAAGGAATTAAACTCAAAATATCAGATCATGTTCCCCCCATGCAGATACACAAACACTCACACACTCACAACACTCGCCCATTCATTCAGTAATTCTAGGCAGAACCAGCTGATCCAAGCAGTTTTTACAGACATTTTACAACTCATATAGAAGTATATATGACAAATGGATCACATAACCGACTGCCGTCACTTGATGGTCATTGTGTGTGCCCGATACTTTTATTTGATTATATATATACTTTTTCTTTATCTTTTTCGCTTGTCTGCGAATGTGGTGGGAAAATTTGGGCTGCGGCCGTTGGAATGCTGATTTATTTGATGCAAGCATAAGAAGCATTTTTATTTTTCATTTTTGAATTTATTGCGGAAGTTGCAGCTCGTTTTGCGCGCACGTCGAAATTCTTAGTGAAGCTCTGGTATTTCTTAAGCACATCAAATAATTTTAAAATGTTCTCCTAATGCTTGCTAGCCCATAGCCAGGATTTTCCAAACAAACCAGCAGCTGCCCAGGGAGCATAACTCTACAGGTTTCGATCTTTCTAACTTTGACGCAACTAATGCTTACAATAGCTACGTGTTTGATGCCATTCAGGATTATCTACTCTTATCTTAATAGCATCTTCAACAGAAGCGTAGATACATTTTTAATACACACACACACACACTCGCAGATACTGACACGTTGACGGAGACAGCTTGTAAATACGAGTACGCTGAAATTGTAATTAACTAAATAAAATTATGATGGATGAATATACGACGGACGGCGTTAATTGCATACTCACGCAAAACAAGATTTGCCAACTAAAACCATTTAACAAATTGAATTTGCATTTCAAACACGGTACAAGAACATGGTGTAAATATTTGCATTAGGGCGTCTCAAGAGTCTAAGAAAACATCCAACTTACTTAGCTACTCAGCTGGCAACGCCGCTAATGTCTAATTAATTGCAATAAATTGCATTTTTCGCAACGTATTCAGATTTCTTCTGTCGATTTGTGGATAGTTAGTTATACTAGTGGATATTATCCGGTCTTGCCCGCGACACTTCTATACCAATTTCGCAGCCAGTGGACATTAAAATAAAAAAAAAATGTAAGTTTTCCGCATACAGTCTACAATTTTCCATCAAGGTTGTGGGTTTTGAGTTTGAAGCACATAGGATATAAATCCAATATTATCATATTTTCATTCATTTTCAAAATAAGTTTGATTCTGCTCGAAACCTTTCTCCTACAAACTTAGATCATTATTAGGCAGCCAAGCAGTTGGTATCCCATACAACTTTCTCAATAATTTGTTTATAACAAAATTAGAAAAGTCAATCGATTGGTAAACCAAAATGCAGCGTATAAAGCGGCGAGAATTCTCCAATGCAACGTCTTGGCATGCACTGAAATCTAATAAAGTAACTACAATAAAAGTTGATCAGTCAGTCAGTCAGCGTGTTGTACACATTTGTGGCTAGTGTATATTTTTGAAATGAACTAATGCACAACAATAGTGAAAGTAACTCCAAACAGTTTACATATAATATTCCGCAGTGGCTTGAACCACCCTAAGCTGCAAGCAGCAACAGATGGAAAAACTGCGGCATTGGCACGCATTCGAAAATGTGCGAGTGTCGTGTCAATTGAAATGCTTTTCAGAAAGCTAAAAGCAAATCGAACTGCACTGAAATGCATTTATAATGAGTTAATAAGCGCACACCTGTTGCCTTTGACGGCAGCGAATGCAACTAGCGAGGTAATTAAGAGATTTACCTGGCCCCAGGAACACGCCGAGAGTTGGGTCCAAGTGCATACCGAGAGCGAGTCACATAAATTGAAGTCTCTGGCTTTGCTATGCCTTGTTTTGCAATTTTAATTGCAAATCGCAGCGATTTGTAATTCTGCGCCAAGTAATTTATTTGCCATAAAAATTACATAGTGTTCGATTTGTGATCAGGCCAGATTGCATGATCAGGGGACTGCATCCATCGAGCGGGTACTCGATTTTCAAACTCAATTGGCGCCAACTTAACAGCCGAGCACACGCTGCACAAGTTGGGGAGCCTTATGAATTATGCACGGCAGCCATTCGTAGATACGCGTGACTGATTGATTGCATTTGGGGAGCGTCTCGCTTTCAGTTTAGTAGAGTAATCAAATGAATTGATATAGAAATGGCTATGTATGTTATCTCGGCCAACGGCTCGCACACAAAGTTGCAATTTTCAACGTCTGTTGGGATTCACCAACTGAAAAGCAAAACAAAAGAAAATACAAAAAATGATCCAACAAACGTTTCAGAGACATTTCAAATTTGTTTGCTGTCGAAAATATTACAATTTTCATTTGTAAGATTCTCGCACGCGCTCAGCCACGTAAGTATACAAAAACAAAAACAAAAACACAAACAGAAAAATAGAAAAAAGAAATAAAATTAAATAAAAATGACGAAAATAAATTCGCACCATCCAACAGATACAGCCACAGATGCAGCTATACAGCAGATACTTTTTAGGCACTTTTACTCAGCAAAATGAGAAAAAGAGAAAACCAAAAACATATAAAAACGCCGTAGATTGAATACCCTTTCATACACTTCTTTTATACAACAGCTTTACTTGAGACCGATTGTTCCTATTTCAGCTATGTGCTATAGAAGTCCGATTTGATATGGTTTTGCAATTATTTTGGGAAAATATCGAATATCTGCACCCTTGGTTGTTACTGAGCAGCAATTGATATACCACAAGTCGTTACAAATGTCGCCAAAAATGTAATACCCTCTATTAGGGTATAATGAGAAACTGAAACAACAACATTAGCGCCTGGCTGGCGCAGGTTTTCGGCTACAAACGTGTATTTTTGGCTAAACAAAAAATCCAACAAGTTTTCCGAAATATTTTTTCAACTCAAATAAGAACTCGTGTATTTGTTGTTGTTGTTTATCTGTTTAATTTGTTGTTTCTTTTTGACATGAACAAAATAAAGTGCAAAGCATATAATTTTGAACTTGGCAGCAGACGAGATGAGAGGACAAGTTGTAATTGTTGGTATAGATAGATGGTTAGATGGATGGCTGTTAGAAGTCGACTAGCAGACGAAAAGTATCTGCAATTGCATTTGTATCTGTATCTGTATTTAGTAAATGTGGCACGGCTGCTGGCGATGGGGGTGGCGGGTGCTTGGAGGTGGCGGCTGCGTCGGAGTTGGCGTCGCATTTGGCCAGACGAAATTGTTGGCTTTTGTTGTTCTTGGGGGCTGACCAGCCACGTCACCATCAGCCATCAGCCATTACCCAGCCGGGCCTCGTCGCCGTCGCCGTCGTTGCCGTTGTCGCTGGCGTTGTCGTTGTAGTCGTCATCCATATGGCAAACTATTTTTAAATATGTTTTAATTATTTGCTGCCATATTCCTTAAAGCATTGACTAGTCGCCGCCGTTGCCGTCTGCTGCTCCTCTGCTGCGGCTCTGCTCGGCCACAAGTAATTTGGGCCGCCTCAGGCAACATGTGCAACTACTTTGGAGGTTTTTCAATTTGTTTTTGTTTCCCGTGTTTTTTTTTTTTCCTTCTGTTTATGTATTTTCTTTTTTGCTGCTTACATTTTTTTTTTTGCAAAATACATTAAGTGTGAAGTTTCTGCTATAGAAATATTATTGTCGCGTCTAGCATAAGTGTCGCAGCTTGCGTGTAATTTTGTATCTTTCAGTCAACCAGAATACACAGTAGAACACAGCTTCAAAATTAAGGCCACAAGAATGTTGATCCAAAATATTCGTGGCATTTAACGACTGATCTAAAAACCAGGGCAATAAAACCAAAGAAATATAGTCGCTGGTTCGATTCATGATTGGCTTGAATTTTAGTTTGGTTTGTGAATCATGTACTCCACATGCCCAAGCAATCCAAACCTTTCCTTTTTCCAAAAATGCTTTGCCTAGAATTCTATTCAAAACCGGCTTATTTAGTTGGTAAGAACATAAGCAAATACTCAAAGTTAGGCCCCACTTTAACAATCAGATTTAGTCAAATTGAAAGAAATGACCCGAATGAAATCTTAAATCATGTTGCAGAGTGTTGTTCTTGGACTTTTATAATGTGCATTGGATGGTGGCGTTGGCATAGACGAAATTCGTTTCATTTCATGACATTTTTTTTTATATGTATGCATATACTTATATTTTGGTATAGTTGTATCATTAAGAGCCTATATGGATGCAGCCGCGCCCAGGCTGCGTTCTGTAGCCATGGAGAACTCTAGAGCAAGGCAAACAACGGTCAGCCGCAATGCCGAGTAGCTGCTGTATCTGTGTCTGTGTCTGTGTCTGTGTATGTCTGTGGCCTTTGTACAATACAAATTCTCTGTTTACTTAACTGGCAGCAGCCAAGTTTTAAGTCGCCCCTCTCAGTCTACCCATATACACTCTCCCCTCTCCCCTCTCGCCTGTCCCCTGTCCCTACCGCCCCACCGGCTTCATGGGGCAAGTTGACTAAACAAACCGCCGATATGCTTATGCTCGCTTTACAGGCTTCTTCCCGGCAGTCAGCAGTCGGCAGACGATGCCAATGAAGCGAGAAAAATTACTGTTTGTTGTACTGCGGGTTGTATAAGTAGTTGTGGATTTGTTAAGTGAGTTTGTCAACATGAGACGCGCGCATCGCACCAACAGAATCAAATAGAAATGCTGACGGAGACGGAGTTGGAAGTTGGGAGTTGGCGCTGGAGCTGAAGTAGAAGTTGAAGTTGAAGATGGAAATATAGAGATACAAACAAGTATCGCGGCGAACCGTTAGAGAGACGTTACCTGGAAGCCGCGCCGGCCGCAAGACCAAGACCAAAAAGCCAAGCCCAAGACTCCAAGTTATCCAAGCTACCAATACAGCAACACTCCATGAGACACCAAGCATTTTTCTGCAGAAGTCCAGTCGGTCTGTTGTCGGCATGGGGGCTGTAATTGTAATTGAATGCCAAGCACTGGCATGGATGGTCACTAAGTATTGCTGCCGCCTAAGCCTTGCCTGTTTGTTTTAGGCCTTTGTCTAGGCGCACATTTATGGGTTGTTGTCTCCGCTAAAAACGGAACCGGACTCCAGACCTGAACGCCGCTTGTTTCCTTCAGCTGCAGCCTCTGGCTTTGCCTCTGTCTCTGTCTCTGACTCTGCCTCTGCTGGACATGGTCATGGCTACGGCAATGTCAGCAATTACTCATTTATGGCCAGTGCCAGTTCATTTTTCGCATTGGCTTCCACGTTTAGTTTTTGCCTGGTTATATCCCCTTCGGATTCTGAAGCCCTCCTTCATTGATTTATGCATTGGTCGTTAGTGCGTGCGTTGTCCACCGCATTCATGCATAAATCGGACTCGGATCGGAGTCGGAGGGGACCTTCCTCGGTCTTTGCTTTACGTTCTTGGGTGTCTTCGTCATGTTTTCTATTTATAAAGATTACTTGCAATTAAAATGAGTCCAACAGATCTCGGCACTAGTATCAAATCATCCAGCAAGTTGTTTTACTTGTTCTATATGTACTTGCATATGGTATATATGTATATACCTACACATAAATTCACATACACAAAACTATTTCTCGCTCACTCTCCTTCATACATTTGTGTCTCTATCTTTTTCTCTTCAATTGCTGTTGGTTGTCAGTTGCCCGTTACCAGAGTTCAATTGCATTGATAGCCCCAGCGGCGTCAAATACTTGGCGCTCGATCTTGTTGTTGTTGTTGTTGTTGCCCTGGAATCACCGAAGCTGAAGCTACATAACTGGATTCCCGGTTGCCAACGGCAGCAACCTGTTGCTCTCCAAAAGACCCCGGGTCCGCAACGACGTAATACAAATCTTCCTAGAAACTTAGTTTCAGAGTAAAGCACAACTATTTGATACTCTTCTGCGGGAAACTTTCTAAACTGCCTTTATAGAGGCATGCGGAAAATAATCAGAAAAAGAATATACTTTTTATTAAATAAATAGAATCTGTCACATCAGCAGCTTTTGTATATTTGTCGCTTATATGCATCATAATCCTAAACATGCTAAATACACAATAGTAAATGATTGTATTTTTATCTGCACACAACTTCTCCTTGGCATTAACAATTTGGTAGATCATTAAACGCTCAAGTCGGCCCCCATAAATTTCTGTGAAATATCCATTTAAGCCGTATTCTGTTCTATACTAAGTAAAATAGAGCATTCCCGCTATATTATTCGTCCAGCTCTTATGTCAAGCTGAATATCATTAAACAAAATCAAAAAATTACTTAAGAATTTTTGTAAAAGTCATGCATTTCGAGCATTTGCCATCAGAGCGCGTTGTTCCCATTTAATAGCTATTTGAGCTGAGCTCGGAGCTGACCTGCTGATAAGCTGTTTCCACTTAGATTCGATTATGGTCCGTCCAGATCTGTCTAAGTACGGTATTATGTTTGAACTCTGACTGTTGTTTCGTTGCCTTATCAATCCTAGTTAGATGTTCTGGTTGTTGTTGTTGTTGCTGTTGCCATTCAGTCAAATACACACACACATATGCACAGTTGATAAGCAAAGTTAATTTTGTGTTTGTTGTCTCGTCGCTGGCCGCAATCGCACTTCGAGAATTCTATTTTAATAGGGCATTAAAAATAAATATTTGTGTTTGATTCCATATACGTAGTACATGTATGCATACAATATGATATGTACATACGTATTTATATTGTGCCTGTGTGGCAGATTATCAGTTTCAGTTTCAGCGTCAGCTTCATTTGAGTTTTAGTTGGTTTCGGTCGCTCCAACAGAATGTACTGCCCGACCGACTTTTGGGGTTATCATGTTGATTATTTAATGCACGGCTGTTTAAGGCATTTTCTTTTCAAGACTTTGATTTTAATATGCCATTTGACACAGTTTGACATGCAGTGGCTAACTTACGAGTACTAGTTTGTAATTACCCCGACTATACGACTATATGACTTTTTGATTTACTTATCAGCCTGGCGTCTAACCTCTAACCCCGCTCAGACATTGTTCATGTTGCCAGCGCATGCATTTTTTCAAATAATCGAATTAGATCCTGAACCCTAGCCCCAGCGCCAACACTTGTGTGTTTCGAAAGGCATATCAAAGATTGAATGTGCTGTTATATAATTAAAAATCAAATTGAGAGGGCTTACATATTTTTATTTGTGGTTTCCTATACCAATAATTACAGAAAAGTGTATCAAAGATTGATTATATTACCAAAAAATAATTGAACAGGCTTGCAACAATTTATTTGTTTATTTCTATATGAATAATTATGATGGTCTCTTAACGTTTAAGGCTAATCATAATTAGTTTTCAATTCAATTTTAACGTTCACATTCCCTGGTAGAGCTTGTATTAGTAAATAAATTTCTATTAATTCGAATAATATTTAGCATTTAAATAACCAAATTGGATGTTATTGGTGCTCCTCACCATATATGTTTAATTATATATGTCCTATTCACAATCTATTTGTTCTTTGAAACAGTTTGTCGGGCAGCTTCGGGCTGGCCATAGATTTCTTCTTCTGCTTCTTTCTCGCTTTTAGCATTTGCATCTAGGTTAGCTCACATTTTTATAGCAATTCATGTCTATATCGCCTTTGTTTTTGCCCGTTTGCATTTTATTTATTTTTATTTTTATTCGTCTATGCAGTCTTTTACTTTGTCGCTGTTGTTCTTGTTTTTGTTTTTGTTTTTGTTTCTTTTTCACCGGCGTCGACGTCGTCGCCAAGTGAAACTGAAAATTGCAACTAAATGCCGTGCTCATCACTTGTAGACACTTTAGAATGCGCTATGTATCTATAAGATACAAAGATACGCGGACACTCAGACAGAGAGACAGACAGCGACCAGACAACAAATGAGACGCAAATGGAATGCTGAGGTGCTGCACACACACACACACACACACACACACACATATACATACTATATATTTACTTAGTACACCCTAACATACATGATATATACAATACGGAAAAGACAACTTTAAATGGTCGAGCCAGGGTAAGACCTGTTCTAACACGATTAAAACCCCAACTTGTCAGAATTTTATGCATAAGGATAAATTCAGTACCCTACTTACCAACTTATTTAGTAGATTTGCGATTATCATTTTAATTACAAGTATTTTTATAGTCACTACAAACTATGAATCTTATGAATAAAACTGGCATCTATGGCCTGGGCCTAAGACTCAGCCTCATCCATGCACTAGCCATGAGGTCTGAATGAATGGGTCACTCAGATAACTGGACTGCAGCTTTGATATGTTCTTTTTTGGGTTGGCTAGGGCCAATTGCCTTGCATTAACAGGCCACACCCTCTACACACTGCCAGCAACAATCGGGAAATTTGCCGTTTGTATTGACGAGATCAGTTTTGCAATTGGCAAAGGTCACGGGTTTTTGACAACTGTGAGGAGACCAGGCATTAAAGGATGATGTAGCCGTCTGGTAGACCCATCCAAACTTACAATTGATAGAGGCCATTACCCTCCTTATCCAGGCACGTAAATATTCCGCATGTTTTCTCATCTGGGACCTCTTCACCAACTGGTACTTCGCCTTTCGTAGTAACGCATCCGTTGACTATACTTATCGGGGGACAGACAGGGACAGAGGAAAGTAAGTACAACAAGAATATGATTAATCACATTCTTACCGCCCTTGCCCAACTGCACCATATGTACCAAGGCACTGACACTGCAGACCAGCCCGAAGAGAATAATATATATCTTACAAATGTGTTTCATAATGATTCAGTCCGCACAATCGATGCAAAAGTACTTCTAACTGTGGCATATCCACTCGAGTTGGCTTTTATAGCAGAGAAATCAATATTCGGGTACTCGCCCATGACTACGAGTACGATCAGGCGTAATATGTACGGGTAAATAATGCATTGATTTTTGTATACATATTCAAACTCTACACTAAATCGTAAACAATTCCCTTGTGTCACTGGGCACCATCCCAGACTCCTCCAATCGTAACACGAATCGATTGTTTAATTTATTTGATGCAGGCGCTGTAAATAACGATGTTTTTCTTATTTAATCAATAAATGTGTTAGAAGTATTAGAAGACGAGCTCTACCTGTGTGATATTTTTAATCGAATTGAGCACGTAGAAAACCAGGTTCACGAGCCACATTGAAGATCTGGGAGTTGGTGAGAAACATGAACCGAAGCACTTATATTTATTTTTGGGGCTTTGCAGACCTGATCAGTATATCATGTGCTGTCAGTTAAAAAGTATTTCAAAAGTATGTTGACACAACTCGGAATCCAATGCAAAGATGATAGTCGAAGCCATAACGAGATGAACGCATGTTTTTCATTATTACAAATAATATGAATAAGTTGTGTTAGGCTCGGCTATGGTGGCTCGATTCTCCTGCACGAGGGAATCGGAAAGTTAATTTAACTGGGATTAAAATCAAAGCAACTTGGAGCACATGCTCCGAACGTCAAGCACTGAATCTAAACAACGTACTTCGTCGACTTATCCAGTGCGATGAGAAGCTTGTAATATCGTTCTCCATGCGAATACACAGTGCTTTCCTTTGTCTACTGCTCGCAATGTCTCTGCTGTCCTCAATCATGAACGCCATTGGCTATCGACTCGTCAAGGTGAGTGGGGGTCAGCTGTGTGTTGTTTGAAACGTGGCGAATCTGATGCATTCAACCCTTAGCGGCATCATCGAAAGCGCATGGCGTGGCCTCAAAACCTTTATGCAGACTTTGCGGCTATCAATAGTGCAGCTAGAAGAGAAGTTGAAAGCCAGAGCTCCTTGACGGATCCATCTGGAGGCAATGAAGGAGCCACAGGTGGGAATGAGAATGGCCAAACAGGTTGCCCTGAATCAAATAACGAAAAAAAATGTGATGTGAAAAAAATATTCACCCCCGGTGATCCCAAGCAAAAGTCCTCCAGCATAGCCATGAAGGCGGCACAGGATGCGAAGGCGGCTAACGAGGCGCAGCATGCAGCCGGCCAATTGGCTGCCCAGCACATCAAGCAGGAGCTGGCCGAAAAGGCATTCCAGTCAGCCAAGGCAGCCGAAGCGGCGCTCACCGGCAAACAAATGGTTGTCCAACAGTTGGAACAGGAAATGCAGGAGGCCAATGCTGTTGTGGAAGAGGAGACTGTCTCGCTCCAGAACACGGAGGCCAACATGAATGCCGCAATAGAGGCGGCTCGCGCCGCCACGAGTCAGTTTGAGGCGCTCACCGCACTCCACAAGACGATCAAGGACAATCTGGCCAACATACAGACTGTGGCCATGGGCTCACAGCAGGAAATGACAGCCAAAGTGCAGCTGCTCGAGGCGGCCAGGAATCGTTTGGGGTCGTTGTCAAAGCAGCTTCACAGCGCACGCGAGGATTACGAAAAGACCAAACAGGCGGCATATAAAGCAGCCTGCGCTGCAGTCGAGGCCAAGCAAAAGGCCTCCGCCGGCACCTTCCGACAGCGACGCAGCCGAAGAACTCACAACTACCTGCCACTCGATATCCATGCGATTATTTAGCCTACAATACCATTATTTTATATTTTTTAAGAAATAATTAAAAGTTTAAATTTCAGATGTCACATTAGCCCCTTTAAGCTCATCAGCATCGTCTTAAATAATTCAAAACTCATTTTGCAACGTTTCTTATCCTCCGTTAATATATGTTGGGCGCTCTGTTGGGCAACGCCGGGTAACACCAACCTAGTACACGTGTTAAGTAGAGCCACATCAAAATACATAGCTTGTGCTTACCGTACGATTAAATTCAATTAAAAATAAAACAACTAAGAGGTTCTAGTCGGGAGCTCCCGACTAGGGAATACCCTGAACCCTCTTTGAGGTGGTAGCGGGGAGGTGGCGATAGGTATAAAATGAAAGATACTTGACATATATATAAAATTCTAGAAGCAACATATCATGTTTGGTGACTCTGGCTCTTATTATTAACCCAATTTGCTCAAAAAACAGGATGTCGATATCGATTTTTATCGATTGCTTAGAAACGGAGTAAGTTATCGACTATCGGAAACAAACTCGATCTGCGTAGGAACTAGGAGAACCTACAGCTTTCAAGTCTCTAGCTCTTATAGGTTCTGAGATCTTTGTGTTCATACATACGGACGGACGGACGGACGGACAGACAGTCGGACATGGCTAGATCGACTCGGCTATTGATGCTGATCAAGAATATATATACTTTATGGGGTCGGAGATGCTTAATTCTGCCTGTTACATACATTTGCATTTTGCACAAATACAATATACCCTTTATACCCAATTCTAATGGGTTTAGGGTATAAAAATAAATATATAAATGATTGGATTTTGATTTTTCGCAGAATTTAGCTGCGATACATTTTTGTAAGAATTGCCTTGACAGGTGCAAGAACACGTGTGTAAAGGTACCCGAATTGCCTTTAAGAATTCATACTATAAAAGGCATTTTCACTATGCAGAAATTACAGTTTTATTTGTAGCATTCACTGTACAATTTGAGCGATCATGAAATACTTTTATCCGAAAGTTGTTATCCTGATTGGCTTCGCGTTTTGCATCAATGCGTTAGTCCATTACGTTAAAATGGAAAAAGGAGGTAACCAAAAAATATTTAAATTAGTCGAAATGCGCTTATGTGTCAATGTGTTTAGCGAACGGGTGTAAAACCAAAAGCAGTAAATCAGGAGCTGCAGCACCAGCTGCAGCACCAGCTGAAGCAGCAGCAGCAGCAGCACCAGCTGAAGCAGCAGCAGCAGCAGCACCAGCTGAAGAAGCAACAGAAGCGAGAACCGGTGCGGCCGGTGAAGGAACGGAGCTGCTAGTGGGTGGAATTCTTAAGGATCCCAAAACATGCGGAGTCTACGTATGCCAAAATACAGAAGGCGACGCTCTGATTCATTAGTAAGTCGAAGCTGATAATGGTATATCTTCAGGACAGTTTGTTAATATCCTTTACCAAAAGTTGTCAGAAACCAGCTCCTTTTGAAATGTGCAGCGGCGATGGCGTCGACACAGAAGCTCCATTTCCTGAGTGCTGCTGGAAGTGCGTAGAGTACGTCGGCTGTACCAACGCCCCACCTCAAGGACAGGGAGGTCAGGGAGAACAGACCGTATAAGGGGCTTAAGCACCGGCCTAATTCGTGCATTGATCATCCGACTGGTCATTTTGCAATTATTATTAAAATTTACCATGACTGCAAGACTCAAGATACCGGCTCGGCCCTTGGGTTCGCTTCGTCAACCTGGTTTTCTATACATATCTATCCAAGTTTTGCTTTAACGCTTGGTACGTCAAATATATTCAAAATTGTAATAAAACATTCCGATTTTCAATTTTTTGTTTATAGCAAATCGTTCTTTTTTGCTTTTATACCAGTAAGTAGAGGGTATTTTAATTTGGTCATGAAACGTGTTACTAATGTATATATTCATAACGTATATATATTCTTAATAAATCGAAAATTAATTTCATTTTTGTTTATCACGATGTTTTGGCAAAATTTCGCTACATATAAGCAAAAGATTATCAATATCGAGCAGCTATTTTATATAATTCTCATAGGAATTCAGTGTGCTTCTGCTAAAAAATTGTCCACTCACAAAAATGTTCGTATGACAAATGCATTATTACAAATTATATAGTAAGCTTCTGATGTCGGTTGAGTTTTCTTAGTAACCCTAGTTTGGCCAGACCCAAAACGTTAGCTTCGGCTCATGGTTTGAATAAGGTAAATTTCCCGGTTTCGACCAGATTAGTAAATTTTTTTTTTAAATTTTATGTGGTTAGGAGGAACCAATTCGATTAGACCAATGGAGAGCCAGGTCCGTAAAACAATATTGATTCCAGAAAAAATGAATTTCGGTTTATGGCTTCCATAATATTTTTCAATGTTTTAAACATATTGAAAAATGTAACTTTCGCGCGTATTTGTAGACAATAATAAGGAGAAATGAAGATGTGTTGCAATCTAGCGCATTGTGATAACTTGTGAATAACTTTCTTGTTTTCATTTAACCCTCAAACACACACCCTACCGAACTGTACAGATTTGTATTTAAAAGAAGCTCACATATCAAGTTAATTTGTAAATTGTTTGAAAGCAAACAATGTAAATGCGAAGGCAATATTTTATGTAAAAGCAAGCAATGTAAATCAAGCACAAACTCAGATGCAAAAGAAGAAACTAACTAAAAATTGATGCTCTTAAGGATCAGGCAAAGATGTTTCTTACACATTTCGGTGCTTCTCACCCAACCCAACCCTTGGTCTTGGCGCGTTTTTAATTAGCCGCCGCAGGGTGAATGCGCGCAATCTCCATGGACAGAGGGCAGGTCCGGTAAGAGCGGGCAGCGGTCTGTTGTTGAGAAGGGGCCGTGGTCCTTCAACCCGAAAAAGAGGCAAGCGAAAAATTGAAAATTAAAAAACCACAGGAGATTCTTTTACTCTGTGCATGTAGTAGGTACGACGTTTATGCGTTATACCAAAAATTGAGAACCGGGCCTGACAATGATCTGCTGCTCATGAAACGCAGGCAGCAGCAATGGGCACAACAATAACATCATAAAGTAAAAAAAAAATGAAAAAAGCTTCCCAAACCCAACAATATGTGAGTTTCGGTTGATAATGACAGTGTGAGACCCTACCACTCGTGTGGAAACAAGTCTTTGGATTTGTTTATTCTAACAAAAAATGAGAGATAGCATAATATATTTGGCAATCCTGGTGTGCATACACACACACATACATACTCAGACAAAAAATAATGCATGCTCATATTTCCTCAAACATACATATATACATGTGTGTCTGTATCTTCCTTTGCCTAACACACATGTGTCCATACATATACACATGTCCGTAGATATGTAGCACAGTTCAGTCCTCAAGCTGTCCAAGACCATAGCAATTAGGGGTTTTCAATGGTCTCTAGTGAGGCTCAACTTTATTTCCTACTGAAATCTGAATAAACTACCATGGCTCTCCAAATCCAACCTAAATGTGTAGGGTACACGGCACAGCGAAGACCAAATCTTGCTGCTCTTATTAATTGAGCGGACATGTCGAAAAGTTGACATGCGAGAGGCGCGACGCGGTTAAGTACAATACTACCCGACCAAACCAAAATAGTTATGTATGTATATCTGGAATTTTCCAACGTCTTTCCCCTTTTCGAAAAAATTTTATTTTATTTTGTAATAGTTTTTGATTCTAAGTATTACATGCATATATACATACAAACGTGCGCATGCACATGGCTGTCCGTATGACAAACTTATGTGAATGCAACCAGTTGCTACGTATGCCAATTGGCATATTGTAAGCTAGCGCGCTTCGAACTATAAACGATCGAACGTAAAACAGAAACCATGCGGTCGCAACATGTGTGCTGTGAGAAGGACGACTACAGCACGTAGCAAGCCGGCAGCGTAGTGTGAAACAGAACGAGATGGCTGTAGTATCGGGCAACAACATCAACAAAAAACAAATGTCAAGCTAATAGAAATGCGACAACAAATAAAACGCACAGCGTGTAATGAGAGGCAGAGCAAGAGCGAGGGAGAAGGAACAGTTCTCTCTCGTTCTCGAGCCAAAAGAGAGCGGTGTTAATTAATATGTTGGCCGCTTAACAGCGTTTGTTCACAACTCTCGGCTTGCAACATGTTACTGTTAACTTAACAGAGACACTCGCCGACGTCGAACTGTTGTATTTGGAACTTAACTTTTGTACTTTATATCAAACTTGTTTCCATTTTTACCGTTACAGTTGATCGTGTGCCGCGTGCTCTGTTGGACGTCTGCTCGCTCGTCTCTCGAGGCAAATCAAAAAAAATTAAAAATAAAAAAGAAACTATCTCTATGTTGCCACCCGGGTGGGTAAATCTCGAAAGCCACGAGGGCAGCAAAAAAAATTGATTTAACAACTATTCAAGTCTTTTGCGGAATCCACGCACCGCACGTGCAACAGATACAAGGGCCTGCAGCAGCATGAGATACCGACCGAACCGTAGGGCAAATCTTCGGATTCTGAAAGCCCTCAATTATGCCATCAGGACTAGATAAATAAACCACAGCAATTAGAGAAATCAGACGCAAATCACCCAGAAGATACTTTCAAACATAAAAGAAAAGAAAACTTCAACAGACAAGTGCGTCGTGCCGCAGGTCTCAAAAAATCGGTTAATTGAATCAATCGAAAAGTGTTTAAAAAAAGAACTGCTACAAATCGAAGCAACTTTTAATGAATTCGCATTCTGTGATTGCTGTTGTGATTGTGGTGTGCGTGTGTGTGGTGTGTGTTCAGGATTTTAACACCTTGACACTGCGGCAAAGCGTGTTTCACACATTTCCAACAAAATTACGCAAATTATATATATATATATATATATGTATAAAAAAAATCTACAAAATTGCTTAAAAACTGTGATGGACGTCAGACTCTGACACTTGACACGTGCTCAGTTGCAGGTATAGCGCCAGGCGGCGAATGCATATATCAGAGGGTCAGGGATAAGTGTGACTAAAATCTAAACGCAATTAAGTAAACTCATCAAATTCTAATTAACACGAATGCTACGCAGAACCTTAATAAAGTGTTACTACTTCCACAAGGCAAATGGCAAATAGAGGGCATACAGACGAGCTTCCAGCACATTGATGGAAATAATCATCAAATCATGGTTTTATAATTAAGCAACATTTTTAATTATGAACCCAGTGATAAGTCCAGTAAGCAGGTAATCCTTAATTGTACTTAGTAACGCCGTTTGTCCATTTCGGTTAAAACTACTGAGTAAAGCATGGTAAAGCTTCTTTCTCGAAACAAGTCTATCAACTACTTTCTCAATCATCCAAGGTCATCAAAAGCCCGCCAAAACGATTTAGATACATATGTATCTAAAAAACTTGTAAACATTTGGTGTACAAATACATTGATTGCATCTAAAAAATACGCAATTGGGGCAAATTCTTTGGCGATCATTATCTGAAAATCAGGAGTTCCCTGACCCAATTTATATGCCCTGTACGTAGTTTTCTACTCAGTTTGAGTCTGAGGAATCCATGTCATGCACTGACAAAATATGTATGTTTGTATTAATATACGTGTATACAAAATTTATTATGCATTTAAAAGTTTATAGAACTAACAATTATCATCATCAAAATTAACACTAGACAGCTAACATTGTTGTTGTCAAGCACGTTTGAACAAATAGCAGAATGTTAAAATGGTTCGATGTTGCGGCTGGTTCGATGTTGTGTTGCTTGTAGCTTGTGACAGTGTAACAGTGCCATTATGAGTTAGCATTAACGTAATACGCAAACTTCAATTTTAGCATATATCCAAAAATAAAAAAAGGGAAAAAGTTGTATCCGTTTATCAATTATTTTTTGTGTTGCACTTAAACGTTACTCATTTGGATATGTTGCTCTCAAACCAATTACGAACTTGGTTAATTGGTTTGATGTTGCGCGCTTGGTTCGATGTTGTCTTGCAACCGGTTGCTTGCTTAACATTCGTGTGTTAACAATAACATACTATGTCAACGTCGCTGTTATTTCAATTCAAAAAATATTTTGAATTTCCGCCCGCCTGTTTCTCAGTTTTTTTTCGTGTTTCTCAATTCTTATTTGGCGCTCGATCGCGACGGTCACCATCAGTGCAACTGTTGCTCTCACACCCAGTGCCAGTGTGCACACGCGCTCATACATGTGCATGTATGTGTGTGCGTATTTCCGGTGTCAAAAAACCATAAAACGAATAAAGTGTAAAGATTCAATTATCGGTTATTCATAAAAATACCAGCCGTCGTATACTTGCATATTTTTTATATCAATATAATTGAATCTGTTGCTGTATGCGTGTGTGTGTGTGTGTGTGTGTGTGTGTGTTTGGCGTAACAACACAAATCGCGTTACTGTTGTGCGCGCAGCGACTGGCGCCAACATCGATTTAATTATAAATACATCAACAATAATAATAATAATAGCACCATCGTTGATATGTACATACATAAATACATTCGTACACACGTACATACATATGTATGTACATCTACACACACTGTGCACTATTGTTACACACGCTGGTAGGCGTTGCTTTTTGCCATATTTCTCTCTCGCCGCCATCACGCGCTGCGGTACAAAGTTAAACTCGCCGTTGGCGTCGGAAACACACCCGTAAAAAGCCAGCAGCTCAGTGCTGGGGTATCTGCATTCATAAGGAAATGTGTCACTCGACAATTGAATAGAATCGAACTGAATTGGGAATGGTTCAAAATCAAAGCTCACAGATGAACTCAGCTCGAATTTGGGAATGGTATCTGTGTCCAAGCTGAAGAATTCCCAGCTTTGGCCAAATCATAATTCAATACATGATAATACTATGTGCTACGTGAAAGAAAAAATAAGTTACAATATAATCTGTTTGCTTGCAATTACCTATTTGCAAGGACATCTGTTCACATCTTACCGGGCAGCATTAGATTCTTGATTTAAATAATTCTAATACTGTCAGGTAAAGATGTCGTCCGTGTCCTTATACATCATAAATCCAAAAACAAAAAAATAATAAGAGTTTGTTTTTTTTTTTGAATGCAATTAAATTTGCGAAAAACCATAGCCGAAAACGTAAATCGTAAAACAAGTTTTCAATTGTGCGTGTAGGAAAACTTGCCAAGCCTGCGACTGCCAAAGGGCGACAGTCAGGGCTGGGCAGGGCAGGACGCAGGACGGTGCGGGGAAGACAGCCAAACTGGCAGATCTCCCTGCCTGCGACTGCGGATGCCATGGACGAACAACAGAAAAATTGGTCAAAATGTTGTATATACCAGAATACAACACATATATGTATATATTCTTTGCAGCAGCAGAGGCGCGTTTTTTTGGATGACATCAGTTGAGAGATCTTCGATGACACCGGGCTACTACTGCCCGTGTGTGTGTGTGTGTGTGTGTGTGCTGGTGTGTCTGTGTGAGTGCGTGTGACTGTGTTTCTGTACGTGAGCAGGTATACACTATGTATAGGGAACACAAAGAGATAGCCAGCGACAGGGACTGCGACCAAGTTAAGTGTAGAGCCCATAAAAATATATATTTTATGGTTCCGCTTCTTTTTTTGTTTTATCCCCGATCTGAGTTCCTGTTTCTTGGCTCAGCATTTTTTATTTTATTGTTTTGTCACAGACTGACGACGGATTTCTTAATATCTGAACAATATTTAGTGACAAAATATGCCAGCCAATAAACTTGATGACGCCTAGCCCCCACACATAAGACCGCACAGTTCGCATAGACAGCAGATTCGACATTTTGTATATACAAAAACGAGAAATAATAATAAACCAATTTCATTTTAGTTATGTGACATCGAACAATTTAGTTGCAGAAACGAACGGGGCACAGATTTTCTTCAGCTCACCTCGCATTGCAAACTAAATTCGAGATCTTATGTTACAATGAATTCGACACTTAGTTATGTGTGCACAGCTAATCAACTAGCTGGCTGAGATGAGCTAACAAACAACTGGCAGTACTCATCTATAACTTGGTCAGCTCATCCCCAGATAAGATTGGACGCAATGGGGGCAACGGGAACGACAAGGTAAAAGCCACTCGTTAAAAAGCTAAACAACCAAGGCAATTGTCAATAGTACACGACACAGAATACAGCCAACTGTTGGGAATGTCTATACATACATGTGTACGTACATATATAGTAAAACGTAGATAATACTAACACCCTGAAGTATGGGCTGTAAACGGTTTACAACGCTCTCAACTTTTAAAGTTCTTAGCACAGTGCTTCCCATTTGTCAATAGGGCGGGGGAAATCTAATTAAGGTAACCGAAAAATACGTAAAATACGGCATTGCAATGGGCGTTAGTTTCGGTCGCCCCGTCGAGACGATTCCACGCCAGCACGATAACGTAACCGGAACGAATATAACACCTGTTAATGAACCTGCCAGCGATACTAATGAAGAAGGCACACTCTTATTTCTCTTTAACTAAATCGCCTAAAGTCAGGCGTACAAAGCGGTCGAGGGTAGCCATGTTTTAATCCAAAGTTAATGCTAAGACCTAACCCCTCTGTATAGGTCCAATACAGCCAAGTTGAAATCAATTGAGCCCAGCCCTGACTGCATATGAAATGGGCTAAACTTTGAACCGCATTTGGTATTCGATAAAGTTGAACCGTATCCAAGTGGAGGTTGCATTAACTTTAATACTGCGACTAAAGACCAGTTGGAAAAAGAACTTTTAGTATTTCCAATTGGAAATAAATTGGCACATTAGACACAATTAAAACAAGTTTAAACTAAGGCTGCAATGGATCTTAGGTCTAACAAAATAATGCACTAAATTAGTCAGAACAAGAAAACTTCAAGCTGACTAATTAGTATTTTTGAATGCAATCTTACACAGATGTTCTCCATTAAAATAAAATAACAATTTGTATACTTCTCATATACTAATAGCTAAACAAGCAACCACCCATTGAGAGAAGTATCCGGCCCCAAATCCCTGGCTGCTTTGTGGATGTCTCATTACCCTACCCGAAGGTCGTAGCAGAAATACTTATAAATGCAAATTATAATTACAATAACAATTACAATAATAGTTTAATTAAAATTATAATATTTTTTCACAACTCAACTGCAATTTTCAATACTCATCGAAGAGATTGGCGATACCCTACGTCTGTATTATATAACACACACACACACATACATACACACACCAATCTATAGTTAAGAGTAGGATCCATAATAGTATAAACTCAGCTATTTCACAACCCAGACCAGCATGAGTTGCCCGATGGCAATCAAGAACTTAACTCGGGCAAATAGAAAACCATGCCGATAGGGAAACACTTCACCAGAATATATGTGTATGTATAGTGCCCTCTCGAGGGGAGGAACTTTATTCTAGTGTTCAATGCGATTGTATCGATTGGGTACTGTTAATCAAAAATGTGACCAGAGCACTTGATATCCACGCGTCAAAGATAATGATGACTTGCCTGGCAACCACAGCAGTAGCCCACGAGGCCAAAAACCGGAGGGTCCTAGCCAAACCTTAGGTTAGCCAACCCATATTTAATAGCGAAAATTAATTACATATCATTAAATGGGTCTATCTGAGTCATCAAAATGGGTCCAGCAATTCATTTCAAATTCTAAACTTATTTAGGCTCTATTTAGAATACATAGCTTTTTAAGACCTACATTAGATTTGGTATGAGCCTATGGAAACTTGTTAGGAATGACATTCATACGTGGCTTTTTACCATACCTTATCACAGAGGCTTTTAAATAAATGTACATTCCGACAAAAGTATCGCCAGTGTATCAAAAATGTGTTGGTCACCGTTTGGCCATTGCGGAGGGTATCTAATCACATACGGTAAAGTGTATCTAATCATGGCCTCTAAGTGAACTGCTAGAGCACCATACGGTAAGTATCTAATCGCGACATTAGCCATTGATAAAGTTATATTAGACTCGGACGCGATTGTGGCTGGCGCCTTAAGTTTCAGTGCTAGCTAGATTCTACAAGAATGCCTTTTGACCAAATTGACCCCTTACCATGCAATACAAAGTTCTACACTGATATGCACAGAGGTACATTACCCTACTTCTTCAGAAATCAGTTTTGGGCATCATATAAAGCAGGCAACAGAACAATTCAAAATTAAAAGGAAGATACTTAGCTGCAGCTGAATAGAAGGAAGGTCCCTAATCGATTAAAGGCCAACATATTAGTCCGACCTATTGATTGGAGCTGAACTGACCACAGCGATTGGGGGAAAACCATCTGAAAATTTCAGTTAAAAATTCAGCTTGTGTCTTCGAAGTTTAATGAACCCGCATGGTAAAGGTATCAGCAGGGCTTTGTAGAATTTGGCACCAAAGTCGACTCTGAGCTGTTAATCTGGTTCTCTCCGGCCACTAGGAGTTTCTTTTTCTGTATGCATAAATTAGTGAAACACTAATTTCCAATTCCGATTTCAGTCATGCAAATGTTAATTGACCACTTAAGTTAAAACTTCATAATGATCGTTAATAATACCGCGAAGAGCATCCACCCCAGCGACAACTGTAACCAAAAGAACAGGTTCAAATTGAAGTTAACTGGCCAGGGAGCCCTTCCACCAGCCCCCAGTGATCTTCTTGGGCTCTCCAAACTCGTAAAAGATATGCAGCCTATAACAAACTTACTTAGCACAAATGATACACACACATAGATAAAGTATTTACACACAGATACATACTGGCGAAACCTGAGAGACCTGTAGCCGGAGGCTCTTAACTGTGCATTAATGATCTTTTCTGCTAGCTCTTTTTTCGCTTCGTCTCTTTTATTAATACCCTCTACCCATAAAATGGGCTAAAAAAGTGTGCTGTCAACAAGCCAAAGAAGGTATCTCTGACGGGCATAACTACTTTATAAATGTAACTTCCCTTGATCGGGCAAATAATAGCTAAACATTAACTTTTTTAGTACTTGCAATTCCCTTTACTCCTTTATTGAAATATCAGGATATATGTTTATATATAACGATTGAACGTTATTCTAGGAACAGAATCTGCATATGGTTACAAGAACAAGTATACTAGCTTCGATGCTAAGCCCAAGTTAGTACGCACTTTTTGCCGTTAAATAATGCATAACTATTAGAATAAATTTTAAGATTAGGTTTAGGAATGCAGTAGTAGGAAGATGAGGTGACTAAATCACCCAAATATTGAACAACTAGGATCTGGATTCGCATCACAAACTGGTCTTAATAATAATAACAAAATCTTAACCAATAAATTCCAATAATTTATATAAATCTACCAAAGATAGGGTCGGCAATATTATATTATTCTAGCCTTTCCAGCAGTAGAGGAACTTAATGGCATAAATTGTTTATGGAATCTGTTCCAAATTTCTAGATAAATAAATAAATAACATATATGTATATACATATTTATATATATGAGTTGAGTTACTGTGAATAATAGCTATATCATGGCTTTTAACCAAAGCCAATCAACTTATTTCCTGCTTGTTTAACTGCACTGATCGTAACTCGTCTGAAATGGGTCAAATTGTAGCGAACAAAGTGCAGGAGCAGCCGGCACATTAACGTCCATTTATCAACGGAGCAAGCGGATCCGACCACATGACTCGTGCCACCTACCACTGACGGCGGCAGGAACAACAAGCAAGACATAACGACTGTCCTCGGCACGCCGAACATTAAATCCCCTTTCGGACATGTGGCTTAAAAGCAAAAAGCAATTTTTGTAATTTCCCACGATTAGTATGGTAGCACATTTTGAAACAAATTGGAATATGTTAGAAGCATAGTCAAGCTTGTAAATGTCAAGTCTGAACAAGATATCTTGAAAAACGAAATAGTTTTTATACAAGATCTAATTCTTAAGTCTTAAGAAAGACTTATGCATAGTTTCCTAATGCCTTTTGAGATCGAAAGACTAGTTAGCATCAAAGCATACAGATGGACATGCCATTATCGGCTGTTTATACCGATCATTAACATACATTCTTTATGCGGTCGAAGGGGTCAATGCGTTACACAGTTTGTGACGAAATGATTGTACCCTCTGCTTGGGTATACAAAATGCAGAAACCGCTGCGCCATGGCAGACAATTGGCTCTCCAAAACGTTGCCTAGCGCAACTAAATCTTCTCTTAGCCGCAGATAATTGAACGTCCAATTTGAAGGTAAGCATTCCCGCCGCCCCTGCAGCTCCCGTTTGCTGGAATTGGGGATCTGTAGATGCTCTGGAGTTAGAGCCCGTGCCCATTCTTGTTGTATCCACATTTACCTGCCCTGCTCGTGGGCACGCTCGCTCTTTAGCGTTGGCTTTTGGTGATGCATCGCCTCGCTGATCATCAAATTAGCATTGTTACGGTGGCAGCTGAGACCTTAGCTCTGGAATGCGAACTTTTCAATATGTTTACTCATGAGTTAGCTGTTGAGCACGGTCCGTAGGTATTGTAAAAATACTTTTCAATTGTATATTAAATAAAAGCGGTTTTCAACCTAAATTCGATTTTCTTTATCTCTCTTAATTATATTAATTTATATTAAAATCGATTGATCTATCATAATTCTACAGTTTATTTCTCACGACATTCAGTATTGGATTCCATCAGCTTTACATGGCTTTCCCATTATGAAGAGCTACCATAAGACTTTGTTTGTCTTGTAATTTACATTTGTTGTCCACTTAGCATATGATATTTACATGGGTCTCTAAATGCATTATGGATATATTTGTATGTCTTTTATACATGTATTGGGGCCACGATGGTAGCAGCCGGCTGGGCCACGCGTGTGTGGCTAATACGCTGGGCTATGCTTATAATTAAAAGCGTTCATGTTTTGGTTTCCTTTTGTTTCCATTTTTTGTTTGTATACTAGGTGAAATTCGTTGGGTTGAACTAATACAAAAACTAGCGTAAATGATGCTGAACAAATTTAGTACACGCTAAAAGAAATACGTAAGAGTGGTCTAGTCGGGAATGCCCGACTAGGATATACTCTGAACCTGCTTAGACAATTCCTTCTATACATATGCATATACAGAAAAACACACACATAAATGCCAAATGACGGATTGACAAAGTGCAAGATTAAAAATAAAACATAAAGAGTTATCCGAAAAGGAAATATTGTTAATCTTTGCATACTGGTCAAGAACCAACATACCAAATTTTGTGTATCTGCTAGATCTTATAATCTTCGAGATATAATCTTCTCATTTATGTATATTGTCAAAATCTTCAGAAGAGCTCATCAGTCGACTTCATTCAATCTTTTTCACCACAGCTGTAATCCTATCGAAGATATAGATTATCCCGACTTGCCAATCCCGCAGTGGTAAAGCCATAAAATCATTATATTTTATTTGACGCAGGCATACTCGAGACATATTCAAAGTTTCAAGGCAAGTCAAGAAAGACGCCGTCGGCTCAGTTATGCACCTGATCGACCATCTCAGTGAGCAATTAGCAGGCAAGAGATCTAGCCACTATCATTATGAATATGTATGAATTACTTTTATAAACGAACTGCCAACCCCAACAGCTACACTTCTACACACACACACACACACACACGCAAATACAAATTATATACACGATTAACTATCGCGCTGTAGAAAAATCACATACATATATATACGTATAAATTTAACACGTAAAAAATTAGATAAATTTGCATAGAAATTGCAATGAACCTTAACTCAAAAGTGGCAGAAGAAGAAGAAGAAGCAAAGGAATGAAAACAACAACAGCTACAGCTAACAACTAGCAGGTGGTAACAGGTTAATACAACACTATCCAACAAAAAGTTGGTTTCTGGACCGGTCCATTTAAAAAATGATCAATAATGGCATATTACATTTCCACGCGTTTCCCGACTCTGAGAAAATTGAGATTCCACTCTGTGAAGTGGATTTTCCGGGTGTGAAACACACCTTAAATAAATGTTCATAAAGATCTTTGACAAATTGTTATCGGGAATGGACTTTTATACATCGAATAAAAGCGCATTAACACAAATTTTTGGGTAGCTTTGAAAGTGAGTTTGAAACCGATCGGAGGAAACTAAATGAAACTGAACTAACCAGGGAAGTGGATTTCAATAATGAATGAAATCATAATAATCAATAAATATATTAAATAAGTCATAAATACAGTTTCTTAACTTATGTTTAAGTAAAAAATGTAGTTTTAATTTTTATTTATTGAATTGAAAAATGGTATTTTATTTCAGATTTAAAGTGAAATGAATGCTATTAGTATTAATGTCAGCACAATGCAGTCTTTCTTTTGTTGCAGAGTGTTGCGTGTTGCCTGAAAACTTGCTGTAGTTGTTGTAATTATTAGCAAGTCTAACCCGTAGCTGACAAACGACATAAAATACTTACAAGTGCATATGCAACAAGAAACAACTCTTATTCTCGGCACACCGAAGACTGAATACCCTTCCGCAGACCCATAATCCATGCGTAGATATATTGAAAAAATAATTTGGGCACACATTAAATTATATTTTCGATCATATTTTTTTACCGATCGCTAACAAGTTAGCTATATGCTAGGATCTAATATCGATATATGGAAAGGAAGACAATAGCGTGCAAAAAAAAACTGGTCAAGAATATATATGGTATATGGGGTCATCTCCACATTTCGTGACAAAATTAAAATACCCTCAACAAGGGTATAAAACAGTGAACGAAAAAAGTAAAGACAAAGTTTTATTTTAGCCATCTTGGCAGCTACTGTTGGCTATTTTATGCATTTGGCTGTTAAGATACGATTTTTGAATTTGTGGCTTATAGATATTTATTTATATACCATATATACATATATATATTTCATTTTTGTTTTGCTTTATTTATAGCACAAATTTTTGTAGCAAGTTTGCCGCCTGTTGCCGTCTTGAGCAGCGCAATGGAGCAACAACAGAGTTATTAATGCTTGGAATTTTCATAATCGAAACGAGTTTTCAACCGGCAGCCAACCAGGCAAGGAAGCACACGCGTTTACTAATGCAGACCCCCAGTCCCAGACTTGAGATCTCGACTCCGTGCTCATGGCTGCTGCTGTTATTGTTGTTGTTGTTGTTCTTGTTGTTTTAATAACTAACGCCTCTCTGGCTTGCAAAAGTCAAGCTGGTAAGCCAAGCCAAGGCGGCGCAGAGCAGCGGAAGGGGCACAAGCTCCATGGCTGGCAGTGGTAGAGTTATGGCAAGACAAGCACACGCCTTGCGCGAACAGGTGAAGCGTTTAACCGTACGTCGGCGGAGTCAGAGTCAAACGATCGCTTGTACCCTCGGCAGCCGAGACGGGAGAGGGGCATAGCGACGAGGCCAATTGTGGCTTGGCTGCAGCTTTTGCCAACCTGTTGGACTTTGTCTGGTTAGTGCCCTAAAGATTGAAAGCAGTTGCTGCAGTCTTATTCCGCACAGCGATCTATATTTATTGAAAGCGTGCGTTTAATTAAAAAATTCTCGATTCCAACTTACATTTGAATTTGTTAAACATTTTATCTATATATCTATATACACATATTAATACAACTGTTCGACCCCACTGATTGACTAACTGACTGACTGACTGATTAGCAGGCAAGCTAAATTCTTAACAGTGGTTGACTTAAGTGGTATAAAAGTGAATTTTAACCGTTTGTTTGGAAAGCGTTTGTTTGAAACTGTGATAAATGTGTCTTTATATATATCAAGGCTGCCAAACTAAGCCGGCTCGAGCCCGGAATTCCAACCAGTTACCCAAAAACAACTGAAACGAACCACTTTTTGAAATGTTGGTAAAATAATTTTGTGGGAAAGCTCAAAAATATGGCCCTAAGCAATAAATTGTTCTAATATTATTTGGTAATGAGATCATGAAAAACTGCGAACCTAAAAACAAGTTAGAGAGTTTTACCCCAACCGTAAAATAGCGACAGTTTCATATGTAAAAAAGGAAAGGAGCAGTAGAACTGTAGAATAGAATAGAATGCTAACGCGCTTCGCATTCGTATGCAAAATATGAATATTCAGGTTTCCCAGACTTATGACAAGAGCAGCCAGAAACGCATTCACAACGCCGTCGGCTTTCACTCACGTTGCATGCCACGACGACGAGAGCCCAGAGCCCAGAGCCCAACGTCAAAGGGCAGCCCCAGAGTTGCAGGTAGCCCCAGCAAGGCGGCCGGCCAAATTAACCTGCTCGACATCAACGGACAAAAGCTGTAATTTGCTTAAAAGCAGCGAACAAATAAAGGGTTTCAATGGTTGCTCTGCCAAAGACGGACATGCATACAGATAATGAATCGAGAATGAGGGCTACGACTTTAACTGGGAGCTGGAGCTGAAACTGGAATTCGAACTGGAGCTAAAACTGCGATATGTGGCAGTCAGCGGCAGCAACCGGTGGATCAGTGACAAGTGTATGCTCCATGCCGACAGCTGCCGCATTTTTGACTGGCCCGCAGAATCATCTTCATCTTTGAGCAACAGCCAAGAGTATGCATGCATGTATCTACCTATATGTGCCTGTGTATGAGTATGTGGATGCTGCATCCAGAGCCTGGTCATAGTTTTTAATTAAGTACTTGTAGATTTTTGACTGGATGCATTGCGACGTATTCTGCATTTTGATAGAGTAGCCAAGAAACTTGAACAACAGGCAAAATTACACTGGACTACAAGGAAGAAAAATAAATAAATGCTAGCAACCTATATATATGTAATAACAGTTCAAAACAGGGATCATCTTGAGATCATCCCGAGTAAATAAATATTGATATATTATCCAACTGCCAAGTTACTTGACTCTTACTTAAAGACATTTATTTATATTAATTTGTTTAGATATTTTCGCTTAATAAGGAAACCTAGCCTCAGAATAGTCTATCGTTATATCGACTGGAGTGCTGATTTATTCGGTCCACTTTATAACTAAACAAGCTTGATTAATAAAATGTAATCAAAGGATTCGGGCCACTATATAATGTATGTATATTGGGCATTAAAAACATGAGTCGAGAAATCGATGCTGGGCTTACAAGACAGAAGCCTCCAAATATGATGAATAACAGGAAAAGGTCCCAAATATTATATAAATAATATAGATGTGCTTTTTTTGTTAAATGCAACCAAAAAATTTGTAATTCCGGATTCGAACCGCCTTGGGTCAAAACCGGTTGCCAGCCTTTATATATATTTTCCAGAAAAATACCTATAAAAATTAATACTGTTGTTCACTGAAAGTAATATGACTTTGAATTTCCAACAATTTTTAATTACACATCAGTTTTATTTATCGGAAATATTTGTAAAATTATATAAAACTGCCAGATGGGGATTTAAAAATGTTGGCGTTTTTGAGTTATAGTTCCGATGAATTAGCAATTCACTTTTCAAAAAAGTCTCACCCCTCTCCCTCTCTCTCTCTCTCTTTGATTGGCGAATGTTTGGTGACTGAATGGCTGAGCACTATTCCCCAACGAGCAGCGATCCAGTTTCTTGATAGCCTTCCATACACATTCTTAAGTCACAAGTGCGATTTGGCATCCGAGCGTAGCTCTGAATCTAAGCACATAATTCAAAATCAATTGAAGCCTTGTGGGACCAGCACAGCTGCGCCCAAACATTAGGCAGAAATCCATTAAAAACACGCACACCCTGCAGCTGGAGCAATTGCTGGTGATAAATGCCCAAAAGCCTCCAACCGCAACGACGATAAACCCGACGCTGCATTCGGCCATTGCCATCGGAACCGGCATTGTGGGCTTATCAAAGTACGCGGCGAATAAGCGAAAGAATTTTATTCATGAAATTTTTTATGCTGCACGCAGACGAACCTTGCAACAGGTTCAAGTGGTTAGAAAGAACTCTCGTACATGTGGGTACTAAGCGTGATAAGCAATACTTGGTAAGAGTGTCTTGGCCGGGAGTCCCCGGCTAGGAGATACCCCGAACTCAGCGCCGAGCTGTCATTACAAGCGCTCGGATTTCCTTTATGCACCTGCACACAAAACACCTTCATACATGCATTCACTTTAAACAAGGCTCCTCCCTTTGGCCCACAATCTAACAAAAACATTCTTGAAGAACTTCGGCATTTTCAGTATGATCTATTGAGGGCTATACGATTGCATCCAAAGTTGTGTTCATACCAACAAGGGCTATTCCTTTAAAAATGGTGAAGGGTATTTGTATATACGCATTAAGAGAGCCTACATATGAAATTCGATGTCGCCAGCTCTTATAATCTCTGAGTTATGGTTGAAAGCTCTGAGTTATAATTGCATAGACGCTTTCGTATAGACAGAATGAAGGAGGGGCGTGCCAAACTGACTTATTCGTCAGCCTGATCAGCGATATCTATACTGTTTGGAATGGGAGATGCTTTATTCTGTCTGTTACATACAGATGCACAAATCTATTATACCCTTTATTACCCATTTTCAGTGACTTCAGGGTATAATGAAGTATTTTTTAAATGCTTAATGATTCTTTGGGTTAGGGTTCTTAAAATGCTGCAAGTACACACTCCTAAATAATCGTGACCACTTAGGGGAAGGTTACAATAATCATAAGGTGTGAAAAATGTATGAGCGTGCGAGTCGAGTCAAAAAGGATCTTAAGATCCGAGCGAAGGACAAGAGTTTGTGAGTTAAACAAAAGCCAATCCATCAGCGAATAATACTTAAATAACGCCCATGTTGAACTCGTTAACAAGCTAAAAGAGGAAGGCTGAAGATGATCCGGAAGTCCAGTCTGCAGTAAAAAATCTGCAAGTGCAGATTTTGATTTGTTTGTGGCTGTTTAAGACATCAAATTGTTGAAGTGCTACAACTGTCAGCTTTGGCAGTTGCAGGTCCGAAGCGCTACTAAATCAAGCCAGCAGCCGGGCGCATGGGCTAGGCTTTTGGGTCAGGGCAGATTTATGGCCTGTTAAAAGTCGGCCCGCCAAGTGCCGGGCAATTGGTTAAAAGCCACAACAAAAGATACAACACGCCCGATAACGGAGACGTAGAGAATGAAAAAAAGAAGAAGAAACAACACTGAAGAGCATAAACAAGAAATGAACGCGCCACATGACCAAAAAAGGATTCGATCCCAGTCCGAGAATCGTCCCAAGTTCATAAATAAAAGATGGCAAATGGCAAATCGAGAGCCAAAAAGGCAAAACAATGGAGAGCCGCCGAAACCGAATCCGAGCCTGAACTCAAATATGCAGACGTGACTTATTTAGGACAAATTGTTTGATTTACGCTTCATAATAAAAACGATAAAAGTATTATTAAGAAAATCTGAAGTAAGTGCAACCAAATTGACCAGGCAAATATCTATATAAAATTATATATTTTTATTATATATGCATACTATATGCATGCATATCTGTTTAGATCTAGAAATGTTTTATATACACAGCATAAAGCTCAATAACAAATAACTATGATATATATGATATGCCTTTATGATATATATGATATGGTCTTCCATGTAAGAGTATGCATTAGGTGAAGAAGCGCGAAATAGTGGGATATAAGTTTTTAAATTCTGTGATTTTGCTCAACTTTAAAGAGTAAACAATTCCACAAAATATGAGATTAACTCAGTTCATTAGGATTTAAAGTTTAGAAATGAACAAAACAATGAGCTCAAAGATAATCAAATACTGGCCGACAATGGTAGAATATAAATAGATCTTAATCAAGAAACATTTTTTGCAAATTTCACCAAAATGTCTTTTTGGAGGAGCTATCCCTATCCCATTCCTGGATATTCAGTCTTTGCACATTAGCTTTTCCGTTTTGTTAAGTTTAAGAGAGAGAGAGTTTAAAGCCAGACAACAAATCTCACACCGAGTAGGTTCTCATAGCTGTGATAACTGTTTTGCACTCAAGATACTTACAACAAGGAACATTCGTAAAAACATACTCAAACTCTAAATGTCTGTACAAGAGAGAGAGAGAGAGAGTCATGCGCTTAGCTGGTTATTTGACACCTTCCACTCTTGCATGTATATGCCAACTCACTTGCCATACCATGCCAGACCTAACCATCCCATCTTATCCTATTCATATCGCGGCCTGCCCAATGAAGCGTTTATGTTTGGGTAAGCCCAGAAAAGAGCATAAAGCATAAGTAGAAATATATGTGGATGGGCAAGGATGTCGAGCTGCTTGGCCGCCAGATTGGTTTCTGGCGCGCTGTTGTGGTGGTTGTTGGTTGTTGGTTTCCTCTAGGAGCGGGGTCATTGGCATATCCTGACAGCGATCGAGACGACGACGCCAGTCAATATACTATCGATAGCATCGCCGAGGCTGCCAAGTAGAATTCATGGGTTATATAATTTATGTTTTTGTGTGTTTCTTCGTCTCTACTTTAAGCGCAGCTTATATAAATACACCATAATACAAATGCTAGGGTGCGATGAGCCAATGCGCGTTGGGTTCGCCTCGCCTGGGTTTCGATTTATTTTGAATATATAATTTGGCCGCTGACTGTGACACACTTAGGCGATGGCGTTGGGCGATCGCGATGGGAGTTTGAGTTGGAGACGGGGATCCATTGGTGTTTCTTCACCTTCTTCTTCTTCCTCTTCTTCTTCTTCTTATAGTCACTGACTGAGCATAATTAAAATTTATGGCCAATGCGCTTCCAGTCAATTCATTAGCCGCCTTCTAGTCGCGGCTTAATTAAAAAGTTTCATAAATTTTCAACTATCGTATCCACCTGTTGTTCTGGCTTCAATTTCCATACATACATATGGATTGAGAGTGGGACAAGCTATGGGGTCCATAAAACACCAGAAAAGGGTGCGTCAGGTGATGCCTCATACTAAAATATGATACGATTACGGTTAGAGCAAACAATCAATAGGCCTTTGTAAAACTAATATTACAAGGCCATAAAATGAAAGATACTTGATACTTTTATATGCAATGCTGAACGTCATATGTCAAATTTGGAGACTCTGGCTCTAAAAACCTATGATACTTTGCTCAAAAAACAAAGTTTCAAATCGATTTTTATCGATTGCTTGAAAAAGGGCGAAGCTATCGACGGTCGCATACAATTGCACACAAACTATTATACACTTCTTACCTATATTCAATGTGTCCAGAGTATAATTATTTGGAATTGGCGCATTTTGCAAAAGTTATTACTTAAATACACATCATTAATTGGTTTCAATTATTACTATAATCATTTCCTGATTACTGACTCAGAGATCGCAATAGCATTATTAAAATCATGATTGTCATTCGCTTAAAGAACAAAACTCAATAGTCTTGGCATATGGAGAATATCAAAGCTGTCTTTAGGATTCAGATTTAAGTACAGTCAGCTGCTGCTTCAGTCTATGGCGATAAATCAAATGCATATCCTGTTCAGCCTTAGCCAGTCATATCAAAGGCTTCAAACGCTTCACTACAAATAAATTTAATATGTATTGAGTTTTAATGAGGGGCACAACAACAATGATACCTCAACCAGCTCGTATATGGTATGTGTGTGTATATATAGTAGTAGGAGCCACAGTCAAGTGCCTGCTGAAAGAGCCTATCCAGGGAATTATTGCGGCAAGTGAACCCGAACCCCGCTCCACACGTGATTAGCATGCAAGAAGCAGTGACAGCAACTGCGACTGCGACTGCGACTGCGACTGAAACTGCGAGCAGTTGACAGTTGTCAAATCCACTTACGGTCTTCATGGTAAACAGTTTTTGACGAGCCTGCTGAAGGATTTATTTAAGTGCGGACAGACTAACAGACTAATAAGTGCGGCCGGGCATATAAATAAAACTGAGTTGCCAGATAGTACATAGGTATCTGAACACTCATCAGAGACTCCTAGCACTACTTTGTGCAGCTGCTACCTGTTGCTACCTGTAGTTCATTTGCTCGTTTATCGGGGAATGTTAATGGGAAAGCCCTGAAACCTTTATAGTTCTTGCTGATTCCGCCAGCTCACTGAGAGGTTTTCGCCTAGTTCTAAGAGTAGGCACCAAAAAATTAACCAAACACCTTCAAAACAGCTGTACAATTTAACTGAATTCAATTCACCTGTGAGTCCAAAACAACACAAAAGCACGACAAATCAAATGCAAAACGAATCTTATATACCCTGTCAGCATTCATTTAAGAAAATATATTATATATATTACTATTTAGTCAGAAATGCTGAACAATTTTAAGCGATTCATCTTATTAAGACTTAGCTTGTGTAATGTACATAACATTTACCTACGACTCGTTGCATCTTAAAAGAAAGGTTCAAACGCGTTCATCTTTTAAACAAATAACTGCAGGGCAACAAGTCATAAAAAGCCATTGGCATTGAAGAAATACAACCAGATGCCAACTGTTTCAATAAAGAAAGCAAATTGTAGGTTTTGTGTTTCTTTTTATGTTCGCAACACTAAATGTTCAGCTGTTTTCTGGACCTGGCTCGAAGTCTGCTGAACTCGAGCGGAGACCGTTGATGGAGAGGGAGGGACTCCTCTATTTGCTCTACAACATATTGACACAACAGCCATCAAAAATAAACGAGCTTTCCTTAAGGTTCTTTACATTTCGGTACTCGCGCCTGACAACAAGTTTAACATAAGTACCATCAGAACATAATGAATATAATGTGAATATACTATAATGCCAGAGAAAACAATCATAATAGTTCGATATAAAAGAGCAAAAAAGAGAAAGGAAAATTAATAAGTATTGTTATTCAATTTCCGGTATAACGTTTAGAATCACAACAAACAAGTACATTGCAGTCGGGTGCAAACGACTGCACAATACTCTGCCAAAGTGATTTAAGGTAAAACTATTTTGATGGAAGATATTTATACGTCACACCCCCAATAGAATTCCATAATGTAAATCTACCTCTTAAGCTGTACAAGATTTCGCTTTTCCTTATTTGTCATTCCCCCAGTGAACGCAACCATATACTCTTAACACATTATCTAAGGCGAGCTGCCTGGCCAGACGTCTATCTGAAGCTCGTCCCATCACCCGGCTAAAGAGACGTCTGTAGTAAATACCAGATCATCCCCCACACATATCACTCGAGATTTGTCCCTTTGATAAAGCGCGGCCTCTATATATACCCTAGCTCCCGTGTTATAGCCAAAATTGCTGGCTTAATATTGGCAAAACAAATACAAATAGTAATACAAACGAGAGTACACATTCCAAGTTTTCCAAACATTGCACACAATCAATACACCTTTTTTAACTTTTTCAACAAGTTTTAAAAACTCTGTGTGGATCGTTATCTCAGTCAATTTATAATTTCTTAAAACTTATTAAAACTGTAACCAGATTCACTTTACCGTTCACCTCAAAATACTCGTTCTGCTCAATTGGTACGAAAAAACATGTGATTGAGCAGGGTCCCACGCGAAGATACCCAGCACCCAGCGCTGAGCTGCTGTAACAAAGATTCGAATTGTATTTTACAGACACTTAATGAATTAATTGTGATTCTCTTGGAGGAGCAAGCTATCTAAGGAGAAAGGAGGAAACTATCTTAAAGTTGAATTATTCTTGATCTGATTATAGTATACGAAAACATAAATATAAAATTTGGTGCTAAAAAAAACATTGTTTTAAAATTGAGAAGAATAGAACATATCAGCTATTTGGCTTATATAGCTTCCTAAATAGATTTGTCCCTACAGAAGAACAGACGGACTTGGGAAAATCCATTTAGCTTCTCATTCTGATCAAGATTCCTTTATACTTTTGGGAGTTGGAGCTGTTTCAAAAATATGCAGGAAATCATTACACCCATTCATAGCAATTTTAATCGAGTATAGGGTATCCAGAAATACATCTGTGAAATTATTTCACACTATGAGTGGAAATCCGTCAGCCTTGTTGGCGTTTGACTTTGACAATTGATGGCCGGCACATTTGTCTTTCACTTGTTGCGCTTTTTGTGAGCCAAGTTCTCTCTATGGACAACTTCCCGTTTCTGTTCGTCTTGCGTTTGCGCTGTTTGCCTTTGCATTTGATTTTGGCTTTGGTTTTGCTTTTACTCTGCACTTGGCCACATTGTCTGGCTCCGACGGCCTTTTGAAGTTGGCTCGTTATGACAAATGTGTGTCATTGCTGGCTGGGACCATCGAAGAGGCGATCGCTCGTGGATTTGGATTTTGTTTGGCGAGTTGTATTTGAGACTATTGATGGGCGACGTAAACGGTAAAACGTGATTAAGTGAACGGCATGTGGGATTCGATGAGATGCACGATCTGCTCAATACAAAATGCACAAAAGGTGAATCGGCAAACAATTAAATACCTACCTGCTTAAGATCAATCAAAACTAGTTTAAACGGCAAACACTTCCACTTTGTCTACTGACAAAATATATGTTATTGGGATAAATAATAAAAAGTTTTCTTTGGAGTGCAGATAGAAGACCCTAATTTATTTATTTAATGGTCTTAGGTAAATACTTGCTTTTGTGAGTGTATGAATCAGGGTATCTGCTAGTCGGGCACTCCAGACTAGTGCAATCTTACTTATTTACCTTCTTTTTTTCTTTAGTGCAAAGTTCATGTTGACTTTTAAATTGGATACAAAAAATTGTTCCTCATTCATGAACTGTAAATAAAATAATATTTATCTGTTTGTTTGATGTAAATATTCACTTGTTGAAAAACGATTGAATAAAAGATCATCATTTAATTTTCGTCCAATCCACTTCAAGCTCTTTCAACTTTTTATAATATAACTAGCAGGTTTTCTATGACCCCGCCCGTGTCAAGTTGTTAACTTACAATTTTAGATATAAGTTTTTCATCCAGTTGCCATTCGTGGGAAATTTATGTCTACCCGACCACAGTTGCGGTTAGATTCAGGTTGATCACCAATCAGTCAGTAGAAATTAGTGGATATAGCATTTGAAAAAAGATTTAAACGAAGGGCATAAGGATAGCTCGACGGATAACTTGTAGCTATGTCCTCTGCATATGATAATAATTAAACACCTAAAAGTATACTCCTTGAAGCCATGTTTTAACAAAACTGTTATTACTCCTATCTTCCATTTTGTTACCTTATGATAATGATATTTTAGCCAAGTTACAATCTTATCAATAGTGTTCACTCAGTCTGTTAAGAAGCTTTAAGGCCTGCGTGTGTTTTTTTAGGATAAGTAATCAATTATAGAAACCGCCTATCAATTCATTAATGTTGCTTCCAATGAGTCTCAAGTGTCAAATTCATTTTCTAAGAAGTCCAGTGAAATCTAATCAATGCCAGAAGTGAGTCATTCAATTTTATCCCCCTTCGTATAAAGAGGGCAAGTTCTATAAAATCACAGTTAGTCAAAATAGCCCCATTGTAGGAGGTTGGTAAAATGGGAGCTCTACACATTATCCTTTCAGTGCTGTGCCTGACCGTGGCTGCTGCGCAGTCGTTCGCGGACATAGCGCCCTTCAAAAAGTATCCTGCCTCCTGTAAAGAAGCCAAGGCCAAGAAGAATGGCATCTATAAGATACAACTAAAGGGCGGAGAGCCCTTTAACGTCTATTGCGATGCCACCATGGCCGGCACTGGCTGGTTGGTCATCCAGCGACGTGTGGATGCCAACATTAACTTCTTCCGCAATTGGTCAGCCTACCAGCAGGGATTTGGCAATTTGGATGGCAGTTTCTTCATTGGCCTAAACAAGTTGAATGCTCTAACTGCATCTCAGCCACACGAGTTGTACGTATACCTTGAGGATTTTCATGGTCAAAGTCGATATGCCAACTACTCCGCGTTTGCCATCGGCAACGAGGCCAATCAGTACAGCCTACATACCCTGGGTAAATATACCGGCAATGCTGGGGATGCGCTCCGTTACCAACAGAACATGAAGTTTAGCACCTTCGACCGCGACAACGACAACAGCACCATAAACTGTGCTGCACAGTTCTCAGGTGCTTGGTGGTATAACAATTGCATGTACAGGTAGGCAAAGACGGTTAACCTTATGAGATAAGTTAACTACATACATATATTTGTTCTGTGCTTGCAGTAATCTTAATGGCGAATATTTGGGTGGCGAGTACGGACAAGATCTTGCGGGTCGCGGCGACTGCTGGGCACAATGGCAGGGAATTAATTATGCCTACAAGAGAGTGCAAATGATGATTCGACCACTGAAATAAAATCAAACCCTCGAAACTCCAATTCATTTTTGACTAAGAATCTAACATTTTGTTATTAAAAATCGCATTGAATCATAACAAACCACGGCTTGAACCAGATTCGCGAGTTGCACTTTAAGTGGAGGAGTTGCATCGAACCCTAAACCAAGAAAAATTGTTTTCGGTATTTTCGGCCCCGATTTCTCTACCGGTTCTTTGAATGGAAATGATCTCTTGTATGCACACATAAATATGTCTTTTCAATGCACCACATTCTCAGATTTTGATGGAGAATCGTTTGGCCCGTTGACAGCTGCTCCAGGTCCCAATGATCCACGTTGCCAACATAGCACGAACAGTAAATTCCGCATAACTTTGTCAAACAGGCCGACAGACTGTCGAGGTATCCAAAATAGAAACTCTTAATTGCGAGTATTACGTTGAAAATGATACCAATAAACACGGCGCAGAGCGACAAAAAAGTTTTGGAGGCAAAATTAGAACAAAATGCGACGTCTTCACGCACTAAATGTGTTATAGGATACATATGCACCATGTACATATGTATATACATACCTACATACACATACTTAACGATATTCAGTGTGGGGACGTCTAAGAAATTCTAAAAAAAATGTCGTGAACAATATTCGAGCGAACATTTTGAAACTATTTTTTCCAAAACTCACGCGGCACTAGACCATGGCAGCGACAAAGACATTTTCATAACTTATGTGTCCCTCAGGCAGAAGGGCATTTATGCTTCTATAGGCTGTTTGTAAAATAAAGCTTATCAGGTATTAGGAAATTTGTTAATCGCGCATCTACTCGAGGGAAACTCAACACTCAAACATAAGAGATCAGTGGCAGTAGCTAAAATCAAATCATGGTAAATAAGGGTATTTAGGGTTCGGCGACTTTTGGCTGTCGTTTTGATTTCACAAGGAAGTGTGGAAATATTTGAGCATTCGCTTTACGAAAGAACTCGCCTCATTTCAGAACCCATCAACGACGACACGGCGGCGGAAAACCTCGGCACAATTTTCATTTCAGTCAGAAATTAAGAGATGTTGTACAATTTGATGCCTCCCCGGGCGGAGTAGCTGTGGATCTACGGATCTCTGGGGTGGGGTTATTTCTGAGAGTGTCTGAGTAGCAGCGTGAGTAGGTGTGCGTAGGTGTGTGTGTGTGCATGTGTGTGTGGCGCTGTCAACTGCTGTTGAAAGATTTTCATGTCGTTGTTTCCATGCCGCCTGCCAGCAGGCGACAGACATGAAATTCTTGAAAAACATTTTTAAAACTTTTTTCAAATTTTCCGATTTTCCGATTTTCTGTTGTTGTTGTTTTTGCCTGTTGCCAGCATACGTAAAAGATTTAGCAATAGCAATGAATTTAGTTAATTTATGGCATTATTAATGACATTTTGAAATATTAACAGAAAATAAAAAAAAGAGCTCACCAATGTTTGAGCTGACAGAATAAACGGCGACATTTTCTTTTACTACATTTTTTATTTTATTTATAAATATATATATATATATATTTTTTTGTTGTGCAATAAATAAAAACAACTTTATATGCGCTGTTTTTCTTAAAAAGTCATGTGAGCTCTGTGTTTAAACTGTTTGATTTCCGTTCTTTTTTTGAGTATTTCTTTTCTGAATAGGAATGAGTATTGTGAACAAAGGGAATTTCACTGGGTCAGTCAGTTATTCATATATTACGCTCTGTATATACCTAGGCCAAAGTAATAAATATGCAGAATACTTTGACATTTCTGAATGGCACGAGCTAATCAACCTGCATAAAATGCAAATTTCCTAACAAAGAAACTCAAAGCTTCAATCGAAATTAAAATATAAAACAAATTTACGATTCAATCAATAGATGCTTTCAGGGTCTTCTTGTCTAAATGCCATAAAATGTTGAAGCGCCTCTTCGGTTTCTTTTTATATTGTTGTTTTTTTTTTTTTTTTTTTTCTTCTTTTTTAGCTGATTTAGTTTTAGTCACTAAGCCAGCTACACAAAGAGATTTACATTAATATGAGAGCAAAGTATAGCACATTATGCAAATGTTTGTTGGGCTCGAGTCTGTCACATGCCCCGGCAACAAAACCAAATACGTTATATGCTATACATATATGCTATATGGCCCCGTCATTATGGATTTCGCTCTGGGTTTGATGAAACTGCGCTTGAGCTTTTAGCTCTAATCAAGAATTCCACAAGTGCTGCCTGAACTGATAACCTGCGCCTGGGGCTGTTATTGAGACATGCGCAGGCGCCTAATTAATGATATTTAGCTGAGATTTAGACTTTCTTGAATTCATTAAATAAAACAAAAACAAATAAATAATACAACAATAAATAAAAAAGCATTAACAAATCTACCGCGTGTGCACATTCTTGGCAAACAACTTTGATCCCATTTAATGTATAGATTTAAAAATATACTGATTAAAGTTATTCAGAAAATAGGGATGGAAAATACCGCTGAATTCTAAACGTAGCCATATAACCAAAATCTCAGGCATTGCATAATGTATTTCGATCTTATACATGGTAATAAAGATTTAATATAAATATTTATATATATATATACATACATATATATAATTATTTAATGAAAGCATATACATTTGAAATACTTTAAACACATTTGACATTTTTATTGCTTCCAAAAGCAAACACAGGAATTTCAAAGTCGAGCAACTAAAACATTATCAATTTGATTTGTATTTGAAATTTTTTTAATTGAATATACTATGTACTCAAATCTGTACATTTTTATATATATATATATATATGTCTGGCGTGTTTATAAAGTATTGCATAATTAATAAAAAAAGAAAAACTATGACATTTACAAGGTTTGCGAGTTAATGGTTAAGGACAATCAAAACTTAACGGCCAAAATTTGCCGATAACGAGGGCCGTAGTATATATATGTATATATATGGTATATATATTGTACGCTTAATCTTGCAAGCGGATTATAAGCACTGAAACATTCCAAATTTATATATCTGCAATAAATGCGGGAAAAGTTTTTCGCAACATGCAATATATTGTTTTTTATATATCGTTTATCTAAAGTTAATATAATCATAATGTGCGGGCGTGGCCCAAAATACCCGTAACTTTTTGTACCCTGAACCCAATTAAAATGGCTAAAAGAGTATAATGTTTTTTTTTTTTTTCATATAAAGTAGTTCACAAGCTTCAGGTCAAGTCTTGACTGTGGATTATTTCTAAAATTGCATAAAGAATTATATGGGCTTGGCTTGCTGTTGCCAAGGGCGATCCCCAAAATACGAATACAAGTAAGCGCATGAGAAATGTCATAAAAAACAACAACCTGAGTCGATTAAAATCATATATATAATTTGCATAAAATCACCTGAACGTTAAATACTTATTTCCAGCTTATGCCATGAAATGATCATAAACTTCAAGACAAAGCGGCAAATCAGAGTTTTATGTAAAACGAGACCAAGCTCGACGGGGAACATGGAAGCATGTGTGCTTATGCACTGCGAGAAATTCTTCATACATTGCTCTATTTTGTATAATATAAACTATATTTATTTTTAATATTTATTTTTATTAATGACGCTTGCTACTTTAATCTGTAGCTCGAATATTAGAACATCCATATGCCAGCTTGGGATTTGAACCCATTTCCTCTTTTTTATGTAGATAACATTTAGGTAGAACTTGTTTATTAATACCTTTGATACTATGAACAAAGTTGAATAAAGTAATAATAAAAATATAATAAGAATAAACTATTAATACTTACTTAGAATAAACTCATGCTAAAAACACAGAATATCAAACCATTCTATAAAAACACATTTTTTTTCTCGCAGTGTAAAGTTGATACAATCAAAATAAGTTAAGTCAAGGGTGCCCGACTAGGAGTTGCCCTATACCCATCTATACTTAATAATGATCTATCTTTTATAATGTTCATACAAAGTTTTTGTAGAAACAATTGAATATTTAATATTGAATATTAGCCCGATCTTTTGATAACTCATTCGTAATAAGTATAATTTCGAATATATCGACTGCTTTGTGTTATGAACCATAGCTCAACTTTATTATACCTTGATTCCTTATTTAACGAGCACAGGGTATACGAAACTTTGAGTCTAAATTATGTGCGTCTCAAATAAAATTCCACATATTTGCATAAATGAGCCAAATATCATTCAAACTATTTTACATTTTTAATGAACCCAAAAAATATATATAATGCATATATATTTATATACTCCTCTTTTATCGTCTGTGACTTTTATCGATTTATGCGCAATAGCTGCCATAAAGAAGAGTTTTATGACTTAAAATTAAGAATTGTATCTATTAATAAATAGACAACCAATGCATTTAAAGGTTTTTCTGAAACTAAATATTGGTGCTGCCAGAAACTAAAATAACTAATAAATCCAGGAAGAAAAAATTTGTTTGCTTATTAACAAATATTGCCTACTTCCAACATGCTCCGATTAATCATAATTTAACATGATTTACTTAACAGACAGTATTATTTAAAAATATATATGTATAACGTACATATGAGTACCATCTGCCGCCTAATCTGGACTTTTAATGATTTATTTCAGTTTGAACACTTGTTGGAGGAGCTACGCAACAGTTGAGCTGTGATGGGAGAACAGTGTTGAAAAACGAAAAAAAAATTTGAAGGAACATTTGCGACAGCTGGCAAAAGTTATCGATAGAAGATACCGATATGAAGACACTCAATTGCCAGTCACAGCTAAACATTTCTAGTTCAACCGACAAAAGACTTAAGTTTTAGTTTTAAATTAAACACGCAAATAATTTATAAATTTATGCGCTCCACGCATTTGCGCCATGTTGTCTATTCCTTTCTTTTGATATATTTGAATAACGGTTGGGCCCGACTATTCCTATTCTGTGGCGCTGTTGGCAGCTCGAATCTGTTAATAACACACGTTATTAACAGATGAGCAAACTGTTAAGTTTTTGATGCCGAAAACATATGTTTGACAAACGACAAGCAGGGACTTAATATTTAATAAAACCATGGAAGACCCTCTGAAGCCCAAGCCAGTACCGCTGGCAGCCGAAACAGTATTGTGGTTTGAATTTCTACTAGATCCGAACAAAATAACACAGCATTTGCAATGCAAAAATCCCGGTACGAGATGCAACGAAGCTGCTCCAAATCTTTCAGATGTGACATTGGCAACTTTATTTCACTTTTCACTTTCAGAGCCCAGTGCCGTGGAGCTAATCATGCAGTTTATCAGCATGACGCCGGACACCGCGATAGCATCAACTGTGGTTACGCCGGGCAGCGATCTGCAGAACCTAGCCGGCGCCAGCGTCGGCGCCAATGCCACCACGCCTGCGGCCTCAGCGGCACTCAATGTTCCGCTCATAGCCCAGCAGCAACGGCAGGGAGATGTGCATCTGCAGTTGACGCGCAAACAGTTGGCCTTAAAGATTCTCGAGCTGAAAGTGGCCACTTGGCTCAGGTGGGATCTGGATTCGCTAGAGAAAGGCCTGCCCGTGCTCATGCAGCTGGGTCTGCTGCGCGATCTGTGCACCATCAGCTATGGTCGCGTCGTCAGCATTCCGTTCCCAAACGATTTTGATTTCAAGATTTGTATGTTCCCTTTTTCGCACATGGATCCTGTGTAATTTGAGTGTGTGTTAATTGAGTATGTGTGTGTGCTTGTGTTTTTCAGCACCCTCCGGGAACGAGCGTGCTGCGCGCTTTGCACTGACCATCTACCACCGGATGATACTTCGGCTGCAGCTCATTAAGGACAGCGTACTGAAGAGTCCGCGTCCTCTTATGTGAGTCTTAGGCACAATTATGGCCAGATTTAATAGTTTCGCTTCTAATGGCAGGTTCCAGGCGGTTGATCAGCTGCAACAATTTTTGGACACACCCACCCAACCCTCCATCGAATATCTGGAGCAGCTGTGCTTATCAGCGTCCAGCAAACCTTTTCATGTGTTTCACTACGACAGCTTTGTGGCCCTGCAGTGCGACACACTAAGCACCGCACAGAACTTCGATATGATGCACTTGATCACTCCACAAGAACTGCGCGCCCAGCTTCAGTCCGAGCTGGCCCATTACTACCTCCATACCAAGCAGTATGTGCTGGCGCGTGATTCAGCCGCCGGCTGCAACAGCAATCTTCAAGCGCTGCCACCTGGAATGACACGCTTCTTTTGCCACATTCGACCCACGGAGTTGGAGGGTCTGTTGCAGGCTTGCGGCATCAGCGCACAACAACAAACACTATTGGAACGCTTTCATCAATCCCTGCTCAACAGCTATGCGGACATTGTGTCTATACTGCGCCTAGATAATCGTGCACGTGAGATTCCACTGGTGAGCCGGCGAAACGTAGAGCTGGACATTGAAGGTTCGATCTCTACCGGCCTGCTAAAGGAGACGAGCCAGTTGCTGCTGCATGTTGCCGCCCTAAATGTAGTGCGCACCGTGTTCGAGTGGGGCAATATTTTTGGCAGCGTGGAGTATTTTGAGAAGTACCATGAGTTGGACTACATGCCACCCTTTGTGGAGGCAATACAAGATGCTCTGACACACTGCAGCCATTCAGAACAGGCGGCACTCAAACATTTTCTTATTGATTGTGTCCTGTATCAGCAGCAACAGCAGCAGCTGGAGCAAAGCCGCCAGCTGCTACACACTTTGCGAGGCATGGGTATATTTTCTAAAGAGGAGCTAATCGATCTGGATGAGCAGCTAGTCCAGGCGGCGCTGCCAGTGCTTAGCAATTCGTTGGCTACACTCAACGATTGGATATGCCATTCAAAAAGTACGTCTTCTTAACCCAACAAATTCATACGAATTGATTTCTACTGATTTTTTGTAATACAGTGACTCGCGTGGATGTAGCCGCGCTGGAGCGTCAGTTGATCACCTGCACGAATGCTAACAGTGTGCGGATTCTACTGGTCAAATTGTGTGGCACGGCACCTGGTAAGCCGCTGTGGGCAATCAATCCCAGCTGGGATGTGCCACAGCCGCTAAAAACACTAATCATGGCAATGCCGGTTAGCTTTCTGCAAGACTTCAGCTACGTTCTATTGGGAAAGGCGCGGGAGCTGGCGGCCCGTGGCAACTACATTGATGCGGTATCTATGTTGAGTGTGCTTAAGTCTGAAACGCAACGTCAGGAGCTAGGTGGCAGTGCGCAGTTGATGTGCAAGCTAATAACTTGGGAAATACTGCATATACAGATCACGCAGTGCTTGGATGAATGGCATCAGAAGCCACTCGACCTGCAAGCGCTCGGCACACGTTGCAAACAATGCTTGGGCGCTTTGCAGGCGGGTGATTCAATGATGCCAAGACTGGAAATTCTCGAGAGCTGCGCAATCATGCTGCTGAATCTAACGGACTTCCCGCCGCTTCTTTACCTAGACAAGCGGGCGCAGCAGTTGGAATTACCGTTGGCCTTTGCAGCCACCTTTATTGAAATGGAAAAGATGAAGGGGCCCAAGAAGGTGTGTCGCGACGCCTGGGAACTGATGCTCAGCTTGTTCCTCAATGTGCCCAAGCGTGCGTCATCAGGCGCTGGCAGCGGCGCCAGCAGCTCGCTTCAAGCATTTCTGCAACGTGTGCGCCACCAGAGTGTTTTCGGACTTGCTATTTCCATGCTCGGAAAAATGCACAACATACTGAAAGATGACCCCAATCACGATTTAAGCTGCGAATACATGCAGCTGTGGCCCACCAGCATCAACAAGTAGGAGTATTCTGATTTATAAATAACAAATTCTTAACTTCTACTTATTCTTCCAGCCTAAACAGCTACAGTCTGCGAAGTGTATGTGAGACGCTGCAGTGGCTGCTTTCCGAGGCACTCAACTACTATCCACAGACTATCTCCTGGCTTAAAATGAAGGGCGATCTAGAGCTAGCTATTGGCAATAATGAGTCTGCCATGCGCTGCTACGTCAACGCCCTGGTCACGGGGACCGATTACTGCACCATGCCGCTACAGCGCAACGTGGCCGATGACTATGTGATTAGGAAGATGATTAGGTGTGCCGCTAATTTGGGCTGCCACATGCAGGCCACCGTTCTTTGTCAATTTTTAGACGAGATCGACTATGGCATTGTCTTCAAGAATCTCAGCGAAAAGTCATCTAACTTCACAGACGCCATGGATGCATATTACAGCTGCATATGGGATACAACGCTCCTCGAATTTATCGTTAATCTACACGCGAAACGAGGCGAACACAGTCGGAAACTGGAGGCGGTACGTCAAAACGAAGAGATTGTTCAGACTTATTTCATATTTATTTTAATGGTCACATCTTTCAATTCCGATGTTATAGATCTCAATGATGGGCACCTTGGAGCTAAATGCCAACAACAATGAGGAGATCAAACGGGAGAGCGCAATGGTACGCAAGTCGCGCTTCTTACGCGCCCTGGCCAAGCAGTATTTGCTGTAGTCACAGGCGGGGTCGCCCCCATCCTGGCTACAAACTACATCCACGACCAAGCCCACAAAGAAGACCAATTAGAGTTAAGCTTGAAAAGGTTTTGTAATTTTACGCAATTAGAATGTAAGCTTAAAGTGTAGCAATAGGTTTTTCTGGTTAAATTAAAGAAACTTGTATTTTTTGTAGGGACACTCACGCTAATTACTTTGGCCTTCTGCCGCGACCAGCGCTACTTGTTTTAGCCTTCTTATTATTCGCACTTTTCTTGGCTTCCTCGGCCTTGCGCTTGTTGGCATTGGGGGTACTAGGCATTGTCGTGAAGAAGCTATCGAGGCGAACCTGCGTTTGGGCCTGCTTCGACTTGAGCAATTTCTTGGCGCCGTTACGCACGCGCTCCTCGTTAAACTGCCGATCACCGCACAAAAACTGAACCAGGCCATTCTCATCGGGCTCAGTCCACTTTAGGTCAATAGCGCTGGCATCGGCCACATCTGGTTCGATGAAGAGCTCGCGTGCTCGCTTGTAGTTCCAGTTCTCTGGCACTGGGTATTTGCTGGTGTCGATGTTCTCCAAAATGGTCTCAATGTCCCGATAGCTTTTGATCAGCTCTATGGCTCGCTTAGGGCCGACGCCTTTAATGCTCTCGCAGTAATCACAGCCCATTAGAATGCACAGATCAATGAATTCCTTGCTCGTCAGCTCCAGCCCCTGCAGCACCTTGTCATAGCTAAACTCCTTGACGGGCATTTTGCGCGCTTCGCTGTAGGTCAAATAGCGCAGAAGCTTGCAAGATCCAAAGGTTAGCGCATCCATATCCTCCGTTGCAGTAGCATATACTTTGCCTGCCTTAACTAGAGCAGCGCATTGGGCCTCAGCCTCACAAGGTGCGTCTACAAAGGGAACACCCATGAGCTTGAGTAGCTCCTTAGCCTCGCGTGAATGTTCCTTAGTGACGCGGACTAGGCGACGATTGAATTTCTCTATCTCCGCATCATCACCCGCCTCCGTTGCCGCTTTCAGCGCTTTTTCGGCCTCCTCACGCCGTTCGGCGCGCTTCGCCAGCTCGCCAGATTTCAAATCTGGCGGCTGTCCATCGAAAACGTATACCGGCTTTATGCCATTATCCAGTAGCCGAATGGTGCGGTAAAACATGCCCATCAGATGTGAGGTTGGATCACCGTTGACGGTAGCTAGCTGCGCGCCCTCCGATCGAACCGCAATGAGAAACTGATACAGGCACATGCTGGCATCAATTGCAACTTTGCGACCTGGAATGCGATTGTTATTGGTTTTAGGTATTCAATAATTGTATTCATTGCCTGCGATGGATGCACACTCACCGAAAAAGTTTTTTATTTCACTTTCACGTATTGCCTGTGGAGCCAAATCCGCAATAAGCTTCGATAAGCCCAAAATACCCATAATAATAGATTAGTGTGTGCTTGTTCGTTGTTGATTTTTTGTTTTTTTGTTTATTATTTCGCTAGACAAATACTCAGCGCGCGCTTTTAGTTGCAAATGTTGTGCACGCGTCTTGCTGTGAGTGTCAATCAAATGCAGCGCATTTGCGAAATATCGATAGCCGCTATAGTGACAAACGTTAAGTATGTATAATGTCTGGCATAATGTCTAAGCAGCTTGTGAACGATTTTTCGTTAAAGTTTGTTAAATACTCGTCTGAAACTTAAATGGATGTAATTTGGTGGTATGTAATAATTTAATTTATCTTGCCGCCAATTATCGACCCCGAGATTGCATCGTTATCGATGTATTTACTCATCCCTAACGCCACACACATAAGCAAAAGCATGTCGGCTGACGAAAAAAAAGATAAAACCATTGAAAATATGGTATGTAAAATACTGAAAATTATTTTAAAATCAAGTTGAAAGTGCTTGCCACAAACACGCATAAAAAAACTCCTAGATGCAAATGTGATTATCGTGTAACTAAAGCGCAACAAATATTGCTCTCGACAAATCGGTCCTCTCCCCTGCGACCATTCGTTTATGTGTATAAACATGGCGTCGTTGCGTTTGTATGTTGCTTGTGTCTAGTTTTCGGTGCGTGTGAGCGGGACAACGTGTGCATGCCCAATGCCCCCATAGACACGCATACACAAACGCAAAGCTCAAAAGAAAACTTGTGTGTGCACTAAAACATTTGAAAAAAAAAATACAAACTGAAACGCATAAACCAGCGGCCGAGCAACGCACAGTCCGATGGTAGTGGTAGTGCGCCAAAAATTTGCAAGTGTGATTAAATTGTTTTTTTGCTCTTGTTTTGATTTACGCTAGGATGCCAACACAACGCCAGAATCGGTGACGGCGACCAAAGAAAATGCCGCTGATAAGGTAGCAAACGAGTCGAAGGCGCCAGAAAGTGCAGAGCCAACTACACCCGATTCAGAGGTAGCTAAAACTATAGAGAAGGAGAGCGACGCAGCAGCGTCACCCGCTACTGATGACGTCGCTGATAAAAAAGCTGTTGGAGACGCAGCGGCTGTGGCCGCGCCAACATTGGATGCAGGTAAATAAAAGAAACAAACTCGCACATTCATACACACGCATACTTGAATCGTGCATGTGTACGTGCCTGTATGTTGTGTAAAGAAAGAGCGAGAAAAACAAAATTCATAAAATGAATTTTGCGCGCGTTTCGTAAAATGCGGCGAATAGCATAGTTGTCAATTCATTTTCGACGCTTGCCGTCTTTGTTGCTGCGTTGGCTGTGGCTCCGCTGTCTAAAATGCCGCGCACATGTGTGATCGTTTGCTGCGTATAGTGTAGTGGTTCGAACTCTGCATGAGGAGTGTGGGTGTTTATGTTCCTTTTCCTCTTATCTTGGTTAATAAAAAGTATTTATAGAATATCCTTGGCTATTGTTCATGCTAAACCCTGACCAATATGGTTTCGTGTAGTAAAAGCTAAGGTAGATTAAAATTTCAATTTCATGGTTCTTTGCGCTCCCAAATCAAATAGCACTGGACTTCCCAAGCTTGAAGACAAGTATTTCTTTCAGTAATTTTTAAAGATACTTTTTGAATTCCTTTGAAGTTTTTTTTTTTTTTTGAATAAATATTTATCTGATCCAGTATCTGTATCTAATCTAAAAAGATCATTAATAATATTCCGTAAAAAAATGATTTACCATCAGATGAGAAAAAGGACACAAAAGCGGCATCGCCAGCGCCGCCTTCAGCAAAGAAAGTGAATAATGGAGCCAAGAAAAATGCAGGCAAGACTGAGGATGACGAAGATGCAGATGAAGACGAGGAGGAAAGTGAGGAGGATCAGGTGGACGATACCCAGGATGATGTCAGCGATGAGGACGAGAAGAAACCAACAGCCACAGCGGATAAGAAGAAACACGATGCAACAGATGGTGCTAAGCCCAAGTCTGGATCTGCAGGAGCGGACAAGTCAGCGGTCGCCAAGAAGACTGAATCCAAGGCCAAGAACGGCAAGGTGGAGAAGTCGGACCAAAACGAGAAAGATGACGACGACGCTGACGAGGGCGATGGTCTCGATGAGAACAACGAGGTGGCAGAGGATGACGAGAATGTGGTGGCCCTGGCAGAGATCGATCGCATCAATGAGAATATAAACAAGACGCGAGTGGATGGGCTCCAGGTGCTACATTCGGTAAGTTACTATCGAAGATCGGGGGTCAACATCTAACATGATTAGGGAACGAAATGGTTATTAACATTTCTGCACTATAATTTAGCTCTGCTTTGGCGCACAAGGAAAAAACAATGTGGTGAAAAAGAATCTGCGTTCGTTTGCTGGCTTTGAGTTTGCCAAGGATTCGGCGGAATACAAAAAGAAATATGAGTCCATTAAGAAGGTGGACAACAAATCTTTGCGTAGCATCTGCGAAATTCTCACGCTAGATCGCAAGGGCAGCAAGGACGAGATTGCGTCGCGTGTGCTCAAATTTCTAATGGAGCCGGATGAGTCGCTCTGTGTAGAGCAGGGTGATGAGGAAGAAGAGGAGGTGGACGATGAAGATGTCGACGAGGATGAGGAGGCCGCCAGCGAAGATGATAAGAAACGCAAGAGCAGTAAGGCAAGCGCAGGTACCGGCAGAGGCTCAGCTCGCAATTCCAGCGGACGTCCAAGACGTGCAACGGCAGGCAAGAGTAAGTGAATCCCAATCATTCAATGGAATGGACCCTTTGATTTAGACTCTTCGCCTTACTTACAGAAATGTCTGCGTATGTAGATTTATCAAGCTCAGAGGAGAGCGAGCACAAAGTGACAGTGGCTAAGCGGAGACGAAATGATGACTCCGAATCCGGCTCAGATGTAAGTTAGTTTATTGTGCAGCTTCTCAGTCTAACCCACGTATCTTTTTCTGCTTGCAGTACAATCCCTCGGGAAACTCAGATTCTGATGCGGGGCGCGGCGGCGGCGGTGCTGGTGGAGCAGCTGGAGCCGGTCGTAAGCTCTCAGCTCGGGGCAGTCGCGGACGACCTGCTCGCAAAAGTCGTCGAAGAAATTCAGATTCCGAAGACGAAGAGGAATCAGAGCTATCAGATGCAGATAGTGATGTAAGTCCTTTTTTTTCAGATTATGTTGTTTAATATATATTTCTCATGGCATTCGCTCTGTTCCAGCAGGTGCCGAAGCGCAAGCGACCGGCTACTGGAAAACGTGGCCGATCCGCTGTGACCACTCCAGCTGGTAGACGAGGACGTGGGCGGGGCGCCTCTGCGCGAAAGCGCAAGGACTCTGAGAGTGACGAAGAAGAAGTATCGGAGGATGAAGAGGAGGAGGAAGTGTCTGAGTTTGGCAGCGAACAAAGCGAGGTAAGTAAACCAACAGTAAGGCCTCAAGACAGGAACATAAACAAAATACTTTTTATCTCGTAGGAGGAACGTCCCAAAAAGAGTAAGAAGCCAACAACGCCTGCGAAAAATAGCAAAGCCAACAATAAGTCAAAACCAGCTGGAAAGGGTAAAGCATTACCGGATGTTAATAGATGAAGTCTTACTAACATATTCTTTTTTGTATATAGCCGCTGGTCGACCGAAGAAATCAAAGAAAGAAACGTCCGAGGAGGAAGATGTTGACGACAAAGATGAGTCCGATGAGGATGAACCATTGAACAAAAAGGGCAAATTAGCATTCCCAACGGTAAAATAGCACTTACCGTTGTTAATTGTATAGATACTAATATTTATATATTGTCTATTTTGAATTGCCATTGCAGGACGAGCAAATACGCGGCTATGTCAAAGAAATTTTAGACAAGGCCAATCTCGAAGAGATTACTATGAAAACAGTGTGCAAACAAGTCTATGCTAAGTACCCAGATTTCGATTTAACAGACAAAAAGGATTTCATAAAGGCCACAGTTAAAGCGGTAGGTGATGTCTCATGTCAGAGGATACAAATCTTCTAAATCTCATGTCTCATTACAGTTAATTGCAACATAAAACTACACAAAAACGGAGGCAATGGAGCCTGGGGATGGGCCAGCAAGCAGTAAAACTTGTACCAAACACTAACAACAAAACAACAAGCGACCGCAAAGCAAATATATTTTGCCACTTTTTGAGAGCTGCTGCGACAACAAAGAATTAAATCTAGTTTTCCTATAAGCGTATAATTTGTACTCTTTAAAACTAACTAAAACTCAACCTTGAACGGATTATGTCCTTTTTCTATTGTGTACTAGGAGGCGATTATCCATATATATGCATGTGAATAATGTATATATGTAAACGTAATTTGTAAACACTTTATATTCATTTTCTTTATGAATACCAGCGCTCTCAAACGGCTCTACAAAAAGTGTGTAATTTAAGCAAACCGAAATAGAAAAGAAAAGAAACTTGTAAAAACCTATAAACACACAATTTATACATTTAAATGTAGTGCTGATTGATTTGACGTTCAAAATTATGTATTTTAAATTAAGCAAAGAGGATAAATAAAAACAAAAAGATTATCTAAAATTCACACACTGGCAGCAGTACAAAAAACGAAGCATGGAAAACTTGACAAGTCAAAATTCGAAATTTATAATATTGAGATATATTGCACACGTTTCGGCTATGTTAAAAATACTAAAGTATTCGGAATTAGGAGAGAAGGCGCAGCTAATGCACTGGGAATAATGCCTATCAAAATATTTTGTTTCACAATTGCAGGTATTAAATTGAGAAATCTCGCAGGCAAACATTTGAAGTATTTGTAAAATATGTACGGTTGCAAGTTTTGATATTATTGCAATTTCGCTTGATCATTGTGATGAGGACGTGAACTATTTGAGGAGACTTGAAATGGCCAGTTTTTTTTTTTTTACACTCTCAAATGATTGTTATAATAAGTATGAACTTATGTATGATTTCCACTATAAAAAGTTTCTGTCGTCCTTTTAATTTACCCCAAGTACTTTGGCTTTGATAATAGATTGAAGACAAAACTAAAGCAGGTTTCTCTTGCAGAGCGGCAACACACAACTAGGATTCACACACCAGACACACCCAAAATATAATATACACGATAAAAGAAGGGCATCGTAAGAATACTCTTGCGTATTTAATGTATGTACATTTTAAACAAAACGAAAAAAAAAAAAACAAAAAAAGGTTCAATACAATGTTTTGAATCCACAACCACACATAAATGCAAGCATCTCAATGTACGTTTCTTGTAGCAAAAAAGAAAATTTTCAAAAACAAATGACAAAATAAATAAAAAAAAAAAAGAAAGAAAACTCGATGTGCGTTAAAATGCAAATAAACAGACATATATAAAGAATATATATATATATATATATATATATATATATAAAAGAAGAGTTTACGAGGATCGTACAACAAAGTTGGATTAAATTTATTGAACGCTCTCTCTCTATAGAACAGAAATTAACTTAACCGTAAACCGCGTGCGTCCCAATTGGATGCCTAGATATAAAACGATATTTTGTTTTATCTTTAAATGTTTCGCTATGGAAATAAAGACGGATGAAGTATATATGTATGTATATCAACAATATATTGCGAGAAAATAAAGTGTAGTATGCTTTTTATTTAACGGGCTACGGGAACTATTTGGCACCAGGATATTGGGTTGCGTCATATGAGGAGTTCGTAAACTATGTTAAAACTGCCAAACTTGGTGGAACCTTTAAACAAAAAACCGTTTCTATTTTTTTCAGATAGTAATTTATTGAGAAATTTAAAAATGCAATATTCGGCAATATTTAAAATAATCGTTGTAATATACTTATGCATGTAGTTTATGATTATGAGGGATTAAAGGTAAATATATCAATTGAACCGGTAAGTGGAACCGGAACGCGGTTAAGGCTATAACATACATATATGATATCAATTTTCGATTTTGGAGGGGGTTAAATCCATTAAAAGAAAAAAATTATTTTTTTCAGAATTTGTAAAAAATGAATGTTAGGTTTAAATGCATAGAATAGAATAGAATATAAACGGACTTTTTCTCAATTGGCCCTGGAAATAGATCAAAGCACATAATTTAAATCAAATATAAAGAAATATATATCAATTTCAAAAATATCATTTGATTGCGAAATAAACGGCTTGATATTGACCCAAATTTGATGGCAAATGGATTTCGATGGGTTGTACAAAAGTCAGATACATTAAAATAGAAATGTACTCGCATGTTGTATACTTACCACAAGTGCAGATTATAGTCTTTCAGGGTGACGATCACTAAAATTGAAAGAAATAGACAACTTCCCCATCCAAGAAAAAGAAAAAGTATCTTCTAAGCTAAATCAATAGACAAAGCGAGCGGCTTCAATGAATTCTGAGATTAGAAATGTACGGTAATTGTTAATCTTCCAAAGTTACGACTTCGATAATAAATATTGCCTTTCAATAGAGCTTTACCGTTGCTTATGGAACATTCAAATGTCAATATCAATAATATTTATATACATACACATATTAATATAAATAATACTCGTAATTTAAAGGTAATATAAACCGCACAGATCGCAAACAAATGATATCTTGAGACCATATATACTAATATACAATGATTAATCGTGGAGATTGAGTTTTTATATTATAAATAGTTATAATCAATATTTCAATTAGTTTGGAGGCTCATACGTGACGCTACTTTGGGGGTAGTACGTGGTAGCGTGGAAAATCGTTGTGGTCGGCTATTGAAATATATAGAGAAATATACATGTCACATATGTATTGGATGTAATATATGTACAAATATAGAATGTATGTATATATATATAGAGAGAATATCAGCAATATACGAGTACAACATGTGCGTAAGATATGGCATTTAAAATATGTATAGAGAAATAGTATATATTGAAAATGTTTCAAGGTATAAGTATTCATAGACCTGCTACATACCCAAGAATTAACGACAGCGACTGAACACAAAACCAAAAGCCCGGCCCTAGATCCCATCCAACTCAGCGCCTCTGAAAATACGCTCAGAAACGATTTTCAAATATGGCATAAGACGTTGCAAACAAAATAAAATATAATAAATAGAAACGCATAATTTGCATACTACGTACATGGTAAATGTACGTCGTATTTTAGTAATGGGTTTATAAATATAATAATATATTATAGTCATTATGTGTTTATTCAATGTATCGAAGGCTGCTGCGAAAGAGATTAGTAAATCTTGCAACACGCCCACTTTCTTGTACAAATATTCATTAGAAAGGGTGCATATCATTTTCAGCAGTTGCAACATTAGTGTTTTTTGTTTTTTGTTTTTTTTTTTTTTTTTTTTTTGCATTTTAAAGAGACATAAAACTTAGGCTATTTATTGCATATAAATATATATATTTATAATGTTTCATAATTGCAGACCTACGGTATATGGTTTACTCATTTAAAATGTTCATGGTTTTAATTGTAAGATTCGTAAGACATACACAATAATAACAGAAGATCTTACCAAGTTGCACGCTTTTACTTTACTATCATATATTAATTATATATATATTTTTTATTCGTTTTCATAAGGTTTTCGGTTAAGTTGTAATTGTTATGAACTGGTTTGAAGATGCCTGGATTAACAAACGGCCTCTGAAAGTACATACATGTGGTGCATCAAATTTTCAAATACATACACATACTCAAAATATTATCGAAATAAGTGAACTTGTTTATGAGCATTTCTTCAATACCACAACTTATCATTTAAGATCTTACCAAATTATAGGTACAACATTGTGAATTTAAAAAAAAAAGAAAGAAGAAATATATGTAAGAAATGCGCCAACAGATTGCCAAGAATTTGGGCAGGACAAGCATTAGAGAGCATGGAATCTGCGTTGGGCCCCTTGGTAGTTATATTGTATTGGGTGTTGCCTAAGAAGTTGCTCAATCGAACTGAAATCAAAATACGGCTTAAAGCTATATAAAGTATTATATGGGTATATTCTCAACTGAAATATTAAATTAAAAAATTGTTGCAATTGAGTAACAAAGTTTTAACAACATATATAACCTTAAGATTCTCAGATCAACAAACCAGTTTCATCCAAGAGAAAAAGACAAAAACAAAAACAAAAAAAAAAAACATATTCCTAGGCATTTTTTTTTGTTCAATGTTTAAGTTATATAAGACCATTGGCAATTTTACAGGTTGAATTTCTTACCAGATCAGTAGAGACGTTGATCGTAGTATTTAATATTGTAATATATATGTGAAGATATAATGTTATATGAATGCATTAAAACTAAGCTAAGTTAAAATGTATGAGAGAAACGTTTTGCGGTATCAAAAGGTAGGTCATATTTTGTATATATGTATGTTTATTTGTTGTCTTTCAATCAACACACTCCAACGTGGACATAGTTAAACATGTGCATTGGCTAGTTGGCAGCAGCTCTCGAGGTGCCTAAATTGACGACGAAAGAGATTTTATGCATATGAAATTATATGCACATACATAATTGCGAATCTATATATACTATATATATATATATATATGTGGTGTTGTATGCATATATATAAATAGCAATTTGTGTATTGTCCCAGAATTTGTGTATCTGAACCTGGACAGCAACAGCATTTTTTTTTTTTGTTGGTTTTTCTCTCTTTTTTGTTGTCATAGAATTAATATTTCAGGCAAAGTCACTTAAAATCTAAAGTAAAATTATAAGTAGAAAAGAAACCAATGTAATTGGCATATAATTAATATATATAATAAATTTACATTTATGCAAAGCGCGACGCTTCAAGCTGCAAGTGTGCAAATTGATTGATTGACTGTTTGTTTGATTGATTGATTGATGGTTGTCTTGACTGTTGGAGCTCGTTGATATTCTTCTCGCTCAGCTGTTTGCGCTTCAATTAATTTTTGCTAATTTATTGGGGATAAAAGACATAGGATAGTAGAACAATTCAAATGATTCACTGCAAAGAGTTTTACGCATGGTAAACAAGATATCGTTAGGTTTTCATACATAGTTTAAAGGTATTCAAATACATAAGTATATATATTGTAATAATACAAAAATTCACAAAGTATGGATCAAAGTATAAACAGGCAAGAGAAAGAAAGCAAAGCAAAAAGCAAATATAATATAGGAAATTCAAGGCAGCAAAGATAACACGCAGTCTACCTGCATATTCAAATATGTCTCGAGATAGTTTCGAGTCGAGTTCGAGTTCGAGTTCGAGTACTCACCATTTCAAGGCACCCGCATCTGTTTCAGTCCCCTCAATGTTTGTCGTTTTTGTGTGATTTCTGCTGCTGCTGACCCGGTCCGCCAGCAGGGCCGCTTGGATAGCCGCCATAGGCGCCGCCCGGATAGCCGCCTGGATATCCAGCTGGTGGACCACCGCCCTGGCCACCTCCACTGCCAGCTCCGCCGCCTTGGGGCTGTGGCGCCCCTTGCGGATGACTCGCAGCAGCCGCTGCAGCATAATACTGTGAATATTGTGCATATTGGCTAGGAGTCATACCTTGGGCATAGCCACCGGCCGCTGCAGCGGCGGCTGCTGCTGCAGCTGCCGCAGCTGCTGCATTGGGCTGTTGTTGGTTTGGATTTGGACCGCCTTGATTCGGATTGGGCGCATTATTGTTGCCGCCAGCGCCGGCTCCGTTTTGCTGTAGACGCCATCATTTAAATATAAATTAATTTATAAGTGAAAATTAAATGCTATCGTTATTGCAGATGCAGAAGCTTAAGCATTACAAATTCCGCCTAGTTTGGAGTATTTTTCTCACCTTAGTCTTGAGAGTCTTTTCAATAGCTTCTGCCTCCTCGATCTTGCCCACACTGCGATAATATTCTGCCCACTGTGCGCTGTAGTCGGCACCGCTGCCACCACTTTGTTGTTGTTGCTGCTGCTGCTGAGGTTGCTGCTGTTGTTGTGGAGCCTGCTGACTGGGGCCCGGAGCGCTGGCCGCCAGCTTAGCCTTCATCTGCTGTTCAATCATCTCTGCCTCGCGATGACAGCCAATTTGCCTGTAATGCCAAAGTGTTGCAGATATAAGTATGAGCTCTTCACGGCAATCGTTAAATCTCAACCCTTGACAACTTACTTGTAGTACTCAATCCACTGCGCTGAGTAATCTTGACCGCCTGCACCAGCAGCGGCACCTGCTTGGCCCTGACCTGCTGCCATAGCCATTTGTTGCTGTTGTTGGGCAGCGGCTGGATCCCAGCCGCCCTGCTGTCCATATGCTCCCCAAGGTTGCTGCTGTTGTTGCTGGTAGGCAGCTGCCGCGGCTGCGTTGGGGTCGCCACCCTGCATTTGGTTGCCACCGTATCCGCCGGGCTGTTGATTGTGATGGGCATTGTTGGCGCCACCGCCGCCACCAGCACCTCCACCTCCGCCGCCACTAATGGGCTTCCGCGACAGCACCGTCAGCTCCATGTTGATCTTTTCGGATATCATTTGACGTGCAGCCTCCACCTGATCGGTGGTGCCCTTGGACTTGAAGAGCTTCTCATTGGGCGGATTGCTGGCATTGCGATCCATTTCTGTGTGGGCCCCTGACTGCTGATTGATGAGCTTAATAGTCTCGCCACCGCGTCCAATAACAATCTACCAATACAAGAAGTTCGTCAAATAGCCTTCACTGGATGCACATCAATTTTGTAACTTACGCCGCATTTAGAGGCGGGCACCAGAAACGTTATCTCTTCGCGACCACCCTGCGCATGATTCACGCCGTACCCATAGCCATAATTGGAATTGTTTGAATCGCCGCCACCTTGACTGCCGCCGCCGCCGCCGCCTCCTCCATTGCCATTGCGATTCATTCCGTTGCGTTGCTGTGGATTTAACATGCACGTGTTATTACCCGAAAATACTTGAGAAAAGCGATAAACTAAAAAAGCCATAAGTTATCGGAATATGTGAAACTTTAAATTCGGACCTATTTAATTTATATTTCGTGCTTCAGTTTCATACCACGATATACTATAGCTTCACATGTCAAGTCTCTACAAAACAGCCAGCTAGATTGGATGGTAATATGTATGTTTCTCCTGCTCGGAAACAGTAGTGGATGCGTATATTGATTTGGTTTGCTTCTTACCATCACATTCTCGATAAGGCCATCAATGGTGCGCTTGGCATCCTCCACCTGTTGGCGCGTGCCCTGGATGACGCAGCGCCGATCGCCCATCTCATCGTTTTTGCCTTGGATGAACTGTAGCTTGCAGCCGCATTCAGTCTGAATTTTACGTATCATATCGCCGCCCTTTCCAATGACCACGCCCACAGCTATTTTGGGCACGAAGACCTCTACGCTTTCGCCGCCGCTGCCATTGTTGAAGTTATTGAAGCTTTGATCGGAGCCACTTCCACCTGAGCCACCACCACTGCGACCGCCCTGCTGCTGCTGAGCCAGTGCATCCTTTTGGGCGATGAGATCCAAGACCATTTGCTTAGCGTGCTCGACCTTTTGTGGTACCCCGGAAATGCGCAGTGGCTTGATAACTTCCTGATTGGGACCATCCTGAATGATGATCATGCGGGCGCCGGTTTTTTCCTGCAGCTGCTTAATGGTATCGCCGCCCTTGCCAATGACCAGACCCACCTTTGCGCCAGGAATCATGATCTCCTGGTACGGCGGATAGCCCCCGGGACCCGGCGGCGGCATATTAATGGTTAACAGCACCTCACAGGTACCATTGCCCCCGCCGTTTCGATTGACCATCTGCTGCAGCATTTCGCGTCCTTTTGTGCAGCTCTCGCGTGTACCGCGCAATGTTATAACCCGCTCCTGATCCTGCATCAGTTCAAGCTTAGCACCGGACTCCGCTTCCAGGTGACTAAGCGTATCGCTGCCGCTGCGTCCCACAAATGCGCTAACTATGCTCTCGGGTATGCGCACCTGCTCCTCACAGGTGGACGCCGGCCAGGCGGCCAAGCGCGCTGCAACAGCAGCTGCCTGCGCAATGGCTTGGGTCATATTGGCGCCACTACCACCACCACCACCACCACCGCCACCGCTACCACTGCTCATGTTCGAGTTATTTTGGCCGTAGTCGGGACTGCCAAATGAACGTTTGCAGTCTGGTCCGCTATCGCCGTCGTCGTTGTGTCGCTTGAAGTTGTTGGTACTGCCTCCGCCTGCGGATGGGCCACTAGTGTCGCCTCCACCACCACCCTGTGACTGCTGCTGCTGACTTGGTTGTATTTTTGCAGCAATCTGCTCAAAAACAACAATAGAACAGTTACTTTTGTCGTTAATGGCGCCCTTTTTCCGATTCGGCCGTACAGACAGCTTCTAGGCAATGCTTTGCTTCTTCTTACCTGCTTGGCACGTTGTATGGCAGCTGCCAAAGCCTGCGATTGACTTAAACTGGCCTGCTGCGTCTGAAAGTCACTCATATTTGCAAATATTTCCGACCCAAGTGCTTTTCGGCTGCTTCTGTTAGTCTTTTCAGTCTAAATGAACAGTCCACGCCCCGTTATTTTCACAAAAACGCCGACGCAAGTTGACGACGTGCAACTGGAAAATTCAATAACGAAATGCACTGGAAACCGGAAAAGGCGTGTTTTCACTCAATTTCTTTAAGAGTTAACGTCGCGTTGAATATTTCTTATAAAACACCAGCGCAAACCTTTGGCTAATTATTTGGACTAACAATAATTGCTACTGCTTCAGCTTTCTTGGTTTTTTTCGGTGAAAATTATGCGCCCCAAAATGCGTACATAGGGATGCTTAGTTTCCAACACTTTTTGATATATTTTCCAGCACTTAACGGCAATGTGGCTAAAATAATATCGATAACTATTATGTGTACATCGCTGTTTTGATTAAAAACACCAATGGCTACGAAATCTAACATTTGTAAGAAAAAAACTTATGAAAGAAACATCGGAAAATATAATATTCGCATATACTGCAATGTGTGTTAACAATTTTAAATAAAAACTGAGATTATTCTTCTAAATTTCTATATAAACAAAACTTTATTTATTGATAAGCATTTTTGCCATCCCTAGAATAATGTATTAAAATGATCGCATGCAAACCAATATACATAGCTTCTAGATATACAAATAAATGAACATGGGCTATTTGTATACATCTCGCTTGAGATTGCTCACGTTTTGTATATTCCAAACAATAATACATTAAGCTATAAAATAAAATGGTTGGTTTGAACTGAATGAACGAGAATAATGTGCTCCATTTAGCGAATCTCTCGAGCGAACTACCCTACCCTATTCCCAGTATTTACGTTCCCATTGTTTTGCTGCAACTATTACAGGTTTCTGTAACAAAAACAGCTGAACTTGGTTCGGTCAAGCAAAATACTTTGCATTTTCCAAAAGTGAGCGAATAATAAACATAACTTACTAAATTCTGCATATTTCTAAACATCCGTATAATTCAGGAGCGTGGAACATAAACAATAACAAAATGCCTGTCGACTGGTTTGGTTATGTATACGCTGCCACAGTTGCCGCTGGCGGAATTATGGGCTATGCAAAGGCTGGTTAGTCGAAGTTAATAAAACTTAACACTGTGCAATCATCTTAGACATCTATTCTGCCAACCAGGTTCTATACCATCGCTCGGAGCGGGTGTTGCTTTCGGCGCGTTGCTTGGCTATGGCGCCCACTTGAACTCTCAGGATCCACCACGTCCGCTGCTCCAATTGGGTACATCGCTCTTTTTGGGCGGATTAATGGGTGTGCGCTGGAATCGGTCCGGAAAGCTAATGCCAGCTGGCATTGTGTGCGTGCTATCTATCGCAGCCGTAGTCAAGAACTTGGTCACATATAACCGTTACTTGCCCATGCCCACAAAGGGTGCCTAAACCCTAAACCCACAGAACAAGTCTGGATTGCTGCTGAGCTTGCCGTGAAGTTTTTGTACAATTTTTATATTAATATGGTTTTTTGCTGGATTCGGAATAGAATGTGAATGGTGTATGGACCTGTATACAACTAAGAGATGTCATGCTGAGGTACTCGACTAGGAGATACCCTGTACTTAAAATAATACATGAGTTGTACTATACAATTTAATAAACTTGATTTGCTTTGTACTTAAAATCTGAAACGCTTTTCTTCTCTTTATATGCAGGCTGCACGATGGATCGTTATTATATTCAATCCTCCAGGATATTTATTAGATATAATGTTCGTTTATGATATAAACTATATAGGTTAGGAATGTTTTCTCGTGCTCAACTACCTCTGCGAAATATTTAAAATGTATAACTGCGATAAGATAGCGATAAAATACTTAATCTTCTGCCAACAATTTGTTAATATGTAGCATATTTTAGTTCGTTTGATAACATTTTTGAATCATCGCAGAATATTTACTGATAGGTCGTTAAAAACATTTGTTAAAAACTAAATCAGCTGAATATTCAATGATAGCTCGTTGAAAACATTTGTTAAAAAAGTAAATTTTTCATAGTTGCAACATTATTTTGATTTTTAACTGATAGAATGAACGTGGTTCCGGCATGCGGAGCTTCCCTTCATATATTTTATGTCCAGTTCAGCCCATTTACCGACAGGCTGAAAACGATTTAATCTACGTCTCATATCTAACAAAAATATCTCAATATGAGTATGAAGTCCATCCAGTAAAGAACTCAAAATTGCACTCTACCTTTTCCGTCTTGTCACTTGAGAGGAATAATAAGTTTTCCTCCATAAAAGCATTAAACTAAACTTTTAACCCAAGGGAGCTGAAATTTGCGTAAAATTTAAATAAAACGTGTCTAATAAATTTGTACCAAGATTTTTGATAATAAGTTTGATCAGAGAATAAGCAAAAATCTGCATGCAATCGTTTCCATTAATTTTTCACAGTTGCAAGTGGAATTTTGAATAACGTTGAAGCACGTATTCATTATGTTTCAATGTAGAGATTCGCAAATAGATTTGGAGATTTTGAGAAAAAGTGTGTAACACGTAAGCAAAACTGTGTCATGTAACCATTCTATGCCAATTTTCATTAAGTTTTTTAAGCTTTTCAAGCGACAGCTCGAAGACTGCCAAAGAATTTGTGTTTACAAAAGAAACAAAACAGCATAAAATTTCTTATTTTTATTGATAACAGACATTTATTTATAAATTTTAAAAATATATTATTGCCACTTGGTTGATAGCAACAAATTGAATTGATAAATATGAAAATTGTAAATTTCTGTTGGATTTGAACGGGCGAATCCGCTTGCTAGTTCGACTCTCAAGCATCAAAGTCACAGAGGCTCGTACTTTAAAAAGAGCCAAATGTGGAGCCTTTATACAAAATTTGATTCCTAGCTCTTGGTTGGCGGTCTGGGAGCTGTTCCTTGACATTTTTCTAGAGCCTTCAACTTCACTCAAAATAATCTTCGATTCGACAGTGGATATACGCATACGTTTGAGAAAGGGTTGCATGGACTTTGAGGCAGATGTAAATAATTGCGCATGCCTCGCGTAAACTATGTATATATTTATGTATATGTATGTATGTATTTATTTTTATATATATTTCTTAAATTACATTTTTGTTTGTGTGTATGCGTGTGATAAATGTACAGTTTCACTTTATATGATTTCCAGTTGTTTACATCTAGAACTTAGGCATTATTATTAAACTACTTGATGCTTATATAAGGTAATGCAATTTTCAAAATGTTTGATCGCATTAACAATGCACAACTTTTCTTCTCTACATTTTAATACAACAATGTATGGGATTGTAAGTTTTCTAGTAGGCAAAGTGCGGCTAGGTAAGTATCGAATTTGTTCAGGTTTTCATCAATTTTCTAGAAAAGATAAATATTGTTAGTTAAGTATACAAATTATCTTTTATCACAATGGAAAATTGGAAATCTTTAGGAATAATTTATCAAATCGTTTGTTTTTCTTTTAAATACCAAAATGAATGCGTATGTATGATTTTTTTTTACAAAAACAAATATTATATACAAAACATTATAATGTTTTTTAATTTAATTATACATAACATAATATATGTTTTGTTCATGCTTTTTTTTTTTTTTTACCACATACTGGTGTTCGCAATTATACAAAATGTTTCACTTAGTTGGGTGCGTTGATTTTTAACAAGAAATATTTTAAATTAGTCGCAGCTAAAACTAAAAACAAATCAATAGTAATTATAATATTAATAAAAATAAAAAATTCTATCTAAAAACACGATTTGCTCAACTGCAAACAAGTATTTGTTAAAATTTCAATGGCAATAACCAAACCGACATGTGCCAATTCCAAACGTTCATCCGGAGCTGGCAGTGCTCTAAAACGGAAACAGCTTCCAGTTAACCACTAAGAGAGGGAGAGGCCGCAAGAAAAATGAAACAAAAGATAGCAAAATTAATAAGATGTATTATCAAAGTGAACTGCATAAATGTTAGGCGTGCAAATATGAGAAATGTTTGCAGTTTTTGTTTAAATGGTCAGAAAAGTATTTGCCGACGCCGCCAGACGCCTTTGCGGGTGTGTACTGTATGTGCCACCATATTTAATTTAACCGCTAAGTTCTGTTCCACATTCCATGCGTTTCCAAGAGCCAAATTGTTTTTGTTTTCGAATTTGCTTTTCTTTATATTGTTGCGATTGTTGATTTTAGTATGCAATATGCGTTTTGTTTATTGTTTAGTTGATTTTACGCCATGCCATTTGAAAATTTTCCAAAGAGTTGAATCAAATAGATACCTTAATTTCTATATTTTTATATGTTCCGAATTCTTGTTGATGCGTATATATGTTTTATAATTTGTGTGCGTGTGTGTGTATGTATGTAGGTGTGTGTGTGTGTGTGTGTGTGTGTGTGTGTGGATTACCAATTTGTTTCTGCATTGGTTTGTAATATGTGTGTAAATTATGTAATTTCGAGAGACAGAGCCAGAGAGAGCATTAGAAATTTGAAGATCGAGATAGCAGCAGTTGAATGGTTTGTATCAGCGATGAGTTTCGAGTTTTGATAGCGAATGAAAAATATCTGGGCATATGTGAAAAGCCTTGATGAAAATTCCATGAAAATGTCAAAAATTGCGCGCAATAATGCATAATATTATGGATGCTAAATTTCAGGCATCTGATAAATTGGTTTTTTTGAGTAATCTTGATACCTTTTGGCATAATCAAAATAAGTTTGTTTATAAATTATTACAAGAAATAATACCGTAATTGTTCATGCTAAGAGCTACGTTTCAAGCACTACTTTTCAGGCCACTACTAAGCAGCCCATACTACAATTTTAATATAAGTATTTATTTTCTTAGAATGTGCTAATAAGTAAAAAGCATCAAATGCCATATGGTCGAGTATGCAGTCATGCGCCAAATGCTTAATATAGGTTCGATATTACAACTAAATGGCCAATAACGAATGCGTATTGGTAACTGTAAGCCGCAATAACCGATTATATGTATCTAAATTATAGCAGGCAGCAAATACCACTAGGTTTTAGGATAAGTTCCATTTTCATTGTTTTTTGAAGTTTTTAGCGAAGCTTTTTAGACTACGAATAAACTGTTGGGTTGCTTGTGTTGTTCTTACCGCACGAAGTAGCAAAACAAACGAATCGATTTTGAGAGACCGTCGAGTGGACAATTTTGTATCTGTTTGCATTTATGCGTGTAACTGTACGTCTGTGTGTGAGGGTGTGTGTGTGTGTGTGTGTGTATAAGAGGTATGCAGAGGCGTTACAGTTACGACTGGTTCGTTGGCAGTGTTGGATAGTTGTTTAGTAGTAGATTTGACAGTGTTGCCGCCACTTTTGTTGCTCCTGTTTTGAGGCCTTTTTCGACTCTACATGACTCGTGTGCGGCGTATCAGTTTTTGTGTTTTGATTTTGGGTTTTTTGTTGGTGCCATTTGATGACTGTTGTTGGGCTTGTTGTTGTATGGCTGTTGTTGATGTTGTAGTTGTTGCTGTTATTGTTGTTGTACTTGGTTCATTGTCCAACACCGTTGGCAAATTGTTGGTATTGTCGCCAATGTAATTAGTCGCATATGCGGGCGATGTCAATTGTTGTTGTTGTTGATGTTGATGTTGTTGCAGCTGTTGCTGACTATAGTTATGACTATTGCTACTAATTTTATTACTACTATTTTTGTATGTTATAATACTACTGCGATTTAGCGTACGTTTTAGAAATGGGCTGCCATCAAAGTTTTGTTGTTGCTGTTGCTGTTGTCTTTGTTGCTGTTGTTGTTGCTGTTGTTGTGTGCTGCCCGCTTTTGTTGCTGATGAGCTTACGGAGGTGGACACCGATGTGGTTGTGGCTGTTACTGCACCATCCAGTGTTGGTAAATGCAGTGCTTGGAATTTCTTAAAGTATGCATCGATTATCGATGATGTTGTTTTCGATTTTGTGGTGCTTGTTGTTGGCGTTGGCGTTGCTTTGGCAGCTGTTGTTGCGGCTGATGATGTGCTTGTCGTTGTTGTTGGTGTTGCCAATTGTTGTTGTTTTTGTTGTTGTTGTTGTTCTTGTTGTTGCTGTTGCAGTGTTGTCAAGTGTCGTGGTTGCTGTTCTTGTATGTGAAACTTACGTTTTTGCCGCTCAATCGCTTCATTGATCTCAATGCCGACATTGTCATCATTTTCATCATCAACTATTTGTTGTCGCTTGTTGCCTTCCTTGCTGTTGTTGCTGTTGCTGTAACTGTTGTTGTTGCTGTTGCCGTTGTTGCCGCTGTTGTTGCTGTTGGTGGTGGCACTATAATTTGTAATTTGTTTTTGTACCAAGGGAATTGAGAAATGTTCATTGGACGATTGTTGTTGTGGTTCTTGTTTCTTATGTGTCGTTTTTGCTTGTTGTAGTTGTTGTGTTTGTCTCAAGTGTAAATAGTATGCGATATGTTTTCGTAGTTCATTTGTATAAATTTGAAATAGATTCGGTGTTTGTGTTGTTGTTGTTGTTGGTGGTGGTGTTGTTGTTGTTGTTGATGTGTGTGAAGCACTGCTGCTGCTGCTGCTGCTGCTGAAGCTTCTGCTGGTGTGTGTTTTGACCATAACTCCACCATTTTGTAGCCAATGAGCTTCCGCATTGATTAATGCAACATTTTCAGGGCTCTCAGTCGTGTACAGTCGGCGCAAATACTCAAAGGTTTTGTTACGTCCAGTCTCTGTAGTCCTTGTCAATGTTCTTGCAGTTGTTGTTGTTGTCGCTGTCAAATTGCCGACGGCAGCCGCAGCAGCTGCAGCGGCAGTGCTTTGCTGTATGTTATTGTCCTCCTGCTCCTCACTACTACCGATGCCCTCGGCCTGGTCATCTGGCTCTTCATTATCGCCTGGGGTCTCATCTTCTTGGGATTCGATTTCCTCACTACTGTTTTCAACGTCTTCTGCCGATTGGCTGTTTGCATCGTTTGTCTGGCTGATTTTACTAATGTGTTGTTGTGTTTTTTTGTTGTTTGGCGTTTGTTGTTTGTTGTTTGTGATTATTATTTTGAATTTGATTGTTGTTGTGTTGTTGTGGGTGTGGTTGTAGGTTGTGGATTGTTGTTGTTGTGGTTGTAGTTGTTGATATTTGTAAAGGTGTAAAAGGTTTGCATATTAAATTATGATTTTTGTGTGTTTTTCTTTGTACTCAAAATACATAGTTTCGTATTCAAAATCATAAATCAAACTCTAAACTTATACAACCAACTACGAAGGAAAGTCTTTAAGTGAAAATCGTACTTACTTGTATACTAAACGGTAATTGTTTCCATAGTCCGGTATTATGTTGGAGGGCAGTGGGGTGCAACGACCATCCAGACAGTGCTAAGGTGTGAGATTCAAAATAACAAAGAGCTCAGTTTATGTGCTAGCCATAGGGAATCTGAAATTGAGTCGTTCATTTCGCATACTTACGTAACCATTACCACATGCGGAACCCTCCGCTGCTGGCCTGTAGGCAACACAGTAGCCCGTCTGTGCATCAAAGCAGAAGAGCTGGGCGCAGACACGCTCGTCCTTGAAGCAGGCGTAGGTGCCACGATCTCGCCGGCACTGAGCGTCCAGGGAGAGCAGTGTACCCGGCAGAGATCTACCCAAGGCGCTGTCCTCATGTGGTGCATTGTGCAGGCAGGTGGCAGTATCCCCACTGTGAAGGCAGATTGGATGCAGGGCTTCAAAGAAGGCTAACGGCATTTAACTCACTTGAGGAAGTGGTGGAAGCTCTGCACGGTGCAGGCGGACCAGCGGAAGCCGCGCTCCGTATGACGCAAGTCCGACATTATGTAGCCATCCTCCCAGCGGCAGCGCTGAGCACCCGGTCCGCCCAGATAGCTGGGCGGCGGCGATCCGTCGTGCACGGCTCCCAATCTGCAAGCAAGGGGAGAGTATTTCAGGCTTTGAGACTGGCCATTCGATTGAGTTGCGGGCAAATCGGCAAAATGTTAATTGACTAATTGCACACCGAATGATGTCAAACGGAAATGCAAAACACGTTTCCAACTCCAGTTTGCCGGCTCGTTGCGGTCATGCGCCGGAAATTGATGCTGTTTTCTTTTTTTTTTTGATATATCTAATGGACTTGGCGTTAAATAGAGTGGAAGTAGAGTGCAAAACATCCAAGCAGTTCCGTTTGACAACTGACGCTGGAACCGTAGCCAAAACTAGCCCTATGACTGGGGCTAACTGTTACACGAGTACTTACAAGTGTCCCACCTCGTGGGCAGCCACAATGATGCCGCTGAAGCCGCCGGTGTCCTCGATGATGGCCACGCTGTTCACCTTCTCCAGCCGCTTGTTAACCACGCAGGCGCCGCCAACATAGGCAAAGCCTGTGGGCCATATGCATATGGCGAAAATTAGAAAATTATTTGGGCAATTAGCTTGGTCTGCCAACAGGAAGTTGACAATTTTTATTTTAACTAACGACTAGTGGTAGTCGCTACTTGTTGACGCAGTTATTAAATACAAAAAATAAAAGCCGCTTTGCGATTTGGCAATTGGTATTTACTTTCAAAATTTCGTTATGGCCTAAACGGCGTTTATTTTTCATATAATAACTGCCTTTGGAATAAACATATCTGTGTGTGTGTGTATACTCCATGTGTGCCATATTGTATGATTTAGGTTCATAATAGCTTTGATGATGTGAACAATCCACCAGTTAGCAGATATAGGTATTAATACATAGTCAAAATTTAGTAACAATTGCCTTGAACAAAAACAAGTCAAGTCCCAAAACCAATATATATATAGAGCATAGGCAAAATTAAAGGTAAACCTTTAAAGCCATACCAGCACCGGAAAACTATTGTAATGTTATTCATACATTTTAAGAATTTAATAATATATAACTTAATTAAAATTAATTAAATATAATTTCTGATTACGTCCTAAATTTGCTGGTATACAGGCTATTTCAGTATTTGCAGCTGGATCTTCACAAATACCTAATCCGTATTTACATATCTTATAGATTCCTGCAAAATCAACTCAGAAAACTTAAACAAATTGTAGCTTTAGAAAGATATATCACAAAAGATTCGTGCCCTAGGCATAGGTATACAAACATGCATATAGCACAGTGGTTCGAAGACGTTTAAAGAATATAACACAGAGAAAAATGAAGAAATCAATTCAAGCAAAAGACGCATAGACGATACATATGTACATGTACACATACATACACAGAGAAGTATAGAAAATAAGGTAAATTGTACAGTTTGAGGAGCATTGCCGAGCAGAGTCAGGCTTTGAGGTTATGTTTGCATTTAAGAGGCGCATGCGCACAGACTCCCTGCTCCTGCTGTGGAGTTGTTTATTGTTCTTGTTTGCTGTACAAAATCGCGTGCGACACAAAACACATACATAAATTAAATTCACGCAAAAAAGTGAATAGAGTAAGAAGAGAATACAAATATAGACACAAGTAAGGAGTATAAATAAGAGACAAAGAAACGTGCATGAAATTCAATTAAATTGGCTTGAGTTTAGATGATGGAGCGACGCTTTAGGTTCGGTTCGGCGGTTGCCGCCTTTAATGTTATGTTGTTTTTTCTTATATATGTTTTTTTTCTTTTCAGCGTATTTGATATTTTCGCATTTATCTGTACATTGTCAGCGAACAAATTGTGGCAGTTGCTGTTGTTGTTGTTGTTATTATATTTTTACCTGCGGTACCGCGATTACATTCACCAAATGCGGAGGCGCGACGGCACATATCAAGTCTGCGGGCGAAAATGTTTCAAAATGCGTAGATTTGAGTATGGATTCGATTTCGTTGCTTCGTTTCTTAGATACATATGTGGAGCACTATGTACATAAATTAAATTGATAGTCTCTCTGGGGTCTTTTACGGGCGTACCCGATTGATGGGAATATGGCGGGCACGCCCAGAGAAACACAAGAAATATAGTTGGAGCAGCACAGCATAAGGTTTGAGAGCCAATTTGGGGTTTTTTGTTGGGGTCACAAAGCGAAATATAAAAATACTTGAGAGTTGGCAAATAATCCAGTCGATAAAAAATTAATACAAAAATATATAAATATAGGCGGAAAATAAGAGATAATAAAGGAAACATTTTATCTAAAATATTAACTAGCGAGCTCTAAAAAAAGCTACTCAAGATTTACTAGCGAGCCCTATAAAATTGTCAAAAAATTAATTTCTATGACTTCACAACCAGAACTAGGATACGAATGGATTCATTATTAAATACGAGCTACAACTATGACTATTTTTTGTTTTTGTTTAGAGTAACAAACTTTAGTTGAGGAATTAGGTCTTAAAATTAGGACAACATCTTGACCAAATAATATATGTGTTTAAGATAACTTCCAATGTTAAAAAAACGATATTAAACTTATGCATATATAAATTCAGCTACCCAAATGCAGCAACCATTGAAGGCGTACTATGTATTTGTAACCGGTTACGGTTTATGACCAGCCCGCTCCTCAAATTAGATGAAATAGCGCCTCGAATTTAACTAAAATTCGTATCTTTTACTTGGATGTCGTGTGTGTTTGTATGTGTGCGTGTGTGTTGTGTGTGTGTGTGTGTGTATGTGTAAATGTGTGTTTTCAAAACCCACACGCATTATAAGGCAACTTTGTTAAGTGTTTTTTCTAGTGCAAATTACAAAAATGTAGCTACAAACTAGAAACTATTGTAACTAACAGCTCTGAGATGTTAAAAACCACATGACATTTGTTCGAGTGTTCATTTGTATGTGTGTGCGTGTGTGTGTGTGTGTGTAGTCTTTGGGATTGATTTGTCTTGTATGGTATTCATTATTTGTATTTTAGATTTTGATATATTCTTTTACCCGCTGTGCCTTTGGTGCAACGGCCGCCTTTACGCCTGCGACACATATCATACCTGCGCATAAGTAGACATTATATGGTATATATGTTATATATAAGAATTTCAGATAGAAGATAGTAGAGAGTAAATAGTGGAGAGCTTGATAGGAAAGGGGGAGCCCTGAAGTTGTGGCTGCTAACAAAACATTGCTGCTGCTGAATCTGCAAGAACACAAGAAAACACCATAACAGGGTGTCCGGTCGCAGGGGCTACTCACTTGGTGATGGCAACGGCGATGTCGTAGACGGGCAGGCGACGCTCCCGGAACAGATACTTGCCCATGTCGGTGAGGGCGGCGGCGGAGTCAATAGCATCACGGCCCACACGATTACGTTCCAAATAGGGCGTGGCATCGCGACCCTGCAATCGAAACCAGAAATGTGAAATGTTAAACTGGGAATCTGTGCGGCATTCATGTATATGTAGTTAATTAAGCAGTAAGAGGCTGGAAGTTGAAATTTTGACTGTACGTTCATTTGTGGAAAAAAGATGAACGTTGAATTTTTGTTTATGTTCCGATCGGGCTTTAACTAACATGGTAAAATTTAAGAGAGCTGTTTTGCACTTTAGTTCTTACTTCTACTTCTTATTGGAAATTAGGGGTTAAGAATTAGGATTCGATTTCAAGTTTCGTCCGTGCGTAATCAAACATTATTTCGAAAGTTCTTAATCGTACTTTGTATAAAACTTTAAGCATTCAGTAAATTGGCCTACAACCCGTTTCTTATGGCGCATCAGCACGCCCCCTCGCAGCTTTTATACACAGATGTCACGACTTTATTAAGAAACCAAGCAAAAGAAATTGCACAGATTACTAGTTCCCGGACGTCTTCATCCTTTAGTAGAAAATATCAGCCATTAGGTCCACGTATTGGGCTTATTATGCAATCGGCTTAGCATTTGACAAGAGGCACAAAAACAAATGGGAAATCACCAAATTTATGGCCCACTCAGCGCTAAATGTGTCCGACACTTTAGCGTAGGCAGGAGCAAAGTTGCAAGCGGCTTGACTTGCCACAAGGGGAGAGAGGCTGTCTGGGGGGACACTTTTAAATGGAGTATGGCGGAATCTGTAAGCCAAACGGAAACAAGTGAACGTGAAAAACGTGCCATGCCGTCTGCGATGAGGCTGATCTGATAAAGCCAACTAGGCACAGTGGGACCTTTTGCCCGTCAAGTATAGAAAAAATCAAAATATTTATGGAAGCATGAGGTAGGAGCCGAAAATATTGTAAGTTCGATGGCGCAACTTTAATAAATTTGTTAAGCCTATGAAAAAATATAAAATGTTTAATATGTAGTTTTGCATAATAGTTGAAAAAAGTTATAGAAATATTAAATAGCATTTAAACACTTGATTTGCAATGAATATAATAATGAGATGTGACAGAAATGTTCGCAATACCCAGTAATTTTTGACCATATCTCATTTTCATTCACAAGCTGCGATTTTTGCAATACAAAAAGTGAATAGATCCCATTGTTCGGCGCGATGATGCCACTGCCACTGTGAATGGTAATGGAAATGGTGTCGCATGGCTTTCGGTTGTGGCAAGTGCCGACTCGCAAAGTCAAAGTCGTGTGGAGTATATTTATTTCAGGCCTCTCTGCCTCTTGTTAGAGCATAAAACTAGTTGCAATTGTGCGTTACATAATTGATGTCTGCTGCTGTTGCTGCTGCTGCTGCAGTTGCATCTTAAGGCAGCTTTTCAACTCTCTCTCTCTCTCCCCTCTCTCTCTCTCTCTCTGTGCATGCAACAATTATCGTGACTAAGGGGCGTTGTTTGTATCTGTGTATCTGTGTGTTTGCTTGACGTGACAGCTACATAAATTATTATAACACAATTGTCAATCATGTCAGGCCCTAGGCTAATCAATATGTTAATACCTTGCCATAATCTCATATAGAACCCGTTCGACAGGCCCCAAAGTGCAGGTGATAAAAGTAAGTTAAGTGTCACTGCTTTCAAAGATACATACGTAGCATTTCAGTCAGCTGGAGACTTTTGATTTGCAGTCATTTGCCAATTGAAGTTCGAAATGTATCTATAAGATACTTGGATACATTGTGACTGCGCTTGGTCGTCGAGTGTCGCGCCAAGGCATTTGATATATGGCACCACTCACAACGTTCAGAATAACTATATGGTTTATATAGACTTTAAGATTGTTTATAATATGTGTATTATCGACGTTTATGAACTGCAGTCAAAATAAATGTATTATCCATATGAGCTATGCCTTAGCTATTTAGTGGATAAGGAAGTCAATATAATATTAGATCAAAATTCGATTTGGCTATCAATTTGGCAATTGCTGCCACAAAAGAAACACATTTAAACGCCGCCAAGTGGCATAGTTCTGCGCTTGGATCTATTCTCGTTCTGCTCGACTTCGTCGAAGTCGAGTAATTCTCACATTGGGCGACTTGGCAACACACTAAATAATTGACAATTCGACATATTGATCAATTGTTAGTGCGCGCACGTCTCCAAGTCAAGCTTGAAAATATTTGTTAATTTTCGGCTAAAAAAAAAAAAACGATCAAGAATTTTAAATGTTCCGACTGCGACCTTGGCTAACAGCTTTGAGAAAGGCAACGCTCGACTTCAATTGCTGCTGGGAATTACGGAATTGTACCGAATTATACTCCAAATTATACCTAACATCGGCTTAATTGTACAAGTGCAGCTTACGTGGCATTCAACAGCTGATCGACGCCTCTTACGCCGGGCATTCCAAACTTAAGTGGATGCGCATCTTTGAAGGCCCAACGTTTATGTGCACCTGAAGTGACAAGGGGGCAGCTAATGCACAGCGACCAACTATCTACTATTTGGTGGATTACTGGGTTGATTGAACATGATTATAAAACTCGGGTGATATAGATTCACAGAGTATTTCGAAGCTCTCGAACTACAACAGGTTACTTCTTTGCTGGGTCCCGGACGAGCTGGCAAGAGCCGTGTCAGGTGTCAGGTGGTAGCCCGTGGCACCTCCACCAACTTAAATTAAAGTTGTTTTCTTTATTTCCTATCCTTTAATTAAGAATGAAAAAGGGAATACCTCTCACGCGATCCGACTCTCGCATAAATATATAAATACGAGCTTTACAATGTCCCTTACATTCAAGTAATATCCTATAAATATGGCTCCCATAGGAACAATTTAGATCAGTTTGGAGATATCTTTATTTATTATTGGAACAATCGGTTGGTAATTAAAATTTAAATAAAATCTCACTAAAATTGGACTACTAATATTTAATATTATGGGTTTATAGTTTTGTTATTCTCATTATACCATCTTTTCAATGCTGTTCTGTTAGTTTTAATTCTATGAGACTAGCTCTCGTACTGTCTATAAGTTAAAAAGAAAACACAAAAGTCTCCCCAATGGCAATGTTAAGAAGCTTCAGTATATTCTCCTCCAATGAACAGTTTAAGGACCTGACCTCTGGGAGTTACACAATGCAAGTTATGTCTGGATAATGTCGCATTTTGCATTTACAAAATATGTGAAAATATATTTTACAGCCTGCCCGATTAAAAAAGAGTCATTTGTCAAGTAATCTAATTTGTGTGAGCAGAAACAGAAATATTACACATACGATCCGTTGCGCGTTTTGGGGTGGCGTACATTAATAGCTTGGCATGAACGAGTGCGAGTGCGAGTGCGAGTGCGAGTACGAGTAGTACCTAAAATGTAACCAGGCTGGCAACTGGGCGACCGGTTTGCCTTTCCCAAAAATGGATGTAGTTTTTATTTTGTTTTGTTTATTTTCTGGCTGCCTCAAAATGTTGCAATGTTCGCTTTGTGCGTAATTAAATGTAAAGTCTTGCGGCGCTTGGACTTAATATTTTAATTTAATTTACAGGGCGCATAAATCTTGGCAAAACTGTCAAACCGACCGCTAGTTGCTTACATTTCTATCATTTCGAAACGCGCAACGAACTATGCAACTAGCTGCGAGTTCAACAACCCACCCACCCAACTCCAGAGCCAGAGCCAGAGCCAGAGCCAGACCCAGCATCAGTTCCAGCTCCGGCTCTGTCTTTGGCTCTGGCTCCGTTTCCAGCTCCAACTGCAACTCCTACTTCCACCGCAATGACATACGGCTTGACTCTTTGATAGCGGCTGCGCCCACACAGTCAGTGGGTTTTAGGAATGGAATTGGGCGACAGTCAGTGGCCACTTTCGGACACCACCCACGGCGCTGTCGCGTTCGGTTTATAATTTTATTTTGTATTTCGCCTTTGGGTCAGGCCTCTGGGGCATACTTTTCCTTTTTGCCGTTGCTCCATTTGCAATTTATGTATTTCTGGCACTTGCAGTTCCAGCTACTGGCTGTGGCGACAACTGCGATAAGCTCTTTGCTTTCCAGTTGCCGCTTTCGTGACATATGTCTATACCAGATGCATATTTTAGTATGTACAATTTGCCCTGGGGCCAACACCTGGTCGAGGCCTGGAGCTACTTGAATTCGAAACTTCGTTAGCAAGGAATTTGTTATGACATTCGCAAATATGAGCCTCAAAAATAATTCTCTGAATGTGTCTGTATGTGTGTGTGTGTGTGTGTTATTTTGGGGTCTGGATCTGGTCTGGGTGCGGCAATATGCATTACTTGGCATTTCCGTGGCAATTGATAAATCCAAGCAGATAAGCCCGGCTGGAGATTGTTGATTGGCAGCCGCACATATGCTCGACATAAGTCAGTCACGAAAAATTCTTAGCTGAGCGCGAAATCAGATCAAAAATGTCTTTACGAAATACTTTCTTCTGATTCAAATTCATTGACAATTTCGATTGTTGCAGGCCTCTCGAAAAGTCATAGTACTTGACCCGAATGTTGAAAGGAGTTGCTTAAGCCTGATGGCCATTTATATCATTTTGTGCTCCATTGAGAAACTGTTCACATAAATTAATCAGTCGCTGACAAATAACCAGCAGAATTACTTAAATGTTTGTGTTGTTTAAATTTGCGCAATTAATCGATTCTGGCTGCAACAAAACGCTCAGACAAATAGAAAAATAAACGTAATAAAATAATAAATTATATTAAAAACATGAAACTGGCAAAGCGCGTAACTCAAAATATTGGCAAGGCTGTGCAAATAAATCTAAAGGCGTTGTGTGCTCAAAGACTGCAAATAAGCACCCCTCACCGCCCTCCAATTAAAAGAGAGAGAGAGGGAGAGAGAGAGGGGGAGAGAGAGAGAGAGGGAGACAACAATAAGTTGGCGCTTAAACGCTTTGGTGACTGCCAACCTAGTTTCCAGTTGCCAACTTAATAATGCATCAAACTTCAATTTATGGCTAAACTGAAATTCTAATCGAGTGCAGTCCAGTTAGTATACAGCTCTCAAATTACAATTTGCTGCTATATTAAATGTGCGCGCACACACACACACACACACACGCATGTATGTTTGTATATATACTGATTTACACTATATTTTGTTGTTGTTGTTGCCTGAATAGAGCGACACGCACATAATAAATTGCGTATACGCAACGTTGCGCCGCCGCATTGAAAAATGTTTGTGGCGCAAGCGCAACGTTCGACACTTGTACAGCTGTCGGTTGTCGGCTGTCGCCTGGCTGTACGCATGGCGATATGTTGCCGATAGGCGGCGGCTCGTTTCGCGGCGGCACGGGCGGGGTCGCGTCGGCTGCCTGGGCAGGTGTAACTCAATTCTAACGGAAAGTTGCCCGCAATTAATTAAAATGTTAATTAAATGTCACAGATAAAAGTTCATTCGGTCGACTATGCTCAACGGTAGCCCAGCACAGCGTCAGCTGCCCACGCCAATTCATTTAATTATCGCATTCAGCCTTTCAGACAGTGTTGGCTTTATAAATCTGAAGCTACGACTTATTATGATTGCCCACAGATGAAATGAAAACAAGAAAGAACAGATATCATCGGTACACTGAAAATCGACTACCCTGCAGGAGGCAGCGAAATGCGGAATAAGTTGTTGATATCTTAAAAAACAGAAAAGATTTTCCCTAAAAACACACTTTTTCCTGATGTTCATGGTAAAAACTAATAAATAATTACAGTTGTGAAAAGATAACTTGAAAAGCAAATTGTTATGCTTACAACAGAACTAATTTTGTGAAATGTGATTCCCATTGCAGCTATATGATATAAAGGTTTGATCCGGCCGACTCCGACTAGTTTGCATAGACACAGGCAACCCGACAAAAGGACGCACTCAATCGAAACGGCTTAGTCCTAATCGAGAATATACTTATATACTCTATGCATTACACATTTCATAACAAAACTAAATGACCCCTCACAAGGGTATTAAACGTACTGGCCAGATGATTAATAGAGCTGACCTGGAACTAGAGCTCGACTTGCATCATAATTGCACCCATAAAGCCTTAGCTGGGAGAACATTAATTTGAGGTACTTTTTGAATTAATGGTTATTTGAGAAAGTTAGAAACATTTTGGGCCGCACAATTTGCTGTTGGGAAACCGAAGCTGAGAGGGGCATATTAATTCCGAATCGAAACAGTTATCGCATGTTATACTTAATATGTCAAAAAAATTTATTATTGCTCGATATGATTGCTGCCGTACCCCTCTCCTCCCCCGCCCCCCTCGTCAAACGTAATGCGTGACTTTGTTTCAATTCCATTAAGCGGTTGCATATTTGCAAACAGACTTCATCGGCTTATCGGATATGCAATATCGTATAATTTGTAGCCCCTTTGCAAATTCTGAGTAATTACTTGGCCCCGACTCTGAGTCGGAGCCGAAGTCGGAGCTCGAACATGTTACAATTTGGTGTCATAAATTCGCATACGGATTTGTTGTTTATGGCCAGCGAAATATATTTCAACATTAATTAGCGACCAAAAAAAAAAAATGTGCTGCTCGCCAGCGTTTAGCGACGGATGCAGCCGGCGTATCTGTATCTGTCAGATACGTATATATGTATCTGTACTTGTGGGCTGGCTTTACGGCAACGACAGAGAAGAGGAAGTCGCTGTATGAAATTGGGCAAAAATCTAAACATCAGCTAAGCTGCCGACGCGGCCCATTAAATTATATAACTGCGACCAACGCAGCAGCGACGACAACAACAACATTTTGCAGAGTCTGCTGCTGCATTATTTATGCTGTCTAAAACAATTTTTTTGTTTACGTGTGTGTCGCGTCGACCAAAACCAATTGACGTACTTAGGGTAAGCCGTGGACGTGTGGGCCGCTGTCGCAGCCGCAGCCGCCGTCGCTGCCTGATGCAACTGAGAGTGCAATCAGTTTGCGGTGGTGCAGGTGGCAGTGCGATGGAAAAACTGCGCCAATTTACCACTTTCCCGTTAGAGTACACATACGTATGCATGGATAGCCCGTTGCCAGACTCTTCCCTCTGCCGGCTGCGACAAATGGCTTCCTGAACTGTGCGAGACTTGTGTGAGAAAGTCAAACGGTCGATGTAATAATGTTGTCAGAGTGTGTTTTATGGCCTGGTTATGCAACGGCATGGCCCGGTGACTGAAGAAGCTGCCACGTTGTCTGATGAAGGATCTAAGACCTCGCTGTGACTAAACTAAGCATGATGGATGCATGTATGGATATATGTGGTTATGAGAGCTAGTTAACTGTGCTTTGATTTTCTTGATTGCTGCCAATCGACATTTCTATTTGGGCCTGACAGCTTCGGCAAGTTCGTTGCCTGAGTCTTTTGTTCGCGTGCTGCAAGATCTGCTAATTCCTTGGGCATTTAGCAGCGTGTGTTTGTTTTTTCTTCTCTTTCGTGCTGCTTGCACGAGTATTTGCTTCTAAAAAAACTTGTTAAAATTTGTAGCTTTGCTTTGTTTATGGCCCAAACAAATGCCCAAATTGATTGCTCACATTTTTTTCTAATGAATCGAATTCGCAGCGCATGCGTTGCATGTTGTTGCTGTTGTATTTGTTGTTTCTTTATCTCTTCCTCTAACCCTCTCTGTATTTTCTGTACGATTGGCAACTAAATCGTGATAAAGTTTTTAGTTGCCTGCGGCCGTCATCTGCTCCAATTGCAATACCCCTTTTGGCTGAGGGTCAAAGTTGACTTCGCAAACTGATTACTCAATTAGTTAAGTGAAAGTTAAGCAGCCGTCTACTGGATTGTGTAATGACTATGGGTGGATTTAGTACTTACGCGTGAGATAATAATGCCAGCAATGCTGATGCGTATTCTGGGTCCCTTCAGTAGGCGATAGCGCAAATCGACACCGTTCCAGAATGAGATGAAGTATCGTTTAACCTGCACAAGAGAGGAAGAAAAGATATAAAGACTTTAGAGCTTGTATCATGCTTAGTTATACGCCCAATGGTTGATCTTCTGATGGATATCTGCTTTGCCCACATTCATCAGAAACAACCGCAGCTGCAGTTGTCGCCATCACAGGGTTCATCTTTCATCTAAGCCGCTTATGGCAACAAGAAGATCGCACCCCAATCAGGCAGTCCCATTAATCTTCGCTGAGTGATGTGCATACAAAGCAGGTGTGTCGGTAAGGCTAAGAACTGTAGCTAAATAGACAACAAATGCACAACTGAGTAGATTGAGAGAAAAAAAAGAAGAATTCTGGGCAATTTGAAACCAGAGCGCACCAGTTGGGAGTGCTCGACTAGGAGATGCCCTGAGTCTAGCGCCATTATTAACATTCGAATTTTCTTGTGTGTACTATATACCAAGCTTGATGTCTCTAGCTTCTCCGATCTCGCTCAAAACTTTTTTTTTTCATTAATACGTATAATACGTATAAATTAAGTTATGAAGTGTCTAACTTTTGTTGCATCCAAGATGCTTTATTCTGACAGTTACGTACATTTGCCCAAAATCATCATACCCCTTTCTGTCTATTTTGAATGAGTTCTGAGTATAAAAAGCTCAAAAATGATAACATCAAGAAAACGTATGGTATGACACTTCATCGAGACACTCTGTACAATTTATATGAAGTCAGTTTTTCAATCTAAAATCATATTTGAATCTTTGTGGGTGCCTTTTGTGCAGGTACGCACAGTCAATTACCTGCGCTAAATTAAAAGTTTATTCTATTCGGCTTTTGCTGTGAGTAAGGCCCAATTATTATGTGCGCCTTGTCTTCTATGTGTACGTATATGAATACACGTTCCCTTCTATCTGACTCGAAAATCGCCAAAACAACTTTTACAAATCTCCAGACTGGGCTGGGAGTGTATAGTCTTTTGGCAATTCAAATTGTCCGGCCGACTGTCTGGATAAATATCATTGACAACTTCATGTGTTGTGCCCCTTTGGTTGTGGTACGCACCTGCAGGTTGTCTCCGCCATGGAGACGGTAGCCATCGTAGTCGACAATCACCAAGACTTCGGGATAGATGACGTACGGAGCCTGGCGTCTGGAGCGCAGACGCGACTCAGAGGTTTGGGGTTCGGCCGGGTCCGCCTCTGTGTCCAGGGTGCCCTCGTCCTCGTCGTTGAGATCCTCAAAGTCGGGACTATTGCCGCTGCTGCGGCGGCTTCGACGTTGACGGCGCTGCAGACGTTCAAGTTTTTCACTGGCCAGCAGATCGTCTGGCTCCATGAAGGCTGCAATTGGCAGAGAGGAGGATGACGAATGAATCACAATGAAATGAAATACAATCGCTTCATTATTGCCAAGCAAGTCAGGTAGCTGCACATTTAACTGTACTTAATATAATTTTTCGCTCATTATAAGGCAGCCCCAAAAAAAAGATGTTGCGAAATCGTTTTTGCTTACGTGCGGGGCTAGCCGAAAATCGTGTAAATGCTGAAATACCATCCATAAAATAACCGTGTTTATAGTGCAACTAAATTAACTCGTGGTATTTTGGCGCCACCGGCCAACCGCAAAGGTAAATGCATCCGGCGAAGGACAGCATCGAGTACGGCAACGACGGCGACGGCGACATCGAAAGTTCAAGCCTCACATTGAACTCACGTTAAGAGCCGCAAAGCGAACAGGAAATGCTAATCATGTGCACGTCGATCTCTCTCGCCTGACTGACTAGCTCGGAGACGGGCAGATTTATGCTTAGAGCTTAGAGATGGTTTCTAGTTCAATGTGCCCATTATTTAAGATGCGCGCACGCTGCCGATACAGATGCTGATTAGCGCGGAACAAATGTGGAATGATATGCTACCCATGACGGGGGCTCAATGTCAGGCCAAGGTGGACTTTTGGTGAAAGACAAAAGCATAATAGATGGATGTAGCGGTAATCAGCGTTACAGACTCTATGTAATACAAGCATCTTTTTCTGGGTTATATGTCAAGATTTAAATGTTGTATACCTACCGAAATCACTTAGTTGATCATCAGTGGCCGATGCCTCACGTTTGTAGACAATGTGATGGGCCTGCTCCTTGTTGGGACTCAGCTCATGTGGCAAAGGTTTAATGACCAGATCGTGACCAATGCTGCCCTCCTGTAAAAGATTTCAAATGAAGAAAAATGTTTAGTATTTGGGCCACAAATGAGGAAGCTTAAAAACTTAAAATATGGCATAAAGAAAATTGTGTGTAAGAGATTGTGAGAATGTCAGCTTGGCTTATTTTTCAAACTAAAGCAGTGTGCTGCTTAGCTTAACATAAGGCTGTTAAAACATGACTGTTAACCATGATCTGTTAACTGCCAATTTAGATTAACAGATTTAAGATTGAATGAAAAAGCTTGTTATTTCAGCCAAACCTTATTAATAAATATTATTATATTGTTGTTTCGGCTGTCTTTTGGAAAGTGGTCTGGTTGAAGCATTGATTTTAACATATTGTTGATAGTTATATCTTATGATAACCGTATGATCCATATTTGTTCTTGATTAGATATAGAACCTTCGTTTAGCTGCAGTCAACACACAGATAAACTATATATCAGAGCTAGTCTTTGATGATATATATAACAAACCCAAAGTTGTGGTCTTTTTAAATATTAAATAAATAATTGATATCTTCCATATTTCTTTTGAACATGCATCGACGGTGTCTTACACAGGTGCACAAAAGCTGTGTAGAATTACTAATTTGCTATATTTGTAAAATATATGTACTTCTTTTTAATACAGTTTCGAGTCGTATGAATGAGTTGGCAAGCCTGGCGGGGCGATCATAAAAATTAGCTGCAATTTGCATAGCTGCACAATTTATGCAAATCATTTGATCTAGATAAGAATATTTCTTGGGCGGTTTTTATTTTTTCTCTATGTTGTTGTGCCACGGTTTTTATCGCCTCTGTAATTGCAATAATTAACTACAGAAAAAAAGTGAAAATAATAAATAATTGAAAATAAAATAGTTGAAAAGACCTTGGCAAAGGTTTGCTAATTAAAAGCAATCTATTTAGCAATAGTTTAATTTCTGCCAATTAAATATTTCGATTCATCAAGCTAAACGTTTGACGCGGTGCCAATAGAAATGGGCACGGTCTATGGGGGGACCGAAGGGGAGGCACCCACTCGAGAACGCCCCGCCGTGAGGTGGGCCACGCTCGGGCACGGCTCTGGCAATTCTATGCTATAATTAAAATATTAAATATAAATTATAGCACTTACTTTAAAGCTTGTCTTATTAATGTGTCCAAAACACGAACATAGCCCGGGGCGAGCAAAACGGAAATGTGACTTGAATTTGAATTGGGGCCCTGCTCTGAGTCGTCGTTGAGTCATTTGCAATGATTTAACTTGATTTATATATAGCTAAATAGATTTGTCATAAGTCTGTTATAAGACGCAATACATATTGATTGATGCATTAACCAAAAGTTAAGCGCAAATATTTGTGCCAAGAACCTGACTGTGCGGTCTGGGCAGAGCTTAAATGCCAAAGGAAACGCCAGAGTTCAATGTCCTCGCCCAAAACGTCTGCCAAATGGAAAAACAACAATATTTTAGTGCCATAAAGCAAATTGCAAGCAACGCAACGGCAACAAATTGCCATTGATGACATGCCATGCAACGGCTTCGACTTGGACTACGACTACGACTGCAACTACGACTTTGACTGCGGCTTGAAGTCGACTTCAATGCCGACGCGTCGCCTATTGAATTGCAAAATTGCAAAGTGCGTTTCGCCAATTGAATCCAATCGCAAATGTGGCCCAGCTGCCGAGTCGGAGTCGGAGTCGGAGTCGGAGTCGGAGTGTCGTCTGTGCCGCTGGGCATTTGAATTATGAGAGATGTTTGCGCTTGCGACATTTAAATGCATTTCTGTTTTTTTTTTTTTCTCTCTGCTCAACAAGATAACGGCGCACGGTGCGTATGATAAATGTGTCAGACAAGCCATTGGAATTGGCATTCAACTTGAGAGCAGGTTTCGAGTGCGAACAGGTGAATGCCATAAAGGGCTATCAAGCTGAGCGAATAAAAACATAAATAAAACAAAAATTGTAAATAAATTATTGTTAATTGTCTGACTGCCACTTTTAAACTGAACCCATTGCAAATGGGTATGAAAGGGTATAATGTATTTAATAGGCAGAAGGGGCAATCTCTGGCTTATAACAGGACGACGAGTCGCAAGCTACTGAAACTTCAAGCCTGTCCTAGAAAATTTAAAACATATATATTCTCCTATGCATGAACAGAAAGAGCTTCTTTTTTGATTTTGAGGCATGTTTATTTAGCTGACATATACTTTTGCCATATGCCACATTTGAGCTGAAAATATCGTATTGATCGGACTGTAAGCGCCGAAGTTAAGCAAGAATGCATTTCAGCTTGCGTGTGCTTGTATGTATATGTGCGTGTGCATAGAAGGAAGCGGGATTGTATTTAGCGGCAGCTTGACGCTGGGTGCAGGGTATCTTCAAGTCGGGCACTCCCAACTAGAGCTGTCGTGCTTGCTCCAAAGTATTCTGAGTACTATAGTTGTCAAAATGCTAGCGAGTGTGTGTAATTTTTCTGGCGTGCGCAACCAGATCGCCATCTAATAGGCGCAACATTTGCTCATATTTTATTTTATTTTAATTTTTTTAAGCAACATGCTACATATGCATGTGTTCCGCCTTTTCAGCAGCAACAACAACAACAACAGCAACAACAACAGCTGCAAAGTGTGGCAGTTGCAACAACACATTTGTCTGGCTAGCAAAACCTGAGCTGAGGCGTTTTGGGCGTGTGCCATGATCATTTTTATTTATTTATTTTTGTTTTGCAAATTTATTTAGCTCTCATTTATTTATTTGGGGATTGTTGCCATGGAGTTCTTTGGGCAGCTCGACGACTATTATGTAATTTTGAAAATGCAACAAGCTGTTAATTTCGAAAAATGTCTTGCTAGCTGTTTATGCGAGAGTGCAATTAATAAATTGCTAAGCGATTTACTTGTGCGAGTGTTGAAATTGACTTGCGAGCATTGCCCAGAGCCTATTTTCCTAATTAAGTTAGCATATATTTAAGCCAGTGCGCTTTTCGCTAGTTGGCAGCACGTGCTACTTAGTTAATTATATTTTGATAAATGTAAATATCGGCTTGCAACAAGGAAAACAGCAAATTGCTTTCAAATCACGCAGCATTTGCCGCATTTGGGCGCCGGGTGCCGGGTCTGAAATAAAGTTGTCCGGTTGTCTAGTTTATGTAATCACCCACAACATGATTGTTATATCTTGTTGTTTGTTGCTGGAGACAGGCCGACTGGAGACAGGCGTCGTTATTTATTACATGGCTCCAAACAGTTTGAACGCAATCCCAGGCCTGGTTAGACCGCACTCAGCCTTTCACACACCAAGTCTGTCGAATTGTCAGCCAGTCTGTTTGTCTGTCTGCCTGTCTCTGCGTCTATCAGTTGGACAAGCCACCAAAGTGGCACCTGCGGATACGCCCGAGCTAACCTCTTTCGATTGAGGCCAAAACCAACCGAGCCAAGCCACGCCTCAGCGATAAAAATCAATTGTCAATAGTGTGATGGATTTGGGATGCGATGATAATGATATTTGGCGGTTGGCATCGTCTGCCATTGTCCGCTTATTAAGACGGTTAATTGCTTTTTAATATCGCAAATCATCAGCATTTTAAAGATATTTTAAATGCCATTGTTGCATCACATCAGACACTCTGCCCCCGCCGCAAAGTTCACTGAACTAAACACACAAGCCGCCATTGAAATTAACTTACAATTCGAATTAACACCTCCTGATATTTGTTTTTAGTGCTTTTTCCCTCGCTTGTGCCTGACAATAGCCCAAAAGCATCAGCGTGTGCAAATATTGAAAACTGGCAGCCAACAGTCGGACACAACCACAAAACAAATCGACAAATCGACAAATCGAAAAAATATATTTTGCGGCTTGTAATTTTGGGAATTAGCATAATTTGTGCGAAATTCATGACACGAACATTAGATGCCAGAGGAGAGCCAACTTTGATTGTTGAAATTGTTGCCTCTGCGTGCAGCGTTTGCTATGGCCAAGGAATATGACGTCACAAAAAATTCTTTACTCCCTTTGATTGAGTTTTGCTTGACGGACAAATTGATAGAAATTGTTGTCTACTAATTAAGATTTTTATCAAATACTTAGATTGACTCAACTTTAATAGTTAATAAATATATAATGGATTCTGTTTAATAATTGATTGAAAATCAGTTTTATAGTTTCGGTCTCCAAATGCGCAAGGTTCCAAAATAGTATACAAAAATCATTTAAAAATTCCACATATAAGCACATTTTTAAATGGTATTTGGTTAACGAACATATTCTTGTAAGATGTTCGATGGACCTTCGAAATGCAAATAGAAATATGTAAATTAACGGAAAAACAACATTTTTTATAACTCTTTTATAATCTTGTAGAAGGTATGATAATTTTGTGACGAAATGTGGAACGCATAGAAGCACACATTTCAGTCCCCGAAAAGTATATACATATATTCTAGATCAACATCAGCAGTAGGGTTATGTTCTTAAAACATTTAAAAAAAAACGATATTATGAATAGAATAATAAATAAATGTTGTGCTTAGGAACATTAAATTAAAAAAAATAAGAAAATAAATGTGGATAATGTATGTTTCGAGCCTTAAGTGCAAGACTAATTGATGTAAAGATTAATGGAATGTGTATTGGTTATGGATATTGGGTCAATATACAATGCAGCCCCCTGAGCTTTTATAACTTTTACATACAATTTTTATTACAATTTTGTGTTTACGAGGTATAAAATGAACTCGTGAGGTGCATGTTCAATATAATTCTGGTTTCAGTTTTGTCCATTTGTTTGTTTCTGTGTTGTAGTTGTTTTTTTTTTAGTTTTTTTGTTATCATCTTGGTCAAGGTTAAATCTAATCGGCGCTTAAGATCACTGTTCAATGCGACTGCATGTAGCCATAAACTAAAGCAGCAGCAAAGAAAAACACCAAAAACAACAATAATAACAATAAGAACATGAAAATACAAACATACTAAGGCGCAGAACTGCCACAGCCCCGACAGTGTTAACAGTTTGTTTACATAAAGCAGCTCGTTAAAAAAAAAAAAAAACAGAGAAAACAACCAAGAAAGATTGGAAATTGCGGCACGCCGAAACATTAAATACTCTTGTTGACTTGCAGACATGTGAGGAGAAAACTGAAAAATGCAAAGTTAAGTACAGCAAAGTTTTTCATGCAAAAACTCAATTTCCGACCGATTCTTTCTATGATAGTGTAGTCCGATATTGATAAGGTTTTGATCATATGTCAGATAAAGTGTGAAACTAGAAAAGCAAACTTTAGATATCTTGAAAAGCAAAGCAATTTTAATAGAAGTACTTTATTTTCGACCGATTATTCCTTATTCCTATATAATTGTTTGCATAGACACAGAAAGATGGATGGACGTGCATGGTTATATCATCTGGCTGTCGATACTGCTCGGGAATATCTCTAAAATGTTTTACTAGAAAACTATACTACCCTCTGGAAGTGTATAAGAACAGAGCCCACCTTCGGGCAGCGCTAATGCATGTGTGTGTTAGTGTGTGTATCTGCAACTGCAGCGATCAATGAATATTTATAAAACAGCAGCAGGCCCCGCCCATGGTCAGCTTATGGCCAGTGGCTTAAGAACAAGAATTTGGCCCACACTCGCCGCTTGACGTTCTAAGCCGAATGCAATCAAAAGCAATCAAAATTAATTTGCTCACTCGCTTGTTTGGCAAAATGTATCTGCTAGATGCTTAACGCACTCTGCACAGATTTTGGCATAATTTGTTGCACACATCTGTATGTACAGGTGTGCGTGTGTGTGTGTATGTGTGTTGTTGTGTGGCCATTATGCGTTGGCTGCTGCCAACAAGTTCAATGCGAACGGGGCAAGTCAAAGTGCGCTTTAAAGTTGCCGCTCCAATAACTTCGAATGACAGTAGCAGTAACGGGGCGGGGAGGAGGTGAGGGGGCAGTCTGACAGAGAGGCAGCCAGACGCTTAATGAAGTTGCATGTCAATGTCAGATGAAGTCAAAATCAAGACAAGTCAAGTCAACTGTAGCTGCAGTTATCCTTGCACTTACTTAGCCAAAGTGAAGGTCTCCCAAGGCTGTCGCAAATCAAGAATTTGCCGAGAATTTGGGCAGTACGCGATAGTAAATGCAAATAGTAAAAGTTAATCAAGAGTTGCTTAATGCCAATTAAGCAATCAATCTCTGTGCAGTTGAAATCCACGACAGTCAATTGGTAAATTGAAATTCACTTAAGCCCCAAATGACTTTTCCCATGGAGGCGTGAAAACTGCATTCACAGCCTGTTAATCGCCTTATGGAATCTGTGCTGGATACTCACGTAACCGATACGGAGTATTATTAAAATGCAATATGCCATTAGGCACCCGCCAGTACGGGCGTTGTTATCAGGCTAGTCCAGTCCCCCCGGCTTGGGGGCAATTAAAAATCATTTTTCATGAGGAAATAGTGGCAACTGGCCCAAATTGATTAAATAATACAAGTGTGCCTTTATGTGTGGGGCATAATTGAAAAGTTTGTTAAATGGAGCGCGGCCAATCCTTTGTGCTGTCCACCATGCGTAAAGATCGCCAGCAGCTGATCTTCATAGCAGCTGCAGCCGCAGCTTTGGGTGCTATTTCATGCCTCAAGTTGGTCGTTATGTCGGATCAGTTTTGTCTCAGTTTAGTTACAGCAGGCGGCAGGCGGCAGGCGGCAAATGGCAAGTGGGCAACTGACCAAACTCGAAAGACTTGAGCAACTTAATTTGCATTGGCCAAAATGATATGATATGATGTGTTGATGGTGAAATTGCGAATTTATGTATTAGTTTCGATGAAAATGAATAGCTTCATGCAGGAAATATGACGTGTGGTTTGAATTACTCAACTCATTAGATGCAAATGTTTTACATGCGATGCAAAACGAAATAACACTAGTTTACAAAATTGAAAATAAACAAAAGTCCAGAACAAACTGTTTTAATCATTGATTAGATTTCCCACTCCAAACTCTGAAGCCATCTCAAAGAAACTTTCAATATGTGAATAAAATTAGTTTTATTTATCTATTAAGCAAAATTTCACTATAACTCGGGGGATATATTTAATATTTGACCTAACGAAATATTGCTGCATAGTTCAAGTTGCGCTGGGTCTCGAAAAATTAACAGAATTAAGTAATTTGTAATAAAAATAAAATGTATACTGTTTTTAAAAGATACTGCTATAAAATCGAATAAGTTGTAAATGTCGTCGCATTAATGGCAATGTATTTTATTGCAGACGCTTCAAGTCACTGTGAATGTCAAATCGAAAGACTTAGGCAACGAACGCGACGCCTGTCGGCGGCCCAAAAGAGCAAATAACATAAATTTAACTGATTTTAACACGTTGATGCCGCATCTGATGCAAATCAAAGCAGTGGCCAGTTTGTCTATAAAAGTATGCGCGATATTTAAATACACTTAGAAATTGTGGGGCAGAGACACGTTCAACTCTGTGTAAATATCAAGGCTGAAACAGCAGGCACCAAGTAAACAATTTGTTAAGAAGGTGACGATGAAGAAGCTCGCAAGCCAACTAAAAACTAGTTTGCTGCCAAAAGACTTGAGGCTTCTTAATGATGCTGCTGCTGATGCTGCTGCTGATGCTGCTGCTGCTGATGCTGATGTGCGCGTATCTAATAGAGTTGCCCAAAACGCCGAGACCCGTGTCCAAAATGGCAACGTGCTGTCGCCTCAGCTACCTAATAATTGGGCTCGTTGTTGATTCTCTTGCTGCTATTTACTGTTGTGCTTGTGGTTATTTGATCAAATGGCATAAATACTCGCTGCACATCCATTTTGATCTTTAACGTTGCCTCTGGAAATGTCAAAGTGAATGCAAAGGGCAACACAATGAAGCCGCGCTAAAGGCAAAGGCGGAGTCTTCGAATGCCAGTCAAAAAAAGGAAGAGCTCCATAATGTTATTTAAGAAATCGCATTATGTAATAATAAATGTCATGTACTTTGTGTATTGCCTGAACAACTTTATTTCTGGTTTTATGAGTAACTTATCTATAAAAGGGAAACTGTGTGTGCTGACTGATTGACTCACAGACTGACAGACTGACTGACTGACCAAAGCACAGCTCAAGTGGCAACGGCAAGGAAGCCGACTTTTTTATTTGAAGTAATTGCATACTAGAAGCTGGTTATGGAAAATTCCGCCGATAGTTTCGTGGTAAGTAAAACCCTGAATATGCAAACGGATTGAAACTTATTTTCAAAGAAATTTTTGAACGTTTTTTAATCAAAAATTGAGGAATAAAGTTGTATGGCCTTTATTTTATTTTCATGGAATTATTTTATTGGTGGAATATGGGTGGAAAAGTGAAAAATCTCGATAAATCCACGTATTACCCGCTATTTTAGCGGGTATAAGAGTATACACATTTTGAAATTCTGAACCGACTTGCAGTTCCAATGCTTATTAAGAAACTAAAAGGCGACCTACATTAATGAAATGCATATAAATTTGTAACATTTTAAAAAGTTAAAAGTCATGTTTGATCAGTATGCTTTAGGCTTTGAGAATCGTGAACTAAATCAATGTTATACATAAACGATTAACATTTTTGGCAACGGAACGACACAATTCTACTCCGTGCCTAGCATGATAAATATAATCAAATCTAGTTTAGGCTTATATAGTATTTGAGCGAATTTTAAGATAATTGAGATCATCAAATGCCGTCTGATATGTTTATGAGGCTGTTAATTGGACTAGCAGACTAGCGGATATATAAGATTAAAACCCACTTGGAGCAGAGTACGGGCTGCATCTGCTGCACGACCTTTTGAGTAATTTGTTTAAACAAAAACTGGCGGGCAGCTGTTGGCCTGACATTTGGCGCAATTAGCATTAATCAAGCTTGGTTGTATATATATATATATATATATATATATATATATACATATATATATTTGTAGTTGGCCCCAAAATGCTTTATTTATCAGCAAATGGCACAGGCCATTTGTTGGCTGTAAGCATTTAAGGCTGGCTAGCAGAAAAATTATGATTGCGCTTTGTTGGCCAGTGTTGATGTTGATGTTGATTGACGTCTTGTTGTGCGTCTGTCCTTGAACTCGTTTCATTTTTGATAAATTTCAACGCACTTTGCCACAGTGCGATGCACTTTGTAATTGTATTAAACAATTAACAGGCGCCAAGCGTCAAATTTATTGTCATCAATTTGGATATTTGCGCAACTAATTGCCACACACATTTGTTTAATAAACGCCCAACGATGTTGGCCAAAAGGCTTCAGGCCGGAGGGTGCGTCTAATTAGCCATGAATATTGTTTTCGTCAGACGATATCTCGTTGCCTGGAATTATTGTGTTGATCGAGGGGCAGCCGAGCGAATATTTTGAATGTCGAAAAATTCAATGTCAAATGTTTTAACCAATGTGTTTACATATGACAATGAGTAGAAGCTTTTTACATTATAATTGGCAAATTTTGCCAAAATTTCCCAAGTACATTCTTTCAGCTTGCCTCTATATGTATACACACATTCACTCATTTTTCTTTATATATTGTAGTATATTGTATTTCAACACTACACAACTAACTAATGCTCTAAAACGATTGTCTTTTAGTATTTTGTTTACTTTGCAAGGTGCCTTGGCCAAATTGGGGCGATTCCGTTGCCCCGTTTCCCTTTCAACTGCCCCACCCATGGTGTAACTTAATGGTCGTAGCAGCTGCCCATTTGAAATGGTGTGGCTTTTGCCGTTTTTCTTTTATTTTTTTTTTTTGCGCGCGCCACAGCCTCAAGTGCCAGAGGGTTGGGGGCAGGGCTATCGGCGGCAACGTTTCTGTAACTTTTTATGTAATTGAGTCGCAGCAACAACAACAAATAGTGCGTGCCAAGAGTTGTGCCAATTTGTGTGCTGTGCCTCGGACTGGGCCATAATTAAACAAGCCTAGAGTGCAACAACAACAACAACAACAACAGCAGCAGCAACAACAACAACAAGAGCAATAGCGAGTGACCAATTTCTGTCGCCAAGTTGGGCAATATGCTTGCCAGCAAGTTTGTGCCTTAAGTCTTCTGTTTGCACTGTGGTTACGATATGGCAATATCAGCGAAAATCTCGAATTCTAAGCAAAGCTTAAAACAAAACTAAAATTGAATATTGTTATTTGCAATTTAAAGATTTATATGCGGAATATTGTTTCACTCGTAGCCCACTGTATGACGTATCATGTCGAGAATGCGGCTGTTAGCCAATCTTTAGTTGAAACAAAATGTCTGAAATATTTCATTAAACACACTGCAGTCAATAATTAAGAATGTGGCCACAGTCGCACGCACATTTTATGGCCGCAACTCTTCGGTGGGACTAATTAAGTGTCCATAAAATAAGCGAGACTCTTCAGATTTGACCAATCGAAAGATTGCGCAATTGTTGCTGCCGTAGACATCTTCTGTCGATTTTGTTGTGTTGTTAATTACAGGTTGGCTTCTTGATATTTATCAGCCGTTTAAGGTCAAAGCTAAGCCGGAAGACAGGCACGCGGGCAGCCGGCCGGCCAATCGGCCAATCGGCCAACCGGGCGAATGTCTGGCCGAGCAGCTGCATCATTCTTGCGAAATTTCCGTAGCTTTGCACTTCAAAATGTCAGCGAGCAAACATTTTCCACATATTATTTATGAATTGTTAAATCTTTTTCAATTTTTCTATGCGGCTTGTGGCCTGGCAACTCGCACTTGGCCATAACAAGTCGGTCAAGACGGCCAAGTCGGCCAAGCCGGGCCCAGACATTGCAGTTTGACCTTTTATTGCCTGACTGCTTGGCAAACTTGTCTGTGTAATTATTATCAAAAATACATTTTCAACTTTTGTTAAACAAATTAAAAATAAACACACGTCAGTTAATTGCCAAAAAATATATACATACATATATTGTATATACATATAAATATATTTTTTGTAAAGAAGCAGCCGGCACAGTTGAAGCCTTGTTTATTGGCCATTTGACGCTGATGGTTGATTGGTTCGATTGACCCTATTACCATGAATGTTTTGTTAGCTTTGTCTGTTATTGATTATTCAATTTTGGCTTTGTGACATTTGCTTCGGTCTTCATGCATATCTCAACATCATGCTCTAACAATTAAAAGGTTTTAAGTCTTTGGACACGTTGGGAACTTTGCATTAGCTTGACTATTGTTATCAGAACTTTATGAGCTACAATTTCCCAAATTAACTACAATTTACTTCCTTTTTGCAGATTTTTTGGGTGCTTGGTTGTTCCACTTATTTCTGTTCACACAACAAATATTTGCACTCAGAGGCTTTACACCCAAGTGTGTTGAGCTTGATTTCCGCCACAGTTTAAATGTTAATTGCCAATTGTGTTATAATTAAAAGCTGAGGCAATTTATCAGCAACTTATTATCTGCAAAATACTAAAGTTGTTAATAAAATAAGCGATGGCCTTCAACGGGTTGGCGTTTATGTGAGGAAGCGAAAAGAACATTTTGAGGCTTTGTTGCATTAATGATGTATGTTGTATGTAGTTGCATAATTGAACACAAATATTTGATGGATATTTTATGTCCAAGAACTAGAAGGCAACAATATGCAAGCTCCATTTCCTGAATTTTAAACGGCATGACAAACATATTTAAATAAAGTTTGTGTTACCTTTTCTTTGCTTCTGGTATTTGTGTCGGGCGGGCGTTAGCTCCATATAGTTCTCTGAAGTCTGATATTTTTTCTAAATATATCTGAGCATTTGTAGTTTCAATTATAAGACATATTTCAAAGCATATCGCCCATACGTAATCTGAGTTTTCACTTTAGCAAATTGGTCAAGGTGCTCGATTTGGTTGTGACGACAACTCGTGAGTGTTTCTTTGAGTTGTTGTTGTTGTTGTTGTTGTTGTCGCTGTTGCTATTGTTGCTTTTGTTGTTATTGCAGCTGGCCGTTTGACAATGTCTAATGTCGATCGACATGCAATTCACATTACGGCTGGTCGTTTGGTGGCCGAGCGTAGCGCAATATTGCGATATAAATTAATGCTTAATCAGCAGAAATTGTCTAAATCCGCAAATTATCCGCAAGTGGCAGGCGTTTAATTGTAACTGCCCCAAGTGCAGCCCACAGCCATACACACACACTCACACACAAAAGCCAAGCGCATTTTGGTGGCCAGCACAAAGCCAATGTAATGTCCAAGTTTGACCATAACAATAGTCCGCCTGTCATAACAACCCATGAAGCCATAAAAATCTTAAGAGCGGAGCGCCAGGGGGCGTGCTAATTGAAATTCTTGTTGCACCTCTATTGATTGTGTTGACCTTCTGGGACGCATAAGTGGCAACATGAATTGGACACTTACCATTATCAGGTCGCCCGTTTCCATGTGGCGACGCATCAGAATCGCTGCCATATTTTGCTCATCCTGGAAAACCTCGCCAATCTCATGCTTGTCATGCTGCAAGAAAACAAAAGAAGAGAGTTAGTTTATCGATCAAATTGTAATTGACAGCTAGTTAATCGACTTGGGATATTAGCTTAATTTGATTTGCTAACCGCCGACATTCAATTAACAACGAAATCAATTTTTACGGTCGCATTCCGAACATTCCAAAACTCAACTGCAAGCTCAAGAGTAGCCAAGCCGCGGCTTTAGCCGAACTAAATGTAAAGCAATTTTTTATAAAACATAAAAAAATGCTGGTCTGTTATTCTGTTTGCTGGACAGGCAGCTGTATAATAATTAAATGCGCCAGCAGCAAAAGAAGGAGACAGCCGGCAGCCGATAGAGACAGAGCTAGAGACATGGACAGAGATTAAGAGCCACTCTTGAAGAGGGAGAGATGAGGCCTGAGCTCGGCGTGCTCGGAGTGCTGTTAGCTGCGTGGGCTATGCGGCAGCGGGGTTTTGATTTATGCACTTGGTCAGCAAATGTGACGCCTCAACATGCACGTCACTCATGCGCCGTGTGTGCCGTGCTGTTCTCTGAGCCTGACCATGAAAACTACGCCGCCGTGGCTTCAGCTGAAGCTTAAGCTTTTGACATTTGGCCAACTGGCTGGCGATCTGGTTTCAGTTGCGCTCTGTTCTTGTTGCAATCCTTTGACATCGACATTCGGCTTGTTTTTTTGCACTTTTCGACTCAAGGCAACTTGGCTTAGATGCTGGTTGCCAAATTTCTGTGCAAGGCCCAAGGGGGAATGTGTTTCATTGGAATTAGCATGGTGTTTAAGCTTTCAGCTTGCAAACTTTGTTCACTGGGAACTGAGAAATCAAATGTGCGACTAATTAAATTAATTGCCGCTGCGCCTGCCCATTAATTCTGTAATAAATATTGAAATAAATGTAATCTGACACTTGACATCAGCATTTGGCATTGACTGCGTATCGCGTATCGCGTATCGTGGACCAGGCCGCCAAATCTGAGACACAAAACTTGTCCGCGGCGCTCTATCAAATTACAAGCATAAATCATTTTCATAACTGGCCGCAGCCATAATATATATGTACGAAAAACATGCCATAAAACTAAGCCAAGTGCCAAAATCAAAGTCACTGCAAAGTGACCAAATAGCCACTGGCCAAAAAGTTGCCCACATGCGATGAAAGCGGCGAGCTAGCCGCAAAGGCCATAAATCAGCTGGGGGTTAACTGAACAATCGGCCAGGAGCGGAAGATGTGGTTAACAAATTGAAACGAACTCAAAATACAAAATTGAATATAATAGCATTACGCTTAAGGCCGTAAATCGTTTAGGAATAGGCTATGAGAGAACCGTAAAAAGACCATAAATGAGATTATGCACACATTCATAATCGAAAGAAATTGAAGCAAAGTACATTTAGTTCGAGCCAAATCATTGGATTGGATGCTAAACAAAAATGCATCATGCTATCGTTTCCCGCCAAGTTTCCACAGTTGCAGATGGAATTCCCAAAATTGCTGACTAGATAAGAAGAAAGCAAAATCAAGATCCACCTAAGAGAGTGGAAGACACAGTCAAAGATATGTAAGCATGCACCTAAACCAAATGCTGTCAGTGAAATCTTTAAGGATATGACACAAAGCAGAATTGAAAAGTCAAAAGCTATTGCAAACGCGAAATAGAAATCGATACAATTTATTATTAAACCTAAGTTCCTAAATATATTTAATCTTTTGTACAGAAGAGTACTCAACAAAATTAAAAGTTTTCAAAAAAAGGAAGAAACAACAATTAGATATATTTTTATCTCGCAATTTACAAAGTTAATTGCTTAACATAAGGAAGATTGAGTGAATTAGAACTAAAGGAAAATTTGAGGCAATTTTTACAACTTGCCTGGCAATTAATCAAACCACTGAGCTGTCTGGCACTTGAAGAGTGGGGCGTGGCAGTTGGGCGTCTTACTGTTGACCGCGAAACGTGTTGACACGCAAACGCAGCAGCAAATAAAAAGCAATTTTCATGTGCAACAAGCATTTATGGCTTAATTTGTTGTTGTTAACGGGCTGGCTGACATGTCTTGGCTAACGACCTTGTGGAAATAAGTTCAAAGCAACAAGAGCGACCCCCACACCAAATGGCTCACGTATTTGAGTATTTGTGTATTTCTAATCCAGCTGCCAACTGTCAAGAATCAAGGCACTTGTTGTCCATAGTTTTTTGCTGCTTTTGTCACCGTTGCAGCCATTGGCCAAGTGTTTGGCCATATTTATGAACCGTTGGTGTCCGGTGGCCACTTATCGTGGCCAAGACTCGTTTGCAGCACCAAACTTTTGTTTTATTTTTGTATTATTTCAATTTTTTGTTTGTCTCGTGTTGCTGTTTTTTGTTGTTGTAAATGCTCTTGAAGCAACTTTGCATGCCACTGGACCAATTTCCTTTGTTAGTTGACAATTGTGCCCATTTTGGCTGAATTTGTTCTGCTGCGGCTGGCTGCAATTTTAATTAGCCAACGTTAAGTAAGGTATGAATTGTAAGCCGTGAATTGTAAATTGCAGTCGCTGTCTCGCATTTGGTGTCAATTTTTTTATTAACGACATCGTAAATTTTTAATTACAAATGGGTACAAGACATTATGCAGATCGCTGCCCACAGATACGATCTGCCATCTGTAAATTGGTTGTGCAATTCCAATGTGGGCTCTGCCGTTGGGCGGTTATGTAAATCGCACTTCACACGCCTGAGTTACTGCGGCTACTTCAGTTACTTTGGCTCACTGGAAGCTAAAATACATTCGAGTGTCCGACTGGCCCAAGGGCTTTTTAGCTAAATTGGCGCCATACAATTTGTTGCCTTTCTACATGCAACTATTTTGCATATTATTTTTATAAATTGCGCCTCATTAACGGCTTATGGAGAGAAATACGCTTGCAGCAATTAGATGAAAGATTGTGGGTCAAAAAGAAAATGGACAGTTACTTAAAAAGTGGCTTTCTAACAGACAGATGTGTGGGTGTCATTAAGAGAATCATTTGGCGCACAAGCAGACAATTCAACTACTCTACCACTGCAATACAGTAAAAGTGCCTAGCTATGAGATACCCTGTGCTCATAGCTGTGCTGTGACTAGGAGATCTTCGATGCTTATTGTCGGTTCATTATGAAATTTTCAAGGCTGTAATATGACATATATTTAATATACATATATGTGAGTTCAAGTCCAGTATTCTAGGTCCTATACGCAATTCTACAGATGGACAGATAGTTGAAGATGGCCAGATATATATACTATACTTTATCGGAGAGTGATGCTTCCTTCCGCGTGTTGCATACATTTGCACAAAGAAATTATACCCTCTCTTACGCATTTTCAATGGGTACATGCTATACAAATTATATATAAAGTGGAGTCGAGAAAGTAATATACTCATTTCCAGAAAAACGCAAACTAATTTGATGGCCAACGGAAATGTTTTGAACCGCAACAACAGCAAAAGTCAAACCTCACGAAACAAGTATTATGTCTTTCCTAAAAAGAGAGTACACGCTGCCTCAACGAAAGTAAAAGGTTCGCTCTTACCTACTTCCGGGCAACGCTCTAAATTTCTCATAGCTAATTCGGCAAATGCAAATTACTTATAAAAAGATAGATAAATAGGCCAAAAAAGCGCACATCTTATCAAATGACTTAGACAACGAACTTGTCGAAGTGAAAATTAGCCTTTGAACTTTCGTGCGAGCGTCTGGTAAGTTAAATGTGAAACTGGACTTAAATTTGGAATGAAACTATGTCCATGCTGGTTACTTAATTCGCCATTGTTGGAAATGAAAGCCCCGTAGCCTAAGAAGTAACGAGTGTGTGTGAGTGTGTGTGAGTGTGTGTGTGTGTGTGCGCCCACGCTGATATATCCCAATCCAAGAGATTTTCGGTTGGCTACTACGCACATAAATCCACAAGCCATTTAACCACGCTAACTGACAATTAACGCATTAGCAGCGACATCGAAGTCGACAGCGACAGCGTCGTGCAAGTGGCCGAGTGGGCGTCGTTTCTTTTGATGGTTACGCATACGACGCGTTGGCTGCCGCCTCGACGCGCGCATAATGATTTCCATTTATCGATGTGTGTGTGTGTGTGTGTTTGTGTGTGTGTCAGACTTGATTTGCTGTGCGTGTTTATTACACACCATTATGCACTGCACACACAATGGCTCAGACACAGACACAAGCCGATACGCTTCCAGTCACAATACACAGCACAGTTGACTTGATTTCAGTGCAGGCTGTTTGTTTGTTTTGATTTTGGTCTTCTGGCCGTCACAATGCCAAGGCTCTTGGCAACGGCCACAGAGTCTCATTGTTTGCCCATTATTTGGCTAATTACACATTTCATTCGGTCAGCGATGATCAATGTTATGATTATGTCAGATTTTTTCAATTGTTCGCTTCAGCTTAACGGATCAGCATAAACTGCCGCAGACAATCACGTATGTGAACACCAGACAAGAGAATACCTTCCAATGAAGGTAACAGATTAAAATATATATGTATGTTTTCGTCAATTGAAAACTATGTAGACAGAAATATGAACGAGAGTAAAGCATTTTAAGTAAAGGTTAATATGTTTAAAATTTATGTAATAATGTAATAATGGGTTTTATAATAAGTCTGCCCTCTTAACATATCTCTAACAACTACCGAATCATACTTTATACCATAAACTCGCACGGCTTTTTCCGGGAAAAGGTTCTTAAAATTCGAGCTACACATTTCCAAGCATTTTGAGTTTGAGTAAGTTATTCAAAGTTTATAAAGCATGAATCGTTTAAGTTTTAATGTAGAGATTTGATAATGAATTGTACTACATATTCAAGACGTAAGAACGCATGGAAAGATCTCTATTTCCAGCGAGTTCAACATCGGTCTTTGGTTACCCAACTATGTCATCAGTAGACGCCCAAGAAACTCTGAAATCGTCTCAAGGATAACCTGTTAGCTTTAGCAGCATGCATCATGAATAAGCGCCCTAGCCGCATATTTTCGGAAAAGCCTTTAAAAATTAATATTCTCTATTCTTTTGTGCTTAAGTAAACCTTTTTCAACTTGAAGATAAAACTGTGTATCTAAATCAGTGACTTTTAAGCTGTGTGACTTTGTCTGTGGTAGATAAAGATGATTTGATGGGAGTAGGCGTGGCCGAAATGAAATTGTGCTTGAAGAACAGCTTTAGTAATCAAAGGGGTCTAGCCTAGATCTCTATTCGCAGCTTTCCAATTAATAAGTCATCAGAAATATATGTACTATAAAGAGTATAAATTAATTAAAATACAAATTGTAAAGAGTTGCATTAGATTGCATAACAGTAGATCTTAAGCCAAAAGCTTCAGCTTCATTGTATTCTTCCTGATTGCTTTTCCATTAATTCGGTAAGCGAAACAATTTTAAAGGCTGCTTTGGATTATGATCAAAGTGTTTTTTACAAGATCACTCAAAATACAAAAACTTCCGCGCTGGCATTAGACTTTCATGAAAATTTTCCCTCGTGGCCGGCAGGTAGGCAAATTTCCTAAAACAGACATCTCTTGGCAAAGGCAAACAGCTAGACGAAAATATATGCCTGGCGTCTGACCGCTCGTTACGGATACTCAAAGTTGTAATCGTACTTTTGTAGTGCAAACTTTGGGCAGCCGCAAAAAAAAAAGGGAATGAACAACCTCGACTGCAGCGAGCTCGACTTTGTGGGCTTGCTGATTGTTGTTGTTGTTGTTGCTGTTGCTAAGCTACAAAGCAACAAGCCGCACAGAGTTAACAATAACTGCAACATGAGCATGGCCAACAGTAACAACGGCAACCACTGCCAGCCACAAAGGCTGTCAGGCAACAGCACGGGAGCATTATGCAACCGCCGATTGCAGCGTCACAGACCGGAGAGAAATAAAAAAAACTCTAGCGAAATGCAGTCAACGAGGACGGCAACTGCTGCTTCGGCTGCTTTCTATGCGGCGACTAGACGACTTTTCCGAGTGGGAGACAGTGGGACAGTGAGCTAATTTTAAATTCATTCAGCTGCCAAACGCTGGCACAAGCTCACAAGCTCATTAATCAAGCAGCCTTTCGGCGCCTCGCACCGCTGCAAAATCGCCTAAATACAAGTTGAAGTCGTTTTCCAATGACAAGGTACTCCAGTTAGTGGCTCGTATATGCATTATACGTATGTCTTACGTTGGGGAGCTGCTGCTTGTGAAATCTGCACCAATTGCATTAATAGCATTTTAATTATGCACTATGAAAAACGCATTTTTTGTGTGCTTCGGCGCTGGCAGCAGCTTTGAAAACTCAATTAGTTGCCTTTCAATAGGCTGCATATTTTTTTTTTTTTTGTACGGCTTTTAGAGAATGAAGAGAATGAATCTGCGCAGGTCGCGAAGTGCTGCACATTTGTTAGCCAATTCTTTTGTTTTAAACATTGTAACTGTGGCAGCTGGCCCGACAGCATAAACTTGGCTTACTCGTCTCGTGTTGCCGCTGGCCAAGCCCAGGAATGGGGTTTGTTCTGGTTGTGTTGCCCCATAAAAGGCTACTGCCAATTGTCTGCGAGTGCAGTCTACTGTGGACTTATTTACATAAGCCTATTTCACATGGATTCCATAAATTGCCAAGGCTGCGCCAACACCTTCAATTCGCAAGCTACATTTACTAAGTAGTTGGATTTGGAGGTTCAAAATATTTAACTATTTATTAAATATTTTCATCAAACGGGCGTTCACGACTCGACGACAGTTGCTCGTGGTGCGAACTTCCATTTTCCCCTTAACCAACACGAATATATTCCTGTTTGCAAAAATTTGTTATGCCCGTTAAGTCAGCTACCATTCGGGGCAGACGGAGGAAACCTGCACCTTTATTTATATGCTGTATTTTATTTAATTTTTTGCGCCTGACCTTTGGCGGAGCCTATCGATTGATTGCGGCGGTGGGTGTGCCGTTCGACGCCTGTGTTTGCCTTTATTTTTCGTGGCAGCAGAAATAAATTACAAAGAAAACTTTGGGGCGTTGCCGCCTTCGCTGTTTGCCTAGATATTGAACGGAAATTTCACTGCACGAATCTCGTTTTCATCAGCTGAATGCAAAGGACTCGTGCTAGAAAATGCAATGCAATTAAAGTCTAAATAAATTTGAAAGTTCAGCTGAAACAACAAAATATCTAAGGCAATTGGCTTAATTTTGCGGCTGCCAAACAAATTTCCCTTGCCAAGTTTGTGGCTTAAGTCTTTTGTTTTCCCAGCAAAACTATTTTTGATTAACACTTGAGAACGGGGTCGGTTTTTCAAACGGTCATCGAACATATTTTTCCGCATGCGGTTAGACTCTTAAATTCAAGTTAATTCCAAACAACGCGCCAAAACGAAAAAAAAAAACAACCACGAAAATTGCCAAAAATATAACAATTCATGCCTCAAATTAGAATAAATGTTTCTTGATGGAAGGTCTCTGACAAAGTGCCGCCATTACCAAACAAAAATCCCATACAGCAAATATAAAATTGTTGCTGCGGTTAGTGTCCACAACTGGAGGCCATTTGCTGTGCAGCTTTTTGTGGCATGAGTCAAAGTTTTACTTTTGGCCGAAAAATAATGGCCAAAACGCAGACACTTGGCAAATGTCGTGCGTGGGCACGTGTGACTCTGTGGCACGTTGCATAAAAGCATAGCACATTTCATTTTAATTAAAAATAAGCTTAAATCTTCCAATAAAAAAGGCTCACACAAATCTTTCCGCATTTCGCATGGGCTTTAGAGTTGAATTATCACACATAAATCACTGAACAGTCGACCAAGTCCAAAAGATCGAGAGAGACCCGGCAATCTTTTTATTTTCTGCGCCTCGTCGTCTGACATGACATTTCACTTTCATTTCCGAAGTTTGTGTCTTGCATTAAAATCATTTTTATACGTACGTACAGCCGGCTGACTCCCTGACTCGCGCTCCCACAACAAAACCCATTTGGTAATAAACGCCGAAAGTAAAACGTATAATAAAGTGCAATCGATCGATTGTTCAAAGCCTGGAATCTCACACACAACCAACGTGGGCCAGCAAAAACAAATAAATGGAAATAACCTAGTTAGTAATAACAATAAAAATTCACTTGCATTTGCGGTAACGCCCCTGCCATTGGCCATAATGATGTATGTGTTTGTACAAAAAAAAAAAGACTACCCAACTACTGTATATAAAAGTAAGTGTATAGAAGCGAGGCAAAAGAAAGCGAGCTCTCATAATTGAAATAAGTCACGTTCATGTTCATGGCAGAGTCACAGACACGAAAAGTGTTTTCTGTGTGTGTGTGGGCTTTAATTGGAAACTAAATTGTTTTTCCTGTATATGGCATAAAACTTAAAGAAAATTGAAATCAAAATATTCGCATTGAGTAGAAACCAATCTTGTGCAGTTAAATATATATATTTATATATATATATATATAAGTTTGACAAATGCAGCTTAACATATTAAATGTTAATAAATTGTTCAATCAAATTGAAATTCCTATTAATAATAATTGCCTTTGCTATATGGACTTTACATAATGTGTGTCGCATGCTCTTAAGACTATCAATTGTCGTTTTAGTGTCAACAACTGTCATGTGCTTATCTAGCTACCTACTTTATATAAGCCGATTTCCGCACGTCCTTGACTTTAAAATTTGGTTAATTTTTTATTTATTTGTGGCAGCCAATTGCATAACAGCAAATGTAATTGAACACGAGCTCTACATTAGTCCAACCCAACCTGATGGTTGGCTCTAATCTCTTTATCACACAGCCAATTAATTTTGATTAGATACAGGCAATGCAACAAAAATACAAATAAATACAATAAAGCACAAGAGGAGAGCGGCAAACGAAGCGCAACTAAAGCGAATGCTGATAAGACACAAAGTAAGTTGCAAAGTCTGGTTAACCGAAGCGGAAGACGAAGCTGAAGAGAAATACATATAAACATAAACTAACTCTCTAGTCAAGAGTGCCCGACTGGTCGATACTCTGTATCTGTTACTCTGCAACATACTCTTGCCCCAAAATCCTAATTTGGATAACCTCTTCGTTTTCTTTTTATATGCACTTTGAGGGTAGACTAGCAGAAAAATGTAATATTCCTGATCTATCCAGACAGAAATTCGTATATTTTGAGTATACTCAATCAATTTTATCTCACAGATAGGTTTAAAATCAATAAATATCGTTATCGAAACTATTTTGAGTATACTCAATCTCACAGATAGGTTTAAAATCGATAAATATCGTTATCGAAACTATTTTGAGTATACTCAATCTATATTATCTCACAGATAGGTTTAAAATCGATAAATATCGCTATCGTTAAGTATATTCAATCTATATAAACGAAAAGAAAGCTGATTTTGAGTACAATATTCGATAATATTTATGCCACATGTGAATTCTTGGACTGATATAGTCTTTGAGTTGGACTCATTCATGCAGCCATATAAATGGACAGGCAGATGGACATGACAAACTATACTCTGCCAGAATAACAAATATCAACTATTTGCAGTGGGTATAGGGTATTGAAAACGTATACCAAAGCGCGAATAAAAAGCCAAAGACAACGAATATTACAAATCATGATGTAACAATGAAAGTGCAACAAAAGTTAAGTCAAGCAATCAAAAGGTAGCCACAGAAACGTGATCAATAATAATAACAAAAACAATCATAACAAAGCAATAACAATAAAGCTTATCGAATGCCATAGTTAGGAGTGCCAAATATCTTATTAGAATTCGGACCGCAAGGCAAACAGTGCCAGCTGTAAGTAAGTGCTCGGTGCAGCCATAACCAAACTCCTTAGCTCCGCTTCGACTTACCTGCTCATCGAGAATCTCTTGCAAGTCCAGGCCATGCGTGGCATTTGGTTCGCTGCCCACCGACCACATGCGCAACTCATGGGGCGCACCCTTGAAAAGACCCTGCGTGGCGCGCAGCGTGAGATTCATGTGGCGCCCGAAGGCGCTGAAGGAAACGTTGTGCGATTTGATGGAGCTGATATCGCCGCCAAGCAGCTGATTAGCGCTGCCAGCTCCAGCTCCAGACGCGGCCGCTTGCTGCTTGAGCTCGCTGTAGTAGGCATTCTTGCTCAGATCCTTTTTGACATGATGCGGCTTTTGCTGCACAGTGGCTGCCAGTTGTTCGCCGATGCTGCGACGCTTGCGTTGGAGGCCGCCGTGCGATGTATGGTGGAACAGCTGGACGAGCTCATAGTGCGGCACGGCATCGTGTGTGTCCACATGGAAGACTGAGTGCAGTTGCTCTGGCGACATTTGTTTGTGCAGCTAACGGAGCGAGAAGGAAAGAGAAAAAGAGAAAGAGATGTATTGATTTATATGCATACGGATACAGCCGCTGGCTGCTACAAATTGTAGCAATTGTTAAAGTATTCATTGAAAAATTATCAATAATTTAATTTAATAAAGACAACCCATGGGCACAAGTGTTTATACGGTTCGAGTCTTATACGGTTTTTGTTTGCACGGGCACTCAAGTGGTCTAGAGATTAACGACTGAGCTGAGCTCAGCTGAGTTGAACCGAACCTAACTCAACTGAACTGAGCCGCATTTTGTCGGTCGCAGCGCGCGAGTATCTTCAGCAAGTGGGTCAGGGTCAGATCGTCGCATGCCGTTCGGGTTTCTATGGGTCGGAAGGGGGGGGTGGGGGCCCTGAAGAAATCCAAGAAACCAAAAAACAAACAAACGGCTAAAACCGTTTGCGTGTACTGTTATCGGCAATGCGTGTATTCGAAACTATGAAACTTGTATTGAGAGCACAATAATTGCATATTTTAATTAATAACAAATTCTGTTTTTTATTGTTATAAATGTGATTTTCGCTTACACGCAATTGCTCTTGATCACAGTCTGTTTGTTTTATTTGTCAATAATATCATATTGATTTGCAGTTTTCGTGTACTAATAAAATCAATTTAAAGACTATTTGACAGAGTTTCTTACAGATGCAAAGCCTTCACTTCTATGCATCAAATTGCATTACTTATATACATATACAATATTCCCAAATCGAATACCCCATTTCCGTTTCCATTTTTTCTAACCAAAAATATTTACCGCGTGTTTACATTCCAAGCGGCAGCAACAAATCGCCAATTCACAGCATTTGTTACAGGGTCAACGCAGACTAGAATTTCCTTTAACAACTGGCATTGTGCCGGCAGGCAAATACAAAAGACTTAGGCAACGAACTTGCTGCAAGTGACATGCGAGTTTGGCCGGCAATTTAGGTAAATTTCTTGAATTTTATAATACCACAAATGGTTCGCCGCACAGAAATGAGAAAAAATTGTACAGCAAATGACGACAACAGCAGCAAAAAGCAGAACAAAATAAGCAGCTAAGAAGAAGACAAGGTAAACAACATATAGTGCCAGGCAGCATAGACAATAATTTTTTTTTGTGTACTTTGTTTGTTTTTATTTTGTAAAATGTTGTTGTCCGTTGTATAACAGTTAGCATGATAATTCTGTTTTAATTGAAATACAAATGGCCGGCGAAATGAGCGCAAGTGAAACAAAGGCGACAGGTGAACAAACGCAAAGAGCAAAGAAAACCTGACGCAGACAATGCCAAAGAGTTTTTACTTTCATTTGAAACGTGTTTTGACCACAGACGCCACGACGAGCCGCAACGGCAGCTCTTCGGGGTCGAGTCTGTGCCTCTGGACTGCTGCACATTGAGCAACTTTTGCCCATTGAAAGTGAAACTGAAGCCAAAGCATTGCCGATGACGCGCCAAGTTTCGTCTCGAGTGCCTCGCTCTGAGTTCAATTATAAGTGTAAGTGAGTGTTGAATGAGTGCATGTGCGCTGTGTGCACATGGAACGATGCTGCTGTGATTGTCTTAGGGCTTCCTGGCTGGCATTTGAACATTTGGAAAGCTGCACCTGCAGCGATTTGCAGCAATATGCAAATGGCGAATGGGGCCACACCCCAAACACCAAACGCCAATCAACACTTGACCAGCCAGCCAGCCCGAGACAGAGGGGGGGCAGCCCTTGCTGCCAATTAATTGCAATTAATGGGAGTCAACAGCAAATTATGCAAAAGCCATTTGATGAACAAGATCAGCGCCAGCGATTAAGCTTGAATATCAGGGCTGGAAAGCACAATTCAAATGAATCACAAAGCCAACTACAAAACTGAAAATGAGAAAACGAAATCAATTTATATTGTGAACAAAACAAATGCTGGTTGATTAAATGCAATGTCTGGGAATCAAGTTATGTCTGCTTTCTGGTCGGTGTCTTATTCTGAAGCAAAAATAGTTCGATTAAGATTTAGGGTTCGGTTCATGGCGTGCGGCGTTCGAACCGGTTCGGCTAAAAACCATTTTGTAGCTGTCCATTGGATGTCACAGCTGAATAATTCCGTGAACTAGTGAGCTGAATCCCAGCTAATCATTCATCGATGGCTCACATAAGCGACGGCGACGGCGACTGCGACGGCGACTGCGACGGCGACGGCTGCTGGCGATTTGTCCAAGCGGCGCGCGCTTTAATTTTCGACGGGGTGCAATGACGGATATTGTGAAATTTGTGTTTGTAATTTGTATGGCTGGCTGCTGTTGTTGTTGTTGTTGCTGCTGCTGCTGTTCGCTGCTGGTTGTCCGGTTGTTGCTGCTGTTTTGTGCGCGCAATTACTGAAATTGTGTGATTACTCATACGCCCGATATAACCGGCATGGTGACTACGACTGCGACTGCTTAAGAGCAACAACAGCAACAACAGCATTGTGGCAGCCACCGATTTAAAGTAAAAGGTGTAGCCGCCATATTAGCGCAAAAAGTGTGCTTCAAATTGGCCACGGGGAGGCCAATACTCTGTTTATGGCGTACACACACTTATCTCAAACACTGTGTCCATGCGTTGTGCAATTTTCTTGCGCCGGTCAAAGTCAACATCCAAATCGACGCACTCTCAATACGAACGCTCGGAAGAGTGTCACTCGACCTTTTGCTAACCAACCACACACAGTGAAATTATACACTTCAGCTATGAACAGACAGTCGGACTGTGCGGCAGACAGACGTAAAGTTAACAACGCACAGAAATAATAATATAACCGTGCCTGTTGCCGTTGTTGTTGTTGTTTCATTTTTGGGCTCTTTTCGCTGGGTGTGTTGACCTTGCCTCGCCCGACAACCAGCGGAAATTAGCAAATGCTTCTGCTAGCGCCAAGCATGTTGTTATTTTCAATCTTTTTTTTATTTTTTCCAACTGCGCTAACCTTTTTTCTCTGTTTGTGAGCAAAATTAACAAAGTGTGAAAAGTTCAGGGCGCTTGGATATTAGCTGGGATCTCAACTGCGCCTAATGAAAAGTCATTTCGGTGAGACGCGAACGGGTTGGCTTCCCGACAGGTACTTTTTTCAATTGGCCTTGTTAATTACTTTTCATTAACATTCAGTTTTTTATTAAAAGTGTCTAAAGTGCTAGTTGAAATTAGATGAGTGTCTTTTTTAATACTGGCTTAAGATTATGGCACTTCTAAATGCTCGGTTCGGGTTCGGTTGACCTTTGGTTCGGAGTCCCATAATTTGGATAAGATCTCTAATAATATCCACTCGTAGGTCATAAAAAAGAAGCCACTTTGTTAAGTGATACGATGAAAGTTGTGTGTGCTTAAGCTTCTCTTCTGTATATCTTCGGGAGCTTATTCAGCCGCCTTCGCATATATGCAGCTATATATAAACGTAACAGTCGGCCATTGAGGGGAACGTGACCCAAACTAAGGTAAGACCCGCAGATAAAAGTCAAGCGTGACAAGCAGCCCGACAACAACAACAACAACAACAGGCAGCAGCAACTACTGTAATAACAACAACAGATCGTGCTGCACAAATTTAAAACGCCAAAGTTCTTGATTTCACAATTAACAGGCTTAATTTATATGGCTGCAAAAGATATTCCTGGCCAATGTCTAAGGAATGGGTTGAGGAAGTGGCAGGCAGTTTCATATTTTGTTTGCGTTTTTTTGACAGCACATGAAATATTTATACAAACCAAGAAAAACAACAACTGCAAGCTGCAATCGGCTGACTCATGCATTTATAACGAATCGATTCTTGAATCGCTTCAAGTTTCGTGTTGTTGTCTTAGCTTTGCCTTGTTGGTTTCCATAATTTTTATGCTTGGTTGCGATTTGAAGGGCCTCGTCATAGTTTTTTTTTTTGTTGTTTTTGTTTTTGTTTTATGATGCTGCCGCTTGCTGCCGCTGCCGTAACGAGCCACGCAAAAAAGTCAACTTTAATTGCAGTCTTAGTTGCAATCGGATACTGAGCCTCAGTCTGAGCGCTGTGTTGCAAGCAGCATCTCCGGTAATATTCAAACACGAAGGGGCCTATCACCATCTAAAGTACATTTCTGCTCTCATATGGAGGTGTCAAGGAACTGACTGAGTTAAAGCTGGAGCAAATGTCAAACAGATTCATAAAGTAAGATGTGCATTAAGATCATAAGTATGGGAGGGAATAGATGAAAAGATATTTCCCTGACAGACTGCAGCTGGGCCTCGAAGTTGATTTCTCTTACCTAAAGTACAAGCTTTGCATGTGTACATGCTTTCATAGAGACTGCTCGACGAGTAGTTACTCTGTAGTCAAGTCTAAAGTGTCAAAGCAAGAATATGTAAACGAGAAATTTTCAATTTTGACAGAAACATGAATTGAGTAAGAATTGTACATTTGAATTGAAACAGATTTCCAAAGTCAAGTCCATTCAGTTACAAGTTTTCCAACATTTGTCTAACTTAACCCCTTGCTGCACTTTTTGTTAGGCATATAGACGTTCTCTTGTTATGAACAAATTAAGAAATATTTTGTAAGGAACTTGATTTATTTCAGTGACTATACAAATATTCAAACAACTAGCTGAGCGTGTTCACCCCGAAACAATTCAGTTTAACAAGCTTCATTTCAGATTAAAAATCGGTTTGACCCCAGCCAATGTTTAAGAACAAAAGCACAAAGAGGTTGCGGAAAAGGTTTTCAGCTCAGCATGAAACCAAAAGAAGGCACAAAAGTGAATACAAAAGCAGTTAAAAAAAAAAAAGCAGCGATTGAAATTCACTTAAAAAAATTACAAGAACTTTTTACACTTGACCTTGGCCATAATTCGTTGGCCAAGCTTTTTCTATGGGACAAAAGCTGAGCTTGCGTTTGTTTTTTCAATGAGAGCTGCACACACAGACAGAGAGAGAGCGAGAGAGAGAGAGAGAGACACACACTCATATAAGTGTGTATATTGTTAATAACAATGCCATTTGTTTCTTGTGGGTGTTGTCGAGAGACTGAGAGAGCGAGAGCGTGGGAAAGAGAGAGAGAGAGAGAGAGAGACTCTGACGGAGCCTCTCCGAGTCTTTGCTCGCTTTAAATAGTTTTGTAATTTAATTAATATACAAATAATGTTTTTAAATGCTAATTAGGCACAACGCGAACGCGAGCCACAAAATGACAATGAAAATTGTTACTGGCGTTCATTTGTGTCAAGTATTTGTTGCTGTTGTTGTTGTTGTTGTTGTCGTTGTCAAATACAACAGCTGGCTGCCATTGTCTTATCGAGTGCCCCCCAAAATGTGTTTATTGCATTGAATTGATTGATGAGTTCTTCGGTATAAGCCGAAAACGTGATGGGCCTATATCAAGCTCAAGGCATTATCAGGTAACACGGTCAATATGAGGATCGTACTTACATCTGGCAGTGCCTGGCATATTGTGCTGGCCAATATAAGCGCTGTGATGGAACCAAATATTGAGAACATTTTCTGTTGTCTCTGGTAAATGACCTTAAAAAACTTAAGCTGCAAAGAAAGAAAGAGGACACAAATTAAACGAAAGCAAATAAACATAACATATTTAAAAAGGCATAAAAAATAGTTAAATTATATATATTATAATCGCTCAGAAACTAAAAATTGCATTGTAAAATAATATATTTTTAATATAACGATTATTCAAGTATTTAAAAGCATGTAGAATCAGAAGTTAAATATAATAGCACGTCAAATGATCTGCAAATAGCATATAGGCTTATATGGTTATATATTTATGGTTTTTATACCCTGAACCCATTAAAAATGGGTAAAAGGGGTATTATGTTTTTGTGCAAAATCCAAATGTATGTAACAGGCAGAATTAAGCATCTCTGACCCCATAAAGAATATATATTCTTGATCAGCATCAATAGCCGAGTCGATCTAGCCATGTCCGTCTGTCTGTCCGTCCGTCCGTCCGTATGTATGAACGCAAGGATCTCAGAACCTATAAGAGCTAGAGACTGAAATTTTAGATGTAGGTGCTCCTAGTGCCTGCGCAGATCGAGTTTGTTTCCGATAAACGATAACTTACCCCGTTTCCAAGTAATCGATAAAAATGTATATCGAAATCCCGATTTGTAAGCAATTTTGGTAAATAATAAGAGCTAGAGTCACCAAACTTGACATGTAGCTTCTAGAAAAGTATATATATATCGATTATCTTTCATTTTATACCCATCGCCACCTCCCCGCTACTCTCTATCTATAAGCGCGCGCTGCATTTGGTGTTGGAATATGAGGGTTCAGGGTATCCCCTAGTCGGGAGCTCCCGACTAGAACCTCTTACTTGTTTATAAGTATATATATATATTGGGAGATATTTACAGCTCAACAATTAATTTCCAAGCGATGATAATGTTAATTATTATAAATAAATAGATGCCTATAATATATCTTATTTACATACATAATGTATGTGTTTACATGCTGCCACCTTAAAATTTCCCACTTCGGATTGCGGAATGCAAATTGCAATAAACGTGCATTCAATGCACCCTCCATAAGTGCGAAGCCCTCCTCTGTCTATACACCCACCGTTCCACACCCCCCGCTCAATTTGTTTACGCTCAAATAGACATTATGCTACTTAGTAGAAAAAACTTTGTACTGGCATCCTCTGGCAGTCGAGAAACTGTTGCAACTTTAGAGCTTTTGCTGTTGTTGTTGCTTGTACTTTTAATAATTTGTATTTATTGTAGAAAACCTACTTTTCTGGCCCGCTGGCTGTAATTAATTATTGCGTAAGGCCAAGAAGCTATAAGGCAACGTTACTAAAATAAGAAATATCAGCTATATTGTTGTCGTTGTTGTTGTTGTTGTTGTTGTTGTTGTTGTTGTTGTTGCCGCACATCCGTCCGGGCGTAAATGCCATCGAATGCGGCTAATTGTCAATAATGATGCAGCGATGCGTGGCAAGAGGCGGCAGCATCCACATCGACATGGCCAGACCTTTGACAAACCAACTGAAAACAAACAAAACTGCCCAGTAAAAACATCAACAACAACAAACCAAACAGAAATGACAACAGCAACAACAACAACAACAACGACAACGACAGCTGCTGTTGCATTTTGCAACTTCGACTCTTACAACAAATTGCATGACATTTGTCTTTCAACCTGAAGGAGGCTAAAAAGGGAGGGCAGACGTGCGGCAGCAAGTTTTCAGATATCAATTTTTAGGGCAATTTGCATGCGAATTTTGCAAGCGCTGGAAAATACCCAAAAAAAAAAAACAAACAAAGAAAGCTGAGAATGAGATGATAAAATTACAAAATAAAATAAAATTAATACATGTTTTTGGTTTTACATTAAGAGAGAAGAAGAGAGATCTTTACAGTGCGTGGAGTATATAGACAAAGAGCTAATGTGTCTCTTAGCCACGCCCAATAATAAGGCAGGAAAATTGTGAAATAAATTGTCAAAGTAAAGTAAAGTTGGCTGCAATTAAAATTGGAACAGGTTGAAGGAGCTTCATAAATTTAATGAAGGTATATTTAATGTATGAAGCTCCTAAAACCTAGTCTAGACCTCTTCCTATTCACACATTTAATAGACCTTTAAATAGGCCTCTTACGCTCGACATTTTAAGCAATAACCCGTCTAGGTTTTTGTAAGAAACTTAGGACTATAGATTCAGCAATATTTGTAGATAGGCCACTGACGAGAGAGGACATCCTCTAGAGATCGCACATTATTGGCAAAAGCTATTCAAGAAATATATTTAAACCAATCTAAACGGGGCAAGTTCTTTTCAATTTAAAGAACATAAAGGCCACCAAAGTTCAATAGATTCATTCAGTAAAATAAATAAATGTTTTGACTACTTTGATGGAGCATAAAGTTGTTAGCATATCGTATGCCCAGCTAACTAACACTCTATAAATCAATCAGAATGACAAAAGCGACATGCATGGGCGTTTCAGCATCTGCAGCTGTGCCCTATAAATGGAGGCAGCGCACTTCGCCGTTCACCAAATTTCCGAACCGTTTTCGTGGGCCACTTACCAAGGCAAATGTGCGCCAGAAAGTGAAATTTCCCAAACATTTAATTGTAAGTTATTGACGCCTATGTAAAAAGTTTTGTTGCCGGCAAATGTTGCTACAATTTGGTCTTCGTCGGAGACAAGGGAGAGAAATCCAAGAGCCGAAAACGATCAGGAGGCGTGCATTTGCGTCAAATGTGTTGAGATTAAATGGGTTTTCACTCGACACAAGAAAACGTTTAGAAGGGGCATGTTTGGGCGCAGCCCACTGTTAAGCCCAAACTTCCAATTAGACCAGTTATAGATGAAGACATTAGTGGGTCACTTTAGGGTTAATGGCTACGTGCCGTTGTAATTAGTTCATTTCGTTAGCGTATAGCTGTAGCGAAAAATAACTCCACAAGGAAACTGCAATCTAAGCCAAATATAATCAAAAGACTTAGGCAACGAACTTGACTTCTTTGTTGCCGATTTTTATTTGTACCTTTTACAAATAATTTTAAATAGCTTATTTTACCAGACACTATAAGTTATTAATTTAAGCAAACTGATCGCTGGCAATTTAGAATTTCTACTTCTCGTGTTTCAATTCAAAAACTTCATTGAATGTGCTTCTAGAAATTTTAGAATATTAAATATAGTTTCGTATATTTATTATTTATTGAATGGTCAGATTTCTAGAAGTTGGAATTTTCATCAAATTTTATTCAACTCTGAAAATAAAGCATTCTATACAAGTTCCTAACATTTGAGATACTTTATGAAGTGATCTCCGATCTGGTCATTAAATTAGAATTTCTCACAAGCAATTATCTGCAAGTCTATCTAAATCTTCGTCCAGTTCACTTAGCCTTGCCCTAAGGGCAAATGACCCTCAAAGTAAGCAAAAGTAAGTTCAAGTCAACTAAACGGTTAAGTTCGTGAACAACCTTGGGCAAGACTTTCACCTGAACGAAGTAAAACAATAGAAAAATGAAACATCATCAAAACGAAATTAATTCATCGAGGTGTCAAATTATGACGAATTCGTATTCGAATGTCAACGACAAACACAAATAGAATGCGCAAAATTACTACCGCGAAATAAAGAAAGGGAAATCGAGCAGGAAAATACAGAAGTAGACCCAGTGTCTGATCGACTACAAGCTACCCTGCATTGAAAGAAAAAACTGAGGCACATGCTTGGCACATGATTTAGAAGAACCGACGCCGACCGATACCCTATACATTAGTGTGTAGGGTATGAAAATTGAACCTTTTTGAATGCTCCCAAACTTGACGTCTTTATGTCTTTGGTTATCACACATGTGCTTAGCATAAATTTATGGCCAATACAGTTACGCGGCAAGCGAAACAGAAACAGAAAAGAAAAAAAGAAAAAACTCAAAATCATATTCAAAACCAAATTTAAAACGGAATGAAACTCAATGAATTATATTTTCTTGGCCCGTCTTGGCCGTTTTGTCAAATCCGTTGCTTGACGCTTGCATAATTAAGGTCGATTAAAGTTAGTTTTTGTATACTTGATGATGCTGCTGCTGCCGCCGCTGATCGAATGAATCTTGAACTCAAGGTTATGGTTATGGCAATGCTTAAAGTTGCATTTGCACAGAGATCTCTTACTCAATACCAAATCAGATCGATATATACATATAAGCTAACGGGTATTTGTATATTTAAAATATCACTCTCCTACATATTTGCGGAATGTGGGACATTAAACGACCCCCAGGCCCTCATATTCATTAGCAGATCCTTGGATATCACTTGACCCCCATTGTTCACCACGAAGCGATGTCGGCCAGTCGGATTTAAGTAGTTACAAACTGAAATTGGAAGCCCAATCCTCTAAGACAACCCATCTACCGAGGACCCCACATATGTTTTATATCCATTTCTATATATAAGTATATTTGTCTTTATTACACAGCTGGTGGCATCGCGTGCATGGCCAACTGTAAAAATTATGTAATAGACATCAAACGGCAAGAGTTTTCACAGTTTTCACAGTTTTCACAGTTGGCACTGTGTCTGCCGAGGCAATTAAGCTTTGTGGCCAATTTAAGAGCCGTCACCAAAACAGAAGCGCCAAGAAAGCCAACAGTTAAATCGCCTTGCCACATTGAGAGCATTGTAAGTGTGGTATTATGCCAAGAGGCATTGAAACAAAATTTTAAGAAAGCCGCCACACGCAGCAAGCGGTCTTGCCGAGAAGGGGTGATAGCGCGGGGGGAGGGTCTGCCGCCAAAAAGCAAGTTGCATTGTCAGCTTCCGCATAATTATGCCGACACAGACACTTGCCATACATATTTAACAGAGCGAGCGTCTGTCTTTCTGTCTATCTGTCGCTTTGCTCTGTTGCTGTTACCTTTCTTGTTGTTGTTGTTGTTGCTGATGTTGTTGTTGCTGTTGTTGTTGTTGCTGTTGTTGTTGTTGCTGTTGTGCCTTTTGCCAATGCATTTTGTTGATTGTCTGTTTATGGGAATTTTTGATGGCTTTTGCTTTTAACTCTCGGGTTTTTTTTTAGCTATGAGCTATTAGCTTTTAGCTGCCTTTGGCCAATATACCCTAGCAAAAGGGCATTTGATGCTATGTCATATGCTAACCTCTAGAAGGCTTGGTAAAAATGTAAGATCTACGATACATTATTGATTGTCTTCAAGATGTCTTAAAGAAACGTGGCACTCACGCGAGCTTTATCACAGCGGCTTACTATATAATATAGCTTTAAAAGAAATGTCTGACTGATTTCTGGATATCTTGCTCTAACTTCTCCAATACGAGCTGCACTTTTCTCGTAACATCTCAAATGGCTTCTGTAGACACAAATGGCTCGGAATAAGATTTTGGCCTACGTTCAGAAGGGTATGCAATCGTCGCCATTCTTGCTTGTTAACTATTTCTTTTGGCTTTCTTCAACGATTCGCTGACACAACAGCAGCGTTTCAAGCAGAGGGCGTCAGCGTTTTGGCTTAATTGACATTGACAGCAGCTGACCACCGCTGCCGAATCGGCTCTGGTGCCCTCGCCGCTGCCCTGCCCCAAACAGCCCGGGCCGGCCATCTGCCATCAGACGTGTGTCAGCTGTCGTCGCCATGGAACAATTGCTGCCATGGCGCTGATATCATCGCTGGTCGGGTCGACACCTGTGCACTGGCTATTTGTGCACTTTAGTTGATAATGAACTTATTTTGATAAGTGCCGAGCTGTGCGAAATGCCGTGGGCATGTCTCAGGGCCTGCAGCAACAGCTGGGCGCATGAGTAATGGACTTTTCTTCAGCTGGGCTGGGTTAGGTAATGGCTATGAGTGAAGTTTTTAGTTCAACACATCATATGACGGGCTCTTTATGGTATTTTGTGTGCGTTAAAAGATTATATAATGTGCATCGCAATTGAATATTGTAATCATTAACTCTTTGAAACACACACACAAGCAACGGCAATGATGATGGCTAAAAATAATGGCAAAGCGAAACAGCTTAACATATTATATAATTATTCTTTCTTTTCAAATGAATTCATATGAATGGCAAATCTTTTGAACATATGTTCAAATAAGGCCCTTAATATCTTGGCTTTAATCTTAATTAACAAACATTTTTCCCAGCTTTATTCGGCAAAAGACACATAAATGCAACTTTCCTAAGCTGAGCGCGTAGCCAATGCCCAAAATGAATTCCCAGCCTCCCACACAAATCACAATATAATCTACTGTGTGGAGCATAACAAAGTGACATAACAAAGTTCAACTGTTGGCGTTTTGCAAAAAATCAGCGCAGAGACCGAGCGAATCAACAAAAGATAATAAATTTGATTTCTCAGTTTACATGTTGCAGGTTGCAGCGCCAAAGCGACAATGATGACGGAAAGGATTACGTAAAGTGTCTGCGACCTGAACTCTTTGCATTTGCTCAACACTTCAAATCAGCTGCAATTTGTCTGTGTGTGGCTGCGTGTGTGGCTGTGTGTATCTGTGTGTATGTCTGCGTGTATCTGTGTAAAAGGGCGAGCGAATATTTCCTATTGTCTGCAGTCGAAACAATGGAGTTGGGAACTTGTACCTTGAATGTGTGTTGAAAAGCCGCTGACAGCTAACGAAGTCGAAAACAGCTGTGCAAATGTGTTTGCCTAGCAGGGCACCAAAAATACGATGAAATATTTTCATTTCTCTGATAAACATGTTCAAAGCAACAGAAAATATAAAAGGTATAACAACATTTTAGGCCTGGCTATAACAAGAGTGCTGAAATCGGAAGGTGTCCGACTAGGCGATACCCTGAACCCAGCGAGAAGCTTTCTAGCTTATTTAATTTTAATTTCTTGCATAAATGTGTTCAAAGCAACTGAAAATGTAAAATACATATGTAAGATGTTAAACCTGGCTATAAGAAAAGTGCTGAAGTATGGAAGTGTCCGACTAGGCGATACCCTGAATCCAGCGAGAAGCATTCTAGCTTATTTAATTTTAATTTCTTGCATAAATGCGTTCAAAGCTACTGAAAATGTAAAATATATAAGTAAGATTTTAAGATTTGGGAAAAGTGCTGAAGTCGGGAAGTTTCCGACTAGGCGATACCCTGAATCCTGCGAGAAGCATTCTAACTTCCCTTCTGAACATACACAAAGAAGAAAGATATATACGAGCCTTATGCTGTGCTTCTTCTTCCATTTGCTCCATACTACGTAGGATAAATGCATTTTTGATTAGTTTCGGGGCTTATAGTCCGATGCGATTGCTCAAATAACAATCCTCTAACAATATACAAAAGAGCTATGCTAGCTTTGCGAATGAGTTGCGATTGTGAAGGGAATGGGGGCAGGTATCTAAAAATAATATCTTAAAATCTTAATATACTCCACGAGCATCTATACACAAAGTTTTGTGCGTCCAGCTGAGGGAGAGAACATTTTAGAACAACTCGTGAGCAGCTCGAGGCGCATGCGGCGTATACGTAATGTGCCAGCATCACAGGCACATTGAAACATGCAAATATTGAAAAGTCAAACTATTATTAAAAAAGAAACACAAAACAAATCCAGCAAACATATTGCGTATACGCAGAGCGCCAGCTAATTAAATAAAAGGGTAGCAATAAAACAGACGCTGCGGCCAATTGTGGCAGCCACGAAAAAGAAATGCCAAAATTCCGATTAAGTGCAAAAAACCAGTCGAAACGAAAATACAAAAAAAAAATTCGCTTATTTGTTTATTTATTTATTATTTCTTGGGCCATAGAACGGGCAACAACAAAAACAACAACAACAACAAACAACAACAAGAAAAACAACAACAAGCTGCAAACAAAATTATTTCGGAATTGAAATGTTTTTATTGCAGCTGCAATTGTTGTTGCTGTTGTTATAATTTTCCAGCTGTTGTTACAACATGTTACATGCAACACACACACACACAGACACACACACACATGCATACAACTTGTAGATTGCGTGCAGCGCTGCGGTCGGCGTCGCCTGTTGGAAAAACGGTAAACCGCAAAATGAAAGTGAAATTGAAATTGAAATTGAAGAAGACGTCAAAAGCGCAGCTCAGAAACACGACTAAAAACTTGGATACTACGTGCATATATACTTATATATATTATGTATTTGTCTGCGATAATGCGTTAAGCCTAAACTTATTGCATTTATGACATTTGCATTGTTAATATTTTATTAGGCGCCAATTAAAATGTTTAATTATGGCATATTTCTGATTTTGATTTTAAACGGGAAGTTAATGCGATTAATATTAGTTTGTAACGTAAAAGACTAATTAGTTTGTTGTCTGACATGCAAATTGTTTATACTTTAAGTTGTATAACTAATTTGTATTATATTCAAAAATTATTTTGTCTTAATCCTAACATTAGGATTTGTTAACAGCCTAATAAAAATGTGCATAAAATATAAAAATTAGGGCCAAACATATAAAAATTAAAGTAAAGTTTTTTCTAATAAGCAAATTAGTTAATGCTTAAAAAAAACTATTAAGTATTTAAAAATGTCTGAAAAAAAATTTGCATACATCGATAAATAGTTTTCCAAATATTTCAACGAAACGGCAAAAAATAACCGATGCACACATTATCAACAATAAATTACGCTGAAAACTATTTATTAAATGTTGAAGAAAAAATGCAATTAAATAAAACACACACGCACACGCACACAAACATACACACAAAGAGTTGAACGTAGAGGCGACTGCCGACAGAGAGACAAACAAACAGGTTGCTCGGGTTTCGTCTTCGGTGTCAATGAAAAGGCAGAGCGAAAAAATAAAACATAAATAAATAAAAATAAAAGATGAATTTAAAAAGTGGACACTGTCGTCGCGCTGATGAACGATGCCTCTCAACGAGCACAGCTGACAACAGCTTTTGTCTGCCCTACAATATCTGCCAATTCGGGTACAAAACAGTAAAAAAACGTAATGCAAATCGTGTGTAAACATTGTCTAAGGGTGACCATAGAATGCGAGCGCATAGAAAGTTGCAAATCTACAGTTACAGTCTGATTGGAGCTAAGATCAATATGCATGCAAGTTAAAAGCTGGCTCAGGGTGCAGCTGAAAGCTTACTGGACTCCCCTCTCTCTCACTCTCTCGCTCTCCCTGTCGCTCTCTCGCTCTTTCTCTGGGCATTGTTGCAATACGAGCTGCAATAATTGCAACAATAACAGTGAAGAGAGCAGAGTAAAGCGTATCGGGCAATAATAACTGTAGCAATATTACAAAATCGCTACGATCGAAGCCACAAAGCGGCCAGAAACAACAACAACAACAACAACTACAACAACAACAACAGCTACAACAACAATGCGATTATAACGTGTACAGCCAAAATACCCGACAACAACAATGAAAAGTCGTTTTGTATGCATTTTATAGCTGCATACATTCAAACATATAAAAACTAAAAATAAAATAAAATCAATTACGTATTGCACTCTGATGAAACCAAGAAACAAGCCCACTTTTTGAATGGGCCTTAAAAAAAAAAAAACAGAAAAAACCTACAGTACAACAAAATATTTGAATATATTACATAGTGTAGTATTATGCGATTTGATGGTTTGGCAATTAGCAACTTTTTCAATTCAATAAATTAACAATTTGATACATTTTACCAAAATGTGTGAAGGTTTTAATTAAACAAACTTGTCTGCAAATTAGTAAAAGCCAACTAAATTCGTTCGTTAGCCCTCATCTTGAAAAAGTATTAAATCATTTTGTGGCCAGGTGTAAAACTTTTCTCCAAATTGAGGCAAAGAACCGTCAGGCTCCGGTAAGAATTCAGTTCGCAGAAATAGATCATGTGATCATGAGAATTATAAAGCAAAGTAAAAATTTGATGCCACGAACAAATTTTGAACAAACTTAAGACAAAAATTAAATATAAATCTCATTTGAAGAACAAAAAACATTTCCCCTTCGTTTTTGAATAAAATTTTTTATATTTTATTATTTTTAACGGAATTTGGATAAAAACCATATCAAAAATGTAGTTAATTGTCAACTTACCTAAGTCCGAAATGTATCTAACTTCTATGCGGCCAAAAATGGCCGATGAACTTTACACGAAAATCCCTTTTAAAATATGTACAGCACTCTCATACGCATATATTGATATTCGGTTGCGATGGACTTGATGACTGTGTATCTATGTATGTATTGCTTGTTGTACGCTTATCAACATAGAACACCTTGTGCGAATATACCGTTATTGTGTTTGAAAATAGCAACACGTCTGCGCCTGCGCCCTGTGCTCTTCTCCTCTGGCTCCGACCTAGAGATGCGACGATAGCAACAACGATAACGATAACGATGACGATAACGAGAGCCAAGCGCGCACCGATTGCTGGGTACTGATTACTGATAACTGTAGAACAGAACAGAACAGAACAGAGCAGGGCAGAACACAGAACACACAGAACCAGAACACAGAACCCACAACACGAACGGAAAGAAAGACGAACAGCGATTAAACTGCAGGCGGGCACTGCGCTAAGATTAAATACGGCGTGAAATTTGCTTGGCAGACGACTTTTTTGTTGTTGTTAACGAAATTTATTTTTCACTCATTCCATTTCATTGTGATTGTGATTGTAATTGTGATTCTGATTGTATTGCTTTTATTATTTCTTAACCTTCTCTGGGCTCAGAACACGAAAAACATAAACAATAAAAAAGCGCGGCGGCGACGACGCAGCAGAGCAGCAGCAGCAGCAGCAGCAACAGCAACGGAAAAAATGGCAGACTGTCTGACCGTTGGGTGCGAGCGAGATAGAAATTAAAATGGAGATTACTTGAAAGGCAGATTCACTTTTTTTTTATGTTGCTTTTTGCTTTTTTTGTTTGCTTTTTGCTTTTGTTTTGCCCAACACGATTACGAAAACGGAGAGTTGAGAGATTGCGAATTGAGCTTAATTCAATGGAGCTGAAGCTGCTGCCTTTTCTTGGTTGGGGTTGTTGTGTTTACACTTTTGAGCGCCGTTTAGGCGTCGCTTTGCCACTGCACTGGGAAGAACTTAACGGCAGCCTTACATAAGCTGCGCTTTTGGGAATCTCAATGGGTTTTTTTTTTCTTCTTGTATTTAAATTTATAATTTTGATAGTTGGTTTGACGTATCGCGTCTGCGTGCCGTTTTTGTGGCCGTCTACGGAAACTGGTCGGCGCACACTAAAGTTAACGTTCGCTGGGGCAGCGCTGCGCAGTCCAAAAAATATAGCGCACGATGATCGGGCCAGCAGCAGCAACAACAATAAAAGCTGACGACGGCGCAAGCGAGACAGACAGCAACAGCAACAACAACAACAGCCAGAGCAGAGCTTTGGCCCAAACCGTTGCCGTTGTGTTTGGTGTTGCTTAGGCCCAAAGCTAGTCGACGGCTTAAAGCCAAAGCCACATCCAAAGTTGCCTTGAAAGCTTCCAATGAAAGCGAAAACGAAAACGATAGCGACAACAAAAGCAAAAAAAAAACCACTTGCATTTTTCATAGTCAGCATGAGTTAGCTTTTGAGTGGAACTTTGAGTGGAAGTTTGAGCACATTTCGCACTGCCTCTCAATGTATCTCACACACTCTTCCTCTTTGTTTTTGCACTGTGGTGACTTACTCGACGCGTTGAATGACTTTTAGAGTGCAGTTATTGTTGCTGAAAAGCATTTGATTAATGTTGTAAAGATTTGTTTTAATTTATCTTCAGCTTGCAATCTTCGCAACAAAACATTACTCACATGCAAATTTCCAGCCACAAAACAGACATTGTTTAATTGGTGAGTTTATGAAAAGCAAAATTAATTCAAAATGTGTCATTAACAGCATTGACAGCACTGCACATTGTTAACAGGAAGCTGTTAAAGCCACAACATGTGTTTCCCTCGGGCGTGATTCGCCTAATTGCACTTAGCATCAAAACAGATTAGTAAGAACTTTAATAAATCATTTATTTTTACCATACCAATAGCACAATCTGTCAAAGAAACAAGGCTTACCCCGAACCGATTGAAGCCCAGGATCCTCATTGTCATTTACCATTTAACAGAACTTTAAGCCGGAATAGTTGGACAAGGAACTGCCAAACCGAGAACTAAACCCAATAAAACCCCCAAACAAGCCAGCTTTAAACCGAACCAGGCTTAGCCCGGAATACCTATTTTCTATTTACGACATAACGAAAACATACAACATTTTCCACCCATTTCTGTATAATGAAAAGAAACGGATTTAGCCGAAAAATAAACCCGTATTTATAATGTAAAAGGGGAAGAATATCTGCGAAATATGTGAATCAAATAGCAAATGAACTTTCTTGAAGATCCTAGGATATGAGCTTAAAACTGAAACTTCATCAACCAAATCTTTGACTTCCTCCCAGGCGGGTTGAATTGTCTAAAAAGTGAGAAAATGAGCCTGAATTTAGTCTTCTCGACCCGATTTTTTCCGATTTTCAGAAAATTATGAAACACCTCCCATGTGTATTTGAAAAACAGATCTAAAAATTAGTTTGGGGCCGATTGGTAAACATAGAAACAGTTCCATTCTATTGCAGACTTTTCACAATCGGTGGGAAATAGTTTGTTAGTTTTGCAGAACCTCACTTAGTAAATCACACAACTGCGTCGGGTCCATACCATATTTAATTGCTCAATTATTGATAATTTAAAATTTAACATAACATTAAAAATTCTTGTTCAACTTCCACAAATACGTCGAAGTTCAATGACAGCCATTGTCTCGGATTTTGAATTTGATTAGACGGCTATGGTCCATAACCTTTGCGTTTTCGACTAACCCGTATAATCAATACCCAATGCAAATGCTCACAAATGAATGCGAACAATCAAAGCGGCCCAATTAAAAGGTAATTGTTCCACATTGCGATAAGTGGGATGGCTGGTGGGGGCGTGCAGTACTGCGCGTGGATCCAGGCACAGTGAACCCTCGTGCACGTAAGACCAGCAGTCGTTCGACGTGTGGTCAACAGATCGACTGGGTGAAACGGCAATGAACTAATCAACCGAAGGGTATAAATATTGATGCGATGCTCTGACTCAACGTGGCTGACGTAGCGGCCGATCCATTATCAGTTGCCCATCCGCTGGAGACGCTGATCGACCCCAATTGCCATTTTGGCTTGAAGTCCGCTCTTATATAAACTTAGATACTTAGATTGATATCTTCATCGGATCTGTGGTGTCATTACACGTGTTGCTTCGAGCGCAGCATTTCAAGCGACATTTAGCCCCAGCTGCGATAGGCATCTATTAATGAGCTGTGAGATTTTCCTATAAACCCCCTTAACACTGCACTGCGGGAGCGGAAGGGGGGAGGGAGGGCAGGGGGGCTGCAACAGGTTTCTTTTCATGGGTCGCCAAATACTGCAGCTGGCGGCGCGTCGTTTTCGAAGTCGGAATCTCGTCGCTTGAACTCATTATTTTTATGTGAATTTCGTGTTAATTGCATTGCATTTGTTTACATTGTCTTAAATTTGTTGTGTTTATTGACACTTTTCAATGCTTTCTCACAGCCTGTCTTCTAAGGCGAAATGCCACAGCGCATTGGCATTACATTTAATTATTGTTTTTCTTCTAATCTCTCTCTCTCTCTCTCTTCACCGAGCCACTGCCCCACAAATTTAAAATTATTTGCTACGCTTTGTATTCTGCTTGATTTGTTCTTCATTAGTCTTGAAGCACAGAACCTCAAACAACCTAAATTCCACACTCTGCCTTTTATAATACTCAATTAAACTGGCCGCCACAAAAATACCAAGTTTTCTATCTATTTTAGATTCTCTCTCTCTATCAAATGCCTTTTGCCCCTGTATAATAAGCTTAAGCTTGTTGAGAATTACAATCATCGAGTAATGCATTAGCATGCTAAGTTAAACATTATCTTTATCAATGTTAAATCTTTTTGTGATCATATTTGAACTTTTGTAGAGTTAGACTTAATGAGGCCCAAACATGGGCCGGTGAAGAGATACTATTTTATATTTCATATATTTCTTCTACTTTCTGAAATGTTAAACATCTGCAGCTCCATGGTGCTCACATTGACAATGCTGCACGATGTAAAGTATCAGAAAAGTCCAACTTAGATTGTATTGCTGACTTGGAGAAAAAGTAATAAAAACAATATTTAATATTGTCTTTGCTCGGTCCAATTTTCTTAAGAAATATTTGTGAAAAATTCTTTTGAATAAAAAAAAACAATCTCTTCCTTATCGACTTAAAATACCAGAATTGTAGTTCTCAATTTCGATACGCAAAATCAGACAAATCGTCCACTGTGCATGGGGACGAATTTTCTGTCACATTTACACAGATGCTTGAAAATAAGTTTAGCAGCGGCTCTGATGAAAATCAACAAGTTGCATGCAACAGTTTTCCGTCGACGTCTGCAACGAATTTACACAAATCATTGTGAAAATGAGGGAAAATCAAAACAGTTTCATGCAACAGTTTGCCAACGAATTTCCAAGCTTGCGTGAGGAAATATTCCAGAACGGCGTCATAATATTAAGGTTAATCGCATAATTCATTTTTTGTTTTGAAATTCACTTAAAGTACAATAATATAACAGACAAAAAGATACCAAAGCTCGTAAATTCATAGAGTTATACAGAATTCTACATTACTAAAAATTGAAAAAAGAAATTGAAAATAGGATAAAAGACAGTGAAATGGAGTGAGAACTGTATGAGAATCGCATAGTAGGGCTGTTTTTAAAATGAACATAACATCTTAGCGTGCACTTACTACGCCGTACTTCCGGTCTCTCGGATTCTTAGTTGATGATCAGTCAGTCAGGCAAACAGTCAGGAAAAACAGATTTATATGAATTCATGTTCAAGATATTTCTAATTTCCAGCATCGATATGAGTTACAGATGTTGTAAAGCTTTTCTTCTCAGTGTAGAATGGGTAAAAGATAATGAAAAAAAGCATTCAGATTAAAAACATTGCAGGTAATTAAAATTTTAAAAATTAAAAAAAAAATTTAACATATTAACAAAAGGTTAGTTAATAATTTAACTGACTTCAGGCTCCCGATACTATCTTCGTTTTGTAAATAAATCAGTCTGTCAAACTTAGATTCTCACGTTTCAAATAGGTTGATGATGCGTTTATTTTGAATGTAGGTTAAATTTGAACATTCTTCCCGTTAAAAAATAATATTTATGTCGCCGATTAATAAGCCGCGTATTCCGTCCCACATTAATCCACGTCTTAGTCAAAGGTCAATGTCATTTTCCTGCTGCGACGAACACCGAAGATGAACCGGGCACCAATTTATCATCTCATAAGCATCATGCAATCGTTAATGGTAAATAGTCGTTTTATGAGGCGTCAAAATGCAGTTAAGCATGAAGAAAATGTAATCTATTAAAGTATCGCGAGGCAGAAAAACACAAAAGTGTTTGTCTGTGGCGAGGAGGTTTCATGTTTAAAGCTCATTCAGGTTTCTATAAAAAATGGAGAAACAAAGAAAATCAATAAGCATTTGCATAATTTTCAACACTTAACGCTGCCCGATTTGGGCTTGGATTTGAGATGGGAATTGAAAAAAAGAGCACAAAAAATAAAAATCAATAAAACAAATCCGCCAACCACATTTACGAAATTGTCAACGGCCACCAACTTGGGTCATTTCAATGATGTAATAAATATATAAACAACGACTAATCAGGTTTTCAACTTTAAACAAAATTGTAACATAAATGCACAAATGTAAATATGAATTTAAAACGAACTTAAATTATGGCCCAACTGAAGAAATGTGAATAAATTAAGATGCAAGCCAAATATCCAACCACACACAACAAAAAATGTTAATCAAAGTCTGCATAAAGCGACAACAAGTTGAAAATTGCAGCACTTTACAAAATATTGGACCGAAGTCGATTATATTATAAGCATTATTGCCGCTATTATGTCGGCTACCTGGTACCAGTCCCCATGCTCCAAGACCCACAGAGACCACAGACCGGAGACCACAGACCGGAGACCGGAGACCGGAGACGGCAAAGCCACTGTTTGGATTTTAGACTGGCCCATAAACTGGGTCTCTCTTTGCTTCTCACTCGTGCGGCTCCATGCCTGGCTCCATTTGTTTTCAAGCCAATCATCTATAAATATTCATAAGCAAGCACACAAGTCGCTCGCTCCGACTGGCTCCTGGCTTGCGAAAGCCAAACATGCTCAAGACTCTTGGTTAGTGCGTCCAGCCCATTGGATGAACAATTTTTGGATTTTTACTGCCGGCAGTGACAGCTTTTGGTGCCATTCGAAAAATAAGAATTGTGTTAAACACATATTTTTGTTAAATTAATAAAATTACAAGCAATATGTTCGAACAAAAGCTGACCTGACAGGGTCAACATGCGCTAATATCGCCACTTCCTGCCAATTGCAAATTCAAGTTTCAGCCATAAATGCATTTATTGTAAAAGCCGTGAATCATTTGGAGAGCAGGCGTAGCTGTCACTTGAGTAAAATCAATTTGTAAAGAAAGACATTTTTTGGGCAAAACTAAGCAAATGATTTCTCATGCTGAAAGCTTGATTAATTGATACACAACAATACAAAAGACTGAAGCAACGAACTTGCAACGAGCGCCCGTTACTGTTTTAATTCAGCTAAATGAGTTCAAAGGCAACGCTGGCCAAAAATACGTACAATTTAAATGCAATTAGCACACAATTAATCTTGATCAACATGAAGATCAATGCGGAGACGGCAAATACCATTTTGTAGATCAATAAGGATTTTAATAATAAGCAAATTATTAAAGAATTCCTCAACGCAATCGAATTTTTCTATAACAATGAAATGAATTTGTATAAATTAATCATCGATATATTTGGCTTCTATAACTTAGTCGCTTGTCCATAAACTTGAACAAGGCTAGAAAAAAATTGGAGATTTTTTCACATTTTCCTAAATCGTATTTAAGAATTCCTGAACCATTGAATGTTTAATACTGTGTACAGGGCCAAGTAGTATAATATTTTTGGGGATATTCTTGGAAAGCGAAATATAATATAAGTTATTCAGAATGATTTTTATCGATTGCGTGGAAACGGAGCGTGTTATTTCATGATATGAAAGGGGAGGAAGTTCTCTTCAAGTTTTCTATCCAACTCGCGTGTTCGAAGGGAATCTCTTGCCATTCAGACATGTGTTTGCCTGCATGTATTAAGTGCATGGGAATGACGCATTGACTTGTTTTGGATGCTAAGCGTAGCTGCGACTAAAGTCAATAACTTCAAAATGAAGTTCCTTAGCCTTTGGCTTGGCTTGTTGTTTTTGAGGCTTTGCTTCATTTGAATTTGGGTTAATCAGCGATAAAGCGCTCATCGACGTCGCAAAAACCGTGTGCGAAAATTATTTATTTACAAGCAGCAAATAATATAAATAATACATATTATTTGCAGGGAATATTGAGAGAGAACACAAAACAAACTTATTACAAATGGGCCTTTTGTCTTTAGCTGCTAATTGCTGCTCATTAATTTGCATGTGAAATGAATTGCCAACATTTATGCATTGTTAGGCCGATTTGTTGCTGCTTCTCCAAAGTGTTATTACTTCCTAGGCAATCGCTTTTCGACAAGGTACGAAACACACAACGCCTGTCAGCGCACTCAATAACACGAGATAGAAAATAACATTTAGCGGGATGCCGCTCAGTTATGGAGTTCAAGTTTTTGCAATTGACCCATTAATTCATTATGCATGCAAAGTTGGTAATTGAATTCGAATTTTTGCCTTTTACATTTGACATATGTACGTATACGTAATTATATGTTGGGCGATAGACGAACGTTCGTCGTATGCGTTTGAGCTTTTTATTTCCGTCAACATTTCAGTTATTAGACACAATTACAATTCATTTTCGTTTCAATTTCAATGGGCTCGCAGCGCGATTGGCTGGACATCGATTGGATAATGCGCTGAAAGGTCTTTGGTTGGCTTCAATAAGATCTCATGTGCCCAAGACTTGATGGCTTTTTAATGCCTGCCCAAATGTCATGACCGAGCATTTGGTCGAGGGTCGCGCATAGGTTAGAGGCTAGACCATGTGAATTGTTATACGAGACTCCCGCATTTTGAATAACCTTTAAAGCTCACGCCAAGCAATAATTTCAATAATTCTTAATTAGTCTCCCATTTTTTTCTTTTTCGCTTTTTTTTTTTATATTTATATTATTTTACAGACCTGGTTTCGTGACCCACAATTCAGAAGTTAATAAAACACGTGAACATCAATAAAATAATATAATATTGTAATACAAATCGGGAATGTAAAAAGTATTTTGATTCGAGTTCTCGTTAATGTCCACATTTCGTTCGGGTTCACAATTTATATGCAATTAGCAAATTAGTTTATTGCACCTGTCGTTGATTTCAATTACAATAATTCGATTTACACATTAATTTATATTTTAATTAAATTAAATTGTGGGATCGTTTGATCGTTTATGCTAACGAGACTCCGTCAGCGTGAAGAACACCTTCAGCGTGGCCCGCTCACGACGATCGAAACTGAACGTGGAATAGATCGCATAATCCCCGCCAGGAAGCGGCAGCAAGTCGAGCGCCTTGACTGGAAACCGAAAATGCTCCACGCGCAACTCAGACTGGAAATGAATTTTAGACTTTAGTTGGCAATCAAATAAAATGGATGCCAAAACTCACGGGCAGTGGGCACTTGTTGACGTTTGTGTGATTCGCGAAGCTATTGAACACGATATTGACAAAGGGATGGTTCCGCTTCTCCAGATACTCGCACACATCGCAGTGCCTCACATCGTAAAGGAAGGGCTTGTAGCCGCTGGCGCGTTTCAGCAGCTGTATTCGCATCTGCAGAAAGTGAAACCCAAATAACAAGTAAACAGTTATTCTGCATAATAACCAAACTAACAAATATCCTGAAAAACAAAAAATTTATCCATGCTAGAACCTACTTTTCGACCGATCGTTCCTATGGCATCAATATGATATAGTGATCCGATGTAAATAAGATTTTGCAAAAATGTAGGGCACATAGTGAAACTTATAAATGGCAAGTTTGGTCAAGATATCTTGAGAAACAAAAAAGTTTTCCATATAACAAATTTATTTTGGACCGATCGTTCCTATGGCAGCTATGTGAAATAGTAGTCCGATGTTGATAGGATTTTGCAAATATGTGAGGAGAATCGTAAATCTAATAAATGCCGAGTTTGATCAAGATATCTTAATAAACAAAAAAGTTGTTCATACAAGAACCTACTTTTCGACAGATCGTTTCAATGGCAGCTGTAGATATAGATAAAAAAGAGAAACAAAAATGTTTTCAAACAAACTTTATATTGTATCGATCGTTTCTATGTCAGCTAACTGATACAGTGATCGGTGCCAATTTGCCCGGCTCCCACATATATACTGATATATACTGATATATACTGATATATACTGATATATACTGATATATACTGCCTGCATCAGAAAAACACGCCTCTGCAAAGTATCGGGACGATAGGAAGATATGAGAGACTTGATTGCCTAGAAACAGGCATACGGACAGCCGCACATAGCTATATCGACTCGGCTGTTGATTTTGATCAAGAATATATACACGGATATGTATCATCAAATGTATTACCCCCTAAAACCAAGAAAGGTCGGGCTTCACCGAAGCATTAATACAAAAGCTTTTATACAAAAGCTCTTTTCCCGATCAATTGTTCCTATGGAAACCATATCAAATATATGCATGGATAGAGCCGCATCGATGGACCTTCAACTTATTCTCAAATATACATATACATATACTACGGCTAGAGCCGTAGAGTTCAAGATTGTACGAGTACATTTAAATTTCCACAGAAGAGGAAATGGCTGAACAATTTCTGTCTAGGAAAAGTTACTTCAAAATAACTTTAAGACTGAAAGGTTTATAAACATAGGAATATGTGTGCTTAAATAAATTTCTAGGTAATCTACAAAAATTTCTTATATTAATCATATTAATTTCTAGTTATAGAAATAGGCTTATATTTGAAGTAGACTCCAATGCGATTACCAAAAAATAGAATGAGGTGAAATTGACAGTTTTGGGATAAGTCAGAGAGGGGGCAGTGTCAGGCACAAAAACAATACGTTTTGAACTTCCTTTCATATTTATATATAGTTTGACAACGAAATCATCTAGATATGTGTTTTTTTGGCTTCATCACGCGTTTCCTGGTGATCATCTTTGGCATTTTGGTGCCGGCACGCTACACGCACAAAGCGCTGGGCGTGGAAGAGTTGAATGCCTGGGGCAAGTACTGGGTTGTCTATGCATGGCTTGTTTGCATGGAGGTAGCTGGAGACACTCTCTTCAATTGGCTGCCATTGTATGCGGAGTCGAAGCTGCTGATCGTGCTTTGGTTGGTCATCTCGGCTCCCCAGGCCAGCGTCTGGGTGTTCGACACGATTCTGAATCCGCTTTTTGGGCGCTACATGCCGCGTATTGATGATATTCTGCTGCACGGCAAGCGGCATCTACTGAGCGATGCCCTCAGCTGCTCTTTGCAACTGTTCAGTCGCAGTATGGACACAATAGCTCCCAAAATCTCGCTAATTTGGAAAAAGGCTAGCGAGACGCGAGCAACCATTTCCATTGGAGTGGACACAGCCACCGAGGCCAGCAATCCTCCCTTTCATGAAGCGGAAACCGTGAACAATACTAATACAAATGTGTATTTTGATCCAAGCATCGACGACGAATCGCTTGATGTGGCGAGCCCTCATACCTCATATTCCAATACGTTTCTGCCGGAGCAAAGAAATAAGTTGTCGAAGCTTTCGCTGCCAGACCTAGCCAGGAAGGTAAACGACAAGCCAAATCGGCCTTTAAACAGTCGCCCCATAATGAAGCCATTTGTATACAACATGCCCGTCGAGGATCTCACCCTAAGTGAGGACCCTCTTTTGGATATGGAGGATCTGCTGAAAAGCGAGCGCATCGGCTCTGAGCTGCATCGTCGTCCGATATCCATGCTGAAAGATCATCGTCGTCACTATCAATAAGTTTCGCAACATAGCACTATCTGTATTTCAATAAATTCACTGTTAAGCGACTGTTAACTCCGCTGTTAGGCAGCCAAGTTATCAAAGCCTGCCAATACGTTAACATGACGTCATTTGCAGAGTCTCAAAACTCTATTCGGACGCACGGTTATCGACTAAATAAATCATTTCAATCTAAGCAATATTTTTTTCAATTAAAGTTGATTAAGAATTCTTTCGTCACGATTAGAAAATTCTTTAATATAAATCCTAAATAAGTTGCCTTTAGGAATTTATATTCGATAATTGATGGACTTGAACTTTTCCTCGTAAAATTTGAAGAAATCGACCTGACCCCCGGGGAAAGCCGGGTATTACGCGCTAATTTACATATGTTCAAAACTGCGCAATTTAGATATCTCAAAATAAAAAAAAAATACTGGATTTACTGATACAACATTTTAATAGCTTTGTGAGCCTTCAGCATTTATATAACTGGAATTATTATAAAATTTTGTGAATATCTATATTGAATAAATAGGTTTTTGAGTGCAAATGATGGATGGCTATATTAAAAGTTGATGTTAAGAATAACACACAAAAAGGATTTGCAGATAAATACAAATAAAAATTAATCTAATTTAATAAGCTTTAATAATACAACTTCAAATAAATGCCTATAATTGAGATATTTGCCCAGATAAAGAACTTATATACTTTGCGGAAAATCCACGTGAATTTCGTGTTAATGCGTGTTCTGTTTACGCGCGTATAAATATTTACTGTAGGTTAATCGATTTCAAATGTTATTTTGACAATTATATGATGAAGAGATCGCTCAAGTCAAGCGTGTATTGGGAAACTCACCGCAACTGGGCTTTTGGGAAATCGTATGATCTTTACTTGTAAACTCATTTCAGCCACGTCGCGCTTAACCGCGTACAGGCGACAGACGGCAAACAGGGTGAAGTTCGCGTCCTGGCTGACGCACTGCACATTTGTGAACTTGGCCAACCCGCTGATCTGAGAAGGGTGCACATTAATGGACAACTATGGATGACTATGGTTAACGCTTGCACTTGCCTGCACAATATTTCCGAGCAGTGCCAGCTGCACCATTAGCCCGAGCAGATCCATTTACAAAACAGATTCTCTGTTCTCAATTATTATAAATTACAAAATTCACTGCCTTGTCTAGATTTTTTTTAGACGTGGTCGAGCGCAAAACAAAACGCGTGCAAGCTGGCCAACAGACTTTTGGCCAATTATTTGTATTTCAAAATATTTTTTGTTCATTGCTGATAAAAATATAAATTGATCAGCAATTGGCTGTACCGTCGCAATTATTTAGCAATTATATGGAAATTTGGGAGTTTAATGAAAAGACAAATTTTAGACCAAGCCTTTTGCTGGTCTGTTTATAACAGTTATCTTACAGTTAAGCGCATGTTTAGGTGTATGTGTGTGTGTGACTGTGAGTGTGTGTGTGTGGTGTTAATGGAAATGTTTTTATCTAATCGCTGGCATCATCCTCATCATCATTACTTTCGTTGGTCTCCTCCTCCGTGGCCTCCGCTTCGCTTTCGCTTTGCTTGGCCTTTTTGTTGGACGTTGGCTCGACTGTCTTGCTCTTCTTTTTGGCTGGCTCACTGTTGGTCTTTTTGGCCTCCTCGGAGCTGGTGGAATCATCTTCGGATATGTATTCCTTGCTCTTAAAACCACTGCCCGAGGTATTTGCCTTTTTCGTGGGTGAGGGCTCCGAGATGCGTTTCTTAGCCGGTTTGCTGCTGGGGCTCTCCTCATCGTCGCTGCCGGCGCCGGCGCCTGGTTTGTAATTGCGCATCTCGTCCTGATAGCGTTGCCTGTCCTTGGCAGCTATCTCCTCCCACTTGGATTTATCCTTAAGCTCCTTCCACATCTCACCGCCCTTCTTAGCTATTTCTGTCACCTTGATTCCCGGATTATCGCGCTTAATCTGCTCACGCGTATCGTTTAGCCACAACATAAAAGCTGTTGTGGCACGCTTCGGCTTGTTGGTATCCTTCTTCTTGGTGGTCTTTTTCTAAAGGTTGAGCACAAGAATTAGTTAGACTTAAGTTTAATACGATTTAAATATATGCTTACTGTGCGCTCCTTTTCTTTTTGTTTCTTCTCTTTTTTCTCCTTTTTGTCGCGCTTCTTCTCCTTGTGCTTCTTTTTGGACGCTGCATCGCTGTCGCCTCCGCCACCACCTCCGCTAGCATCGCTGTCTTCATCTGAGTCGCTCTGCACGTTGCTATCGTACTCCTCGGCCACATCCGATTCGTTTTCGTTGGGCTTAAAGTCCTCGTCGGTGGACTCCTCGTCGGAATCGTCACCGTCATCGTCCTCCTCCTCCTTTTCACGCGCCTCCGCCTTGAGTCGTGCCAGATAGGCATCCGGCTCGTTTTCATTGTCTGAGTCACCAAAGTCGACATCCTTGTAGCCGGTCTTGTCCTTGCCCATGTTGCTCACATGCAGCTTCTTCTGTGTGATAAAGTCAAACAGCTTGGCGTACTCCTCCTTCTCGATGGAGGAGAAAATGTGCACGGTGCCATTCTTAAGTGTGACCTCAAAATCAAAGGAGCGCGTGGAGCCGCCGCTGCGGGCAAAGTTCACTGAGCTGATCTCTTCGAAGCGTATGTGCAGAGGTGGCTTGTGAATGTAGATAAACCCGCGCTCCAGCGGATACAAATAGCCGGCAGCGGCCTTGAACGAGCAACCAACTGCAGCTGTGCCAGAATGGCCAATAAAATTGCCCGGGCCTGTTATCTTGCGTCCAATCAGAACCTTCATCACCTTGCCCATGACCTCATAAACCGGCCCAGACAGCTCCTTCTCCAGCTTGCCCTCATACTTGTCGCGCAACTCAGCCTCGCTGAACGGCAGCTCAATGGTGGTCTCCTCATCGGGCGCAAACAATAGCACCAGGTAGTGATACCGCGTCTGACCCTGCTTTATGGGCGGATCCAGCGAGAGCACAAAAAACATTTGACGGCTATCCTTATGCGGGAGCATGAACAAGCGCAACACCGAGTCCATGGGTATTTTGTAGTCGAATGTCTTGCCGTGCAGCTGGAAAAAGGTCGAGAAGATTTTGATATCGTATCGACCACGCGGCGTCAGAATGTGTATCTCGCGGAATATGGCAATGGACTCGCCAGACGCCGATATGACCGACGCCTTGTTCATAACATTCTGATGGAATTTTTCGACTGGATCCTCATCAGCAGACTCGACAGCTGGTATATGAAAGCGCATTTCCAGCAAACCCACGGGCGCATCATCGTTCTGATGGAACTCCAGTGTCACCTCGTTCTTGCCCGTGACGCATTGCGAGACATGCGACAAGGGTACCTCAAAAATGGTCTTTGTATCCTTGTCGAAGCTGAGCACTGAGCCCATGAAGCGTGCTGTGCCCCAGTTCCAGCCCTTGACGCACATTTCCTTCTCCACCATTTCCTGCGAATAGGCCTCTTTGATGTACTTGCCCAGCTTTTCATGTTCGCTATCGCGAAATCCACTAAACCGATGCAGCGCTCCGCTCTTGGTAAAGATGCGTAGACCCCATGTTCCCACGAACTTTTGGGAATTGATGAGATCAATATCGTCGGCGGCAATCTGCTCTACCTTGCCCGTCTTGTTGTTTTTAAAGATTATGTTCTGTTCGGTGAGCTTCAGGCGTCCAGACGACTAAGGCCAATAAATCCATTAATTAATAATGCATTAGGTAGCAAAGGGGAAGGGAAAACAGATGTCAGACAAATGTTGCTGTCAATTCGTGTATCAGACTCACCAAAACGCCGCGCACTTCGGCGTTGATGTCATTGTACTCCAAAGCGTCCACCATTTTCAATGTGCCCTGCACTTAATAATAAACCAATAGACTGTCAATTACACCACTCTGCGTAACTTATAAAACTAAAAAGACGCAAAAAATTCCACACGAGAGAAACGCCAAGAGCCGACTGCGCGCCCAATTTTAGGTTAGATGCTAGAGGTGAGATTTTTTTCAGAAAGTTGCAACTTGTCACGAGTATTTTAAGGTATCGCCTTACAGCTGTGCGTAAGTTGTACACTTTAAATAATAAATAAATAAATAGCAGTAATATGAAATATCAAGTAGAAATATATGCGTACGTGCATATTGCTACATCCATAATGTTCAATGCACTCAAAATAAATAAATAACATATATAAAAATTAAACTTTTAATTACTACCACAGCAGTCATTATTATTATAAATTAAAAAACCCAGTCGCAGTATTATAAATATCGATATGTATTCAAATATCGATATATCGATAGCTGAGAAGTGGATGGCAGCCTAAAAAAAATCCCAACCTTAGCGCGAGTAAAAACAATAAATAGCAAATTAGTTTTTTTTTTAAGCCGCATAAAGATAAGCTGTCCGTAGAATGCAGCGCGGAAAGATTTCGTTTGGCAAAATACAGCTAAACGTTAGCAAGACGCCTGCGGAGTCCAATGAACCCGCCCAAGATGCCGGCGGCTTCAAGAAAATGGACAAGCAACAGATGATACGTCAAATTGAAGATGTAGCCGAGGATCTGGAAAGTCAACACCTTAAAGATGTGATGGGTATAAGCGGGTTTGGCCGCAAGGCCGCCAAAGTGTTTGACATCAGTGAGCAGATCGCTAAGGCGCGCACGTTTGCTCCACCTGTCCAGGAACAAGAGGCAAAGGAGGAGGACGAGGATGTTATAGGCCCGTTGCCACCAGCTGCGGACACGGGAAACCAGCAGCAGCCTGATACAAGCACTAAAAAGGAAACCAACGACAAGGAGGATCAGGAAGATGATGAAGATGAAAACGAGGATGATTCCGATGAGGATGAGGAAACCTTATCGCGCCGCATACCTTACACGCACGAGGTGCAAATGCAGCACGGATCACGGGCAGTCTTAGCCCTTGCTGGGGATCCATCCGGCGCACGAATTGTGTCGGGCTCCATAGATTACGATATGTGCTTTTGGGACTTTGCCGGCATGGATTCAGCTATGCGCAGCTTTCGTCAGCTGCAGCCGTGCGAAAATCATCCCATACGCAGCCTTCAATACTCTGTCACAGGCGACATGATCCTGGTTATCTCGGGCAACGCCCAGGCCAAGGTGCTGGATCGAGACGGCTTCGAGAAGCTGGAATGCTGCAAGGGGGATCAATACATAAGCGACATGACGCGCACCAAGGGCCACGTTGCGCAACTCACATCTGGCTGCTGGCATCCATTTAACAGGGAACAATTCCTGACCGCAGCGCTAGACGGCACACTGCGCATCTGGCAGGGGCTACGAGCCAAGGAGCAGCTGCAGGTGATCAAGACCCGAGCTCAGGGCGGTCTGAGAACCAATGCCTCCGCCTGTAACTACAATCGGGATGCGACATTAATAGCTGCCGGCTGCGTGGATGGCTCCATACAGACCTGGGATACGCGAAAGATGTTTGTGAATACCACACACTGTGTGCGGACGGCGCACCAAAAGGGCTCGGAGATTACATCCATTGTGTTCTCATACATGGGCCAGCAGCTGGCCACGCGTTCTAATGACGAGACCATGAAGCTCTGGGACTTAAGGAATTTCAAGGATCCACTGCACACATGGTCGAATCTTTATTCACGTTACGACACAACCGACTGCTGCTTCAGTCCGGATGATCGCATGCTGGTCACAGGCGAGTCCCTGCCCAAGGGCCAAAAAGAGGCCCATCTTTATTTTTATAGCACGCAAAGCTTCGAGCAGGTGCAGCGCATACCCGTAGCTGAGTCGCATGTCATCAAGACGTTGTGGCATCCGAAGCTGAACCAACTTTTTGTCAGCTGCGGCAATGGGATCATCAAATGCTTCTACGATGAGCAGCGCAGCATACGCGGCGCCAAGCTGTGCGTGGTGAAGATCCATCGCAAGAGGCAACAGATGGAAATGGTGGGCGTGTCCCAGATCATAACTCCACATGCCCTGCCACTGTTTCGGCAGGAGAAGACGCGTTCTTCGCGCAAAAGGATGGAAAAAGCACGCATGGATCCGGTCAAGTCCAAGCGACCGGATTTGCCAATTACCAGCGGCCAGGGCGGACGTGTCGCCAGCTCTGGCGGCACTCTCTCCTCCTATGTCATACGCAATCTTGGCCTGAGCAAACGCGTCGACGATGATCAGGATCCACGAGAGGCCATACTTAAGTATGCCAAAGATGCGGCAGAGAATCCATATTGGATTGCGCCCGCCTACAAGCAAACTCAACCGAAGGCCATATTCTCCGAGAAGCTGCCCGCCTCCGATACAGCACCGGCGGCCAAGAAGCCCAAAACGGACACAGATGGTACATAGTTTAATTCATATTTTTTAAGTACAAACTCAAATAAATGCAAAATGTAGTATCTATTCTTAACTCTCTGTCAAAAAGCATACTTGTTTTCTTCGGTTGCAACCTTCCTTGGCAAACCAAAACGACGAACAAAAATTCTTATATTTTTGTAGTTAATAACTCAGTATAGTATACATAGATTCCAAAAAGCAATATCTTCCTTGACCTTTGTCCATTCTAGCTTTTAACTAGCGACATCTTATTTGACCCATGCTTAATGCAATAAGATTTGCAAGTATAGGGGCAAACTTTAAAAGTAATTGAAGTTTACCATAGATTTCAAATTGTCTTTCTGTGATCTCCATAAAAATAAGCTTACAGCTAGAGATGGGCACGGACCGTGCTTTTCCCCGTGTCACGACTTTTTCACTATCTGCGAGTTTGCGCTCAAAACTATGCAACATTTTATGGCATACATTTTAAACAAACATTTAACTTATATCTATTTCAAGATTCTTAATTGCTTATTATGTGAACAGAAATAAAGAAATGGTTAGTATTAGAACTTTAAGCATTGCTCTATAGAAAATTAAATAAATCCCGACTAGGGGATACCCTGAACCCTCTTCTTCCAACACCAAATGCAGATATACATATATACTATTCTAGGAGCTACATGTCAAGCTTGGTGACTCTAGCTCCTATTATTAACCAAAATTGCGCAAAAAACAGGATTTTTATATAGATTTTTATCGATTACTTGGAAACGGAGTAAGTTATCGATTTTCGGGAAAAAACTCGATCTGCGTAGGCACTAGGAGAAACTACATTATATTTCAAGTCTCTAGCTCATATAGGTTCTGAGATCCTTGCGTTCATACATACGTACAGACAGACGGACGAACGGACAGACAGACGGACTGACAAACAGTCGGACATGGCTAGATCGACTCGACTGTTGATGCTGATCAAGAATATATATTTATGGGGTCGGAGATGCTTTCTTCTGTCTGTTACATACATTTGCACAAATACAATATACCCTTTTAACCATTTTTAATGGGATCAGGGTATAATGATTGTTAGGAAATGCTGGGCCGTGCTTTTCTTTTTCCAGGGCATGCTTGAAAAACTTAGATTCATATTCTAGTTGGGTTGTCCCATCAAAAAAAAGGCCGCTGCAATTTCTGTAAAAATTCAAACTATTTTTTCTATTCACTCAGTTTAAACTTTTATTAAACATACATATTACATGAGTTCTTGAATTTATTGGTTGATTTAAATTTTGTTTATTTATTTATGCGATTCCAAATGTATGTGTTTATGCATTTATTTAATGGGATGCGCTTCGTGTATAATACTTGTACATTTATGCATGTATGTGTATATATTTATAGGTATATAGAGCGATTGGTTAAATTGTAGCTCATCAACATAACTTAAGTGCACGTGTGCATAATTATTTGAAATTATGCAATAATTTGTTTATAAATACGCCAAAGATTCGTAGATTCATAAATGTGCTGTACATAAGAGCTAAGAGCATAATAATAATAATTTGAAAAAGTCCTTGAAACATATCCATTGAATATTATTAACAATATCTAATACAAGTTGAATCCGTTAACGATAAGTAATTAATATAGTTTTTTGCTTAGTTATGTATAGGTATGTATATATGTATATAGAGTAATTGTTTACATATTAATATCAAGTAAATAGAACCAGCCCGGTTAAATCAAAATCTATATCTTAGGTACATTCCTGCATATTTAACTAGACACCATTTTCGTATTTCCTTCTCTTTTTTTTTTTTTTTTTTGTTCTTTTTTTTTGCAATTTATTATAGACATGTATTTCAAAATAGCCATTCATAATCGTATACATACAAATATGTATGGTATACACATATGCCATGTACTTGTACATTAGAGCATCTGTTAAATTAACATAGTCAACAGTTGATTGTAATGAGGCGGATTTTTATAATATCATTCGTTACAGCATTTGTTTCCACTCTAGATTTTCCATCTTTTTTTAAGTTCTTTACTCATTTTTTTATTTTATATTTTTTTTTTTTAGCTCAAATATAGTATTTGATTCAACTACATACGTATTTAAATTGTAGCATATCATCTTTGCTTGTAGAAATTTCTTTTATGTTAAACTGAGAAATTCAATATAAAAGCGACCTAAACGAGAAACCCAACTTACAGTTTTACGAAATATTTTTAAAAAAAATTTCAATAAATATTAAAAAAAATAATAAAAATCATTTTGAAGCTATTAAAGTTTCCCAAATAAGGATAACAAAATATATATCTAATTAAATTAACCTCAAATTGAATCATCTTCCACGTTGTGTCTTGTAAATTAATATTATTTCTTAGATTGATATTTCATTCAATTGGTAAATCTTTTTGTCTACACTTGCTTTCTGTTCTTCTCTATTATAGGTACTTTATGTGTGATTTCCATTTAGTTGTGATTTTCCTGTGCTTCATGGAGTGTGTGCCATTCATTTTCATTGGTTCCTCTAGGACTATGTGCTGTGGCTCTAATGATCCTTCAAATATCTCTGATATGATTGCGATGCAAATTATATATAAACTGCTTATGAATATTATAGATTAGGCCAATAATTTATGTGCTAAGCAAAATTCGTTTGAATTGCTTTCAATAAAATAAACAAAATCTTGTAATTTGTCTAACTTTGATCTAAATAAGCTATCAAAACACTTATGTAAATAGCTGTAACTAATGGCAACGGTAAACAGTTAATAAATAAATAGTATTCACTTGTAATTAGTTTAATTAGCCCTATGAAAGCAAATGTATTGCTTTATGTATATGAAGCTCCAATATAAAATATATTTATCATTTATCTTTTGGTTTATGTTATTTGTTTATATGGCATATTTGTTTATGTATAACCACCAAAACCCATAGTAAAGCAATGTATCTGGCAATTAATATTGCAGGCCAATGTCCAAGATATGTTTTCGGTTATATATTGTTTATTCTGTGCTGCTGTCCATGACTATGTGGTGTATGTATGTATGTATTTCCGTTTATACCCTATACCCATCGAAAGTAAAGGGTCTTATGATTTTGTGCAGATGCATGCAACAGGCAGACCCCATAAATTATATACATATTTGTAATTATATATATTTATAAGTCCGATTTGATCTCAAATTCTGGAGACGAACTTTGAAACGTAGGTCTTCCTATTGCCCACGCCGATCGATTTTATTGTATTGGTATTGATTTTTGGTATATTCCACACTTCAGCCGTGAAAATATTATAAAGATCGGACAGTTAGCACAGAAGTTATTGAGAAATCATTTACCATGGTGCGGGGCTAAAAGTAGGATTTAATTATAATAATAAAAGGAAGCTCGTATATTTCCAACGGCATCTCGATGCTGGGTACAGGGTATCTACTAGTCAGTCACTCCCAACTAGAGCACTCTTTCTTGTTCTATGACGGTGTTTTATATGCGAGGACTGTTTGTAAACGGGGGGGAAGTCACAGGGGTTTACTGTGCAAACGGATTGTGTGGACTGGCACCGGGTATGTCCAGGTTACCGCCCGTGGTCTGATAGGTGCCATAGGGTCCTCCATTTGGATTCATTTCGTTCAATCGCGTGTTGGAGAGAGCCCGTGGTATGGGATTGCTGGGCACGCCATGTGGAGCCAAATGGGAAGTTTCTTCGGCCACCTGTGAATCGAAGAAACAGTTAAGCATGTGCCCAAAAATGATATTGTCCCTATTCGACCATATAGGTTATACCTTAGACTGATTCACTTATGGATGGTGACACTGTATAGATATAATTTACCTGATGGGGATCTTCGGTGACGGGTATATCCGATATGAAGCCCTGCTCCTTGCGGTAGAAGTTGATGAAGATGAACAGGCCGAGCACGAAGAGACAAGCGATACCATACCAACGGAAGGTAGCAGTAGTACCGTAGTAGGTGACAAACATACCACCAATGATGGCACCGCAGCCGCGACCTAAGCCATGATGGATGCCCTGGAGCACGCCCTGCGACGAGGCGCGCAGATGCTTGGGCGTGTTGTGGGCAATGTAGGAGCACGAGGCGGCCCAAACGGCGGCGTGTGTGATGCCCTGCATCAGCTCGAAGGGTAACACCATCCATGGATTGGTCAAATACGAGATGTAGAGAAAGCGCAATACATTGCCAATCAGGCCCAGGCAGAGCACCTTTACGTGCCCAATCTGGGTGATCAGGCGAAAGCTAAAGAAGTAGGCAAAGATCTCGGAAACGTGATTGATGACGGAAGCGACGCCGAAAAGCGTGGGCGTGCCGCCATAGTCTTGCAAATGCCAGAACAGAAAGGTGAAGATCAGGCCAATGCCGAAGCCCATAAACCAGGCGACAAACAGAAACGAGGCGGTCTTAAGATCCTTAAAGTGTGTTAGCACCGTCACCCACTCGGGCAGCTCCTTGGCCGTCTGTGCAAACACCTTGGACTCGGCCCCAATATGCGGCTGCGGCTGATGGCCTGCAGCAATGAAGCTGCTGACGCCGCCAGCGCAGGCACCTGAAGCGGCGCTGCCACTACCCACTGCCAGTGATGGTAAATTGAGCTGGGCGGCCAGCTGGTTCATCGACTCCTCCTCGGCCTTTTTGTTGGGATCCACGAACTGGGCCGAGGCCTGCTGCTGGCTCTCATCGATGGGCTCGTACTTGAAGGTGATCTTCGAGGCCGAGATAATGGCGCAGGTCATCAGCACCGAGAAAATTGAAAAGCAAATATTATAGTTCTTCTCCTTGTTGCCGGCGCCGCATGGATGATTCGAGAACGAGGTGGAGTGATCCAGGGCAATGCCCACCAAAAACATTGAAATTCCCCAGCCAAGCGAGCCGAACATGCGCTGATGTCCATACTTATCCGCATCCTCGCCGAGAAGCGTTATGACCGCCGAGTCGGCCAATGTTATGGCCGGAGCACTAAAGAACTCACCAATCAGGATGACCAACAGCAGCAGAAAGAATGCTTTCTGAATGTCCTGCAATCAGTACAATACGGAGTGTCACTCAGCAGGCTCTTAACTCCACACAAGCTCTCAACTCGAATACTTACTGGCGTGCGGTACACCATGGAGCTGAAGATGGGCGTCACATAATCCCGATGGTGCTTGTCATCGTAGTTGCTCACGAAGTTGATGTGCACCGGCGAAATGCCTGCATCGATGCGTGGCAGCAGCAGCGATCTCTTGTGTCTGCTGTGCCCTGACTCCGACTCCGACTGGTCGATGGCCTCGTCGGCCAGCATATCGTCATCGTAGTCGGCCTGCTCGTGCTCCAGCTGGCTAGTCGGTTCGTACATGGCTGAGGTGTCGCGCTTGGAGCGCGTGTAGGTGAGCACAAAGTCGGTGGCATTGCGGCGCTCGATGCAGTTGACGGCCTCCGGGCGTATGAAGCTCAACGGTATGGTGAAGAGCACCCAGCAGGCGAGAGAGGCGAGCAGCAGCTTTTTGCCCTGCCGGCAGCGATCCGCGTAGGAGCCCCAGAATGGTGCCGAGAGGAACTCGACGAAGGGCCGCATGCCAACCAGTATGCCGCACTGGCCGGGATTCATGCCCATTTGCTTGAAGTAGACGCCCATCAGCGGAAACAGCGAGCCGAACGCCGCATAGAAGAAAAAGTAAAAGCTCTTCACCGGTATCAGCTCCTGCTCCGTGCCGCCAAAGAACATTTCCAAGACTCCCGAAGCGCCGCGCACTTTGTGCGTTGAATCCTTTGCCTCCGGATATCTGTGAAGCAAATGTCATCTCCGCTTGACACCGACTATTGAAAGCTACTTACAAATTGGGATCCACTTCGCCGCTGGCCTCAACGTCGACGCGCGGTCTGGCGCCCGGTGGTCCATAGCCAGGGGCCTGCTGCTGCTGACCAAAGCCGATGCCCGCTCCTCCGCCCTGATCATAGCCAGCCGTTGGCTGCTCCTCGTAGCCATAGCCCATGCTCGACTGCTGTGGCTGAACGTAGCCGGGCGTACCAAATGGATTGGCCGCTCCACCACCACCCCCACCACCGACCGCAGCATTATAGGGATTCATTTGTAGGCGCACTCAACCCTGACAGTGTCTGTGTGCTATTAGGCCCGCTTCCTGTTTCCTGACACTTCCTGCCCTGCAGCTCTTTTGTTTCAACTGTGCTTTTGTGCGTTGCTGCGCTTCACGACTACAGCATCATCCTTGTTATTTTCCTTTAGCAGCTGTTTACGAAGACAAAGGGCCAATTAGTGCTAAACGCTTTGTAAATGCTCGCCCACTTTGTAGGGGGCGTGCAGCTGGGCGAGTCCGGCAGCAGTTATGCTCGATTTAGGATCAAACAACATTTATGAACATCGCTCATCCAACCAAGTAAATACTTTCGAATATAATACTCTGTATACACCAAGGCTCAAACCGGTTTTAAACACTTTGAACTCGGAATTGCACACTATAATGAACCATGAACCGAACTGAAAGAATGGAACTCAATGAACTGCTGAACCTAAGCCTGAACCGAACTATATTCTACGGTTGCAAGATATTATTGCGAATCTTCAAAGAACACACAAAGATCACAATCACGAAACCACATATGACAAAATTAACTAACAAATAAAAATTTGCCAATAAAATAAACATATTAACATAATTTTCAAAGTAAAGTCTGTGTACACGACTGTGGAAAATCGGGAGAACGAGGCATTGGTTTGAATCGTGAGCAGAACCAACGAACCCGATCCAACTTACAACTAGAATGGAATCTTTTGGGTCCTTCAGATCTCTCTAAGCAAATACCTAAACTATTGGGCTCTGGGAAAAGCGGGAGCAATTAATCGCTTACCTATCACATGTTTAGACTTTTCACCTGTTGCATTAGTGTATATAGCTATGAACATAGGACTAAACTAACCAAGATTACCGCAAAAATGACTGAGACTAAACAAACCCAGTTAATGGCCAGAACACAGGATCGACATATAGTTTCCTTCTTAGATATATCAAAGGACACATGAATCCCTATCTTACAGAGGCAGGCTAATGCATTTCCCTACAAACACGCATTTCATAATAAATGACAAAAAGCGGATGACACAATAAAAAACTGATTGAGCGGCTGAGCTGTTGAATGCTGCAGGGAGAGGGCACCAGAGGGCGCTCAGCACTGCTTGAGTGAGTTAGTTGCATTAGCTTTGAGCTTTGAGCGTCGCGTCGCGTCGCGTCGAGTTCAACTGAGCGAATGAGTGAATTTTGGTGAGTTTTGTGCCTTGCAGCTTTTTTTTTCTTTATCACACATACGCACAGTTGGCACGTTCTAAATGTAGGTAAGTGGGTTTGTCTACCATAGCATCCACACATGTATGCGTGCTTGTGTATGTGTGTGTATACACGTATGCATGTATATAGAGCATAGACTTGTTGTTGTTTTTTTTTTCTTTCAAATAAATATCTGCTTATATTTTAAGGGAGGATGTGTAATGTTATTAGATAAAATAAAGGCAAAAATATTTTTGAATTCACTATTGTTTTTGCCTAAACATATGCTGGAACATGAATGTATATACTACGATATATCTGTAGTAGGAATAATAAAATACGTGTAAAAAGCAAAAAAAAAGTAGTCCTTGAATTACACAACGATTTTAATGCGAAGCACTTTAAATAGATAGTCCACTTGGCAGAGCTGCTCCATGCCATAGTCCTACGCATGCATATGTATGTGCATGTACATATATGTATATGCATATGTATGTGGTCTATATACACGGATAACTTGTGCACCATTTTGAAGGCCAGCATTTTAAAGACACCAACGAAAAATTGTATAGCACAAATCACGTTCGCCCAAAAATATATCAGATTTTCTTTGGGGATTTCTTGAAGTTATTTGAAATTTAGAGCTATTGACGCACCAATATTGTTAGCACATTTATTTGGAATTTTCACGGTAATGGCTCAAGGCAAGTGTTACGTGCGTAATCGATAAGCAAAGTTTTTCTACAGACAAGTCGCGTCTTGCCTCTATACGCGCATTTGACAATTTTTATCCAGCGCACAACATATTTCAAGAGCCAAAAACGCTCAAGAACGAGGAAAAGCGGAAAACGGAAAAGCTCGCTCAAGCGCGTTTCGTGTGCTAAACCTAATGAGATTTGACACCGCTGACAGACGACATAAGCAGCGCGCCGGTTAAGAGAGGGCCCCGGCACCCAAGAGAGAACTCGAAAGCTGGCAGCTTGGCGCCAGTTATTTGTGGCACTTAAAACATATTCGAGGCGACTCGAATTGTTATTAGAATTGAAAACATACATAAATTAAGTGAGGAAAGCAAGTTAATTTCAAAAACTTGATTGAATAGTTTCATTGAAAACAATAGCTATAATTAATGAATATGATACTTGATATATAACATAGTCAAATGTTTTTAATGGTAATATACTATTAGTTACATTATGTTGTTGCATTCAGTTGCATCTCGATTATCGCTGATGCTCGATATTGGATAATCGGAAGGCTCGGCTCAAAAGGTTCATTATTACCTTTTGTTTTCATTTGTTTCCTTCTAGAAAGAATCTAGAATCTAGAAAGAATTTCCTTCTAGAAACGTATATAGGCATATGGGTTATATCTTAGTCTATTCCATGAAGTATATTTATTTAAAAAATTCGTTTAATTCCGCATCAAACCAGATTTAACTTAATATATGTACATTATAGTTATTACAGCCAAACTTTAAACTAAGCCAGAAAAGTATGTATATATGTATGTGTATTCAATATATAAAAAAAAAAGCACCAAAATTATCTCGTTTGTCATTCTGAAATAGATGCCGAGCGTACCAATTGATAAGCGTTTGCCTTTGGCGCACTCCTCACTTAAGAATATACGCTGCCAAGCATAATATAATAATTAACTATACTCAAAAACCTCACATGTAAACCTTTTGCTACAGCTACAGCAGCACTCAATTTGCCATTTATTCGATTTCTTGAAAAACCAGAAATTCCCCACAAAAAATGTTTGTTTGATGGCATCGCAAATTGAGATTTATTTGATGTTTTCGTCTACGTCACGAGCTGGTATTTTGACAAAACGACTTTAGCTGATAAAGCTGCATACCCTATACGTATAAACTTTCTGCTGTTTAATCTATGGGATTGTACGATTGAAGAAACGTAAACTATTTATTATTTAAATATATAGAATATTATTGTTGCTATTATTTATATTTACACTTATATTACTTTAAATTATGAAAATTTCATAAAGAAACCTTTCCGGTAAGAATATTGGCTTCAAATTCACTTGGTGCGAAGATAATTAGCTCAGTGTAAGCTTTAAGTTGTGAGTTTTTGCCCAAACGTAAAACTTCGCTTTCGCTCTTATTTCCCCGCTCTCTCTCTCTCTCTCTCTTCACTCCTTTTCTCTTTGCATTCGACTGTGACTGCTCCTGCGCACAAAATTCAATTAGGTTTTGTCAAGAACTCGACTCAAATCGAGCGGAATTTTACTCAACGCTCTCTTGTGGTCATTCAAGTTTTTGCTTCACGCTCTTTTTCTCTCTCTCCTTTTGTCTGCTAATGAACTGTTATTGTGCGTAATTATTTTGACGGGCGTAAAGAGTGGAGTTTAAGGATCTTCTTAAACTTCGTGATGCGAATGTGTATGTATGTACATGCAAATACTTATGTTCATCTCTGGGTTGTATGTACGTCACGCAATTGATCGATTGATCATTTTGGTAGCACATAAAGTTAACCAAAAAGAAACTTCTAGTTCTTCATCAGATCTTATACATATGTCCCAATCAAGTCTCCTTCCGTCCAGCTGCAGCTTCAAGATTAAAAACCACCGCACAGTGAGCGCAACAAGTGGAAGCAGGCAATTGCTTGCTTGGCTTAAAGCCACGCGCGGGGATTTACTTAAAAGGCTGCTGATAAGACAGACAAGACAACAGAGAGCGATGTCAGCACGGGTGAATCACAATCTGTCAGCCTCGCATAGTGTTTCCCCAGAACAACGGCCTCTGTATATAAGCGCCGGCTGTGCCCACAGCCATCATCAGTAATCAGGAATAATCCCTCAAAGCAACATGCAAAGCAGCAGCATTTTCATCCTGGCAGTTGTTGCCATTGGCGCCTGCGTCGAGGCCATGCCTCAGCGCTTCCAGACGCTACCATATTATCCAAGACCAACGCCGCAACAGCGTCCCATTCGAGTGCGCCGCCAGGTCCTGGGCGGTTCACTGACATCTAATCCGGCAGGTGGTTCCGATGCTCGCCTAGCGCTCAGCAAAGGCATTGGCACTCCCGATCACAATGTCATTGGACAAGTGTTTGCCGCAGGCAACACGCAAAAAGGACCCGTTACCACTGGAGGGTCGGTTGCCTACAACAAGTAAGTTAAACGAATCCTCTTTCCTAATAAAGAGTCAACTGATGGACTTGCTTTCCCACAGTCATGGGCATGGATTTGACCTTACCAAGACCCACACGCCTGGCGTGCAGGACAGCTTCCAGCAGTCGGCACATGCCAATCTGTTCAACAATGGCAAGCACAACCTGGACGCCAAGGTGTTTGCCTCTCAGAACAAGTTAGCCAACGGCTTTGAGTTCCAGCGCAATGGAGCTGGCCTGGATTACTCGCACATCAATGGGCACGGCGCCAGCTTGACGCACAGCAACATTCCCGGCATTGGCAAGCAATTGGGCCTGGATGGACGGGCCAACTTGTGGTCTTCCCAGGATCGTAACACTCGCCTCGATCTGACAGGCACTGCCTCCAAGTGGACCAGCGGCCCATTGAACGGACAGTCCAACTTTGGCGGTGGACTGGGTTTAACCCATATTTTCGGTTAATTATGTCAATTTGCCATTTACGAGTATTTCAATTATTTATTTCTGTTAGATAATAAACGAAAAAAACATTTAAAAATCGATTTGTCGCTTCTGATTATGTTATGGATTATAAAAAGGGGTTGAAAGTAAATGTGGTTCCCATAAAATTCCCAGCAGGGCAATAAAAAATGAAAAATTATTGGGAATTTAATATTTGGGAATTTTCGAAGGTTTCCCCTATATAAGAAGACTAATTATAAGATATTCTTTTCTATGATTTATGGATTATAGTTTCGTTTATATACGTAAGCATTTAAACGTAAATCCAAATCCCAACTGCATTACGCTAATACATCCATTCACGTATTACAACCAATAATTTTGTACTACATCTGTGATCTGTACCAAAAACAACGTCAATGGCTTTTTGGAATCAGTGAGGGCCTTTTTTAGAGCACAAGAGAAATTCAAAATGTATCTTCTACTATCGAAGATGTTTCTATTTTAACTGAAAAGAATTTGATCTTGACCTGATGATTCAATGTATTCAAAACCTTGCTGATGGCATGTGCTTAAACGTCGTATCCCCAGGCGGGATCTCGACATGCTGATAGAGCTATGAATATCCCCTTTATATAATAAGTCCCTATAAAGACAACTGTTTAATACAAATTTCCCTATGGAGTAGACAATTAGCCAAGTGCAAGCTTCAAATTGCAAGTTGTCCCAATCGTAAAAATCGACTTTACTTCCTCTCAGTCTCTCTCCCCACTCCCTCATTCTCTTCTCTCGTTGACTGCTCCTGCGCATGAAATTCAATTATTTTTTTGCCAAAAAGTCGACTCAAATTGAGTGGCATTGTACTCAACGCTCTCTTTTTGTAATTCAGTTTTTGTTTCTAACTTATTTGCTCTCTCTTTCATTTTGTAGACGGTAAATTTACTGTTTTTAAGCTCTTCCGAAGGTATAGTAATACTGCTGGGAGTTGACAGAGGAGCAGTAGGACAGGCTTCTTAAGGTCCATAATGTGTTATGTACGTAAACATATACTAGTTGAATCCCGATCAGATCTAGTGGCTTAGTCGCTTCAAGTAGATAACTTTGGAATTGATTACCCTAAAATCGAATTCCAATCAAAAATTTGTTTCTCTTTCTGACACAATCAATCTTAAGCGACCTTTGTTCATTTAAGTGCCTCGTTAAATTTAAAAAAAAGTGTAAAAAACTCCTTATTGACCTCCAGTCGAATTTCCTTCCGTCCAGCTGAACCTAAAAAACCACCGCACAGTGAGCGCAACAAGTGGAAGCAGGCAATTGCTTGCTTGGCCTAAAACCACGCGCGGGGATTTACTTGAGAGGCTGCTGATAAGACAGACAAGACAACAGAGAGCGATGTCAGCACGGGTGAATCACAATCAGTCAGCCTCGCATAGTGTTTCCCCAGAACAACGGCCTCTGTATATAAGCGCCAGCTGTGCCCACAGCCATCATCAGTAATCAGGAATAATCCCTCAAAGCAACATGCAAAGCAGCAGCATTTTCATCCTGGCAGTTGTTGCCATTGGCGCCTGCGTCGAGGCCATGCCTCAGCGCTTCCAGACGCTACCATATTATCCACCACCAACCGCACAGCCGCGTCCCATTCGAGTGCGCCGCCAGGTCCTGGGCGGTTCACTGACATCTAATCCGGCAGGTGGTTCCGATGCTCGCCTAGCGCTCAGTAAAGGTATTGGCACTCCCGATCACAATGTCATTGGACAAGTGTTTGCCGCAGGCAACACGCAAAAAGGACCCGTTACCACTGGAGGGTCGGTTGCCTACAACAAGTAAGTTAAACGAATCCTCTTTCCTAATAAAGAGTCAACTGATGGACTTGCTTTCCCACAGTCATGGGCATGGATTTGACCTTACCAAGACCCACACGCCTGGCGTGCAGGACAGCTTCCAGCAGTCGGCACATGCCAATCTGTTCAACAATGGCAAGCACAACCTGGACGCCAAGGTGTTTGCCTCTCAGAACAAGTTAGCCAACGGCTTTGAGTTCCAGCGCAATGGAGCTGGCCTGGATTACTCGCACATCAATGGGCACGGCGCCAGCTTGACGCACAGCAACATTCCCGGCATTGGCAAGCAATTGGGCCTGGATGGACGGGCCAACTTGTGGTCATCCCAGGATCGCAACACTCGCCTCGATCTGACCGGTACTGCCTCCAAGTGGACCAGCGGCCCATTGAACGGACAGTCCAACTTTGGCGGTGGACTGGGTCTTACCCATATTTTCGGTTAATTATGTCCATTTGCCATTTACGAGTATTTCAATTATTTATTTCTGTTACAAAATAAACAAAAAACCAATATATATTTCATATTTAAAAAATCAGCCTATTACTTTAGAATTTTATTGGGCTGACGATCAGAGAATGAAAGTGAGAGCAATGGTTCCCAACGAAAATTCTCAAAAGGTTAATCAAAAACGAAAAATAATTTGAAAAATCTGAACTTTTAAAAGTCCCCCCTGTGTTAGGGAGAATAATTGAGATTGGTTAGGTTTTAATTCGTGTTATTATTGGTTAATTGAATAATTTTACTTATCATATTGCGCACTCTTTTGCTATTGGATAATTACGCTTAGAAATATTTTATTATGGTTTACACATTATTATTACTGCTATTCCCACCAATAAGTGTTTATTTTTCAGCTGTAGGTGTAAGTTGTACCGAAACATACAAAGATGTGGTTATAACAAAGTTTATGATTTTTGGGGATCAGTGGGGGATTTTTTCAGAGTACAAGGGAAAAACCAAAAATTGTCTTCTAATTTCGCAGATATTCATTCAGATGATGCGTAGATGCGTGCGGGACATGCGTTTTCACTGTGAGGACTTATGACAGCTTCTTGGCCTTTTGATACAATGTATCCACCACCTTGCCCATGCTCTGGATGGTCTCAAGCACGCGCTCATACGTCTTATCCACAGGCGTCTCCTCGAATACAATGAGCACACCCTCGCCTTGATCTAAAATGCCGCTAAATTTTTTATCCAATATCATTTGTGATAGTTTCTTTTCCACCTGTGGCATGGGCAGATGAATGCTCTCCGCCACATGGGAAACCTGCAAAGTAAATATGAAATCATGGATTTTCAGCTATGTGAGACAATTTGCCAACCTGCACACGCGAATATGGCTCGATAATGCGGCATAGATTCTGCTCCAGCATGGTGTCGTAGAGTGTACCAAGATGTGCCTGCACAATGACATCTTCTGCCAGCTCCTTCTTGTAGTCCTTTAGTGCCTGCTGAAAGTCGGCCAGCGATCGTTTATGTGAGGCCTCCGCTACAGCTTTCATGGCGTCAACATCACGGCCGGAATAGGTTATGGCCTGACAGAAACAATAACGCCAAGTTAGTCAATGTCTAAGATGATTTATACTATCATATCTTACCAACTTGCCGCTAACTATTTGATTGACATCGTCCGACTGGCCAAGCATAATCTTACACAGCAACATGTACTTCAGAGAAGTGAGGGCCTTGACACTGTCAACGCTATCGAAGCCCTCAAATGCTTCGTAGAAATACGAGAATGCTGTTTTAAAATCACGCTCGTCAGCTGCATGCAGAATACCCGACTGGAGATCGAGGGCGCCCTGCACTTTAGGGGGACAGTAGATGGCATTAGCCGTAGTACGCGCTGAGGTTAGGGCGGCACGGGCCTTGGGTAAGTTGCTCAGTGCATGATAGGTTTTGCTCTCCAACAGCTGCACTTCCACCAGCAGATTTTTGTCATCCAGTTTTTTGAGCTCGCGTAACAACTGGGAGCCCAGGGCAAGCGCCTCTGTATACAGAGCCGTATCAAAATAGAGTGCAATCAGACGCGCCTCCAGAGATTGACGCAGGAAGGTGCGCTTCTCCTGCTTTGCCCACTCTATACAGTCTTTGCAAAGTTGAACCTGCCAAAAAAAAATATAATATAAGCCATCATATGGCTGTATCTAATGGGACTACATACCTCAATGCCAGTGCCCGCATCCATATCGAGGAACATGTCGACCAGCGAACGCACCAGCTTCGCGGCCTTTGCCTTGCTGATCAAGCTCAAAAACGGACGAGTCACCTTGATCAAATCGGCCAGTTCTTTGGCCTTGCCCCCTTGTTTGTAGAGCTCACCCAGCTGCATAATGCCCTGCTCCTTAATGCGTATGAGTTCCTCATCGTTTTCAGCCACTTCTTGTTCGCGCACTATTTTATTAAGCAGGGAAATGCCCTCTTCGCGATTCACACTGGACAGCGCCTGGGCACGTTCGAAAAGTGTAGCTCCGGCCATTTTGCTACTGCAGAGGCGACAATTGAAATATGAAAGTGGCTACGAGTTTTTTTGAGAGCAAACTTTGGCAAATCGAATAAATAAGCGTGTATAATATAGTGCACTATCCAGATGCAAGTTTCTTTGTGAGTTTACACTTGCTCTTAAATGTATGTAATGCGTATTTATATGTTTTTTCACAACTTTAGTAGTATGCTGATTGCAGTTGTCGTTGTTATTAAGCGCTAGTCACGATTCGAGATGTGTAGCTGGCGATAGCCACGTGATAATGCCTATCGAACGATGCGCAATGCAACGCTGCACATATCAAACGATATATGAACTGCTACTGCTCCACACAATTTTACAGGCAGCAAAATACCAGTTTTAAATACAAATGATTAACATATAAATATTATTAAACTCTTTTTAAGCAGTGTCTTGCTTAAACGATTGCAACTGCAGATAAATTTTACGCTCTAGAGTAGTCAGCTAGTGCCGATTAAATACTATCGATAGATTTGGGCACAAACTGTGTTAAGGGACCCAAAATGGAAAAGTGTAGAAGTTGGATTGGCGCCTGTCGTGGGTAGGAAGCGAAAGGATTCGCTGGGTCAACAGGTATTGGCCACCAATTACACCAATTTCAAGTAAACACAATGGGTGAGGAAATGGCTAACTCAACACAAAACAAGGCGCGCGCCAAAACAACGCGACCCAAAGCTGTTTACCAGTGGACCGTGGATGACGTACAGAAATGGTACCTTCGGCATTGTGGCGAGTACAAATCGTATGTGGAGCTATTTCGAGTTGTAAGTTCCAACCACATAGACAGAGACTCACCAGTGCGGTTCCTGGTCCTTTTTGTTATATTCCCGAAGCACTTGTGCCATATTCGCCTGTTGTTCTCAGCTTGTAGTTCAACAGGAACAACTAGCAATTTATCAAAGCCAACGTCAACTCTTTATAATTTAAAGCATTTAACCACTTGGCCTACTGTTAAACACATGTTAACTGCTCTGTCCTTCAGCACGACATTACGGGTCGAGCCCTGCTCCGCATCACAGATTCCTCGCTCCAACGAATGGGCGTGACTGACAATCGTGATCGCGAGGCCATTTGGCGCGAGATTGTGAAGCAACGGCTAAAAACGGATATTATGGAAATACGTGATATGGAACGCGTCAACATTCACTAGGATAACTGGAATAGGATCCAATATATGGTAAGCATTTCCCCGGAATGTAACGCTGCGTGAGCGTAAGCATAGGACAACGTTGGACAAGATCCTCAAGCTTTGAAGTGTTTTTCCGCTTAAAGGTTTATCTTAAATACTTAAAATGCGCAATGCAACATTTAGTCAAAATGTAAACTGATATTTTTATAGTAATAAACATTTGAATTGCATAGTTTATTCGAGTATTATCTTTGGTACTTGATTAATATCCAATCTTTCAGCTTTAGCCGTCCTTCTCCAGCTTGGGAGTGACAAGCTGAACATCATTGATCTGTGTGCAAATTTCCACCGGCTTCGGCGCAATAGTGCCAGGTGTCCCAGTGCCGCTGTTATTGGCAGAAGACGAAGAAGCAGGTGCCGCAATGACCTTGGGCAGCGAGGTGCCCAAAGCATTGCTGGGCGTGAGTATATGCGGCATGGACACCGTGCCATTGGCCATGGGTAGGGCTGTGGTAAAGAGCAGCTTGGGCGGCTGCAAGCGCTGCCCCGCTGAACCAGCCGCCGTGCCCGAGACTATGAACTGCGGCGACTGATGCGGCGTTCCTGGCTGAACGGCACTGGCAGCTGCCATAGCTGCTGCAGCTGGCTGCAGCAATGTCGGCAGCAGTGTTAGCAAACGTTCGCCTACGGACTTCTCCCAGTCCAGGCGCTCCCGCTCCAGCGATAGGCGATTGTGTTGAATCTCATTGGCCTCATTCTGCGCGTTGAGCAGCTGGCGCAACATAATACGCATGGCTAGGTGCAGGAAGGGTTCAAAATTAAAAAAATTGCTGACTCTAAGGATTACCAACCGACTCACTTGTCATGTGTCGCTTCGACTGCTGCTCCTCACGCGCCTTCTCCTGTGCGCGGCGTTTCTCCTCCTTTTTCTCCAGCTGCTGCGTTTGCTGCTGTTGTTGCAAATGTTGCTGTTGTTGCTGTTGCTGCTGCTGCTGCTGCTGCTGTTGTTGTTGTTGTTGCTGCTGTTGTTGTTGTTGTGGAATGTACTCTGGCTGCTGGAGTAGCTTCTGCTGTTGCTGCTGTGGCAACGATGCACTCGCAATAGACGCAGCGTTCGGCTTACCTACCGCAGCCACTGCTTTGGCAGCCGCTGCCTGCTCCGCATTAACCAGCACAAACTTGACGCCGCCCGGTCCCGTTACTAGACCAGTGTTGGCGGCTGTCTGTACGGGTGCCGGGCCAGCGCCGCTGATCATCAAACGTGCGCCCTGATTAATGGCGCTCTGCAGCAGCTGCAGCTGAGCTCCAGCCGCTGTGCCGACCGCTTTACCTCCTGTCGCATTGCTCGCCTGTTTGGGCTGCATCAGGAAATTCGTGGGCACCAAGGAGATCTTGCCTGGTGTCAGCTTGCCACTGGCCGAGCTGGTGCTTGTGGACACTGTGCTGCTGAGCTGGGCTACGCTGGTGCTCGTGCTGATGCTATTGGCCGGTATGATGACATTGGCGCCGCTATAGGGCAGCAGATTGGCAGCCTTGGGCAGCTGCAACATATCTGTCAGTGTTGGCATCACAGAGCGGGCGGGCGCTCCGGGGACTCCGGTGCCCGTGCTGGCACTTTTTGGCGAGCCGACCCCGGCCTCGTCAACGGCATCTACATCGATGGGCTCCTCTTTCGGCAGCGGCAACAGCATGCAGTCATCGTCCTCTTCGGGTTCTGCGGCAGTCGGTGCTGCAGGAACTGTTGCTGGGCTTGACTCAGCCACTGGCTCTGGCTGGTTGGCTGGCTCAGTCTTTATGCGTGGCCCTGTTGCAGGTGCCTCGTCAATGCTTAGATCTGGCTCAGAGGATAGCTTGCGCCGCTTGGCTGCGGTGCTTTTATCCCCTGTGAGCGGCACAAAAGTCTCCTCACTCGTGTCCATTTCCAATTGCACGTCGGCTTCGTTTTCGCCAGCCTCTTCCGGCTTGGACTTGCCGTTGGCGGTATTGGGTACTAGGGACGACAGTAGCATATCATCCTCCTCGTTGTCGCTGTCGGACAACTCCTCCCCATTTTCCTGGCGACGCTTGCGCCGCTCGGCGTGCTCCTCCAATGCCTGCTCCAGTTGGTATTTGAGCGAAGGTGCCGGAACCTCGTTAGGACGCACACTGAATATGGGACGCGTCATAATAGCATCCATTTCAGCAAAATGTTTCCAACTGGGTTCCGTCTCGCCTGCCAGGCCGCACTCCTTGTCCTTCTTGAGTCGATTATAGAAGCACTTCAGATTCTTAATGCGCGTCGTGATCTCCTCCGGCGAGCGATGATAGCCATACTCCTGCATCTTAGCCGCCAGTTGGCATATGACCGCATGCTTCTTGTGCGTGGTTATCAGGGTGCGCTGCAGCTTCGGATCCCCCCACAGCTGAATGAGCAGCTTCGTCTCGTCCGTATCAAAATTGGGATTGCGTCCCACGAAATTGTGCTTCTTACTGAGAGGAGTCTGGTTCGCATTGGGAATGCTGCTGCTGCCGCCGGCATTGCTGTTGCTGTTGCTATTGCTATTGCTATTGCTGTTGCTGTTGTGAGTGTTATTGCTTGTGACTGCAACCCGCGGGCTGCTGATGGCTGCAAAGGAGCCGGACGTTGGTGCTGTGGTCGCCGCTGCAGCCTCTGCGGAGCGTCGCTTCTTTATCCGAGCACTGGACTTGAGGCTCATTATATGGGCCTGCAAGCTAAATGTTAAATTCTGTTGCTTAGCTATGGCAATTGCTTAACGTTGACTTACCTCAATATATATATGTATGTGTATATAGTTTTTGTATGCAGCGTCGGGGCAAAAATCAATAAACGAGCACGTTGCGTTTGTTATTAAACCATTTGAGGTGCCTCAAATCAATCCTGCGACAAAAACAACAACAACAATAACAGAGAACTTTGCGCCAGGTCTGCCAGTCGGCAAGTGAAGCGAACGCAACGAAAGCAGCGACTACCGCGCAACTCCACGGCAACAACAACCCCTAACGCGAAGCGTAAGCGTGCCGCGGCAGCTCACCTACCCAACAACTACCCAGCCAGCACTACCCAACCCCAAAACGAACACAGCTAAGCCAAGTGCACCACCAGCAACATAAACGCCCAACTACGTAGAACATGCGCGGTAGCTCACTTGCTTTTGCACTCTCTCTCTCCCACTCTCTCTTGCTGTTGCTTTCTCTTTCGCTCCAATGCAGTAGCATATTGTGAAACGACGAGGACGAAGTTTGTCTTGCGCAGTGGTAATTTTTTTTTTTTTTAGCGACTTAGGGTATTGATTTGTAACCAAAGATAATTAAAAAACCAAGTTAACAATATAAATTGATTATGTATTAAGAAATCGAATATGCGTAGTCGCATAGGCGTAAGAACAGAATAGAAAGCATAGCTGGCATGAGTGGGCAAATTAGAGGAAATGTCAGTGTAACAGGACATTGACACGAGATCTGCGCATAACACTTTGCAGGACATGCGCAGTGGTTGCCCTTTTCAACAGGGAACGAGCGAGAGTGAGAGCTTCACAAATACGAATGGCCAGCGCACGTGTGCGAGAGTAGTAGGACCTGAGCGTGCGTATAACGGTGTTGTTAGGGTGGAGCAACGAAGCAACAGACTTTATGGTAAATATGTCAAATCGGAACAAAAATGTTTGCAAATAAAATCACTTAAGCTAAATTTCGCCCATAATTCACACAGTATTTGTGATTTTACTCACCGGAACACCAAATTCCTAAATAAAAATTGCAAGTTTTAGTCCTGCGACCGCCCGGTTCACAGCTACAAATTTGAACGATTAATGAACAGCATTGCCAGCTGTAATTTATTTAAGCGCTTTGGGCTAGAGTTGCCAACCAACTGACACATGAGCGCGTTTCGCTGAGACTGTCAAAATATTCTGCTTCGTACTGTTTGGGCTCAGCTGTTTAGATTCTGCTCTAGCTGCCGAGTTGAGTTTTGCAGCAAATTAAAATGGTTTTAACGAAAGAAGAGGAGGCATTCATTTGCCGCAAGCACGAGCAAACACTTAAGCTCCGCAACGAATACTTGAAGCAGAGCTCGAATCCCTTTCGCCATGCCACCGGAGAGGGCGGCACTGTGGTATGTACAATTCGTGGTTATGTCATCACTGGCCAAATATTAATGCATATAGTATTATTATTCACTCTATTTTGCAGTTTGATGCCGGTCTAGCGCGCTTCCAGGCCATGCGTGTGTCAAACTATGAGCATTTCCGCCCCACAGGACACTCCTTCCGCATGGGTCTCTTCGCCGTCGTGCTGCCCATCGCCGTCTACGCCTGGGCCCTAAAGGCCGAACGCGATGGCCGCGAAAAGAAATACCGCACCGGCCAGGTTGCCTACAAGGATCGCCAGTTCAAGTTCATTTAAATGGCCATTCTCTTGAGTTATGTTGCGTAGTGAAATTATACAAAAATGTTAACATACAATTAGAATTGTGTATTTATCGTTTGTTATATTAGTTGTTAATTTAGGTATATTTCTATTTCTCCTCCATCTGCTTGTCGCGCGCTATGACAAAGTCCTCAAACTTGACCATATACGTGGTGCCCTTGTGCCAGTGCGCCGTCACCTTGCAGGGCTGTAACAGTTGTAAGCATATAGTGGACAAGTCGGCAATAAGCTGCAACAAGGATACTTACGAATCCACAGTGGGTTAATACAGCCTCTACGATGCCAGCCGTGAAGTTGGCACAGTTTAGGGAGCTCTTGTCCTTGGGCACGCTTATGAATGTGTTAACCAGTGGCTCCTTTTCGATGATGTAGTACGTGCGCTCGTCATCGTTGGCGTGCTCTAGTTTCTCCGCCTCCTTGCCGAACAGATTCTTCCAGACCGTTGTCTTCACAAAGAGCAGCATTTGCGTTAGCTTCGTCTCACGCTTGGAGCTGCGCTCGCGCACAAAGTATAAATCAATGATACGTGTGCCCACGTCCTGACCCAAATCGTGTAATCTAAACCAGGCGGCATTATTTCTACACTTTGGCAGTCAGATGCGATATACAAAATACCTTGTCTGCAATTCGGGAACTGTGAAAACACGGCTCTGAGAGTATTGAACAATCTCGCTGAAGAGCAGCGCCACAATGCTTTGTGAAACCTCGGATTTGCCCTTGGATAGCGGTCGATCCAGTATATTGCTGCGCGGACGCATTGATGAAATTTTAAGGGCTTCAAGTTTTTCCATTTTATTTTCACAACAAACGTAAACAAAGCCACAAGAACAAATTGGCACCAAAACAGCTGAGAGGGATGCCAGATTTCTTCGAATATTGCACCGCTGCGTTGTGAATGGCAATTTTGTATTTCCTAGTCTACCGATTGGATTGCGGCCGTTATTGCATGCAGCCACACTTTCTTGGATTATTCAAATCGAGCAGATCTACTTTGGCCCAATAATCACATGGCTGTTGCTGCAGCGCTGTTAAATAAGACTCAAATTGTCTGAAATTTATATCGCGCGTATGTGGACAACCAATATGATGATAATAGGGACACGCATCATCCACTATCCATCGACGGGATTGTAAATTCTTTATAATGCTGCCATGGTCCAAAATTCCCTCAATTTTTTGCTCGTACATTTTGGAAGTTATCTTTGAAATGGCCTCATTAATAATAGCATCAACATTCGGCAAATTGAGTAGCTCCCTGACCAGCTTATGAGTCTCCACACGTCGCACGCACAGCAAATACCAAAGTGGCATCGAATGGAACCGTATGCAATCAATCAAGCTGGGCACACTTGATTTTCGGCTTGGCCAATCGTGTCCCAGCCAGCGCACGGCAATAAAGAGTATCTGATTGGTTAGATATGTTAACAGCATGAGCAGAAGAATTCTAAATCGATCTAATTACAGACCTCCACTTCCGTGTTCACACAGATTTCATCCGAACTGAGTAGATACACAAGATGCTTCAGCGGCACTTCCAAAAAATCTCGCGTGGCCACAAATGTGAGCAGAAACTTTTGTACGCGCGTCAGCATCAAATTGCGAACAATGTCCAATGCCGGATTGTTTTTCGATTCAACATACATAATGCACGCGTTGGCCTCATTAAAACAGTTTATATCATCAAAATACGTCCAGCAGGCCGAAAGCAAGGCTTTAATTCTCAAATAAGTTGCGGCCACAAATACGGCGACAATGTTGTTGCGCTCCAGTTTGGGCTCATCGCTGAGCATCCATTTGTAGATGAGCAGAAAGGCCTTTTGCGACACCTTCTCCTCCGGCAGGGTCACAACAAGCGGAATCGGCTCAAGCTCCATAAAGAACTTGGAGTAGGCCTGTAGCACAATGACATGGCAATTGAAATACATTTTATTGATCTCTATTTGAACGGTGGTCTTCAAATGGTTTTCCACCATATAGCGCAAGACGGCTTTTAGGGAAACCTTCAGAGGCTGTTCGATGCTCGTCCAATCGCGCACATCCTCAAAGTTGTGTCCGAACTCAAATAGCGATCGATTTGTGGCCAAATCCGCAGATTGGCGCTTAAAAATACGCTTGATCTCCAAATCTTCAGCTCTTGAGACTAGGCATGTTACCGAGCCAAGTTCATCTTCGGACGAGGTTCCCGGACAGAACTTTGAGCTACAAATTCAAGATTAGTTTCATATATACATACATAAATACCAGCAGAAGCTTTCTCTGCGCCCCGCCCCTCTATTTACTTGACAAAGTGCACACTGCACGTGAGTTCCCGGTTGGTCGGCTCTCTCTTGTGCTCGTCCAAGGCTTCGTATTTTTTCATTAGCTCATCCATGGTGCCGAGTAATTTGTAACTTCTATAAAATATTAAAATATATATTTATTTGCGATTGAATATTAACGCCAAGCACAAACAAATAGGCAAAGTTCGTTTAGGGAATGTTTTATGGAAGAATATTTGATGTAAACTTACAAGAACACGTTAGTCTTGTGTTTCCTTAAATGGTAGATAGAATTCTATCTTGATATTTTACATTTCGATGATAAGGTTCAAGGTTGCAGACCTTTGAAGAAAAATATGGTTTCGACTAGGTTTTGGTTATGTTGTTGTTAAGCAAAAAATTCGACAGAATCAACTTGAATGCCGGCTACAAAATAACATTGTTGCCAACAATATAATAAAATATTGCCTAAAATAGTATGTGATAAAAATTTAATTGATTCATTTGAGAGTAAAAAAGTTGTTTGCATCGGCCGGGAATCGAACCCGGGCCGCCCGCGTGGCAGGCGAGCATTCTACCACTGAACCACCGATGCATGTGCTGGGAGTGCAAGCGAATCACAATATGAAAAAAGCGTTGTTTTATGTGTAAACTTTGATATGGAAAATGAGACGCATGAATAAATAATGTAGTTGCCGGACGGATGTAAAGAGAATATTGTTCGATATTGTTTATTAAATTGTGTTTTATTGGTTTGTATTTTTCTTTTTCACATTTCAAATACATTTATATGAATAAATATATTATTTATTTTGTTTAATATTAATGCAATATTTTATATGCGGTTTCTTATGCATAAATTTATGTGATTTTCATTTAATGTATTGTATATAAACAAAGGGTTGATTGAAAATTTCTTATGCTTTTTTTTTGGTGTTTAACAAATTGCTGCCATTAACTATTAATCTCTAGAATATTTTTTTATTACTTTTTTGTGAGAAATTGGTTAATAAATAATGTAGCGAATTGTTTGCTATTGTGTACTGAATCCTAGGTTTGTCGGTTTTCCTTTGCCTACATTGAACATACATTTTCGTTTGTTTATGGACAGTTAAAATTTGAAATACATTTAATATATATATATACTTTTTAGGTTTTTGTATGTTGGCATGCATGTGGATCATTTTACATGTTAAAATTATTGTAGCTTTAACTAAATAATAAAAAGTAATTTAAAATTAAACATGTATATTTAACATTTTGTACTTTTTGTTGAGTGTTTGTTCTTTGTTCAAAGTTTTTGTTTGTTTGTGGTAGGTTTCTTCTTGATCGAAAATACTTTCGATCATTTATATTTTTAAGATGCTGCATTTGCATTTTAGTAACAATTGCCCCTTTTCTTAAAGGTTTTGGTTTTTTAATATATTTTGTTGCTTTCTTTTTTTTTTTAATGTGTTTTTGCACAACCTTTTCTTATTTTTGAATAAATATGCATTTATAGTAAGAAATAAATTAATGCTTTTTTTTTTTTTTTATTATTAATTTCATTTTTAATACACAAACAATACTTAGGTTCTTTGCACATAAGTATTCAATTTTTGCATTCTTTAATACGTTTTTAAACATTTATATATATATAGCTGCATATATTTTTTTTTTTGGAAAACACTTAAGTATTTTGTTATAACCCCATTCATAAATGAGTTAATATTTATTGGTTTTCGTAAACCAAATTGTTCACTTGTTAATGGAAAAATTACAAATTGTTTTCATTTATAGCTTGATTTAAGCGGCGTCAAAGTATAATTGCAAAGGTTGCGTTTTAATTGCTACAATATTATTTTTTTCCTTTTAGCTTTTTGGCTATATGTTTTTTAAACTTAAAATTTTGAAACAAAATGTGTGTTTTTTTTTTTGCAAAAGAAATATTTTGAATCTTCATGAGCCCTAAGAAGAGTCAAAAACATTCTTTTAATTTTGAAAATCGAAATGAATATTACATTAGTTTTTAAAACAATTATGGCTGGTAAAAATGAACTCTGTTGATCAATTGAACAATTAAAAACGCAGTTGTTGCAAATAAACTTTTGTCCGCTTTGAAAGGTTCAAAAACAATTTGTAATTCTTATTTGGGGTATTTAGTTTTAAATTGTTCTTCTTGTGTTTATTATTATATTTTCTTTTTAAACAATTTTTTGTTGTTGCATTTTCGCGTTGAGTTTTATGTTATGCAAAATGGTCTTTCTTTCAGATTACAAATTTGCGCTTTGTTAAGAGTATCAACAAATTGGAATAGCGCACAAAAATGTATATTTGCATAACTTTCGTGCCTTGCCTTGGCTTAATACTGTTCTCCAATTTCAAATTGTAAACAAAAGTTAAGTAGCAAAAACTTAAAGAACTAAAAAGAATAACTATTCATTAAGCATATGATACGTAAATTTAATATATATAAACAAATAGCCCGGTTTTTACAAAAGTATAATTAACTGACAGTTCTACACATAAATTACAATTATAAATGATAAATTGGTGTGTGTGTGTGTGCGTATGCATGTATGTGCGCACATATGTGTGTGCGTTATTGGATCTATATACAAAAAATTATGGCAAATCAAATGGAGTTACAAAACGATCAAAACTTAAGCAAACTGAAAGCTTACACAAAAAAAAAAATAATAAAAAATAAGGCAAATAAAACCAAAATCTATCAGAACATGAGCCGTCCATAGTCATTTTGGGCGGCCTTGCTGCTGCGCGGCTGCATCAGATATAACGGCTGTGGCGGATGGTGTTGGGGCGCGCCGAGACTGTGTGAAAGCTCCCAGTTATAGAAATGCCTCTGCGGCTGCGACAGTGACTGCGACTGGCGCTGTTTTAGTCGCAGCAGCTGGCTCTTGTAGTTTTGCTCGTCGGGCGGCAAGTGCTGCTGGTTTCTGGGCCTGGTGCTGTAGTCGTCGTCGTACTGTCCTTGCAATCTAGCCTCCAAATGTCAGACATGCGGTTTATGGCGGCCACCGCAGACGCCGCAATGTATGCCCAACAAGTGGCATGCACGCAACGGTGGATAGCACCACAGGCAGGGAACGAACAGGGACAGCAGCGCCAGGCCCAACCAGCGCTTGGTGCAGCCCGCCTCGCTAACGCTACAATCGCACGGATGCTGCGCCGTCTCACCCTCCGCATCGCTCATGCAGTGATAGATCATGCAGCGCGCACAGCCCATGCCCGAGATGCACTCGTAGCCGCTGCGGAACGGATCCGGTGCATACTCGCAGGCGCCACGCCTATTAAACTCTTCGCTGTAAAGCTCGTGACAATAGCGGCACCGCAGGCGCGTCTCCTTTTTGAGTATATCCGACACATTGGGTTTGTGCAGCGGCTTGTTGGCTGCGGATGCCGCCGACGTTTGCGCAGCGGCCATCGCCTGCGCCGCCTCCAGAGCATTGCGCTTCTTTACCGCAGTGATCGACTCGCGGCGCGCATTCAACACCTGTGCGCCCACTGGTTGCTCCACCACAGGATAGTTATAGTCATGGTGCACAGCCGTCAGCGTTACATAAGAGTAATTCTCGCTGGGTGCAATCTGACCGGCAGGCGGCGGCGGCGGCGGCAGCCCATCAGTGGAGCCGCCTGCATTGTTGCCGCTGCCGGGGCCCGGAGCCGTTGATGTTTTATCCGTCGATATGTAGTGTATGGTCGCCGCTGGTAGTTTCTCTGAATCGGAATTGTTGCTGTAGCTATCCTTATGTCGCTCGCTGACGCTTTCTGCAAGAATGGAACCGGTCAGTTTCGAGTGAAATTGTGTAATTTGAAAAATATTTGAATGCATTACTGTGACTTTTTTCGCTGCCTTCCGGGCTTGAATGTATCTTTTGTAAACTTTCGCTTTCCACAGGTAAGTCCAGGGTCTGTACATTGTCAACAATTAGCAACGATTCAAGAAACCTTTTGTTACGAACTCACCATGAATACATCATCTTCACCAACCGAATCGTATTTGGTCAATGGTGGGCATATTATAGTGGGATTAGATTTGGCCAGTCCTACGTGTTATGGAATAATATCAAAAATGGTTAATTACATCAAATTGCATAGCATAACAATCTTTTCAATTGATTTCAAGGCACACAGCAAATCAAATGCAAAGCTTTTTAGAGAGCATTGTCAATTGTGTTTAAAGAAAACAGCGTATCATGTACAGTTGAGAGTGTGTTTAGGCAATTGTAGATTATGGGTGTGATCTATGTGAATAATACTACAAATTACGGTGTGCGCTGCAATTTTAAATGGAACACAAGAAAACATCCGAATAATGTCGACAGTCCTCGACACTTTAAACAACCTTCGGACCATATGCCACTGTCCCTCTGCAGCTCTTGCTTAAAATGTCGAGGATTTGCGATCTTAAACAGATGGCTAGCTCAATACTATACAAATGAAAAGAAAAACATTAAAATATTCGAAGAGCTCCATTCTACTATAAAAAGGAACTGTGTTTCAAAACAAATCAACCGGATAAAAGAAAAACGAAAACACGCTACGTAAGGTATTAATTAATTGACTCTAAATTTAAGTTTTTGTTACAAAAAGAAAAAGAGCAGCGCACACAGGATACTTTTTAAAAAGAAACCTCCTTAAACACTTACCAATTTCGTTTAAATTATATATTATGTTAATTTTGTTAAATGGTTGTTTTTTTTTTGTTGTGATTTTGTAATTTTGAAACAAATTGCACAATTCCAATAAATGTTTTAAGTTTTGATAATTTTGTTTTGTAGCAAGTTTTTAAAAAAGAGCATAAAACATTAATTTTGCATTAGTTAATGAAGGCAAAAATTCTAAATGCAACGTCTTAAGGAGAACCGACGTTTAGCCAAGGTGTGAAAAGAAAACTTAAACTATATTAGTATATGCTAAACTGAAATAAAAGCAAGGATAGAAAACATCTTTGAGAGTGTTATTTAAGCGACATGCAGCTAAATGGGAATGCCAAGGCTCGGGCCATAAGCTTGTGAAAATCTGCATACCATCAATTAGCTCATTGTAGGCCCGAAGGACGCCCTTGTCAAAGGCACGCGCATCGGCTGCCGTTTGAAAAGTTAGACCGTTGCGCTGTTTGCCGGCGCGCCAATGATGAAATGTGGGCATTACTTTGTAATACTTCAGATCACGATTGATCACACAGCTTAAGATAACCTGTAAATGAGAGCACAATAATTAGGATCAAGCTCAATTAACACACGATCACCAGCTTACACTTTGATCAGAGATTCTTTGCCCATAGATGATGTAGTCATGACCCGATGCCAGTGGGGATAATCTAGCTCGTTTGCGTATTGAAACATTTGCCAGACCACCCCCGGCCAAAGGTAGCCAGCCTTCTGTGCTCTCGTCTCTGGTCATTACCTGTGCGCGTACTGTTACTAAGAAGTCGCTGCAATGAAGAACAAATACAACAAATTGAGAGATCGTAGTCAATTCGTATGGTTAAATAACTACTGAAAGGAGAAATCGTTATCGATGGGCACCTGCTAAACGTGCGCTTTAAGCGTAATTTACGGTAAGATACTGTAGACATTGCTGCTGCTACGGATTGACTGCATCCGCCTGTGGCAGCGGGTCTCGCCTATATCCCCAGTGCGATAACTTAAAAGTGTCGCTAATTTGGCTAATTCAATTTTCGACCAACGAAGCCATAGCACAACTGCACACCTGTCGCTTTTATTCATGTCAAAGCCAAAATAAACTCAAAATAATTGTGGGTCCTTCTTTTCAAAATACACGTACATGCACGCACGCACACATAGAAGCGTTTGCTCATTGATGTGTTATTTCCGCACGCACATACATATACACGCATGTGGTTTATTAAGGGTAGCAAAAATATCTGAATCAAGAGCCTGTGTAACTTCCATTTTGGGTTTCATTCTTGAAAAACGCAGCTAGCGCAAAATGAGCTGGGAGTAGGCCGAATACAGGCCCAAAACAAGCCGGACGAACAAGCGAACAAAGCAACTCACGACCTGCGCAGAAGTTTGTAATGGAGTTTTAAGCGTAAACTTACTCAATGAAAAAAGCTTTCAGGGAGGAGTTGGTAGCCCATCGCTTCTGACTCTATTTGCTTGTATCTGTGTGCGAGTGTATACACACATTTGTCCTAGATTTGGCAAATTTTACAGAATGAACATGCACAGCGTCTGCCAAAGTAGACAAAAACGACGTCATAGCTGTGTCAAGGACTAGCTAGTGGCAGCGACAGCAGCTTGCAACGCGACATGGCGTACTAATTCGTATGTATGTAGGTATGTATGTGTGTATGTATATGCATCGTTCGCACTCAAGGTGCGACGAGCACGTCAGCATGTCTGGCCAAGGATGTCCATGCGGCTGTCAGGCCATGAATGAATTGCATTTTCTTTACAGTTTCTACTACCAGTGTTGCCCTAGATGCATTCATGCAATTTTCATTTTGAAAAGAGCTTTTGATTGCCCTAGTGGCAACGTCAATAAAAAGTTGTACTGGAGTTGCCACCTTGCAAGCTGCAAATGTGCATTTATAAAAAACACGCACGCACGCACGCACACACACACACACACACACACGCACACAAACACACACACATACATACATGCAGACGACTTTTGTGAACATTCAGCAACAACTCCGCTTAAGACATGACACAAAGCCTGCCCCAAGCAAAAATTAAAAGTCCCAAGTCAAAAACAAAATCCTCAATTGACAAACTCCCAACAGTGCGCATGCGTGGGAAAGAGAGAGAGAGAGACACAGAGAATCGAGCTCCAGTGTCTGTATATGCAAGTGTGTGCACAAAACAACGGGAGCTGGTCGCTGTCAATTGTTCAAGCATTTGTCTATGATCTGCATATGAAGACCATATGTATGTATGTATTAAGCTATGTTATTCATCGAATTGAGAGCTTTTAAAGCACATCTAGCAACATTTATGTTGAGGTATTTTTCTGCCTATAAAAGCGCTGCAAATAGTTTGCTAACACCCACACTGCTAAACCTTTTTGTAAATATGTATGTATGTATATTTTTGTCGTTGTGTCGTATATGCATTCACACAGGCCTGGAGACTGCAGCAACGACAATCTATAAATATGAACGAACTGGTGCCCATGAATTGTGTTTAAAAAGCAACTGATTTAGTTAAAAACAAGACAAGACAAGACCATCCACTCATACGTATACACATACAAGTAAATGTTGTTGTAGTAATGAATGGAAATTGAATGCAAAATGCAAATCAAATTTATCGGCTTTCTTCTTTCAACCAACTGTAATTCATAGCAAGTAGAGGAACCAAAGCAAGCCATGAATGAAACTACAAGAGCCTTGGCTGTGGTATTGAATGTGTGTGTGTGTGGGTGTGTGTGTGTGTGTATTGTTATTGTTGTTGCTGTTGCGCAGACGTTGGTACATTGAAATGGCATGGCTAGAGTGCTTAAGCTTTAGCCAGTGGCTTCTTCGACTGTGTTTGTGTCTGTCTGTTGTAAATGCCACAATATGCGGCACATAAACAAGCAAAGAAGCGCGCAGGGCGAGTGACATCATTTCCAATGGGGCGCTACGCTTTAAACAGCAAGAAAAACAATTAGAAAAACAAGATAGTTGCTGGCATTCCATTTCATTCATTAAAAGTGGCGACAGACAGACTATGCGGAGACATTGACACGGCGTTCTCAATACATAGACATATATACAGTCTTATGCATGTACATGTGTGTGTATATGTATATGTTTGCATGCATGCCTTAGATTGACCAGACAAATGAGTCACATTTCATTCATACCCAACATGCTTCTTCAGCTTGATTAGCGCCGTCTTTCATTGAGAAATATTTGTTAGTATTTAAGTTCAATTGAATTGCATTTTCGCTTGTTAAATTGGCAGCAATTGTGTAAATTAAATTGGGAGCGGGAACAATTAGGACACATACAAAGACACCCCTTGCATTAGTCTGGCAACGCTGTAAGCTTGACTTAAAGCTCCGCAACAGGCAAACAATAAATCTACTGTTATAAATAAGTATATTTATATTAGGTTCACGTCAAATTGTACACTTACCTTTCATGTCCTTCTGTCATGGTTTGTAATCAGAAAGATTCTAATATAGCAGCGTATAGTGTCGGTGTTGTTCTTGTTGGTGGCAAAATACACCATGATTAAAGCATAAAGACATTCAGAGCCTGCTGCTGCACAAACTTCCGAAAAACAAGTGAGAACAACAACAGAAAAAGTAACTGTAACAATTACAGTTACACTGGCTTGAGGCTTAGAAGTTTAGTTGACTGCGTTGATATCTGGAGAGCTATGTAGTATTGTTTTTATTGTTGGTCGTTTCAGCTGAGTTGTTGTTGTAGGTGATGCGCTTCGTTGCTTTGTTGTTTTTGTTTTCTCTGCTTTTCGTTTCGTTAACTTTCTTTTGGCACAATATGAAAGACGACGCCTCCGCTTAGCAACTGTTTGAAAACGCGTTAAGTACTGCACCCGATTTTAGCTGCGACTAAAGAGCAAAACCGTTATATTTAATTAAATGTATAGATAATTAAAAATAATTTTTTTATGAAAGCAAGTTCTTTTAGAAATAACAACAGAGCAGCAGACGGCGACGAACGGGCGACTTTTACTTTTCCAATACACTCACCAACACACACACACACACGCACGCACACACACACTCTTGCACACACTATGTGGGCGTGTAGACAAACAGTGTGGAAAAACTTCATGGAGCAAATATATGTCCGAATTTTTCCAAGCAACACAGATGTAACAGGCATCTCAGAATGAGCAAGAGAGCGAGAACGCAAGGTTGAGCCTTTATCGAAATTGAGAGCGCACCAGCCCCAGCTAAAACAACAACAAAACAGTTGTATACAAAATTGTGGTGTCTATTTAACTAATAAACTAGTATTTAAAAACGCAAATCGGATTATATCACTATAAATTGACTTAGATCTTGCTGTTAACCAAAGCCTGAAAATATATGTAAATCACTTTGCGCTGCGAACGACAATTCATTCATATATTTTATCAAGGCTACAGGCGCTTTGGTCTCTCTTGGCTTGTGTGGAGCGCTCTCTTGGGTTCTCGCTTGCTTGCTGCGAGAGCGTCGCTTGCGCATATACAAAAAAAAAAGTAACACACACACACACACACGCACGCAGAAAGTGAGGTAGAACATTTTTTGGGCGATTCTCCATGTATACACATAGTATATATAAATACATACATATATGTATGTATGTATATATGCTTTTTATTGCCTATCCTGCAGCTTTTGACATACTTATATTATATTCACACACAAGCACATTATTTGCAATAACTACTTATTTTGTTGCTGCAATTTTCGCCTCAGTAATTGTTTACGACGGCATGTGCTTTGCTATTGTTTCATTTTATTTCATTACTTTTTTTTTGCACTGCGAATTTAGGTTAGTATATGTATGTTGGATTTTTGACTTAGCGCAGACATAACGACCGTGAAGGAGGTGGCAGGTGAGGGCGCGGATGCGGATGCGTGCGGAGCGGAGAAGGAGACGTGGTGTATCGGAATTTTTCTCTATTGGATAACAGCTTTTCGCATTTTATGCCGTTTATCACGTTTCTGCAATGGCAGACACATTATACTACTTATTTGTGGCAATCTCTTCTATTCTTTGCACTTTTTGCAACTTGTCTCTTTGGACACAGAAGCAATTCTGATCTCAGATGTCAACTGCGTTTGCTTGCAAATTTTTCACTCGCGTTTCGGTTTAAAAGCTTTTATGTGTTAATATTTAAATCAACTTTTCACTTAATTTAAATGCATAATGTTTCATTCTTTTTTATTACTTTTATGCAGATTTTACACCTACTGCCTCTTCTTCTTGTCGAAAAAAAAGAATGAAATTCCAAACGAGATGTTATTTAACATAACATCGACAACTAGAGTAACATTTGCAGAATTGTTATTAACAGATAGAAAGAAGTCATAAAAAACTATCGAAAAACATTTTGGAAATTAAAAATTAACCAAAAGATTAGGGCGTATGTAGTGAACTTTAGATGATTGGACAAACTTTAGTTGATCTTGACAATAAAAATTTGGATAATATTTAACTCTTAAGCTATATCTGCGCTAGTATTATCGATATATAAATACTTTTACGATGTCACTGCTGTTAAGCTGTACTCCATTCACCGTTTTTAATATAATATATTTAATTAATTAAGCTCGAATTTATGGAGATTGTTCAGTTTAGTTTCATTATGTAACAAATGTAAAACAAATGAATTTATTTCAAATTGTTTGAATTTTTTGTTTTAATCTGTTTCTGGACATACTCCAAAAACATTGTTTTAAATAAGTCTTTAGGGATTAGATTTTGTTGCATTTTCCAACAGGAATACATAGTCTTAGATCGTACGTTTTTGTAGTACGATATAAAATATGAAACGTGGGCAACTCTAGTCAGAAGTTAACGCCTACTACCATTGTGTTCTGGATAAGTAACTGTTATTTTGTCGCTGTTACTGTGTATATTTTTACAGCTCTGTTAAAATGTATCGGTAGACTGACACTCTTGTTACAAATAGCCGATAAGTAAATATCGCTCATCTCTAGCATTAACATTTCCTTTTTTATGTGCGTGTGTGTGTTTGATGACTGCGGGAAATTGGTTGCCGTATATAATTCGCAAATAAATCGCTGAAAATGGCTAAAAAGAAAAGTGAAGAGCATTCGGGAGCCGATGCAAACGATAGCGATTACACCGAGGAGCCAAACTTCGATGATCCTCCCAACTTTGTGGACAATATCAACGATGAAGGCAAGTTTGGGCCTTGCCAGCGCAGCACACGCGCTACAAGCCACCGCCGACTATTGCAAAAACAAACATAACCTCAATCTGAGCGTTAATTTTATGACAATTGCAATAATGCCCATAATATTGCAGATTTACTTGGGGATATGCTGGCGCAACGCCCATCGGAGGCCGATGGTGTCGAGAGTGTCGTTGTGGTCGACAACATGCCAAAAGTGGAACCGAGCCGCCTCGAAAAACTAAAATCGGTTATCAACAAGCTGTTTTCTCAATGCGGTGAAATTGTCAACGTTGTCTATCCCGTCGATGAGGAGGGCAAGACAAAGGGCTATGCGTTCATGGAGTATAAGACCGCAAGCCAGGCCGAGGATGCGGTCAAGAAGCTGAACAACCATCGTCTGGACAAGAATTACACCTTTGCTGTCAATTTGTTTACAGACTTCCAAAAGTAAGTTGTCGGTTAGCCAATCTTAAAAAGATAAGAAGATACATATATATATATTATATATAACAACGCGTAATTAATGCCTGCAATATCTTAATAGGTATGAAAATATACCGGAAAAATGGGAGCCGCCAACGGTGCAACCCTTCAAAGTACAGAGCGATCTGTACAACTTTATAAACGATCCCGATGCCTACGATCAGTACTGCGTGGCGGCAGAGACAGCGCCCAATTGCGTGCAGGTTGGCTTCTGGCAGAATACTCTCCCAGAACCTAATGAGTTAGAGACGCGTGAACGTTTTACTGACACTTTTGTCAAGTGGTCACCGTTGGGCACCTATGTGGTCACCTTCCACAAACCTGGAGTTGCCATTTGGGGAGGCAGCAGCTTCCAAAAGATTCAAAAGTTTCCGCATCCTGGCACTCAATTCGTTGAGTTTTCGCCCTGCGAAAATTACTTGGTTACGTATGGTCCGACGCCCACCGGCCAAAAGATCATCATTTGGGACATACGCACCGGCACTGAGAAGCGTTCCTTTGTGGGTGATGGGATGTCAGTGTTGTCAATGTTCCGCTGGTCGCACGATGACAAATTTGTGGCACGCATGGGCGAAAACTCGATACACATTTACGAGACACCATCGTTTTATTTGCTAGATTTAAAATCTATCAAGATTCCGGGCATACGCGGCTTCTCGTGGTCGCCTACGGATAACGTAATTGCCTACTGGGTGGAAGAACAGAATCAGATACCCGCACGCGTGACGCTAATGGAGATTCCCAAAAAGCGGGAGACACGCAACAAGAACCTCTTCCATGTGGCCGACTGTAAGCTTCATTGGCAAAAGTCTGGCGATTATCTATGCGTCAAGGTTGATCGCTACTCTAAGTTGAAGAAGGACAAGAAGGAGTTGGATGTCAAGTTTCTGGGCATGTTTTACAACTTTGAAATATTTCACATGCGTGAAAAGGAAATACCCGTGGATTCGGTGGAGATACGCGAGCTTATCCTCGCTTTTGCCTGGGAGCCGATAGGTAACAAGTTTTCCATTATACACGGCGAGCCGAATTCTTCAAACGTTAGCTTCTACGAGGTCAACAAGGGTGTTAAGCCAAGCTTGGTCAAGCGCCTGGAGAAAAAATCATGCACTCATCTGTTCTGGTCGCCACGTGGTCAGTTCATAGTGATGGCCAATCTAACCATGGGCACCTTTGAGTTTGTTGATACAACCAATGATTACATCATTAGCGCATCACCGGATCACTTCCGCGCCTCCGAAGTAGAATGGGATCCAACTGGTCGCTATGTCGTTACTGGCGTCTCGTCTTGGAAGGTCAAAGAGGATACGGGCTTCAACATGTACACCTTCCAGGGTCGCATCATCAGGCGCACCATTTTGAAGAACTTTGTTCAGTTCCTCTGGCGCCCGCGACCACCGACGCTTCTCAGTGAAGAGAAGCAGAAGGAGATAAAGAAGAACCTGAAGAAGTACTATCCTGTATTTGAGCAGAAGGATCGCCTCCGCTTGACCCGTGCCTCCAAGGAGCTGCTCGAGAAGCGCTCACAGCTGCGCGAGACTTTCATGGAGTACCGCAACAAGCGCATTGCAGAGTGGAAAGATCAGAAGAGCCGTCGCGTCATGCTCAGAGGGCGTAAGTTAATTAAAGCCAACTATGAACTTGCCTTTAAAGATTTAATTGTTTATTTTGCAGATGTCGATACGGATAATTTGGAAACTGATGAAGTCGATGAGGAAGTTGTTGAATTTTTAGTCAAGGAAGAAATAACCCTGCTAGAGTAGACGACCCCCAACAGTGCGCCCACGTCCTCCCCTGTTTTCACTTTAATTAAAGCTGGTGGCTCAGACTTGCGACGCAACGTGACAACGTCCCGGCAACCTTCACTTATCGGGATTCTTTTGCAAACACGTATCGCGTCATTAATATTGCAACTAAGCGTAACCATATTAAATAGCTTGCGTTACATACATATGCACACATATACATACACTTATATCTATATAAATTTGATCCTTAAGCACAAAAGTAACGTCACATAAATTTATATTAACTAAAGTCAAGCTCACGAACAACCTTATAACTGGATAGAATCGAGCACACCCAACAAAAAACATGTCCGAGACCACATTGTCAGCCATTAGAAGTAAATTTGCATTGTATTTGTATGTTAACAGCAAAAAGAAAAGGAAAACGAAACGGCGTTTATATTTACATTTTTAGTGAGGAGGGGGAGGGCGAAAAACTCAAACTGAAATAAAAGCCAGTTACAATTCGAATCTATTTGCCCATTCAAAAGTATTTGTTGCTCCTAATTCTTTTTATTTCACAAGTTTTGTTTCTCTAACTTTTATCTAGTCCACGAGAATCGTCAGACCTGAGGTTGTAGAACAATCCAAGATATATTAATAAATTGCACGCTAAGAATTTTGAACAGACCTCGAAACAAATCGGTTCGGCTTTAGTGTCTGTCTAGGTCAAAAAATCCAGGGCCTAGAGCCAGCCAAACCCAAAAATCTAAGAATATGGTCTACATTTTAATTAACTTGAAAAGCATTGGAAAGATAAGAGCTATAAATGAAATGATTTTTGTTTTCATCTTGGTAGACATTAAATATATACATGTTAAATCATTTGCTATAATAGAAATATCCGATAGAAATATAATAAGGATTCCTTTTATAACAGTTTATCATATCCTACATCTGCCATCTGGATGAAATCCTTCGCCGGGGTTACAGTCTTTCCTTGTTCTCAAATCCAATTATAATCATATTTCAAATAAGATATTTTACGAAGCACCCAGGCAGAGAATGCAAATTCCCTATATACCTCGTTGAATTCTTTACTAAAATTTAAAAGTATGTTCTTATCGGTCTGCAGTTAAATCCTTCAAACGAATCGGTTATCCCGGCAGCGAAAGGTTCTCTGTTCCTTCAATACCAAAGAATTTTAGTATGACGCCAGATCAAGCGTTTCGTCGTAAATGGTTGGATCAAAAATATATTTCTATAATAATTACTCAAAGTTTTTCGCGGGAAAAGGCGGATTGTTGGCCTCGGTGGCTGTGTTCAGCACTGCATAAGAATCGTTATCCGGCGTTGGGCTAGGCGTATGCCAAATCTGCGATACTATGGAGCTTATTGTGTCCAGGCTGCGAAAGCCTAGTTCCGATGAATGGTTGATGGCATCTCCCAGTAGATACCGCTTGCTGTGCCGCAGCAAATCATCAATCTGTGGCATGTGGCGCATCAAAAGCGGATCCAAAACCTCGTCAAAGATCCACACGCTGGACTGGGGCGCGGCGATGACCACCCACAGCACGACCAGCAGCTTCGCCTCGACATACAATGGCACCCAAGTGAACAATGCGTCTCCAACCAGCTCAATGCATATAAGCCACGCATAGACAACCCAGTACTTGGCCCACGCATTCAGCTCCTCCTCGCCCAGCGCATTCTGCGTGTGGCGAGCCGGCACTATAACGCCATAAACGATAACCAGGATACGCGTGACGAAGCCAAAAAAACACATTTTTGGAAGATTTCGTTATACAATACGAAGTTAAAAAAAAAAATTTTTAAATGAAATTTATTTTTCGATCTGTATTCAACACTTCTTTATTTTAACTAAAAAAAATATCTATTATGTTTTTGTAATTGATTTAGAGCCTACTGAACTTAGGAATATTTAAAGGAATTGAAGAACACATCTGAGGCACCTTGGAGATTGATCCATCCAGAATTTGCTTGAGAGTCAGCTTAAAATCATATTTTATGGCAAAGATCTTGTTGAAGGCAATATTATTTCATCACAAAATCGATGTGTTCATTTTAATCGACATCGGAATACCATATCATTTAGCTGCTAGAAAAACGATCGTTCGAAAATTGAAGTCCTGTATATGCATCTTTATTTAAATTGAAAGTAATTCAATCTTGTTAGTATTTATCTTGTTCTAAATTAGGGACATAGAAGTCAGCATTTTGTACATTGATTCATAAAGATCGGAATAGATGTATTTTAATGAATGTGAATTAATATACAATTTGAATAAAAAGTTATTGCTGTTTGCTTCACAAAAATTGCTTCAATCTAATAAAAAGGTGAATTCTTCATTTGGCAGCTGTGGTGAGTTTTAGTTCAAAAGAATCGATACGTGAGCGTATTTTAAATATCGATAACCGATAGCCGCATCGCACTTCCCCTTTGGCTGTCATGGCAACTGGAACACCCTGTGCAAAAACAAAACAAACGGTAACTTTTGTTTTCAGAAGTGACAGGCGTTGCTTGTTTTAATCAAATTTAATCAAATAAAAGGGAGAAGCAAATAAATATGGAGCGAGAAACAGACTCTATGAAAAGCAAGCGCACCAAAAAGAAACACAAAACGCAAACGACCCGTTCTTATCGCAAAACCGAGAGAGAAGTGCAAGTGTTGCTGTCCCAATGCGGAAAAGTCTTTGGACATCAAGATTCCCAGGAATCGGAAGCGAAGAGTCTGCAGTTCTTCCATTACTCGGAAGCTAACGAGTCTGCCTCCATTACGAATCTGGATAAACAGCGCATCGATGAAGCCGCATCTTCACCCAATTTAGCTGCGAATTTTATACAAATCGAGCTGTCCGAGCCGCCAATTGTGTCGCCCCAGCTGCACAGACAACTGCATCGCTATGACGACAGCTTCCTTTACACACCCAGCGACAGGCTACATTTGCCGCTGCAGTTCATCGATGGCGGCTCTCACTTGAAGCCCTATCAAATTCGTATGCTCAATCGCTATCTGGAGGAGGCCAAGGCCAACGGAAATGCCGGCAAGCTAAGTGCCGGGCTAATAGCCCAACTCGAGGACACGGACTCTTGCCGTTTTATCATCGATGCGACGCTATATCGGAGCAATTGTCTGAAGCAGTTTAAGGGCGTTTTCCTGGCGCCTGTGCCGTTCGCTCAGTTCCGTGGACTGCCCACGAGTCGTTGTCTGAAACTGTGCTTCAAGCAGCTGCGCTTTAGCGCCCATCCGCAGTTTCTGGAAGAGCATCGCCTGGCGCAACAACTCGAAGATCTCTACGACTTATACATGCACAATGTGAAGAATAAGATTTGCAAGAAATTGCGCGAGGAGCTGCAAATCGCTCGCAATGTCGCTGCTCGGCTGCTCGACTCCAGCAGCCAACAGCAGCCGCAGGAGCAACCAACGCAGCTGGCGGTGCACATTCAGCGCCAACTGCAATTGACCCAACAGCTGCGGATACGGTACTACGCCGAGTCCACGGCGCAGCGCGTGCTGCTCCAGCGTCTGCTCACACAGTGGGCCAAGTTGAAGGAGTTGCGCAAGCAGCAACAGTTCCAGTGCACACGCTTTAGGCTTAGCCTGCGGCTGGTTCCGCCAGCTGACTTGGATGCCGCCTGCTCAGCGTGGAAAGAGCGCTTCGAGGCCGATCTGGCCGAGGTCTACCGCGAGCATTTGGAGGTCTACTATCAACAGCGGCGCATCTGGAGCAGCGAGCAGCCCTCAGTTTCACATACCAAGCCGCCACGTAAGCCGCAGTTTGCTGAGATCATGGAGAGCTTGAAGGCGGAATACGAGCGCGCTTTTCAGGATCCTGAGGAGCCAAAGGTGTACCTGTTGCGGCTGCCAACCGATGATTCAACGCTCCATTCCGGGCCAAGTAACGAGCAGTTGAACCTGGACCGCAACTACTACGTAAAGCTCTACTTGGACGACCAGTTTGTGGCTCAGACGCGCAGCTATCGCCTGGAGCCGGATCTGCATGTGGACATGAACGAGAGTCTTGGCGTTCTGCTCAATCGCTCGCATCCAGAGCAGCTCAACATTTGGGTAAGCTGATCAAATAATTAATTCCGGCAATGCCCGACCAAAAATACCCTATACTAAGCATCGAATTGCCGCACGTTTCTTATCTTGCCAAGCGCCGATCTGCCGAACATTTGAACTAGCTTCGGCACATATGTATATATATGTATGTATATGCCCTGGCGGGCATACCCTGGCAAGGGTAATAATCTTGCCAGATTTAGTTGCCAACCTGATCTAATAGCCAAACCGTAAACAAAAAGACAAACCTTGTGAAAATCTGATGAGATTTGACCGAGTTATGGCGGTGTGATATTTTGGCCTCTATCTATATAGGATAATAGAGGCCTTTCCCGTGGCACGGTTAAAATATATTCTCTCAAATATCTTTGAAACGATCTGACGGTAAGCAATAAAGTTTCATATGCGGGTGGAATTTCCCGAAACCCCGTCTGAACGTGCATCTTCATCATATAAGGAAACTACAGTGAAAATTTCAGCTTTCCTAAATGTATTCATATTAAACTTCGTTGGTTGGATCTACGACTCAAATGTATGTATGTATATATCAAAGCGCACGGCCTCTAGTGATAACCGAATGTTGCCTAGAATATCTATACTTATTGGGCTAGGAGCTGTCTCCTTCAACCAATTAGATACATTTGCAAATCATTTTTCGCATTTTCTACACATTTTCAATTTATACAGGGTATTAAGTGCATATCTTTATCGCACAATTTTGATGCTTTACCATGTTTAATTGCAGCTGTATGAGAAATCTACGATAACGTCACACAGTCGAAGACTGGCCCTGATAAGCACTCCGCTGAAGGTGACGGAGAGGGGCAAGACGGAACAGAAACTTGCTTTCCGCGTGGCCTCAACTGCGGCAGCAGTGCGTCACAAGCTGGCTGGCGATCTCTATCTGCACATCGACTATTATTGTCCCGATGGCGCCATCATCAGTGACCTGGACGACATACAGAAGCTGCCGGAGACGGTTTGTCAAACGTTGTTGGCGGACAGACTGCCGATATCGGCCACGGACGCAGAGGTAAGGGCCACGCCCCGGTCACCCAGCGATGCAGGGCATGTCTCCGATAATGTGGGCCCGCTAATCTTTGCCGAGCATCAGCTGCAGCTGTGCGGCATTGAGGAGCTTCTGCAGAACAGACGCTTTCAGCTGCTGCACTCGCGACACCAGCAACGTAATTTTCACACAAAGCAGCTGAGCTTTGTGCCCGCCCTGGAGCATGAAATTGTGGAGTTGGAGGAGCTCGAGCCGCATGCTAATGCCGCCCAGGTGCTGGACCCGGGCACTGTTTGGAATCCAATTGATCTGCACAAGCATCGCGGCCGCAAGTTTCTCCATTTGCTGTACGAGACCATAACCAGCCAGTGCGTGCAAAGGGCCAAGCTGTTGCAAACGCCGCTGCCGCTGCTCCAGCTGCTAGGCGATGGCCTGGAGCAGTCCACCGGCTGGTCAGCACTCTGGCGCGCGTTGTGCTCGCTGCTCTTTGGACAACCAGCCGCGCCACCGCGAGAGCCCACTTGGCAGCCACAGCCAACGTGTGCCTCGGATGTGGTCCAACAGTTAAACATCTCACTGCATGTGGTGCGTGCAACAGGTGTTCCAGTCCGCAGTCGCCACATCCTCAACGTGGAGCAACAGGCACGGCGCAGCAGCAGCACAGGCACAAGCAGCGATCTGAGCGCCAGTCTGTTCGTAACACAAAGTGAGTAGCAGCCACATAAGCTAGGAGCTTCTTCTTTATGCCATAGACAATATGAACACCCAAGCATTTGAATGAGACCCTAAATTGAAAGAGTGGGGACTTCCGCTCTCTAATGTCGGACCACTATATTATATAACTTTCGATGATTAATCTTCCCTCACAAATTACTCGTAAAACAATGCTTTGTTCATAAGTTGATTACGTGTGAAAGCGACTCTTTCAATTAAAACTTCTCTGTTCCTACTAGACTATTCCGTAGTAATATATATCTTTATTGCTTCAATTTTCTTTTCTCGGTTGGGCCAGAGTTGGGAATCGGTCGCAAGTTCTTATTTATAAAGATGTCTTAACTAAAACCCGGCATTTATTAGATTGAAAATCTTATTAACAAGGGACCACGGCAGCTATATGATACTGCCATAGGAACGATCGGTCGAAAATAAATTATTGTTTGGGATAATATTCTGTTCTGTTCCAAAAAATGTTCATCAAACTCAACATTTGCGAAGTTTACTATTCATAAATTGTTAAGCAAATGTCTACAAGATTATTATCGTTCTTTCTTTCCATAAACTCGACAAATCTCAACCCAAAAAAAAATCAATAGATCAATGAAAGTGAAAGCATATATATTTAAATTTATTAACTGCTGCTAATGCTCAAAGCATTTCGTTTTTTCTGCAGTGCGCAACTGTTGGTTGCACATCGAATGATTCATTAGCCCTTCCAGCTCCAGCTGCAGTTCCAACAACAGGACTTGTCTGCGATGTGAAGCAATCATCGACGCTTATTTGGTGACCATTATTCCACACATTCCAGGCATCCCAGCCATGAACTTGTCTCACAATTTGGGCGCAGTCGAGGGACGCCTTAATGTCGTCGGAACGCAGATCTTCACAGTTCACTTTGCAGATATTTTTGGGTCCCCCAGTGGCCGATTTACACCACCAGCCATCACTGATTTGAAATATTCCGAAATTGTGATAACCGTTTCCATCTGCCGAGCTTATTGCGTCTGTCCTGTAGTCACTTATCTGGGCTGCGATAGTTACCCATCTGGGTATTTCAGCGCGCGGCACTTTGAGTCTATCCAGCTCTAACGCGAGGCTGCAGCGATTAAAAATCTTCTGGCCACTTGCTTGGCCCGCCAGGCCAAGCTGCAGCAGTACCAGCAGAGCGGACCACTTCAGTATGTCGTCCTTCATTGCCATGCCACGACTAAGTACTAAAGAGCATACATATGTTCACTTAGGCCCCAAAAAACTAATTTATTATCGCAAAGGAAAGGCTATCTTGGACTCGGTCTGAATCGAATATGGCTGTGCAGAAATATAAGAAGATTAGAAACTTGAAACTTTTTATTAATGCTTTCTTTTTACCATTGAGAATAAGATTAGAGTATGGTGACTGCTTCTATCCACGTGATATAGATTTTTTACATATAAATGTCATAAAATAACCGATAAGATTTCCAAAAAGTAAAAGTTCTCTAGCCGAAAGAGTCTGTCAAGTGCAGCCGACCTCGCAATACCCTGTGCGCAATGTTAACTTATCTTTGCCATTTGTATGTCTGGGGATCAATAATGTGCTCTCGATTTTTAAAGAGGCTCATCCGTAGTTCACTTGCTAAGCGACTCTAGCTCTAACAAGTAAGAGGTTCTAGTCGGGAGCTCCCGACACCAAATGCAACTCGTTTGAAATAATAAAGATAAATTTAAAAAAAAAATTCCTTGGCATTGAACTCGTAACTGACCGCATTACTTGCTGCCGACTCTACTCAACAGCTACTCCAGACAGAAAAAAAATATAATAATTTGCCCGGATGGGCTCGACAGACCGCACCACTTCCCACTGCCTCTACTCAACAGCCACACCAATAATTGAGAAAAGAAAAAAACCAATTAAAATAGCAGCACAGAAAACAACCGCAATTGCAATGCTGTTGATAGAATTCGAAGCAGACGCGCATGAATGTGTGTGTGTACATGTATCTGCGCAGGCACTAGGAGGACCTACAGCTAAAATTTCAAGTCTCTAGCTCTTATAGGTTCTGATATCCTTGCGTTCATACATACGGACAGACAGACAGACGGACATGACTAGATCGTCTCGGCTATTGATGCTGATCAAGAATATATATTTATGGGGTCGGAGATGCTTTCTTCTGTCTGTTACATACATTTGCACAAATACAATATCCCCTTTTTACCCATTTTCAATGGGTTCAGGGTATAAAAAGAAGAGGTTTTTATTTTCGACGATTATAAATCGTGGCTAGGTATCGACGCTTATCGACTTCCTGCCAGCTAAACACAATTGCAACAAAAATATAAATGTTATATTTGCGAAATATATAGTAGTAAAACTTTTAAATCTTTTTTGCAGCGCTTATGTACTCGAACGTGCGTCCATTTATAACATTGAGCTATGGTCAAAGGCTGTGTCGCAGTCGCACGGCAGAAGGATCGAATCCCACCTGGAATGAGCAGCTGCAGCTACAGGTCACGGAACAGCCGAGTGATCTGCGTGAAGATCTGAAAATCAGCCTGTTCGACGAGATGGTCGAGCAGCAGTACACGGATGAGGCGGCAGATATCTACCAGCGGGTGCAATGTAATTGGCTCGGCGAATACCGTGTGCCCATGAGCAGTCTGCTAGCCAGTCGCAAGGTGAGTGGCCACAAAGGACTGGCAGCCGCATAGACAGCCGCAACTAACCAACCAGCCCATTGGCCATTTCAGTTTGAGGGATGCATCGAGCTGAGCATGCCCAAGGTGCTGGTCGGTTACAAAAGACCGCTCATCGAGTCTGTGACAAATATATCCGTGGAGCAATATCCCGAGTTCAAGGAAAGCGTCCATCTGTGGTTCTATCTGAGCATCGAGCCGGGCTGCCAGGTAACTCCGCTTCAAATAGGCGGCCTTGCGTGTGCCGAGCTGCCCGAGCTGCAGCACTTTGTACGCGAGCGCCGCCTGGAGCTGCAACAGCTGCTGCCACATCCGCAGCGCTATGTGGAGCCGCTCGTCTGCACCTCACATGGCAAGCGGGTCTGCCTGACGCGACTGCTGGAGCCCGTGCCACTGCCCAATGAGACCCAGCTGGAGCGTGTTTGTCGTTTTGTCTCGCTGCTCAGTCCGGTGCGCAGTCAGCTGGATGCCTGCCAGAACTTTCAAGGCGTTTGGCTAGACAATCAGGCTCTGCTTGATAGCACCTGGTGTTCCGCCAAGGATTTGGGCGTGTTGCTCTGTAACTATATGCTGTCGCTGGGCCTCGAATGCTGGCTAGTACTTGGACTGGCCTGTCCCTATGGCGAGTGCACATTCGTCATCTATCGACAGCCGGACAGCGGCGACCTGCTGCTCGTGGCACCCACCACCGGCAAGCGCTACCAGCTGCAGGATATCTTTTGCCCCCTAACGCGAGTGTACTCCATTGTGGCCGCAAAAAATGTAAGTGCAACCCCGGTCCGGCCGATAGATAGATCTTCTGCCTGTCCTTCATTTGAGCAAGAACTGGAAGAATCCGGCCAATCAAATGAGTTTATCTATGAAACATTTTTTGTTGTTCAAGATACGTTAATCAACCTTTGCACTTACGAGCTTCTGTGCCTCAAAGCAAAATCTTATCAATATCGGACTACTGTATCAAATACATAGCTGGTGTATGTCTACAAGGTAGCCGTGCTTCTCCTGGAGAATGGGCGAAATACGAAATATGATTTTGGGCAAATGTAGGCAAATGAAGGCCCCCTTCGATGTAGCTTCTTCTATTGTCTGCGCAGATTGAGTTTCCTTCAAATCTAATCAAATTCCTTCTCTATAAAAGTGAAAAGAATATGTATGGACATTCAGTTGTGTTGAGCATATCTCTCGTTGCAGATAAGAGCTGAAGATAGCAGATTTTGTATATATCCTCTTGTATACTATACTCGGGTCTTGAGTATTCCATTTTTCTAGGTCTAGTGTATTAGGGAGAAGGAAGCATCTCCCGTAGCTATGTCCGTCTGTCCTTCGTGTTGGTCTTTTAAAAAGAAAGAGATTAAAAATTTGATATACATATTCGCGATTTATCGCCTCTTTCGTGTAGTTAAGATATTCACGCACATTTGAATCACATATTTATGCCCTGATTTTATATGGATTTAAACACTGAAATTGAAGAACAGTTAGAAGTAAGAATATTTGAAAAGGTAGCTTGACGTTGAGTTCAGGATATCTTTTAGCTGTTTATTTTGTTTGTATCTGATAATGCTTGTGTTCTGGAACAGATATATATCAATATTCAGGCGGAAGAGCGCGTGAGCATGACGAATTTCAATGTGCAGGACGGCGACTGTTGGTTGCCGCTGTTTAACAAGCGGCAGGAGGCGCCGCAGTGTGGGATACACAAGCTGGACTATGTTTACAAGCGCAGCTACGATCTAAGCCAGCTGCAGAAGCACATTGAGCGCAAGATCATGAAGAAGATAGGCGCTTGGCGCACCACACGCAAAACTTACTGGAATCGGTGGGTGATTCAGCATTTAGGCGACAGCCAGGACAATCAACTGTTAACCAACTCCTTGTAGTGCCTTTCAGCCGCAGCTGCTGAGAATCTTAAGCGAATTGGAGAACTTAAGCACATGCGCGGGCAGTCGCTACGATGAGCCCGCCTACAGCGAGGAGCTGGAACGCGAGTATCCCAATTGCAGGGTGAGTTTCGATTGATACGCCGCATTCCATAAAGTTATATATACACGTCCTGCTCAGACGATATCATAGACTATAATTTTGATAGATTTGCAAACTAAATTCGCTCGATTTCCTTGACTTGCACCTGTAGAAGTTTTTTAAATCCACAAAATGTCATGTAATTCTTGTGTATATCATTTGTTGCCTTATAAGCTGGCCTTATAAGAACCATAGAGTACGATATCGTGATATCAGTTGGGAATGACAGCTCTTGCTTTAATCACAGCTTTACGGGTTTACAATCAACTTTGCCTACACCAACCTGGCAGCCATATCGGAGCGCATTCGCACCACCTGCATACACTATAACAACAACGCGGACGTCGAGTTCTGTGTGGCCGTGCATATCAACGCCTATGTAAACGACGTGCTGTCCGTTTGGGTGTTCCTGCTGTCCATAGTGCCACTGGTGGGCTGATTGTGATTATGAATCAATGCATCCAAAATAACGTCAAGGGTTACGTGACGTTGGCTTCGACTGATAAAAACACTGCTGTCTTCATAGATAATGCCCAAATGCCTACGCTAATCAATAAAACAAATTCTTTATCTCTCTCCCTCTGTACGGAAAACGGGAAAGTAAGTATTTAACTCTATTTACAACATTTTTATGATAACGTATACTTTTGTGGCGTGTTTGTGGTTTGTTTCTTTTCCTGATTTGGCCAGGTTCATTTCGGTTCAGTTTAGTTCACCGCGCACCTTCAGTACGTATAGACTGTGCACCAAGCTTGTACCATCCACCTGGTACGATATGTTTGGGCAAATAGCTGAGAAATATGCGAAATTCAGGCGCTATGTGATATGGATGTATAGACTGTACGAGCTGAACACGCAGATTGCCATCTGCGAGCCATGGGAGAAAGTGTTTTGCCGTAAGTAGCCAAGTGCCAAGAAGGCAGCTGTTAACCATTAACCAGCGATTACCAATCGCTAGCCCGGGTCTATCATCTCTCTCTCTCTCTCTCTCTCTGGCACCGCCCAACGGTATCTTATCTATTTCGGTCAGTCTTCGCCCGGAAAGACAATGACTAAATGTAGCCTAATGGTGGCCTAATACAAAAATAATTCTTCCACATTAACGTTAATGTAATTGTTTTCAATATTTACAGACCTACTCATCGGCATTTGTCTCTCCCTTATACTCTACGCCTCGTACGCGTACGTGCCCGGCTATTGTCATACGCTTGTTGGCTTTCTAATGCCGGTGATAAGGAATACGAATAATACTAATAATAATATCAAATATGTGGAAGCAGAGGGCATGTCCAGTAGCAGTCAGTCTTATCTTACGTAACATTTTTAGTTAGTTATAAATAATAAAGCTAAATTATTTAAGAACAAAAAAGAAAATTCTTTATTTTGCATGCCAAACTTTTATTACTTTTCCTGTTCTTCACATAACAGCTTGTTAATTAAAAGCTGTCAAATATGCAGTGCATGTATTCTAATTATTAAATTAAACAAGATAACGGCTTATGTTAAAGCCCGCGCATCCGTTTTGGCAGGGTTGCCACCCAATCAAAAATTCGCTCGAGCTGGCAGCACCGCGCCGGTTGCTGCTGCCAACTCGCTCGAGAGGCAAGCGACCAATGTTGTTAAGCAGCTGGCGCATTTTATTTACAAAAGTAATTGAAACATAAACGTTTATGTGAATAATGTCGAATGACAAGCGAACTGTTTATGTTGGTGGCCTGGCCGACGAGGTCACAGAAAGGCTGCTGAACAATGCGTTTATACCATTCGGTGATATTGCGGATATTCAAATGCCGGTCGACTACGAGTCGCAAAAACATCGCGGATTTGCCTTTATTGAGTACGAGAATTATGAAGATGCCGCCTCTGCCATCGACAACATGGTAAGCCGCCGTAGCGTGAAAATTGTCCGGGCGCAACATTAAAGTCCGTTCTTGCTTTTAGAATGATTCAGAGCTATGCGGCCGTACGATACGTGTCAACTTAGCCAAACCTGTGCGCGTCAAGGAGGACAGCTTCAAGCCGGTCTGGGCGGATGATGACTGGCTGCAGAAGCATGCGGGCGCCACACTAGAACCCGAGGGTGAGACAGAAGCTGATAAGGATAAGGATACGGTAGAGACGCCATCAACGGGGCCAGCGGTAATTGAGAAGTCGGAAAAACGCAATCCCCAGGTGTTCTTCGATATACGCATTGGCGGCAATGATGCTGGACGCATTGTCATGCTATTGCGCGCCGATGTGGTGCCCAAGACGGCGGAGAACTTTCGCCAGCTGTGCACGCACGAGCAGGGCTATGGCTACAAGGGCTGCGTATTCCATCGCATTATTCCAGAATTTGTGAGTGAGACTCTAAATTAAACTGGAGCCCTCATATCTGAACTATTCTATTCTAGATGTGCCAAGGCGGAGATTTCACAAATCACAACGGCACCGGTGGCAAATCGATTTACGGCAAGAAGTTTAACGACGAGAACTTCAATTTAAAACACAACAGCTTCGGCACGTTATCCATGGCGAATTCAGGGCCCAACACAAATGGCTCACAGTTCTTCATATGCACCACAAAGTAACGACTGCACAACTATTTATAGATAGGCATATCTGATTCCAAGCTTATTCCTCACAGAACCGACTGGCTGGATAACAAGCACGTGGTCTTTGGGCATGTGATCAGCGGCGCGGACGTCGTGCGCAAGATGGAACGATGTGGCAACAAGTCGGGCACCCCTTCCCAAAAAATTATCATTTATGCTTGCGGTGAACTAAAGTGAAAGGCTTAATAAAAACATAGTTTAAGAAGTATTTGGTTTTATTCTTTTTATTCAACAGAATTTTTAACTATTTAAATTGATTGTATAATCGTGGTCCGTTCACAGCGCATCTCTGAAAATAAAACAATATTAAATTAGTTCTTTTTACAACACAGTTTTATGCATTGTTTTAGTAGTTAGCTTTCAGTTGGGGAAAGAAGAAAGTTAATACAGCATGGTTTTTATACACTCAGCTGGGTCCCTATAGGGAGTATCATCATATTCAAGCATTTAACTAGACAGCAATTAAGTGCAATTTACCTCTGTGTCGTTTTTCCGGACATAAACAGCAACAGTTGGAAAGAAAGAACAAAGTGACCTGCAAGAGTAAAGACACAAGTTATTGAGAATTGTCGCACTAAGATGATCTTAAACTTATTGGTAATTTTGCTCAGTCGGGGAAAGATTGACCGCATGGTTTTTAATGGGTTCTACTCAGTAGAGGGATCCTGATTTAGGATAGTTCATCAGATAACAATTGTTATTTCAATTGCAATTTTTTAATAAACACACCTTTCAAAGACTTCAATCCGATTGCTGCATCTCGACAGGAAAGCAGTCAAAGCTGTAAGTAAAGAAGACATTTATGTTAGTTTTTCTATAATGTGTAAAAAGAATCTATAAGTTCAGCTAACGATTGTATTCAGTCGGGGAAAGATTGACCGCATGGTTTTTAATGGGTTCTACTCAGTAGAGGGATCCTGAATTAGGATAGTTCATCAGCTAAAATTCATGAGGTTGCAGGCGTCATATACACAAATAAAACATACCTCAAGGCTTTGGATTCGTCCACAAAGTGAGCATCAACAATGAATCCGGCAACTGCAAGGGACAACGAAAACTAATTATACGTTTTGTCTGCATAATCGAAATGTTATATATAGTTAAAGATCAGCTTCAAAAATTGGTAACATGTTTGTTTCTAATGAACTATACTGAAGTAAACATCATGATAAAGTTTACAACTCATTAAGCGGAAAATGAACCTACCTTGTTGAAGACTTGTAGTAGGACCTTCATCGGGACACTTCCTCGTCAAAGAAACACTGTAAACGGGAAAAACTGATTAGTGAAGCCCACGACAATGGTTCAATTGTTTAATTGATTTCATTTGATCAGTATCCTTTTGGTTAATTTTCTTTGGTTGGTCAGCACAGTACTCAGAGCAAGTTTATCATCAAGATGAGACTTAGAATTTATGCGACTAATAATCAAATGCTTACCTAACGAGAATCCTTTTGCCCAACGGACGGGAATCTCACTGAAGCAACTGCAAATGTACAAAATTGTTAATTAGGCAAAAGTCTATTATTGTGTTTAATAATTTACTACAAATGCCTATTTCAGTTATATTTCTCCGCATTTTCGACTCAGTAGAACGAAAGTTATTATAGATAAAAGGTATTCATCATCTAAGCACACGAACTGCAAATCTACAATCAATATGACGATCAAAATTACCTCATTGAGCAGCGCGAACATCTCGTTTAACTGAAAGCAACAAATAATATATTAGACAAGTTGTTTTGGTTTGTGATTTTTTACATTGCGTTTAGAGTTCAGTTGCAAAAATTGCAGCCATAGAGTTTTAATCACGAGAATCGTACGGTAATTACTTTTCATCATTTTGTTAAACACAATGCAAATGTTTGCTGACAATAGCTTACCTCATAGTTGCGTAGAAAGCAGCCAGTTTCAATGGATCTCAGTGAAATTCTAGAAAAGATAAAGCAATTCGTTATGCGGTGTGTTTCTCTCGGGGATTAAAACGAAAACAAATATGCATCAGTTGCAAAAATTGCAGCCATAGAGTTTTAATCACGAATATCGTACGGTAATTACTTTTCATCATTGTCAAACTGTCAAAGCAAACAAATCTGCAAAACTTACCATGCATCACACCGAATTGCCTAGCCCCTTGGCCTTAGCCTGTCCGAGTCCTGAAACTACACAAAAAAAAAAAGTGAGGTTAGTTTTTCCGCTTGAGTTTTCTGCTCAGAATGTTGTTGAATTCTAATTATCAGAATCCTTTTGGTTTAGTTTTAAGTTGTAGATCAACAGCACATTGTTCAGATTGAACTTATCATCATAAGAAACTTTAAATGTATCACGGAAACTCTACTCTCAAGTCTCAAATCTTACCCGAGTGTCTTCCATGGCATAAACCGGCTTCCGACCACGTGCGTGCAACAATCTGCAACAAGAAAATACGGTGTTAGTGGGCCAGAGAAATGGGATTCGTTTTTCCTTCTGATATTAGCTCAACTTATTGTTGAATGTAAATTGTTATCAGAATCCTTTTGGTTTAGTTTTAAGTTATAGATCAACAGCACTTTGTTAAGAATAAACTTATCATCACGTAAAACGTTTAACTAGCATAAGTAGATTCTGAAGTATTAAGTCTTACCTGATGGGCTTCCATGGCATAAACCGGCTTCCGACCACGTGCGTGCAACTAACTGCGGCAACTGCAAAAAGAAAACGAAGCGTTAGCGTGCACATAATAGAGGTATTTATATGTTCAATTTTTAATGCATTAATCAGTTGGCCGTTCTTATTCTTTCCACAAGATATGAACTCTAGTAACCCTTTTGCAAGGGCATTATCATTCGACTCTTCAGCAAAAGAACAATCATCAATTTAAGGCGTTATATACTCAACATTTTTAATACTACTTACTTTTGATTTAAAAGTAACGCACAATATATTAAAATGCTGACACTACAGCAAAGATAATATAATGCTGAGTATTAAGAAGCAAGCAAAATTTTATAAAAACTGAAGATGCCCAAAGTATTAGTGGATTGAAAGAAAGAATCAATCTATTCACAGAGGAAACGAACAGGAAATGAGCGAAACCAACCTGCAGTGTGACCAGGTTCATTTAGCATTAATATACACAGCTAAAAATACCGAAAAACGAACGATTACACAACACTAAGATGACAACAGCACTTTTCGCTGCAAATAACATAATGTTAACATCATCCAAAATTTAACAGAGTTAAACCACTCAGCATACAATATGCTCGCTCGGTTAAACTCACTCAGAAAAAAGTGCAATAACAATTTCCTAAAATAAGCCAAGTCTTTAAAAATGTATTTTAAAAAATGACGACTTTATTAAATTTTAGCATAGCTCATTAAACGCCTTTACAACAATATATCAAGTACAATACATGTGGGTTATAAAATGTACATATTTTATGTTTTTTGTTTGTTTTTCTAATCGAAAAATAAAATCGTAAATAATTGCATGCAAAGACGACTCTATTCCAAATTTATATCATTGTTTTTCATCCTAAAAGGCATACGTTTTTATCATTAAAATTTTTAATAAAATCTATCACAATATGAGAATTTAAGGATTTACTATTGCTCGATCTAATCATGATGTTTTTCTGATTTACTCGAGCACGGCCATTTCCTGATTCTAGAGATTTTGTTATTTAATTTTTTTTTTTTTTTTGAATTTCAAAATTGTTTTGTTTTGTTTTTTTTTTCTTTTCTTTTTTCGTGTTTTGTGTTTAAAGTTGTACTTAGACATTAAAATATTAGATACAATTACATATAAAAATATATTATGATTATAATTTATAAAAACTTTGCATGTTACGGACGGACAACATCTTAAACATTAAACATAAACATATAAAATGCTGATTCTGCTTTAAAATACATGCAAGTATGTATTTATTATAATGCTTAGCCTAAATTCGTATCTTCACATTTACTTTTAAGCCTAAATATAGGCTTTTATATATATATAATTTTCTTTTAAGGCGTGTGCAATTATTATTTGTGCGTTATTTACTTTTTAAGGGCTGGTGTGTCCAGGGATCTCAGTTCTTACGAAACAGCCTCATTTATGTTTGACCGCAGAAGTAAACGTTAAATAATCGTGTAGTTTCCTTAAGCCTAGATCGTACAATATAAAGTTACAAAAATACATTTTCTTATATTCAATTCCTTATTGAGCTTTATGTTAGATACAATTTATATTGCTTTACTTAGCCACAAAACACAAAATGTATAATTAAACAGCATATTGTTGCATGCACATAGACAACTAAAATGTGTATAGAAAAACTTTCAGTCTAACAAAATACTTGTACAGAATAATAATCGTCGTGAATTTCGAGAAAAATATTTGATTTGTGGGTGGGTTCGACAGTTCTGGGCACGACCAAAAACTTTTGTTCAATAAAACATAGCCAATTTTTGTATAGCCCGAATCTGCTTTCTATATGTGATATGCATATGCTTAAGCTCTAATGTTTGCGCTTACAAGTTATTCTATCAAATAAACATATAGATGTGCCGCCTCGTATACTGCGTAGCAGCAAAAGGCATACAAGCGTTATGATATTGCCCTTTCTCTAGCATAGCACAGTGCGCTGCGTTTAAGCGATAAATTTAACTAAACCTTGACAAAAAAAAAACACTAAATATAAGCACAACAGTTACGTATGTGCCGAGACACGTTTCAAACGCGTCAGAAAAACTGCTGATACGTCAAGTCGGGGGTTGGGGGGGTTTACTACAACTAACAGCAACATAAACAACGAAAATTCGACTAATTTTGTGGTAAACTGGCCATCAAAAAAACTGATGCATGTTTCCCTCTTCATATATAAGTGCGCTTCACTTTTGTCATAGTCGACGTTTTGCAGGGCAGCTCCTTTTCCAAATGTTCTGTGGAGTTTTTGCATTCGTGACTACGGTCTTTTTCAAGATCCAGGTTCGCTGTTTTCTGTGGCGTCGTGTACGGATTCGAGTTGATCAATAAATTAATGTCCTTGCCGCTGTTCTGATGCTTGAATTGGCTGTGGGACAAGAACGAAAAAATCAACTTTAGTCTGAGCGAATGCTTGCCAACCAATAATTTAGATCTTACGTTGGCTTGACAAAGTGATTGTGATGACTGGCATCTAATCGATTCTGATTGCACCATTGCTTTATCTTGATGCCCATATAGCCACCCACAAAGAATGCCGTCAAGAGCGCAAGTATAATAATAGTTGTTGTGTAGCTCGTAATGGCTGAGGCCTTTTGCACCTCATTGACGACTGCTATCGACTTCTGGGGATCTGCAAAGAGGGACATTAGTGGAACTGCTTTCATTCGTTTTGTGCGCCACTTACCATGCAGATTGGTCATAACCTGCTCGGGATCCACTGATGCCTGCGGTATTTTGTTCTCATCAATATAGTCATTTAGCGTAAAGTCAGCACCGCCGCCCGTTGGCTGTTGTTCCTGGGTGGGTTGTACCTCAGCTTGAGCACTGCCCACACTGGCGTAATGGAGCTTTTCTACCTCCTCCATTTGGGATGGGGCCATGGTAACAATAACGGGGTCTGCGGCAGTTTTTGGGCAGAGAGCCGCAGCCGCCTTTTTGGTCGTGTTTAGGCTTTGCATATAGGTTTTAGTGCCGAATTTGTGCTGGCTAGCGGCCAGATTCTTGCACTCGTGCGTCTGCAAGTCCCAGGCACAGTTAGGGTCCTGCAGGCTGAGGCAGCCCAGGCAGTCGACAATCAGTGAACAGTGGTGCAGGGGCACCGTCACCAGTCGCCCGTCGCTGACCACAACAAGCGTGTTCTTCTTGGAAGAGATAACCAACTCGCGCACAGGCGTGCCCAGCGGCAGTACCTGCATTTCGGAGATGACCACTGTCCGCAGGCGGTCCGTGCTGCTGTTCTGATGCGTTGTCAGGATATTGATGAACTTGGTCACTTTGCCGTCATCGGTGCCACTGTAGATGACATCGTAGTGGTTGCCATTTAATGCACGCACCTGCGGATCCACTGTAATCGCAGTGAGCCGATGGTGCAGATTAACCTTGGTCAGCAATGGGCGGCCATGCACAGCGGGCACAGCGCTCTCCATCAGTGGATGATTTTTAATGAAATTAACTGCAATGCTTGTCAGCGTGCGTGAATCTTCCACACACTGGCCGGGACGTGGTTTGGGCACCTGCGTTTGTTCCACGGGCAGCCAGTGTGATTGTGAATCCTTTTGCGACTTGAAATCCCCATCGAAGGCGGCCAGTATGTCGTCTAAGCGATAGGCACACACCGCCGAGCCGGGTATGGCGTTCACCGGCGTCGTAAACACTGCATAAACCAATGCATTTGAGCCGCTCTCCACAATCGGACTTATAGCCTCTGTATGGGCCGAGATAAAGCGATGCCATATTAATCTATCGGGTGACGAGGATTTTAGCATATTGTTACTTACGTATTTCGTCAAAGTAGAATGGAAACTCGCCGGGCACCGAGCAGTTGAGTCGCGCCTTAAGGAACGACGTCCAGCTTTTACCATGGTTGTAGGGACCACCACGATCGTTCTTGCAGACACGACCCACGCGTGAATAGACCGCTTTGCCAAAGTTCATGAATTCCATAGACAGTTCGCGGAAAAAGAAAAGCACGTAGCCATTGCGTTCGATGGCGCCCACAAAGTCCGGCTGATTAAGCTGCTTGAGATCGTATTGCTCGGTGCGCAGATTCTCTCGATAGATCAAGGGATCGCCACCAGAAAAGTCTGCCACAGTGGCGCTATACAGCTTGTCATCGGCAAACGCATAGGTGCTGTTGTGTGCGGGACTATACGGACAGAGACCCTGAGCCTCAACTTCCCGCGTCATTTCGTATCCCATGGTATTGTCGCTGGTAGGCGCAACACCCGCCGCCTGATCCACGTTGGCATAGTGGCGACAGCGTGGTTTGTACGAATTGGTGCCGCAGAGCACAATTTGGCCATCGCTGAGTCGAGCGTAGACCCGCAAATAGTTGTGACAGTCCCGCTCGTGTTTCCCCTTAAGTACGCACAGCTCACGATCGGCACCCGGGCTGGTCCACACAAGCCGGCTGTTTTCTTTCAGCCCCCGCAGGCTGATGTTGTAGATGACATCCCTGCGAAAAAGACAATCGAATTATTTGCTTAATTGCCACGCCTGCCAGTCGCGTGTGTGTGTGTGTGTGTGTGCAGCCTGCTAATTAAGCAAATTGCCAGCCAAGCCAAAATGAGAAAGAGCGCATCAGTTCCTCAAGGTTATTTTCGCGAATAATTAGAACTTAAACGTTGAATCAAGCACTTAAACATGCAATTGCTTTTCTAATTGCCATCGTTTATATTCATGCTGTTCCCAGTTTATGGCGATATGTAGCCAAAGCTAGCTAAAAACCGAATACCCTGGAAGCTAGAAGCTAGTGAACACGAGTACACAAAACATGTTTAACCTGACACAGATGTATTTCCTATAAAATAAATAAAAACAGTAGCTAGAAAAAAAACAGAAGCCTCGTAATGCCAATGGAGCGTTAATTATTCCGCGAATCGAACACTTTTTTCTTGTTGTTTATTTTTTTCTCAAATAAATATTTAAGTTAGCTCGTGCCAATAAAAATGAGTGTTTGTGCATGCAGCTCAGGTAGAGAACAATTGATTGTTTTGCCAATTCGCAAATGGCAATCGAGCGAAAACCTTCAGGCATTCAAAGTCCACACACACACACACCCTTTGTAGAATATCAAATAAGGAATCATGTACTTACTTGGCACCCACGAGAACACTCTCATCATCGTGATCCAAAATCTTATAATAGTCCGTTGTGTTGCCAAAGAAACTGGCCGTCACTTTGTCTGCCTCTGCAATGCGAATGAAAGTCAATTAAAATATTATTTTCTGATTGTAAATAAATGTTTGTGAGATATTTTTATAGGCTAGGCAACTGGAAGGGCAGCGCAAGAAGCCTTTCGACTGCGCGATACTCTGTTCCCTTTTCAAATTAGATGATAAATGGCATTGAGTGGCATTCTGTCCCTGGATGGCTCATCTACCGAGCGGGGCGTGGCAAATATAGTATTTGCAGGCCCGTCTTCCTTTCAAATGATGCGAGCTTAGAAGTATTTCGGGCCTACAAGGCGGGTACGCTTTGTACTTATTGTTAAGTCTTGCAAGTTAGCTAAATGAAGCCTTAGGATTTCGCCAGATAAAGAGTTTGTTATAAATCCCTTTTGTGTATATTCATATATACTACATTTGGATTCATACGAATAGACAGGCATATTTTTGAACCGGGTCTCGCACAGTTCTGTACTGGAAAGGTATTAAAATCCAGCCCTCAATATTTAAGAATCGCCATCCATCTACATATGTATATGGGAATCATTCGCCTTGACATTGAAATTTCTTAAGGGAATGTATTTACATTATCGTAAACAGTTGTGCTTTAAAGTTTCCCGCAATTGGATTTCATAAGAATGAGTAGAGCTGGGCAATATGTGTGATTAGTTGGCCCATTTTCCGAGTTACTTCAGAGGAAACGCTAATTTGTTGCAAACATTGCGAAAAATTGGGCGCGATAAGCTGCCGCTTGCCTTTTGGTGATAAAACGTCAAAGCAAACAAAAGAAATCGAGTGGAAAACAACAAAACAAACAAGTGGCACAAATAAACAACAATAACAAGAAGGCGGAGCAGCAGGAGGGTCGCTGTGTAATTGTGGGCGACTTGGAACTTACTCGTTTGCAAATCGGGTCGCACATCGGGCATCCAAGCGGAGACTCTGAGGAGGCAGACCAACAAGCCGAGGAACATACGGAACATGACAGCTGGTGCCCTCGTCGCCCTGCTGCTGCTGTGTGGATATCTTCTTCGGTCAGTAATTAGCATTGTTGCTGCCACAGTTGACGGTGAACGCTGAAGGTCTCTTGACTGGTTCTTTAGATGCTGCACTTAGGTAGAATTAAAGTATTTTCAATTGACGTAGCGCACTTGAAAACTGTTGAGCCCGGCCTTTTTTAAGTCGTTGTTGGTTCTGATGATTCAGCAGCGTTTGCCACTCGCTTGGGTGGTGCTCTTACTGGCGCTGATGGTGGTGCAGCTGGCGCACTCACAGACAAAGTGACTCGCCGACTCGCTGGGGCTGCTGCCAATGGGGCTGGCCTGGCCTGGCCCGACTGGTTTTAATCACTGCAGTTTGTCATTCTGATTGCTGCCATTCTCGTGCCAGTTGCCGCTGCTGCTGTATTCGCTAGCATTCACTTGCATTCAGTTACTGTGGCATATAATAATAATTTTCACTACGTTCTGTTGTTGATTTCTTTATACGTTTATTTTTTGCTGTTGTTTGTTTCTCAATGCTATTAGTTGATGTGCTCAAAAGAAAACGCAAAACCTGCAATGAGATGAAAAAGACTGTTGGTTAATTCGAATACTTTTTATTGTGGAATGTCAGGAATTTCACTAGACCACCAGACCTGTTGTGGCCACGTAGTCTGGTGGTTTGTTGTTTTTTTTTAATATGTGGCCAGTAGGCTTGTATAATCTTCATCCTTTCAAGTCTTTCTCCTTCCAAGTCCGTAAATAGATGATATACTTTGGAATCGTCGGAGATTTCACTCGGCCTGTTTAAGTATTTGTGTTTTTACTGGAGTCACCTTTTATAACTAGGCTAATAGGCGAGAATTGTTTTTGAAGTTTCTAAGAGTTAATGAATGAATAAATGATTGCGTCGAATCTAACCACTTTTACATATAACTAAGGAAGTAACTATAGGTTAAAAAAGTTTTCTTAATGATATCTTGAGCTCATAAATTACAATTATTATGTTCATAATATTGCGACTAGCATGTCTCATAACTGCTGTAGCAACAATTTACTCTGAAATTAAGTCAATTTATAAAAAAAAAAATAGTTTTTTCTTTCTTTAACATGCTGCTACATCTTAACGCCAAAAAAAATGAGAATAATTTTACATCAAGCTGTACAATGTCGACAAGGGCTTAAAATGTTTGAGAGTTCCTGTTCTTGCATGCCATTATCAATATTATTCTATTTGGTATATTTGAATATCTACTTTTGAGAATTCGTTGACGTTTGAACTAAAAACTGAATCTTATCAAAATTGTTGATTTGCAGAGCTAATTGTTATATAATTGGTTTTCTTTTTTTCTGTTGCATATTATTACCAAATTGAAACATAAATTTCACTTGTGTAACAATCAAAACTTGTTTCCGCGCATTTGTTAATGCGATTGTTTGCAAATTCTTCACACACTTCACACTTTCTATGAAAACGCTTTAAAATCGGCCAAGCGAACCGAACGTTGAGCCAACTCGTCGAGCACTGAAACTGCCGAACACAACAAAAGTGCCAACTGAGCGAACGGCAAGCACAAAACGCAAACAACAACAGCAACAACAACAACAACAACAGCATTAAAGCAACAACACAATGTACGTACACCCACACTTGTGACTGCAGTTTGAGAGCTCAGTACAGGTTGTAGCAGCATTGTTCTCCCTCTCTCTCTCCCCTATTACTTCCCACTGTCGGCAAAACTACTTTATTATTCTCTTTCGTGCACCACCCTTGATATGTCACGCACCGTTTCACGCGTCCTGTGGCTCGGTGGCATTTTGTATGATTCATAGTTGTCGAGTTTTTCCAGTTTTTGTTGGAAATCACGTGCGGTATTTTCCGCCAATTTCCCCGTGGTTTTTGTCCGTATTTGGTGTCTAATCAGTTGGACATACATGGGTTTGTATGTCAGGACGTGCCGTCCTGCAAAAGATGTTCATCACACGTTCACTCACACGCACACACACGCACACACACACACATGCACACACGCGCGTAATTTCCATGTGTCGATCTCAGGTTTTTTTTTATGACGATCGCAGGAAAAGTCTGCTACAGTTTCTCACGCCTCGTCGACGGTCACACTTGGCCAACTTTTACCTACGCGGGGCGACGCTTCGGCGACGGTGGATGATCTTCAATAAATTGCTTTATTGGCCAATTGAAGGTCACACACATACTTGTTGTTGTTTTGGTCAATGAATTTGGGTCTGGTATCGTTTTTCCAGTTTGAAGTTTTCGATCAACGTCAACACCGACGACAGGTCAAGTGACCCGTCTGACTCTTGGCCCATTCCATGTCTAGGTTTTGTAAGCGTTCAAATTATAGGGGTCCACAATTAACCTTAAGAATTGTATTGAATTATTTTTGCGGGTGGTTCAAAATGTTCTGAAACTAACTAATTTAACTACATTTTATATACAAATTGTTGACCAAGGCAGTTTGTGTGTCATAAGAAAGTAGTTCCCTAGCCTTTGTCTCCATAAATCGAATCCGGCCAAATGAAGTACGTTTATCTACAACACTTGACCAAACATTTGGATTTTTCTAGCTGGCTGCAAACAAATTGGAATACTATATCACAATGTTTTCAAGCTTCAAATTAAGTTTTTGCATACAAATTTATTGTGGGTAGTCTACGAAACACCGAAGTTTCTATACCCTTACAGACATATGTATAGCATATGACCTTACATCTACATATATGTTTGTTAAGATCATTCTGAGTTTGGTCCAGTTATTAAGAAAAAATATAATGTTTATAATGTTTTAGTGATTCGACGGAGTTATGCAAAGTTTTATTAAAATTGCTCGAAAACTGAGAGAAAATTTGGTTAAAATAACAGACAATGCTGAGACTCATCACGGATATATATACTGGGGATTGGATAGGTATTCTTTCGCATTTTCCAATCTTTATGCAGTTCTCGGACAAACTACAAGAACTTACTGTTTAAATTTTGTTGCGAAGATAATCAGTAAGAACGACTGAAAAAGAGTTTGATTTTTTTTTTTAAGATAGAAGAAATAACATCTAACGATCGATGGAAAACTGTTAGCTATATTAACTAGGCTCAAAAAGACGTGGCTACCGCAAAGCTGAATAAAATACAAGGGCTAGTTAGTCTTCGTTAGAAGAAAGCTTTCTTCTTGATTTTGATTGTATACAAAACAGGTAAAATTCAGGTTTTCCTAACGCATCATTTTGTTGAGCTGCCCTCGCTGGGCACACATCATTCACATATGCATAAGTATTATAATTTGTTTTTGCTTTTTAGGTCTTTAGTTTCAAAAGCCGCATTTAGCTCAATGCCAGGAAGTGCGTTCCGCTTTTGACAGACCAGTTACAAATGCTGGCTGTCCGTCTAACTCTGGGCCACTAATTAATGAGCCCGAGTGCTCGAGCTTGAGTTACCTATTAGATGCATCTATCTATTGGTCGGCATGTCTGTCTAGGCAGCTGCCGCTTGCCCGACTCGCTTCACACTTTCAGCTGGGCTTAGCTGATAAGCACCCATAGATGGGCTGCGGTGTGTGTGTGTGTGTGTCTGTGTCTGCGCTGAAGCACAGATAAGCAGCTTGATCAAGATAACTGTGAAATGTATGTCACGTTTGTCGTTTGTTTCGCGCTGCATTTGCTCCGTCGCAGTCGGATGTGGGCTGTGTGAAGCGTGAGCGTGTTAATAGATAACCTGGTCGCCGCCTGCTAATTGTACGTGCTCCAAAAGAAATTGATCTCTGCGTATGGATATTAGATATATACGTATATATGTACACATATGTCTGTATAGATATTGGCTGTCCACGCTGGAAACCTGATCTCCGGACCACTGCCATGCAACCAGTTTGGCAAGTGGGCGTTCAGTTAGTCAACAACAGGTGGTGGCACCTGCGACTTGGCCTTATAAAGAGCTTCAGCGATGCCCGTAGACTTACTGGCTGGGGATTTGTGCGCTTCTGTTTCTGGTTCTAAAGCTGTTTTGCAATCTACACAATTTTGCATATTTCGTGTACGATTTTGTCATGCCCATCAACTGATTTAAGCAGGTAGCATCACAGCTCAGGCTAATATGATAAACAAAAACTTACATTAGAGATCGACGAGGAAGTACACCTTTGTGTTATACTCGAAGCGGCCTGACTAGCAGGTACCCTAGGTATGGCTATCTACATAGAGTCAATCTCAAAAGCTCTCTATCCAAGCAGACGCACGAACAGACTTGGTTATTGGGACAGCATTTATGTTTACTCGGTTAGTTTTTTTTTTGTATATACGCTCATTAAGTGTTTTATTTGCCTTTTATTGGTTTTTAAGTTGACTTGAGTTATGAGTCTCATTAAAATACTCTACACCAAAGTTCAACATTGTTGTTGCGCTTGCATTTTTTTGTTAATACATTCATATTTATTGTATAAATGCACACACACATATACACATATATATATGCATAGTATATGTTCATTATCTGTGCGTATATTTTATTTAATTCAATACTGCTTAAGACCTTTGTTGTTGTAGTTGCTGTGCTTCATTTGTTGTTGATTGTAGTATTCTTTTTATTCGATTGGTTTTATACTCGTTCACAAAGTGTAGAGTATATTGGTTTTGAGTAAAGTCTGAGAGATGCAAAACCTTTTGTATATATACTCACGCATACTTACATATGCACGCGTCAGACAAAGTGTTAAGAAATACCTTTTATACTAGGTAAGGAGGACTATCGGAAAATTAATGTTAACTTCATAAGTTTCGTGTGTAGCCTGCTTTAAGCTGTTGCTGAAGTTTTAACGAGTATTATGCAGTCGGTTACACTCGACTGCAACAGCTTGCTTTAGTTTTGCCTTCTTATCACATTAGTTCAGTTCAATGCACTTTCGAGTCTTCACTTTGCTTTTCCCTTCACTTATCCAGGGGACAATCGCGTGCACTGCTACCAACTATCGCTTTACTTCCGATTTGCGTTCAACTCCTACATGATTCAGTACACACACACACACACACACACACGCACACATGTGCATACATATATACATACGTATGCTATGTATCGGAGTTAAACCAGTTTAATCAACAGACGCTCAGTTTGGCTTCAGCGGAAGCGTAGATGATTCAGAAGCGCCTGCCATTCAAAGTGTAACAACAAATGAGGTCTTTATAATTTGAACAACAAAATAGAGCTTTTGATACATACATGGCGCAACAAGTTTTTCATTCACAAAAAACAATAATAATCGTATTGCTAATGGCGCGTAAAACGAACGTGGGAGTTTCTATTTGTAAACTTCATAAACGCGTTTAAATCAAACAACAAGCACACACACACACATTTACTCAGTTGCATTCACACACACACACACACGCGCGCACACATTGATCTGTGCGTGTGGGAGGAAGGGGGAGTTGTAATTTTGAGGTTAAGTGGGACACACTGCGCGTTCCACTTTGGGCTGCTGCCGCTTTTGACACTTTGACTCTGAGGCGTTCAAAGCTTTGACTCGAATTGTTGCTTATTTACTTTTTTTTTTTGTTTTTTTTTTTGGGCGTTGCTGCAGCCACAGTTCTTTGCATTTAAATTTGAGCAGCTATACAGCTATACCGTTAGCTGTTGAATATGTGTTTAAGCTTCTGCTTTTAGAGCGAGCCAAGTTTGTAGAACGACGCGAATTGATTATGCTGCTAATTTATTAGATTTTCTACTCGCAGCTAACTCGTTTTGTGCTGCTGCCTTTTACAGTTCTTAGCCAGACACTCACACTTGGGCCACCGCCTCGACCACTGCTCAGAGTGAGGGGCAACAAGTCCACAAATTCACCTGTAGCTGTGTAGCGAGTCGTTTAGTTTGTTTTTTTTATTTCTCTCTCTCCCTCTCTTTCTGACTCTTGTCTTCTGCCACTTTAGCACTTTACTAGCTGCTGCTTCGCCTTCGACTACTTCTTGCTGCGCTGTTTACAGCGCTGCACACATGCACACGCACACGCACAGACACTCGCGCACTCTTACAATTTATGTATTTTCTTGTATTACTCGTTTTTAAGCTTATGCTGCTTCATGTTTGGTTTGTTTAGATGTATGTATACATGTGAGCTGTTGATGTTGTTGTATGTGCATAAATTAAAAGAGAGAAAAACACACGTCTGTACACAATAAAAACCTGTTTGTTGCTTGACTCTAGGTGTGGGTAAACGCAACACGACGCGGTGCGGGGGCTGGTTCGCTTGAGTTGGCTTGTAGCCGTCCTTTTTTTTATGTAGTAAACGCAACAGCAGCCACAATAGCATTGATTTAAAACACTCATTACTCACATAAAATTCACAAATTGCGTATGCATTTTTGGCGTACGCATGCAGTGCTGTTATTTGCTGCCACTGGACTCACCAAAATTCATAAAAAATGTTCAAATAATTATTAAATTAGGTGAAAAACACGAACTTCAAAAAAGTATACTCTTTACGCTACGGCGGCCATTTTGCTTTGGGTTGTTTGGTATACGTATAGTGATGGCACATGTGTCGATAGCATAAACACCGATAGCGATATTACACTGAGTTGGCATGTCTAAATATTTTTATTAAGTGTATGGTCTTCCAAATGTTAAACAAGATATCGATAATTTCAACCCACCACCCCCGCAGAAAAACACCGATAATGCGAAGTGTAAAGTTATTTACATCAAAATGAATCTTTTCAATTAATAAAGTGTAATACACTTAAGCACAAACACAAAAACAACATTACCAAAATGACTACCAAGTAAGTGCATTGAATAATATGTAGAAATAAACACAAGAAACTGCGGTGATTTTTTCGTGCGTGGGTATCTGTATGCAAGTGATTTGCAATTGTGTGAGTGTTTGTTTGTGTGCCGTGGCTGTATGTGAGGGTATGCAGCCTCAACACGCATACAAACAAACAACATTGTACCAAGAAGAAACCTACAATAAGTTACTGATAAGCAAACATAAGTGCATGCATGTTATTTTTATAGAAAGAACTCGTTTAAGCGACAGTTTATAAATAATTTACATATGGCAATATATCATATTCTAAAAGTATTTAGTACTATACGTTCGGGCCTCGGCTTGGTACTTGATAAAAGTGTACTGTACCTAAGACTCTGAGAAAATGTACCAACTCTGATAAGAGAGTACCATTTTAATTTAAGTACACGAATAATGTTAGCAGCTAAACGAAAGCATATTTTTGAAGTTTTTCAAATCTTTCCTTTTTGGAAAAACAGAAAAATTGAATATTCTTAACATCTTAAAAGCACAATTTTGTGCAGTGTACCTTGGCAAGGGTTAGCAAACCATTAACTTTGACAGAAAAGTCCAATGGATATGTTGCCAGGTATTAGCCCAGTATCTGCCCCCAGTTCTGCATAGGCTAACAGTTGGATAAGTAAAAATATCTATGTGCACTAATGTATGTATGACATCAATATAATAATTACTCTCAGATATGCCAAAGATAATTATGTACTCGAAATTGTTGAATAAATCCGGCAGCATTCCCAGGGTTAGATATCACGTGTCAATATTTCTAAAAAAGTGCTTGTAAGCAATTAATTAATAGCTTTTACCGAATACCACTTGAGGTCGGGTTAAATTTGACAAGATGAGTAATTCAGTTATTGCCGCGCGCTTTCATAACTTTATCCGAATTAATAACACTTTGCTGGGAGGGTTCGTAGCTGTCATTAGGTTTTAATTTGAGATCTGCTCACATTGCTTTTGTTGGCGATTCGAAACTCGTTTTCACAGCGTTTGGTATTTTAAATAAAAGAAGCTACGCCTGAGAACGCCAGTTGCTATCGAGGCATGCGCAAACCCAAAGGCCCACAGCTAGACGATGCTCAGAGCGGTGAGTTATCGGTATGTCTTGGCTGAATCGCGATTAACATGTTATATGTGTCCATTGCATATATCCCAAGTGGATTGTGGTACTATTTGCCAATTCGGTGCTTGGCTCCCAACTGGGAAGCCCCAATGGTCCCTATATGTTGAGGTAGGCTTTTATCCAAGGCTCAATTTATAAGCTTGACCTAATCAATTGACTTGCTCGCACAGCATTCGACATCCGGATGGCAAAAGCTGGCGTGAGGAGACTGTCAAACAGGTGCCGCCCGGTGTACCGGAGGTAAAAGGTACGCTCAATCAGAATTTTGAAGACCAAGGCGGCACTCTGGTGGTCATCTATGAGGCGGGGCCCAATGGATTTGTGGCCAAGTATAGCTATAATAGCGCAGGCAAGCCGGGCCAGCCCGTATTTGCAATTTTCTTAAGTCCAGCAGTTCTCAAGTCGTCAGCCGGCTAATTTGCTGTAAATGACTTTTTATTTAACAAATGTTATTACCGAGGGCTATGGAGGTAACAACAAAAGCTAGATCGGACTGGATCGCACTACTAAAATATGCATCATATGCATATGCATATGCAACAGATTTTGACTAATCTCAGAGAGCTTTCAAAACTTTGTTCACCCAACTGCAAGAAGAGGCGTATTTTTCTAACTTAAACAAAAGGTTTTGGTTTGCATCTATTGTATTAAAAAAAAAAGGCGCGAAAAGTGCTCAACATATTTTAATATGATCTAAAGCTACAAATTGTATCGTAATAAACTTTCTTCTTTAAACAATTTTCGTATACACTTCAATATGACACGCAATATTGTCCTTTAACTTAGCGCATATTATTTATTATACCCTGAACCCATTAAAAGTGGGTAAAAAGGGTATATTGTATTTGTGCAAAATGCAAATGTATGTAACAGGCAGAGGGAAGCATCTCCGACCCCATAAAGTATATACATTATTGATCAGCATCAATAGCCGAGTCGATCTAGCCATGCCCGTCCGTCCGTCCGTCCGTCCATCTGTCCGTCTGTCCGTATGTATGAACGCAAGGATCTCAGAACCTATAAGAGCTAGAGACTTGAGTAGCTGCTCCTAGTGCCTGCGCAGATCGAGTTTGCTTCCGATAATCGATAACTTACTCCGTTTCCAAGCAATCGATAAAAATCGATATCGACATCCGGTTTTTTGAGCAAATTGGGTAAATAATAAGAGCTAGAGTCACCAAACATGATATGTTGCTTCTAGAATATTGAATATATGTCAAGTATCTTTCATTTAAGACCTATCGCCACCTCCCCGCTACCACCGCAAAGAGGGTTCAGGGTATTCCCTAGTCGGGAGCCCCCGACTAGAACCTCTTACATTTATGTGAATATTTACAATACTACTTATTCTATTCTATTCAATTATATAAATCGATCTGGGAGATCGATTGGATGGGACCTTCGCAATCTCCTCCGCGGTCGGACTCCTGCAATTCTGCGCATATTTAGAAGGCGCCTAGCCATATTCTTTAGTACCTTAAAGTATGCTATGATTATAAAATAAGCACAGTTATGCTTGGCACCTTGCATATTATACGGGTATACAGCTGCTTTGGCCGCGGCAAGCTTTGTGTTTGAAATTTTGCACAAAAACTTTTATCCAGTTGCCTCTCGATGAAAATACAAATCTACCTCTACTTTATGGAACTCCACATCTATTCGCAATATCTATATTAAAGTCCATAGAAGAAGGGACCATAAATTGGAATCATCGGTTTTCGTCAATGCTAATCTTGTGGTTTCTCACCAAATAATCAAAGTGATGAATTTTCCGAAAAACGTATCAAATTAATTCTAACAAAGATCTTTAAAAACCTGATTTCCGCCCAAAAACCATTGCAAATTCTCAAAAATGCATGGTATCTGGTACCATAAACTTGAATATCTTTACAGATATTCTATACATTCTACCTGCTAATGTTCTATCTTAGTTGGTCGGAGCTTATCTGACATATTGCCTCAATGCGTTGCTGCTATTAAAGTCTATGATCTAGAATAGCTCCCAACTACTTGACTTGCGAGAAAAATGCCCAGTTCTCTTTGTTCTTAATGAGTCGATCTATTAATTCCTGTCCTGACATTCCGCCGTTTTTAAGATGTCCTAACCATTTTGTCTTTACTGTAGCCGCGGTAAATACATCTGTTGAGCGGACTGTGGTACCTTTTCCCAATTTGATACATGTGACACCTGAACACAATTATCAATATATGCTTAGATACGTCTCTATTCAAGGCCCTGTTTATGCTCTTGACCTAGTCAATTGACTTGCTCGCACGGCTTGAACAAATAGCAGACGATCACGCACACCGCAAGCTGCGGCTTTTATTTATTTCCCCGTTTCCCCGCACTATGGGAAATTCATTCTTAAATAACTTTGGTGTTTATAGAGTCTCTGACTTTTGAAGAGTTGAAGAATGGCGAGCTGTTTACGGACATGTCTAGACAGAGATCGTCTTGGCAGTTGATGCGGAATACATATAACTTATGAGGTCGTTTAGTTAAGCCATCTTTTGCCACATTCAACAGGTGAAAGGTATAAATATTTATATATATATAAATGCATACATCTTGTATACACAAGAGTTTAATCCGTCGTAATTACCGACTGAAACACAAGGTTTATAATTTGATGAATGCTTTGCGCACTTTTATATTGTTATCCGAATAAGTAACACTTCGGTGGATGAATTGTAAGCTCGTCGAGGATATAATAATTTTGTCACGAGATGTGTATCCCATAGAAGGAGATATCTTGTATATCAGTATCAAACTATTCTTAAAGCTTTCGTCAGAAAACCTTGCACAGATCCGTCTTTCTGTTGCAGGCAGTACATTTATCAGACTTAGTCGGATCGGACTACTATATCATATAGCTGTCATATGAATAATCGATCGATAGTAAAGGAAGAGCCGGTCGAATAACAAGATTTTATCTTGATGACACTCACACATTGGACACAAAGCTTTTGAGTAAACTCATATTTCTACAAGAGTATTTAATCTTCGGCTCGTTGAAGATATACCTTCTATCTATTAGGGTTTTGTTTAACGTGTGAGACAGTGTTTATTCTCACGGCTTTCAGCGATTGGAATCACGTTTTCGCAGGTCTTTTTAATATAAGAAGCTGCGACTTAGAATGACAGTTGAGTAGAATGACTAGACTTGATACCTAAATAATGCTCGGAGCGGTGAGTTTAGGATATCTTTGCTGAATCGCAACTAATATGTATATATTGTCCATTCGCAAAGTCGATTATTGTACTTTTTGTCAATTTGGTGCTTGTCCTCGTCCCGCGCATCGCTGGCGAAAGTGGCTCTCAACTGGAAAGCAATAAAGGTCAATATATGTTGAGGTAGGCTTTAATCCAAGGCTCATTTTTGACGCTAATCAATAGACTTGCTCGCACAGCATTCGACATCCGGATGGCAAAACCTTGCGCGAGGAGACCGTGAAACAGGTGCCGCCCGGAGTACCGGAGGTAAAAGGTACGCTCATTCAGAATTATGATCTCGAAGACGGCACTCTGGTGGTCACCTATGAGGCGGGGCCCAATGGATATGTGGCCAAGTATAGCTATACTATCGGACGAGAATTTCAGGCAGCTCCGGCTTTAGGTATTGGACTTCTAAAGTCTCTTCCCGGTTAAATTTGGTGTATATGGTGTTTTACTTAATAAATGGCATATACTCGATGGCATATACTAATGGATATGGATCGTACATATTTTTGTCAATCGCGATAACACAGATCTGCTTAAACGCCTTTCTGCTAGATGGAGATACTTATATCTTAAAGGGATCCAGTTTGAAGAATGGATAAAATTAAAGGTTTCTTTTGGGCTAACCCTGGCTAGTTCGCATAAGTTGTTGAGGAAGGGATTTTCAAGTAATCTGCATTTGGACAGGAGGAGAGGAGGTGCCCGTTCGTTTTCTTGCTCGTCCCGGCAACAGGGGGGTGGTTAAAAGATTTCCTTATGGTTAGTTGTTTGGAGTATGAACCAACTGCCGCTCGAGAGTTGTGTATATAGAATGGATTTTTGGTGTATATCCATAAGAACGGAAAATCTGAGATAATCGCCCAAGTTGTTTCATGAAATATAGTTAATTAAACAAAATTTTATTAAACTAAAATTTGTAATTTTTTTAATATATTACGCAATATAGATCGTTTCTCTTTTAAGCTTGTCATAGCTTGTGTATTTTGTTGTATGTATTAAACGGAATTTTTGAAGAAATAATGAAAAGCTATAAAAATTAAATCATTTGTGCAGTTTAGAAAGTTATTTAGAAATTAAAAATATTACAGCATAGTTTTCATTGATAAAAGCTAAAATTGTATTTTATTTGCTAGCCCTAAATTTAGTACACGTTATTATTATATAGCCCTAAGAGTATGCTATCATAATTAAGCACTAGGAAATATGCCGCGTGCCGACGACGAATATTAAATGCACTTGAGCTTCAATAGTATTCTCTCTCTCACTCTCACTCACACTGAAATCAATATCGATATTGTTGCGACGATTGAACTTGAATTCGGGCTATCGTTGTTATCGATAACCGCTGTTTATCGGGCTGTTGTAATGGCATTCAAATTATTGACGCTTGAATTGACTTGCAAACTGATATTAGTTAGAGCGTAAATCAACGGCGTAGTAGACCGCGATTTCACCTCGCGTCACCTTAGCCCCCAGCCCCCCCTCCGCCCACACCTGTTCGGCTGGTAGTGACAAGCGTGAGCAAAATTTCAAACAATGCTGCGCGGCTGTTTGGCACCTCATATCATATTTATCAGCCAGCCAGCTGGCAATTCAGTTGAGTTTCTGTGGCACTGCCGTGTTGACTGACTTATCATCCACGTCGTGCGGGAGGCGATAAGCCGCCACGATGCAGCTTTCGACTTGAATTATCCAACAATTGCGAAACTGGACTCTCGCCTGCTCTTTCTCAGTCTATCTCTTTTGTTTTGCCGAAATGTTTAAAGAGTGGCGGAAGCCCAATCAGAAACGCTGGCAGCAGCAGCAGCAGCAACAACAAAAGCTGCAGCAGCTGCGCCGTCGTATGCTTGACAGGTGCCATTCGCAGTGACTCCCCAACTGTAATATATATGATATAATGGTTTTGCATCCACAGGGAGACGATGATTGTGTTTGTCTACGACACGGAGTGTCTAAAGGACGAGGCAGATGATCCCATTGCCGCGGTGCTGTACTTTCATCCCAGCTGGGTATCGGACACACAGAAAGTGGCTCTATGTGGTCAGCTAATGGGCACATCGTATTTCCTCAAGGATTGTTTCTTCAAGCCGCGCATACTGGCCCTGCAGAATGGCAAATTTGTGCTTAAGGAGTTCGGTCGGTTCACTTTGGTGAGTAAGCTGCTCCAAAGACCCCGTCATTGTTATTGTGATTCGTTTTGTGTGTTTCCATAGGCCGTGGGCACCGATCGCAACATTGCCGATGAGCTGCTGCAGCACCGGGCGAATCTGTTGAGCTCCCTCTTGAGGTTCTTCCATCGTGATTTGCAGTCGCTGCACGATCAGTATGCGCAGACCTCCCAACAGCACAGCCGGAATCTCAATGAGAAACTATATCACATATTTGAGACATATCTGCCCATGCTTCAACGCAATGGCAACACATTCCAGAATGTGCCCAAGCTGCGCATGCCCAAGGTGAGTTAATTCAACTGGATTAGAGTAGTAATGCTCAAATCGCTTACCACGCTCGACCACAGACCGCCAGCCACATCTACCTGGAGGCCATACAGACGCTGCAAAGCTGTCAGCAAACAAGGGGCATTCTCGGCGGCGCTATTCTCTACCACAACAAGTGAGTAGATTGGACCAAGCATCTTGAAAAAAAGCTACTATTGACTGCCTGCTTCCATTTCAGAGTGGTTGCCTCCCAGCTAGGGGATGTGGTGACCAAGCAGCTGGTGCTCACAGATCCGCGTCATGTACGCACCACGGCTGAGCAGCTGAACATGCAACAGTTTCACATACCACACGGTGTGCAAATGCTGGTGGTGTATGTGGAGCAGCAGCACTATCTCAAGTTGGTATCGGAGGCGCAGCGTGCCCAGAATATGCAGATGACGACTGCGCAGCTGGGCCAAAGCGCGTTGCCATTTCAATATGCAAAGCGCAAGTTGAAGCGGGACAAGTCGCTAATCTTCACTCATATACCCGAAGAGGAGCAGGCTCCGGCGTCGACAGGCCCGGTGGAGCTGCCGGTGGCGAGACCAAAGTCTATGCGGCCTACCCATCTTCCGCTGCGCCTGAAGAACTTGCACAGCAAGGAGCTACCTGAGTCGGGCATTGCTTCGATCAATTTCGATGAGACAGATTCCTATCCCGAATTCATTGGACGCACCAGCGTCTGTAATACGCCTATGACAGAGAATAAGGTGCTGCCGGTGGCTAACGTTATGTCTATATGCGCCAATCCCGAAGATGAGGATGCCGATGCGCACAACTCAAATGGCAAGGTAGCAACATCGACGGCGTCGTCGTCACGTCGTAACTCGCTCAAGCTGGATGTGGAAAAGTTCTTTTCGAACTTCATCAGCAATCCGAACAAGCAGCTGACGCGTCGCAAGTCCTCCGCTGACTTACAGGACGCACTGCGTGCCATTTCAAAGAAGCTGGGCCACATCACACACGGCTACAAGACGGATGTAAATCGTAATGGCAATGGAAACGCCGACGCCGACGGCAGCATCGATGTGTCACCCGACTTCATAGGGAGCGATGAGCGTAGAAGCTCGCGCACCATTAGCGATCCCACCTATCCGGTATTTAATGCTAACGGGCAGCAGATTTCGCGGAGCCTGTTCCAACAATTTCTTGAACAATATCGTAAGCTGTGGGGCGTCGCCAGCGAGCAGGCCGGACAGGATGCAGAGCTGGCGGCGCTCGTTGCCGAGTTTCAGGAGTTCAACCGGGAAATACAAAAGTTGGACGAGCACATGCGACAGCAGGCTGCCTCGGCTGAAGCAGCAGATCGTAATCTGAACATAACAGCAAAGACGCCGTCAGATAAGCGTGCCATGTGTCTGCCGCTCAAGTCAGCCGGTGAGCCTGGCATTGTGGATCCAACAGTAACTCAGCGTCGTAATGGAGGGAGCGGAGTTCCGCTAACCCCGCTAATGGCTAAGCTCTCTGTGCTCGCGCTCAACGAGGCCACGCCTATTGAGATACAGACCCCCCTGGCTAGCAGCAAGGGGTTTCCGCGTCGCAGCTCGCTTAGATGTGAGGATGCAGTTGATGCGCTGGCAGCATTCTCCAATGGTCAGCCAGCAGCTGCATCTGCTCCTACGGATGGACGGCAGCGAACGGAGCTGTATGTGTGCGGGCAACAAAACATGACGCTGCTGTTGCTCATGGAGGAGGGCACCTGCTTTCAGCAGGCCATTGTCCAGAAGATGGTGAGCTATCATGTCGATCCTCTTAATGCAAATCCTTTTTTAATCTTTATCTTTTGGCTTGGCAGTTCGACATTTGCGTGGCTAAATTTCCGCACATGGAATCTCAACTGAATCAAACGCTAAACGTCAATGTGGAAGGCGATAAGCGCGATGGCGGCAACTATAGTTTCATGTGCATCGATGACAAGTGGGATGCACTGCAGCGCAACGGGCCATGGAATCCGCTGGAGCTCAATACACTTGAGAGCATGCATCACGATTTGACGCAGCCTAGCGGCCAGCTTACCGATTTGATACTTCGGTAAATACCTAGCTTACACGTCATATGAATATTAAATTAATTGATTATTTCTTTTAGCTCACAAGACTCGGTCTTCTATGGCTACAAGTGCGGACGCACAGAGTTCTTCTACAAGGAGCCCACACATCAGATTAATGGCATACCGCCGCCATCGGATGCCATTGGAAACATTCAGATGCGCGCCAAGTCACGTCTGGAACGGGATCATTCCTACATGCTCATGTAGATTACGGAAAAACCATATGCATACATAGCAAAAAAAAAAAAAAAATACTCGCATGCTTAGCCAAAAACTCACTGATAATGTCCAGATCTTATATGGGTGCTTGCTGTAACTGCAACGCAACCATAAAGCCAATTTAATGCCATCCGTTCTAATTGTAACTTACTTTGCCATCTCAGCCTGTGTTTACACGAGGTGGAGAATTTTTAAATTGAGTTTCCATGTTAATCGCTTTTACGTGTACTGGAACGACAAACTATATCAAATTTTAATCTATCTATATGTGCTTGTTACTCTCCTAGAATCTAAAATTTGGAGCTCGTGTAAGCACAGCATATTTTAAAAAATATTTTTGTGTAAACTAAATGCGCAGCTTTTAGCCAAATCTTATCTTATGTACATTTGTTTTTCTGCATTCTTGTAAAGTACAATGTCCTAAAGTATTTGCCTTTAATTTTATGTTAATTCACCCAATTGTTGTTTAATTTTAATTCGGTAAAATATTTGATTTTATGTAATTAGAAAAAGAGCCAAATAGTGAAACGTTTGCACTGGGAAAAATTTGTTAAGTTGTGATTAGGAATTCAATTTTAAATAATTTATGTATCATTTGTTATTATTATTTGTAAACTAGTTAATACATATAAATGTCTTATATACAAATATGAATTTTTGGCCAGGGCATTAAAGGCTCTGAAGCCATCTATAAAGCTATACTCATGTCAACGTGGACTTATTTACAAATTGTTTGAATACTTAGCGCATAGTGCCAATTTAAAAGCCGTCAATGTGTATAAAAGTTGCTTAAGTATACTTATATACTTATACTATATATTATATATGTGTGTATATTTATCAGAATTGCCGCCGAAACAGTTTTAGCAGCACAGTAAAATGCAACTGCAAAGAGGAAATGTGTGCAATATACAAATATTTTGCGAGTTTGTGTTGATTTTAGCCCAAATATGAATTGAATACAATTAAAAAGCATAATTTACAAATATGCAGTTTATAATATCAGATCGCGATGAATACACGTGTATTTAGGCATAATTTTTTAAAAATAAAAATAAAAAGTACCTTATAATAATATTCGCATTTCAGCATAGATAGTACAACATACTATCCTTGTTTTACTTGTCACATAAATCATCATTTATCAGTTGAAAATAGAGTCTGTTGCGTTTTAATAACTATCTGGAGCTAATTAGTGATGGTAAGGGGATGGGGCTGGAGACGTCATGGCATTGCGATTTGGTGTATGCCTTAATTCGGTTTCAATTTTACAGCCCAATCCTAAAGGACTGTCGATTAGACTTAAGATTCCGACTCGTGTGCAGCCCGAGGTAGTGCCGCCGCCGGGCAGGGCTGGCGAATATACCAACAAGATACATCACATGAATAAGTATCTGCTGGAAGAGTTGTGTCAACAGGAGTTTGCTCTGCCTTTCATGGAGCCAGTGGACACAAAGGCACTTAACGTGCCTACCTACTACACCATAATCGAGCACCCCATGGACGTGGGCACCATTATCATGCGGGTGGAGAATAGATACTATCGCAGTGTCCATGAACTTATCAACGATGTCAGGCTGGTAATAAGAAACTGCTTCACATTCAACATGCCAGAGGCGACTGTCTATCGTGATGGGCAGAAGTTGGAAAAGCTCTTTCTCAAGGTGCTCGAGAAACTGCCAACGGGAGAGGAGGTACCCTACGACAAGGACAAAGCCGAAAAGTCAATAATGAAGCGTCAATGTCGATATAGGTTAAGAAAGCTACAGGAACACACTGATCAGATGGAACAGGATGGCCAGGAATTGTTCCGCGAGAAGTGGATGCCCTTTGCTGAAGAGATGCACAAGCATAACATCAAAACGCTAGAGGATTTTGATACCCACCTGGACAACATTCTGAAGCACTGCCACGATCATGGGAAGCGTATCCTGGAGTCCTATGAACACGAAGCCAACCGGCTATTAGAAGATGAGGAAAGCGGAGATAATGAGAATGTAAGTGATGAGGCCGGGAGCAATATGTGGCCCTGCCACAAGCCCCTGTTTGACTGGGAAGACACTATAATCGATGCCCTCGATGATACGCTCATTTGCTTAAAGCAGGACGTGGTCAAATGCCGTCTGGGTGAGCATAAGAAGAATAAGCAATCCTACAGTGAGATCCTTCTGCCTATATTTGTCAACGCTCAGATAATCAGCGAAGGTCTGTGCTCGGAAACGAATCTGCCCGACTCCTCCGATGAGGAGGAAATCGAATGGCATCCGAATCGCGTCAGCGATAAGGAACGTCATGCCATACGGCAACAGTTCAGCGGACTAATCCCAGAAGCCATATTCGATATAATGCACATCATTGAGCAGGCCGAATACCGCACCGCCAGCAACGCCGACCGTAAATATAATATGATGTACTTTAGCCCCCAGACGATAGTCCTCATAAAGAAGGCCATTGAAGCTCAAAATAAGGCCAGCCTGAAGCACGAAGAGGAACAGCAAGACGTGGAAATGCACGGCGAGGAGCACGATGCGGGAGAGCTGGATAATAACAGAAATCAGAATTTCTATTATACAAAAACAAACACAGATTTCGGAGGAAACGACAACGATATAGGAGGATACAATGGTGGCTACTGTTTGGAGAAGCATCAGGAGGCAATACCAACATATTGCCCTTGCTTGCCAGAGGCCGACCAGCAACAGGTGGATGAAAACATAATGCAGGTTCTAGCCGATTCGGGGGGCGGCATGGAGTGGGAGGTGTTGAGCGACTGTGACTCCGATGCCGATGAGAACGACTGTAATGACAATGAGAAAAACGACTGTGATGACAATGAAAACGACTGTGTAGAAAATGAGAACAATAACTGTGATGACAATGAGAGCTACGACTGCGACTCTAATGAAAATGACGATTGTGACTCCAACGAGAACGAGGGTGATGAGGATGAAAGCAACTACTGTAAAACCAATGAGAATGAAGACTGTGACTCGAATGAGAACGAAGACTGTGATTCCAATGAGAATGGTGAATGTGACTCCAATGAGAATGATGAATGTGACTCTAATGAGAGTGATGAGTGTGACTCCAATGAGAACGAAGATGGTTACTCCAATGAAATTGACGGCTGTGACTCCAATGAAAACGATGACTGTGACTCCAATGAGAACGATGACTGTGATTCCGATATAAACAACGACTTTTCCTCCGACGGTGAAATTGATGGCCACCCATCAAACGAAGCATATGCACATTATAATAATGTTACGCACAGCTATTATCATTAAGGTCTCTGATAAGAGTATCAAATTAAGAATGCCATTCTTTTTCTTACGAATTGTAGAATATTCAAAATAATTTATCAACGGAGAAACATTAAACACATAGTATATCGAAAAATGATTGATTTATTTCGCTTTCATTTCAAATTTTTTTTCGGAGTTTTTTGTTTTCTTAACGTTAACTTCACTAATGCTTCTGCATTTTTGTTCTTATCAAAATACTTTTTTGTTTTGCTTCGAATGATGGTGTCGGTCATGCATATAGAGCTCATATAATTTATAATTAAAAATTTAAACTTATGGTACCACAATGAAATAATTCTCAAGCGTTTTTTTTTTGTCAATCTATGCGTATTCTAAGTCTGCTTATCTTGTGAACGAAACTAATTATAAATTTAAGCATATTAGATAAATCACACAACAATCTTTGCTGCACTTTGCACTCTCACTAACTTCGTTGTAGGCGGCTAAAAACTATATGGATTATAGCTATTTATATATGTAAGTAAATATATAATATTTATATATTCATATATATATTCATATATATATATGTATATATAGGTATGGGTGTAGTATGATTAACATTCTTGCGTTTCTTCATTTAGCACATTTGACTACAAAGCTTAGTAATTAACCCGTTGCTGCCGTTGATTATTCTCCATCTCTGCTCAACTATGCCACAATATGACTATTTTTGTTCAGATCAGTAAGTAACTCGGCATTCAAATCCTCCCCCTCTAGCAAGTCGCCATTGAGCGAATGTGGTATGCTAGTGGACAGCACCATGCCACGACCACCTCCGCCGCTGCTTGTGCCAATAGATATATCATCCGGCGGCGAATTACGACGACGCTCGCGTTCTCGTACAATATGTGGCGCCTCGTTAAACTCGTCCAGCTCATCCATGCCTAACACGAAAGAAGAATTAGAGATATAAGAGAAGTTCACTTTAAGAACAAATCTAACGGATAGACTTACCGGCATACTTGGTGCCCGCCAGCAGGAGATACTGCCCGGCGCGATTGGGCCATAGTAGTCCGGTCATTACACAGTAGGCCATGCAGTCGGCCGAGTTTGTGATGCCCTGCAGCAGCTTGTAGCGCCACATGGGACTCACCTGTAACGCCACAATAGCTACAATGGGCAAGTAGATGAACCACACCAAACTGGATGCACCCAAATGCAAGAGAAAGTCCAGCTTCTTGCTGGAGTGCTCATACTTCATTGTATTCCGCAGCTCGTACAGAAACCACATCATAAACGAAGTGCTGTTCCAAAGAAGTGGAAATTAAATTGATGAAAAATAAAATAGTGGATTTACATACCGCAGTATTAGAACAATCCAGCCTGGCCAGCTCTGGTATTCGTCGCTATCCGATATAATATCCACTTCCGTCTGAAAAAGTTTAAAACATAATATGTTTAACATGTGCTTTCTGGAATTTCTATATAAGTATTTGCAGTTCGCATACAACAATATTTGGTTGCTTTCCCATTAACTTACCCGATCCCATATGTACAGAAATACATGGAACGCACAGTATGGCACCCAAATTGACATCAATATGATCCAGCCGGTGCGGCTAATTTGTTGGCGTGTCACCGCCCAGCCCTTGGCTAGCAGCAAGAGAATCAGCATGAACGTCGTGCGACTCAGGATGTCCAAAACATCGCCGGCCGCTTGCATGTTGGGCTCGCCGACACCGTTGGCTGCATATCGAATTAGATGTGCCGTGATGAGCGCCAGGCTCACAAACTCACTGAGCAGGCTGAGCGTAAAAAGTCTGGTCACTGGATGCTTTTGAAGACGCACCGCATAGATTTGCATCGGCAGCAGTACAATGTATACGAGCATAAATATGAGATACATTTCCAGCAGATTCTGCTGATCGTACGGATACTGAAAGGTCAGCGGATGTGCGGCCGAATCATTCGGATGCACATTCACCAAGTTGATGTCATACTGCAGGGTGGTCAGCAGGCTGCTGCTGTAATTGTTCAGTTTGGCCAGATTCTCGTGGGCATGCCACTCGCAGGTACTGCGATTGCGATAACAGGCCACCAGGGCCACATACCAGAAGCTATATAAAATAAAAGGAAGGTGCTATTAGAAATGCTTACAAGAACAGTGACTTGGGATTATAATTATATCCGTAATTTAGCGCTACAATAACATCTCACAAAACATAAACAAATAACACTGTCTGTGCTTTATGGGGAAATTGAAGACAAAAGAACATATGGAATAGCGAAATCGAAGAGACAAGTCTGCCATTGCCATTAAATCGGTGATATTACGGACATGTCTATAATGGCTGTGTAGCTGGCGGCAGCTTATCAGCCAATTGATAAGAACAGATAACTACTGTTCGGCTACTTACCGCGGCTCCGCCTCCAGGTCTATGACGTAGGTAAACTGATGTCCGGCTATGACATTTGATGGCGCATCTTCGTCGATGCACAGCTTGCCTCGGGAGCAGGGTACACGGCGCAGAAAGTCACGCTTGCCCTGGGGATTGCAGTCCGGATCGTAGACGATATGTTGCAGGCGTGAGAACATGCGCGAGCAGGCGTGTTCCCTGTTGCGATAGTTCCGATTGCTATAAAAGTCCACAAATGTTGACTTGTCCAGGACAACGAGCGTAACGGGCGCGCTGTATGTGTCCGGTGACGTCACATTGCCGTATATATAGCCATAGGATACGGCACTACGCGGCGTGGGAGGATCAGCTTTCTGAAAGCCGAACTTGATGAGGAACTGAAAAAAGTCGGCTGTGTGAAACTCGCCGCTGATGTGAGTCGATGATGCCGCCGGTGATTGCAGTGCGAGCATCACCAATAGCAGCAGCCATTGAATACTGTGGGAGGCAGGGGTTGATGGTGGTTGAGTTGATAATGATGCTGCGTACATTGCAGACCTTATCACTAGCTTTGTTGCTCTGCTGCCAGCGCCGCTACTTTGTGGTGCTTTTTCTGTAGCTGCTGTCGTGGCAGCCAAATTGCAAATACAATGCCAGGGTGGCGCACTTTTGTGCATTCTGTGCGAATTTGTTAGCTATTTTTGTTTGTGGAAACTTCCACCTTGCTCACTTTTACTCTGATATTCGTCTTCTTCTTCTTGCCCAGTTGTTTCTCAAGGTGGACAGCACTAATGTATATGTTATGTTGTGGGCACCCAGAAAATTTAACATATCCTGGAATGTTCATAACAGCGCACAAGAAATTCGTTTCGAATGAACTACCGTTTTCCTTTCCTTATTTTGCAAAGATTTAAAATGATATTTGGCTAATGCAGTTAATTGAGAAATTGCTAAAATAATGATTTATTTAAACAAAAGTCTATCTAGAAGGCTATGCGTTGACTAACCGAATTAAAAGTAACATAAACAGCCATAACAGAGGCCCTTTCACTTAGTGTGACCATAAGAGGGTAAAGTACAAATACAATTTTCAAGCAACGGTACTGTTAATATAAATAGGCTTTGTTACCACCATTTTTGAGATGGTGAGTGAATAATGTTTGTGCAGACCATAGATGGCGCTTTGTGACTGGTGAATTGACATTTCAAATTTAATCCAAAAGTCGAGCGCCTAACGTAAGGTTAGTTTGGTAACCTTTTCAGTGTTTTTTCAATATTCATTTTGCCGTAATTGTTAAACAATAAAGGTGTTCAGCAGAGTGTTGGTCGAATTAACTACCGGTAGACAATCTTCTTTCTCCTACCTCCCGTCCCTTTGAGTTTATTAATTTTAACATTTACAGCATAACATTTCGAGAGTGAATAATTTTTGTTCTGGCGATAGATGGCGCTTTATGACTGGTGAAATGGCATTTCAAATTTACTCCCCAAAATTAAACGTCTAAGAATATAAAACTGCTTAGTTTCCTAAAATTTGCATTTTTTAAATATATATTCTGCCGTAATCTGCGATTATCAAACAATAAAGGTCATCAGCAGATTGACGTATTGCACCCTCTTGAATGGCCGCATTAACCACAGGCACACACTCCACTTTCTCCATCCCCCTTTGAGCACGCAATTCAACAATAAATTTCAATAATTCCAAAATTTATGCGGAAAAGAATGATGCCACCCTTTGGCGTTTTTGCAATGGCAACTTCAAAGTCTGCAGTGTCCGGAATTATGTTTATTCGCACCCCTCCCGCACTGGCCAATGAACGGGCATCCCCCTATTCATAAATATACGTACATATGTATAATGCATGCGTCGGTGGCGACAATCCCCACATGGTTTGCGGTTGCCATTGATGCTACGGAAGTTCTGCCAAGGTGCAAAAGAGCTTTGGACGCTGGTAATTCCTTTGAGCTTTGATTGTTGCGAAAGGGGAAATGAAAGGGCAAAGTACGGTTCGATTTTTCTTCTTTTTTTTTTGCTTTTCTTTTGAATGAATGAAAAAAATATTAAAATCTGTTGAAATATAGAATTTGTATTGTGGTTTCATGCTGTTCGGCATAAGGGTGGTTAAAGTTGGATTTGGGTGTGGGACATCAAATCGTTGAGTAGTGTTTGGTTCTTGCTCTTACATGTACTTGCCGCTGCTCCCAAAGTGACCTAAATACCGGAGTCCTTTGCTCATCTCAAATTCATTATCGATGACATGGCAGAAATTCATAGGAAAAGTTAACTAGCAATCGCTTTGTTGACAGTTACAGTTAGAGTTCACTCATATGTGCAAAATATGTAACAACAAAAGTCAGGCCAAGTGTACGGAATGTGATCGAGGGCAGCTTAACAAGTTGCCCGCTGTATTGAATTGCTTGAGAGATGGCATTTGCTGTGAACGCATCGAATGACCCGGCATGACCTGATACAAAACAATGAATTCAAACAACAAATATTAAATACAAAATGCGACGTGGTTGTTGTTGTTGTTGTTGTCGAACAGTTTCCCAAATAGAAAACGGCAAGGTTCGCAAAAACATAAAAACACGCCTAATTTGTAGACGAATTTCATTGAAAGAATGGACAATCGCAGACGACAGTCGACAGACCCGATGCCAGACATCCACAGTTCATTGAAATGCCAGGCGACGAGCATCCTTACGTAGACAATGAATGTTCGGGTCAGCACCCCAGTCAGAAGGAGGGTTGAAGGATGATAAGCCTTGCCTTATATGATATTTGCAGCCTTTGCGAAAATCTATTTTATTATTGATTAGGCGCAATTTTATGTTGGGTAAATAAAAGTAGTTTTATTTGTAATAGAAGGTCTTACAAATTATGTATTTGTTTGTGTTTCCTCAGGTTTAATTGCAAAACATGCGACGCACCAAACGTGCTGTAAAATAGTAGACTATTTCCGTAAAGCTCAATGCACTGCAGCCTAGAAAAAAGCCAACCAGGCCGCCAATATAAACTGTTGGTAGAACGCTTAAGACGTTAAATTACAGTTGCCAAAGAAGAATATGTATAGCAGAAAACTTACCCAAGACATCAGCGAAGGAGAAAAGTACATCCCGGCGCAGCTGCATTTTTGGGTAATCAATAATGCCCCATTGTAGATTAGCGCCCAGGAACCAGACGCGAGACCTCTGGCAAAGCGAAGCCATGGGAGAAAGAGAGACAGAAGACAGTAGGCTGTTAGAGGGGGAGCAATTGAAATAGCAACAAGAGCAGCAGCTACAACAACATCAGCATAACAAGTCAAGTCAAGTAAGCTGAAATTATTATTAAATGTAAAAACTTTCGCCGCACACTGTGCGAAAAAAAAGTTAAACAAAACTTTTCGCTCGTTTCGGAGTTTACAGTTGCCGAAGCGCTCCGAACAGAAATAATTGCATATTTCAAGGCGTTCGCTGCCAAACAACTTTTGCTCTTATTATTTTTTACGGCCCCGGTCAACAATTTCAATGTTTGTTCAAGGCAAAACGCGCGCGACTTCAGACTAAGAACTCCACACGCACAAGTCCTTTTCCCACACTTGAACCGCGTCGGGCATCTTTAACGAGCGCTAGATGGCGCTTGCGTTGTAAACATTTTCAAAGCACATTCGGAATTTCCAAAACTACCCTGTACCCTTGAAGTGCTCGAAATGGGCATAGTAAAGTCTGATCAGCTATAGTATATAGGAAGAACTCACCAAACAGAGTTATTTTAGCCAGATAAATATCCCAAAGTAAATATGAGTTGTAATTACTTGATTTGGTTGTGCTTTGATAAATATACCATATAAATAAAACGTTTTTGGGAAAAGTATTTTGCTATTGCTTTTGTGTCTATAGCAAGAGAACTTCAATTTTAGTTCTTATAAAGTCTACAAGTTGGAAAAAGTTCACTTTTCAAATTTGAAAAAACTGGAATGTAGTATAATGTATTAGTTTAACGGTTTGAATGTGTTGAGCGAACTATTTAAGAACAGGGACAATGTAAGTTGCCAATTTCCGTAGACTAAACCATGTTCTTGTTGTGGCTTACACTTGAGATAGGGTATCTTTGGAGAAGTTTCTTGAGTTTTTACTTATACCACTTATTGTTATTGCTACGATTGTTATACTTACATAAGACTGCACAAAAAAGTTGGAATCATCACAGTTGGACAAACAATTGCAATGGATTTTGTATCTATCGGATTTTAAGGAGATTATTTCGCCTGTTTTGGGGCAGCGTAAATAAAATAAAAAATGATTAGTTATGTTAATATTTAGTGATGTTTTGCCAAATATGTAAGTGACTGTTGAAAATATAATATAATCCCCTGCTTATACTTGGACTTGAAGAGCTTACTAACCAGCAAAACAAAAAAACTAAAATATGGTCACGTTCAGCGGTAAATGGTAAAATATTTGGTAATGAAATTTTTCATAAATTCAAAACGAATTTTGAAGCAACGCAAATATTTGCATGTGCGCCCCGCCAGAAACCTATCAAAAAATGCTCACGTTTAATTTTGACCAGGCAGCCGATGCCCTCCAAGCCGCAAACCGGCAACCGACGTCCATTGCGAACTGAAAGAGACAGAATGAGTTATTGTTGGCGGCCAAAGAGAGAAAGAGATGAAGAGAGTGGGTGTGAGAGAGAGAGAGAGAGAGGCAGAGTCGTGAAAGTTGAAGTGGAACTATTTAAACATTTTATGAGCAAATTTGCGACGCAAAATGCACGATAACGACGTCAGCGTCGACACATAAAAGTTAAACTTAATGGGACCAATTAAGTGCAACTATGTGAGCGAGACTGAGGATGCGGATGCGGATGAGAATGAGGGCGATGACAAGGATGAGCAATGATGATGACAAGGCCGAAATATGATTACAATTGGCCGCTGACAGTTGACAAAACGATGTTCGCTTTTAAAATCAGTTTAATACTTACGCCGGTTGCGATAAAAGTGCGGAACGCAGCCGCAAACGCGCAGGGCAAAGAACATGCGGCACTCGGAGAGGCACAGTCCGAAGCTGTAAATGGGCACCGTTTGCATCTCCTCGGCCTCGTACTGATACCGACATTTGCGCTGTTTGGTATTAAACCTGTCACAAATCCATATGCAAAATAAAATCACGGAAGAACGCCCTTATTCGGCACACCGAACATTGAATACCCTTGTAGACACATAACTTTCGAATAATTTTAAAGGAGTGCTGAGTTTTTGATCGTTTTTGAAGAATCTACCATTCGACCGATCACTGCAACGGCAGACTTAGAAGTGGCTTTAACGGACGGATAGGATACACATTATATAGGGTCGTAGACGTCTCCACCTATGCGTTACATATTTCGCAACAAAATTATCTTCTACAAGGGTTTCAATTTATTATATTTATACCAAATCTATATTATGCTCACGCTCTAGCTTCCTCATTTGTATAGATCTCCAGCGCGATCAGCTCCACAGTTGTATAGTCGGTTTCGGGAAAGGTGTAGCGCTGCTTTGATATGTTGGGTACATCGCCTGCGCCATGAAAGTAAACATCATAGGCCGTTGATAGATTGATGATCTGTGCATAGATTTCGCCATCGAGAGGATGAACTGTGACACGATCACCATGATCCAGGATGCTCCAATCGCCAGAGCGCCAGTAGCTTTAAATATTTAAGCATAGCTATATAAAGCGATACGGATAGTTGTTTTTCGCAACTCACCCAAAGGAATTGTAGCGTGCCACAAGTGAGTTTACTGAGTGGCAAGTGCCAAACTCTGTTTGCGTTTCGTAGATGAACATTTTGACGGCGGCGCCGCTGCTGATTTCCGGCTCGAAAGACCATTTCAAATCATAAAGTAAATCCAAGTATTGGTTGCTGTCGATGCCATATGACTTGTTAAGTGGCAGAGTTTCCAAGTTGTCGTATGTAAGACTCGCAAGTTTGACAATAAAATCCCGGAAATACTCCTTATCCTCCTCATCTTCGAATTGTTCACTATGCGCTCTGTGATGCATGTCAAAAATAAAGATTGAATATCTCTAATATTGAGACTGCACTTCTCGGCAGTGGTTGTTACTGCTAATGATGATAATGATAATGATAATAACTAGAATGAATTTGATAATAATATTGATAATTTTTTTTTTTTTTTGGGATGAAAGAACCATTTTATTTAAAATCTGTCACATTATTAATGATAATGATAATGATAATGATAATGATAATGATAATGATAATGATAATGATAATGATAATGATAATGATAATGACAATGATAATGATAATGATAATGATAATGATAATGATAATTACAATTATAATTATAGTGATAATGATTATTATTATAGTAATAATAATAATATTTAGAGTAATCATAATAGAATTTAGAGTAATAATAATATTTTTTTATAAAAATTATTGCTTACATTATATAATCTTCCAGTTTGATATCATCAATGCGCTTATGGGGACACACGGTCAGCGATGGGAAACTGGTATTCCACACTAACTTATTGCGATCCATTGAAATGACCATGGGAGAGGTCTGAAATCGTTGCCAAGTGCGTTGGCTCAGCGAGATGATACTGAACAGCGCCACGCAGATGAACGCAAACCAAAGCATGCTAAAAGAAATGAACGAACAAAAAATACGGAAATGATATATGGAATCCAATAATTTCCTTCTTTTTTTTTTGCGTGCCAACGCACATAAAAATCTATTGCGTGTAAATTTTTGTAAGCATCAGTCGAAATATGCGCGACAGAAGAATTATGGCCAAGTTGGGAAAGAGTCAATGAACGGCAGGCGACGCTGGCATTGCAACCCTTTCCAGGCGCCCCATTTTTATTTTATTTGGTGCTAGTCCGACGACAGCCAAAATGGACGCATCACTAAGGCAGCACTCTTCCATACACACACAGACACACAGAGACCGAGTAGCCATAACAAGTCTGACAAAAGCCGGCAAATCCTCGAAGAATCTGCCTTCGCAAGTGCCGCACCGCACAATGATGACATTTTGACGCCAGCAATGGCTCATAAAGCCTTCAGCACTGTCAACACATAGACACACACACACACACACGCACACATATACAGACACTCACACATCCACACATTGAGATAGAGATGTGGGCACTTCATTGCTGTAACAGCTACTTGGCTTTTAATTTTCAAACATTTCGCTGCGAAAATGCTCAGCACTTTCCGCTTTTGCACCGAATTAATTCGTATTTCCAATTGTCCCTGCTCTGTGAAATTCGCCATTTGAGCAGCTACTTTTGGGAGCTTTTTGCTAGCTTGAAAGGGTATTACAAAATTGAGTATTTGAAATATATGCAAATATAAAAATTCATATATTTCGTTAGTCGCTTAAAGTAGCTCTCAGATTCTTTAGATATCTCATATCACTAGTAATATCTATTTATGGTTTGTTTTCGAAAAACTACTAAGGCAATGGGAAGTTTAAAAGGGTTGCGCTGAATTGTCGCAAATGAAGTTAAGGGTCTTCCCATATACATATGTTACATAGAGTTTTTTAAAAAATATTGCAATTTTTGGATTACAGGATAGCTACTAGTTCAGCACACTGATACGGTTTATTTTTATGGCGAAACTTGGAATTTTTGTTGATGTTGTCTGCCGGCTAAAATTCTTTGGACATCATACATACAGATATGTCTGCCTCATCTGTCTGTCTGTCTGTCTGTCTGTCAGCCAGTCAGACAGACATTTGCTTTGTTTCATCATCTTTTCGCACTCATATGAATAAAACTTGTGCGTGAATGAAGCTCAGTCATGCATGTGAATGTTCTAATAATTGGTATGCATGTTTGAGAGTGAATGCATGTCTTTAAAGCTAATGCCTTGAATGTTGGTATTAAAAATATTAGTCTTCTCTGTCTTAAATGTCTGCTTGAAGAGGTTTAATTATTGTTTTTGTAAGCAGCTTACACAACGCACTTTAATATTAAACGCACGTCTTCCCGCTTCTGTTAAAGTTCATCACACTCAATGGTCTCTGCGTTTCTTTAAGCCCCTGTCGAATCAAATGCAACCCATAACCCATAGCCCATAACTGGTTGCATCTCCACATTCGCAATCCTCTCCAAAGAGCATCCGCATTGCACATGCATTTGCGTGTTTGGCATTTGTGTAGTTCCAGCTCTGATTCCGGCTCTGGATTATGCAGTCGTGTACTCGTGGCTTCCCCCGCACACATCGCTGACCCGCAGTTGCTATGCCGACGCTTTCGGAATTGAGGTTATCACATGTCAGCGACACAGACTCTAGCGATTTATGCATATTTCACCTGAAATATTTTTACTGGAAAACTTAAGCCGGCTGAAGGTTGTGTGAATCAAATATATTGTGCGTCGCACGCAGCTTTTAATGCTCTTGCACAGTTTACTATCTACACAGTTTGCATTGAAAGCAGCATTTTTTTCGACCCCATTTATCCCCGTATATTCCCGAGAATTCGTAGCCTGTTTGTTTTTATGTTACGTACTCTTAAAAAAAACAGCTTACATGGTGATTGTGATTGCGTTCGTTTAAATTTAGAGGGTTCATCCCGACTTTTCCCGGGTCAAGGCTTTTGCTTTGAATCAAATAGTTAACAACTATTTCCGTTTATGTCCAATGTAAATTGATTCATATTTGATTGATTGGATATTTAAGAATAGCTTTGTACTCAACAGGATATAACTTCCGTCGGTCGAAAATAAAAACATATTTATATTTTTCTTTTATAATTTAGAGCTTTGAACTTGAAGGGGGCAAATATTGTTAAGCTCTCCACATTTACTCTGGAGAAGGATGTTTGCGGATAATTGTATAAAGAAATGCACAATTTTCTTATTATCATTAGTCTAATTATCTTAACTGGCATTAATCTAACTAATGCAAAACAATGGCAACTTTGCCCTCTGGCATAACTCAGGCACAACTTTCCTTTAAGGGCGGGAATGTGTAACCCTCGAAATAAGAAGTGGGTAGCCTAGACTACACATATACCGAGCAATGTTTCTGTATGTTGCCAAATTTTGTTACCTTCACATAACTACCATACAAATATACATCAATCGATCGTCGATAACAAATTTTTTAATATATTTTAGCCAGTTAAAAACTTTTGATAACCTTGAAGTATAAGCAACATATTCTTAACATCAAGCTTTGGTGAAGTAAGCTTTTTGGGAAACTCCGGGAGGGAGCGGAAAACGAATACAATCTAGAAATATTTTTTCGCCTTGTATTAAGCTTATTCTTACACAGAATAGAGTATCGCTCAGTCGGCTGTACACGACTGCAACGCTCTTATAATTTTTTTCTTGCGGCTAACGCAAATAAATCAATGTGAAGTGCAGAAATAAAAATGGATATGAATCATTTAGTTGTGGCAGGGGTAGTGTATTAATTACAGACGGACTTCGCGTGCCTCACCTGCCCTGCCTAACCTTGCGACAGGGAACACCTGTCACTTCCATAGCAAAACTAACAAAAATTGTAATGGAGCTTGCCATGGATCCGTGGGGCTAAAGTCTGGCGTGCCGGGCTATGTTATCCACTAATTAACCCTCGGCTGCTGGCTGCCTGTGGTCCATTTTTGTTATGCTGACATTTCCCACATGCCTCGGCCGGTCTGTCAGCCGCCCCACTTGGAATGGAGTGTGTTACCAATTTAAGCCTTGCCAGACATTCCGTGTAATCCTGTTTGTCATGTCATGTCAGTTTTCAGGATTTATTGCGTTGCCGCTTTACTCGCACCAAATACAAATTCCAGCAGCAAAAATATTACTTCCCCCCAAAAAAGATGTAGAAAAATTTGTTGCTCATGTCTAATTTTATTCAGGCGAGTGGGTAAACCCGTCAGTGAGTTCTTATATGGACACGCACTTCCCCTTGGGCCTTGGCATATGGCAGCGAGTTTGGAATTATAATCGCAATGTTTGGCTTTGGGCAGCACGTGCACGTGTTTTAGAACATTTTAAATCCTTGACTTATAGTTTTGTTTCGTTAAGTTTCGGGTACTTTTGTTGGCCCGGAAATCGAAAGCCAATGCGATACCAAAGCGAATGGAAGCTAGGACGAAAGTTTTAGTTGAGATTTCAGATTTTGAGCCGTAATGAGGCTTAAGTTTAATTTCGTTCGGAAATTAATTGGATGAGAGAACGAAAACCATAACCAAACGGAATCGGAGAGTTTGATTGTGGGGATAATTAAAAAAGATTCTAACCAGAGATGGAAACGTGTCCAACTTATTCACAAGTACACGAGCATAACACGAAAATTCTCAAAACAGGCAAAGCAGGTTTATAAATTTAAAATTTTAAATGTTTTTAACATTTTCTTCTATTAGTTAATAGTATTATCTATATAAAAGACTTATTTGCCCTGATTTGTAACAATCAGTCTAGTGATTCGAACGGTCTGTGATGTGACGAACTTGGAAGTTGGTAGAAAATGATCGTATTGCGATTTTTGTTTTATCATTTGATTGGCATTCAATTTAATTTAAGAGACAGTTAAGTTACTTTTTGGGAAATTCATCCCCATATGTAAAATGGAGTTAAGTGTTTTATTGGGCCAAATTTGAAGTTCAAACTGACAGCTTTTCTCCTTATTGCAAAGCTCTGTATGAAGAGCTTTCGCAAACAGGTTTGAGCGATTTTTAAGAGGTTTTTTGTTATTCCTGCAATAATCTTCAAACTAATTTGTAAAGAAATATATAAAAATTCACCAAAAGAGTGTTTCACACTATTCGGAAAATCTCATCATCATGGATGGACAGATAACTTGGTTGAGATTCTTGAAGTTTTATCGTGCAAGTACTTGTATGTATCAACAGAATGCTATTAAAGACTCATGTTGAGACACACACATTTCCATTGATTCAAACAGAGACCAAAAACTTCCCTTAACTCTAATAAAAAAACCGACAAAGGCAGCGATTGATGCTGCATTGCGTCAAACACAGCTGGAGACTCTGATGATTCAGTCGCTTAAATCTGGGCACATCCGTATGCAGCAGGAGCTTCCGAAGAAGAAAAACTTACCGTTCAACAAAATTTAAGCCAAATTTGGCCAAATAGATGAATCCATGTATGGAGGAGCCCTGCAGAAATTCGATTATGAATGCTTGCAGCTTGGCCAGACAGGCAAATCGGCCTGTCTCCAGCTCGTTCTCGGCCAGCGCCTCCTGACGCAGCTCCTCGGCCCTTGTCTCTCTTGTCGCTGGTGGCTGCCACAGCGGCGGCCTGCGAAAGCTGCGCACGCTGCACGGCTTTCGCCGATTAAGGTCCACGTGCTCGTCATTAGCATTTACAGTTGTTGTTTTTGGTTTTGGGCATTTTAGGACCAGATTTTGATTGTGCCTTTGTGCAGTGCCGGGAAAGAGCAACAGACCAGGTCCGGCTCTAGTGTCCGAGCCGATTGGTGTGCCCATTGGGTATGCTTGCTTCAGCGACACAGTCGATGCTGTTCGCGATTCGGCACTGCCTTCCCAGCTTTTCATAGAAGCCGTCTCGCTTTTACATTCGTCGTGCTGCATACTTTCAGGAATCACTGAAATTTTAGTTAACGAATCATTTGAAGTATTGGATGTCGAGAAGGTCGTCCTCTATCATTAATTGCAGTTAATACAGATAATATACGCAAAAACATAAGAATTCTAAACAACATAAGAATTGTAAAAAATCGAATTAAATAAAACTTATTGTTCTCATTATTATCACTATTATTATTATTATCATTATTATTATTATTATTATTATTATTATTATTATTATTATTATTATTATTATTATTATTATTATTATTATTATAATTATTATTATTATTATTATTATTATCAATATTATTATTATCAATATTATTATTATTATTATTATCAATATTATTATTATTATTATTAATAATACTGTGATGATTATTTGTTACAAACTTATGCCAACGAGTCTGTCGTAAAATTACTTGTAACTCATAATTTGGTGTGGGTAATTCAGATCCAGTCTTTCATATTGTTTATGTATGGCTACTCTTCATTAAGCATAAATACGTCGTTTTAAATATGTTTTCGTGGTGCAACTACAACAATAAATCATTATTGCATTTTTTAATGCGATGTAAATTATGCCACAGCATGTGTATGTGTTTCGTGAGTGTGATTGCGTGCAAGTATAAGTGCATTTAATATAAAGCCATCAAAATGGCATTCAATATGTAGCCCGATGAAAGCAGCGAGGCCTGAAGGACATATGGCATAAACCTCAGCGGACAACTCCCGTCACAAATGAGGCATTAAAGTTGCGCATAATTTGGTTAAGATTACATTTACTCGGCGGCATCAACATCACCATCAATGGAGCCGAGATTCAATGGGTTGAGCTTTAAATACATCATAATAATACGGTAATTGGATACAATATGGTAAAGAAGCACAGCCAAACAGCATTAATAAAGTAGCCCATCATATTTTTTAAAAATAAAATTGTATAAAAACCGAATTGAGAGCTACGTCAACTTTCAGACTATAAAATAGGTTCGCATTGAATTTCTCTATTGCTTAACGCACTAGAAAACCAATAAGTACTTTGATTTGCATATTGTTCATAGTGCCACACTCTAAGTTGCAGTTGCAGGAATTGGAAAGATGGCTGAAGTTGACTACAGGCTGTATTTGTGCAGCAACTGTTGCCGCCGCTGCTTTTGGAACGAGCTGTCCCCGCAGGAGCATCGCTGCACCCGCTGCCGCCTGCCGCTCCAGGGATGCGCCATCTGTGACCGCAAATTCGAGCCGCGCGACCGGTCTGAGCTCTATTGCAAGCGATGCGACTTTCATCTGGTGAAACACGTATCTGCCACGCCGCCGCCAGTCTTGGAGCTGGATCTGGAGCTGGATATGGAGCCGGAATTGTTTGGACCACCGCGCGACCGTACCATGGCTCAGCGCTGGAAGGAGATCAAGACGGCAACCGGCATAGAAGATGGTTATTTTATTGATTGAAGTGCTGAATAAAACAATCCACAAATATTGTCCAGATTCAGCTGTGTAATCTGTTAAACCTCTGCTCCATTTGGTGGTCTACATGTAACCAAATGGTAGCATTAAGTTTTTTACAACAAACCAACTCATTATTATCCGGTTGGCATATCCAGATCGGGGTCAGTTTGTATGGCAGGCAGGCAGATCGAATATGGGGCGGAATTGGACGGGACGGCATCGATGATGCCACGGGCAGCTGCTCGATGAGGGCGGCTGCAACATCAAAAGGTTCTGCGTGCAGTAGATAGTCCTTAAAATGGATTAAAATTTCATTTAAATTTGCATTTAAATGAGCGCAGCGCACTCAAAGTAAATGCCCCCGCTTTTTCACAGGACAAAGGGCCGCTGACCAGACCCGCTTCCAGACGCCGACCCAGACCCAAGTCCAGACGCAGCGCCCAGACTTCCACGCGAAACAGTTGCCATTCAGACGTGGACTTCGCACACATGGGCAACATTAAAAATGTGCTTTTTAATGTTCTTTTTTTTTCACGTAGCATTCTCCTGGCAGTTGCAGCTCAGTTGATTACCTTTGGCAGCTGATATGGCCCCGCAGTGTGCGTGTGTGTGTCCGGCGGGCGTGGGCGGGACGGGGCGGGTCGGGGCGGGGCTTAAGCGAGCGATCTGCTGCTGCATTTTAATGGGCATTATTTAAATATGTATATTTTACAATTAAATAAACGATTTTCATGCTCTTATGGCGCCCAGTTCCAATTTCAGCTGCTGTTGCACTGCATTCGGAATCCTTTCAGGTGGCTTACGAATTCCCCTCCATCCTGCTCGTGTGTATTTTCTGCTTTGCGTGTTAATTAAATTGCAAAACTGCCTTAAGGACATTTTAATTGGCCTTTGTGGAACAATTGGCTTGTTTTTTTCACCAGTTGCAGTTAGTAGCTTTTTATAACCGCAGGCTCTATGCCAGGATCTATGTATTAAGGTCCTCGTCCAATAGAATTACTGTTCAAATGGAATTTATTCATTAGCTTATCCTCTTGATGGATTCTCGATGTATATTAAACGCATTTTAAAAACGAAGACGTACACATTTAAACTATTATGAATGTATTATAGAGCTATTTCAGTTGGTTTTGTCGTTGTCGTTGTCGCCGGACCGTTGTTTGTTGGCGAAGTAACAAATTTTCCAATTTGTTTCTTGATTTATTTTCACGCCAATTTCTTGGCGTTCGCCTCCGACGCTGCTGACATTTGTTTATTTATTTGGTTTCATGTTTTGTCTGCCGTCGTTTTCTCCGCTCTGCAGCCGGTTGCGTGAAATCACGAATGAATGAATGACTGCCCCGGCAACAGCCATGAATATTCATGGGCCATGCCACTAGAAACAACAGTAGCTACAACAAGAACAACAACAACAACAACAACAACAACAAGAAGAACAACACGCAGCTAGCTCAGCTTGCATTTCCGCTCTATGCGCCAACAATTCGCAGCGCCATTTTGTTGTCCCCAGCAGCAGCAGCTGCAGCAGCTTCGCATCGTGGTTTAAATACCCTTTGTAAAGCTACATTAGCTATATCAGTGTATTTTGTCTGGACTGCCAGCGGCATTTGAGCCGAAGCAATTGCAATGCTCCATGTCGGCGGGTTTGACCCGGCTTAGCTCGTGGCACGTCACAAAATTTCTCTTAAAGTTCTTTGAAAATGTGTTTGAAACCGATAGGAAGGCAAAAAAACCTGCAAACAACCGTTTTCCGCCAATTTACCACTGTTGAGGGTGAAATTTTTCAAATCGCTGAAACACTTTTTCAATAAGTTCCAATGAGGCTCCACCAGGGAGGAATGTAAATTTCGGAATGTGTGAAACACTTCTCAAATGAATTTGAGAAAAATTATCTTTATTTAATAAAAAATACCTTTTTTTATGAATTCTTTGATTTTTGTAAAAATGAGATGCAAAAAACCTGGTTTAAAACTCGTAACTAAGAGAGAGGCATTCAAGCCGTGAACTGAGCCCGGACAATTGCATCGGGTAAAATATTTTCCTGATACAAGGACTTAAATTAGTATGTGCTGATACCCTTAAACTTAGTGCAGTGTTTAAATTTAACATACAGAAGTGAAGGCCAGCCAATAAGTTTGGGCTATGCGTTTCATGAGTTCAACACTGTTTAACACAAATCGGACTTCAAATTAAGATATCAAAATAATGTTGTATCAATGTGTATGAAAAGCAAACACACACCAAACTTTGATGCAAAAAACTATCCGAAAACAAATTAAAATTTGTATATACATACTATAATATATAATATAATATAATATATAATCAAACAACAAACGACTAAACAAAACAGACTCTGCGAAAACTGCGCTCATTTGTAAACCTGCAAATTATTTATACTTTAAAATAGTTTAATTTTATTCATCTTAATGTTAATTGTTTTACGTTTTTGTGCACTGAGACGGTTGCCGAGGCGCCACCAAAATATATCGGATAAATAAATCTTAAATATATATTATAAATCAATATAATATTCAATTAAATATAATATTATAATAATGATTAAATTTTTTTTTTTAATCATAATAAAGCTAATTTACGAGTAGATTCCGAAAGAGTTGACTCAATAAATCAATAATTCACTTGCGTCAATATTCAATTCAATGTGTCAATATTTCACTTGTGGTATAAAGTGCATACATATAGCTTTAAGATATTATATTATACAATTAAATTATTTTCAGTTTTGAATTAATGTCTTATTAACTTTCTACTAATATAAAGGCATGAAAAGCTTTTGCATATTGAAATTCAGAAATATCTTCTGCCTGCCCAAATTCTTGGCAACAATGTCTAACTTTTACCGATTGCTGTTCCATTTTGTAATGCATTTTCACTTAATATCAATACGATCGCGGGTAAGCATATTAAAACTTCGGTTTTGGATTGTTAACATTTTATTGTCTAGTTCTTGTTCGTTGAGGATTCGATGTGCGCAGCTGTTTCTTAGTGAGATGCTGCAAATTGCTCGGCTGCTTGTTGGTGTTATTGTTGCCATTGTTTTAGTCAACATTTTGTGGTTAAATGTGCCTGTGTGTGTGTGTGTGTGTGTGTGTGTGTGTGTGCAACAGTTTCTTGCTGGCCGCACGAAAGTAGGCAATGCTTTTGCGTTTGTATCGAACAGGAAATTTAATTAAAAGCGCTTTGTTGGCGATTTCAAATGCAGGAAATATAGTCGTAAGTAGTCGAGACCACAACTTACAGCTACTGCCACTGGTTACCGTTACTGCCAACTTTTTAACTGCCACTGCCGCAACCCGCTCGACCGCGTTAACGAACTGTGACTGTAATCGCCGCACTGCTGCACTTGACTTTAGTACATTTGGCTCTCCAATGGCCGTTGTGATTTTTAGCCGACATTTTTGGCCGCCTCGTGAGAAACTTGTCAGCTGCTACTGCTGCTGCCTCCGACCCAGACTTGTGTTGATTGCTCCGGAACAATCGCAATGGCATTTGTCTGGCACACACGTAACCCTGATTCCCTGATTGCGATGCTTGCACCAGCTACATTTGAGAATGTATTGATTTTGAGCGCTAATTACCGACGGTTGGGTGTAAGGTTAAGGGTGTGTGGCAACACAACCATTGTATAGGGTCAGCCAGGCATCGCCTGTTTCGTAATTGTAGCTGTCAGATAAGATTGGTTCAGTGTCGGGCGCAGGCGACGCACGACTTTGCGGGCTGGCTTGACTGGTCTCTAATGCGACCAAAGGCTTGTGGATTTGAATGTGTGTAAAGCTTGCAAATTATGGTCAAAGTGTGTACATCAACGAAGTTATCCCATTGAAAATTTCCTCAAAATACCAAAGTTTTCTCAGCAAAACTTTTGATCAACAGCCAAGTCAATACTTTCGTCTAAGTCCCTTTGGTGTACATAACCGACCAGTTCGTATAAAGAAAAAATATCTAACCAAAGCAAGCTACAAACCAAATTCTACCGAACCGAGATATATTCCTAATTGCACTTTTTTAAATATTATTTTTGACTGAACGCTTAACAGGATAAGTTCTGCGAAAAACAGCCAAACATTTAAAATATATTTTGATAATGTGTAATAAATTGGGTGAACATCATCCAAACCTTTAGAAAAAGGATTTGATTATAAAAAATCATCATTTTTGTACTTTTAACTAACGATACTCTTAGTACGCTTAATACGAAGAGCAAGCTTATTTGATAAAATACAATTTCGAAATAAATTAAATTGTTCGATTAAAAATGTAAAAAATATGACTACGCGAGGTTTAAAATAAAACCGGAGTTTTGGCCGAGATACTAGTTAGAAACGTTGCATTATTATATTATTTTAAATTAATGTAAAACTGCGCTTTGTGGTAAGCATCAGATTTTTTGTCGTATATTGCCCATAAGCCAGCAATGACTATATTTTCATTAGCATGCGACACTTTATTACCATAATACGAGAAATTTCATTGTTTTCTGTTTTTCTGTATTTATTTCAATGCCAATATATTTACTGACCATGTGATATTTAAAAAAATCTACCATTTTTGTTTTTCAGTCGACTTTCATGTTGTACGCAACTATAAATTGTGAACAGATTTTATTTGAAGCATGCATAAAAACGAAATCGATTCCTTTTGGTACTATTGAGATATTTTGCACTGTTTACGCCGTTTATGAGATGGTTTAGAGAAATGCTGGCGGCCAGCATCGGAAAAAACACGGAATGATAAGAAGAAAGGTGAAAACCCATACTGAAAGTTCCCGCCTTGAATATATTGTTAATTAAATGTGGCATAAGACACACACACAACAGATTCTTAAATGAAAATCGAATTTTAACAATCAATACGAATCCGGATCTGCTCAGCCAGCTGAACAATATTTTCTCTACCTTCTGCTAATGCAACGAATATTAGAAAAAAACCGCTTTTGCCTTTTGGCAAATCGAGCAGACTCTGTAAACCATTAGAGAGTCATCCTGACTAGATCTGCCTTCCACATCAACTTCAGCTCCAGCGTCGTCCCCATGCCATGGCAAGTAATCTTTGATTTTGCATGAGCTGATTCTATGGGGCAGGTCCGGACTCCATGCTGCGGCCAGCATTGGGGCACTGCAGCTGTATAAATTTTACATTTGTTTCCTTTCAATTTAACAATGTGTACTTTTCGTATTGTTTTCCTTTAGAGCGCAGCTAGTGAAGCAGGGCTTTTGGGGCTGGCTGGCAACCATTTTTCGCGCGACCCGAGCGATGGCTGAATGCTCACTTCATCGCCTGATTTCGCAATATTTATGATTAGCAATTTATTATTCATCATTTTCGAGTGCGCAAACAAAACGCGCCAACTCAAGCAGCCGAGAAAAATCGAATGATGTTCTGCAATAATTCTTGAGCTAAGGGCAGACTTGAACGTGGCTGTGATGGGCGGCGGGGCGATCCGGGCTGGGGGGCGGGCCTTGTACCGCCATTAACTTGCACTTAATTTGATTAACCGAAAGCCGATGTTTACATGCGCTGCATGCCAGCATATCTATCAAAATTGAGGCGAAAACTCGTATTACTTTGGCGCATAATGGGTTCCCAAACCTGAGGACTATGTCTCTGAGAATCGCAGGGATTGCGTCTGGATGGGTACAATTGAGGGCTGCAGTGGCTGCTTTGAACTTAAGCAGAAAGCTTAGTGGGTGATTTGTGTAAATAATTTATGGCATTTACATACTTAAAAAATCTTTATTTATCGCATCCATGGGCGTGAGGCTCTAAGCTCTAAGGCTGCTCACTGAGGGGAATGAGGGCACATTTGCCCACACATAATTTTGCAGTGCGACTTTCAATAGATTCTTGGAGAACTACTTTTGTAACCAGGTATTTAATCTTTGATATGTCGTAAATTGCCTTTTACTTGATTTACTAACCTGCACTCATTAATTCCATAAATCAATATAAGAACCGATACAATCATGCCGTGTTCATTAGTCTGTCTTTACCACCGCGTCAATGTTGGCAACTATGCTCCACTTCTCACAAAGCTCTTGCCAGAGAAACCAAATTTGAAACAAAATGTTAACTCGTAGAACTAAGGCTGTGCAGGTAAATGGTCTTCGAGTAGCTTCAAACTACATTGAAGATTAATAATACAAAATATTTTTTTAAAATTAACTCTGTGGTAAAAGTATTTTTACACACTATTTCACCCTTTAAGGATCCCTTCCCTTCTATGAAAATAGTTGAAATGGTTGTGTGTAGATAGTCAAAGTGATTTTCTTAGCTCTTCGTAAAGCATAAAACGCCCCTCCTGGCTGAAAAATGGGTGGAACATAAAAGATCTGTTGCTTTTTGGAAAATGTATTTATGACTTTATGTTTATTCACAAATATTTAAGTAAACGGCCGCGAAATGGATGCTTTAGTAATGTTAAAAAATTGATAGAGAACTTTTTTGGGCCGTGCGAAGTCGGCCTAACTCGATGTTGACTGCAACCCATGAGTTCTTATTTTTACGCAAAAGAATTAAGTTGCAATGCGGAACCCATCGAAGCCGGCTGTTCAGATATCCTAAATCGGATTAGTAATAAATTACGGCTGCCAATATTGGAGCACATTTGTACATAGGCGGCACTTTACATTCGATTCAAATATTTGCAATTATATTGAAATGCTAATGCGAAGGGTGCAAATGGGTAGCGACCCCCCTCTAAGTGTCTGTGGACTATTTACACATGCCAATAAATGTTGGCACAAGCGAATTTTCGAGCATTTGGCGGCGTTTTACATATTCTTATATATTCGTTTGCCGCTTACGAGAGCATTATAATGGAATGGAATCCACTTGAAAATAGAGCAATATCCACTTGCATATGTCGCGCGGACATTTTAAGAATGAGTCGACGCCATAAATATTATTGACGGACGGGGCGGGGCGGGGCGGGGCGGGGTGCCGCTCCCCCCATTCGAGGACACAGACTATGATTGCGGCAAGCGGATGTAAAACCTTGGCAATGACAGTTTCGGGGCCCGTCTGTTATGCAAATGTTGGCGTATGCCTCTGTCTGTACTCGTAGTTTGGCTGACTGTGTATGTGTGTGCATGTGTGTGTGTGTGTGTGTGTGTGTGTATCGACGCCTGTTTATATGCAAATCTTTTATTTCGGTCTCGGCTGGCTGGGCCTGGCTTCTTTTTATTTTGGCTGCAGCGCCGCCTGTTTTATTTCTTGCATTAAATTAACATCAATAAAATGTGTCGTTTGTATTTTTCAAGTGTGTCCTGTCGCTGTGTCTGCCCCCATCCCCGCAACGGTCTTCGCCTTTCGCTGCACTTGTCTGCCCATAATTCGCAGCTAATGCCAACATGTGCTGTGATTTGTCCACGGAGAACATTTGCGCCGCGGGTGTACTTTCCATATACCAATCTGTATGCCATATTCTTCCTACAGCGAAATCATCTATTAATTTTACTTTCAACACATTTGCATAAACCAGTTGCCTGAGGGCAGCTGGCAAGCCTTTTGCATGTATTGGCTAAGAATAAAGGACAGTTGTTCATTTGGAAAGATTATATTCTTAATCCATTCGATATGAGGGTACTTCTGTCTTCGTAATCTTCAGTTTTCGATATTATATCGGTAATATAGTTTTCATTTGTGTATTCTATATTCCTCTGTGGGGTAGGAAAACGTATACATAGCTAGATCTACTTAGTTTGACTTTCTGTCCAAAGAAATATATCATAAATGGGGTCGAACATGCCTCCTTCTGTCTTTTACCTACATTCGCACAAAGCCTTTATAGCCTCTTTACGCATTTCATGTGGGTATACGGTATAAAAATCTAAAAAAAAAGGGAGAGCACTAATAATAACTCTTTTTCTTAGTCTTAAGACGTCTCTCTACGACTATCGAAAATATTGACTTACTGCTGATGGCCTGCTTTTTGGTGAGATCAGCCCAAAATATTGTTGAGCCTGTCTGGCAGGACATCAACTAATCTGGGACCAGCATCTGCCGTCGATTCGATGAAGTCAAAATCGTCTGCCAGTCAGTCAGACACTGGGATCTATTCCATTACGAAGCCACAACGTCTGAAAACCGATTCATTGATTCTGTGGATCCTTTATTTTACGTCTGGTGTACTTCTATGTTACTAACTTACGGACCTCGTTATACACAAACATTTGTTGTTATATTAAACACATACACATTTCACAAACGTATAAGAAGATATTCAAGAATGTATTTCCCATAGTGTTTGAATGTGTGGGTTTATGTATATATAACATATATATGGTCTTCTTTGTATATTTACATATATATAAATGGAAGTTGTGGTTACAAACCTTTTACAAGATCTTATCAATATATATTTGTTCAGCTCAAATTGAACATTGAGAGGATTACAATTAAATAAAAATTAAATTCTTCACACGTATCTTGCTAAAAATATTGTAGAAACTCAGGCGATAATCTCGTGAGAAACAGGGCGGCTTTCGGAGGGCGTGGTCAACGGCGTACAAACAAATAAACATGGCCATGCAATATTAATATTTATGCACAAATATTGAAAGTAAGGCTGCATACGAGACAACTGAAAGGGCAAGTAATGGTAGGGCGGGATGGGTACGTTCCTAGGGGCGATTCGGAAATACTCGTATATCTAAGTGAAATGCTAAAAGATTGATGACTTGGCGTCTTTGTGTATATTGGCTGGACGCTCGACCATTGCGTGAGTGCGCTTGTGTGTGTGTGTGTGTGTGTGTGTGTGTGTGCTTCACGTTTATAAGAATTTATGGCAATGGATGTTCAGGCATCGCTGCGTATACGCAATATTTTTATTTATGTATTATGAATCAATGCGTGTAGCGTGCAAAAGCAGCGTGCAGAGGACCTGGCTACGAGTTTCGGGTAGTCAGCGTGTCAGTTCGGCATAAAAAAGTATATTTATATATGTATCTAAAAGATGCACACTAAAACAAAAGGATAACAATAACTTCTCGGCATGGGCGGGAGGATTCGCAATCTGTGCGAAGGGTCTATGGGGGCGGATTAGTGTGCAGGGCGTTGGATTTCTGCTTATAAATAAGCTCACTTACGGTAACGAATAGAGCGCACATAAAAATTGCATGAAAATGAAAGACACCCACCCGAATGCGGACCAGACTCGCACCCGGAACATGACAATCCTCCTGCAGTAGCCCAAAACTGGGCCAAAAAGGCCGCATGAGATGCTTTGTTTTTTGTTTGTTTTTTCTACGTAAAAAATTATACTATTACAATCAAGTTTACGACTGCTATTTCGCCGCATTGCTTGACTGCCAATGAATATGATGATGGCCGGGCAATGATCAGCACTTTGGATGATGATGATGATTGCGCTGGCTGTTCTGGCAATAAAATCAGCGAAAACCGCTTTTAGCGCATTCCGTATATAGGCCAAACTTGACCTGAAAATGTTTAATAAAATAGTGTGCATAGGCAGGCCGAAACAATGGACCGCTGTTCAAAATTGGCATAAAAAGTCGTAACTCCAGAGGCAACACTATATTATTCTCATACCAAAACAATGGCTCAAGATTTGACGTTAACAGATTTATTGATATTTTAAAGGTATATTAACCAAATACATATATATCTATATATTTATTAGAATTAGGATTATAATTCAGATTTACATAAAATATGAACAATCAGATGAAGATTGTGTTGTACGATAAACGATTCTTTGTAGTTTTGACCAGAATATTGTCATTTATAAGCTGGGATCTTTAATCTTCGAAATCTGAAGGAAAGCTGTTCTTATCCTGCATATAATAATTGCCATGAACTAGATTTCGGTGTTTCGAACTCGGAACTCGAATAGAGAGCACCCAGGATACGCGCGCTTAATTCCACTTTTCTTTTCAAATTTTAACCAATTAGCGGGAGTTTTCTCAATTTTGGTATTAAAGCTCTGATTTTGAGTTGTTGATACAGTACAAATACTAAAAGGCAGTGGCAAACGTTTCGATAACTTATCTTCAAAAGATTTATATCTTGCATATGAACACCACTCTGTATCATTCATTAGTATCATACACAGTACTTGTTTGACTTCCCATACCCAAACGGTTTGTTCTTACGGGTCATAATCGTTACAGATCAATGCAACACACTGATAACAACTTTTACCATCTTGACATTGGTGATACCCAGATTTTCTTTATATTTTCAGTTGGTTCTTTTTCTTCCAAGACATTTCCACGCTCTTCAGCTGTAATCGTTTACTTACCATACCATTTTCGCATTTACTTTTTTTATTCACCGAGCAACATTTCATGTTTTTCTTATGCATTCGCTGTTTGCCTGAAGCAAGCCCCACCTCACACCCTAACTCACCACATCTACTCACCACAACAACAAAACTAGCACCGCAACAACAACAACATCGCACATTTTGTGGGCTGCACTCACATTTTGTATTCCCCTTAACCCCCTGCTATAGTTGAAAAGGTTGCCAACAACAACAACGTAACTTTGAGCATCGACAAGCGGCGCTTTTGACTGCCGCTCAGCTTTTTTTTCCTCTTCACGCCCCTCTTGCGCGCACTAGTGAGTGCTTTTTTTCGTGAGCTTTGAGCCACTTTTTTTCGCCACAAAAGTTTGCACTTTGACAGGCAGCCACGTGTATGACTATGTTGTGAGTGGGTGAGTGCTTATGTGTGCCTGTGTGTGTGTGTGTGTGGGTGTGCGCGTTGAATGCGCATTCGTTGTCGCTTTGCCCGACATTCCCGCTGCCAGCTAGGAGCCGCTTTGAATGCAGCTGCCGAGCTGCCAATAGCAACGCTTTTACTCGTCCAACAAACGTCGCTAATTCCTCTAAAAGTGGGCAAATGCTGTGATTAAAACGATGTCACAATGTTTTTGCTTCCGCTCTTATTCCTTGTTGGGGGTATTATAATTTTGTCACGAAATGTGCACTTTTACCTAATGAACGATCGGTCATAAATGAATTTCGTATTACAAATATTATTGTTTTTCAAAATAATTGATCATATTTAGCAGACTACCATATAAAAAGGCTTTATAGATAGCATCAGGCGAGTAATAAACATAGATAGAGGGAGAGAGAGAGAGAGAGAGAGAGAGAGAGAGAGAGGGGGGGGAAGGGAAAGAAAGAGAGCGGGAGGGGAATAAACAAAAATGACTTGTAGTTACATTATATATATTGGGTAAATATTGCATGGGAGTAGTTTTTTTACCTGTCAGGCAAGCTATGCGCCTTCCTGAAGGTCTCATGAAAGCAAGTATTTAATTTGGGTAACTTGTTTACCTGAAGTTCCGTAGTTAATCCGTCGTGCAAGTTGGTAGAATAAGGGGCGAAATAAGGGGCGATCTAACGGGAACAGAGAATTGCAGACGGCCAAAAGGATAAATGAATACCGCTAGATGAACAAAAGGAAGAAGCCTTCAGGGCTACATTGCCAGCCAAATATTGGGATCTCAGTTTAAGCCACGTAGAGCAAATTGGTTATTCTTATACTGAGGACAGGATAGGGCTTACAAGTAAGATATACAGAAGAAATGCGATGAAGCGATCGTTTAATGCCTTAGACCAATACTAGATAAATCCAGGTACACTTTAGCCCCATTGAAAATAATAGAGAAATAAATATATATTGGGCTATATATAAGGATTTAAGCTTAGAATCAAAGATAGTTTCATAAATAATCACAATTAAAATTGTTTTTATTACTGAATATGATATTTTTGAGCACGCATTTTGCATAATTTTTTAAATTTCTCATTTATCCGTGCAGCAGCTGCTCTGGGTCGCCGTAATGACTCAAATACAATCACCTCAATCAGAAATCCTCTTTCCACAAGGTAAACACACACACTCACACACACACACGCAGCCTCACACTGGCAGCATAATGCACACACACGTGCGAACACTTGAAAATCTTTCAGCTCATATGAATATTTTAAAACTCGCTCGGAACTTATTCAAATTATGATAATGACGGGAACGGCGAGTGCTTTGCAAATGTGTGCTGGAGCGGGTTGGGCTCTTCGCTCCTCGCTTCTCCCTCCTCCCTCCTCTTGTGAGTGTGTGAGTTAAGCGCTAACGAGCGGAGGTACTCGTCGACCCAGGCACAAGTCCCAGTTCACAATTCCCATCTAGTTCCCGTAATGCATTTCATTAATTTGTATACAATTTTTTGCGATTCGTCAGAGAAATGGTTTGTGGGCGTGTGGGTGTTTTTGAGCACTCCTATGAGTGGATCGCCAGCCATCATTAGAACTCACTTCACGACAAACCCCCCTCGAGAAGGAGTTGAGAGTGTACTTGACTTTGAGCTTCTTAATTTCTGCACTGAATAGACTCTTGGGACACTTGCGCAAGGCACATGCTGACATTTTGCTAAAGCGTCGCGCAAATAGCGAAAGAAGGTGGATAAAATAAAAAGTGGACATCTTCTATCTCATAAAATATATATTATCTTAATCAAATTGTTAAAAAAAAAACTGCGATTTTCATATAATTGGCAATTTTCTCTTTTTGTAAAGGATTAGGTAAAAATGTATCAGATACGTACTTTACACTTACCGGAAATCCTGTCTTCCTTCGGCGAAAAGGGGTCCTTCATGAAAAAAATCGTTCATTTGATCGATTTCTATCTATCTATCTTTATTGTTTTCTCTATGCACTTTGCATATGAACATATTATCCGATATTTGAAATCCGATCTGCTTCGAACTAATTTTAACGAACTCCGAACTAATTGGAAAGAAAAAACCCTGTAATTATAAGGAAAAACAATATTAACTACTACTGTATATGAACATGTTTCTTTAGATGGTTTGTTTTAGAGTAAAAAGTATGCTTTGTGATTAAAATATTTGTTATTCGAAAAGAAACGTTTCAAACTGTTGCAGAAACACAGTGATTCGAAATGAGCGCTGCGAGGAATTGGTATGTCTATAAGTCAACAACAACAACAACAACTGAATGCCCCGATCAGAGAGCAGCGCATGCGATTGAAACTGGAACAATCATATTAATTGTTATTACAAGTTTATGCGCCTTCTTTGGCCTGTGCTGCTTGCCATTCTTGGCTGGCATTTGCTGTGGCCTGGGCCTGTGTGGCACAGAACGTACCTACCATTATGGCTAATGCATTTGAGCTGAGTAAGTGTATGGCATGCAATCGAGTCTTCATTAATCCGCCTTCACTTGCAGATCACTGAACACGAATGTTATATTAAATATATAATGTTTGACACACTTGTAGAGTCGTCGGTAACTTTTTTCGGATATGGTGCGACTGCGTATATTAAATCAGAAAATTCAAATCTGTTGTAGATATAATTGGCTGTGTTTATAGTTATATTTGAGTTTTTCTTTCAATTTTAAATCATATGTGCATCGAATTTTTGATCAAAAATTAAACGTATTTCTCATAGTGTAAATGGCGCTCGTATGGTCAAAATTTCTTCTGTGGCCAATTTGGATAATTATCAGTATCATGATAAACAAACTAACAAGTATATCCCGGCTTTGCCCGTGGCAAGTCTTGTTCCATAATTTAGTATAAAAATTGTGAATCAAGTTCACGCCCGCAAACTGCGGTATTTTTAAATATCTTTAGAGTCAATCCGAAAGTTAGAATCAACGGTTTCCTGCCATGTTAGTCTTGTGGAGAGAAGCTTGAAGCCGAAAAGTAAACTTTTGCTCATGAAACCTTTGCCTCGCTTTTTTTTATCGGATTACGCGAAAAACGTATCAAATAAAAGTTTACAAACATCTGACATTGAAGTCGAATCGACAAAAAAGTTGCAAATTTTTCGCAAAGTTTCCACAATTACGGGCGGAATTTCCAAAATCACTGAAACAAGTGTTATTAAGGGCCTTAAAAGTAGGTTTAAAGCCGATCGGACGAAACTTAAAGCTTCCCCCAAACAATCTATCCTGCACTTTTTATCGAGGAGGCCTAAAAAGCTTTGAATCGCACTTTCCACAGAGGAAGCTTGGATTCTGCGAAATGATTTTTTATAAATATGGAAATGAATTTAAGCCCGAAAGCCACCCAGCAACTCTTTGACCTCCATTTATACCAAGATGGAATGGATTTTACGAAAAGTGTAACAATCTTCAAATGAATTTGAACAAACATCTTTGAAAATAAGTTTGAGGTCGATCGAAAGGGTATCCAAAAAAGTTTCATACTGCAATCGCGTTTCACAAATTTCCCACACTTGCGGGTGGAATTTCCCAAATCCCCGACTTAGCGTGCACCTAGATGATATCCTAGTTCTGATGACTTGGAATTGAGATTGATACAATTTCTTTAAATTTGATGCAATAAATGTTTTGCTGATATTCGACAATTAAGTCCAAAGGATATTGTGGCATATTTCTGAGTTCCATTATGTGTGAAATGTGATAAAAAAATGGTCGTTGATATCCTTGGAGGTGGTGAGTAAGGCCAGACAGATACCCAAACAGAGCGACAGCAAATGTCGCAAATGCACTCAGCACTTTGTCAGCTCTCAGACAGAAAATGCAGTAGCAATTTTTCTTTGGCCAGTTGCTTCTCCGCCCTCCGACTGCATTCCACATGGCAAGAGCTTTACATCTTCTTGGGGCTGTCTGCATTTTTCGGTGCCATAAAAAGTATCACTTTACTTCACAGGCTGCCATGTTGATGTTTTCTTGTGGCATTCTGTTGTTTTGTCTAAATTTCGATGCTTTCATATTCAGTTTTATAATTTTTCCTCGAGTTTTTGTGCTGCATGAAAAAGTTTTCATTGCCATCGTCAGCCACAGGAACAACTTTTTTCTTTATATGCCCTGCTCGAGTTTTCTGAGTGCACGTGCACTTAGACTCTGTGGATTTGCAGCTGAAGAATATGCATCCCAAGTAACTTATACGTACAAGTTTGTCTTAGGTGAATATTAAAGTAATTCTACTAATCTGTCACGTCCAGGCAATCCCTTGGAATTCTGACATGTTTATTTGGATAATAATAAATGCATTTACTTTAAAAAGAGTTTGCTAAGTGATCGAAAGACTGTGCTAGGATGGGTTAAGCATTTCTTTATATACGATAATATTTATAGGAGAATGTTTGATGTAGGATGAAATAAACGTGTGATTTATGGGATCTTAGATCGATATTTATGAAAAAGAAAAAAGGCACATAGTTGGACATAGCTTAAGTCGTCATCCAGATTCCATAATTCAATAAATTGATTGTGTTTTATAGAAAACCGGAAATATATTTCTTATTTCTAGAAATAAATTAAGTTTTATGTGAAAAGTGAGTAAATATTTAGTTGGATTATCTCGCCAGCCAAGTAACAAACTCTCGGAACTTTTCCAGTTTCCTTTGACCGCCGCGTGATATAACGCGTTTCCATCTCAGCTCCAGCCCCAAACGCTCCTCCTGGTCCAGGGTGTCAATGTACTTTTTGAGCTTCTTGCCAAAGGATTTGAGTAATTGGGTAGATCGCAGGTGGATCGTGCGCTTCCATCTATCAAAGCCAGTGCGCTGCAGACACATGGCAATTAATTGGATCTCAATGCTCGACGTCTTCTCGGCGACATCTGCATCCAGATACACGCCCACAATGTTATAGAAGAATTGCAGCGCTTCCTCTGTGTGGTTGTCGCCAATGGCAAGGAACGCCTCGAAGTTGGTCAAATAGCTGAGTATTATGGGGTTCTGGGAGTCCAGAACGAGCAGATCATCAACCACACTATCTACCAGCTCTGTGGCCTGAACCATGGCATGCTTCGTAATGGCAGCCAAGTTGTGCTCCGCCTGGGCCGTCAAGCGGCTGCGACTGAGATCTCCGTAGCAGGCTACCAGGGTGAGCTGAAGCAGCAGTCGTCAACTGAGGATGCCCTCTCTTACACTCAAATTAATTGGAAACTTACCGGTGATAGCAATACCAGTAGCCAGCCGCAGTGGATGAGTTGACTCTGCGTATTCATTCTGACAGCTTGACAGTCGGTTGTCTACTAAACGAGTCGCGTCTCAGATTTCCAAAAAAAAAACTACCAGAAGCAAGCAAAGCAAGATAGTGTTATCAGGTGCATTTTCATATGGGGATTGCCTACATTTTGACATAACGATGATAAACGATTGCGAGCATGATATGACACACGCCGCCCATGACGAGTTCATTTCGGCCATTGTACGCGGGTAAAGATAATTTCAATTGATAAGCGTTAAGCGTTAATGTGAATATAAAAGGTTTTAATTGAGGTTCATTTGATTTGAATATTGAAATTTGATAGTTAAGAACACGATTAAATTGTTAACAGAAGAGTCAATATGGTGTTCTGATCTTGGTCACTGAAATATGTATGTTTTTAAAGGCCATCGTTTTTTTGTTAACCAGAAACTCAATTTTATTTGTATCTTATATCTGCGCATAGAGCAATTTTGATATCTTTTTACTTAAACTTTCAAATTGAAGCTTCAGATTAAAGAGCTTTGTTTCCTTTTTATAAATAGAATAACTTATGATCGATCGCTTTTAGAGTGATTTAATCAGGTAGATACATATGTATGTATGTAAGGACTGCTAAGCCGAAAATAAATGAAAACATCTCCGAGCCCATAAAATATTTATTTTCTTGGCAATGTCGACGGACTTTCAATCCGTCAGTCTGCCTGTAAACGCTTCCGTCTCGAAGACTGTAAGAGCTGGAGCGGAAATATTTCAAACGTAGGCTCCACTAAGCACGTGCAGATGTAGTTTGTTTCACATCATCGATAACCATTTCATTTCATTCTATAGCGAAAATATTAAGTATTCGGTTTTACGCAACCGAAATCAGTTAAGCATGCTTTTACTATAGTGTGGGACTTTGGAAAAAGAGGAAGCAATGCAGCCTAAACATCGGTCCTTGGGGGGTGAATGCATATGTATTTGTAGAACACATGACGGTCGCTCGGCTCCCGACCAGAGCAATCATACTTGGTTAAACAAAAGAATGGTTCGCTTCGGATATTTTAGGAAGCAGATAGTTTCGTTAAATCTGACTATTGTGTACACACAGTTCAGCTTAAAGCCGGCTTGCAGCTTTAATATATATGCTACCGATAATAAGCGAAGCCTAATTTCGTCTCAGCTTGCCAAAAAAATATTCAATTTATGTAGATAGTTTTTTATGCAGTCCAATTTGCTGTATTAAACGCTTTGTGGATAAATTTTAAAGCCCACAAAATAAAATTGTTGGCTTGTGACTAGAGCAATATTATTTGGGCACCGGCAAAATGGAATGAACATAAGAAACTGAGCTGACCACTTTAACTGGCAGCATGAAAAATTGATGTGCCGCATCTAATCCAAATAGGTCGGGAAATGAAGATGAGGCACTTTAATGCCTCAGCAAAAAACAAAAACTACTCTAATGGATAAGCGGAAGTGGTTGCGGGTGCGGATAAAATTAATAATAGCGAAATAAAAGTTCTCTTCAAGCAGAAATTGCCTTTCGGTTGGATGTGGAGCTATTGTCCCCGCCTTGGACCCTGCCGCCGGCAAATGGCATGATGTGTGATAGACGTCGTATGTGGGTCAGTGGTATATGATGAAACTTGGTGGCATCATCATCAGCTTCGAAAACAGGGGCTCAAATGGGAATTACTTGCTCTTGCGCTGTCTGCCTTTCAATGGCTGCAATTCAGAGTTTTGAGAGCCGGCAAATTCCAACACTCGCCAGTACACAGAATTGCGCGCGTTTGGCTGCAATTTAAACTTTGATAAGCCAACTTAACTGCGATAGTGTTGGCAGCCAGCAAAATAAAACCAACCATCATCTAGCTATAGGAGCTGGCTGTTCATTGCGAATTTCAATTGATGATTTCATACATCCTGTTCCATTAGAAATGAGCTAAGTAAACAAGTCGGATGTGCCCGATTTGGAGATAACTTTTATTTAACATGTTTAAAAACACATTTGCACAAAACCATTTTATTTTTTCAAAAGCCTTTTTCTAACGAGTAGAAGGTAAAGAAATGGAAACTAGAATGTATACAATAATCGCAGTGGCTTACATTTTAAAATAAAACTATCTTTAAAGCTTAACACAACTATTTTGTTTTTCTTTTTGCCGTTATACACCATATACATCATATAATCGGTATATAATCAAACATTTACTACTAAACAATTACGACCGAAGGGATTTATGCTCACACTCACACACATGTTTGCATTTTTAATCGCATGCAGACAACTCTCAGTATTCCCACAACAGATTTATTCCATAAATATATGGCTAAGCAATACGCAATTCTGGCCCTGTCAACCCCACCAAAGGAAAACCAGAGCTGAGGCAAAGGACGGCGGGTACGGTTTGGAGAAAACACAAGTGTTGTTAGCCCACACCTAAGCAAGTATTCAATGCCACCCTTGGAGCCAGTCTGCGCTTGCATGCAAATTTCAATAACTTATATTCGTAACCCTTCCGCCAACTGACACTGAATATCAAATATGAGCCAAGGCGCAGACGAAGTACAAAAATTATTTGCATACTTTCTGGGGATGCTTGGCTCAAAAAAAAAAAAAAAAAAAAACTCTAACGAAACAAAGGCAACAAAAACCATGCCGAAACGTTGTCGTCAAAGTGCCGAAAATGAAATGCCCTTCTATACATATAATATCAAATTTAAGATTATATATTCGAATATGTGGCGCAAAGCTGTGCATCTACCAAATTTTAGCTGATTATATGGAAACTATTTGACATAGAAGTCTAACACAAGTAGTCTCAAAAATATGAAGAGTATAACACATTTCGTTAATATTGAGTTTAGTAAATAGTAAACAATAGTTTTATAACTCATATTTCGAGCGAACTCATCTAGTAAAGGTTAAAGGGGTTTATCTCAACAACTCAACTTACTGTCGATAGTTTTCTTGCCTTTACCGTATGCGAGATCTGATCTCACCGAATAAGATCTATAAACTGAGTTCCTCAAAATAAAGTGGATATAACTTTGTATTGAACACTTGTTTATATCAACTCGCCTCGTCGTGCTGATCAATCATATAAGTACGCATTGTGTCGGAAATGCCTCCATCAAGGCGCCACACGTTCCGTGGCAAAAATAAAATACCCTGTGCAAGGGTATTGCAAGCACTTGGAGCCACATGTGGCGCTCTTTTGGTTTAGTGTGAAAAAAAGCTAAAAACAAGCCGTTACACGCTTCCGGGTGGGTGCAAATAGAACAGCCGCCCCTCCTTCTGGGCTGTTGTGTGGCACCAACCACAGCACGCAAGCGAAACGAGTTTATTTATTGCATTTGCAAATTTTACACAACATTTTGCAGTCGATGCTTTGCCTGCTCTGAAAGGTGTAACATGAGTTTATCGCTGAAAAATATTTTCCCCACCTCGAACAGAAATTGATTCGGCTTATGTATGTGGAAAGCAAACGTTGCGAGGCATTTGTAACACGAAGCGGCAAGTTCAATGAAGCCAAAGGTGTTTGCTTGTTACGCTCCTCCGACTCACAAATTTACAACTCGGTGTTGGTGATTGGCATTGGGTTCAGAGTTTGGGGGCTCAACCGTTTGCCAAGCAGCCAAATTGATGTGCAAATATTTCCATAAATTTATTTTCTGTAGGGCCAAGTTTTGGGTGTCATGTTTGAAACACACACAAAAAATTTGCACAACTTATTTGAGCAACCCGCCAAGAAGACAAGAACTTTGAGTACAGCTTTTTGTGGCCGTCATGAGTTTGAAATTTGATTTTTTGCGGTTCTCAGAAATGATGTGAAAAATTCTACAAATCATTTTTATATTCTTGTACACTTGCTGCGCTATAAATAACAATGAAAATCAATGGTATGATTTTGTAGAAGGAGCAAGACAATAAACCTATACTAAATAAAAGCACGATTTGTTGGTTTTGACTTTGTGTAAACGACTTGAATATTCATAATCTATAATGAAAATAGACATAGTAACAATGAATGAATGAAGTTATATTTGAACTCATCCTTCAATCACTAATCTGATTGGAAAATGTTGTTGTTTGTCGCTTAGAGGCGTTTTTGATACGATGCGTCCTTTAAAAAAATAAGAAGTTCACAATTCAAACCAAAATAAGACAATTGTAGAAGAACAGCAAAAATTACCTTTTACTTGAATCGAACCAAGTATTTCTCGCTTTGTAGTCGGGTGCGTTTGCAACGCGCCATCACAAAATCGTGTATTCGCTGAGTATTTGCCACCACGAGCATCAAATACAATCGTAGCAATTTATACGAAGTTGCTTGCTGTGTCGTCGTTGGTAGTATGTTGGACGCTGATACCGAACGGTGACGTGTTCGATTCATGGTGAGGCGAACTTGTTTGATAAGTTTAACACACATTTATTGTTGTTAGGATTGTACTTACCTGGTGTATGCTTATTTGTCGACTTAAATTGTTCCGTAGACAGGCTCTTACATGCATTTAGGTAATATACCATTCAATATATTAATTGCAATTTATTCTCTCCCATGTGTTTTTTTTCTTTTTAGGATACTGAAAATGTACATATAGTACCTACACTTACGCACCGAAGAAATAAAAATGAACAATATTTGTATTGTATTCTAACAAACATTGTAAATTTTTATAAATTTGTATTTTTATTAAATTGCAGTTACTTTTGCGTAAGAATTTATCAAATACAAATTTTATAAACACACAAGTAGCTTCGTTGCTGAAAAAATTACGAAAAAAACAACTCCGTACCTTTACCTCAGATGGGACTCGAACCCACAATCCTCGGCTTAGGAGGCCGATGCCTTATCCATTAGGCCACTGAGGCGGTGAACACTGTGTGAGCTAAGAGCACATATAAGAGCAAAGTACCAAGGAAAATGATTCAACTGTTGATGCATATGTATATTTCGATTAAATGAAATTCCGTTCTAGCCTAATACGTGTAGAACAGCTGTTTTATAGCAAACACATTATTTACCTACGCTTATTTCAATAATTGTTTGGCTCAGATGCGGGCCAACAGCTGGGCATACACTCGGCGGCATTGAGTGAGACGTTGAAAGGTCTTTTGGAAATGTTTACCTTTTGGCAAAGCAAATGGCTCAAATAATGCGGCCATGTGTGTGTGCATATATCATATGATAAATCAACGTCACTTAGCGCTCATTGGTAATTCACTTTGAGAACTACCTAGACCAAAATGTCAACGCCAACAGTTTGCGGCCGAATCAGTCAGCCAAGAGCAGGGACAGTGAGAGAGAATGAAGGGAAGAGGGAAGGGACAGAGAGTAGGAGTTGCGCTACACACGAAGACATATCATTTATATCAATTTAAATAACGACCTTTCAATGCTTCGAAGAGCAAAGCACGAAAAATCCCTTAATCAAATGCTTAAAAAGCTCAACAAAACACCTTTTGCGTAAGGGTAAGGGAAATAGTCCTTTGAGTGACCAGAGCAGCCAGTAAGGACCCTCACACACACACACAGATACACAGATACACAGACACACACTCACGCACATACACACTCAATGGTTAGATGGATGGTCCAACGAGCTATTGACAGTTGTAAGCCATAAACCACAGAAAATTGGGCATTATATTAGTTAAGATGCTGTCAAGCTGAAAGATATCTCAGGCTTTGGGCTTCTGGGCAAGGGGGCGGCATGAACCCTGGTTAGGGGCGTGGCGTCAACTCCAAAGTGAACCCAAACGCAGCCGCAGCGCAGACATATCGCTTTCAACAAGCGATACATAGCGGTGGCCAACGTATCCGTTTCCGTATCTCCATCTGTGGGCCAACACACCGTTTGACAGGCAACGAAAGGCGGAAATCGAAATAGAAACAGAAGTGAACAGAACCTGAATCTGAGCCCAAAACCACCAGCAGCCGAATCTGGAATAAACAGAGTGGCCAGCGGGCAAGTAGATAAGCAAACGCATTCATCTTACTGAAAGAGAAGTCGACTGGCCCGGCATAGGCAAAAATAAGTCCAGACACAAGTTGTCGTCCAGGCGTGTTTGAGAGCTATGTGAGCATTAAGGGCTTTAAGATATTTCAACTGGCTGCTAACTCTGTGCGTATCAGCGAGTTGTTCTGACAGCAGCTGCTGCACTTGCACCGCTTGTTAAGAGTTAAGAATATCTTTTACTTTGGCAATGCACAAATCATAGCAAGCTTTGCGTTTTATTTATTTTTCCTTTGTTTTAAAAAATTCATCGCTTGTTTCTTTGTGTATTTGTTTTCCTGTGCTATTGTGTCTTTTAGCCACTTTCCTTATCTTGGCCACACTTTTATTGGCCGCTTTATTTGGCAATGCCACCGCTATAATTCACAACAAAAACCCAAGATAAGCGGAAACAGTTTGCGGTTGCCCTACGAATGCATGCGAATTAGTTTCTCGCCATTTTTGAGTGGGGCGAACTGAGCTAAAACCCGACAGAAGGGCTAAAAGCAGGACATGCTAACAATTTGCTTAGTCCTGCTTTAAATACATTTTGGCAAGCTTAAGCTCGGCGAGTGAGTGTATTTGTTTTGTTTGGGTAAAGCATACTAAATGAAAATGTTTGTATTTAATAAATTTAAAAAACCTTTGTATAGGTTTGGGATAATATTTTATTAAATTACTCTATGCAATATGAGCCAATAGGTTGCCTCTCGTAAAAACACAATTTTGGATACTTTTCTAAGCAACAAGGCACATTAATTGTTTTATGTTGTAATCTTGTAGTTTTTACAAATTGATGTACATATATTTTTTCACCCCTCGCGTCATTCTTTTATTTTAGTGTGACCAGCTTAGGCTAATCGCAATAGTTGTTAGTTCTAGTTATATTCTTGCCGCTCTACAACACTATTTGTTGTGGTGCTTGTCTTTTATAAGCTTATTGGAATAGTACAGTTAAAAATCCATTTAACTTTTATAAATTATTGTACAACTTTTTTTGCTTTTCTTGTGACTGATCATTTTAATTTACGACATTCCAGTGCAACGAGCTTAGACCAATTGAATTGAAATACATTTAACTAATATTAAAGTTGTTCAAGCGAAAAACAACGATACATATGTGCATTCATTGAAATAAGTAGAGCTCATAACCGTCGGCTGCTATTACTCTCCGAAGAGTCCTATTTCATTTTATCAATAAAATGTTGGGTAATGTTCGTTGCGCCCATTTGTCGAAAAAGGCAATCTTTTTCGGCCAATTTCATTTGGCAGTTAGCGCATCTTTTAACAAAATTCGGGCCATTAAATTATTTATGCGGCAACATCACTTAAATTTATATGCATGCACTTGTACTCATATTAGCAGCCTTAACCAGGGCCAGTATCTGTATCTGCAGACGAAAGCGAATGGTACCTATTGCGAATATCTTTGTGCGGCATAAATTCCTAAATGGCCGTGCTGGCAATTAAAATGCTGCCACAATCGGAACTCAAATGTTCTGGCGGTATCTGACAGTTATTTACGGTCCGGCCGTACTGGCTAGAATGGCTAGAATGTGCTGGAGGTGGCCGTAAAGATGGCCTGGCACGCATCTTGGGGCTGCACTTAATGGGCGGCCATTCGTAGATTTCGTCAACGTTCTCTGCACTTTATGACTTATTGGGCGTTCGCGTATGCAACACCAGAGTAAAAGAAATTCTCTAAAACGTTTTCACTTAATCAAAGAAACAAATGGGCCTTGTTTCGAATATGCATTATGATAATATTAATTACTTGCTATAACTTACAGCCCCAACGCGCTCTTCACTTACCACCCAGACGCAGGTGTGATGCCAGGTCCGTGGGATTTGTGAGGCCCGGCCAAACAAATTGCGCTGCAATCATTCAAAGCCAACGCACCCGCAGTTTTGTGCTCATTCGAATCACCCCTCGTCGGGTTGAATAACTCAATGAGTGCGGCAGAGATTCGCTTTAAATGAAAGTGAATGCTTCCAGGGGTTGCGAATTGGGTCTTGTCGCGGGCCTCGGGCATGTTAATTATTTAGAGAGCAATGCGGATTTATTTACTAAACTGTTGAGCCCCTCTGTTGTGTGTCGTCTTTTTTGTTTTTGTTATTGTTTGCCCTTTTGTCGAGGCATGTTTTGTTGTTCCAAGCGTTTCGGTATACCCTTGCAGGGGGCTGTTTAGTTTTTTCATGAAATGTGCATCAGAATGTGATACGATCTACGCAAGTCCATTTATAGAGTTTATTTCTAAATTCTGCTGAGGAAGAAGCGGTCGGATAGGGTCAATATTATAAATTAAGTTATTGAATGAAAAACCAATTTAGTCATAAATGTATAATTTTATTAAAATTCTATTGGCATGGAATCGATCAGTACCTTCTGATCTCTACCAAGCGAAGGACTGTGAAAAAAAGGTATATTTATTTACAATCTTTTGTAGTTTGAATGGTATTAGCATTAAGGGGTATTGACAATGATGGGATATTCACAATGAAGAGGATTGAGACCTTGGTAGGTCGCCTTTGGAGGCGCCTTTTTGTGAGGGTCTCAGCCAGGACCCTAGCCCCTACGTTCGGATGCCGTAGCAGCTTGCCTGCTGCTTTTGAAATTGATCTAATCTACGACCTTTGTTAGGCAGCGATCGCATTGGATGTATTAACATTTCCAGATGCAGTCATCTGTTGAAGTGAGCGAAGAACTAATTTTCCAACCAACTAATTTAATAACCAACATTCAACACAATTTATGTGGTTTCCATTGACAGCTAGAGTGTTTCATTTTCGTTACTATTTTCTTTCCTTTTTGCATATTACAATTTGTTTAGCACTCATTTTTCTATTGTTTTAGGCTGGTTTCAACCTAAGGCAATGCGTCATGTTAGCTGAAGGATCTGCATGAAGGAACAATGTTAAAGAGTTTTACACATATAATACAAATATTAAAGTAATTCTTAAGAGTAAAGAAATCATTTTATTGATTTATTTTTTCTTAAATCGGCAATGTACACTTGAACTTGTTGGGCAGCATGCCTTGAGTATGCTTAGCTGTGAGAAACAGTTCGGACTTCTTCAAACAAATGTTGACCAAGTAACTCTGTATTACGCCCTTGTTGTTGCCATATATAACTTACTTGTGTTTGTTGTGCCACATATCAGCTTATGCCCGCCTCTGCGCACTTGTTGTGTTTGCCCTGCTCTCAGTGTGCGTGTGTGTGTGTGTGTGTGGGTGGGTGTGTGGGGGTTTGGTAGGCGTTTCAAGTTACTTTCTGTGTAGCACTTGTTTCGGTGCTAGATTTATGTCATTTCTCGTGCAGTTTATTTCTGTTTCCGAAAATTCTGGTCACTTCTTCAGCAAAACAAGTACTTTATTTGTTTAACATGGCTTTGTTAGCCTTTCTTTCAGCCACATTCTGAGTAAAGTTGTCGCAAATAACACTACAAATGAACAACAAAGGAGGCCAACCCGTAATTTCCTCTGATTTATTATGCACACATATTACTTGGGCCCTTCAATGGACAATTTGCTACAGCTGTATTACTTCTTATGTACTTTGAGCAGTTTACAACACTTTCGATTGCAATTAAGCACTCTGATTTAGCATTGTTTTTGCTGTACTCGAACAAGTGGTCCAATCTTTAAGAGTTAAATTTCCGAAACTGCTTTAGAAATGGTTTGGTTTGTTCAATCATAGAATGTTAAGTATAATGAAATGCAATTGAATAATTGTCAAAGACTGATTTCAAGTTTAGCCAATCAGGAGTGTGGCTCTTGAGCTTTACGAGAATGAGCTCTAATGAGAACATCCTTATGGCTCTCGCGCCAGACTTAAGTCATATTTACTTGCTGTGGAAAACCAGAACATGAAAGAAAAACTCATTTAGTTATTGCATTATTTAGCTTTTTTTTTAATTTTTATTTTGCATCATCGTTTTCTTCAGTCTTCGTATAAGAAATAACATTTTGTTTGTATTTGTGTATGTGAATTTTGTTGTTGCCGCAATTTCCAGTGTCTATCATATATATATATATATATATTAATTAAATACTTTAGCATATATTATTATTTAAACTTACGCATGCCTGCTACCGTTTTATACACACACATTTGATGGTTTTATTTATGTTTCAATTCTCCTCGCACTGAATCAAACAAATGCATTTTAGTTGCATTTGCTCAGCTCTTTGCTTTTGATTTACCTTAATTTATGGTTTTTCTATTTTATGCTGTTTATTTTTATATGCATTTGCTGATTTCAGATTGTTTTGTCTTTCTATTTATTCGGAACAATTTTTATGCAAATTGTAGTTCCAGTGGGGCTTCTATTTGCTTTGCTGTCCACGCATGCAATTACGAGTAAATTATTGTGCCAACAAATTTTGCAAGCTAAAGAACTGAAAATACAAACAACATATTGTAAATTCTTTTAATTTAATTGCTCAAAAAATTGCTTTCATATGCGCATGGCTGTATTTTATTCTTGCTTCATATCTTGGCTTTTTCACTTTTTATTAATATACATTTTTGCGTTTGACTAAGTTTAAATGTAAGAATAAATTATGTACAAAATGTATGCAATGTATGCAAAGTATGCTTAGTTTGTGCTTGAGTCGAGTTTTTCTCTATATTTTTTTTATTGTGTTTATACTTATTTACAAATCAATTTTGATTACGTGTTAGGCCAACTTTGAGTTTGAGCGCTGCACAGCGCAACTCTCAAAAATAAAATATATTAAATTGAATTTTGCTTAAGTTTACATTTTTTATATATTGTCATCTTATTTGTGTTTTTTTTTTTAATATATATCTATTTTTTTTAATTTCGAAAATAATCGGCTAGAATTGAGTGCGACATTAGCTGCTGCATGTAACTAAATTTCGTCTGGCATTTCTGGCATAATATTCATGTGCGCTTTGTTTCTGGATCGGAATACTGAAAAATGGACTGTTTTTGGTCCCCGTTTTGCACCAGTTGCCAACATTGAAATACACTCTATTTAGTTACTGGCGCAACTAATGCTTTGTCAAGCTAAGAAATGAAATCGAAACTTAAGAGTTTGTATCAAAAAATTCGAATATACATTGTGGTTGTATCGAAATTGTACAACAAATAAAATACAAATTAAGAATAAATAGTTAACTAAGTTATTTGTTGCACTCTTCACGCTCTTTGCAATGCAATTGTCGTTCCTTACGCTCTCTATTTATGTTTATTAAATTCTGTTTAATGCGCCTAACAACTATATTCTATTTATCATTAGAATGCTGAATGCCTTTAACTATGAGTGGGCTGCTCCTTGTGGAGATTTCTTGCTTAGCTTTACTTTTGCTGTGGGAGAGTGAGAAATAGAGAGAATTTCAACTATCGCTAATTAATATTTCTTTGAATTTGTATGTTAGCTTAGTTCTTAATATGACATATCCGTTAGGTTTAGTTATTCAATATATATATATATTATATATATTTAAATGCTAATAATATTATAGTATGCTGCTATACACGTAGATATATCCCTTGTTTCATTTGACGCTTGTTAAACTTTGTTGCGAGTTATCAAATTCACGTTTTCAACTCAAACTCGAACCTAAACTCAAAAATTAAGGACATCTAAACATAATCTCACTTAAACACAAAACCTAACCTCATTTTTGAGTGGTGCACACACGTATCCGCTGCGATTTTCCCTGTTTTCAAAAGTGGGCGCTGTCCTTGGTCTGGCACTGTGCATAGCTGCGATAGTTGTTGTTGGTCAGACCTAGGCCCACCAGTTCCATGCCCAAGTCCAGCTGCTTATATTGCCTCTGAACGCCAGCACCGCCACGTCCACGTCATACGTAGACTACATGTGGCTTGGTGCCAGCGCCAGCGCCGGATGCGGCTGCCGCCACAGCGCTGCCTTGAAGCGCGGCCGCCTGCTTCAGCTTGGTCATGGTGTGTGTATCCGGGTACTCGTAGTGATCGAAGCGCTCGTACAGATGCTCCGGCTCATCGTCTGCCTCCTTGACGGGCAGTTCCCAGGGCTTGAGCGCTCGATACTCGTTGGCAATGGTCTGTGCCGCCAGGTAGCGCTCCAGCTCCAGCTTGTCCAGCTGTGGCAGCGTCGTCTGCTGATACTCGTGGTGCCCGCCCCCGCCATTCGCCTGCAGCGGCATCGCCTGATGGTAGTGATGATGCGCCTGGAGCGTTTGGGCATGATGCGGATAGTTCAGCGCCATGCCCAAGCCGCCCGCCCCAGAGCCGCCTAGCGTCATGCTCATGCCCGCTCCACCGCCCAGCGGCTGATGATGACCCTGCAGTATGCGGTCGTGCACATTGATGATGCTCTTGCTGGTCCGCAGCGGGCCGCGCTCGTGCAGCAGCTTGCGCCGGCGCTTCACAAAGCGCAGATAGTAGAGCACACTGACGCCGATCATGAGCACCAAGAGGCTGGTGATCACCGCACAGACCACGGTCACAATGTGCGCCGGACAGGTGATTTCGCCCTCACTCATTGTCAGCAGCTGGCGGCGAGTGCGCACTGCATCTCGCCAGATGTCGCAGCCGATTTGCTGCTTATCCATGCGCAGGTAGCCCGAGCTGCTGCTCGAGCTGGAGCTGGCGGCCGCCTCCAGACGTTGTTCGTACGCACTCGGCTCGGTGGTTTGCAGTGCATTCGCAATGTGCTGCTCGGCTATGTAGGCCGCTAGGGCAGATACACCGTCATCCGACTTGAGCGTCGTGTCGTCCTCCTCTCTGACAAGCGATGCCTCCTTGGCCAGCGCGGCCACAGCACCGCCTGGCGCATGCTCCAGCGGGGGATCAGAGCCATCAAAGTTGCCGGTGACGAGGCGCCACAACCAGAGCAGCGAGCAGTTGCACTGCAGCGGATTGTCGCCCAGGTATAGCTTCTGCAGCTGGTCCACAGGAAACTGGGCCGAGTAGAGTGTCTGCAAGCTGTTGCTTTGCATGTACACCTCCAGTATGTTGGGATTGCCCTGGAACAGGCGCATGGGTATGTCGCTCAGTTGGGGATTGAAGTTCAGGTGGAGCGTCTGCAGATGCGTGTTGTCCACGAAGGCTCTGCAAGAGAATAGTAAGAACAAAAATTAAAGACTCCATTAAAATGAATAGTGCAAATAAATGGAATTGAGCACACATTCTACGGGTATAACTGAAATATTGTATACTACCGGGAATTACCCAGCTTTAACATGACCAAGTGTCTTCTTATTTTATGGGTATAAATAAAGAATCTAACCGCAACTCGACTGGAATTTGAGTGGGCCCGAATAACTGGGGCAAGGACAGCTTTTCTGTGCAACTTAAAACAAAATTTAATATATATTTTTGAAAATGGGAACAGAACAAAAGGGTTTCAATCTACCGTTTAACGACAATTTTCCACAGTTTCGCTAAGAATTCGTTCACTTTATGTTTTTTTTACAGCTTAAAAATAAAATTGACCCGGAATTGTGACCTCCATTTTGCACCCAGGTGAGATTTTCCAAGAAGTGAGAAAAATCTCTGATATGAATTTTAATAGAGATCTATGGAAGCGAGTTAGAACCTGAAACTTTGCTCTGAAATAATTATTAGAAAGGGCTTTGAAAACTAATTTCAAGTTGATTGAATGGTGAACAAAAAGTTGTCTTTAACTATTTTCCACCAATTTTCCGCAGTTGACTGTGAAACCCAGCACGCCACAGCCTGCCCTTACATAAAACTAGATAGTTAATATAGAGAAATACTCCATGTAAAATTAAACTTCTTTTGCTTTACAAAAGCTCGATTCAAAATAAACATTCCTGACGGTTTTAAAACAATTTAGCGACATGTACACAGTGTGCAAGCTGTCAGGCACACACACACACACACACACGCACATGTATATAAGCTGTTACCAGGGCTGCACACACACATGCGTGCATGTGTGAGTGGAGTGATATACTTTGTGGATATACGAGACTATTCTCGTTGGTTGTTCATTTTAATTATGCAGAATGCTATGCATCAACGTTAAACTTAAATGCCAGGCAATGAAATACATGAATAGACACACACACACACACACATATATACGCGGCCCAGCAGTCTCGCCCTTTATCCACATGGCGTCGTCTTAAGCGACGTGGATTTATTTAGCCTGCGTCTATTTCAACCTAATAATAGAAAGAGAGAGAGAGACAGAGATAGAAAAAGAAACATACTCCCCTGCTGCATGTTCCACGTTGCAAGCTTCGTGTCGCAGCTCCGTGAAGCGTTGCCGTAAATCCCTGCCAAGTTAAGTCAACGTCGCAAAGTCGCTGACTGCAGCACTTGCAGTTGCTGCAGCAGCTTCAGGCAGTGCATTACCTATAACATACCCCCCACCAGTCACTCGCAGTCTCAGCATGAAATAAGTGCAACGTGGCGTATGAGCAACTTACCAACTTCTGCCGCTGCCTCTGCTGCTGCTTCTGTTGCAGCAGGAACAGGCGACGACTCGCTGGCTGCTCCGCTGACACACTGCGAATTTGTCGCTTTTAAGCGATTTATATTTTTTCTTACACTACTCTACAGCATTGCATTTGATTTGATTTGATTCGAGCCCTTAAGTTGCATTTCGTGTTAAATGAACGCATTTATACGAGCTGCGCTCCCCGATGAACTTTGCGGTGCTGCACCGTGCATGGGTTTGATAAGTAGCGCAGTTTTGTCGGCGCCTCTTAAGCCCATTTGTATGCAGCAGTTAGTTTACGACTGATTGCTACCAGTTGGACTTACAGATTGGCTGTGATGTATTTGCCACCAGAAACGGTTGGCAGGCATTTTTGTGGTTGAAAGTGTGAAATTTATGGGAGCTAATATTCAAAAACTTTCATTCAATTTGTATGCTTTAGGAGAATTACAACTTCCTGGAAAGTAATTTTAAAACCCTTTTATCCTGATTGACTGACTGACTGTTTGGTAAATTATCCTTGTTCTTGGATTTTTTTAAGATCTTCATGAAATATTAACAAGTATTTATTTCAACCTTATCGGAAACTTCACGTGTTGAAACAAGACAATTTTTTAACTCAATTTTCTTCAGCTGTAAACTTAACCTAACGGAGTTTCATATATGTGATGGGACATTCGTATCGTTTAACCATATGTGACTAATTTTCATTTAGTTTTAAATTAAATTATAAACTAGTTTGAATCGAGTGCGACAAGTTGTAATCAGACATTGCGAAAATATTATCATACCTTAAAGTCAACACATGCATTAAAATAATAAGCCCACACCATCGCGAACTTCGTAGACAAAACAAACGAACCTCTGCCACGCTGAACGTTCAATTTCATGGCAAGTTAAGCATTCAAAAACTTCAATTGCAGGCGCTTAAAATTTTTGCCATTATCTGCACAGTCAGAGACCAGACAAAACTTCCCCTTGCTGAAAAAAAGTTCACTCCAGTTGAACAATTTAGCGTGCAGGGGCTAAGAATACAAATTCAATTATTTGTGCAAATATTATGCAAATAGTGCAGGGAGCCAAACACTTGGCCGCAAGAAACGTGACATTGGCGCGGATTTCATTTGGATCTGGCCGGGATACCAGCCTGAGACACCCGATGCTACAGGTCGCTACCTGCTGTTGAACGCTCTTTAAATGCCGCTTTGGCAACGCCCAAGGCACACGGAAAAGGGTGGCGGCTACAAGGGCAAACTTTGCTGCTGGAACAAGCAAGGGGGGCTTAGAGGGTTCGCCTCTTTGACTGCCAACAACAGCAACAGCCTTTTTGCTGTACTGCGGCCCGGACTTAAACTTCATTTTGTGTAGAGTTCAATTTTTTTTAGTCTATGCGGGTGTCGCCATATTTGAATACCCTACACAACGAATATTTCATTTTTAAGGCATTTTCCTAGTTAAATTCATGTGAGAGCGGCTGTAAAAGAGAATCAGAAAGTCACAGAAAATTTATTGAGGTGTTCTGCTCGAGACGGATTCAAACAACCATTTCATAGCCCAGAACAAATCGAGATGTTACACAGCTGCAAATATATATCAGGCTCCGAATACAGGGTATTTGCCCGTCGATACGCCTAGACCGAACTGTTCGACTTGTTTTCATATGTGTTGTTTCTGTTGCTTTTGCCAGCGTCAAGCGTGCGGAAACGGAAATGGTTGCCATGTGTGTGTGTGTGTGTGTGAGTGAGTGAGAGTGTGAGTGTGTATATTTGTGGGTGTATAAACAGTCGAAATGTTGTTGTTCTCTTTTCTTACTTTTATTTTTCGGCCAGCTTATATGCAAATTGCTTTGCGAATGGGTGTGTGTTGCGTCAGAATTGGAATTGCTGGAAATCGGATTGAAATGTTTGCTGTCCATGTTCGTCGGGTTCAGTCACGTTTCCCGATTCCGGGCCTCAGACCAGAGACCAGTCAGAGAGTTCAGTCACACGACCAGCTTTTACCAGCAATAGTAAAGCAACTGATGAACAGTCAATCAGTCAGTCTGTCAAACAGCTTGTCAGCCAGTCAGTCAGTCAATCAAAGGATATGTTGTATCCCGTTTCCATATAGTTTTTGAATCTTGCATGCGGCTGTCTGCACCTTTGTGTTTGTGTGTCTGTGTGTGTGTGTGGGGAGTTTATTGGAGTAAATCCGCTCTATTCAATTGATTGACATTTTTTCTACAATAAATAGAGAGATATGACAGTCGATAGCCCCAAAGGGCAAACGATTTTGCCAGCTGCATTGAGCCTTGATTTGGCTGTTGATTTATTGAGTTCTGCTGCGCTGACAGTTGAATAAGGAATGGAATTAAAGAGCCACATGAAGCTTTAAAGGCATTGCAGCATTTGCAATGACGCCCAAGCAATTATTAGCTAATTGCCATAAACACACACAAACACATTTGCAATTTGTGGTGCTTAGCCCACGACACATTATCATATGATATGCCTAAAGCATTTGTTAATGGCATTTTAAACGCTTTTAAATTGCGCATACGCCCCGTTTAACCTTTAATTTTAGCTCTGTTGGAAACGCGATGCCAACTCGAATAAAACGGCTGGCACAACATGTTGTATTAGGTTCGCGGTAGAACCCACAATATGTGTATGCAAGGACCCAAATGAGGGACTGCCTTCAGTTGTTATGCCTTGCATTTATAAATTATGCAAAAGACAAGCTAAACAGCTTTAAGTGCAGCGCAAATAATGTTGAAAATTATAGAAAAAACATTGACATTAAAATGAACCATAATAAGATAAAGTGGGAGAAGTTTAAAAAACCAAAACATTTAAGGATAAATTCGCTTAACCAAGTGCTTTGAGTTACCTTAACTAATTAAGAGGCTATTTAGGTAAAAATGTATTTTTTTTAAATACATAAATTAAATAATTTTCCAGAGTCAGGTTGCTGACGGTGCTGTTTTTAGCCTGTTGTTGCTTGCATAATGTATAAATGTCTTGAAATTCAAGTGCAATGCAGTGAGCGATGGCAATTACCCAGCGAGTGCTGCCCCCTCTCCGCCCTCGCCCACCTCTTGGTAAGGCATGCATATGCATAAATATACAGGCTTAGACATGGACTATCTCTCTCTCTCTTTCTCTCTCTCTATCATTCTCTCAGTCACTCTCTGGTTTTCAGTCTCTATAAGAATGCAAATACGCTTTTCGCATACACAAGCATGAGCATAAACACACACATAATAGCTACTCACGAGGCTGCCTTGAAATATTTCCAGGCTCATAATTTATGGAAAAATTGCCAGGCCTGGCCAAGCGGTGGCAATGGCAATGGCGCTTTGCGGGGGCGGGGCAGTTAGGCAGGCAGCAGCATGTTTATGTTTTCCTGTTTCCGTAATTTCTTCCTGTTTTCATTTTGCAGCTGTTGTTGCTGCCGCTGCTGCTGTTGCTGCCTTTTTTCTTGGCACTCTTCGCTCTCACTCACAAAATATGCTTATAAACATAAAATTATGCATTGCGTACTTTTGTGGGCTGCAGCTGCTTTGACGCTCCTTTTTGAAAAAGCAGGGGCGTGCGTGGATAGGGTGTATATGGGGTTCAAGTTTAGCTTTATTTGCTTACTTGCAATAATTTCTTGACACTCTTGTCGCTGTGGCACCCCATGTGAGACCCTTTAAGAAAAGTAAATAAATAAATAACTAGCCACAAGCTGTTTACTTATTAAAACTGAGTTAGCGTGAAAAGATGAGCTTGTTCCTTTAACATAAATGAAATCAACTCATTTGAACAATGATGATGAACTCTTGTCAAATAATAAAGCGAGCTGCTTTATCTTATCTAGATAAAGCTGAACCAGTTATTGACATACACTGCCGTCGGAGTCGGTTATTTATCCAATAAATACCTTTAATTAATCGCTAACTTCTTGGAACTGATAGGTCAGTTGCATTTGGTTTGGTCACGGTGCTGATAACAATAATTTTGACTTATAGAATTCTTATAAAAAGTGTGGATTTCATTTCGCTCGATTCAGTTGTTGCTTAGTCTCCGCTGCAGTCCAACATGAGGGCAGTAATTGCATTTCTGGCACTTATCGGTATCGTTCAGGCCATTTCCTACGTAGACGTGCTGGAGGCGGAGTGGGAAACCTTTAAGGTGGAGTACGAGAAGAGCTACGAAAGCGAGGACGAGGAGTTGCTGCGCAAATTAATCTTTTATGATAACAAGAAGACGATCGATAAACATAATATACGTTATGCCCTAGGCAAGGAGGCCTACGAAATGGGCGTGAATCAGTTTACGGATATGCTGCCCAAGGAATTTGAGAGCATGATGCTGACTAGCATCAATTTAACGGATGTCACATCCGATATAGACATTCTATATTCAGCACCTGAAAACACTGAAGTACCCAGTTCCATAGATTGGCGAGAGAAGGGTGCAGTCACCGCAGTGAAGAATCAGGGAGTCAAGTGCGGCTCCTGCTGGGCATTCTCCGCAGTGGGCAGCTTGGAGGGTCAGCAATTCTTAAAGACTCGGAAACTGGTGTCGCTATCTACACAGAATTTGATGGATTGCTCAAGTCGATATCCCTATAACAATCATGGCTGCAATGGCGGATCGACAGAACGAGCTCTGAACTATGTGAAGGACAATGGTGGCATCGATATCGAAAGTTCCTATCCCTATGAAAGTCGTCAAGGTTCGTGTCGTTTCGACCGACGAAATGTCGGAGCCACAGTCAGTACCGTTGTGAAATTGACGGAGGGCGATGAAACGAAGTTGGCTGTTGCCACTGCAACGAAGGGTCCAATTTCGGTGCATATCCATGTTGGTCAGAGTTTTATTCTATATCGTGGTGGGGTTTATAGGGACGACTCTTGCAACAAACAAATGAATCACGCTGTTCTAGTTGTGGGCTACGGTCACGATAGCCGCGAGGGCGATTATTGGCTGGTGAAAAACTCCTGGGGCAGCACATGGGGTGAATCGGGCTATATACGCATGGCACGCAACAGAAACAACCAATGCCGAATCGCCAGCTATGCCATTTTTCCTTTGGTCTAACGATTTGCACATATTTATCATTGTGTGGTGATCTCGTACGTTTAAATATAGAGGAAACTGCCTAAACTGTGTAATTAACTTTTCTATTCAACTTTAAATGCACTCGATATAAAAGTGAATTAGCACCAGATTTGAACCTGCAAATGGCGTGAGTGCCTCTCGTTGCCGGACATTTTAAGTACTCGCTAAGCACTTACACAAACAACACAACAATAATGAAAAATAACGAACGAGAACATTAAACAAACAATGAACACTTGTAATTTGCACATAATCAAATGTGTTTCTGTGATTAAATAAAACAGAGCACTAAACTGTCAGCAAGTGTCTGAGTGTCCTTAAAAATTGCGTAAGCAAGTCAAATTTTTTCAATCTGTCTTACAAGAGTCTCTTAATAGATTCATATCGTCTGGTATAAAATATAAACTGATCTAAATTGAGCTTGATGATTTGTTTGAAATCAAATATCTAATTCACTCAAATTCTTATGGGTAACTTTTTGCACGTCTTTTATATTCTTTGGAATTGCCAGTTGTCATCTTTCAGCTACAAATCATTCATGTTTGAGATGATGTGTCACATTCAAGACAATGTCCAAAATTGCATTACATTCCACACCATTAGACACAAAATCTATTTGTTCTAGGCCGTCCTGCAGTTCTTTCATAACTCAACTCAGAAGAGCAGCAATAGCCAACTAAGCTACGCCGAGATAAGCTACCACAGACCCGGAGTCCTCAGCAAATTACAACCCCAAAGCTGCCGCAGGACCAAATGCCGCAACTGCCCAAATTCCCCGCTTGCAATGCGAATCGCATTACAACTCCAAGCGGGCAAATGAAGTCAGCTCGTGCTCAGCTCGGCACGGAATGCATAAATTTCAAAACAATTAGTTTCAATTTTGGAACCCGCAATGACAAACCGTGCAAACGAGCTGGGCAACACCTTTCGGGTTATCCCTTTTGGGGCAGATACAAGTGTTAATGTAGCGAATGACTTTTAGCTATTAAGTCATACAGCGGATGCTGGCTGGGACTGGCACAGCCTCCGTTCGGTGTAAAAATGTTCGCTTAATATTCCCTTTGATATGCTCAAGTGCTGCCAGCGGGCCGAGGGGAGTGCTGCTGCTGCTACTGCTGCTACTGCTGGGGGAGGGTTGTTTGCTTTGGGGGAGGTGCGTGCCATTGCCTAATGAATTTTGCGAGCGCGCGTTGATTGTTCGGGTGTAAGGTTTTTATAATGAGACAACCTCAGAGCAACACATGTGTATCTTGCAGTTTGCGAAATGTATCTGCCATAAACTTTGCTATCAACATGTCGCCATCGTCGCACGTCGCATGTTGCCTGCCCCCACGTGGCCCTTTCCTGGCCGCGTCCAGGTTTGGGGTGAGTTTCCATTAACGCATTTGCATAAATATTTACATACATGTGTAGAGACACAGCTCTGCCGAGGCATGTCTCGGCCTTTAATGCAGCGCCCGTCCAAACTTTAAAATGTTGCGCTATTTCCGTTCGCTTTTTTAAAGGGTGTCTGACAATTTGTCTGGAACCCTTTTGCATAAGCCGCAGACTTGTTTGTGCTTCTGTCGAAAGCAGCCAGCCCCTCACATATGTATAACATAGAGCTCCAGTCTTAAGTTAGTGAAATATAATTTCCTGCTTGTGAAAATTTTTAATCTACGGAAGGAAATGGGAATAAAGTTTAACTATGTGCTGGCAACAGCAATGTCGGCAAGCGATTGATTCTGATGTTAAATTTAGGCAAGGAGCGGGGACAAATCAGCTGAATTACATTTGAGATCAGCTGACATCATGTCGGATGGGGGACTTGATGTTAACATTTTGGAAATATAAGATTCGACTTAGCCGCTTTTGAGACTTGAGTTGCAGGATCTGCAGACCAGCACTGCTTGTGCAGTATAGGATATCTCCTAATCAGGCATGCCCACCCAAACAACTTGTTAAGTTAACAAGGTGCCACTAATAGCACCTCTGCATCCTTCACCCTGTTGGAGAAAGAAGCAAATCGCATAGACGTGGCCAACTCTTAAATATGCCAATTTTTTGGGCAATATTTCCTTGCATATAGATACAATTTTTAGTCGACTTAACGGAGTTTCGCCCAGCCCTACAAGTATGCAACGATATGCTCAATAGTCTTTCCATCCTCTAGCACTCACTCCATTTTCATTTTCTGCGTTGCCAACAAAGAAAATAAGGTTGAAAATTCAAATTTCCTATATTAGCATAAGATTTTGTGGCGGCGGCAAAGATTTGCCGACGCTTTGAATAGCCCCCGAAAAACCAGCGGAGACAAACGCAAAATTTAGTTTGCAAATAAGGAAACATGTGTGTGTGGGTGCGAGTGTGTGTGTGTGTATGTGACAGTGCGTGTGTGTAAGTGGTATGTAAATTTCAGTTAAGCAACAATTTGTCAGACGGCGAACAATGGTGAGGGAAAAGTTTGCAACAGGACTGAAACAGAAATCAGGCAAGACCAAACAAAAAGCAAAAGCAATTACAAAAGGCAAGACAGAGTAGGGGAAGTGGCAGCAGGGATAGGGGTTGGGGGTGTGGTCTAAGTCAGACAAGAGAATCAAACGAAATTAAACTGATTTAATGGCATCTCTCCGTCATCTATGGATCCATTTACATGATTCGGGTTGCGAACGTTTCCGGTATAGCTCATGTTAATGTTATTGTAGAACGCACGATAGGTGGGGGGAGGATGGGATGTGTGTGTGGGAAGGGGGGGCTGATTGACAACCAAGTCGAGACTTTCGCACAGACAGAGGCTCCTTCGATGATGATTTGATATGAAAATTGCCTGGAATTATTGAATTAACATATGCTCGAATTGAGCTTAAGCATTTCAATGTCTGCTCCAGAGCGGGGCACTTGGAACTTGGGGGACGTCAATTTGACTTTCTGATTGGTTGTGCGAGTGTGTGTGCTTGTGCGCTGGCATCTTATTACCAAAGCGTATTAGACATGATTGATTGCATTGAGCAATAATGATTTGTAGCCGAGGCATGTTTAAGTGTCTTTCTGTGTGTGAGCGTGTGTGTGTGTGTGTGTGTGTGGCTGGTAGGTCACGTGCAAGTGTGTGAAAGTGAATTGCATAAATAGCTACTTTTGGAAAGCATTCATAAGCACCGTGAGTTGCACAAAAGGGATTACAAATCCCATTGCACGCTCTGGGTTTGATCTGCCTATTGAGGCAGATGATTAGCCCTGCCGAAACATTGCATACTTTACTGGGTTTCAAGGGAAAGCCTATTAGGGCAGCGGCGCTTAGAGAAAGTGATAGAGAACTACAAGCATAACAAGTTTCTCTCTCCACTTAGCTTAATAGAATTCAATTATTAAGTTATTGAATGGCCTACGATAAGCTCGTGTGTCCTGCCTGAAGCTCCCACACAGTATTATGTACGGAACAATTTACAACAAATAATATATTTAGGCGAAAATAAATATATGTGTGGCTGCAAGCCAAATCAATTTGTTATAAATCAACTTACAAGTTGTCATAATATTTTTAATTAAGTTTGGATTAATTTTCTAAATGAGCATTTAAGGCCGAAGCCGGCCTTTGTCTCGTTGTTGATTCCAAAAAGATTTAAGAAAGTTAACCTTATAAATTTATTCGCACGGAAAAGCAAAAGAACTGGGTCTTAAATATGAAAGCAATATTGTTGGTTAACAGTTAAGCATATTTTTCAATGTGGAATATTTCAGCTGAAGTAAAATGAAAAGTTTCAAAGAAAATATAAAATAAACAAAAAGAAAATTCTTTAATTCTCTTCAAGCCATGAATGTCAAAAAAGTTGTACAGGATAGCCTGAGCGGCACGCTGTCATTTTTATTTTCATTTTTTCTTTTTGTGAACGTCATTATTATGTGCTACAGCGTTTTGTTGTTTCTCTGAATTACTCTCACTTTGAGCAAACTGTTTGCTGTTGTCCAGTTTGCTGATTTTCCGTTTGCAGTTTCTCGGCAACTATTTGCTGTGTCTACATTTCATGGCGCTGACCCAGTTACCATCCGAAAAAGGCATATATATATGCACTCGAGTTTGTTAAGTATCTCTGTAACTTTTCCCAAGTAGGGGTGCTGGGGCTGGAGGGGCATTTGAACTTTCACTCGGCTCGATGGCAACTTACCTCGAATCGATGCGCTGCAAATAGTCCAGGCGGCTCAAGTGCAATTCGCGCAAATGAAACAAGTTTAAAAATGCGACGGCGGGCAAGTGTGCAAAGCGATTGCCGCCCAAGTTCAAATAAGTGAGATTTGAAAGTTTCGAGAGCTGCTGGGTGGGTACCATCTGCAAAGAGAAAGAGAAGCATGAGAAAGAGAAGTAAAAAATCATTTAATTCCGAGCGTTTAAACAAAGTAAGAGCCAAGCTTGGGGAAGCCGGGCTTATAAAATGTTAATGCCGTCCACTCAGCTTTAAAAGCGTTTTGCGGCTGCACTTGATAGTTGCCAGTAAGTTGCCCTTCGCCGTCTGTCTCCCCCAACCCCTCTCCTTCGCATCCTGTTTATCCCTTTTAGTCCACCGCCAGCTTATATTTGTTTCTAAAAGCGATGGCATTCAAAATGCTTCAAGCGCCGCGAGGGGGCAGTTTTCAGTGTTGTTCGACAATAAAATGTGAAACACTTGAAAAGCGCAGCTTTTGGCGGCGGCGGCGACGTCAGCGGAAACGGAAACGTCATGTACGTCATGTACATCCGTGCGCCATTTTGTGATGTCTGGCCAAATCGCTTTATTGTCCGTGTGTATGTGTGTGTGTGTGTGTGAGGGCAATACAATCAATCTTGCAACAAATTTGTTAGGGTCGCAACAATAGCAACAAGAGCTAAGTAAAGTCTCGAGCGTGTGGCAAAAGGTTTACCTAACTGTTTTGGCTCAGCTTTTGGCTGTTTTTTTTTTTTCGAATGGCTCATAAAAAACTGTAGCAGTGTTCCTTGCCCGACGGCTACGTATCCCAGCACCCACCACATGCAGCTGCTGGCGTGTCGGAAGCTACGTGCCAAGCGTCCGGACACGAGAAGCGCCTGCGATAACGTAATGAACTGCGTCGCGGGGGCAGGGCCGTCAAAGGGAGCTGCTGAGCGTTTAAGGGAACCAAAGTGACAAGGTAAACGTAAAGCAAGGAAAAAATGAAAAGCATTACGCATACGCAATGTAGGCCAAGCGCTGCAATTGTTTAACCTAATGGCAATTTTCAGCTCACATTTTAACCCTACGTGGGATCGCGGGACCTGCGCTCAGTGTTTGTACTGCACTCAAACGCGGGGTGCGGGCGGTTGACTAATTAAAAGGCTCGGGCATATACACATACAGGGCGGGCAGAGGGCGGGGCAGGCCTGCTGCTTCTTTGGCCAGTTCGTTTGCCAGCGCAGCGCAGCGTGAAAAAAAGCGAGGGTGCAAAAGGAACGTGGAAAGAAAAATGTATGTGGTTAGGGCGAGGGAAAGTGCAGGGGAAGGTAAGTTAAGGGGAAGCAAGGCACAGGCACGAGTGGCATAAAAGAAAGCGAAATTATATTGACTTTGATTTTCCAAATTAATTTCCCTTTTTTCCATTTCTCTTTGAATTAATGGTTGCCATGGGGTTACTCTCGGGTACCTTCGCTCCAATTTTTATTGGATAACTTATTGCATCGCGCAGAGAACTCAATGTTTAATGCGAAGTGTTGAAATAGGAATTAAAGGTTGAGCATTTCTTATATTTTATACGCTCCTAATGTTACATTTTTTGTCTAAAATTTCAGCCTTTTTCCCTCCGTTTTCAAAGTCAGAAAATATTTCTGTATTTTATAAATATTTGAACATATAGTTTATGTAAATTGTGAAATTTTTCAGAGCTGAATAAATTGATTATAAATTCCGATATTTATTATCTCCTTTTTATGTGTGTGCGTGTGCAGATGTTTTTGCAATTATTAGGCAACAATGCTGAATGCAAAAATATTTATGTGTAAAATGCAAAATCATAATTCACAACTAAAAGCACAATAAATCGAAGACAACAAAATACCACACAGTCATATACAAATGCCAATACGAATGCGGACACGCGTGCACGGACGAGAGTATTTTTGTTTAAATGGTAATATGTAAAAGTGTGCATAAGTAATTTTAACGCATTTTTGCAGTTATTTTAACTGTGAGAGCATTGAAAAACAAATATGTGCTTTTATTTATTCAACGACACAGAATGTTTGCATTGAGCCCAAGGCAATGACTTTTTGTAGCAAGTCTTCTCCAATTGTTTTCTTGCACAGCGCCCGAATGTGTCATTTGTACTCGAAAGGAAGTTAATGATCGAGGAGTGAGAATTAATCTTTAACTTCAGTTCGTATGGCAGGTCACCACCGTGGTTAATAAACCTTTCATTAATAAAAAATTACAAGGAGCTTGAAGACCTGTACTCGAGAAATCCCCAGTTCTCATACCTTATCCGATCTATTTTGGAGGTTGCCTTACGTGCCTGATCCCCACAATATTCGACTTATCAAGAGATAATTAACTATGTGAATACTAAGATTAGGCGTATTCCACCAGGTAGTGCATGGGAGCAACAATGGTCGAGAAAAGATCTAAGGAAAGATCTAAATAATTTAGAAACCGTCAGCGCGATGAAAACAGTCTTTCATATAAATATGTTCGTCTAATTTTCCACATGTGCGATTGAATTTTTCCAAAACCCCGTCTTGGCTTGCATAAAAGGTGCTTAAAGTTAAAAATTAAATTTAGTTAATCAATAAACCAGTCGCACGAAAAGTTGTTTATATATTGATATGAAACATAATAAATATAAATACATAGCAAGTTTTATGTAATCTTTCAATTACACTAGCTTGAGGTGAAATGTGGTCTCTGTCTCAAAGAGCAACACGCTTTATGTCCGTGTGACCATAAACACATCGACATAAAATTGGCAAGCCATCAGTTAAAGGCATTCTAGTGGGTGAGGAGAGGTACACGCCTGGCATGGGCAGGAGCCGGTAGGTGCGGAACTACAGTGTACCGAGTATGGACTGCATAGCTGAATGCATTTTTATGCACCATGTAATCACAGAGCATTTGTTGTTGCAGCCGTTGCTGCTGTGGCTGTAGCTGCAGCTGGTGTTGTTGTTTTTGTTTTATGCAAACTGGCAACAGAGCTTGAGATAGAAAACAGCAGCCAACATGGCCGCAACCTGACGAATACATTGCGCACCTTTATAGGTCCACGTCTAGGTACCAGTCTGGCCTGCACGCACAAGCACACACATAGATTCACATACATACACAGATATATTTATGGTCGTTAAAAAGGAATAAAGGACTACTGAGCGCTAAGCACCACATGCCTGCCATGGCCGAGGCTAAGCAGGTGGAGCTGCGCGTAGTCAACGGCAACCGACAGAAGAATTTATGGCGCTTGGAATCAGTTCGAAACTACTTAAAATACCTTTTGGCATTTTGCAGTTGAAATATATGGTCTCTGGTCGTGTGCACTGTGTACAGACAATACCTAATACTCCGACCGTGTGCAGCAAGCTATGCAACGTCGTGCACCTCGATGTCCTGCTGCCCCTTCCACTTTACCCCACTCCGTTTCACTGCACTCCTCTGGTACGAGAACGGAACAAAAAATTCATTTGACTGCTTTTTGGAGCTGCTTATCTTGAGCTGCCTGGCGACTTTGTTTTTAGCCGTTGCAGCATGTTCTGGTATTTCCTAAACTGCATTCCATTGTTACTTCTTGTGCTGCTCCTTTCTCTTCTACCATGGGCCAGCTTGTTTTATTATGCGCAGACATGGTGGCAGTTGTTATAATGTAGCCATAAGCATAGGTTCCATCCGAGTGTGTACCTGATCCCTGTTATGTATTGCATATATATGAAGAGTGCATGAAATTGTTGCCTGCATCGTCATAGTTCTCCTTGGGAAGGGGCATTAGCAAGATTACGTCTGCCTGGGCTGCTGTTTTGGCATGCAAAGGCTTGTAAACATATGCATATGTATATAGATATATGTAAATATATAAATTTGTATATATATTGCATATATTTAAGATTAAAAATATACCTTGCATACTGCTTCGAGCTACGGTAACGGACATTTGAGCTTCATTCTACACAAAAACTGCCCAGGCTCCTTTTTGTTTTCTTGTTCAAAAAAAACAAAAACTCAATGGATGAATGTGTACCATATCAAATTCCTTGCTCTTAGTTCTAAGACCTTTACAAAATAAATAAAAAAGTTTTCAAACAGACGAATAATGGACTTGGTCAGATCGATGGATGATCATAAATATAATAAGCTTTTTATCCTTTGTTAATGGATGATGTGAAAATGAAAATAAATGTATGTGAATGTAAATAATATTGCTTGCTGTTTAAACTACAATAGTACAATTTTGATGGATCAAAAGTCCATACTCCATTTTTTCAATAAAGGCATTTATTGAGTAAAGTAATATTTATTGACTGCAACATAAATTTGAAAGAGAAGATTTAGACACAGAAGTATCCCTGCCTCAATGCGTTCCACATTCCTATTGAACATTTCTTGGGCCCGTTGTCTTTCGCTCATTTATCTATGAGATATCTTAAGTATGCTTTAATATTAATTGCCTATATAAAAAACTAGACAAGCTACATTGATGTCTTGTTGCTTTTCACTTTGTACACTTTTCAAAGTTGCACCGAATGTGGCATGCGATAAATGCTTCACACTCAAGTATACCCAAGTGTCCGTGCCATTTAAGCAGTTTGAAAACTGTTGAGTGACAAGGACAGCAAGCTTAAAGTGTTGCTAGCCAACAAAAAAAGGATGTTGCAAGGGTAGAGTTGGGGAGGGGGAGCTAAGGGGAAGACAGGGGCAGCGTTTAACGAACGGAAAATGTCGAGGAATAGGCGAAGTCTATACGCAACAGAAATCAGCACGGTACGAACATGTTTGCATGCATAAATAGTAAAAGGACATGGCCACAGGACTCACTATATACGACTGTCTGCCTGCATGTGAGTGTGCGTGAAGTTTAAGGCATACACACACGCCCACACATACGGTAGCAACAACAACAAGTTATGGTTATTAATTTTGCGTATGCAAAAGGCAGCACAGGAAGGACGAACTTAAGCTGCCGTCCATGGGTGGCCAGGCCAGGACAAGGGCGCCTGCAATCCGCTTTGCAAAGTGTTGGTCACAGGATTTACAGCGAAAGCAACAGAGCAAAGTGTCTGATTTATGTATGTGTATGTGTGTGTGTGTGAGTGTGTGTGCGCGTGTAAGCGCCTAAAAGGCAGCCGCAATATTTTAGCTGTTGTGTGCAAGTAGATATGCCATGTCCGAGTGCCATCCGCCTGTTTCATGCTAAATTATTTTATCTAACAAGTATACGACACGTTGCTGCATGTTTATGCGTATGGCCCACACTCACCGTCAAATTGTTATCCGATAGATCCAAATGCTTCAGCGAGATGAGGCCCTCAAAGGCGCCCACATCCAGCTCGCTCATTACGTTACCGCGCACGCTTAGGGCCAGCAGCTCTTTGAGGCCTTCAAAGCTATCGTTTCGCACGAACTCGACAAGATTGTCAGACATGTCCAGGCTCTTGAGCGCATGCAGATGCCACAGATTGCTGGCGGGCACATCTAGCAGACGATTGTTGCGAAAGACGAGCACCTCCAGCGACAACATGCCCTTGAAACAGTTGTCCTCGAGGCTGACAATATTGTTGTTGGTCAAGTCGAGTTCGACCAGCGCCGCCAGATCACCCAGCGCCGTGGGATGCACTGTCTCAATGCGATTGTAGCTAAGATCCAGAAGCAGTAGATTCGTTAGTCCCTTGAAGGCGTGCTTGTGCAGGGCGCTGACCAGATTCCTGCTCAAGTTCAGGGTGCGCAGCTCCGTCTGGTATTCAAAGTTCTTGGAGCCCAGCGTTTCGATAATGTTTTGCGAGAGATCTAGCACCTCCAACTTCATGTAGAAGGGCAGCGTGAACTCCAGATTGCGTATGCGATTCAGTGTGAGGTTTATGTACTTTGTTTCCGGATTCAACTGAATGGGCACATCCTCCAACGCCGCATCCACGCACAGGGCGCGACTATTCGCATCGCCGCCCAGGCATTGGCACTTCGAGGGGCAGAAGGCATCTGTGCGGCCAGGTAGCAGCAGCAGTAGCAGTAGCAGCGGGAGAAGGTGCACCAGCAGCCAGGACAACGCTTTCGGCCAGGGTGCCAGGGAAGGAGGTTTACTGTCCTGTCGCCACTTTGTGTGTGAGTTGGTTGTGTTGCTGCTGCTGCTGCTGTTGTTGTTGTTGTTGTTGCTGTGTGTGTCGGTTTCCATGTTGTTGGTCGTTAATGTGGACCTCAACGGCCGCCTCTGTTTCCTTGTTGCTGTTGTTGTTGCTGCTGTTGAGTTATTTATGGTTGATTTGAGGTGAGTGTGATGCACTATCACCAGTTATTGGACGTCATTGCTGACACAGTTCTAAACGCAAAGAGAAGAAGAGCAAAACATAAGATTGAATAAGTTTTATAAAATGAACCATATTATATAGGGAATTTATTTATGTCTTTATAGAAAAATATATATAAATATCGTTTAATAAGATTAAAACAGCAGCTAAATACTTTTATGTAAGTTCTCATTGTGAGCCCGCCGCTGCAGTAAAGTTAAGGTTTAAATATTTTATAATTTTAATTTCCTTCCCAGAGCATCTTCCATCTACTCCAATGCCATCGCAGCGTAGGAACATATTCACTCACTGTAGCTATAAATGTGTACTTTTTAATTTTCCTTCGGCACAATTAATAAATGGAATAAAATAGAGGAAAGTTCTTTAAACTAAAGCTTTTTAGTTTTAGCTGATTTTTAAGATTTTAAATCCTATTTAAACTGACTTTACGAATATGTATGTATATTAATTGTCCGGCCTTTGGCAGCTTATGATCCTTAACTAGAACTATTACAGTGCGTTATGCAAAACTTTTTGGACGGCGCACAAGCCAGGACTGCCTTTGCATCTAAACCATAAAATGCAGCAGAGCTAACTCAATATCATTTTCATTTCCTACTTAACTCACCGCTCGTCGTCTGGAAAGTCAGCAACTTTCTATGCGAGTTGTCAGCAGTTTTCATCGACCTACGAGTTTTGACTTTTGCTTTGGCTCTAGCTCTCTGAGTTTTCAGGTCTGTCTCGACTTTTATGAAATATTAGCGCGTAACTTATGCGCATAAATCTTGCGGCGTGTCTCTAAAAAGCGAGCGTGTTAAATAAACTGGCAGCAGCCGCAAAAGTTTTTTTTTATGAATTACGCACCCAAAAATGCAAGAAGCATCTAACCTCGAAAGAGGTGGCAGCAGCACGAGCCAGACTGATTTCCATATTAAATCTGTTTTTAAAATACTGTGTAGAATATCATTGTCAAGTATTCTAAGCATTTAAGGTTTGCTAATTGTCAGTTGAAAGCCTTAATCATTTTATTTTTATTTAAATTTCTCAATTGAAAATTAGTTAAGCAAAAATATATTGCATACCTTTCGGCTGATAGCTTAAAAACAGAGCTCTGCTCTGGTCATTTGCCATTGCCTACTTTTAGGATGACATTTAAATGAAATTGCTTATTTTGCATTTTGGACTCAAACACACCCATTAAAGATTTGTTAATCCCTTTCAGCTACTGCCTAACGCATGCACTCAATTTAAATTAAATATTTGCCCTTTGGCCAACACTCAATTAGGTAATTAACAAATTACATGCATATCTTCCGGTGTCTTAGCCTCAACCCGTTGAGTCATTTAAGGCACTTGTCTGGCTGTCTGTCTATCTGTCTGTCTGTCTGCCTGTTACTCTGCGATTTGCATATGACAAGCGCAAACAATGAGAAGACCTTTCAGCATAACCCCGCCACCCCCAACCCCTGAAGGTCGTTCTCCGGTGCACACGCTGCCAATTTGAACAATGCTCTTAACTAGCTGTAAAACAAATAATAAAAGCGTAGCGCAAACTTTTGAGGTTTCATTCTGTCAGCCAAAGTTGAAAGCTCACACTCACACATGCAATCCACAATCTACATACACTTCACTTCCTCTACTTTCTCTCATTTTCTCTGCGTCTCTCTTTCTCTCTACAGTTCTTCTCTGCGACATCGCAGCTTGGTCGCCAGGTCTTGGATCATATTTTCTGCCTCAATAAAATTGGTGAAAAACAAAGAAGCAGCAGAGTCAACTAACCAACCAATTGTCCTTCCCCCACACACACACCAACTCCTGCGTGGGCTGTCAACCCTCTAAACCCCTACTCAATCGCTTCCTCTATGGCAGCGGCAAAAAAGTGAAAATTGTGAAAAATTCACTCCTGTGTGAATTATTAAGTTTCGCATGGCCATTGTTATTGTTGTTGTTTTTGCTCCTGTTGCTTTTGTAACAGTGCATGTGTTTGTGCTGTGTGTGTACGGTGTATGTGTGTGTGTGTGTGTGTGTGTGTATGTGCTTGTTTGTTTGCAAAAAAATAAAGCAAAAGGCACACAAAGTTTTTAATAAACTTTCGCACGCCAGCCTCACTTGACTATAGTCGAGTCCCTGCGACGGCTGCCTCTCTCTGTTCCCGCCTCCTTCAAAGTGTACATACATATATACTCTCTAAGTGGGGGCGTGGCACTGGCAAGGCACACAAATATGATTTCATTGTGGCAAATATTTTGATAGCACGCCGTCGCTTGCGGTTGCTGCGGCAGAGGAGAGGCTGCAGGTTTGAGGCTAGAGTAGTCAAGAAGCGCCCGGGCCACCCAAATTGGAGCACCCTAGAAGGCGCCGTCAAAGGCCAACAAGTTGAAAATTGTTGTTTTTGTTGCACTTTTGGCGCCCACTTTTTTACTCTGTGGCAGTTTTAATGGGGCCACCGTAATCGAAGTTTTCCCTTAATAGGCTTATAAAATGCTTAAAAATGTACGCAAACTGAAGGTGCATGTAATCCGCATAGTGAGTGCCAATCTGTGTGTGTTCAAAATGAAGGAGTGCTTAAGTCGACTTACTACATAATTGAGAAGGAACGATGGAGTCTGAATTGTGCTTGCTTACACTTGCAATAACTTAAATTGGACTGGTCCTACCTTCCTTATAAACAGAAAGATATGAAACAGAGCTTTTGAGGAAATCGTAACTCCTGTCTTGCCTGTCCCTGAGCTTAACTTTCTGCTTGGAAGGATACAAATTTAAGTCGAGGTTTTCATCATTTTTATGAATAGTCCGGAAATCAAGTTGAACTGCATGAAGAACCTATCTGGAATCTTTAAAGTTTTTCTAGCTCAAGCAAACAGCTCATCGAATACGCATATTTCCATCCAGTTTTAAAATTCTTGATCTTTACGGCAGTCTCTTGCCAATTATTGCCTCTCCAGTTTTTTATAAGGCTAATTTAATTATATTGACATTGCCTTGTTTTTCCGTCAGTTTATTCGAATACAAGCGTGACTGGGAGTACCTGAAACTGGAGGAGCCAAGTCAAAGGGCCTTGACATAGAAGCCAAGAGTCTTAGTGGGAATGCTGGGAACGGGACGTGCCAGTTAAATGTCATAAAAATGGAAAATAATAGCGACTACCGAGAGGGCGCAGCATCAAATGCTGATAATGGAAAAGCGCCTCCACTTGGCGAATCTACAGCAGCAGCTCCCATTCCAGGACTTTGGCCACGCATAAAACTTTGCACATAAATTTAAAACCAGCCATTGAGAAAAAGTCTGGGAATGAGTGCTCAGTGTGTGGGCGGCGGGAGAGGCGAGGAGTCCGAGAGGAGACAGCGTTGACTGTAAGGCCACAAATGGTAAGCGGGTGAGGTCAGGGTTCAGGTTCAGGTTCAGGCTGCGGAAAAGCGAGGAAGCGAAGCAATCAAAGGTGAAAAACTTTGCAAACTATGCGAAAGCAAACAGGCAAAAAGTCAATATTAATATTCACTTAGCAAGGGTCTAACGGCTGGATGGGCGTGGAGAGGGGGAGGGGCATGAGTGGGATATGCTGACAATGGCCAGGCAAATGCCAAGCAAATTGAAAATGCGACGAAAAACGTGAGACGCGCCAACTTTTCCACCTCAACGTGCCCGAGTGCGTTTATTTTTATCAAGATTAGCATTTGGCTCGCCTGCCGGTGCCCCACCCCACGCCCCCTTCTCAGTGCTCAGGTATTGAATAGGCAAACAGAAAAGGCAACGTCGTCGACATGGAACCCAGACAACGTTGCAGATTCCTAGCCCGATTCCCCGAGTCTCACTTTGAAGTGCGGCACGCACAAATTGTCCCTCTCATTCTCTGAGATTTCCCAGCCACGAGCGGAGACCGAAGACCGAAGACGCCGTCAAAGATGAATCGTTGATGTCGTCGCTGTCACCAGGCAGCAGTTTTCCATCTGCCGCTCCTGCCCGCATTGCTTGGACCATATAATTGAGTGTCTGCAAAACTTTCAAGTGCCTCCGCTGTGGCAATTTGGCAAAAGCCTTTGCCACAAAATGTTGCCGCACGCATAATTAATGCAATTGTTGGCACAGGCACAGCCACAGACACAGGCAGAGTTTTGTTTTGTTCTGCTTAGATCTGTTCAGTTGGTCAGTCAGGGGGCCAAAATTGTTGGGGGGCGGGGGGCAGTTTGTCTGACAGAACTAAACGCAAAATTGTGTTCTTTTGGCCATGCTGTTAGAGCGATGCATGTTTCAGCATTCCATCGAGAGCAAAATGCTTTTAATAACTTGTACTTCTGATTCAAATTTCAAGTCAAGTTAAATATAGACAATTTAAAACTATATTCAAATAATACAGAAAACTTAGATGTTGAGTGATTTGCATACGGTTAGCCGAGTGCAATCGGGAATAGAATAATTACTTCTATATGAATGTCTTTTTTAGTTTTTTTTAGTTTTAACGACGATATTTTGTCATACAAAAACTCAATTTTTGGTCAGCTGTAGCCAATAATTGGTTGATATGGGAGGCGCTTATTGAAACTAACAATAACCGGCCAATCGTTCAAGAAATGATGGTAAATAGAAAAGTTATTCCTACATGAATTTACTTTTCGACGGTTTCTTTTATGGCAGCACAGTAGCAATCAGACCGACTATCGGACATGGCTATATCGACTGATCAAGAGGAGATATACTTTATTGGAAAGGAGATTTATCTCCCTATGCGTTATAGATATCATGACAAGGGTATAATAGCAGCTTATTTTGAATAATAACGCAAACAAGAATGATGATGAACACATAGTCGATACTAAGGACGCGAGACTTTGCGAGACTTGCAGGAATCATTATTTTTTAATAAAAAGAAGATTTCTTTCAATACTATAGCAATAAAGACTTAGTTCAATTTTTGATATTGCCATTTGTATTTATCCATCAAGAGTGATATTTTATATTCTAGTAACTAAGATAAGCGCTAGCACAAATAATAAATAAAATAATTGTTTTTAAGAAAATATATTATTCGGTTAAGATTTGTGTTAGCAGCGGCTTTATTCGTTCGATCCGGTTCGAATTTCGGTCTTGGTCTTGACTTCTATATCCTACATCTTGTAATAGTTTTTAATATTGGGTATCGCGGAGAGTGCTGCAATAAATTTTGTTATATATGTGATTGTGCTCTAGATATACTTAGAAAGCATTTCAGTAATCGTTTGTTCTTCTTGGAGCATCTGGCCAACTTCACACTTAAGCTGTCACGTTTTCTTTCTAGTACAAGTATTATCTTAACCCCCTAGCACATGCGATAAAATCTAAAACTTTATTTGACCATAACCTGGAACAATAAAAACCAGTTGAGCGTTTTTTTTCATTTTAAACATTTAGTGCAGCAAGTCCCCAACCAAAGAAAAAACACAGCAGGAAAAGGCGAACGAATGAGCGACAAAAACTCCAAGCTGCATATAAAGATAAAATATTTCATTTGCCAGGCAGTCGCCAGTGCTCCACTCCTGGCTCTGCCATTCCCCCCGCGTTCAGGCACTCTCCGCCGGTCGGTCATCCATCCATTGTGCACTTAATGCAATTGTCGCATTATTTTGGGCCCGGCCACTTGGCGTCCCTCATACTCCGTCCATGTCCGTGTATATAGGGGAGAGAGAGCGAGATATATATTTTTAAATACCTAGTTCGCGTTTTTGTGTCTATTTTATAGCGTTTGGGTTTTTATTTTGCCGCATGGCGTCTGCTCCGCTCGTTGCCTGCTGCATGCTACATGCTGCATGCTGCCTGTCTGCATCTGTCGCGTCTGCCACGGCGTCTGCAACTCCGAGACAGCTCTAGATATTCCTCTTGTTGTTGTCATCGTTGTTGTGGCTCGTGGCTCGTGGCCGCTTATTAAGCCATTTGAAAAGGCGCTGCCGCATTTTCGCTACTTTTGTTTTACTTTTATTTTTTATTTTGTGTGCTGCAAATCAAGCGATGCGCACCACAAAGAAAAAAAAAACACAGACGAAATAAGGGAACATAAAAAATTAAATATAATTTTGTTCTTGGACTTTGGCACATGTGCGCAAAGTCTGCCATTTTCCCAGGCGGCTTTTTAAGCTTCAGTATTTGTTTTTTTTTATTTTTTTTTTTGCTAATACCCAAGTATTTCTACTAAAGCCTTAGTGGACCATCGGCAAATACAAATGCTTTACAATTGAAACGAGTGCTAAATAAAAACGCTCAGTTTAAATATTTTGACACAGTAAAGCAGCTCTTTAACTCAACATTTAGTTAAAATGAACTATTTAAAATAAAAATGATTATTCTTTTTCATTAGTCTAAGATATAATTTCAAGTTATCTAACTAACTATCTTCTCAAAGAGCAGCGACTACAGTGGCTTGCAGTTAAGAAAACAATAACATGTTCATAAACGAGCCTGGGATTCGGGATTCAAGTCCGGCTGCTCGGTATTCCGATAAAAATGACAAAAACAAACAATACTCTACAGTTTGTTAAGTATGTAAAATAAATCTTAAATTTATTTAATTAATCATTATTAATCAAGTTCATTCTATTCATTCATTTAATCAAGAATTTTTATTACATCTTGTAACTATTATTCATAATATTTTATTATTTTGTAATTAATCTAGATTCATTTAATTCCCAAGTGATGCATATCGTATATCTAAATAATACCCGCGGCTACGTTTAACTATGGCCAGCACATTAGCTATAAATTCAAGCCCAACAAACTTCGCCAAAGAGGCAGTGGCCTGTAGGCTACGTTTCCGCACTGCCTCGTCACATTGCTCATACGCCGAGTTGTGCGCCAGTGAATTATATTGATTTTTACTGGCAGCCTTAAAGAGAGTCGAGTACAACGCACTTTGCGTTTTGGCTGCTGCTGCCAAATGGCAGCAACAGAAAAAAAAAAAACACGAATAGAAGTCAGTCGAAGAGAAAAAACTTTGAGCCACTGGCACAATAATTTGGCACGCAAACCTTTTTTTCGGACGCCAAGGCAAGCATTTTCATGCAGCTGGAAGGGCTGAGCGGGGCTAGCAGATGAATGCTGGAGTTCGGGGACTGTGCTTTTCGGGCAGCCGTAGGGCGCGTACATAAAAAATGAAGTGAAATACATTTTGGAGCTAGTGGCGCACATTAAAAATTCGCCAAAGCCAACACGGAGCCAGGGACTGGGACACAATGGCGCCGGGTGCGAAACTAAGGGCCACCTTGAGGTGGGGGGCTAGGGTTGGGGCAGGTCATTCGGCGTGCTCATAGTTCATAGTGTCCGCCATGTTTGCTTTGCGGATAAACATATAACAATTAGGCCGCTAGGCCGCCATCCTGAGGGTTTAAGTTTGGGGCTGGAACTTGAATTTTATGTGTGAGCCAGTTAAATATTTAGCTAGATTTCCTTCTTAAATTATTTCAAAAGGGTTTTACAGCACAGACCACGACTCAGCGCCAGAATGCAAATGAGCGCTGCAAAATGGGTCAAAGTTTAATGTGGGGGCGTGTTTCAGCAGTTGGCACTGGGAAAATGGTCTACTTATTTATGGCCAACCTAGCGAGCGTTTGGGTTATTGAAGTGTTTCTCCGGGCAACGTGTCCGGCATGCTAATATTAGGTGAGGTAGACAGATAGATCGACGAGCCAAAGGCATGTGCAACAGTTTGCTCTCAGCTCTAAAACATTTTGAGTCAGAAAGCTGAAGATTAATTTCTTAAGTTTTAATATACATTTATTTAATAAGATTGAAAGCTTTAGGATTGTTTTGAATCTAACATATATTTAATTAAATTTCCATTGTGTGGGCCAATATGAAGATCTCTTTCTTACACACATGCATATCAAGTTCTTGCATCATTTTTTTCATTCGACATAATCATACATGCTAAAATAAAAACATCAAAGGGTTAAAAAACACAATTTAAATAAAAACGTTGTTTGGCAACGTCACAAAATATTTTGTAAGAATTTTTTCGGACAGGAACATAAATTAATTTAACAAATGAACAAACCAAATCCCAGGAATTTAACCTGGACACATAAATTTCCGTCGAGAAGTGAAACAAATGCTCATTAATATGCCAGACACATATTGCGTGTGGCGTGAGCCGTGAGGGAGGGGTGGGAAACAGCAGCAGCCTCCTGGGGAATGCGTTGAAATAACAAAAGAAATGAAAAAAAGAAGGAAAAACAAACGACTCGCAGTTGAATATAAAATGTATTAATTGGCAGCTAAATAAGTCGCAGGAATTTACACGTTTATAATTTTATTAGCAAGCTGCTGCAGGTGGCGGGTGGCGGGTGGCGGGCGGACGGGCGAATGGGGGGCGTGGCAGCGACAGCTGCTCGTTTGCTCGGCAGAAACGAAAATAAAACGGAGACATTTTCAAATTCCACTTTGTCATAAAATGTGGAAATAATGAAAAATGTGAAATGTGTTGCCAAAAGGGCGACAGCAGCTTTGGCTAATGTTCTGGGCATTTGTTAAAGGGTAGCTAGCATCAGGGGCGTGCGGAAGGGGTCTGAACTTTTGTTGAAAATTTAAATAAAATGTATAAAATGTATAAAATGCACATAAAACATGCACAAACTATTTTTAAACAGTCACAGCGCAGATGTTGCCCGTTGCCCGTTGTGAAATCAATAAATTATAATCACTTCGAGGAGGAGACAGCTTTCGGAGTGGGGCAGTTGGCTTCGCTGCGCGAGGGGATCGGATCGCTTACAAAATAATGCCGAAAATTAAAGCAATGCTCGTCTTTTTTTCTTATTCTCCAAACTCTGCCGTTTATTTCCAGCTGTTGAACACAATTTAAGTTAAGTGTTTTACTTTTAAGGCGAATGCCATACGCGACCAGACGCACGACCACGCCTCCTTCAACCACTGAAACGCCCACACATTGGCAGCCCAGAAAAGTCAAAGGCGAATGAGCGAGGGAGGGGCGTGAGAGATGGACAGAGAGAGAGAGAGAGAGGGAGAGAGAGAGAGAGAGCAAAATTCATTGCCTTTTAATTGCAGTTGGCAGTTGATACGAACAATTTTCTACTGAATGTGTGTGCTGGCCAAGAGGGAGGAGTGAGGGCATCCGAATCCAGAGTTTTCCCCATACATAAATTTTACTGTTAATTGAATGCAGGCACTTGAAAAATGGGCAGACTATTGGGGCTGACTGGGCCAATGGCAACCTGTTGAGTCCACTGAGTGATTTATGGACCTTTTACCAAAAAAATTGACAATGGAAGCCGAGGAGACTGTGCAGTCGAGAAAATTGTTCGTAATTTTGTGGAGCATTGCGATACAATGCACAAATAATAGAGAATCCGCTAGTTAGGCAATACAGAGAAAATGTAACCTGTAGAAGATACAAATTAAAGAAGACATTCGTAGCGTAATCTACAGACATTCCTGTAGAAGCTATTGTCAAAAGACAGACTGAGAGTTGAATAAGACATGATGACTATTAGAAATGAGTAATTATTGATAGTTTGATTCGGGACGTTGAGTACAGCAGAGTAGGAGAAATCCGCTGGCTCAAGAACTTGTTGGAAGTATAAAGTTGAAGCTGTAAAGTATAATAATAGATAGATGATAGTATATATGATATACATAGAGGAGAGTGTACATGATAAGGCGCAAAATATGTAAGTTAAGACTCTAGATAAATTCCCTTAATCCCATCTCAAAGTGTCCTTATCAAATTTTGAAACAACATTATCTTTCAACTCTGCTTGTTGCCTGCTGGAAACCCAATTTCCCGGGAACGTTTTGAACCATAAACACCCAAGGACAAGCAAATCAATAAATAACATACCCATCGCCATTGGGGAGGTGTGAGGCATACACAAAAAATACGTTTATAAAAATAACACACACAAAATCAATGAAAATCATTGAAGTGCCGATAAAGTGTCCCCAGCCTGGATAAAGGAATCGACAGGCTCATTTTTGGCAGCTTTTTATTTTAAAAATGGCCAAAAGCGGCTGCCTAACAACGACCCCAACTCGTGTGCTATTCGATAGGTGTCCAACAAGCACACCCACACACCCACACACACACACACACAAGGGCAACCATCACACATACACCCACAAAACGAACACACACACACTCGCACACACACTCGCACAGGCACACATAGATTGTCACGGGGGATCGCAGTTCATGTATTTTTATTCTTGGTAATTGAATTATATTTACGCATAAAATTTATTTATTCATGATTTGCGTCAAGTTTGGGCAATGTGATGCCGAAGCACGTAAAAGTAATTTAAATTTATTTTGTCGCCTGGCGACCAGAGTTGCCAGACCGTAGAAAAAGAGCATTTAGTAAAATCTTTTTCAACGTTTTACATATAAGTACAGCAGAGCATTTGCGGAATGCAACAAAAATCATGGTAAGTGCAAACATATTAGCTCAACTTTTGTGGAAGGAAGTCTGTCAGTCGTTTTGTCGGACTGCAATAATGCTGCAGTCAGAGCAGGGACAAATGCATTTTTGAAATGCAGCCAAAAAGCTACACAGTAAGAAATTTAGAGTACATTTCCAACCTTTTTGTTTTATACAACAATTTCGATAAGACCTAGCCAGAAGCCAATAGGGGAATTAAACGCATTTAACTAAAAATTTAATTGAAAGTAAAATAGTAATATAAAAAAAAAAGTGTAATTTATATGTAATTAAATAAAATATATATATAACATCGCGTAAAATAAGTTGCTTGCAGTTGTGTATTAAATTTCACTTTTAACGAGATTGCAATTAATTTCAAATATATTTAACAGAGAGCGAAGATCTGTTTGAAATAAAATACAGTTCGTTAATGTTTGTTATTTATATTACAACTAGAATTAAATAAATTTTTTGTTCGAAATTGATTTAATTACACACTAGAGTCAAATTTGTGAGATTTAAATTTAATTCCCCTTATGACCTTATGCTTATGCTTTCATCAAAAATAATTCAAAAATTGTGTAAAATATCAAAAAATTTTATTTTGCTTTGAGTAATTCCCGAATATTAGAAATAGAAATAAAATCCAAAAATCCTATATAACTCATGTCAATCTATATCCAACACAAAATTGTATAATGTCTAGCTAAAGGTCATGCTCATGGCAAGTTAGAGTATATAAAGATGTAAACGAAAGCCACCAAGTTGACAGAGCACTTGTTGCTTTGTAATATGGCAACTAACAGCAAAAAGTAATCAAAAAACAGTAACAACAGGTTTCACATATATTTGTAAGGTAAAAGTCAGTCTCATCACGACGAATGGGGGTTGTGGAAATTGGTTGAAAACAATGCCGTGTTTTTACGGATTTTTTATTACAGCATCAGAACATGCCTTCTGATTTCTTGTACACATTCTCTATGGACGCGGCAACAGTCTATGAGTTTTTACTCTCGTTTTTGAACTTTGCGGAAATGAAAGAACTTTTTGCAAATGGAATTCACCTGGTCTATGGTTCGTTGAGCGCATTCCCGTGCTGCATTAAAATCCTATCAGTTTTGGGGACAGGAAATTTGCCGGCAATTGCTTTAAATTTGCCAAACTCTGCAGCTCATCAAGTTACAAATTGGATTTATGTGTGATTTCCTGATTCTAATTACGTTATGCAGCTTGTGGCTGATACAACAAATGCTACGGCATGGAATGCAAATGAAACGAATCTCACTCACCTTGTCCTTGTTCACTTGCTTAGCTAGGTGTCTAGGTGTCTGCTAGGAATCTATGGCATAGTTCTGTAAAAGAGGCAGAGGTGTGAGAAAACTAGGTTAGCAGTGTGAATCAAATATATATGTATATGCATGTGAGAGCATCACGCACTCACATGTCAGAAATAAGTCTAAATTGAAAGTTTAAAGGAGCAAGCTGAGCCGTAACTACTTTATGCTGAGTTGCAGTTAACTGTATTTATACATCCATGCGATATATTTGCAATTCGAATTGCCGGCTTGATGGCTGACAAGATTATTATCTATGCCCATGACTGAGGTATATCAAAGGCCATCAGATGGCCGACTTCATGTTCCATTTTCCATGGCATAGTAAAACTAACTAACCATAAGTCTGCATGTTGCTAACTTACTTAGCAGCTACTTAGTTTCGGCTTGGCCTGTCAGCAAAGTTTTCAGCGCTGTCAACTGAGGCAACAACTCAACTAGTTCGGCGAAAAGGGGCAGCTAACAAGTTGCATGTGCAACGTGCAACACGATGGCTGATAACCAACGCCAAGAAGCAGCACACGCATATGGACACAGGGCTGCATGAGTGTCCGACGTGAATCAATTGAAAGTCTTTTGAACAAACTAGTTCGCAAGTTAAGGAACTAATTACGTACACATTGTGAGACAACAAGGGTAATTATTATCTGAAAACAGGGGAATTGTGCAATTTGCGTACATAAATTATTTCAATTCTAATGAATGAAAAGGAAACTGTTAAACATCGCGAGCCTTCAAGCCGAACACAATGTTGTTGTGCCCAAATGAACTAGTTTCGTTGCTTCTCTTTTTAGTGGAGCCCTCGCTGTGGTTTCCCATCAGTTCAATCTGAAGCCTCCTTCAACTTTTTCTTGGCAAACTTTTCTATAAAAACTAAATTTGCAATTTCAATTCAAAAGCGCTTCAACAAGCGACGCTGCCACAAAATAGTGTGGGATATACATGCACACACACAGTGCGACTTGCCACGCACTAATCGGCGAATCAAATGTCAAGTAGCTGTCGGTAGTTTCTTCTAAGCAGAACATGACGCACGTGAACCTCAATGCATGTCGAAATCCATCTCCAGTTCAGGCTCCAGCTGTGCAGCACGAGTTCCAGCTCTTGAATATGCTGGCAGTTTGGTTTCCGTTTTAATTTGTTTGCGTGTGTCGAGGTCAAAGCGAGTATACGCAATATAAATTACTCATACGCCGTGTTGCGATTAGAATCGCCTGCCGTTTGAGTTTCAGAGCTCCGTAGATGCATAAGTAAGGCAAAAGTATTAGCGAGTAGGCCACAAAATCACAGCTGAGCTGTGCTCAATGCAAACACAACTCCGGCCACAGGCACGAGAGGGCAATGTTGCGTATACTTGATCTTGTTACACACAGATAAATGTCAATTTATTTGCCACACTCCAAAACACTAAGCCGCTGGTGGCCTTCAGCATGAGCTAAGCCCCCGTCCCCACCTCGTCTGCCGCCTACCCTCTCTCTGGTGGATGAGTCTGTCTTCCTGCTTGTCTGTCTGTGTGGGCTTCTGACGCATGGCGAGATGTAATCGATAAGCAGCAAAGCTTGACGCAGCTTGACTGTCTGACTGGTTGACTGACTGAGCGACTGACTGCCTCTTGGCAATTTCATTAAAATACTTCGCTTTCCTCTACCACTCGGTGCCTTTTCCATGTCAGCAATCAAATTATACTGAATTTTATGCGCCCCAACAAGTTTTTAATGAGTATTATTCTAATTAATAATTGCCGCTTATTACAATCTTCAAGCAGAAATGCAATTTTAAGAGTTGGTTATCCACATGACAGCCATCGGATCTGAGGACTCTTTATTCAACTGAATTGCTGGGTGATTGGCTTACACGTTAATGAGGTGTGTCTTAGTTTTCAGAACAGCGGCTGCGTGAATTTGAATCAAGCCTAAAGTTAAATGATTGAAAATATCATTTTATAAGATCATATAAGTGTACGGATAAGTAAATGCTTCCATTTATTAAATCTTAAATTTGAAATGTGCTATACATTCCCTGGGGCCATTAATGCCCACAGCAAGAAAGCTGCCAATATCAATAAATAGGACAAAAGATTTATTTTTGCCCCCAATTGTTTACACCGCAGCTCCATACCCAACTGTCTGGGCATTGTCTGGTATTTCTAAACCGCAGCTCAGGTGCATTTTACACGCTTTTACGTATTTTATGGAAACGCGGAACCGTATAAAACCCAAGTAAATCCAAATGCTACATAATTTTCAGCTGGCCGCAAATAAAAGGCCAGCAAAAAAAAGGCCATGAAAATTGAAAACGAAAGTTAAATTGCAAACAAAAAAGGGAATAGGGCAAAAACGAAAGCGTTGGCGAATATTACTTATTTTTATGCTCCTTTTTTATTTGTATTTATTTTTGGAGGGGATATACGCATACCGCAGACGACGTGCTCGTTCTGCTCCTGGTCACAGCTGGATCCTGGCCCCCGCCCGCAGCCTTGAATGGCACAGAGTCAGTCAATAACGTCGTAATAGACGGCAAATAAAAATCGCTTTTATGGGTGTGGACATTGGAGGTTCCTTTTTCGATTTGCGCTTTGTTTGCTGCTATATTGTTGCCATTTTAGTCAATGTCTGCGGTGGTCAAAAGGGCTGCAAGTGAAACCAAACAAAACGAAAGCCAAAAGCACCCACGCAGCAAAAATGCTGAGCAGCAGCCCCGAGAGCTCCGAAGGTGGGCAAATGAGGAGAGAAAACCCAGCCAACTATTAATATTGAAACTGTGATTGCTGCTAAATCCTTTCACGCTTTTGTTTTTCTTTCAATTTCAATGCCAGTCACAGCTCTACCGGAAACGGAAATCGCTGCCCTAACAAGCAGCCCCACTCAAAGCCGTAACCAAAGCCAAAGTCAAAGTCAGCAGACAGTTTTTGATTGTTTGACGTCTGGTCTGGATTTCTCTGTTTCTGTTTCGGTGTCTGTTTGTTTTTTTCGTTTTTCAATTCTGCGGCGTAGCCAATTATTTTAGACAAGTAATTGCTAGCACAGCACCACGGAATTCGTAGAGCAGACAAATTGTTTGGGGAGCAGGTCCCTTAGCCTGTTAAGACTTGTAGAACTTTAGTCTCGCCAATTTCCCATCGGCTATTGCCAACTAATCTAAGAGCCATAACGCTGGCCCAATAAATTATTGCTCGCAGACCCGTGGGTAATATGAGATCCCCTCCATGGGCGCCAAAGTATTTGTTTACCCGGGACCCAAGAGCCTGACATGCAGAAGCCGCTTAAGCGCACTCCGCAACAATATCAACTGCGTATTGGATTTCAGTCTTTTTAGGGGCACACAACTCTGCACTTCAACTGGGTAGCGGCTTATTGTCATGCGAGACACTTGAGAAAATCGTAACGCGGGGGCGAAACTTTAGAGCTTGGTGGCGAATAGCATCAGAAAAGGCGGAAGCAAAGGCCCAGCCAGCTGCACGAGCGACTCTTTTGCTGTGATTTACTTAAATGAAGCGAATGCTAAGAGGCTATTAAGTGGCCTCCATTAGTGGGTGCTGACAGCTAACAGCTTACATGATAATTGCTTAAAGCAAGTAGGCTTCAGCTGCAGCCCCCATTCGCAGGATACTCTGCTCCGAGTGGCAGCAGTATTTTTAGTTTTATATCCCAGTATTAATATACTAGGATTATATTCGAAAAGTAAAGTTGCAGTTGTGCACCGTTCTCATAGTTTTCTAACCTTTTTAGCTTAAGTCAACGACGACTGCCTAATTTTCTAATTTTTATCAAATTATGAGCTGATGTTGCGTTCCTCTTACTCATTTGCTCTCCTGTTCGTAAAATTGTATTAAATCTAAACTTTTGATTCTTCATTTCAGAGCAACTGTCTTTTCATTAGCCTACTAAATGAGACTCATTAGCGTAGTGTCCATTTTCCAAAAGATCCAATCAGTGGCCTACACACTACCCACCATTGAGTGTAATTTATAAGCCAATTGTAGCCAGGCTAATGAACTATTTATAGCCGTGAAAAACTACAAAATAAAAATACAAAGTGCAAACAAGTTAACAGTTCAGACCGTTCAGTTTGTTGCTCTGTTGCAGTTTTAATTTGGAGATGTGTCCACGACGGATGTTGAGTTTTAACAGCTCATTAACATTCGCTACACGGCAGGAGACATGACAGGTAGCGAGGCAGAGGGGGCTACAGATGGACGACGACATTTTTGACGTGGCCCGGGCGCGTCGCATCATTCAGAAGCTGCTTAAGAGCCCACTCCAAGAAATGTGCCCAAATGTATATATAAATACTTATGGGAGCAGTCGGAAGGGGGGGCAGAAAGAAGCAGCGCATTTAAAAGCCCAAAGTATCTGACTGTCAGTCTGTCAGGCTGTCAGACAGCGCGGCACTTGCGCTCAATCAGCGCGCCGGCCACGTCAAAATGTTGTGGCAAACAAAGAGCACGGCAGGCGGGCGGGCGGGAGGTGCTGCCCAGTGCCGCAGTCTTGTGGGCGAGTGGCTTATCACTAAACTCAAATCGACAACGCAACAGCAGCAACTGCGGCAGCGGCAGCTGCAGCGGCACAGAACCTAATGAAGTGTCTCAAAGTAGCTGTTAATATGTATTCTGAAATACAGAACGAGCGGGGGTGGGAGAGAGAGTTGTGTGACTGAAGGGGCAATTGATGTTTTTTTGCTTTATGGACAGCATTAAAGTTTTTATGCCCTTGAAGCAAAAAACGCGTTAGACAAAATGCCAAAAGCTTGTTAGCAGGAAAAACGCTGCAGAAAAGCCATTTACATTTTGGCTGCCAACTGCCTCTCGACTGTCGCCTGTCGACTGACGACTGCAGTCCAGCCGAGCAGAGCACATCAATCAACGGCACTCGGCAGCATTAAAATGGTAATTTAAAACCGCGAGAGAGCAGCCAGAAAGTACTCCCGAACTCCCTTTCCAGCTTTTCCAGCTTCAGTCAAACTGCAAACTCGGACGCAAACTCATCATGCCGACGTTTTAATGATTGGCCGCCGGCTGCCAGCAGCGCTGGCAATGCAAATGCAAATGCAAAAGCCCAGCTACCATCTCTCAGTCTATAATCTGGGGCCCAGAAATGCCGGCGGCCAAGTTCAGGCAGCGCCGTAAATCAAGGTGCAACACCTAGCCGAAGCCCAAGCCCAAAGAGCTACCAAGGGTGGAGCTGGTGGGGTATCGTAAAGTGTTTTGAGAAATGTCACCCGTGGGGCGTTTTTGTCATTTCAAAAGTGTTCAATCAACTGTCAGCATCGTCAGCTTCAAACATCTGGCAGCATGAAGAACGGGCAACCAATATATTCGTGGCGTGAGGCAGCCAGCATTAGCTTTGTGCTTCATATCTGCCACAGATTGAATATCTCCACCGAAGTGGCCATCAGCTCAAAGGCTAAAAGTAATACGAAACTCTGTGTGTAGAAGCTCCACATACAAATTGCCAGACAAATGTGCAAGCGATTTCTCAACTCGAAAACTGTGGATACTCCAGTATATCAACATTTGACGAGACCAACCCCACATATAGCATAATATGCAAGGCTGCAAGCCGGGCTTAAAGTGAACGACTTGAAACTTAAAACGGGTAAAGACTAGCCTTAATCCTTAAGCGTTAATCGCAAACCAAACCGGATGGCAAGGAATTGTTTCGAACCATGGAATATTATTATTTAGTTTTGCAGTCAGGATAGTATATGATATCATTTATATAATTCGTTTAAGCCTCCCACACTTTCACTTTCACGAATCTTTCCCAATTTGCGACCTTCTAGTATGAAGCGACACATGTCGCCTTTAGGGGGCGTTTACAGTTGACGATTCACTCAGCGAGGCATGCGAGCAAAAAGTTGTCGCATTTGCCGCTTAAAGAATGTCTTCAGACCGCGGGCGTCCAAAAGTTGCAGGCAGACACAAGGCTCCAGCTAGTGGGGCAACATACACTAAACGACAGCAGACAGCCCAAATGCATTTCCTGTATGCCTTACACTTACTTCCGTTTCTATTTTATGACGTCGTCGACGTCGTTTCGTAGGTGTGAAGTGAAATTTCTGGAGGCGCTTGGCAAAATGTTGCTTCTGCCGCTTGACTGCCTGCCTGCCTGCCTGCCCTATGCCACTGCGGCATATAGAGCTTGCACCCTGCACCCTGCCACTTGACTTGTGGCGCCTGCCCGACAAGCGACAAGCGACAAGTACAACAACGTATTTTCATATTTCTTTTGGGCGTTGACATGATTGCTTATAAATGCAATTTTGTATATCATATCAACATCATCAGGGCAGGGTATAATGCAGCCTGTTCATTCTCACAGGCGCTGTTGCTTTTAGTATTTTTTATTGCTTTTGATTATTATTATTATTACAAACAGATTTGACTCTGAAGTGAATGCACTTTTGAATGTCATGTTAAATATTCCAAATGCAGCTTGATTCGTTTATTTAATACTGCGCCTCAGGCTAGAATGTGATTCGATTGTCAAGTAAATGCAAACTATTATATATGGCAAATTGAAAATTGACATTAGGACTTATTATCTGTGATTGCAGCTTGAAAAGTTCTCATTGACATTGATAAAATTATAGCTTAACTAATCTCACATTATCTGCTCTCAAACTATCTTTTAATTTAATTTTCATTTTTATGTTTTCTCCTCTTAAAGCCACATCTTAAATTTGCATTACGCTTGGGGGGCACCTTCTATATTATACTTTCGCCGGGGCTTTGGCGGCACACGCTTAAAATGCTAATGACCCACATAGTCATTAACTTTGCAGCGATAAGCGTTGGTAAAGACACGAAACATAAAAAATATGAAGAAATTTTCAGTGTGTGCGAGCGCCAGAATTTCCCGGGGAATGGCACGCGAAACCGACTGGGCGAGAGTAAGAAATGGGCTACTGGGAAACGAACAGAAACATCATAACTTTGACGGCACGCAGAGGGCAGGCCATCATCAGGAGAAAGGTGAGGGGAGGGAGGGCAGGCAGGGCAGGGCAGGCAGGGGCACCAGCCAAGCCCTGGACGAACGTCTGACAGCCGCTCATCAAATTGCGAGCAGGCGTTGCAGGAAATTAAATAATTTCGTGTAATGTAAAAAAAAAGCAGCGAAATTTTAGGAGTGAGCTGCGTTAATGTTAATGCATTTTCTGACACTGGCTGGCATGGCGCAAGCCAGCTGAAATATATAAATGGAAAAAAAAAAGAAGGAAAATGTAGACATGCACACACACACGCACACACACACACACACACACACAAGCACACACAAAATGGGTGCGTTGAAAATGAGGCAAACACTCAAAATGATTGTTATCATCCCGTGCCAAATGGGTGTGTGTGTGTGAGTGTGTGCGAGTGTGGTTTAATTTTTTTTTGCGCTCTTGGCTTGCCAATTTCTTTGCCACGCCCCAGAAAGCACATAAAACAAGAAAATTATAGCATAAATTGAAGTGTGTGTGTGTACAATATATACTATGTATTTTCTTTCTTTTTTGAATGTCCCCCCAGTGCAAATGTGCGCACATTTCAATTGAAATGGCAGACACGAATGTGACTCGCAGTTTTGTTGTATTTGCTGCTGTTGCAGACTCTCCAGCGTAGGTGGCATGTAGGTGAACTGCTGCGTCTGCCGCATATTTGATTTATATTGCCATTTACACTTGCTCGTTATTGTTATTGTCGGTAAACAACAAATAAACAACAACAAAAACCCACTTTGTTAACACGAGTTTGGCTAGCCTTAAAGCCAAAACGCACAACGATCTTCGAATGCAGGAAATGGTAAAAAGGAGTGGAGGAAATGTGATATCACAACAAGAATGTCTCGTAACGATGAAAAGACCAAATGAGTTCTTAGACTTGGCAAAATATATGACAAATTTATATATAAACATTTTATACACTTAGAGAATTGGAATTTAGAATATTTATTTAATAAATAAAACAAACAAAAAATAAGAGGAATTAAGGAATCTATTTTTGTGGAATAAATACATTTTTAATGAATTAAATTTGTATAAATTTACATGTAATTAATTGCAAACTGAAATTAGAGCTTACCTGCCCGTTAGAGTGCGCGTCGCGTCGGGTGTGTCGTTATGCCCTTTGGAATTGCCACCCAAAAATGGACTTTGACAGCGTTTTAGCGCAAACAACACTCCAAGAGCCAACAAAAGGTGACCATGTGCAGGGCTCGGCACGCAGTGGCCCCAAATGATTTGAAAATAACAGTCGTAATTTGTTTGCCGACACAACAGACAAACACGAAAGGAGGCAAGAACTTGGATCAGGATGGAGTTGGAAAGGAAAATGAGTATATGGCCATATATGAGGCCACAGCTGGCAGGTCAGGGCTGTGTGTGGATGTGCGGATGACAGGCCCCAGTCCAGAAGCGAACCACTAAAAAGGCGCAACATATGCGCACATTTTACATGCCATCCATGCCGCACCGACTTTGGGGAACCGTTTGGAGCCGGGAGCTGCATTATGATGGCCCCATGGCAGCCGGCGACAATTAGACAAAAGCCCAGCGATGCCAACGACGGTGCACGGGTCGCTTCAATTGCATGTCATTGTCAGAGTGTCGGAGCGTCAGCGCAGCTTTGGGGTTTGAGCTCTTGCTGGTTTGTCGGGTTTTATTATTTTGAAATTAAAATGCTTGTCCTGCCCCCAGCCGAGCGCGCTCCACGTGCTGCTCCACCTTCTGCATGCTTCTGTTTATGAGCTTTGTGTATTCTGGCTGCACATGTGTGCAGTTTGGTGGCCATCCAACTGTCTGTGATGGTTATGGGCGGTTTGAGGCATGCCTCCTCCTCTCGCTTTGGAGCCTGCTACGCACTTGGCATTTGGGTTGTTTGCATTTGGGGTCGGCTGGCAACAAATGTGCACGTACACATTTTTAATTGATTAAATATGAGACAAAAAAAATGAAGAAATATAAATGCGAGGATATGTGTGGGCAGGAGGACGCAGATGTCAACTGTCGGTACACGGTGCTAGGGTTAATGGAAGCTGAATGCGTCAGCTGAGATAAAAGTAAAAGGAGTTATATGAAAGCGAATAAATATTGGTTCAGCTGTGTTGAAAGTAAAAGGTGTTAAATGCAAACGAATAAATACAATAGACCGGCAAGGAATTTTTAATAAGAAAATGCTCTCACAGAGGGTTAAGGTTAGGACTATAATTATTATATTTTATTTAGAACTTTATATTTCTAGGGTTAATTTCTCTTAATCTGACGCATGTTGATAAATCTACGCGTAGTCAGAAGATTATTTGTTTTTGGCCTTGTTTTTATGCTGATCCTTTTATACAATTTATTTATCAAACATAAATCTAAATTGGAAATATACAGAAGGCCATACGCATCAGCCAAGGCACATTCATCTCCCCACAATATCCGATTATATTTTTGAAATATTTCGGTTTAAGTTGACCTCATTTTAAAGCCAATCCCTCAACGCAATTTCAATGGGCCAGCGGAACAGCAAACGCTGAAAAACTTGGCAGTGCCTCGGCAACAAATGTGCCACATCAAATGTCAATTTGAACCGAAACGCAATTTGACAAATTTCCTAAAGCCAAAAAACAAACAAGAAAAATATACGAATGTAATCCAACCAAAGTCGGGCTCCGAAAATATTGAACCAACAAATGTGAGGCAACAACTATATTTACGAAATCAGCTATCGAGAAATTTAGCCAACAATTTTATTGTGCATATATCAAAGCGAGAAATTGTAATTCTGGCTGCAGGCGGACAAGACCCACAAAATTGACATTTCAAAAATAGCAAAGCTGTATATTTAAAAAAGAGTTATACGGGGTGGCACGACTAGGAAATACCCTATATTAACCGCCGGAATGCTGCCACAAGCTGTCGGACTTGTACAAATGCGTCCTTTATGTAGATTCATTATTCCCGATTATTCCTTTGGCTTACATTATTTCCATTGGAAATCCATTTTTGAATAGCTTCGGCGCTTAAAGTCTGATCTTTATGAAGCTTTCGGGGCTTAAGTATAACATTCCAAATGCTATCAATTCTGTGGCTGGTATAGACTCCGAGATCGACGCGCTTATGTAGACAGACAGGCTTGTCTAAATGCCTCTTCCTGTCTGTCGCAAACACTTGCACACAACCATTAAACCCTTTATTTTTTATGCATTTTCAGTGGACACAGGGTATAAAAACAAAATTGTATTCAGCAGGCGGTTGCAGTTTGCAGTGATTGACAAACTGACTGACTTTGACTTCCTGCGTGTTGTGATATTTTTTTGTGATTTCTTAGATTTTTTTTTTTTGTTGCCTTTGGTCTGTGCAGTGACAAATTTGCACTTAGCTGCGGCACTTGTTGAGAATCGTGAGCTGCATTTTGCTGGTATTGAATTTCAACAGCAGAAAATACAAAATTTATGGCCAGCCCTTAGCACGCTATAAATTTCTGATGCTTTTGGCAAGACAGCCGCCTATTTGTTGGCATTATTTATATACCTATTTTTTTTTCTGCTAGATTTATTTTATTTTGAGCCCGGTTTCTTTTTGGCTTGAGTAAGAGTTTTGCGTTTCGCTAGTTTACACGAAAATGAATCGCATTAGTTCTGGCTGACTGATTTAGAAACTGTTCATTCGGGCAGGGAAGCGGGGGAGTTGCTCGGCAGCCTGTGTGTGAGTTTGTCTGGCAGGCAAATGTTGGGGTTTCTTTTAGCCGGCTCGGAAGTTTAAAGTGTCGCTAATTTCTGTGCAAATTACACCTGAGTGTCTGTGGGCGTGTCTTGCAGCGAGAGTGTGCGGGGGCGTGCGCCACAGTCTGGAGCTCTGTCTGCGGCTCAAACTGTGGCGTGTGCGCTTTGATTGAACTTAATTAAGTTGCGAGTTGAGTTCTTGCGGGCTTATAAAAGAGCCGACAAGGCAAACAAGCCAAATGAAACTGAGTGCTGAAAAAGAGATTGCCAGACGGTTGTCTTTTGAGCTATTTTCAAGACGGTATGAGCTTCAGCTTAAGACTTAACATACTAAACCGACTACATATAATAATAATTTATAACGCATTCAGCGAATTTTAACTATTAAGGGACCACTTTAACCACTTGAACGCATTTTCCACTTGAATACAATTTCTCAGCTGTCAAACTATTCAAGCAGACAACAAATGCCACAATTTAGAAAATTTTAGCCTGTACATGTTGAGAATGTAGGGAAAATCAATTTAAACTAAATATTTGGCAAAACATTTAAGTGACCAACCGCACAAACCTCTAAAAAGTTGCTGGTCTACACAAAATAACAACACAGCTGAACAAATTTAAAACCATTAACTGACCAACTTTATGCAAAATTTATGAGCAGCATTGACGTCTACACGTCCAAGCTCTATGTGGTTGTGTGTGTACCTTATTGTTGTCATTGGGCTCGGCTAGTACAATGTTGAAAATATTGAGGCATTTTAAGGATTCAACGAGCGACCGCAGACCGGCCGAACTTTGGGCTTGTTTGAATAAACAAAACACACAGAAAACAACAACAGGATAGAAACTAACCAATAAACCAGGAAATGGTTAATAGGAGGTGCAGGGAGCTCTAGTGGACACGAGGCCTACAATCGATGCCCAACATAAACAGTCTGTGAACGGGCCACAACGACTAGACTGACATTTTTCTGGCTAGTCTGTGGGGCTGTTGGGTTGTTGGGCTGCTGACCCATAGCTGACTTTGGGTCACAACAATAAAGTTGTTAATTTACACATGCACAAACACGACTGGGATAGGGCAGTGTACCAGTTCACATTGTTTGGTCAGGTTCTGGTTTCTGTTTCTGTTTCTGTTTCGACTACTGCCGAATGCCTTAAATATTTGATGATGGGAACAGTGGCAGCCAATGCGAGTGAACGATTGTGCCATTGGACATTTTCCAATAAACACATCCACAACTCGACAGCTCAACTGCGCCAGTGAATTGGCCCTTTAAAATAGAGTTGTTGTTGAGCAGGCATCAATTTGGCTATTTTGACATCGAATTATGTACATTTTAGAGCAGAAACTTTTCGCTGTTTGACAACTTGTCGGTTCGACTTTTGAGCCGACTTGAGAAGTTGACGGCCACTCGGTTCACAAGTGGAGGCAAGCATGTTGAAAATGGAACAACGACTCGCTTTTCAGCTGCTGTTGAACCATAGGCCATGCATATTCAGGCATTTCCCCCTGGGGGATGCTCTTGCAAACTTGGTGACATAATGGTAACTACGTATAATTTGATTTCAAGCCGCAATAGGTCATGAAAAAGTTTGCCTTTCTTTCAGTAGTTGTGTGCTAGTCAAATCATTTTGCTTATGTAATAGCACTGAGTAATTGCTTTTAAGTTTTCCACTAAAGTGATAATCTATTCAGACAGTTCAGATAGTGTTCACCATCTAACAATTCTCTCTCTCTCTCTCTCTGTCTGACATTCAGTCCTCTCCCTCTTACATCGATCGGTCACCAAATTAGCAGCTCAATGATGAGTAAAGGTCATCATGCAAAATGCAAACCAATCAAAAGTAAATCAACTAACTCCCCCAACCCCAACCCCCCTGCAATGACGGAGAATGCAATGACTGGGCATGCGAAACGATTTGAATAAAAGCGGCCGCAAATAAATCGAACGCAGGTAAACCGAATGGGTTAGCCCATAGTTCAAAACATTTTGTGGTAAATGCAAATTTATTGCAACAAAAATTTGCGTACCAATCGAACTGCGAATCGAATGCGGACTCGTTGTTGCTGCAGTTGCATTTGCAGTTGCAGCCACAGCCACAATTCGCATGCATGTAAAATATGCTAAAAGTAAATCCAACTTGAATTAATGGACAGCAATCTTTGGCCAAATCTTATGCATTTTCAAATGCGCACACACACACGAGCATGGAGGGAGCTGGTAGCAAGAAGGGAGTCAAAAAATAAAAAAATTAAACTGAATCCATTTGCATAAGAGCAGCAAGGGAGGAGCAGGCGAAACCCGAACCGAACCGAACCGGACTGAAACAGAAACTGATGCGATCCATGGCACAATTTATGCAAATTCAATCGCAAAGTTTAGCCGCACTTTTGGTTGCGTTTTATGATGGCTTACAAGAGCTGCAAGTGTTGGCCCTGGGAATGGGATTGGGAATGGCAATAGATGGCAACACGTAATGGCCATGGAATTTGCTGTCAAATGATGGCCCCAGAGGCAGCTTGGCGTGTGCGCCAGTTTGTCATTGATAGCGAAATTTGTAGAGCAGTGTACACTATCAGCTGTCAGCTGGTCAGCTACTGAAATGTGTTAAAGCTTACATTTTTCCATGTGAATTTCACATTTTGGCAGCAGCATTTGTGATCGATTTCATATGTGGCTCAGTTCGTGACATGCCCAGAGAAAAATTTTGATTTCCATTGAAGCTGTGCCTGGCCTGATTTCTTTTTGCTGGATAATGAAACTCATTTGGCTTACACTGATTACACTTCAATGCACTCGAATTTAATCCAATTCAAGACGCCTGGCTTAAAGTTCTACTTATGACACATTCTGTGGGCTGATTTCTTTGTGCCTCCGGGCTACAACTCGCCAGACCGCAAAAGTCATTCACATGTTACTTAACATTCAATTGCCTTCAATTCACAGACTGAGACGCAGACGCGGTCGCAGACGACAACAGCTCACAAATCAACACCCACACATAAGATTCGCATCGCACAACAGAATCAGTGCTCCACATACGTACGTATAGAAATATGTACTTGAGAAACATATTTGTATGTAGGGAGTATATGCCACAAGTTATACGGAGTCGCCGGGTGATAATCACAACTAATGCGGCTGCTTTTCCGACAGCCTTAGTTATTTTTTGTGTATCTGGCGCAGCTTTTCACGGATTTCGCTGGGGCACGGCGAGATTTGGTTCAAGAGGCGACTCAGAGAGCAACGTGCTTCCGAAGCGAAAACTTTCCTGTCAACCAGAGCGAACAATCCAAAATGGAAGGAGGGCCAAGCTGAACACTAGAAATAAAATAAGAAAGCGAAAGACATATTCCGGCTGCTGAGGTAAACACCCAAATTATGTGGAATTTTACTAAAAACTCTATGGAAGAAATGTGAACAGAATACTTAAGTTAATCAACTGATTCCACATGGAATTTACCAAAGCATAAGACTATATAGACTTCTAATCTATGTTCATAAAACTGTTTGAACTGACTGACTGATTGATTGATTGATTGATGGGAACGCACAATGCACAGTCAAGGAGGTAGAAGCTAGGAATCTGTAATTTTAACAGAGGTTACCTCATATGAGCTAACTAAGACGGGCATTTTCACCTGCAATTGTGGAAAAAGTCGCCAAACATTAAATAAAATTAATAATGAATGTGCAAGCATCTGCTAAGACTAAAATGAAAACTTCAACGTTTAAGTTAAAGAGTTTAAGTTTTATTTTTATTTGACAGCTGCTCTGTGAACAGTTTCCAAGAGAACTCGTTCTAGCTCCTAACAACCACAACAATGTGCAACCTTTCCATTTCCGGTTGTTGCCTTAACTGTTATTTTGCCTTTTTTCTTTTGCCCATGCCCATACACAGATACACACACACACACACGGTTACAGTATAAAGACGTACAGTTAGTTCCTTTTTCCAATGCCACTTTCGCTGACACTGACATTTAACAGTAGCTAACGACTGTCAATAAGGCGTCGCAGTCAACTTCAAAGTCCTGGAAGATGCATTGAAATAGTTGGCAACGCGACAACAACAGCAACAACAACAGCAGCCATTACAGACAACAGGCAACAATCTTACACATGATTGGCTTACAGCCTTTTGTGTGGGAAGGGCTGAAGAGAACTTGCGCTCAACTCCCCAAGAACATGATTATTTCTTGTTTATTGTTATTTTACGCTATTTTTTTCCCTCCCTAAACGGGGCGACGGGCTAAAAAATGAACCAGTAAAGCTGCCGACTGGCAGCAGGCAGAAGGCAGACAGCGGGGCAAATAGTTTTGAAGTTTGAACAGTTCAAATGGGCCCTCAAGATTTGACTTTTGCCTTATCAGCGCGCTGCGTTAAGTCTCTCTCTCTCAACTTGTGTGGCATTTGAAAGGTTTTTCAATGTTTTTTCAGTGACGAGTTTGAGTTTTTGTGGCTCTCTGGCATTTGGTATTGGTGCTTTAGGTGGCTACTGTTGCGCCTTATCGCGCTGGCAGACACATTTAATTTGGGAAACATCATAAATCGATTAACATTTAGAAATTCCAGACGCTGCAGCATCATTAACAGCCGCAAACTTTCCGACAGCCATTAGACCCTTTTCAAAATGCGTTTTTTTTTTTGCGGCTCTGGTTTGTGCCGGGTCTTGTACTAGTCTCGAGCCTGAGGCGCTAATTTGACTTTTTGTAACTGAAGCAGCTTCTCGTCTGACAGTTGGATAAACTGAGCTGGTTCCAGGCTGCATCCGACAGCTACTTTTGCCGGCACCCCAAAGCGCCCGAACCAGAAACCATTTCAATGTCTGCCTGTCATATTTGACATTTTGCGCTAATGCATTTGAATATCCGTTTGTAACTGGGTTAGCATTGATACCAAACCCCAGATCAGACTCATCAGACACTCAGGCGTTCAGTCGTTCAGTCGTTCAGTCGTTCAGTTGCTCAGTGGTTTACTCAGCCGTCAGTCCGTCAATCCTTGAGCTTGGTCTTTGCGCCTCAAGTGATTTGCGTTTCTAATAAATAGTTAAAGTTTCTTGGCACAAAAGGCGTTGCGTTTGCGGCTGAATTGGTACCCCACAACACCCCCGCGCCACACGCCCACCGTCTCGACGGCCTGTCTGTTGCAACAGTTTAGAAGTCTCTTCTCACTTGTTTTGTGGCAACACCATTCGCCTCGAGCTGTTGTTGTGGCAACATTAATCTGTGCATCATTACGTCGACTTGAAGTGCGCGTCTGAGATTGTCTATGGCTTTTGGAATTGTTTACCGGAGCTATCTGATAGCTGCGTGTGGGGATCGAAGTGTGGGCTTCATCTTGGCATATGGGATTCAGCGGGAAATGTGAGAGTCGGCAGTTGAGAAATTTGAGTAAGTGCAAGAGACTGTACTGTTCGCATATGAAAACAGCACCATATTATGCTTAGTCGAGTGCGATGGGGGTTCGTTGATTTAAGAAGAAAAAGTTGTAAAGACACAAATTACAAATATCAAATTTGTAGCGCCCCATTTGCATAACGGGGCTAACAAATGCAACTTAAATCACTTTGTGTTTCATTCCCACACCCCTCACTACCTTCTCGGCAGCTAATTTATGACGGCACAAACGAGTTGACTGTTTCTATCAAAACATGTCACACCCGACAACGCCCACAACTTGAATCGGTTCAATTCCATATGAAATTTATGTAGATTTCATTTCAAAATGTAATCATAATTTATGCAAATCACTTGAAAACTATTCAAACTCACTTTTCTATATCAGTTGGACAAATCGTGCGATTTATGCGGCACCTGTCGATAAACAAACACGGCGAACGGGCTGCACATACCTGAAAAGATAACAAGAAATCCAATTAAATATGTAATATGTGTGTGTGTGAGTGCGTCCAAGGCAATTAATTTTTATGGTTTTGTGTGAGCCAAAGCTAATTTTCATAATTTTAATACATAGTTTATGGTTTTAATGAGCAGGCCTCAAAGTGTCCAAATTGCGGCGCCCACTAGGCGTATGAGTGATGTGTTGGTTGCATTTCGTAGATTCAGCGCAGCGTGAAATTGTTGAACAACTAAACAAACTGAAACCATAGAGAGCGAGGGAGAGTCAGGGAAAGAGATTGGGAGAGAGGGAGAGCGAGACACATAGCCTGGCTGCAGCGGACCACCAGCTGCGAGCCAAGTTGGACGCATGCGGCACATAAATTTGCTGGCCCATGTTCAACTCATTTGCATGACAAAGTTGGCCAAAAAACAGTCGCACGCTCCAGCTGTCCGACCGAGCCTAGGCCCAAACACATTGTGGGCGTGTTAATTATCCCACTAATGTTGCCTGTTTAAAGCACAGCAATGGGCCTGAACTTTGACATATGTCTGCATGTGCATGTATGTACGTTCAGATAGAATACATGTGTCCGTAATGTGCCTCACATGCACTCACACATCAGACATTAGACATCAGACACAACGAATATGGACGCGCCCACTTGGCCTCCATTTGCGTCTTTGAGCATTTGAGCATTCGGACTGCGACTGCGCCAGCGACTGTGACTGCGACTGCGACTGCGGCTGTCACTGTTCCCGTGGCATTGCGGGCCAATATTAATGATCTGGCATTGAGGGCGCAGCTTAAGGCGCTATACATGTCTATGTAGCTGGAGGGAACTGTGGCTAATTGATTTTCTGTGGCCCTTTTTCGGCCGGCTGCCAAACAGTTGCGGGAGGTCGCCGGATAATGAGCCACGAGAGCTGCGAGCAACACATTTGAAGTTGCACAACACTTTCAAGCACTGTGGCATTGTCATTAGCGCCAACATATTGTGGCACATTTTGTAATTACGTATGTAATTTGACGCATAATTACGAGGGCAAAGATGTTTCAGTCACTTTTCGATTTGGCATGCCAAAAATGAAAGTAAATGGGTGTAAACGGCTTTTAATATTCAAGGGAAGTGAGAAACAACAGAAGATACTGCCTATGGCAGTAAATGATGCTCAAACTTAGGCTCAATCTACGGGTTAGCAGACATAGAAAAGTTTACATGACTTATTAAAATATATTTTCCTTACAACTTTAATTTGCGAGCTCCCTCCTTAGAGCAACACGCTTAGCCGGTCTTAATTCGAAACGGTTCGAATCCAATGTTGTATCTACAATATGAACCGAACCTTAAGCTAAGCCAGTTGCCCAACAAACAATCGAACCGAAATCTACACAAATTTTTTCCTTTTTTTTACATTGTCATTGGTCATTGGTTTAAGGGTGAACCAGCAAGCCATAAAGAGTCTGGACCTGAACCTTTGAATTTATAAATATTAATCCAATTATAATTGATAAAAGCGAATTTTGAGTAGTTATTAAATTTAGCAATTATCTTGTATATGTATTAAATTAAAGGCTTGCACTATTTCAGTAAAATTTAATTGAAAATGAAAGAAAATTCAAATTAAAAAGTCTTAAGTAATTTTTTCAATATACATTTCTTAGAAAAACCATCATATAAAGATATCTAATATTAATTACAATTATAAACATAATTGTTGCTGAAGTGAAATTTTCACATTTAATCCCAGTAATGTGAATTTGCCCTAATTGGTAGTATAACTTTTAAAATATGTATTCAAGCCCTAAGAGCTTTAGTTTATTTTTGAAGGCTTTAAGACTACTTAAACTCGCAGCACATATGCACGTACGTGGTCAGTGGATGCCGGAAAATACATTTAAGTACGCCATCATAGAATCACCCACAAGTTCAAGTTACAAAGCTAACAAACGGCTTAAATGGTTTCATTGGCGCAGACTAAATCGCATTCAAGTCAACCCAAACCCCCCCAGTATTAGGGCCAGGTTTATGGGATGCTTTTAAGTTTTACAGCTGAAATAGACATTTAGCCAGGACAGCAGGCAGCCTGCTGGCGTTGACCAGCACGTGGCGCTGGTTTGGGGGTTGTTGATAGTGTCTCTTGGATAATGACTGGGACTATTCACTTGCCGGACTGATAATCATAAGCATCCAGCTCGTTGAGTTTTTCTCATTACACGTTGATAGGTTTCTCTCTTTCTCTCGCTTTCTGTGTCCCTACATCATCTACACTTATTTTCATTGTCCCTCGAGCAAAATTCGCACATTTCCGCTGAATTTTCCCAGCTTAAATCACTTGCTGAAGACATCTTCTTCTTCCTCTGCAGAGCCCTGCTGTGTCTGTATGTGCGCACCTTGCTTATTATCCGACAGAATTTTCAGCACGCATTTAGTTTGTATTTGCGCTAATCTTCATCTTGGCCCCTCACCTTAAGAGCGTAGAGCTAAATGGGGTGGCTACAGTACCAGCACGTCCTTGTTAAACTATATTTAGCTAGTAGTGGGTTTTTTTTAATGAACTTTACTTTTGCAGCTTTTTAGCAATTTTCCAGGTGATTAATTTTATTTATGCTGCATTTGGAATTGGATTTTTAAAGGTTTGAATGGAGCAAAATAATTGACGAAATTTATGAGCCACCGGAATCCTATGTCAGGAATTTAAAAGTTGGAAAGTCTCTAATGAAATTCGCATTGCAGAGACATTTATCGAGGCAGCAGCTCTCTGGCCCAAATGGGTCTGTACATTACCCATTGGCCATTCCAAATGTGGCACTTCAAGTGGACAGCAACGAATTGTGGCAGCAACAACGAGTTACAAAAACAATTGCATCGCTGCTGTTTGATACGCGGCCAAAAGGTTCAACGCACAGCTGCGGCCAAGTGCAGCGACCAGCAAAACAAAGAAAACACATTAGAAGAGCCAGGCATAGACCGACCGTGGTCCGTACAGACCGTACAGAAGCCGTTGACCAACTGCAACTGACTGTTTGGCCAGCCAGGCAAAAGCCGTCAGCGGGTTCATGGCCAAGTTGGAGAAAACAATTTTGTACGCGGCTGCAGACGAAAATTGCAGCCACGCAGGAAACCAACTCGAAAAATCTATTATTGAAATCTATAAAAGAGCTGAGGCGACCATCGGGCGTGGAGGGGCGACTTCCTCTGCTTCGCCTCCACTTTTTTTGGACAGGTTCGCCTAAGAGCTTTATATACATTTTTAATATGGCAACCAGGGGAGCGAGCAGGGCCACGGCTGCAACTGGCTAACTAACTGGCCAAAAGGGTCGAGTCGGGTCGGGGCAGATCGCACGATAACAGCTACAGCAATAACAGCAAGAACAACAACAACAACAACAACAATTGGCAACTATTAAAGTAGCAAATGATGTTTTTTTTATGTGTTAGGGACTGGGAGTACCTACTGCTAACAAGAGGAAGCACGCGCGTAGAAAATAGATTAAAATGGGAGTTGGCAATTTGTGGGTTGACGGAGGAACCGAAACAAACCCAAGCTGGGCAAAAGCAAATCTATCAGCTTGAAAATAACTTCAAATCTGATAAGGCGGCGAAATGCATTGAAGCAGCGTAAAAGCAAATGTAGAAACAGAAACACACAGAAACAGACAGTGGAGCTTCAAGAGCAACTCCAAGTCCGAGGCGAAGTCCAAATGCAAGACCAAGTCCAAGTCCAAGTCCAAGTCCGAGACAGGCATCCATCGAATGCAGCAGCTGGTTTTCTTTAGCTATTCGGCAACAGAGGGCGCTGCACTAATGCAGTCGTCGCAAAGGAAATTGATGATGTGGATGAATGAACATTGCGCAAAGTGATTAAGATTACGTTAGAATGATAACGGGACACAAGTGAGGCAACCGGAGTACACAATAAATCGAAGCAAGCAAAATCCAATGAAATTGCATTAAAAAATTGAGTGGGTCCAGTCGTGGCGGTTAAGAGGGGGGGCAACCAGGGTACTGCCGGACATGGCTGAGCATTAAGCAAATGCTTTTCAATTTTTTGAAGACAACTTCAATTGAATAAGGCTTAAGTCTTGGGAGAGCGCTTAAAACGGTTTTAAAATTTTCCATATTGATTAAATTATAAGAAATCCATTATGATAAATAAACGTACTCTAGTATGATAAATTATATAAATCTTTTTTGTATACAAAGAAATATTAAGGCAACATAGATAAAACCTTGAATTAATCAATGCTGTGTAATAAATCATTTATGTTATCATCTGCATATGAAAGGTAGCACAAAATGAGATATTCAGTGAGCTAATCTTTATGCGGGCATTAGCCATAAATGCGATGATGTTGGTTAACCTTTAGCTATCAAGTCATATCGTTTTACAAGGCACGGCTCGACAAGGCATTTACCCACACAATGTGTATTCTTTATAAAGCCTGTAAAGAAGCTACTCAAACAATACAGCGAAAAGTGCCCGCACAGAAAAATATCGCAGCATCTCTTTGAATTTTTAGCTTAAGCGATTTCCCATGGAAAGAATGAAGAAACGAGAGGCGTTTAAATCAGCACTGCGAATGCGACTCAACCCTCGGATTCAGCACACATTCGCAACATTAAATTTCCAACACTTCAAGTGTGGATTTCAAGAAAGCCAATCAAAGAGTCAGCAGCAGCAGCAGCGGCAGCAGTTCGAGAAGGAGAAGCATCAGGAAGAGCTCCTCTGCTCCATTACATATGCATACGTCGAACAAAAGATACCCAAGGAACAGAGACTTTGAGACTTGGCGACTTGAAAAGGAGCCCACATCAATAGTTGCTATCATTTCAGAGGGCAACCAATGAGTGAGTGAGTGAGTGAGTGAGTGAGTGAGTGAATGAATGACTGACAGGCAGGACTTTGAGTTGAGGTTTTCTGCACATTTTATGCACTTTTAGTTAACGTAAATTCTCTGCATCTACATACGTATGTATGTACGTACATTTATTTAACACTTGACTGCACCGTCTGACACCTAACAAGATGCTGCTGGTGGTGCTGCTGCTGCTGCTCGTCCTCCTTCTGCTCCGACTCCTCCGCTCTGGGTGCGCCGGCCCAGAAGCCATTGTATTGGCCAGCCAACAACTGACAGGCAATCAACACAAATCGATCAAATCGAACGGCACCATTGACGTCTGCCGAGGGTGCCCCGGCCAATTTAGGAACAGCGTCGCCTCCCGTAGCTGTCGCCATGGAGTGACAAACATGCCGCGCTGCCAGGCATCAGGCATCAGGCATCGGACTTCGGGCGTCAGCGAATGCACATTGGACATTGGACAACGGACATCGGACATCGGACATCGGACATGCGACATGGGACATTGAGCTTGCAAATCAAATAAATCAGCGTAAATTGCATGCGATGCTCTCAAGATGGCATCGAAACGTTCTCCAGATTCGCCGGCAACTTCTCCAGCATTTAATGAACTGCAACTGAGTTGGTTTTTTTAATAAGTTCCGTGATCTTCGAAACGGGTAAAACCCAAAATTGTTTTATGCCTTTTAATTGGGTATTTTAAATTCGTTATGAGGCCGAATTATTTTGTAGAATAATCAAACAAAGCTCTTGCTGCATTTTCAAAATGTTTCAATATGAAAGAAGAAGCGTGTTCAATATTCAGTTTTATTCGCAAACACTTTCCACTACTCTTCATCAATTTTTAATTATTTTCGCTGGGGTCGCAAAGAGAAAGAAGGAGAAATATTTATTGCATGCTGCATTTTTTATTTTCGGGCTGATTGTTGCGTGCAACATGTTGCAAGCTGTCTGCTGCTGCTTAATTTATTGTTGCTCTCGCAAAAATGCTAATAAACATGTTTATTATGCGGCATCCGCAGCAGACGGCTAACAACAAGTGGAAAAAAGAAAACTGCGCTCCAAAATTCCATCGCAGCAGAACTGAAAATCCATAATTTAATATGAAGTTCTTTTTTTATTTTCCTGATTCGCTGAGCCTTTTGTGTCCTTTAAAAGAAAAAAGAACAGATAAGAAGAAAAAAGAATCTTTTATTGTTGTATTTAAACGGTCTGCGTATATTTCATTGGAATTTTGATGAAATTTATATGCGTACGTGCTCAAAATTATCCAGCCGATCAATCCTTTTGGGTGTCTACTCTTGCCACACAATGCTGCACACCTCTCCCCCCGCCGCTGCTGGGGCTGCTGCTCCTTACGTGCGTTACAAATGCGCTGCTTAAATTAGACTTTAAATTGGCTAAAAATGCGGCGTAGCGAAAATGTTCAGGCAACGACGTGAACGACGAGAGAGACGTTGACCATCTTTGGGATAGCATCTCCGCCCGATGCGAACCAGAGTCCATTGCCAATTGCCAGCCGCCTAACAGGCCGCCTCTGCGGATCGATCGTTGAATGGCTCATTGACTTTTGGTATGCGCCAACTTTTTGGCGCACGTACCTAGTTTGCTGGCTCGTTTCTTTATTTCAGACTGTCCTCGGCATTTAGCGTAGGGTTACAGCTAGAAACTGATTTATGTGCTTAGACGATTGTGTGGCCAGTCATAAAAAGACTTCTGGCTTAACAGACTCTTTCTCTCTGTCTCTCCTTCTCTCTGATGATGCAGCGCGACAGCCGTAAAATTTGTAAATAGTTTTGGGCATTGCCAATAGACTGGAGATAATGAATGAGCGATGCGAAAGGAATTGATGCTGCTATTGTTTTAGAAGGTAAACGATAAATGTTTAATTTAAATTCGATTTTTGCTGTATTCAGATTTAGGTGTGGTAAATCAACAGCAAAAACTGAAAATATACCTGATATATAATTTATACATTATCGAGCTACAATCACACTCATATACCATAGCTTGGCGGAAAGGCTTTAAAACCTCCGAGGCGGAGATTGCACATTCCTGCCTTTCGATACTTTTCCCCTTACCAAGTATATATATATATATATATATAGTCATGTCCGTCTGTTATAGTCCTTCTTTCTGACCATTATACCATATAGATGCCACTGGAAATTTTTAGTATAAATAAATAGCACCATTGTTTTGCAGTTAAAAACTTTTGTTTTATCTATTTGTTTTATCCAACATTTAATGTAAATAATTACAAGCAAACTCTCATAACTGTTTCTTTTATCTGAAATGAATGTCAAAAACTTAAAGTGTGCATCGCGCTTTTTAAACAGCTCTATGAAAATAAATAATATAAATATGGAAATTTGCGGGAAAAGTTAAACATTTTCGCACATTTTAGTTGCGTCTGCCGCCGAGCAAATAATGGCCACCTCCCTGCCCGCTCCCCCCTTTTGGCTGTCAGCCACATGCTGCAGTTGGCGGCGCCCCCCTTTTGTTGCTTTGCGTTGCGTTGCGTGGCGTGCTTTATGTGTCTCACATATTTTAATTTATGACTAGAAATTTATTTAAATTAGGAACTCATTAGTTTGCAACGCCGCCGTCTGTGCGCTATGCAATGGGCTGCCAGCTGCCTCCTCCTGCCACCTTCGTGTCTCTGGGCCCTCTGTGTTCGCTGTCTACCTTTGTCACTGCCACCAGCTCGGGCCTGGCCGCTTTGCAGGCTCTTTCAGCGCCATGCCGCATGTTTATATCAGTTTTGCCGACGGTAGCGCCAGTTTATTACATTGTAAAGTAGCCAAAATGGAGTAAGTGGCTGCAATTGAGTCATGTGGCAGCATAAATAAAGTAGAGCCCGGCACTGAGTACAAATAGTAAGCTTTTCGCCCGCCACACGTGCCTCGGGTTTTTTATTTGTAGTGTTCTCCAAGGCAATGCATGATGAAACCCAATCAAACATGTCATAAATAAAATTATGGGAGCACAATTTAAGAATTTCAAGCTGCAGCCTAAATAAACACTTCAGACAAAGCCAAAAAGGGAAGAGAAACCCTTGAAAAAAATGGGGAAAAGGAAAAGTTGCATGATAAATTAGCAGGCGGTCGATGCTAAAGTGCCCAAATACTAATTTTCAATTCAAATGCAAACAAAATAATGGAAAACAAGTGAGACCAGGCATAGGCCCGAAAAACAAGAGGCCTTGGCAAACAAACGAGCCCAACAGGAAAAACAACAAGAAAGCAACACGCAGTCGAGGAAAAGTTTTACAAAACCACAAAATTGTAGCGGTTAGAAGGAAATTCGAGCACAACACCCACAAAAAACAAAACCCAAATAAAAAAGAAAAAAGAAAAAAAGAAAAAGCCAACCGTTTGGTCCTCTGCGCCTGTCAAGGATACTTGCGGCCTGTTTGCCTGTTTGACTTGAGTGTTTGCGATGCCCATAAAAAATTAAGCGCCATTTCAATTGTCGTCCAAGCTCTCTGGTTAGTTGTTGTTGCATTAAATTTAACATGAATACGAGAATTTGTTGGGCTTAGCTCTTCATGTTGTGCCCATTTGTTAGCTTGAAGGCACTTGGACAAATGAAGCAATTTGTAGGCCAGTTGAATTAAGGCTGGCCCAAAGGCAGCTGCTAAGGCTAAGATGAGTTTTGCGTGGGGTGTTTTATTTATGGTCGATATAAGCACCAATTGATCAACAATCGAGTTTTTATTACTCAAAAGTAGCTCGAGTAGTTCTCTCTCCCTCTCTCTCTCTCTCTCTCTCTCTCAAAGTAGTTCAGCCAACTTCAAGTCAATTGCACTCATTTCCGCTTTCGTTTACATTAAAGATATTTCTGAAATTCATCTGAGGTGTGACAAAAGAAACCAATTTTTTGTTAAACTCCCCCAGAGTATTGTCTAGGGGGGGCGTGTCTCTTGCTGTAGCCGCCTCTTTTGCATTTAAAATGCGCCGCCGTCGCCAATTTAAATATTCGCGACATCTTCTCGAATTGTTTAGCTATTTTCGGAGCAACTCAGGCGACATTTGTGCGGCTTTTCTCGCCATAGTCAGCGACGTTTTCTCCGGTCACGTGCCACACGCAATTTGCGGCGACGGCGGCGGCGGTGGCGGCGTCCTCTCAAGCCTCACAGTCTCAGGCAGCAGCTCCTTGGAGGAGGCTGAATGCTTTGGAGGCGAGGCGTGCAGTGAAAGTATTGCGAGGCAGAAATCTTGTGGCATACTTATTAAGCCTCATTTATTGTAATATATGGTAATAATAATTTTATTAGATAAATTACCTGCAGGCTGTCGCGGCGTATTTGCCAAATGTTGTTGTGGCAACAGCTGCTGCGGTTGACTGAGGGGCAGGGGGCGGCATAAATTGTATTCGACAAGTGATAGCACATGTGCTATTAAAGACAGCAAATCGTTGCTTTAAGATCGATTTTCTTCTATCTGTGTCAAATGAAATGTATTCTATACACACACACATAAGTGGTATACTTATATTCATGAATATTTGCTACTTGAATGTGAATTTTATGACTCCAGTAGCTGCCATTTCTCTATTATATTTGTGAGCTCTTGAGACACTCTATCGAGTAGAACTTTTCTTTATTTTGGCTAATCTCTCGCCAAGCTTAACTGACTTCACATGCCAAATTCCTCACCACTTATGCGGCTGCCTGTGCTAAGCCTTTGCCCTCCAGGCCTCACCTATTTGGGCAAATGGATTACAAAAATTAATAAGAAAATGCATTCGGCTGGCGCTTTGGCGGGCAGCATGCCAAAGTCGACGGCTTAAGCAGCAGAAAATTAGGTAGACAATGGGAGCCATGAGCCGCAGACGACCAAGCCAAAGAAGAAGACGATGAAGTCAAAGTGGAGCGCTCCAAGCCAAAATAGGCAAACAGCCCCAACAACCAACCGACAGCTGCGACAGAGTCAGAAAGGAGCCAAAGTTAAATGCTAAAACACAATTATATGTTAACGATTCAAGCGTGTAACAGGAGTCAAGCAGGAAGCTATGGATGTCTATAAGTATGTATGCGTGCCTGTGCCTGTGTGTGTGTGTGTGTGTCTGTGTGTGTGTAATTTTTCTAGCACAACATACGATTAACTTCAAAGGATGCCTTTGACGGCAGAAATGCGCTCAGGCAAGAAACTAAGCCAAACACGGCAAACGACGGTCAGAGAGTGAGAGAAACAAGACGGAATGAAATAAATAGTTGGGTTTGATCGCAAATGAGATACCCTGCAGTACACTTGAGGAGTTTCTTAAGCTTAAGGTGTTATTAAATACAATATAAGCAAGTGCTGCTGTATAGATTTCAAGACAGATGTATCTATGTTTTTTTGAATATCTAGCAACTCCATCCATTTGTTAGAGGGCATCCGAAGCTCAGGAGGAAGCAAAAACAAACGTACCGAGGCACAAAAAGTTAGCGAATTAAGGCAGCCAAGTAGAAGCTAAATATACATCGTATAATGAGAGCAGCCCAATCCCGCTGCCGTTGCCAGTCCATGTCAATAGGTGGCAGAACCACAAAAGGTTGACTCGGCCATAGGCCACGAGAAGCACGAGACGCGAGACCCGAGACCCGAGACTAGAGACTTGAGACTAAACAATAGTTTGTTAAGCATGCACAATGTGGCAACTGCTTCGCGAGCCAGGCCAACTGCTCCTACTCCTATTACTCCGCAACCTACTCAGATGACTTTGACTTTCTCGCTGGGCACATGCCCGGGCCCCAAGCCAAACGCAGATCTAGTTCCTGCGGCAGGCTTTCGCTTGGGCCAGAGCTGGAGTAGCTGGAGTCGCCTTTGTTGTGCGCGATAATTCTGTGTAGATTAGTTGGGTCAATAGCGACTTTAAAAGGAAATCAATAAATTATTATGGGTTATTAATAGATAGCCTGTCTTGGCTTTGGCTCCAGATATGCGACTCGTAAATTGAAAACGGGGCGTTACACAGGCAGAAAAGACAGTCATAAACTGAACTGATTTGAGTGTGGGCGTCCATATATAAGCGCATAAATGGAAGATATGAATAGGCAACGGTTTATTTATAAAGACAACATCGTATTCTATAGATAATGTAAAAAACCAATGCTTGATTATGATTCAGCGCAACATTATAAATTCAAGCTATCCGTCGGATATTTATTTAAAACTATTTTAACTTTGTAGTTTTTCATATTTATTATTTCTTAATTTTATGTATTATTATTTATTATTATTTTTTATGAATTAAATACACATATATTTTCTTTGAGTTACTCGCTTCATAGATATTGTCATGACTTTCATTGGATTTCTTTGAGTGTACAATTTTGTAAGCCCCTCAACAATCGGTTCACACAGCGCGATATCCAACAACAATTGAAGCCTCAACGGGGGCAAATAAAACAAACAAAGGCACAACGGAAACCAAGCACGAGTCAGATGATGGGGCGGTGCCGCAGGGGGCGTTGGTCGGAAACCCCAGCCACGGGATCTGCTGAGCCGGAAAGTCGCTCGCACTGCACCCACACAACAGTGGATGGAAACGAAGGGACGCAGTCGATGATTTGCCGGCGCTGATTAGAGGATTTGTTAATGCGCTTTTAATACACAGCATAGCTACCATAATTCGCTGTGGCCTCGCCTCGCCCCGCCTCGCCTACTGTCGCCGTATCTGAGGCACTGCATCATCCTCATTATGAGCTTGATTGTGAACATCATTATGAGGCACGCAGCGCAGAATAAACGAGCCAAACGACAATACAATTAATTATAAAAATTCACTACAATTTATTTGCGTTGCCATTTTTTGTTGTATTTATGTATATGAGCAGTTGCCGCCTCCAGTTCCATGGCCGCAGCACTTCTTCTTTCCCCCCAGCACTTAAGCCTAATTATGTTCGATTGTTGCCATTGTTCACGCACCTTCCGCCGGTTGCCCGCTGCCCGCTGCCCGCTGCCCGCCGCCCGTTGCCCTTCGCCGGGCGCATGCGCGATGTGATCGAAATCAGCAGCCAAAGATCCAAAGGCGGCTGCGTTGGAGTTGAAGCTGGTGGAGAGCCCAAGCTGGAACCCAAACCCAAGTCGATCCGAGACCCAATTCGAATTTAGCATTGTTTGTCGTGCTCTTGTTGTCGTTGTCTTATTGTTGTTGTTGTTGTTGTTGTTGTGGTTGTTTCTGTCTTTTGGGTGTGTTGTTTTCGGGCTCCTTTATCGTTGTCGTTGTCGTCGGCGTGTGTTTAAATTATATGCTTTTAAAAAACGTTTAAGGATTAATTGGATTATATCGTTTTTTTATTTTTTTTATTATTTTTTTGTATTACTTATTCTTGAGTGAATTCTTAATGGGTTTTCTTCGCATTATTTAAATGGAACTGGGGCTAGTTAGGCCATATCTGAATTGGATTTAAGCTGATAATAAAATTCTTCTAATCTATCTGTTTACAACCATATAGAATATGTCTAATGAACCCTTTATAGTACTTGTTGAGAGCTGTAAAAGGGAACCACAAGAAACATATCGTACAGCGTAAACGTAAACATTTCCACATGTTATTTATGGCGCGATATTTAGAAGATATAACGCAAGTTTATAACTCAAACCGCAGCGAACTGTAAAAATCAATTACAAGTTTCGAGAGACGCGCAGCCAAAAACAGACACTTACCATAAATAATAAAGGCCAGGGCAAGCGAGTGGAAAAGGCCGACCCGGCTGGCGCAGATAGAAATCTTTACGAGCCCGAAACTATTGTGGCCAAAGAGCCAATGCATACAATCAACCCAAATAGCCAGCCCACTGGACAAAGGAATGATACCCAGACAGAGTCCGAGTCGGACTCGGAGCTGGCATTAGAGCTGGAGTCGCAGCCCGCAAAATTTTGATTGCATTTTGATCGACAGGCTAACAAATATATATAAAAACAACGTTAACGATGCCCGTTCGATGCGCGTTTTTCGGGCGGGCTGCTTATAAAAGCATAAAGAAACTCTAACAAACCCAAGCCCAAATCCAAAAGCATGGCCAAAACCATAAGCCGATGCCGCTTAAGCGCAACCAAACCAAAGCGCAGAAAGATGAGACCACAACGAAACGGGGCAAAGGAAAGAGAAGACAACGTTGGCCAAGTGGCGGGCGGCATAATCAGATATACCTGATGCGCCAGCTACAGTGGACACTGCATAGATCGCTGAAATGAATATGAAATGAAATGGTTGGATTGTGATTTATACAAAGTGGGATCCAATCAAATGTAGTTTTTCTTTAGGGGAAAATCTAGACTCGAATTAGGATAGTAGCCAAATAGGCTGATAACAATACCGCATTCCTTTAATAACAATAATATTAGTGTAAACAATAATTGCATATTGAATAGTGTAACTATATTGTTATGCAACGAATCGTCTTAGTGGAGGCATCACTGTAGCTCTTTTCCAGTTCCAATCGATTCACGCAGCAGCTCTTGCATTTAAGCCAATTTTACCTGCTGGCCAAACTATCTTAAAATCATGAATGCATAGCCCAATCCCAATCCCAACCCATCCAATCCAATCCAATCGAATCCCAACCCGAACCAAACCAAATGATTTGTGCGCATATTTCTTAGCGTTTCTTTTCAAACTTTATTTATTTCTATGGAAAGGCAAGCGATTCGTTTCAATTCATTTTGAATTTGGTACGCATCGATTTTGAGATTTCCAGATTTGAATTTGCATTTATATTAAGTTTAGTGATTCGGGGCTAAAAAAAAAGAGGCGTCACGAACTGTAATTGTCTTGATTGATATGAATTTCTGTCTCTAGTCGTGGTCACACATGATAGAGAGGCGGGCAGAGGCTTTCACCTGCTTGGGTATAACAAAACAATCCTTTAAGTATATGCACAAGGTTTTAGCAGACAATTCAAGTAGCTAACAAGTTCGGCAAATGCTTCAAATGTTGGCTTCTGCACTAGGGCGTAAGCGGGAGAGGCAGAGAAAGGGGATTGGAGGGCGAAGAAAGAGTTGGAAAGAGAACTCGCATTTGTTTTTATCATTTTGGGGAAATCTCTTGCAGCTACGTGCTGTAATTTTTTATGGCCCGTGTGCGATGATCCTCATCAGCGTCAGACGGCTTGAAATTGGCATTGTAATCGACATCTTTGAGCTGCGAGCTATATCGAAATCTGAGCTACAACATTCGAATGACGCCTCCTCCACCCGCTGTAGCTACAACTTCCCATGCTCATCTTCATGCTCTGCCCACGGCTCTGGGTTCTCCGGCCTTATCAAAGTTTAATAATCTGACATTTTGAGTTTAAATGAGTCGTCGTCTTTGGTTGGCTGACTAACTGCTTGACTCTGCTCCCAGCTCCCAGCTCCCTGCTCCCTGCTGCCTGCTGAATGCTGAATGCTCAATGGGCTTGCATATAATATGACGCTTAATGCCGCTGATCTGACTTCAGTCTGACACTTTAGTGGGCAGCATTTGTTGGCCCGAGTGACAGACAGATCGGATTGCTCTGTTTGCTGTACACAAGTGTCAATCAATGCCCACTAAATGTCGTCCATTGAGGAAATGAGTCTCATCTGCCAGCCGGGGGCGTTCTATAAAGTCAATTATGGGTCATATGCTCGGATAATGCACTTAATGCAAGCTGGATTGAGTGGTTGAGTGACAATTAAAATGGGAAGTGTCAGGCTGCGGAGAAGGAGCAAACGTCAAACGCATTTTAAGAATATGAAACAAAAAACAAAATAAAGAAGTTAAAATAGACAAGCCATATCTGCGACCTGTATACAAAGTACAAGGACCTAGAATAACTCGCATTCTTAGAAACTCACTTGGAAATAGGAATAGCAATAAGAACTGCAATGTCGAGTAGACCACCCCTCCACAACTTTCCCTCATTCAGCTACAGTAAAACCCACAAGTCATCAAAAACTTTCCAGCAAGATGCCATATCAGGCCGTAGGCTAAATGCCATTTAATGAAATATGCAAATGAATTTATATTATTATACACCAGGGTCTACCTACCTATACAAGTCATCAACCTACCGAGCGACTGAAATAATCAAAACAAACCTATAATTTGTTTTAACAAGTGAAACGCCCCAAGTTTCATAATTTACCCTCCATCCCCTGCCCCCGTCACATATTGAAATAAGCGCCACAAGAAAAGTGAGCCAAGCCGACGCGAGCACAAGACTGAAAAGCAGGCGGAGAGTGCACGAGCTCCCCCTCAAATGAAGCGAATAAGACGGAGAATTGGTGCAGACAATTTGCATTATGTTTCCGAGGGCTTTGAAGTGCTTCGCAGAATTCACGCTTTCCAGAACGGCGCAGACAAACGGAGGGCAAGCCGAATGAGAGCCGCCTGAGAAGCAAACGACCTTTCATTCAGCAGCAGGCGGCAGATTCCTGACATTCTTTCATTAGTTCATTACCTCACGCAGCTCAGCTGTGTGGCCAGATATACAGCGGGAGCTGCAACTGGCTTGTAACTATGAGAGAGCATTACACGGGAGTCGGCCGAGCAGGTACACAGCTTGACACGGTCTGATGACCAGACACAAGTCACAAGTCACAACAACCATTAGCTCGCCTCAAAGGTGCTCTATTGATGCCATCATAAAGGACCTGCAGGCAGTGTCTAGACGGCGTGGGCTCAACTGAAACTGAAACGTGTGCCAATAAAACGACCATTAGGAAAGTTGTTTGCCGAGGTGTTTTCACAGCAATTGCAATTAGCGATAACTTATCTAATCTCTCTGTAATGTCTATGATAAGAAGAAAGTCTAAAGTGACTTTTAGGCTGCACAACACATATAGCTTATAATCTAGTCAGTCAGATTATCTTATAAACAAAATTTAAAAATATAAACAAAATATACAGTCGTATACAATCAACTGCGTAATACTCGTTCACAGTCCAATAGAAGCTTAAAGATATATCTATTATTTCTTGATATATAGGCAGAATTTTCGCATTCAATCTTAATAGAAGCTCATCAGTTGTCTTTTTTCCGTTGTCTTTGGTCACTCTATGAATTCCTGGTATGTCACGCTCCAAATGGGCGTAAAAATATTAGCTAAACATTAGATCTGACGAGTGTAAACCACGTGTATATATCCAATATATCAAGTCGCTAACAGTCGCTGACTGCAATATATTCTTTCCATTTTGTCAACGAGCATAAGAATTCGCTGAGCTACGTATGTTATGAGTTATGAGTTGTCCGTTTGACGCCGTCATTTGGTCAACCAAACAACGAGGATCAGAACCCGAACCTATGGCGAGTCGGTTTCGCTTCAGTGCTATACAAAAAGTTGGCTTGACAGTTAAAGCTTATTCCTCTACTTACCATAAGAATATAAAAAATGGTACTATTATTTCAATTAAAATGCGCAGCTCTGTTGAATTGCCATAGAAACTATGCCAGACGACACATAAAAAAATTGAATTAAGTACCAGACACCGGCAACAAAAATAGAGAGGGCGAGGAAGAGGGGGAGCTGTTGCGACTGAAAAGCGCATAAAAAGAGACGTAACAAAAAAGACAGCCCAAAACAGCTTCATTTAAATAGCACGCAAGGGAGTCCTGGACAGTTCAGCCCATGCCAAACCATTTTCCATTTTCCCATTTCCCATATCCATTTCAACTTCTCTGGGCAGACAACACATAATGAAAAAAACTTCACACACAAAATACAAACAAAATGTTGAACGCGTATTAAATAGTTGCCATTTTTTTGCTCTCTGCACGTGCGTTGGCTCTCTCACCCTCTCTCTCCCTCTCTCTCCCTCTCTCTGTCCCTTCCTGACTTTGCTCTCTTTGCCGTGCTGTCGGAGCCTTGGGGGCCTTTGCTCTGGCGCTGTTACGTGTTCGGTTCATAGAAGTAAATAATTTTCAGGTTCAAGTGGCATATAATTTTTTTCCTACCCCCGCGACTCGACAAATTGCAGCCGAGCCAGGGATCCATGGGCATTTGAGCGGGGCAGGCGACCAGGCAGAAGGGGGCGCCCACATAAATAACGCCATTAAACATGTTCGTCGATGGGCAACAACTTGCCGCTCGCAGCCCTCTAGACAGTCCCTGCTGTCCTCTGTGAGTCCCAGAGCTCCATTTTTATCAGCCGCCCATTTCAAGTTTCTAAACAAGGTTTTTTTTGTTTTTGATAGCACCAGCTCCTGGCATGTTCTGGTATTGGTCCAGGACCTCGCCTGGCTGGTGTCCTGGCTGACTCTGGCTCCATTCATGTCTGCCATATATCAAACGAGCCAGCTCATGTGTCTGAGCCCTGTCGTGCGGTTGCCTGACTGCCAGCCTGTTTAGTGTCCTGGCCATGCCCCCTTCCCACCCGAGTCGCTTGCTCTGCTTCCCGACTCGGCTTAATTGCCAAATGTGTTTAGGTGTGGTTTTCAGCCATGTGCCGCAGCACTGAACATCACACAGCAGCTCCTTGCCTCATTGTGCTGCCTTCGTATATTTTTCTGCACGTTTCGCCACGGTAAGAGAATTAAAAATACGGCCATCGGGATTTCGAATGGATGGCCTGAGGAGTCAGATACATTTCCCTGCCCGTCGGATTTGCTGGATTGCTGGACTCGGGCAAGTGGCAACGGAAACGCAACGTCCGAACAGCTGTGGCCTCTTTTCGATACATCGCACAAATTTGCATGTTTGGCTGCCCCTTGAATGTTGAGCTCGCAGCTTTTGAAGTTTTATGGCTGCTATTTGAGAAGTTTCATTTGGGGATGGAGATGGAACCGAAATTGGAACTCAGCCTGAATGCAATTTGAAGCTCAGCATAGAATCTAAGCATGGTATCAAAGGCGAGACGAAGGTACATTTAAAGTTATTGTTCTCTGTCAATAAACTTTCCAAACACACAAAATCGAAGATACTCTGTACCTATAAAGTGGCGGGAGGGTATATTAGCCCTGTCTGTCTGTAGACTAAAGGTTGAATGAAAGTTATCTCGGAATCTTTAGGCCTGGGTACAGGGTATCTGCTGTTCTATTATCTTAGTTGTTCTAAAAATATATTTTGAATTTTAATCCCTCCTCTAGCAGCCAGCTCACGCAAAGTTCAGGCCAAAAACCACCATCCGCATTTTACTCGCACTAGCAGAAATTAAAAGTTTATCAAATAAAAGCACAACTAATTGATTTCTCGTGTCTGCGGTGAGGGCGACTGGTAGAAGGGAGAGAGAAAAACAAAAAAACAAATTCAAAACCACAGGAACAGGTGAAGGAAGGTGAAATGTCAGCATAACAAAAGGATATACAACAAAAGTAAAACCAAAGTCAACAATGGAAAACAGTGCAAATAAAATGGCGGGCGAGGTACGTGATAAACGCGACAATTTCGTGCTGTAAACAAATTAATCGAGAGAATTGCATAAAAAAAGGCAGCAAACGCGAGAGACAGAGACAGCACGAGACAGGTATTAAACAGAGCGAGACAGTATAGAACAGGTAGCCGTAATAAATGATTAAATAAGCGTAATTATCACCTTTATGCTGCGACGCCGACGCAGACGCTGACGGCGACAGAGGCGTTGACGTCGACGTTGACGTGAGTACAATGACGATGGCCCAAAAGAATGATTGCGACACGCACAGCCTGCTCCCACACTCCTCTCTCCCGCTTTCTCTATCTCTCTCTATCTCTCTCTCTCTCTCTCTCTCTCTCTCTCCAGCCATCTCATTTTTCGTGTGCGCGACATTAAAACAAATTTTATTACTTTAATTACTTTATTTACATTTCGGCAAATGGCTGCCAGCGACGTCAACGTCATGCATTAAACAGGAAGTGGGCCCCCCAGCAAAAAGGACACGCCATCTTTAGCGGAAGTCAGCAGCGGCATGCAAGAGAGAACAAAAACTAAGCATATTCTGTCTGCTAGTGATCAACTAGCATATACCCTGTACTCAAGTTTGAGTCAAACAAAATCTATCACAGGCAGAAGAACAAGAATAAATGCCAATTAAATGAAGTAAATTAATAAAAGCAATAAAATAACTGAAATATTCTTGCAGTTATCAATTAATATGACCACACAGCCCATTATACCCCGTTTTATCGAACTTCTGTTTGTTGGGCATAAAAGGGAGCCAAAAGAACAACAACAAAAAGTTCACTTCGAGACGTGGCACATGGGTAATTGTTGTCCTGATGAGCTGCGTCATGCAATGTGTTAAACTCGGCAGTTGGCACCGAACATAAAAGAGAGAGCGAGAGAGAGGGAGAGTGTGTGAGAGAGAGAGAGGGAAAGTGGGAGAAAGCGTAATGTACCCTTGTAACGGTACATTAACATAGTCATAATTTAATTAAAGCGCTGTTGTTGTCGAGATTAAGGCTAATGATAGGTTGGATATCAGTTTTATCAGCCAGACACTGTCTAAAAGCGATCTGACTTATATACAGATATACATATACATGTCTATCTATGTATTTACATGATTTAATAGGGGGCTTAGCTAAGTTGGAGTTGGCATTGATTTGTATTGACCCAAACACATGCTTGTGGGCACATAAGATTTAACCTTGAACTGAGGTTAATTTATGTTTTTCCAGCAGTATCTAATCTCAGAGCAGGGCCCAAGCTTCTTAATTTAACAAAGAATATTCGAAAATTCAATTTCCGTTGCACATAAAAAATAAGTCCAAGCTTTAACCGAGCTTCTATCCTTCCCTTTTACCAGTACTTGATGCATGAATCCCCACATATATTATTCATAAATTTAAATTTGTATACTCTATTCACGTAGCCAAAATGAGTATATTTGTTCTGTTTAACTTGAAACATTTATTATAGTTCCTAGTTACAAGTTTCAATCTCTAAAATTCACGATAACTCTGACTGACACATTAAACTACGTATTGCTTAGCCGGTAACACCCGAGATTTCTTTGGGCTTTAAAGTGAACTTCAGTTAATAGAATTGGATGAGTGTTAATAAAGCAATTGATTATGTTGCTGTGTAAATATGTAAACATGCACTGGGCTCCGTCTGAGAATCAATGCCACAACTTGCCATAAGTTAAGCCAAGAGAAATTTGCCAGGTCATTGGGCTTGGGCGGGGCAGGGCAGCGGAAAGAAAACGAATATCCCGGGCCAGGACTAACAAGTATGTAGAGTGGAATATCTTAAGCATTTGCCACTAACCACGCAACTGGAGCCGCAAAAGGCCAACGCATGGAATTTAATCGATTGTAATAGGCATGAGCAAAAACGATGACGATGTGTGATTAGGGTTAGAAATAGATGTGGACTGGGCGAAAGATGGAGCAGCTGATGGGTGGCTGGCAAAACTACCAATTGGACACACACGCACGAAGCAAACGCGTTTTAAATGCGCTTTTAAAGACCATTACCAGAGCTCAGCTCGAATGAGCTGAGATGATGATGATGATGATGATGATGACCCAAAAAAACAGGTGGCAAGCTCTTTGTATGCTGCCTCTGCTTCTTCTTGCATAAGCTGCAGCAGCAGTTAATTAGCTGCCACTTCTTCCCTCTGGCTCTGTCTCCTCTATTAGGTTGAACCAACATCTTCTCTTTGATGTTTTATTGATGATTTTGGTGATTAGCTCCACAGCTGTGTATTTCCTTCTTTTTTTCTCACCGCCATGCAAATACTTTTCACTCGGTTAACTGCCTCCTGGCATAACCTTGCTTGAATTAGTATTTAATATTTGCACTGATAGACATTTCTGAGCGAGTTCCCGTCATCATTAATCAAAGACTGGGACTGAATGGGAAGGTGACTGTGAGATTGCGAGCCCAGCGCAGAGATGTGTTGTTGCTTTTATATGCATATTTGTTTCCATATTCTGAAGAATACTTCAGAGAAAATAATATCTTAGGGTTAAGTTCTAAGCCTCAAATTCTCGTTATGGAAATGAAAGTGTATTTTAATTTGATCACGGAGTGCCTAATGCCAAGAAGAAGACGTCTTCCATCCCATAAAGCATACACATTCTTGATGAGTATGTACAACCGAGTCCATAATCGTCCGTATGTTCCCCTCTTTGTTGCAGGCAACTCATATGTCAATCGGACGGATCGGTTCTCTATATTATGTAGTTAACAAGCGCTTTTCTCGACGATCCTTAATTTCACTGTGCTTTCAATTTATGAGCAAAATCTTATTAACATCGAACAGCTACTGATGAGCTATATGATTAAAGGTGCCATATGAAGTATCTGGTGTATTTTCAAAATAAACAATTCGAGCACAACAAAGTCGAGTTCTACCATGCTTCTCATAAATGAGCAACATCCCATCAATATCGGACTACTATAAATGTATTTCAAGGATATCTTGACCCAGCTCAGGAATTATGATCCTTACGATTCTTCTCACATATTTAGAAGCGCGTTAGCTATGTTTATAGAAGGGTATTTCATCTTTGGCTTGTTTTACTACTTTTCGCCTTGCTTAAGAGTTCATAAATTCAACATTAAGTACATTAAATATACGCGAAAATCTTCCTTTAAGCAGCCCTACCTATAAATGTTCTCTCCTGAATAATTTTAATTTCTCGTGCTTCGTTCGCTTTACCCACACCTGGTCTGTAATGAAATTACCACACCGCAAAACCGCCAATAAAATGACTACCAAATATGCATTTCTGTCTCGTTTGGTTAATTCATAAATATGCCCAACTCTCGGCCAGAGGCTGGCTTTCCCGATGTGGGCATAAAAATGCAGCGCTGCCAGCTGGTGCCGAAAATGTACAATCCCAACAATTAAAATACACAACAAGGCACGTTAATTGAGCCAAACATTTGCGTACGCGGTCAACATAATCATTCCGTACATCGGCGCGATGATGATCGAAATTTTCATATTTTTTGCAGCGGCTTTTTTGGCGTCGAAGTGGAAAGCAAACCCAACACTTGACAAGCTTATGAATTTTTCATTGGTAAATTCTCGGTTTTGTCAATGGGTGAAGAAGATGAAAACGCGTCACAAATCGAATCGAATCAATTCAATTAAGGCGGGTCGGGCCTGGCCCCCTGTTACCCGTGTTAGGGGCTTCGATTGCCATTACCATATGTCATCTGACGAATTCATATTTCGCATGTTTTTGGCATTTAATTGCGCGTATTTGAGTTGTAGTCGTTGCTCTGCCGCAATTTTCAATTAAAATTTATGAATTGAATGGCAAATGGAAGCCTCCGACGTCGTCGTCGTCGTCGCCCATCTGTGATCTCTGCCCGCTATCCATGTTTCCCTGAGCACGCATAAATTATGGAAATTCATAAATGCCAACAATAACCCGGGCGCAGTCACAAAACACAGCTAAGCCCCGGCACAGGGGAGATGAGGGCGAATTTTCAAATGCAGCCGACAAATATTTTCGCATAAATATTTGTTTCTGTTATTTGGCATTGTTAAATGCATAAATATTGTGCTGCATTCCAGCGCCCTTTTCTATAGTTATTCTTTCTTTTCGGCAACAATTTTCAATTAACAATTATTTTGCATTCATTGCACCGCTCGGCGAGGGGCACGCGGGGCAGCTGACACTCGTCCCGCCTCAGACCATTTCTTTGACCGTTTTTTGGGGCTGATTTTGACATCAGGCAAATTGAAATGTAATTGTTTTGCCAGCCGTATCTGGCCCCATCCAGAGTCGAATCCGGCGCCAACTCTTTCGCTCTGCCAGTTTATTTAACTGGGTATTCCCCTTGCCCACAGCACTCTCTGTTAATGATGCAGCCACAAAATGCCGTTTGCATATGTTGCCACTCCCACGGGTAAGCGAGTATTGAATCCGGCTCCGGCTCTGGCTTACTACCAATGCGGCACCAGTCGGGAGCACATCAAAGCGCTTTTGAAAGTCAAGCACATATATGAAAATGCCATAACCAGGGCAACATTAACATATACATATATTTGCATTGATTGCTTCCAGCCTGGGAATTTGTAGCCCATTAAAGGTTTTCTAATTATGATTTATATACATCAATTATAAAACTACAACTTACGTTTTCACAACAGGTATATATATTATCAGTAAAATAGTCCAAGTCTTACCTGTAAAGAAAAAATAAATAAATTTATTAAAAATATTTTCAATTATTTCTTATTTATAATCTCCACTAAATGGGTTTATTTTATTATTTTTAAAAACATGATTTGGCAATGATCCGATCCGCAAATGTATGCCGAACTGGTTTGTGCCAGCTTTCAATTTGTTTTCTTATGAGCTGGAATCGGTCTTCTTCTGAGCTCTACCCAGCGAAAGACAGTGAAATAAGGGTATAGTTACCATGGCTTGTAAGCTACTTACATTGAGAGATATTTACAATGATGGGATGTTTACAATGAATGGAGGACATATCCTTACACTGTAGGGTATTCAAATGATTCGCCTCGTAGTTAGGTCGATGAGGTGTATCCTTTATGGTTAAGTCAGCCTTGTCGGCTACTGAAGAATTTGATCAGATATCCGAGCATAGTTATTTTAAATTAATTTTCACACAAAATGCTTGGCAATTAATTTGACCCGAACTTTGCGCATGCAGCCTCGATTTTCTACTCCAAAGGTTTTTGCATGTTACAGAAGGTGTGAAGCACGACTTAAATGCATTTTAGAAATATGTTTGATAAGAAATTTTAGTTACATTTTCCCAGTCAGCAGAATGAATAAATGAATTTTTAGAAATATAATTAAAAGGAAGTTTTAGTTTTAGCGTACACACACTTCCCATAAATTAACTACACTAAAATTGTCAGATTCCTAGCTCTGGCGGCTTAGACAGATCATAAACATTTATACTATTTCCCCTCTAAATTGTCACATCTTGATATGATAACCCACCCACCACAAAAGGTGACCACGCACCCTTGACCTTATCAGATACCATTCGGAGCACCCAAAAGTGCAACTAATATCAACAGCTGTTGTTTGTAGTATTTGAAACCCTGCCCCCTGCACCTCGCCCCTGAGCGTGCAACGGAGCAGCTGCCTTTGGAAAAAAATGCATTTAAGCGTCGCACCTAATTTCAATTAAAATGAAAAAGTGAACCCACTTGGAGTATGGATAAATGGACGAAGGTGAAATAAATAAAAATTTGGGTAATTTGTAATTTTTAGGTATTTCGCTAGGCACCGACAAAGTGAAAATGTAGCAATATTTCAACCCGCACACCCACACCCACACACACACTGAGTGTGGCTTTCAGGTGAGTGAACATTATTCATTACCAAACAACCCCTCAGCGATGCCCAGCGGAGTCAGGCTCCTGCCTGGCAAGTCCTGTGCTTAGGCGTGCCGCGTTGATGTGCATGTTATTATCCATTATATGGCTGTAAAAGGGCACCCACCACCCCCACCCCAAACGGCACACATAAAACTGTATGTGCTGTGCATAGATGTGTGTGTGACTTGGCCCATGGCAGGCGTTTTGTTGTTGTATTTTTTCCGGCTTGCTGTTGTTTTCCACGTTGCCTTTTTAAGTATTATTAATTGTCTGCCATGTTTGTTCTTGCCACAGGACATGTGTGTGTTTGTGTGTGTGTGTGTGTGTAGAAAAGGGGGCATGGAGTCTGAAACAGAAGTTGGAGCAGGAAATAGCTGCTACTGCTGTGACTGCTGCATATTTGTCCGCTGTCAGAGAGCATTATGATAAGAATCTAATTTAGAAATTCATATTTTGTTTACCTCTGCGACTCGCACATGTTTCAGTTAGTCCAGCTGTTGGGGTTACCGGCTGAACCTGAAGCTAATCTATATCTATTTTGCTATTTTATGGCTCAGTGAGCTAATTTTGGCTGCTTAATTTGCCAGAAAATTGTGCAGCAGGGGCGTAGCCAAAAGTTGCAATGGGGGCTCAGGACTGACTGCTTCAGATAACGGGTACACAGGTTATTCCGCCGCTGTTGACCTCCAAATGTCACGAGTATATTAAAGCAAAACCTGCTTGAAGTCAAATATGATGCGGTTCAAGTTTGCTTAGTTTCTACTCTCTTAAGCGTTTGGATACTTTTCCATTCTAACAACAACACCCATCATTAGGCCTAAATCGAACCTAGACTAAGTCGGATGGCCTTGGGATGTAAATTGATTTGATTTTCAAAATTCATGCTTTTCTTGTTACTTGAGGCCAATTCGTTCTATTCTTTTCCTTTTTTGCAGCTTGTTCTATAGACTACCCTGGGCTGGCCAGGTAATAGGCTTATCACCCTTGGCTCACCTGCAATTGCTGTGTAGCCTGTCTGCTCTTTCGACAAATGCAATGTCATGTCCAGTGGGCTGCTACCACTAGGCAATGCCACGCCCCCAATGCCAAGTACTACAATCGAAAAATTGAGGTTTCAGCAACATTTGCAACATGCAACAAACACAAGAAAAAAAAAAAAACAAAATGTAATGTCAGAAAAGTGTGCCCCCAGGCCGCATACGAAACAAAAGTACAAATTACACACGAGTCGCATGAAGAGAAGGTTGAGAGAAGACCTGTCCTAATTCTCCCACTCCCTCTCTCTCTCTCTCACTCCCTCAAAGCGATTTACTGGTTCAATTAGCTGGAAACGATGGCCAGCTGACTGGCCCATAGCTGCAGGCCGGCGACATGCCGATTTTCACAGCACATTTAGAAAAAAAGATAGCAAAAGCAAGAAAATGAGTAAGAGAGAGAAAGAGAGGAAGAGAGATAGTGAAATATCAAATCCCAAAGCACAGATCGGGGGAGCAATTGCACATAATTCGCTTTTTTTATGCAGGCAGCAGCTAAGATTACCTGAGATCGCAGCTGAAACCTGTCCATAAGTTAACATGTTTATTTCGGCATTGATATTCGACTTGGGTTCGGTCCACGAATGGCTCATAACTTAACTTTCGAATAGCCACAATTAACTAACTCCACGTAGTTATCGGCGACCGCAACTATCGGCAGCCCCTAATCGAACCCGGGCTCTGGAGGTTGTTGTGACATGCTAAGTGAGACACTTTGTGGACCCAAATTTACGAGTTCTGATAGAGCAGCTCTTAAGATCCCCCAGCTCTGCTCGGCTCGTGTCTTAGCTGTTTATTTATGCGATGAGCTTTCAAGCAGTTGTTGACGCATCGATGAGATTGCGGGCTACTCCAAAACCTAATGTCTTCATCGTGCCAGATGAGCAGCTCGACTGCGGCTCTACTCACCATATGAATAATCGCGATGTTCGGCTCTTGATTCATAAGCCCGGCCAATAAATACCTGGACAATATGCGACAAAGTGCTAATCAAGTCGCAGTAGTTATCAAAACTCACAGCTTCCAATTTGGGTTAAGCAATTATTAAATTTAGCGTATAGACGAGAATTATAAAACAGTTCGCTTTTAGTATCTCTTGTGTGCACATACTTAGCCTAGGAAGTGCAAGTCATGTTTGCGCAAAGCAGCCAGGGAAGTCGGCCAGAAGGGTATATACACTTCGGCGATGTACGCTCGATGTTCTCTCAAACGAAAACGCGGGCATCTATGAATATAACGCCATTGCAACCGTCGAAAGTAACTGCATAAAACTATTCTGATCGATTATAGTGACAATTTTCTCAGAAGTCCCTTTGGTGGAAAATGAAAGATCAACGAAAAAGCCCCATAGAAGAACTTACAATAATAAACAACTGTGGTAAATTGGCGGAAAACAGTTGTATGAAAGTTCTTTTTTTGCCAGCCGATCGGATTCAAAATCATTTGGAAAACTAAGGATGGGATATACCAGTTAGTATTAACTATAATATAATACTTGGGGCTCAAGGCAATACGAATGGATTGAATCATGGAATGGATGCAAATTAGCCATGGGCGGAATATGGGCGGAAGGTTGAGTTCTGAAATTTCAGGTAAATTGGCCCAACCAAAGCTAGGTACCCGATAATAGGTCATAGTTTATTCGAATGGTTGGATACCATGTATTATTTTTACCAAGTATGCCCATTTGATGCCTAAGCCTCTGCTTTTTATATACATGCGTATTCATGGTAATTTACAACAGCTGTGATATAACGATAAGCTAATGTTTCAGTTTGAGAGAGAGCGAGAGAAAAAAGAGACAGAGAGACGCTATTAGAGAATATGGAATAACAAACAAAGCGTCAAGCGAATAATGATGCAACTCAGTCGTGCGGTAGTATCAATTAGAATGAGCTACACTGAGAGAAAATAATACGTTTATCTATGCCAAACATCTGCGCTATTCAAGTGGAAAATTAGTAATAAGCTAAATTTCTCTCGCTGTGTGGCGGGTCGAGACACTTGGCTATGGAATGCATGTGTTGTCCGGGAAAGAGACTCAACGATCAGTCTATTGCGGACAGTTGGACATGTCGCTTTGGTGGTTCAGTCTCGGGCTGGTGCTCGCTATCTTCGGGCTGCTCTATGCCTGTCTGGAGCGCACGTACAGCTACTGGGCGCGTCGGGGGGTGTTGCATGAAAAACCGGTCTGGTTCTATGGCAACCTGCGTAGTGTGGGCAAGACGACAACGGTGCTGGAGCCGTTCCGCAGATTCTATGAGAAGTATAAGGGGCAGGCGCCCTTTGGCGGCTTCTACTTTGCACTGCGCGGCGCTGCCGTGCTGCTGGATCTGGAGCTGGTGAAACTGGTGATGGTGAAGGAGTTCCATAACTTTGCGCATCGTGGCAACTACTACAATGAGCAGGATGATCCCATTTCGGCGCATCTCTTCAATTTGGATGGTCGTGAGTGGCGCGAGATGCGCAACAAGCTAACGCCCACATTCACCTCGCTCAAGATGCACCAAATGCTGCCCACAGTGGTTGAGATAGCCGATCGCTTCGTGCAGGTGGTGCAGCAAAAGGTTGAGCAGCACCAAGGTGCCGAGGAGTCGCCCGTGGAGGTAAAGGATCTGCTGGCACGCTTCACCATCGATATAATCGGCAGCTGCGCCTTTGCCCTCATTCAGGCCTTTCCCCGCCTGGCCAAGCGGCTGCACGTTAAAATGGTGCAGGACGACGTCAGCGCCTTCTACATGCGCGTCGTCCGCGAGACTCTGGACTATCGCGAGCAGAATGGGGTGCAGCGCAATGATTTCCTCAACCTGCTCATGGAGCTGCGCAACGAGCCAAGTGGCGGGCTGACCTTCAATCAGATTGCTGCGCAGGCTTTTGTATTTTTCCTGGGCGGCTTCGAGACCAGCTCCAGCACCATGGGCTTTGCGCTCCACCTGCTCGCCCTGCACCCAGAGGTGCAGCAGCGCGGCAGGGAGGAAGTGCAGCAGGTGCTCGCCAGGCACGAGCAGCTCAACTATGCGGCCTTGAGGGAGCTCAAGTATATCAAGCAAATCATTTACGGTAGGTAAGATGCACGGCCGCAATACCCTGCAAAGCTTAACAACAGACTCTGTGAACTATTTCAGAAACGCTTCGCAAATATTCCATTGCATCCATTCTACTGCGAAAGACACTTGAGGATTTCCCGATTCCGGGCTCAACTTATGTTCTGGAAGCCGGCACACCCGTAGTCATACCAGTCGATGCCATACACCACGATCCAGACATATATCCGGAACCAGAGAAATTCGATCCCGATCGCTTTACGCCCGAGGCCATGGAGGCGCGTCATTCAGCCGCTTGGCTGGGCTTTGGCGCTGGTCCGCGCAATTGCATTGGGCTACGTTTTGGCGAGATGCAAGCTCTTGTGGGTCTGGCTGTGCTGCTAAAGAACTTCAAGTTCTCGCCAGCCAAGGAGACCGAAATACCCTTGCAAATACACAAGACGAGTTTCTTCCTGCAGTCACAGGGCGGAATTGTGCTCAATGTGGAAAAGGTTTAACTGCCTTGTGTGCAATATTTTAAGTAATTTTAGATGTTCGTTCAATGTATTTATTATGATTATTTCCAATCTAATTAAATATATTAGTTTTCTTACATTTTTTTTAGTTTTTAATTAATAAATTCTACTGCATATTATTTTCTACGAAATGCGACAATTCCAAGACAGGAAATTCACATTTGTAACGCGCTTATCAGCTTTCGATTCGCTACAGTACGAAACACATGGAATGCTTGTTTTCGTATTTCTTTGCTTTGTGCTCAAAATGTCAGTCATTGTGATGAAATAATTCGGAAATATTTGGGTTATTCAAAGACTAGAACTTGGGTGTTGACACATCGTTTGGATTTGATTGCTGTCCGCCGAGCGAGAGCTGAGACCTAACCCAACTTTTTGACAGCCTAACATTAATACTTGAGCACCTCCTCTCCCCTGCCCCCTGCCGCATCGAGCCACAAGTCAACTAGAACTGTCGTTGTGATAAATAAATTATCACACACTTCAACAGGCAGTCAGCATTAAACTGAAGTATTGCTGTCACCCAGGTAAAGATTGTCATGCATGCAACTTAATTAGTTATGCGATCTGTCTAGGGGCTATGCTGGGTTGGGTGCGGTGCGGTGCGGTGCGGTGAGGAGGTCTTCCAGTTGCTCATGATTTGTCACACAATAAATTATGCAATTTCACATGCCAAAAATGAAGACACTCGAAGGCGACTTATACAACTGTCGCTATTGTTGCGTGTCTTTGTTCAATCATCATCAACAACAGCCATCCATCCATCCATCCATCCATTCAGCCATTCAGCCATCCACAGCAACAGCCTTCCATGGGCTTTTGCATGCTATCGAATGGTCGACATCTCACTTGAGCTCCATCTCGCTCTTCCTGTGCATATAAATAAGTAAATAGTTTGTACACAACATTGACTTTCATGTGTGTGAGTGTGTGTGTGTGTGTGTGTGTATTGTTGTGCTCATGTTGATTGTAATGTTGATGAACCTGAATTATCACATGCCGTTTGATGGACTGCAAACACGCACAAAACTTCGGACACAGAACACAGACTCTATGAACTTGTCCATAACCATAAATATTCGTGCGGAATACCTAAATATACATATACATATAAATAAATATATATATATACATATATACATATCTCTAGATACGGCTAGGTATATTTGCTTTCATGAGGCTGTTGGCGTCTGTCAAGTTGATAATCTCTTGACACTTTGATGAAATGCCCTCATGCTCTTCATCTCTCTCTCTCTCGCTCTCTCTCTCTCTCTCGCTGGCATTGATAAATCGCCGCAAGTGACAAACAACAAATGTCCCGCGCCGCCGCTAGATGTCGCCACTTTGCGCTTGTCTTATCAATGTAGGCTTCAAATGTTTTCTTTTTGTTTTCATTTTTTCTGTTCGCTGTTCTACATGTAAACGGCTCGGACATTGATTAATTTCATAGTTAATTTGTCGGCATTAATCAGTATTAACTTAAATGGGCATCAACACGCCCCCCATTTCAGTTCTTTGACTGCATTAGTCCGTAAGCATGGGTATTAACTGACAGCCGGAGTGTTCTTTGTGTTTCCCATTTTTCTGTTATGTGCTTTCTTTTAATTAATTTTTTTCATAAAACTTGACTTAGTTTTCTAGTACAAGTTAGCTGTTTTTACGCTCATTGAAGCGTGTTTTTCAATTAATTGCATGGGATTTCCTGCTGTAAGCCAAGGATAATGAAGCAATTAGCTGAATGGTCTGCTTTTATACAACACACAGGTAGGAACAAACGAGCTGTGAGGTGTGTTCAAAGTGGAATAGGTACCGTTTTTTGCCCTGCTTTGATTTCTTAACGACTTAAAAGCCAGCTAATGAGTAATCCACATACTTAATCTACAACACTCAATTCATAAACTAGCTGGCCTTGTTCGGTCAAATTTTCCGCTTTAAATTTTTAACACCTATTTACCATCAACTTTCCAACCGTGGAAATGTCTCAAATTTAGATATTTTAAATCGAAGCGAAGGCTTAAAATTTGGAATAAACGTATTCCGTAGATTTTAAGCGCATGGTAAAAACAATTTTCGCACATACAACTTTTGACTCAAGCCGTGGATTTTGCGAAAAGTGTGTAATGAATGCACGAACAAACAAATTTCAAAAAAGATTTTTAAACACTATTTTTAAGCCGCGCGGATGGTCAAAAACAATATTTTACACGCACGTTTTTCGCTACTTTTCCACACTTTCGGGTGGAATTTCTCTAGCTTCCAGTTTCCCAGCACTTTTGGTTTTGGATGTGCGTAAATCCCCAATCTGTCAGTCAGACAGTCAGGAAAAATAGTTTTCTATATATATCGAGATAGACTTTAGTCTTTCAACTAATTTCAGATATTAGTTATTTGCGCCCGGGCTGTCGAAAACCACAAGAAACGCCGTAAGTTAGCACGAGAACTTTGGTAGTTATCATCAAACCCCAAAACACTTGACAACACTGGCTTGCCGACCAGAGTTGCCACAGTGCGTTCCGTTGCTGAGTGACTCTTTGGCAGCACGAATGTTTACACACACGCACACACACAAACGCACGTGCACAGCCAAAAAGCCTTTAAGCACGTTTATGGGTTAAGCAGAGCAAACATGAAAGGAGTGCGGACTTCCTTTCAGTTCTCCTAGCTCCCTATCCGTATCCCTATTCGTATCCCTATCCCCATCCCTATCCCTAGATTGTATTTGTTTTCTTTTTACATTCTTTCGTACAAAATGGCGGCTCGGCGCACCTGTCTCCACTTAAGCGTGAGTAATGGGGCGACGGATGGCGAACTAATGCAACACGGCGAATTCAAGTGCCGAACATAACGGTAAACATGCTAAGCGGTTTTGCCATGGCCCGGTGCAAGCGGTGGGATGGGGCTAAAGTGTTCGCCAGAGCAAAAAGTCAATAGGGGCAGCAATAGAAGAATAAGAAACGAACGAGGGGCGTGGAGCGGGGAGCGGGCTGCATGGTGGTTGGCGGACAACGAACGATGAACGACGAGCGCTGATAAAAATGCAAACACTTTTAGCGCTGACTGCAGTGAAAGTGTCGGAGGGTCGGTGCGGGGGGTGGGTGCCTTTTTGTCTGCCCAATTGTGGTTTACGAGCTGCTGTCCTGTTCTGTCCTCTCCTATCCTGGGCGCCTGCCAATTGACGGCTACTTGACATTTGCGCTGCTGTTTACACACTGTGCGCTCCAAGCCAAACACTCAAACACCCCCCCCTTTTTAGTCAACCCCCTGCTACCTAACAGCACATGGCGCAATGAAGCAGAGTAAATTCTGTGGCACACCCAACCCCCTCTGGACAGCAAAAATATTATTTTAGCGTGTGAAAAGTGTAAAGTGCTATAATGTTGGCAAAACATACTATATAACAATTTCCCCCTGACTCGCACACACACACACACACTCGCACACATACACACAGCACTTAATACACTCAATGTTGAACGGCCGAAGTTAACTTGACTTGGCTTGGACTTGGTAACGACAACTTGTCCAACTTCAGCGACAGCTCTACAAATGTTGTTTCTCATTTTGTTTGATTTAAGCTGATCAAGCTTTGCAACACTTGCAAAGAGTATATGTGTACTCGCATGTGTGTATAGTATGTATGTATGTATGTGCACCATCTCTTTATGGTTTCATTCACTTCCTTTACATGTTCACACTCGAGTTGTTTAAGAGCAGTGTTGGAGAGTCGTTAAGTTTGAAGGCATGCTTGTACTGTTTGAATGCATCACACATATGCTGTTAACACGGTTTGATGGATTGGGAATGACACTCAGCTCAAGCTGGCTGAGTTCGAGTTATGCGGTAATATCACTTGCTTGGTTTATAGCTTGCCCTCTAATTTCCTAGAACTTCCGTAAATTGTAATTTAAGAAGTTATTTTAGTGAAACTGATCTTTATAATTATGAATATTTGCCTGTTACATTTTGTGTTTTTGGCTGATTGACTGATTGATGATTAGTGCTCGGCCCAAGTGGAAAATTGATTCATAAGTTTTCTGAATTGGTTTCTAACTGATTTATACGATCATTTCCTCATATTCTTGGTGCACTCTCTTGCCACAAAAGACTTCCTCCGGCGTGTGAACTTGTCAAGTCCGATACTTAAAGAGTGAAAATTTTACGATCAATTTCCGTTGCCCGAAACATAACCGAAACATGTTATGAGGTCCATAAATAGAGGAACGGCACGGAAATAGTAAACCCATGTAGGCAGCCGCACTAAATATGAACATTAGAAACCATAAATATTAAAACATAAAAAAATAGCCATAAAAAAGGCATCCCGTGGACAGCCACAAACCACATTTTCGACAATGTAAATTCAGTGCTGGAAAATTAATTTCTAAACAACGAAACCAGCTGGAGTTCTACGAAGGAAATGCCACCCAAAAACTGTGGAGGAGTCGGAGTCTCACAATTAGTCACAATACACGATCGCTGCGAAGAAAACGGAAAATTTATAGGGACTGTCTGGTCTGGGTGCCTTTATCGAAATGCATTTCCATTTACAAGAACTAATCCGATACCCGAGCTCTGGCTAGTGTATAAAAATCAATGAATAAATAAACAGAAAGACGGCATCCCTCCAAATGTGCAGCATTTTCATTGATTTTTCATTCATTTTCTCAGTTAGTCGTTGTTCCCGCGTTGATTTATATTTATTTTGGGTTCGTTGTGTGAATTCTGTCGGCATCGGCGACAGCTAAAAGCTTTGGCGGCACACGTCTGCCCTCCAATCAGGTGCCCTTAGTCGGAAGGGAGCTCGCAGCTATACGAATACGATTTCTTGCAGCTTAATGAGTCTGCGCGATAGGCTATAAAATGTATTTCCAATTTGTAGTGCATTTTAAAGTCAACTGGATAAATGTTTGCCTTGTTCCTCGCAGGAGTTAAAGGAATTCGGGAAAACCTAAGAACAATAAGGAAATACGCAAATAACTAGTCGTTGAATTTATATATTATATCATTATCGTTTCTATTCCACTGTGCTCATTGATAAGATACAATGTTCGACATGCTGCTTGTTTGTGTACATGCACATGTATATGTGCACACACAGCCAGACGTGTGCTCTATTACGGTTAATCTAAATGTATATTGTTGTTGCATTCCATTTGAGTCTCATAAATATGCGCTTGCAAAATAGAGAACAAGTTTAGCCCGCAATCAGCTGAAATAGGCAGTTAGCAGCGGATCAGTACATGTGACTCCGTGGCGCAACGGTAGCGCGTCTGACTCCAGATCAGAAGGTTGCGTGTTCAAATCACGTCGGGGTCAGTTGGTAGAATTCTTTATTTTTTTTTTCATCATAATAAATGTATTAAATTTTTTTTTAAAGCGAATCACATTTGTTCACATGCAAATAATAATATTTCAAGTTTATGATTAAACCTATAAATTCTGTTCTACATAGTCATTCATTGCTTAATCAAGCTGTTTTTGTCGCCGTAATAAATATTGCAAACATATTTCAACACCGCAACTTTATATCAATTGAGCCCACAGCTTAACAACTATGATTGCTTAATTAGCGACGTTTTTGTTTCATAAATGAAAACAATTGTAAATGTCAACAGTTGTCGCTTGTCGCATTCACTACACATAATTACAACAATAGAAGCAACAACAACAACAACACTAACAGCTCTTGGGTCAGGGTCACCACCCGCAGTCTGTCATGTGGGCTTCCCCTCAGGTTGCTACCCCAAAATGCAGTGTTGTGTCACATCATAAAAGTGTTAATTAGTCTGCCAACGAATTTGAGCAACATACTTTGTTCCTGGGTTCGATTCTCATTAACCATGTTGTCAAAACCAAATTTTGCAATCGCAACATTAATTATGCAGGAAATTAAACAAATAAATTCTTGGACGTGAGCAGAGCCAATAATTATTGACTGACTACAATCAGTCTGTCTCAGCTGTGCAAATAGTCGAAGTTTAAAGCTGTATTGACATTTACAGTAAAGATACTGATTCCGTAGTATCACAAAAATACATAAATTCGTTTGCCGTTTGAGCAACTAAAGTGCCTGCAATGAATATTCCTGCAGGGGTATTTCATTTTTGGGGTTGAATCAAGTAAGAGAAATTCAATATGTTTGTTTCCTTGACGTCCCAGATTGTCGTCAATAAATATTTAATTGATTTCTGATTGTAAGATACACATGTGATTGCCACGAAATTGATTGATTGATAAGAGAGAAATATGAGTACGTTTAAGGCTAGTCAAAATATGTAAGAATATCATAAGAGAGCTGAGAATATTTGCCGAAAAGCAGATAGTATTTGATTCATTTTTTACAGTGACTACATACACAAATTGTAATTAATAAAATGGGGGACAGACACTTAAATGCTTTCATGGTCACGTCAAGGCAAGGAGCACGCCCACTTAAACACACACACACAAGTTCAACTATAATCACACGGGGAAAAACTTAAGTTGGAAAACGACAACTTAAATGCCCCGCCCCGCTGTGCTCCCCTCTGCCTAACAATTCAAAGACTACTTGTCACTGAAAACAGTTGTAAAAATTCCCATGAGCAGCGCGAAACTGAAAGCGCAAATGGTCAATATGACCGCGGGGGTGTGCAGAGGGGAGTCGCCCATATACAGACGCATCATATTTTCTAGACGCTCATATAAACAAATAAAAACCCATTAACGAAAACCAACAACTTTACATTGATGTGTGCGCTTCTCTTTCCCTCTCCCTCGCTCTCTGTCTCTCTCTCTCTCTCTCTCTCTCTCTCTGTCTGTATCTCTTCCCCTTTCCTTTTTACCATCACTCTGCTGTGATTAACGGCGCACTGTGAAGGGCGCAAGAAAGTAGCGGCGAGCAATTAACAACTACAACAGCAAACACAACGAACAAGAGGAAGAGTGGTAGAGTCGCAGCAGCGACAGCAGCCTGCGACTGAGGCCGCGGCGGAGGCTGAGCGCTCAGCACATGTGCGGGCGCAGCAGTAGAAAAAGCAACAACAATGAAAATAGCGATAAGCAGCAGCCGCAGTCGCTGCAACTGCAGCCCATTAGATAAGCAAAGCGGCGCAGTCGGTGGCCCAACTTGCCCCGCACTCAACTGTGACAGGCGCAGGGCCCAGCTGTGTTTGCTCTGCCGAAGCGGAGCGATGTAAAAATAGCGCAAATCTGCAGCCATACAGAAACGCACACACACACACACACTCGCTTACATTTTTCGTGTGAAATATTTTAATATTTACTTACAAAACAAAACGCAAAGTGACGAACTTACAACGCAAAGTGACAAATACTCAATCAGAGCAGCAACCGCGCTAAATATGTGGGCAACATGTTGTCAACTTGACGTAAGGACAGAGGCGTAGATGGTGGTCAAAGGGGTCGGCCACAAAAAGGGTAATCGAAGATTATCAAAAACTAATTTAACGAAATTGAGTAAACTAAAATGTTATCAAAAATATATTTAGATATTTGAAAGAATGAAAACCACAGTAGCTCAGCGCCAAGAAAGGAAGAATAATTTGCAGTCAACATGGATTTCGTAGAATTTGGGCTATGGGCTATGGCGTTTTGCGTCAAACTAATCAGAAGAGAGAAGACTTACACACACACACACACAGAGATTTGTGCATTTGTTTTATTTCAGGGCCTGCATTCGCAGAATCCCAATCGTTTTAGCTGCTTGTCACACGCTCGTAAAATCAACAAAATGCAGGCGACTGTTGTGACACTTGGCGTGACAAGGACAACAATGAAAACAACGGGACTAAGTTGCAGTTGGCAAAATGTTTAATGAGTGACAGGCCAAAGCAGAGAAATCTGCAACTGCGGTAGGTTAGAGCCAGGCTGGGATTTGTCCCGCCGGAATGAAATGGAATGCCAACTAAAGAGGCAGGGTGGAGTGGGGTGGAGTGGAGTGGGGTGGATATTATGAGACAACCCTGCCTGGGCCACCCACTCAAAATGCGTCGCCTTTTTGCATTTTGTGTCAGCTGTCAAAGCCAAAAGTGAAGTTGCCTTTGTATTTTTATGTGTGGCCTGGCGATGAGTGGGCGTGGCTTGCCTGGGCTGGGCGGGGGCTGGGCCTGTGCCTGTGCTGCCGGGCAAAGTGTCCATTATGTTGATTTGAAAAATAAAAGCAACGGATGCAAGGCCTCAAACAGAAAGTGTGTTGTGTGGGGAAGGGAGGTGGGCCAGAAATTTAGTTGATTGAAAGACAGTTATAAGCGTACTTGCTGCTGTGTCTATTGAATCAGAGATTTGTCATAGTGCCAAGAATGTGATGGAAGGCATGATAGGTGGCGAAGAGGGGCAGGGGGAGGGGGGCGAGTACTGATTTAGAAGCTGTCAATCAGATAACAAAGCCGCCCTCGGAGGAAGGAGAAGCTACTTAAATATGCACAAAAGCAAAATTCAATCGGAAACCTTATTCGAGTCGTGATTCTGGACGTAATTGTCTATCTATGTGGGATAGCTGAGGAACTTCTGAAAAGTTGCCATCTGTGTGCATCCAGGAACTCACTTAGTATGGCAATCGAATTCGGCTTTCTATGAAATTCCACAGTAGTTTGGGTATTTTGTTTCTATTGCTAGAACTCAAATAGAATTCTAATTCAAAACAAACAGATATAACCGAACGGGCTCATCGAAATTCCAAATTGTTGCAATCCTTGGACGTGGATTTAGCTAAGAAAAAAACGAAAAGCAAAAAAGGAAAAAAAAATAGAATAAAAAAAAAAAAACAGGGAAAAACATAATGTCAACGTACAAGAAACACACATCCTTCAATTTCCTGTCCAAGGATGCCGCCGTTGGCTACTGCATGAACTATATGGTGAGAAGGAGTCGAATCTCAGCGACGCCAACCTCAGCTCCGAGCAGTGAAGCCAACGACGAGCTGACGTCCAATCTGGACGACATCATAGGGCGCCTTACCGAGCGGGGCATGGTGGGCGGCAACGTGGCGCTCGAGGAGCACGAGATCAGTGAGATTTGCAGCAGGGCACGGGAGGAGCTGCTCAAGGATCCGACGCTGCTCGAGCTGCGGGCACCTATCAATGTACTGGGAGACATACACGGCCAGTTCAGCAATTTGCTGAAGTACTTCCAGATGTCGGGCTTCCCGCCCGAAGCCAACTATTTGTTTCTGGGCGACTATGTCGATCGCGGCAAGCAGTCCGTGGAGACGCTCACCCTGCTGCTGGCCTACAAGGTGCGCTACCCGGACAAGATCTTCCTGCTGCGCGGCAACCACGAAAGCTCCAGCGTGAACCGCATCTACGGCTTCTACGACGAATGCAAGCGACGCTACACGATCAAGCTCTGGCGCTCCTTCGTCGACTGCTACAACTGCATGCCGGTGGCGGCGGTGATTGAGAGAAACATATTTTGCTGCCACGGCGGGTTGAGTCCCAGCTTGTTTAGCATGGACCAGATACGTTTGATTGACCGACCCTGCGAGATACCCGAGCAGGGCTTACTCTGTGATCTGCTGTGGTCCGATCCCGATGATAAGACCGAGGGTTGGGGGCTGAACGTTCGCGGCGTGAGCTACACCTTTGGGGCGGACATAGTCGGATCGTTTCTTGACCGGCACGGCTTTAGCCTGATCTGTCGCGCACATCAAGTGGTCGAGGATGGCTACGAGTTCTTTGCCAAGCGACAGCTCATCACACTCTTCTCGGCGCCCAACTACTGCGGGGAGTTCGACAATGCCGGCGCCATGATGTGCGTTGACGAGAACCTCCTGTGCACCTTTCGCATACAGAAACCTTTGCCCACTAAACGCTATCAAAATATGACAATCCAAAATTTTTATAATTCAACGAACCCGTAAACATTGACTCGTACTTTCAGGACGAGACGTAACAGTTGATGCAGTCTAGAAATTAAGAGGCTTCTGGTTTGCTCAAACAGTCTGAGTGCCAAATTTTGTAGTCTAGTGTTGTACAGTGTTGTACGTATTAAATAAAGAACATATACTTTCAATTAAGACTGTGAACTTAAACTTACGGCACATGTTCGGGCTTGAAACTTACCTCAATATATTAATAATATTTTGAAAAGAACTAACTAAGTAAAAGTAACTAAGTAATAAGAAAAAATAGTTCCCTCGATAAGATTCGAACTCGAATCAGTAGCACATCGCTGTTGAAAAAAACCAACTCAAATAACAGAACATACACACAGCGCAGAAAACAAAACAATCGCAATTGCAATGTTGTTGATAGAATTCAATAAAGATGCACATGAATGTGTGTGTGTACATGTATACAGAAATTCTTGCACTGAGCGGTAGCTGCCGCTGACACGTGGGCTGCCAAAACACGCTTTGTTTAATAAGTTTTCTGTTTCTTAATCGATCGTGATGAAATTTTCAACAGTAGATCTTATTATGCTGTCAGATAGTCGTATATTCTCAAATTGGGTAGCTACAATTGGTTTATTTTTTTAACTTATAGCTATGCGGTGGTAGTGGGGTGGTGGTGATCGCCATAAAATGAAAGATAGATATATTTGGTATCTCCAGCTCTTATAATTTACGATATCGACGTCGATTTTTATCGACTACTTGGAAAAGGGGGCACTAGGAGGACCTACGTTTATTCAATTACAAGTCTCTAGCTTTTATAGATTCTGAGGTCTACCTACGGACAGACAGACGGGCATGGCTTAATCTATTCGGTGCTGTTGACGAATGTATGCATCTTATGGGGTCGGAGATGACGCCTTCTTTTGTTTTCCCATTTTGGGTTAGGGTATAATAAAGTTAATTTTGACTATGCTTGGATGGAAAATGGAACTCCAGGCTGTTAGTTCTGATTTTATTAAATCAAAACTACGCATAATCAATGAAATATTAATGCTCACTTTTGTGTTTTTGAATGCAAAAATTAATCAAATAATTTGTTTTGTAAATTCTTAATTAAAAATACTCGGCACAGCGGCCGGACTAAATTGCCGCACAATAAATTTGTATACTATTTGAATAATTTATTTTGTCAATAGCAATTAATGTTTAATGCACAATTTTTTGCCTTGATGCATCAACAAAAATCTCATCTGGTTAACGAAATGCATGCAATTAATATTAATTTGCTAAATTATTTTCATTAATTCACACACAGACAGCCATAAAATAAATTAAATTATTACAGGTCTAAATGAGCGTCGGATTTTACAATTTCCCGGCTAATTGCACGGGTCAGCGAAATGGTAATGACTGCAACAAATGCAACAAATGCAACACATAACAACAAAAGTGAGGTGGAAAGTGAGTGCAGCTAAAATAATTACTAAAATGCATTATAACACGCACATTCAAAGAAGGTTGGGGGAGGGGGGAAAAGCTGTAAAAATGGGGGAAAATTAAATGACACTGCAAATTGCAAAGGGAATAATTTAATGACAGTCCATTCGGGTATCTGGTCGCCCAAAGTGGCCAAAATGTTAATTTGTGTGAGTGGATGAGCACATGGATAGTGGCAAAGCCTTGAACCAAATCGGTAATGAAATACATACGCATAGTCGAAAGTGGAGCACTCGCTGGGGGAGCGATTACAATATGGAATCACTAATCAGCAGAGCAACTCATCATCACATGGAAGAGCCACCCTGGCCCCATGTGCAGCCACCAATCCGGGCAGAAGGGCAAGAGAAAAGCAAACAAGACTCCGCATAAGAAGCCAGGGGATAGTTAAAGTCAGAGCAAACATGTGCAGAGAGCCAGCACAAGGACAAGGAGTTGTCATGTCCTGGCGCTGGCTAACGACAACAAAAGCATATCAGTGGACAGGCAGCTAAAGAAAACATACCCAGGCAACTGTGTCCTGTGCCCGAACTCGAAACAAAGTCAATGCGCATAAATCGTGCTGCATGTCCAGGGTAAGAAAGTCAGAGGAGGAGCGGGGGCTGGGCGGGGGCACGGCAGAGGGCGATAGATGCATTAGATAGACGCCGACATGGTGACAGGGACATACATAAGCCGAAATATCCACAAAACTAATCTGCAGGCGCCCCGGCGAAGAAAGTGCAGGCAGGGATTTACATATTAAGCCATTTTTAATTTACGACTTGCCAAAAAAGCTGCTGCCAAAAGATACTTTCTCCACATGTACTGCCCACCAACCACCCCACACACACATAAACACACACACACACACACACACATGCGCCTGGCTAAACAGCAGATAACGAACATTGGAAGAGCAGCACACAGATGGATGATAAAGGCGCCAGTCGAGCAAAAGGATAACGACAGCTGCCTTGCGGAATGGGTGAAGTCTTCCTACACGAAACCGCCCCCAACCAACCCCAGCCCTGCCCAAGGACAAGCCCAAGTCTCTGCCCGCGCCCAAAAAAACTTGATTTCAAACCTGGCCAGCCCCGCCTCCCCTCCAGCCCGCTAAAGGTTGAAACGGAAGCAGTTCGCCAACAATGACAGTAATAAAATAAAAGTAAATCCATGCTTTGCCGGCTGTCATCTCTCTCTTCCCCCATCTCTCTCTCTCTCTCTCTCTCTCACTCTCTCTCTCTCGCTCTTGGCTTCTGTCAAAGTTGACATTGACGTACAAGTCTCGGAAGTGAAAACTGCGGCGTTGTTTGGGCAACTGTTTAGCTGTTTTTCATGTTGCCCGAACTTGAGGAAATGTGGCAAGAAAGTGAAAACTTTCAGAATGTTTTGAATTTGTTGTCGAGTTCGTGAAAATTGTTGCTTGTCGGACACTTTCCTATTACCAAGGTGCAACCGAACTGAATTTTCTATCTTAAAGCAAAGTACTTTATTTTATGCTTAAAGCTTAAGTCGCCAGTAAAAATGATTGTTGATCAAAATAAAAATATACGTCACGTATTTTAAGAATCAAAATAATGTATGCTTAAAATTGTAAGACAAAGTTGAAATTCCACCTACAGAGGTTACAAATTGTTTTATTATATTATAAAATGTGAAAAAATATTTTTCATAATTAATGATCAAATTCTTATACCCCTTCTGAGTCTTAAATGAGTTAAAATTCTTACATTAAACAAGTATACCATCTAAAGATTATGTGTTAAATTTTCTGTAACAAATATTAAAGAGTTTGTTGCTTAGGCTTTTTCTTCTAAGTATTACACTTCAAAAAAGTCTATTTAATATACAAAATAAAATGCCAAAGTTGAGATTAGAGTAATGCCCAGTCTTAGCTCGTTTTCGGCAAACGCTTCATGCTCCGACGCCCCCAACAGGTGCGAAGACGCCTTCCAGAAGTTGACTATGAAATAGCAAATAGCATGGAAGAGCCATCAATCATGGGGCTTTACAGCACGGATGAGCTTTAGCCCCCGACCCCTGTCTGTACAACTAAAAGCATAAGCTAACGGTAGTCACAGAATGCCACCCCTTTTTTATGGGGAATGCTACAGGCCAAGTTTCTTGCATACCCTGTGACCACAAAAATCTTCGAAGGGGTGTACTCGCACTCTAGCAAATGTCAGAGTTGATATAGAAAGTTGTGTCAACGATTGGTACTCGGTTAATATGAAGTAAAGGTATATTAAGAGATCGAATGGATATACCCTGCATATTTAGGAAGATTGCTAATCGTACCTCAGCTCCAATAAGTATCAGAGCTGATATAACTATCTATACTGGAATAATAAACATTTTTAATCAGGGAACGAATAGTTATACCCTGTACATTTAACGGCATTCAAATGCGCACACCCTGTAACCACAAACATGTTTTGAAGGAGTGACTATTTATACTATTGTTCATAAACTCAACTGAATGAAAGATGTAATAAGAGAGCGAAGGGATATACCCTACACATTTAAGAGCATCCCCAATTACATACCCTCTAGTCACAAACGTGTTTTAAGTCCAACAAGTATCTGATTTGATATAGCTATACACTATAACTATGAGCTCAGTTGAATGAAAGTTGTAATAAGTGAACAAATAGATATACCCTGCATATTTTTGAGCATTCCAAATTGATGTACTCTTCATCCAAACCGAAAATTGTTGTCCCCATTAATAATTACAGAGTATCTGCTGTTTGCACAACTTCTTCTAAACTCACTTTCTCTGTTATTCTTTTTTCTTTGGTTTTGTGGCGTCAAATGTGACGGGGTTGCACCGAATTCCCCACAACCCCCCAAAAGCTAAGGCCGACGCCCAGCGGAAGGAAATGTTGGGTGTCTGATGATGATGAGGATGACGATGAAGATGATAATGTGGATGGCATTCTTCTTGTTGTTCTTGCGGAACAGGAATTTGTGGGGTTCTCCTCTTTTTAAGTTTTCTTTTCTTTGGCTTTTGGGGTCCAAGGCTCAATGTCAGCTGCGGTTTTGTCACCCAAGAATCGCCTTTGTTCGTCGGGCGACGGTTGTCATGTGTTGCATGAACAGTTCTTTGGAGTCATGCCTCAAAAGGAACCTAATGTGGCCACACAATGTGCACATGAGCATTCGAATTTGTGTGGGTTTAATTGTCTGATTACGCAGAATTTACCTTGAAATTTGGGCATCGGGCAACGCACTCACCTGGAGCGAAATGGAAATGTGAAATTATGATATTAATTAAAAGATTAACATTTTACTTTTTTGCAACCCTTTTCAAAATCGCCAACTTGCGGACATTTAACTCTGACCCGAAAGGTTAAAAAAAAGGAAAACTCGACAACAACAACAAAATATACACAAGTGAGAACTCTATTAAAAATATGCACAGCAAATGATTTACGGCCTCTTTTTTGCCGGCCAAGGACATAAGTGAAACTCATGCTGGTAAAAAAGAAAAACACAAAGAGAAACCTTTTATAAAAATTTGAAAAATAAAAAAAAGTAACCATTTTATGATGGTAGGAAATTGTTGTGAGCACCTTTTAGGCTTGATTCTAGTTCTTTTTTATTTTTTGAGGAAATGATAAAAAAGTGTTTAAAAATTTTGACAGGATAAGCGGGCGTTTCTCTATATGACAGTGAGAAATGATGAACTCACGGTTATGCGGCTAAATTAAGGGGGTTGACGAGGGGCATATTGGTGGTAATGATGACTTGTCGATTGCAATCGGAGGGAAGGGTATACCATATGTGTTTGTGCGTGTGCGTAGAGAGAGGGAAAGATAGGGTAACTAAAGAGGAATATATATACCTAATGACGCGTATGTTTCAGATGAATTTCAGTTAAAAAATAAATGATACAATAGTGCTTGGAGTATGTAAGAGTATGTATGTTTTAGGCCATTCGAGTTTTCTCCTTCAATAGGTCAAGTGTAGATTTTCTCCAAGCATGCACTTATATGATGCATATATCACCCAACTGCATCCAATTAAAAGCTTATCAAAATATGGGCTACTTTCTCTTTTGTCATAGAACAGCTGCATAAAAAACATGATTAATCAGTAAAATAAGCAAAAACAAAATGAAAATGAAAATGAAAATGGATGAAGCCAAAGCCACAAACAACAATAATAAACAAACTTGCAGTTATGGCTCAATAAGCCAACAAAGGCGCGTCTGTGCCCCGGCGCGATGATAAAGCATTTTCCTAAAAGAAAAACCACAAACAACAATAGCCGAGCATGATGAGCAGCAGCAGCAGCAACAACAACAACAACAACAACAACAGGAACGAGAAAAGAGCAAATTCAGCTAACGAGTGAGAAAAAAACCACAAGGAAAATTGAAAAACATTTATTAGAGGGCACACAGAGAGCACAGGGGCAGCCCTAAAAGGGGGCCATGTGCACATGCTAATGAAAATGAGAAACCCCTTCCATGCAGGATTACATAAGTCAGGCTCAGGAACATGCACACACACGCACACGCACACATTTTGGCTACTGTCGCCGCGTCTCAGGCAATTTATGAGGGTTAATAATCGAAGCGCGATTAACCAGACAAGATAAGCGCGCAGCCAACTCTCTCTCGCTCTCTCTTTCTCTCTCTCTCTTTCTCTCTACACTCTCTTTAACACACTCTGAATCTACAGTGTAGAGTCTGCACATACTCTCCATTATCGCCATCTCGCTTGCGCTGCTTGGCGTGTGCGTTATCTTGACTCAGCAAAAAAAAATGTTTTTTTTCTTCTTGTACTTCGCAGCAGCCGCTGCGTATGCGGGCGTTGCTGATGCACTGGAAAAAAAGGGTGTGTACTGGAGTTGGGCCTGGAGAGAATTTCATAGTTATTATGTATTGATTATTAAAATATGCACAAGTCGCAATTGTGGGCGAAAACTAATATAATATGAAATATAATCAATCATATTTTTTACCAAATAAAGGTGCAAAAATAATGTGGCACATTATGAATTATGTAAAATTCTAGCTAATATTCAAAAGTAACTAATTGAAATATATTTTGAATATCTCTCTTACTGTGACTCATTGGGCAGACGTGGACAAGGCTGTGACATTGATTGATGTGGCACTAAGAAAATCAATGATGAGTAATGAAAATGGCATAAAGAAAACTCTCCAGTTGCTCAGGTCCCTTGGAAGTGCCTATGTGAGCATAAAGCCAGCCATTTCTGGCACCACAAAACAATTCCTCAAAGAGTCATAAAAAATAGAGGCCTTACATCAAATTTAACAATGGCCAAGATTATGTCTGCCATATAAATACTTGTGCATGCTGCTCACGCTTGAGTTTGAGGATCTATTTCTTCCTCTTCGCCTTCTGGAGTGGCGCTACCAACGCAGTTAACCAACAGTCAACAAATCAAAGAAAATGCAAATGCAAATAAGTTAAAGTCCAAGTCGGGGTCGGAGTCGGAGTCGGACTCGGAGTTGGAGTTGGAGACCGGATTGAATTACGGGCATGATAAAAGGCAGCAGCAGCAGCAGCACAAGTCTCAAAATAATCAGCATAAACGTTTTGAAAACCGCAAACTGACCAAATGAGCAGCTCGCCAATTGGCAAACTGGCAAACTGACTGACTGTCCGTCTGTCCGACAGTCGCTAAATGCAGTTTGGCTGGAGATTAGCGCAAGTTGATTATTTACTTTGGCTCGCAATTGGGCAGCGTGTGGGCGAGAGGGGGGCGCAAGGGGGCCAACAGCCGCCGCATTATTATGTTAATGGCAACAAAATGCAGTTGCAGTTGCAGTTGCATTCGCTGCCTTGGAGTCTTGCAATTTGAACGTTGAACGTGTTGTCCATGCGGGTCGTAAATCTGCAGACACGAGCTGCAAGCAAAAGTCCTCTAGACGCAAGTGCACGACTATGAGATACCCTGTACATAGCGCGGACATGTCATCACTTCACTCTTACTCCCATCCTCTTACAGATACATTCTCAATATTACCCATGCTCACATACAAAATCACAGACACTCACACCCACACATTGAGTAAAGTTTCCCTGATCCCTGATCCGATCAGGTCGAGACTTTGACGGCTTCAATATGACATTCGAATGTGTATATATTCCGAAGAAAAAACCAGTTTGCAAAATCTAAATTTGTTTACATAATGGGCAAAAGGCAATGAAACAAAATGATGAAAAGTATATAAGCTACGCATAAATACGGGAATATATATAGGAAATATATCTCAAATGTCACGACTTTAGCTTTTGCAGTTGCCAAGGTCGTTTAGATCAACAGAGTTATTCGACCTGATCAAGATAATATACCCTCTATGGCATCGCATGTGTCTCCTTCTGTCTGTTACATGCACATGCAAACTGCCAAAATACCTTCTTTTACCCATTTTCGATGGTTACAGGGTATAAAAAATAAATAAGCCTCGCCGAGCTGACCTCTCCAGCACCCGTCCAGCTCCTCTCGATTGGAGGCCAGCGTTGCATGTTGATTATTTTATTTCAATTGACAAAATGCAGGCAAATGCTGCGAAAAACTCACAACTGCGCAAAAGTCCATTGTAATTGGCCGCGACGCACAGCTGCGCTCTCTAAAACGTAGCCAAGTCATAGTTAACCCACCTGCCCCCCTTCCCATTCGATAAAAGCCGCAAAATTAATGTCGCAAATTAAATTGGCGAATTACTTGGCATTAATACAAGCGAAAAATGAAAACATTTTGGCCTGGCCACGATATCTACATAACTGCGAATCGATGTGGATTTCGTTGGCCAAATGCTGGGATACTTTGCAGCTCTTTGTGGAGTGTCCAGTGAGTTATTCGCGGGCATTGGGAATCTAACTGCACATGGTCTATAGTCTGCGATTGTAAAGTCGCAGCCAACAAATAAGCCTTGGTTACACGAATGTGGTCTAAACGCAACAGCTCAAAACATTTGCGATCCCAGCAACGTTTCCTGCATGTCAAAGAATAGCTCAGCCATACATTTAGGATATTATGTTCTTTAACTTTTATATACAGTGTTCCAGGTGATACGGTTTCCTAATCTCAGTCACAAAGTCATTTTACAAGCGAATCTACTCCTAGATATATAGTAAAATAAATAAAGTTAGAGTCTTCCGATTAGGATATTATATGGATCATTTATAGGAAGCATAGTGCAAGGTCCTGATCCGGCTAATATCTCAATCATATATATTGCATGATAAAGAAAGACAGATCGAAAAGACATCATCATCCCTATATCAACTCGAGTGTATATAAAGATCAAGAATATATACCATATGAGGTCGTAGGATCCGTATCGTAACAAAAAACCTAGAGAAAGGCAAAAAGAAAAAGCGTCCCAAATGAACCAACTAAGTATTATATCTTTTCAGCTTTCTGTAGATTATGTTCTTAGAGTACAAGCAGTTCCATAAATTTTCCTATCCAGCATATATCTTGGCATTTACAAATTACCTAGGCAGCACAAACGTGGAAAGTTGGAATCCAGCGTTGGGCAGGGAAATGGTAAAGAAATTCGAATCTTAATCTCAATTATGCAAATCAAAAGTCGCACTAATTTGTTAGTTGTCGTCATCGTTGGGGGCTATTAATGAATTTACATGGCCATAAACATAAATACACAACCAACTACAACCTGTATATAAGCTAACATATATATACATATATATACATCTGGTGTCTATATGTCAATGAAAGCTTTATCTGTGGACGAGGCTGGACATAAATTAGGCAGGCGACAGGTGTAGGCAGCTGTGAGAAGATTGAGATGAAAACGTGTAGAGATGAAGATGACTTTTCTCAGATTGTGCAATCGTCACACACAGATACACACACGCGCACACACACAGATATAGCTGGCATGAAACTCAATAGGTTTACTCGGGCCCAGCATGAGTAGCAGAGTGGGAGGACAAGATGACAGACAAGACTGTGACATACTTTGTTTAGTTTTAATGCCCAATGACACTGACGACATCCATCCCTGATATGTGTGTGCGTGGCCTCCAGGTGTTTGTCTTGTAGTTTGTCCGCTGATAAGTCACGTCTCGTTTGTATCCGCATATTTGCCTTAAAGTTCCGTCGCCCGCTCTTGACTAATTGGGCGGACAGCGGGCAGCTGGCAGCTGGCGGCTGGCGGCTGGCTTTAAGCTAATGCACATTAGTTTGGCCAATTAAACTGGACTCCGACTTATTTAAAACTATTATCTGCGCAATGCAAAACCGCAGCAAACACAACCGCACAAACATGCCCCATAATCAGTTCGAACAAATCAACTTTCAAATGCAACCGCCGAAACCGACGCAACCGTTGCAACCGCCAAAGCGACCGCTCGAACCACGGCAAATGTGAGTGCGACTGCAACTGTGACTGCGACTGCGACTGCGACTATGAATGCGACTGCGACTGTGAATGCGACTGCGAATGCAGCTCCAGGCCGAAAGTTGGACAACTGCAAAACTACAACTGGATAATGTGGCGGCATTTGTCACATGGCGAACGGACTACACCAATTACCATGTAAGCGGCGGTTGCTGGGTGGGAGTGGGTGACAGTGGCTGACAGTGGGTGACAGTGGCTGGAAACCAGAAGAAGAAGAAGCAGCAGCGGCGGGCATCTGACTACGCTGAGGCTCAAAATAATAGGTACGCTAACCTGACTTACTTGGAACGAAATAAAGCAATTAATATGTGGGCCGTGGTGGGTGGCTTGCTTACATAAAACGAAGAAGCTGACTACACTAAGGGCCAAAATAATTGATACACTAACCCTACTTTATTGGTTACACTTACGGTCAAAATAATAGTTACACTAACCTATACACTAACCAACATAATTGAGACACTAGCCCTACTTTATTGGAACACTCCTTTACACTTACGGTCAAAATAATAGTTACACTAACCGAAAGGAGGAGTCGGTCGAAAAATGAGAGTGTAGTTGGAAAAGTTTTATGTTTTAAAGATATGTTGACCAAACTGAGCATTTATGTTTCTAGCAAACATATCTGCAAGCCCATAATAAAGGGGACCTCTACTGTATATAACTTCTATGGGAATAATCTATCGTATATTCAGCTCTTGTACAAAAGGTAGCCAAATATTGCCTGCCGAATACCTGCCCAAGATGCCCGTTCTGTCTTGTTGTGTTGATAGCATGATGTTAAGAACTACATAAAACAAAGCTTAAAATAACAATAAATCTCGTATTTTGTTACCAATGTAACATTTTTCTTTAAGTTCTCTGTACAAAATAATGCGTGCAAACTCAGCTTATCATGATTATACTTGATTAATACTCGTATTATTCAACTTTTTGCTGCTTTCAGGCTAGAAGTCGGTTTAACTAGCATGTTTTAATTATTTCGTGGATTTATGTGAATTTCGCATGTAGAGCCGGAATATTAAATGTGCCCTGCTAATGTCTTCTAATTAATAATAGTAGTTAATTGTATTCTAGGGCAAAAGAGATTCTATCAGTGTGATTAAAAGTGTAATTTCTATATTCATTTGTTTCCTTTTTGAAGTAATCGATATTTGAATGATAATAAATAAATGTGGTTTTCATAATTCTCATAATTTCGAAGACATTTTATGTACTCGAAATAATGCTGCTGAAATTATTAAATTAATAATTAATAATTATATTTCCTACCAAAAAGTGTTTAATATAGTTGTTTATTTGTACTTAATATTAAGTTAATATTAAAAAAAATTGATTACAGATTATAAATATGTAATAATAAGTAAAAAAAAAAAAAACATTTGATATATTCATTGAATTTTTGCTTATAGTCGACTTGTTTATATTTCCTACCAAAAAGCATAATAAATAATTGTTTACTTTTGAGGAAATAAAAGAATTTCGAAAGAATGTAATGCTACAAACATTAAATACAATTCATAGAAAATTATTGTATTTTAAACAAAATTAATAGAAATCTGTAAAATCATGAAAAGCATTTTTCTATGATTTTTAATTTCTCAACTAAGAAGATAAATTAATCAACATTTAAAATATAACGATAATATATAATAATAATACATTTTTAATGAAAATATTATTTCTAAATAAATAGATTTGTGTTCAATTGAGTATGCCAAATTGGTTTTTATCCGCAGCCAAAATCTTTAAGTAGAGACACAGGCGGAAAGACAAGTAGCAGCTGGGAAGGGAAAGGGAACTACGATAAATTTCTCTGGAATTCCAACACTTCTTCGCAGACCTCTCCCAGAGCCCTTCTCACTCATTGCCAGCGGAAGTGCGTGAGCATAATGCAACCTATTCAGTTGCACGTATCTGTATCTGTGGTCTATTTACTAATGCAGCCCACACAGTCGGCGGGGGCATCTTTCAGTCGGGTTGACAGTTTACACTTAGGAGCAGTTGTCAGCTGTACTTCAGTTGGACAAACAGAGCCGAAAAGTGTACTAAAAATACAAGAATATCATAACATAATACTTGAGAGGTGGGAGATGTGGAAGTGCGGGCGATGCGATACATTTGGCCTCGACCTCGGGCGAAAGGAATCTCTTGCTGGCACTCGCCTGTCAGCCAAGTCCCGCTCTCGCCCAGCTACCCCTCACTTGGCGAGAGGGCGGGGGGTAGCTGACAGACGGGGGGGCAAACACACGGATAATCTCTAAGTGGAAATCTGTTTTTCCATTTGAAGTGCGCGCTGTTGAAAATATTAAAAAGCAATTTCGAATCTTTCAACATTTCAGCCTCTCGGAATTTCCTTTTAATTAACCCCACTTGAGAAACTTAAGGTAAACTGCGCGGCGCAGACGGCGACGGCGACGGCGACGTCGACGGCGGCGGCTGGTTTCCTCTATTTGTAAATATTTGTGGTAAATTTTTACACAATTTCTCGACAGCTTGACAAATGCAGCAAACACACACACACACACACACACACACACACCTACTACTAATTACTTGCCACACACTTGAACTAGTTTTTCAGTTTTCCACAGCGTGAAGTAGCGGTCGGTGGAAAATTTGTATCCTTTAGACTGGTTGAGGGCGGAACCTTGTCTTGGTTGCATTTTGATAGGCTTAGACGCGCGCCTTGGCACTCATTCGACCTGAGATCTTTAGATTCTTCAGGATTCGGTTTGAAAAGCCGAAAGTGAATCAAGCGCAAATTCTGTGACTTCTTTTTAAAAGAGCTTTCAAGAGGGGCAAATGAGGCTCAAATATAAACATATGCTTATATAACAGATATTCTTTGCTTTCCATCAGAAGGCTGCACGAATTTTATAATTGCACAAAGATTGCGGCAAACTCTTATCCTAGTTTTACATTAATTAGTTAATGAGCTAATATAAATATGTATTCAAATATTATCAATTCTTTATAATTTCTATATAGTTATTATAATAACTTTTTTTATAATTTTCTTTTGATTTTGGCGACCTTTCCACTTTTTAATTATCAAAAAACATCTCATTAAAATTATAATCTTCAATTCCTTTATAATTTTTCAAATTCTTTAATATTTGATGCACTTATAATTATTTAGCCCAAATATTTTTGTTAATTAAATTAAAAGTTAGATCATTAATTTTTAATTGTTTGAAATATTGAAAACAATACACTTATTAACAAAAATTCTATAAAACACAGACATTTTTTTATTTGAACAATTGTAAAATATCGAATTTTGTTTGAATTTTGAGTTCCATTTTAAATAGAGGCACGTTCGAGTGAGGCAACAACAAAGCGTCGCGTGTCAAATATTTGGACAAATGTTTCTACATGGACTGCATTTTCACGCCGCATAATTAGACAACAACATCAACAACAATAACAGCAGAAGGAAAAACAACAACAATTGATAAAAACAAGAAATTCAATTGAAATGCAACTCAGCAAAATGCAACAACAAATACAACTGACACTTGGCTGGAAAAACTACAAATTTAATTAAATGCCAAACGCAACTCGTGCAACAACAACAACAGCTAAAACAACAACAACAACGTCTATGAAACAACTGTTAACGACATCTGACAAGAGGCCTAAAAATGCAAATTGCATGGGGGCACACTGGCAGGGCTTATGCTGGTGGAAGGGGCTTGGGTGGAGGGGGGTTATCCACTGGATATATGGTATATGGCTAGAAGATGGGTTGGGATGGGCAGACATGCTATGCATATTCTAATCGGTAATCAGCCCAATGCAAGGCGTGACCCATTTGAAATTGCCGATAATGTTGCTAGGGTGGGGGCGGGAGAGGGGGAGGGAGCACATACATATGCATATATGAGAGGTGGGAAAGTTGGAAAAGGTGTGGACAGAGTTGCGGGAGAGCTGTCGAGCTGTGGAACTCCTCAAAGCAGGGCGCAATTCCCAGGAAATAACAGAAAAGGAAAAATTATAAGATAAATATAATACTTGAAAAGTGATAAAACTAAATGTACACCCCTAAAAAGGAAGATAATAAAAGAAAGAAAGTAAGAACGAAAAGAAAAGAAGAAAATATCAACTTATTTTAACTGCTGGTGATTTCTTAAGTTTTTTGAATAAATATAATCTTCATATTAATTTGTATACATTTTATAACAATATCTTGCGGAATTTGGAAACTAGAATACATTTTTTGAGACAAGTTTCGCAACATTTTTTAAAATCTCCTTTCTTTTCAATTCCACGCATATATTTTATTATCTGAAATATTTTCGACAAATTCCAAGACTCACCTTTTTTCCGTTAAATTCAGACAATTTTCATCGTCAAACAAATAAATAGTTTTTATTTATTTATTTATTTCATATATGGTTGCACGCTGCGTGAATTTATCCTTAATTTATTGTACTTTTAGCTGGTCACATTATGCACAGGCACACACACACACGCACACACATATAATTCTCGTGGGGTTTTCGCTTGAGTGTGGGTAATAAAATTCTATTAAAATTACCGCCAAAGATGATCGGCTAAAAACAATAACACGGGGAAAGCAGAAAATCACTTTTCAAATTGAAATTCAACGCACTTTGGTCACACTTTTTGTTTGAAAGCCGGCGAGCAGCAAGCGTTAACCGTTTGACGTCGACGTCGACGTCAACGTCGGCGACCCTGCTATTCAATCAATGCAATTCCAATTAGAAGGCAAAGCCTAGCAGCGCAGTCGGCGTCACAAAAGCGCGTCCCGTCGTAAGTTTTTTTTTTGGCTTTTGCGTATGACAGCAGGATATTTATTATAACTATGCGACGTTTTTCTGGCAGTCAGCAGGCTGCTTTTTTATGACTTGCAGATTTAATGTTAACAACTTTAAAAGCCCCAACACGCGCTTTCCGCATTTGCATAGAGCACGTCTAACGTACAATTATAAATTTACGCAAAATGCTGGTAAACGACGCTGACGACGACAGAACGACGCTCCGACCACAACCGCTCGCGACGAGTTTCGCTTTACAACTGGCGCCTTCCAATTGGAAGCACCGGGAGTCAGCACCGGAGCCAGAGCCAGGCAGCGTTGATTAAGCATAAGTAGCGGCATGCGGCATGCGGCATGCGGCATGCGGCGCAGTGTGTGTGTGCGTTTGTGGGTGGCTGTATGGATGCTTCGGCTGCACGAATTGCTTTGCTTCGTGCTACTTGCCTTCGGTTCGTTAGGAGTCGTTCGGCTCGGTTTGAGGCGAGAGAGCGTGTGAGCATAGAAATCGCATGCGAGAAATTCAAGCGTGTTAGTTCGGTAAGTAAAAGAACCTTTATTTCTATAGATACTTTTTATTTTAAACATAATAAATTATTACTTACTTGTTTAAGATTTATTCAAATTTTTTGGAATTTTGTGAATAGCCAATAAAGCCCGCCAGAGTGAATATTTGTACTTGCTATAAATTCGGCTCTCTTTTTATAGCAACGCTCTTCACATGCCGGCAGACAACAAAACTCGTTTCTCAGCTGCTTCGCTCACTGGAATTGGAAGCAAGAGAGCGTGAGAGAGAGCGAGCACTGCCAACAGCTGATTTTTGTTTATTTCAAACAAACTCTCTGTTGTTGTCAGTTTGGTGGCTGTGTGTGTGTGTGTGAGTGTTGTTTGCCTGATAAGCACGTGTTTTTATTGTCGGTGTTTGTCAGTTTTTGCGCGGGTGAGAATTGACGCCGTCGACGCTGCTGCCGCTGTCGCTGTCGCTGCCACTGACACCTCTTAGGTTAGCGTCTGTTTTAACAGCGACTGTTAACAGCCTTGCATAGCTGTTAACGGAAATCTTAATTGGTATCCGATTAGATTAACATAAGGTCTTATATAATTAAAAATATGAGGGATAAGCAAATGCCTTAATTTCGAAGAATTCCCATCTTGCTACCTGCTTGGCCCAGACCAACCAGCTCGACAACTAATTAGCTCAGCATCCAATTAGCCGTTAATACTCATGCATAACACACGTTAAGCTCCCACCACCGAATGCCACGCCCCGTTGGCCAAGTCAAATGGCACGCGGAATCGTTGAAATCAGCCGCACAATCAATTAAAATTGAATTTGCTTGGCCAGAAACAAATGTCGGTGGGCGAGACAAAAGTATTTGAAACATTTTGGCGCACAGATAATAAAACATAATGGACATGCAACAGCGTCAAATCCTCGACTTGGGCATACCCTGTGCAGCAAACGGCAAGAAACTTTTGCATCATACATATTCAACAATTAACAATCTCAGCCAGAATAGAGAGCTTAGCCCCAATGTGTTATGCAAATATGCTTTGACAACACAATTACAGGGTATTCCACACCTATGAGCCCGGCCCGGGTCGCCTGCCTGTGCTGCGACTGTTGCTAAATCAGCAAATGTGTCACTAGCTGCACGGGAATTCTGCTCCATGTAGAAAGAAACGCATTAATTTGGCTCGTTATGACTATTGCCACGCCCCTGCCCCCTGTGCCCGCCAAGACAAGCAGCGACATGTCGCTCGGGTGTCGGGCGTCGGCGGCGACCATATGGAAATATGGAAATATATATACGCCTCGAGTAATATGCCACAAATGTCTGCAAGCAGCGGCAGTTGCTCGCAAGTGCCCCCCGCACCGCAACCAACTCCGCCTGCGTCTCCCCCTCCTCCTTCTCCAGCTCCTCCTCGGCCAGCTCCACGCTGAAGCCACCGCCAGCGGCGCACGTTAAGCGAATCGTGCACACGCCCCATGACGATGATTAATTACCTTTTGGGTGCTGCTCGTTGTTGCCGCTTGCCGGTTGCCGGTTGTTGCTGACTTCAATGTATCTGTATCTGTATCTGTATCCGAATTTGTATCTGTATCTATATCTGTTTCGGTATCTGTATCTGCAGCAAGTATCTTGCGCACATTTCACTTATGCACGCTTGAAGGAAACTGGAGGCTGGCACAACAAATGCTTTTGGGGGCTGCTCAGACAACGTTTCGGGGGAAACCTCAGACCGAAGCCCGCTGATGAAGTTGTATTATTCATCACAAATAATTTTCGCACTCTCGTGGAGTCGGAGCCGATGCCAAAGCTGAAGCCGTTGCGAAGCTGTTAAATAATTGCAGAGAATCGTAGGTAATACTATTTGGATACCTTAGCTTGTTTAATGGGTTGGTTTCCTTATAGAGGGTATTACAATGCATGGAGATAGGAGCTACACATAAATATAAATATATTAATGATAAGTGTCGACTGTGAAATATCGATATCTATTGTGTGGTTTATTGGGCCAATTGGATTCGAACCTTCTTTCAAAGATCCACATAAAAACTTGATGAATACGTGTTTCATCAATTTTGGATATTTTACTCAAAGCTGTAGACATTTTTAAATATATATAGATAATATATCATATATAAGACGTGGAGCGCAAGATAAAACGGGGAAATAGGGCGAAAAAAGTTATATTTAAAATATGAAGCAAAAAATTGCCGCGGGCAAGGTCGAGGAATACCCGAGGAATGCATATAAACTCTTAACACATATGTAAATGTATTATTCATCTACAAAGTTTAAACAAATAAAATAAGCCAAGCTATCGCTATTCCCTGCCCCTTTTCAATTGATAGACGGTCGGTGTTCGCCTAATAGAGACTTTACTGTAGATGCCATGGGAATAATTGCACGAAAATTAAGTTCTTTGTACGACAAACTATAAGCCAAGTCATATGAACTGATTTCATATGAAAAATATATTTGTCTTTCCCCATTTACGAGTTTCACAATTCACCTTACATAAGTGCAGAACTGTATCCAATCGGACAACTTTATTATAAAGCTTCTATAGGAACAATCGGTTGGGAATTAAGCTTGCCTTTTAAATTATGTCCGAGCCGAAATAGATAATCTCTCGCGGTTTTGGATCTTTTAGCTGTCGTTAATCTCTAATTTCATTCGAATACACCCGAAAATCAATTGCACTTAAGCGTAATCCGCAGGTAAGCCGAAAATATGTGCTCATTTAGTTTAATGGATGATGCATTTACTCCGAAAGGGATCCGTCTCCAAATGGAAGATATCGGGTTTCCTTGTTGGATTTTCAATGCACTTGCTGAACTCTTTCGCTCTCGCAGGCGGGCAAATCGATAAACTTGAAATGGAGATGCATTCAAGACTCGAAAGTTGCTTCAGCCGAGGGAGTTGCCGAGGGACGGTGGACGGGGGTGAAATATTTCACAGAAATTCGAAACCGCGCAGTCAATGAACCAAAACAAGGGAAAACAAAAGGCAGGCGGACTCCAGCACAAACACGCATAGAAAAATAAATAGAAGTAAAAATAAAAACAAAAAGGAGAAATAACAAAATTTTCAACAATTTGACATCTGTTTCAACAATTGCGCTGCTCAAGTCGATGAGGCATGCAGCAAAAAGGACGCCACGTCACGTAGATTGACTTGTCCCCAGGAACAACAGAGTCGGGAACAGGAGTCGGGAGTCGGGACTCGAAAAGGGCCCCAGCGAAGGCAACTGGAAAAAGGAAACTCCTTTCGTTTCTCTGTTGTTTTTCTTTCTTTTTTCATTCCTTTCGTCTTTTGTATTTGAAGTCTGGTTTTGTGTGCATGTGACAAATGTCAAGGGTTAATGAGATCCTTGGCCATTGAAATGGAGTTGTGTTAATTATCTGCAACAACGAGCGGGAGTTTTTACGCTTCATTAGGCAAAGGCATGGCGGCAAAATACTTTTCAAATACTTTTCACTCTGCACATCTAGCAAGGGCGAAAGTGATACCGATTTCCAAGTTCCATTTGGGGCAACACATTCACCGAAAACATGTTGCAGACAGTACAAAAAATATCATGTTACTTCAACAAGAAGTTTTCTGCATTGGTCCCTTTACAAGGGCGACCGAATCGGGGTCGGGGTATTCCAACGCAATTAGTCAGATTTAACTTAAGTAAAGGTTTAATTTGGTACATCGAACAGATGCCAGACAAATGTTGACATTACGGGCTGAAGCTTGAATCCATAATTGTATATGTTTTATAAATTATGCCATCATAGTTTTATTTTATGCAGAAGACAAAAGTTCGACATTTTAAGAATAATATCATGATAACAATTTTACTGCGCTTATGAGTCGATAAGTCGGACAGCTTCCTAAACATGCGTATTTAAAATGTAAGGTGGATAGTTTGTAACTTTCTATAATCAAAATAAGAAGATTAATAAAAATAACTCAAGTAATAATACTAATAATATAAATAAAAGTATATAAATGAGTAACAGTTATAAAAATTATAATAAATATAAAAATAACAATAACAATAGAAATAAACTAGTAATAAAAAGAATAATTATACTAATAATAATAATAATAAGAGGCTCCAGTCGGGAGCTCTCTACTAGGGGATACCCTGAGTCTCTTCTACCAACACCAATTGCAGCTCTGTATAGTACATGTATACATGTTTATACCGATTGGACAATCTACACAGAAGTTGCTTAGGTTAACAAAATTGCGTAGTAAAGGGATAAGGTGAGCACAGCGAAATCAAATGCGATTTAAAGCAAGAAGAATTTGAAATGGGGCCTCCAAATATTTACCAACTAGTTCGCTCAAACGCTTTTCGGTTCTATTCTGGCTTACATTCAGTTCTTGTAGATTATCATTAAATAAAACATCAATTAACTAAGAAATTAGCACCAATTCACCAGCCCTGGCAAGTCGCATACAAATACGAATCATTTACAATTTTTGAAAAATGATTCCCTGGCGTGTTGCTTGAATAATCAATGATATCTGGCGATCGTTGCTGAATCTTTCACGAGAAGTGCAAGAAGTGGACTCATTAAATGAAAGTTAACCATTTATATTAATTAGTTTGGAGCTGAGACGAGGCTTGGCAATGTCTGGCCTTAGACTTGGGACTGTCAAGTGATTGATGGATTGTCCGATGACATTGTTCTCGGTTCGCTTTGATGACTCAGAGACTCAAGAGTACGTGGGGAGAGCTGCTGTAAGCTTGACTTTCTTGGCTGACTCATGCGCCATATACAAATGTACTTAAAAACCAAGCAGAGAAGGAAATCAGAAGCCACAACAAGCTCATAAAAATGCAATTGACAGTTCGGCTGGACTCTGTGCGCAAGCGGAAGTTTATAGGAAAGCAATTTGACAGCTGTCAAACGGTGGAAGAGCGGCAAAAGCTGGGCCCGGAGAAACAAAGATCAACTCCCATACATTTTTATTGCGCTCAAACCAAATTTATTTGAAAATATGCAACCCAACACACACACACGCACGCACACGCACAGTCTGTACCAGGCCAGGCCATATAAGTAGCGCCCATAAACCATAAAAACCCATAATGTACGGCCACTTGACACGCATTAAAACGGCGCCGTTTTTCGAATTTGTTGGCTTGTCGCGGCCTTTTCGTTTTAATATAACTTGCTTGAGTACGATAAAAAACAATTAAATAAGTTCAAGTATACTTTTTGAAGAATTGCAAATTTATCGATGCTTAAAAATTTGAAGAATTTGTCTTGTAAAGCTAGAAATGATGTAAAAAAATTTAGAGAAAAAAATTTAATATTTTTAAAAGCAATTTGAATAATTTAACTATTTACTTAACTCTTTTCATTCATAAAAAAATTGATTTGATCAACTTTTATGTTTACCAAGCTGACATTGAAACATTTCGCACAATCAATAAAAAAGTATTCATATATTTCATGCTATGCTGTTCCAATATTTCAATAATTTAAAGAAAGTTTTTAGGAAATTTAATAAATAATTTGTATAAATAATATACATTTATATGTTATATAAGTTTTTCTTGTTTATTTTTTTTTTAACTTTAACTATTAAAGAGTATGCAATAGTCGCTGCTCTAACAATTTGCTTGCCGTTTAAGTATATTTTACGCTAGAGCGCCCTTTTTGATAACATATTTCAAACTCTCTAAAATTCATAAACAAAGACCGTACAAAATGCTCGGCCTTAATGTTGGCAATTTATCAGGCTGCAAACCGAGACGATCTGCGATAGAGATCGAGGTACGACATTGATAGAGGAGTCGAACCCATAAACTTGCTGGAACTGTGTGACCAGCAGCTGTCACAGCGCAAATGTCAGCCGAAATCTAATTGATCGTCATATTTCGGCTATGGTTACACTGATAAGAGACACATGTCGCACGATGCTCCAGCTCTGAGGACGCACATTCTCCAACTGTGCTCGGCGATAACTAGCCCGAGTATTACCAAGGGCTTAGTTCAAAACGAAAGGATACTTCTAATCTGATTGCTTATAAATAGATAAAAAAGATGTTGTGATACATATATTAAATTATACATAATAGAGAATTTACTTCTTTGGCACGTCGTAGATTTAATGCACCTGTAGACATTTGCCTTAATCTTTGCAGATTGAACAGAATAGTGAAGCTTGTAAGACCCAAAATACAGGGCATGCAGATACAATTTTAGGTTGAAAAAAGTCTCTCTCGGGTTTTTTAACAAGTGGTCTCAGGGCATTGTGTGATCGGATGCATCTGACTGTCACTTCTTACATGTTTACATGTTACTCGTTTCTTCCCACTTTATCAAATCGAAAGATGTCATGGAACGCGGAATGTGATACGCCTTCCGATCTGCTGACACCTGTCTCATCTGCTGATATCCTACACCTCAATCAATCAGCAGCAACATAAACAACAACAAGGACAACGACAACGTCAGCTGTCGACGGAGTCGACTTTCGGTTTCAATTTTGCATTCTGGTCCTGAGAATGAAGAATCATCCATCTAAAAGGCAAATGGAAAAGCGTGATCGCAATTAACATAACGTAAATAGAAAACCCAAGAAGAATCTATGAAATAGAAAGTGTAGAATGTCAAGAAAATTGAATCCTTACGTTTGTTAAAATTTAATTACGTTTATCTTAGGGCTCAGACTCAGATATATGAAAGCCCAAATTGATGTTTACCAATCAAGCATTCAGTAGAACATAAAACTGGATACAGAGTCAAAAATAAAAATCAATTATAATGGTTGCATCTGTATTTGTCTAAGACAAAGCTGCTTGGCGAAAAAGCACTCACTAGCAGATACTACAACTAATTCCGAAGATTCTGAGCCTGCTTTTTGGCTTAGGCTTAAGAGCTAACTAGATTCTGTCTATAAGAAACAAATTACTCTAAATTTTAATATATACTCATTCAGCTAGAAGCAGCTAAACAACTCCGAAAAATGATCTTTAGCCCAGCAACCCTTGCGAGGTTTAGTTTTTACACATTCAAATTAAGATTTGTATATATCCTGGGAGTCTCACGAAGTTGACTTGAAGGGAAGGGAAACGAACAAATAAACTCAGCCACAAGTGAAACTGAAAATGAAACTGAATTTGAACTCGGACTCGGACGCGTCACACGGTCGTCACATCATAAAAACTTTGCTCGTTTCCGTCATGCGGAGAAAAGAATAAAAAAGCAAAATGAAAATCGAGGGAAAAAGCAAAGGAAACATTGTGAAAATCACGTGCGTGACGTACTTTTTGTCGACTTGTAAATTTATTCGTCACATTCGCCCTGTTCGCGGCTTTTATTGTGCTCTACAGTTCAAATAAAAGCGGAACATCATAACTTGGCCATAAAGTTGGGACAGACATCAAGAGGAAGCCGTCAGCACGGGCCATAAAATGCATCAAATCACAAAGATACAATATAAACTCAATGTAATCAAATAAAACTAGATGGCGTAAGTAGAGTATACGTAGTCTATATAAAAAATAAGCATAAAATATGCAAAAGTAATGTAAATAACCGTTTTATCTAATTTTTAAAAAGGTTGCAATATTAGAATATTGTCTTTCAGCTGGTAAAATAAAAGCTGGGCAAAAATATCTCAATTTTAATAGAGTTTCTTTTAGGAAAATGTATTACAATATTATCTAAAAATGATTATTCGGGTAAAATTCCAGCGTTTCCTCGCATCATATTCCAAATATTATTTACAATCCAATTTACTTCTCATTTCCTCTATTTGTAGAATTGTTAAAAGTGTATGCAAAGTTGAGTTGTTGCGGGCAAAAACGCTAAGCGAACAGTCCAAAAAATGTTGCATATTCGTGGACGAGTCCATGTCCATGGTCATGTCGATGTCCATGTGGATGTCCATGTCGATGCTCATGTCGATGTCCAGGGCCATCCATTCATTCATTCAGCCAATGAACCAACATGAAACTTGGCTATTTGCGCGGCAAACACTGCGAACGCCTCATGATTAAAGGATGTATATTAAATATTCATGTAAATGTCAATTTAAAGCTACTGTTGCCCCCGACCCGTCCACTGATTGGCTACGTGCTTTGGGCACCCGAGCAGCCGAACAGCCGAGCAGTCGGGTGGGGGCGCAACAGCGAGCAGAAGGGCGTGTGTCAAATGTTGGCGGCCTTTTTTGTTGCTGCCCGCCGCTGTTATTATTGATATTGCGGGTGTATCCTTTTTGGGGAAGCCCCCTGCCAAAGCCCTCCCTTTTGAAATTTGCCGCCAACCGAGTGCGTGCCGTCGCGATGAACTCCAAAAGGGTGCCCATGAATAACAATAGATTTATTGCAAACAATACATAAAATGCATTCAAATGGAATGAAATGTGTTTGGTTCTTTATAATATTGTATTTTGTTTATATACGCTTGCCAGGGGTACTTTAATTTTTATCACAAAATGCGGAACTGATTGAAAATCTAGTTTTTAATCAAAATAATATGCATAATAATATATTCCTTTATATATAATTATCTTACTATAGTCAATTTATTTCAATCTTCATTGAGTAGGTGGCAACATTTTTTTGATTAATATCTTAAACATTTTGATTATTTGAAAGATATTTTGGGCTAAGATTTTTATAAATTATATGTTTGTCTGGAAGAGTATTCACTATTCACTGTCTTATTTTTTCATACTTGGTAAGTTTCAAACTTGTTTTTATTGACATATTGGGCACATGACGGTTAAAAAGGCCACGTTGCCAAGTCGTTAAAGTTCCTTAAGCAACAAAAAACAGCTGAAACTATTTCATGATATAGCAATATATATTTTGTACTCTGTATTCCCATCTGCCTCTATTCTATAACAATTTTCTTTACTTTCTTTCATAACCTACTAACTTTTTCTAATTTATGATATATTTTCAATTAAATTAAATTACAAAAAAGGCTGTGCTTAAGGAATCGTTGAAATATGAATTTATTTTGATCAGTTTAGAGCTTTGAAATTTAGCCGAAATTTAGTCCGAAAGTTAGGTTTTTATTCATCTATTGAGAAATTTTTTATTCAGGCGGGTGAAAATTAGAAATGTATTGAATAAGTTTTCACATAATTCTTTAAAAATGAGTTTGAGGTCAAAAAGTTTCTATCAACCATTTAACGCCCATTTTCCACAGTTGTTGGTGGAATTTGTCAAAAGCTTCTAAATGAATAGCTTTCACGGTATAGGCCTAATGTTGATCATCAATCAGTCAGTCAATCAGTCGGTAAGTCAGTCAGCCTGTCCATCAGTTAGTCAGTCAGTTACAAAAATCCATGAGTACTCAAAAGAAGGAAATAAGAATTTTTCCAGAATTTCCAAACGTTATCAAATGCTTTCCAATTTGTAGTCTTACCAAATGCATATGCCCAACCATTTGGCTGACGAGTTCGTTAAATTTTGAAATGGGAACACATCGATTGGCCAGCTCATCGCATTGCCTTGCAACCCTTTGCAATCGTTTTCAGTGTTCGGAATTTGCTAACACTGACAGGTTGACAGGTTGAATTTTGGGGGGCCAAAACATATAAATTCGTCCTGAACAAGTGTGCGTTTAGTCCGAAAAAAGCCTTAGTAGTAGTCATTTAGAATTAACAAACCCACAAAAGAAAATGTCGACGAGTAAGAGTAAGCATCGAGAATGCAACAGTCCAGTTAGGGTACTAGATAAGCAAACAGATGACCAGCAGGTGGAAACCGTGGAGCCGAGCACAGCGGACAACACCGTGCAACTAGAGTTTCTTCAGTTTCTCAAATCGCTGGACGAGGTGCCCCACGGGGTGCACCACGGCGTCAACGACAGTGCATCCATTGAAGTCCAGTCCCTGCACAGCGACCTGACCCTGTTGCCACAGCAAGGCAGTCTGACAGGCCCCAGCAATGTGCTGGTTGTGCCCGCGCATCCAGGTACAAAGCTGCAGCTGCAGTCACTGCTAAGCCACAATTTTATCCACAAGCTACATCTGGCCGCCAGCAGTGCGCAGTTGACGTTTCTCCACTGGACGGCCGATGGTCAGCAGCTGCAGTTGGACTATATTGGACTGCAGGAGCATCTGGGTGGTGCCCAGAGCATGTTTCGCAGCCGCAGCGTATTGCAGTTCGTCCGCCAGATGGTCGACGTGGGCTTCGAGCGCGTGCTGCAGGAGATTGAGTTGCTCGAGGACAGGCCCCAGTTGTATTATCAGCACACGAACTTCAAGCAGGGCCAGCCCGAGCAGCTGCTGCTCATGCCCACGCCGCAATTCGAGCAACTGGTCCCGCAGAAGTTAGGCAAGGCAAGTGCGTCAAAAGGCTCTATTGAGCTGGGCACGGGCAAGGATCTGTGCTCCAGTTTTCAGAATTGCTACTCGCCGTTGCAGCTAGCGCGTTGCCGATTTCAGACCCTGCTTCACTACCACAACGATGTGCGACTGCTCCAAGACCGGGAACCGAATGCCGAGCAACTCCTGCCACGACGCGGACGCATCAGCAGCAGTAGACAGCCGACGCAGTCGTCGTTGGCGCCCGCGCTGGCCAACAAGCACATAAATCCGCGAGACTCCGTGCTGCACTTTGAGGCTGGCCAAGTGCCCGACTATGCTGGATTCTATGGACGGGTGGAGCCGTCGCTGATCAACGAGTTCTTTGCGGAATACTTGCCGCGCTATGGCGCCAGGACCAGTGGCTACAAGGACATTGTGGTGGATGCCAGCAAGGCGAATGCGTTTCAGCAGAATCTGCCCATTGGTATAGTGTACTCGGAGGATGAGGATGATCTCGGAGATCAGGACAGCCACGAGGTGACTACCATGGCAGCTGCGGGGAAACGCGACGATGCGCTGGCGGGCGACGGCTTCAATCCGCCGCCAGAGGACATTGAACTCGAGCAGGTCATGCAGGAGCTGTGCGGCGTCGGCCCCGATGTGGAGGAGGACCTGGAAAAGAAAGAACCGACGCCGCTCAAGCCAAAGCTCAAGAGAAAGAAATTGGTAAGAAAATGTGCAATTACGGATACAGATTTGCAGCCGGAATCACCCCATGACGACCACGGCGAGGACTTGCTGCAGGCAGCTGCCGCAGCCGCGGCCTACATTAAGGACGAGCAGAAGAACAACACAAAGGATAACGAGCCAAATGTTAACGCCAGCACAAGCGATGCTGACAAGGATCTCAAGTGTCCAACAGCCCCAAAGAGTGTCTCCAAGCGGCGACGCTACGATCTGCGTAACTCCAAATCGAAGCGGTCGCGTTGAGCACTCCCAAGTTTCCCGTCCAGGTGAAACCTTTTAAAGTATTTAATAAGAAACAAATTGAAAAAAAAGAAAAAAAATAAGAAATTAATATCCACTAAAATGTTTAACCTAAAGCAGTTAGGATAAAAATAAAACAAGCTTTACATTTAACATTTAGTTATTAGTAAGACAAATGCCTTTTAGATTTATATATATATAGATATATAGATATATACATATATATATAAATATATTATAAATGTTATTTTTAGTAGTATATTCCCTTTGTGATACTGAACCGATGTGATACTCAAGTGCACTCATAAAGCATTCAGAAATAAATGAACAAACCCAGCAAGACAATGAATATCAAAGATATTTCGGAGCTTTCGCGGATATTAAATAATAGAATACTGTTAAAAGTAAGTCTCATAAGATATATCGTGTCCATTCATGCCTAATGGATCATTACTGTGATGTTATAAACGTTCTACACCTCAGGCGATTATAAGCAGATTGAAATTTAATATGTACCAATATGATAAAGAATCGAAATAAACAATTTTACAATACCTCGAGCAGTGCCAACATTTAGATACATGATTTATCAGCAATGAATGTGGGCGTATTGGCCTTAATTTGGCTATTATAATGCGCTTTTATGCTGACCCCTTTTATGAAAATAACATGGGGCTAGAAACACTAAAACGCTTATCAGCTTATCAGATCTCACACGCCTTCGCCTCGTAGCGAGCCAGTGGAGAGGGGCTATCAAAACTGAAACTGTGATATCTGACCGAAAGTATCTTTGCATTTAGTGCCCACAGCGACGAGGCACTCAGACCGGGGGCACAATCAGTGCGATGTTTACAAGCTTTATGAGAGACCACAGCAACAACAACAACAGGAACTACCGAACCGGCCAGCTTCAAACCGAAGCCAATTTTGAAAACCCCAAAGGCAGGTCGCCTTCAGTCGCTTTTGGTTTCGATTTCGCGAAAAAAAAAAATGTATACCATATATAACAAAAAAAACGAGAAATGTGTGTTTTTAACAACGCACAGCGTGAGGCGAGACACGATTTTTATCGTCTTTAATTTGCTTTTTATTTGATATCATATTTCATGGCATGTTCCAGCGGCCCTCGAAGCTGCAAGCCCAATGAAAACAAAAGCAAGTGGCATTTTTTTTTTCGGGGCACCCAATCTGACTCCGGGAATCGCTTGGCTCTGAGTCGAGACGTCATAATGTCATAAAAATGTCACATACTTTTAATAACTTTATGACAGCTACAAAATCATAAACAAAATACTCTGACAGCGACACACGCACACACACACAGACACACACACAAACACACTAATACAACAGGCAAAGGACAGGGTCGGGGCCTGTCTGTGTTGACTGCGGCACATGCAAATGCCGCTGTGGCCAAAAAGGAGGCTTCATCATTTGGGAGCCACATCATAATGAGATGTGTCATGTTCGCCTTCCCAGAATATCTGACGTCTGTTTTTAGTGGAACATCATTGGGCATCATTGTACACATGACACATGATTATTAAATTTAATGCTAGGCGTCTGGTCTGGAGTATTATTGAGCTTGAGGCCTTAGATGCGTCTAGAGTTCCACGGGGGCGCCGGGAATGGGCAAAAAGTTTTGCCTAATTTTGTGTGTAAAGTTACGTTTTACTGTCCATTTAGAAGTGCCTCATTCAAAATGTAAGTAAGAGCTTAAAAACAAAGTAAAAATCAAATATCACATGCAATAATTAAACTTATGTTATGAAAGTATTTATAGTTGTAAACTCTAAGATGTGCTAAAGTTTCAAGTGTTAGGGGCGACATAAAATATGTGACATGTTCAGAAGAATTTGAAAAAAGCGTTGATATCTTCGGCATGCCGAAGATTAAACAGCCCTGTAGAAATATGCCATACGGCATGTTCGACCGATTCTTTATATGCAGCTCTATAATGCGAGCTTAATAAGATTTATAAGTACCATAGTTTACCTAGTAAATGCTAAACAAAAAAAGTTGATATTGATCTAGAATAAATATGCATAAAGGAGTCGGAGGTGCTTCCTTTTATGCGTTCCACATTTCATCACAAAACACAAGGTTTGGGTTTGTCTTACACAACATCTACCATTTAGGCTCTTCAGTCTTGAATTTAAAAATATTATTGTAAGCCTCAGTTTTATCTACACTAAACACGTTCTTCTTTTTGCTATATATAGGTAGGTATATCTACCTTTCCAAAGTTCTTTCAACTTAAGAGCTTAAATCCATTCGCAACACTTTATTCGTGTCTCTTACTCTTTCTGTCCCTCTACCTGTCTCTCTCCCACTCACACATATCCAATTCGATTCCCAACCTCAGCTTTAATTTCAGCACATAAATTCGTTTTGCGACAAAGCGCAGTTTTAAATTATGAAACCTCTCAGCTCGAAATGAAGTCGACTCGTCGCATAATAATGAAGCAGCTGAAGAACTGGGAATTGGAATAAAAGAGAGAGAGAGAGAGAGAGAGAGAGAGAGAGAGGGAGAACTAAAGTCAGACCCGTAGAGTTATTAAATGCCAAGCTATTTGTCGTTTAGCTGGAAATCCAGACAGGCCGGCAGTACTTTAAGTTTAAGTTTAAGTTTAAGACAAGACTCCGAGACTGCTTTATGGCTTTGAGTAGGAAATCTTTATGAGTTTTGTGCTCTGGCCCAAAAACAGACACAGTGAAAAAAGTGAGACAAATTTATTGGCAAAGTATAAATGCATTTCTTTACGGCTTACAGTTTGTGCAGTTTTAATATGAAGTCGTAAACAGTTTTAATGATCCTTGACGCTTGTAAACCTATTTGCATATTTCGACATATGAGACTAAGAAAACCCTCTAAGATTTGCAAATTTGTGTTTGTTTGGATGGAAAAGGGATTAGAGTTTTATGAGTACCATGGACTTAAAATGAAAAGTATAATTGTAATCGTGGCTGCAAATCAAATACAGCTTCGGTTCGGTTCGGTTCGGTTCACGTTTTGAGCCAAGGCCTCGCTTTGAGGTTCGGTTCATGAACCTGGGTTTCTAAATCTATTAGCTCAGATATTGTTTGAACCATGGCTCGTTTTATTTGGTGAAATTCGTTTTTTATCATATTCAAAGAATCTGAAATACTCTTTCCACTCTGCCAAAAACTGAAAGGTGCTACTTAATTATTGAAAAATACTACAAATATTGAACAAACACATTTTTGTTTGGCAGTCCTTCGTCCCACTTAGGTTTAAGGCTTGGTAATCCATTGAGTTTCGTGTTAAGCTTACGTCAGACAAATTACCTGTGCAAATGCAAGAATTTTAATAATTTGGATTGAAAGTTTTTGTCTACCTTCATTATTGGGATACACTTCCCTAGAGACCATATTCCTTAAGCCAAATGTGAAGATTAATACTCAGGTAACAGAATATTTAAAGATAGCCCTATGTAAAGTTGATAAAACTAAGCATTTGGCGGAATAATTCTAGAGTAAATACAATAGAAGAGTATTTATAATAGATGAATATTTTATAATAATTATTACACACCTTTGTTTATAAATAGTAACAGGCTATATTTTAATTCTGCTGATTAGTCAAGTGTAAAATTGTAAAATTGTCATTTTCAACTTTATAAATTAATTTTTATTTAAATTATCTGTTGTAGCTTGGGCAAAGCTTTCCATTGGAGCCAATCAAAACTCGCTGGGAATATCCATTCTTCATACAAAGTAAATAATTTGTTGGCAATAAAGGAAAGTTATGCTTATCGCATGGCGTTGCAACTAAAAACTCACTTGCCACAAATATTTCGAGCAATTTATCTAGAGTGAAAAACTTGCTCCTGCGAGTGCCCGCATTCGTGTGCGTGTCCTTGTGGCTTGTTGCTTCTTTTTTTGTTTGTTGTAGTTTTTATGATTGCGCAAATGCAAAATGCATAACAAACTCAATTGCACAAAATATTTCGCATGCGGCGGCAGTTGATATGCACCAAATTGGGATTTATTTCTATGAGAATGAGGGAGACAACTATGGCCACGTCCTGGACCAGGTCCTGCGGCACGTCCCTGGCCCCGTTTTCCAAGCAAACTTGCAGATGGTAATGGGAATGGACTGGGAAAGCAGCTAGAAAGGGAAAGGTAGATAACCCACTTTCAAATTGCTTTTTTATTTGCCAATGGATGCGGTTACGGCTACGGCTACGGCTACGTTTACGGATACGGATACGGTTATGGATATGGATATCTTATGTGTGAGTGTGACTGCGAGTGTTCTCTGCTGGGAGATGAATGGCACACAAAGTGAGCCAAAGTAGTTTACGCAAAATTTACTAATACATATTTTCAAATGCAACGCCAAAAGTTTGGCCTGCCACTGGGACTGGGCGTTGTTGTAGTCAAAGTTTGACAGATGAGCTGCAGCCTTGGCCAGAACGTGGCTGCAAAGTACAATTAGTTGGGCTAGTAGTCTTCCTCGGGGTACTCCATGCAGGCGCAGGCCGAAGGGGTGTTGGCTTCAATCCAGCGCAGATATTGATTCACCCGTGTGTAAACTCCGGGCGAGTCGGGTCGGGCACAGCCAGCGCCCCAGGAGACAATGCCAGCCAGCTGATACTGTCCCGGCTGCTCGTCGAGGAGCACATGAAGCGGTCCGCCGCTGTCCCCGCTGCAGGCATCCTTGGAGCCCACGCCCAGGTATCCAGCACAGAGCATATTGTCGGTAATCATGGCAGGACTGTAGCTCGAGCTGCGGCATTCGGATTGGCTAAGAATGAGCACATCGACTTCCTGTTGAGTTTGGAAGAAGATCAGTTTAACCTCCCGGATTAGGAAGGGGTGTGGAACTGGTGCAACAAATTATAATTTAGAAAAACAGAAGTGCGAGAGAGAAAACTATAAAAGAAGGTGGTTGGAAAGTCTTGTGTCACCTATAGAGAATAAACTTGAAGCGAGGCTTTCCCTGCAACAATGTGAAAGAGAGCGCAACAGAGACAGAGAAATTACAACAAAAAGGAGATGAGAATGATATAGATAAAGATATATTCAATCGAATTGAGTTAAGGCGCTGCAGGTAAAGAGATGTAGATAAGAACAATACAAGAAATATTAGAACAGGAAAATATTAAGTTTGGGCTTAGTTAGAGTGACAAGTAAAACATACGAATCACCTGCAATACTTGCGCTGCAAATCCTCCCTCTCGCAGTGCACCCCAGCCTGTAACCTTGCCCAGCTCCCCCTCGAAGCTGGAACTGTACACTGGCAAGCAAACTGGCCGCATTGGTGCCTCAAAGCTCACCGGCTGATCAAGTCTTATCAGGGCTATGTCGTTTTCGAGACTCCGAGGATTATACAGCTCGTGCACCTTCACACGCACGGCGCGCCGTTGCAGCACCAGGGCATCGCTATCACTGCGGTTGTGCTCCAGTAACCTCACGGTGATCAGCTCGGGCGGCACACCCTCCACACAATGGCCAGCTGTTAGCACGTACAAATCGTTGATCAGTGATCCGGCGCAGTTGAAATGTCCAAGCAACAGCAACACAGCCATCCAGGGATACTGATGACGACGCGTCTCCTGGCCGCCGACGATCTTACGCTCCGTGTTGATCAATCCGCAGCGGCAGCTGCTGCATTCCCGCTCAATTGGAAGGCTCGATGTTGGCTCTGTTGTGGATCCCTGCACGTGGCTGGCTGTAGTGGCTATGGTAGCTGCAGTGGTCTCGGGTGTGACTGGAGCTGGCAACAATATCGAGGCAAGCCACTGAAAAAAGCTGCCTGGTCCCAGTTTGACATGGACCGCAGGCTGCAAGGCTGCCTCATTCGCAGAGCACAAGCGCAGAATTCCCAGTGCCACACAGCAGATGAGCTGTAATCTCATCTTGTTGACCACAAAATAGTTACTGCAACAGCAAACAGCTGCTGGAGCTTGGCCAGACTTGGCTGGCCAACTAGAGACTGGAGACCTGACCCACATATAAATCCTGTTTCGTTTCTGTTTCCGCTGCTAATCACGAGGCCAATTCTATGATTCATTTCTTTGCACACCTGACCAGTTTTCTTTTTCATTAACGTGTCGTTCCAGGCTAACAAACCGCCAACTTTTCATTTTGCCAACAATTTTCCACGCTGCTGCGCAAATGTATTCATGAAATGTTTGCACGATAAAGTGTAAATGTTTTGCTTGCCTCCGCCCTCCGGCTAACGACTACTTTTCACATAAGCATGAGGTGGATAATATTCGTTATTCGGTTGATTTGGGTGGCCTCTCTCAGCTAAGTAAAATGCTTATAATTTTCAAAGCTAAATTAGAAATTTTGATTGCAATCGGTTGACGACATTTTGAGGCTGTGTATGCTTAATTTTATGTTAAAAGGCTTATTAAAAATGCATTACTACAATTAATATTATATTCATTAATTATCCACATAAGACTGTGTCCTCCGACGACCAAACAAAACTGGGCCTTGGCAGCACTGCACTAAAAGAAGTGTCGCTTAGACGGATTAGTGTCGGCACGGCAGCCGGAGAAATTAAGCTCGGTGGATGGATGAGTTTTTTAAATTAATCTGTATATTTTATACGGAAATCAACACACCAAGTTTGGAGTCGTTCAACTTTCGAGCGGAATCGTGGAAATTGTAGGAGACTCGGCTGGTGTATGCCATATAAGGATAAAGGTGCAATCCAAATTTTACTTCACTAGCTTTTAAGGGGCGGCCAGATGGAAATGGTCAGATAAACTCAGTTGGTCGCGAAGATCAAAAATATATGTACATAAAGAATGCTTTTGTCTGCCGAATTCAATCGCACAAAACTATTATACCACTTTTAATGAGTTGAGGTTATAAAAACATTATACTCTTTTTACCCACTTTGGATGGGGTCAGGGTATAAAAAAATATGAATTAAAAAACTGATACTTTATTTAAAGAAAAAATGAAAATAGTTAAATGGATCGCATTTTTATTTCTTTAATCATATGGGCTGATCATAATTTGAAATTCAAGCAATGAAAGTTGCCACGCTGAGCGATGTTTTGTATATAGCTACAGGATAGTTACAAATTAAGCATAAATGATTGACTGAAGTTGACTTATTTACCCTGATATTGCATTGATTAAACCTCTACCCTTACTTATGGTTTTCGCTGTTCTCGAGATCTTTTTCAGGTGGCGAGAGTTCCGTATTGAATGCGTAGTTATTTCACAATTGCGTTTCCATAATAAGCTCGCACTTCATTTATATTAAAGTTTGCATCCACTCTACCAATAGAGTAGTTGTCCGCATTATTAAGATGAGTATTCAAATCGAAAAGCGTTTAAGCGTTAAAGCGTGCCTATCATCTCACAGCTACGGTCAATATCGCAACAGAAAATGTGGGTAATTTATAAAAATTATATGTACAAATTAGCGTCGAATATTCCGCAAAGTTTCAAAACTTGCCTGCATTTTCTTCCTAATACCATATTGATAATTTATACAAGTCTCCGATTTAAGCCTTGGTCATTCAAAAAGATAGAAATCTAGATATTTTGTAAATCATTTTCTTTTGGTGTCACCATATTATGCAAATGGAACGCTTAATAAACTCCCGACTGCTCTCGGTCTGTCCCCAAGCCCCGCTGGCAGTTCCCACTTGCCATTTAGGCCTTTGTAAGCTGGCACAATAATCTCTAATAGGCTTAGCATGAAATATTGACGCTTAGTGGATGCTTAGTGTTGCCAAATAGAGCTCTGAAAATGTTGTTAGGTTTTTTTTTCTTTGTGGGAGTCTGTCTGTCGTAATGAGACGCTAGCCTGTAAATTAGTGAAAGCAGTTTATTAATAATTTTCTTTCTAAGGCTCTTATTCGATTGCGGAGCCGGAATGTTGGGCTGTGCCAGGCTGGAAAAGTTATGTGGTAGTTAGTTTTGGGGGCTGCAGACTAATTGAATTTCAAGAGCAAGCGGCGACAATGCCGAATGATCCATGAATCCAGTAAGCGGTTGATGAAACCCATTGAACCTTGACGTGGCTTCAATTGGATTGACACGCCCACAGCGCATAGCTGTTACGCTTGAACACCAAAACTGGAACTCAAAACTTCCCGGAAGGTTTTATAGACCATGAGTTGCTACATTTTTATTTTCATTTAATTAACTATATGGCAAGTGAGTGGCTGCGAGTGAGGGTACAAGAGTGCAACATAGTAGCACCTAAATTGTCCAATTATATATAAAATTCAAGCGGCTGCTGATGATGACGACGACGACGAGCTCAGTGCGTAGGCTGCCTCACAGGTAGCCCCTGATTGCCGGTAGCTGGCGGAGACTCGAAGCTGCATGTTTCTGTCGCCGACGATGTCACTTTTGATATTTTTCTCTTAATTGATATTTATGGAAATGGATGTTGTTCGTAAGTGGAGCAGCCATCTGTGAGATTTACATGCGACTGTGGCTTGGTGGCTTGGCCAGCTCGTTAAGGTCTAAATGAGCTGTCTTGGGAGCAGCACGTCCAGAGTCACAAATCCTGAAAATGCCTCTGCACTGCGGTCAGCCAACAGAAACTTGAACAACTTAAGAACAAAACACAGTGCAAAACAAAGAACTGCAAAAGAAATCCTAATCTCAGTTGCCACAGTGACCACCATAATCTATGCACTTGACTAAGGAAGACTAAGAAATATTGCTTAACTGCAGAAACGCAATAAACTTGCCAAGGGCCAAAAGTTTTGGCATCAAGTTTTGTGGTTTCATCTAGAGATGCCGCTCGCGGGTTTACAGAGTATCATTAAAACATCACGTCAAGTGGATGGTCTTAAAGAACGAATATCGATTGGGAAAAACTTTTACAATGTGAAAATAATATATAGTAATATGTATCAATATATATTGGTATTTACTTTTTTAAATTTATAGTAATAAATAATATAAAAAGTTGTTAAAAATCGAAACTGCGTAGGATTACTTTTTAAACATGTTCTCAAAAAATACACGAGTGTTTGTTGTTTGTGTGTTGTTGGAGTGTGCGGTGCCTTTTGCCTCTCCCAATTGCATACTTGGGTTGTTAAACATGCGCTGAGGCTGCCTGTTGGCTTCTTTATCTTGACAGCATCGGGCTTTAAAATACAAGTATAAATACTATGGGCTACAAATGTACAAACATTCCGACAGACCCCCCCCACCACCCCTCGCAACAACCCACCATCCCACCGCCAAACACACAAACACAAACGTCAGATTGCGGGGGGGAAAACGCACAATTGCAAAAGCGGCAACAACTTTTAATTAAAAGCAACATTTTCACAGGCCGCAGCTACAAGCTTATTAACAGTTACTTTTCGCAGCGTAAATCTCTGACTGTAGTCGGTATCTGTGTGTATGCGTGTGTGTGTGTGTGTCTGCCATTTAGCCTCAGCAAAAGCTGTCAATTGATAAACAAGTCAACTGTCACTTAGGCTCGCATTGATAGCTCCTTATCGAGTCGAATGCAGCGAATCGAACGACCAACGCTAATCAGGCAGAGTGTCCCCCAGGCCTGAGGTGTCCAACTCGGACTTGGTCCCGGAGTCCTGCCTTGCCACTTGCTGCTGCCTCTGCTGCTGCTGCTGCTGCTGCTGCTGCTGCGGCTGCGCTGGCGGCGATGGAGATAAGTCGGCGACACATGTCACAAGTTGTGTTTATTCTTTATACTCTGTTTTTCCACTTTATTCGTTTTCCTCAAGTTGTATTATTTTTAATCAAAAGTGGAAATTAAACGCGGCTAATGAAGATTTTAATTGCGTGCCACAAGCCGCACTGCGCCAGCATGTGGGCAGTTGCTTCGACTAAGCGAATACTATTTTCGACCACATGTTCGACTTGGGAGCTACATGCACAGCGTTTGTCGATGCTGCTCGGCGGCACACACGCAATCCACGCAGTCGCCCAGGCTCAAAGCAACTTTTACTATGGATACCCTCTCTCTGGACTAGTTGCTAGCTGCTGATAAAGTAAGCTGCTTAGGTTTTCAGGCATTCGCCTGCCTGATTGCCTACATTTTGCATGCACGCGTTTATGACATTTTCAAAGGCCTCAATCATGTAACTGTGCTGTGGGCTTATTGCGTTTTATTTAACGGATAAGTTGACAAAAAATATTTGACAGATTTTTCGCGAATTTGAAAGTACGATTTGACTAATTGACAGACATAACCGAAAAGTGCTTATGTCGAAATATGTAGAACACATATCTACTTACCCGGTTCAAGAAGCAAAAGGAAGTCGCAAGGCATGATTTTAAATGTAAACAAATAAACAAAAACTACTGTTGCGAGAATTTGTTAAAGTCTAGTTGATAACCAATAGAATGTACATTATTTAGATATACTATTTGAAATGTTCGCATACAGTTCAGAGTTTCTTTTTTAAATGTTTTGCAACACAAAGTTTCTGAAGCTAAATTAATTTCCAATATACAAGGAGTATTCAAATAAGCATTTGTCCATTGCTTCTTCATGTACTTTTCGTTAAAAGACACTTTTTTATGAAACGCCTCTACTTACGGGAAGATCTGAGGGCACGGAAATTGGGGAAAACAAATTGTATAACATGCACTTTATCGTAGCGATAAATTAATGTGAAGTTTTGCTAAACGCCATTTAGGCGGCCATTAGAAAAACAGGCTTTTAAACACTCTTAAAAGAGGTCCGTGCAGTCCGGCCCTTTTTCACATTTACCAGGCAAACTCACGTCAAGAACTAACGTCAAATGTCAAAAATGTCACGGTTCATTTGTGTAACCCGTTCAAATAGACACCTGGCCCAAGCCGAGTGAAAAGAACTGTCAACCGATTGAATAACAAAGGAAAAGGAAATAGACAGAAACAAAATACGAAAAAAATGAGATAACATGGCACACAAATTCCACGATAGACACTGAAACAAATAGAATCGGACAGATCGATTAGGCATACAAATGTGCAATTAGAAGTGGAAGCGGAATGTAAAATGTGGAATGTGGAATGGGGGAATGTTCACTTGACACAGTCCTGGGCCATACAAATGAGAGATACAAGCCGACGTTCGTGTGCTACCCTTTGCTCAATAAACCGTTACAAATGCCATCAAAAGAGTGAGAGGCGCTGGGAGAGAGAGAGATGGATGACGGAACAGGAAGCGGTACAAAGAGCTAACGAGCCGTACAAACGACACTTAACTTCCCGGCAGCTATATTTCTTGGGGAACACAAATATAGATAGATTGAAATAGCGAGCTTTTCGAATGGAGAACTTTGCGCTTTTCCACTCTTTAATTGAATCAAATTTTCAGTAATTTCGTAATTTATCTGCCGTTTGTTTGGCCACTGTCCACAACAAATTTCAATAATTACGAGCAGTTTTTAATTACACTGTCCGTGTGAATTCACGAGAGAGTGTGTGTGTGTGTGTGTGTGTGTGTGCAGTGGTGTGGGGGTTTTTGGCTATTTTACAGTGGACATTTAATTATTATTTATGATTGTTTAGCGTTTTTCTGAAATTGATTTATGTGGTATTCTCGTGCAATGACGGTCAGTTTATTAATTTGTTAAGCTTGCGGCGGTTTTGTGGGATACGTCAACCCCCGGCCATGGTGGCTGTAATGTGGGCCTGTCATGTCGAGGGCCCATTACAATTACGTATTAATTAATAACAATTTTTCGGGGTGTTAATGCGTGTTTAATAAAAGTTGTAATTAAAATTTTGATTGCCCATACAAATGATATGTTGGCTGTTTATTGAGGGCCAAAGTGTAAGACGATCAGTTATTGCTAATTTCAAATAAAACACAAGAGCGAAACTGATTTAATGAGTACGAGTACAAATATATCTGCCATTTAGTCTGAAGTATCCGATTTATTTGGAAATCATCATTCACGCTACTCTCCAAGAGAAAACATAAATTCTCAGCCGCATTTCCGGCTTTCGCCAGTCTTCCAGCCATGCCCTCCTGCCTGCCCGTGCACCTCTAAGCGTTCCAGTCTCTTGGGGACAATGCAAACAACCAACCGAATGAGCAACGCCTGCGTGAAAAATGCAAATCAATTCAATTAAAACAACAAGAGCAACATGCAGCCAGAAACAACTACAACAACAGCAACAACTGCTCGATGCAATGCCGAAGACGCATGCCTCAATGCCATAGCCGCAAGGTACAACAGGCAACAGAAACAACAACTACAACTACAATGTGATGCATGTTGTAAAAAGCAGCGCAACAAAAGCAAGCGCACCATAAAGATCCCGCGTAGAGCCGTGCTTTCCGACAACAGCTAAGCAAAAGAAACAACAACAACAACAACAACAACAACAACGACAACAACAACAATGGGCCAACACACATGCCACAAAAGTGTTGCAGTTACAAGAATTTTAATCAAGCGTTTAACACTAAACGCGCCACAGCCTCGAAACGCCGCAACATCCACGGCTGCGCAGACGCATAAACAATTTTCCAATTGTTGTTGTTGTTGTTGTTGTTGTTGTTTTTGTTGCTGCTGACGTTGTTGAGCCTTTATTGGGGCTTTGTGTTGTTGCTGTTGTATTGCATAAATAAACTAGCCGCTTGTCTAGCTTGCAACTGCGTCTGCGTGCCACGATCCTAGTCCCAGTCCCTGGGTTGTTTTGCCGGTTTTCCTCTTGGTTTGGACAAATTTAAATTTGCATGACAGTCGCACATTGATCATGGTATGCTGCCCAACTGTATGTCGGGGCTGTCTGGCTGTCTCAGACTCCCAGGATATCCAACTGTGCCAAGTTGTAGCGCATTTTCAATTAACCAAAACATGCCAGCCACTCGTATGACATTTCGAATGTTGCATTTGAATGCCGAATGCTGAATATCGGCCAGCTGACAGTCCACTTAAGGCGCCGCCATAAAATCCGCCCAAAAGCCCAATAAAAACCATTCAATAAATCACAACAAATTAACATAAATCTTGGCAGTCTGTCGTCGCAACTGTTTTTGGGGCAGTGGAAGCCGACGATGTTGCTGCTGCATCTGTTGATGATGATGTCGATCGTAAATCCTGAAATTTTGACAAATGTACAAAAGCTTCCTCAAAATGGGCAATAAAAAATTAAAAAACCAAAAAATAAAAATAATAAAAATTGTACCGAAAGTAAAACAAACACACACACACACACACACACACACACAACAGCAGGCCACAAAATTCTTTATTGCATAGTCAAAAAATAAATAAAGAGCAACAAAGTGAACAATATTTAAAAGAAACGCACCGAAGTGGGAATGCCCTTCATTCAATATTGTATGTAGCTGCAAATCTAACAGATTAAAGCCTTAAAATACTTTTGATAAATATAAAAATATGATTATAATTCATTTAGTTATTATTAAAGTAAGTTGTTTCATAACAAATTCTACAATATGTCGATCCGAATGGAACACATGTCTGGGCTCAAGAGTTTTTCTTGTACAATATTTATAATAGATCAAAAAACTTTAACGATATACAACAATATTCCTTACAATATATTTCTAAATGGTGATTTGAATATTATATATTATAGATTAATAGCTTAAAACAGATAATAAATTTATATTATAAGATGCCAAAGCTTGGTGAGACCTGCTGAGAATTCTCATCAGAATACGCACCATCAAGTAAGCTGACTGACAAACCCTATGGCTAAATCATGGCTTCTGTGTAGAGTATCTTAAGAGAGGCAACACAAAATCTAACAAAACAGATGCAGCTCTACACATGACACAAATGGCGCAGAGAATGTATCTTTTAGAAGGCGAAATGAGTGCCATAAATGTGAACAGAGACACTCAGACAACGGCCCAGACCCAGACCCTGTGCGGGGAGTAGGACGGTGGGAGTGGGAGTGCGCGTAAAGGGGAGCAGGGGAATGGAACGCGTGTATGCCCCAAAGGGCCCCGCATAACGCACATGTCTGCAAAGTGTTAATGTGAATTTATGATGCATTACGCGGCGCTGGCATTGGCTGTGAAGATGCTGCTGGGCAGAGCCGCTGCCGGCTGCCGGCTGCCTGGAGGAGCCGCTCGCTGTCGTCGAGACTCTAAGATTTTTCTAGCCACATAATGAAAAACAGATTTGAAAAGTTTTTATGATACGATATGAAGTGAAATGTGTAGTTTCTGTGGCGAATCCCATTGGGGAGTGAATGCGAAAAATAGCGCCAGATTACGCAAGACTTTTGTTGTAGAATTGGTATGAACTAAGTGAAAATAAAGAAGAAAGGCATTCGGTTTAGCAGTAAATAAAAGAGAGGCTTAAGTTTGAAACAGAATTGTGTGCTCATTCTTGAGTAACTTGTAATTAATACACGAATAAATATATTATCAAACTATACACTAGATGATAATGATATATACAAAGAATTAAAAAGAAACAGTCAAATCAATCAAAATTGAAAAATAAAAGACAATTTTGCAAACGTTGCCTACCTTCAGATATTTGACAAACTAGGAACAAAGTTGATCATGTGATTTATGTTAAATATAAATAATATACACATGTTAAATATATATAGAATAAAATATGAATCAAAAGAGCTACATTTATAGAATCAAATGCTTATTGGTTATTATGCCCATAGCTTGACAAACGATCACATTACAATTGTGGCTAGCCACAAGAGCCAAAAGGCGTGCACACTAATTACAACACCCTGGACCACCCACAAAACACTCAACAGCTGACACGCCCCCATCCCGGTGGTCGGTTGACACCCCCATTTGACTTGTCACGCCCATTGCTTAATTGAAACCGCGTGCGGATATGGCAAATATGGCTCAACACTGGCGCGACCAAATAGAAGTATTTATGGATGCTATTAGAAGTAACAAAAGGCGTAGCCCCTTCTGGCCCCTCAGACGCTGCTGCTGTTTTGCAGGCGACTTTTGCCGCCATTTGTGGCAGCCACACTCAGTGCTGCATTGCGTGGCACACATTACAAGTAAATTAAATTATGGCCACGCCGACGCCTCAACCAATGCGACTAATAAACTTTCAATTAATGCAGCCCAAAAATACACAAGAACTGGGCAAGCGGGAACTGCAGCTGCGAGGGGAATAAACTGAAATTGAAGGCGTTTCTGTGTGCAACACCCATAAAAGTGTGGCAAGGTGTGGCAGGCGGCAGGCTGCATTATGGAATCGGAAGATGCGCACAAATAAAAACAATTTGCTCCAGTTCACAATGAGATAAGAAGTCGAAAGGCATCTCCTGTAGGGGGCGTCGCTGGTGTTGACAGCTCCGCTGGGTGGGCGCATAATTTATGCAGTTCCAGTCGCGAGTTGCCAGTTCGGAGTTTTCCCTTTATTTGTTTGTTGCACACGCAATGGGCATGACGAATTTCTAGGCGCTGCTTTGAAGTCACGACAAACTTTTTTCTGAGCCAAAACTTAAACACCATTCCGCCCCGATAGCCGCTCATCTTGTCCACGGAGTTGCTTGCTGCTCTCTGTGGCTCGTAAATAAAATCGTAAATTGTCATTTTGTTTTATTGTTTAACCGACAGTTTTTATTGAGCTCGTTTTGTCGGCGTTCGGTTTTAGTGCCTAACATCCCAGCTCCTTATGCTCCCCTTTGCCTGCTTTTGGGCCTGCTCTTAACTCATTCGGCGAATGCAAAAGTTGTCGGCGTTGTTGTGGCCACGACATATCCGTTAATGAGCCATAAAGGTGTGCCACGAACACCTTGATACATGCCAGAATTTCGAAATGCTCACTTGTGGGAAATTTAGTTTATTTTTCGAAATCTTTACGTTGGAGCAACTTCTTTGTGTATACTCACACTCAATTTCTTTTTATGTAGTTTAGCTTTTTTAAATATATATCGACCTGCATTTAACGATTTTTTTCCCAATTTTGTGTTTCACCAATTCCAAGTTTTCTTCAAATGCGCATTAGTCGAATCTGTAAGGGTTTTTTTCTAAACCGTAAAATGGAATTCTTTTGTACATATCAGACCTAATCAATATTAATGTGACCCCGACTTATTGTTCATAACTGTTTTAAATACTTAACAAATTAAATAAAAGAAAGCCTTTCATCAAATAAATAATTATAATAGTTTATCATTTTCACTGATCTGCTAGCCTCACAGAAACCATCCCCTGGACTTCCTCTTTTAATTCATCCTACGATTAACTTCATTTTGATTCGAGTTCGAATTTTGTCTTGTAAACTTCCCATTAGTTCCTTCATGCACCTGAAAGCATTCACTATGCCATTTTCTTTATAGTTTCTGTTTTAATAATAACGCCAGCAACAAAATGACAGCCTTTATCAGCTCTCAGTCCACTGGTCTATGCACTAAGAGCAGATCGTACGCATGAATGATATGGCATATATCAAAAAGTGCTAATGCGACCGGTACAAATTGTGCTGGCTGCTCCTTTAAAAGACCATAAAAATGAACCACGCGAACTAATCACGCAATAAATGAACGCTCATCAATTCATAGACAGTTCAGTTTGGTCGGTCGGACATTCAGTCAGTCAGTCGGTCGGTCGGTCGGTCGCTCGGTCGGGGAATGGTGGTCAAAGTTTCGCGCTGACTAAACCGAAGCAGCCCCAAATGAGCAACAGCAAAAGCAATAAAATTTATGTTAAGTAGCGCGGCCATAAATAGCCAACAGCCAAATAGGATGGGATGCTTTAGAATGGGATGGGCTGCTGTGATATGGAGAACGATGACAACAGCGCAGACGGAACGTCCAGCCAGGCCTGGCCTGGCCTGGCCTTGACAAAGGCAAAGGCAAAAACGTGAATCGTGGAATGATAAATGTCAAAGCAAATGACATAAATAATCGAATCGAGCGCAAAGCAGTCGAGCATAAAAGCGATGCCAGGGGAAGCACGAGTGCTGCCTACTTCTATATATATGGCTATCATCATCAGCAGGGGCATCATTATCATCAGCAGGGGCATCATCATCAGCATTGGCTAGACCAGTGCCGGAGCCATAAAAAATCCTTTAACCAACGCCAAGTGTGGTCCATGGGCACGAGAACAAGCACGAGCCGAGCGTTGAGCAGCCGACTTCAATTATTGATAGATTATTTACTGTCAGCCACGCAATGACATTGCCCATTGCCCATTGCCCATTGCCCAATGCCCATTGTGCCTGGCAGTTCCAGGAAACGCAGTCATCGCCATCCTTCTCATCATCTTCGCAGTCTTTGAGCTTGCCCTGTACGCGACTTACATTAATCATCAACTGAAGTACTCTCTCTTCCTCTTGAAGCAGTGAGATCCCGGTCTCAACGCAGTGTGTAATTTGTAATTCTTTTTGCGCATATTCCATTATGAACATCTTCCATATATCACAAGCTCTTCTCTGTAATACATCATACTTGAATAGGTGTAGTATTTTTATTGCAAAATTCTGTCCAACGTCATAAACTTCAAGTATTTAAAATGTTTGTACAATAAATGTATTTATTTTTCAATATTTAAAATATTAGAAAAAAATATTATTGTCGCATCATTCTTTTGAGCCCTTATATTTTGACTTGTTTGCAGTCAAAAACATAAGGCAGGCAAATATCTTTTAAAGATCATCAATTTTCTATCGTTTTTATTTAGTCAAGATTTATTAATGCATTTTTTAAACTAGGTGAAATATATTATTTCAATATCTATTTAATTAGTCCATCCATCCGTATTTATGAACACATCGATATCGGAAGCGATTGAGGCATAACACACTTCATAATACAGATAAAGTTTCTTTCAATATGTATGTTCAGTTTCTGTTTTACAAGAAGAAGAACTAAAGTTTAAAATATGGTCACCCTGAATCTCTTATTGCATTACCTACAAAGTATATTTATATTTGAGGATGAACAAAAAATCCCATTAAGCATTCAAATGATATTATAGGGTATCGCAAAGACGGGCTCTGTTTACTAGTACATAAACATTTATTGGCTATAAATCTCAATTGCTCGACCAGTTATAATTTGCTTCCTTAACTCAATAAAGTTTCAGTATGTTAGATTTTGAACGAACTTATTAATACTAAAAGAGGATTTAAAAGGCGCGAGGGAAAGCATTTAAGCAATAGAAAAAAACTACATTTGATTGCGAATACTTAAATAATTTTTTATTAAAATACTCGAAATCAAGCGCTGACAATAGCCAGTTACCTCAATTCAGGAACCACAGCAAGTGTGTGGCCCATAATTAAGGGCCACCTATGCAGAGTGTTTTCCACATGCTCCACATGCTCTCGTATTTAATTGAAAATTATTTACCAGCTATTTGACCGGGGGCCATCATACACAGGCTGAAAGTGATAAAGAGAGAGAGAGAGAGGGAGAGAGAGGGGAGAGAACAAATAGTAGGTAGATGCGAGTTGATCCGTCATGCTGGCTCACGCCTGGCAGGCAGACAGGTGAGTGGACTCCTAACCAGTTAACAGCAGTGATTCATGAGCATGCAAAACGCTGAGGAGTAAACAACGCTACAGACCAGAAGACCAGACCAGACCAGACCAGAGCAGACAAAACAAAAACGAAGGGCATGCCAAAATCAGGTCAGAACACGCATGTCAATCAGTCAAATGCAGTATTGGCATCGAGCACTCATTTCCTGGAAATTATTGATGAATGAGCTTTGGGTACTGGCTGGAACAATGGCAAAAAAAAAAAAAGCGAAGACTAAATCTCCATGCCGGCTACATTGATGACTTCATGAGCAGAGCTTGCCAAACAGAACTAATGGTTGGTCTGACGGTAGGCATTTTCGAAAGTTGCCAAGTCAGGGCCAACAATTAAGATGGCCGGTGAGCATGGGGCGAATATTTGAGCTGTGGTTGCGATGGCTTTCATTAACCCGACCCACCCCCTGCCGCAAATGCAAATGATACACATGCAGCAAGCTCGCAATTCGCCCAGTCACAAATCGATGCGTAATTAATTGCCCAGGCAAGTTTCGCAGCCCGAATGCCGCATGCAATTAAAAATGCATATGCCATGCCGCAAGTTCAATGTCTGCTGCCTCAGACTTAGACAACTTGCTTTCAGCAGCAACTGCTACAAGCGCCGCATGTGGCATTCTGGCCAAATGTTTGCCAAAGCTTCCTCCTGACTTGGCCAACATCTTTCGCATGACTCTGCTGGGACTTGTTTTGATCGCTGCCTGTGTGCTGGCTGTGTGGGCTAAGCAAACGCGTTGCTCTGGGCTCACCAGGGCCGAGCTGCGGCAGGGCAGGGCAAAGCTGGGCAGGCCAGAAGCTGCAAGGGAGGAAGGTCTTAAAAATATATGGTCCGTTGATTACCGCTTGCTGTGATTTTTGATTATGCAGTTTCCGTTCATTTCGTTTTCTTTTTTGCATATGTAATTTTTTCGCTGGCCTGGCACGCATTTCAAGGACTTTGTTGCACAGTTGAATCGTCTTCGATTTAATACGTGAAGCAGGCCGTTGATAAGCTCTCAGCATGGTAATGAATGTACGCTTTGTTTTATTTCAGATTATTGATTTTTTTTTTATTTCTTTAGGTATCTTCTTTAATAGGATTCTGCTTTACATCATGTTCTTATGTTTGACCACATAGTTATTTTTTAAATATATAATACAAGTTTGCGAATTCCTAATCAATATTTGAGCACGCCACCATTTCTAAATTTTCCGCCTTGTCGTTCAGCCGTATATATTAACAGAGACATTGCATGCCTTGACTTCCTTTCGTTATTTTGTTTATTCATCTCTGTCAAAAATATACATTTTTGTTTCCGACGCCTGAGTCATGCGTCTGGGTATATTTTGCATTATTTTGCCATTATCATCATTTATTTGCACCAGCCGCGTTTTGCGCAATTCCTATTAAAAGGTCTCCTGTCTGTCCAGAAATGTACATCAAACTCAACGACCATTAATCCAAACACTCACATTTTGAATTATGTATCTTTCCCATACAAAACAGTTTTCTACACTTAAACCTTGATGTGAATGAAGAAATAGGTTCAGAGTATCTCATATTCGATAGCACTACCTTAGATCATTCCTACTTGTTTGTAATTGATAGCATTGAGCAATTCTGGCAAAAGTCGTAATCCGTTCATCATATTGTCAAACCATTCCCCTCGCCATGACAAGAGACACAACTCCTGCCAGCTTCCATTTTAAGCCCAATAAAACAGAGCCTAGGGCATAATTCAGAGGCGGCTTTGTTAGACGATTAACTTCAAATAATAGACTCAATTAAGCAAAGTAGACATCTCAATGGGCTTGAAAGTCATGCTCACGGACAGTAAAAAAAAAGAAGAAAAATGCGCGTAGATAAATTACACAAAGCATTTTTAAGCAACAAGTTTCTATACCCTCGAATTTCAAAAGTAAAAAACAAAATAGAATATGAAAAAAAACAAAGAATTGAAAAGGAATAATACAAATCCAACCGCAAACTGTGCAATGACATCATTTGGCATCAGTGTCAACTTTTTCGACTGACCCAAAAAGGTCGCAGGCCATAGAGCGAGGAATTGAATAAGAAAAAAAAAAAAAAAAAAATAAACAACAACAGACTAAAAGCTTTACCGAGCCAATCAATTATGAAACACAGCGAAGTGGCCAAAAGGTAGCTCCGAGTCCATTGTAAAAAACTGAACAAGTTCAAATAAAAAACAGCCAATTCAGATGTTTCTCGTGTTTTATTTCTCTGTCTGTTTGTACTTCTATTTTGATATATTGCCGCAATTTGTTAGGCCAGCGAATGCTTTCGATACGGGAAATTACCTACACGCTGTGCGGAGATCGAACAAATTAATTAAATGCCTACATGGAGTCAGCGATTCACCCAGCCCGAGTAGGCCTACCAAGCCTCAAGAAGATCGACTGCGGAGCCAGCCTAAACACGATTTGATTGCCTCGGTAACTTCTACTGCTCGTTTTAACGGCTCATTTGCGGAGGGCGGCAGCTGCTGCTGTGGTAGTATAATAAATAGTTCGTGGACCGCATGTGGCTTAAGGGCCTACTTGTTGGGGAGGGTGTCTGAAATGAGATACACTCATATGAGACCATAAAGTGCTTTATTTTGGCATCATTTAAATATTTTTCTTTCGGGGGCGAGTACAAATGCATTGTTAATAAAACTTACCACGATCAAACGGTGTATACCAAGTATTACAGTGGTTATTAAATATATATATATATATTTTTTTATATCCTTTAAAATTCTAAGGAATGTCGTGTAAACTTGCTCAAAATGTATTTCCCAATGCAAATACAATGTGTTATGGCTTGCCTAAACTCATTATTTGGACAGTTCTCCCCTTTGCTTCAAATTCAAATTTGGATTCTAAGTCAGAACTCTTGTATCTTTTACTTTAGATTATAAAGTTAACTTAGATTAGGCATACTTCACTTTTTGTGTACTCTCCGACCTTCCACAAGTTAAAATAATTTCATAGTTAAGTTTGATTATTAGCAACACGCTAATAAATGTCATTTATGTACCCTCCGATCGTATCAAGCCAAACATGGTAATACATTTGCATTTAATAATGATACATGGTCCGGCTAGGAAATAGAGCAAGTCTTTTGTATTTGTCAATTTATGAAATGTCAAGGGTAGTCGGACAATCGGTTCAAGGGAACCAGCCAAATATATTCTTGACTTTTAGCCTTTACTTATTTATTTACAATATTTGTTTTTTTAAATGTAGTATTCCGAATTAAAAGTATTAAAGACCAATCAACATTACCAAAGGCGAAGGTTGGGAATAAAGTCTGATTAGAGACTCAAAAGATTTCGTAGCCTGCGCTGTGCTATAAGCTGACCTAGTTTGATAAGAGTCAACCGTAAGCAATTTGTTCTGCATATTCCAAAGCGAGACTGTTGGCATTATTATGTATATAACGACTTGATTAGATTTAGATGACGCCTGTGGCTGTTATTGAGAAATTTTTGTTCCTTCATCAACGGGCGTCGGTGGTGTAATGGTCAGCATAGTTGCCTTCCAAGCAGTTGATCCGGGTTCGATTCCCGGCCGACGCACAATTAAATTTTTTTTTTTTTTATTAAGGAAATATAATTAGTAATTTACATGGCTTAAGTGGCCTTAATCATCCGCAGATGAATTCATTTTTGGCAGCTGTGCTTTCAAATTGCTTTGTAATTAATTTAGTGCCGCACAAATTGCTTAATTTAACATAGCCAAAAACAGAGGTTGCAACATCTGCTATTAACTGATTCAAAATAGTCGCATATTAAAAGCATTCAATTATATTTCAATTACTAAGCATTTGACCACAGCTATGCAGTCTGCGATGAGTAAAGTTCATACATATCTAATTATTGGGCTTTGAAATTTTAAACGACATTTTTGCATGTCATCAAATATTTGCATTCGAAATTAAATTATGCTGGCCATGCGCTTGTCGAGTAAATATTTAAGCCAATAATATTGTTGGGCATTTTAGATGAAGTTGAACGCCAAGGTCGATGACTCCACGGAAGAGAGACAATTTGAGAGTCGTCGGCTGACTAATTAGTATGCCGTTTGCATATGGCAAACGCTTTGTTTGCACTAATTTCCTTCGTCCGGTCATATAGATGGGACGTCTGTTTAAGATTTGGTCAACAAGCTGGCCAACTGGCCCACGCAAAATGTTAATACAGGCAGCCTAGTAATAACACACCGTTGGCATATGCCTGCTCCTAGAAACTGCTGAAACGTTTACGAATATGCCACAAAGAAGGATGGACCTAAAAGGTTTCTCCGACGAACCAGATGAAATGAGAGGCTGCCTAGGCAAACTCTCTGCTTATGGTCGAGAACGGATTCAAGACTAAACCAACTTTTTTGTCAGGCTGTGCTCCTTCTGACTGGTTGGGGCTCCTGCTGCGCTCATTTGCTATTCATTTCGTTTCTGCCATGCCTTGACTTATGCGTATTACTGCAAATATCAATTAATGCACAAAACGTGCGTGAAATATTTAAGATTTTTTCACGCACAGCAGCGCGAGAGTCACCAGCCCTGCGGTTGGAGTCCAACTGGACACGCACTGACCTTGGATTAAGCTCATATTGAAAATATCCATGCAAAAAGATAAGAACTTCCAGACAGCCAACATAATTGATTTGCTGGCGATTTATGCGTCTGCCTTGCAGGTCCTTGGGGTCAAGACACGCACACACAGTCCCACATCCAAGCGCTCTCTCGGAAACTCAAGTTGGCTTCAAGCTGTTATTGTTATTATTGTTGCTGTTGTTGTGGTTAGGCACACAAGTGTGTGAGTTTGACATGGACATGACCAAGTGCAATATGTAGAGCATGCTTGGCTGCATTTGTAATCACTTTGAGCATCATTAAGTAAATTACAAGCTGCCAACAGCAACAGCACATTACTTGTAGATACATTTGTATCTCGAGCAGCAGCGAGAGAGGTTGCTGCGGTTGACCAGCACCCGGTGCTTAGGGTTTGGGCTTAGTTAAGTTATTTATTCGCCTCTTGGCTCGACTATTTAATTTAATTCAAGTTTCTGGCCCTAAAACCCCAAAAACAAAATGCTGATATTAAGTGCCTGGTCCCAGGATCCGCTCTCCTGACCCCTCTGGCACTTTAAACTAATATTTGCTTTGGCTTCCACGCCTCAAAAGAGCAAAAATGAAACACTGCGTTTTACGTTTTTGGCATTTCAATGCGTGCCACGCCCACCGCTCGCATGGCCCAGCTGGCGGACGACGGCACGTTTGTTTATTTGTTTGCTGGTGGCGGTAGCCAGTTCCTTTTTGGGGTTTGTGTTTGGCCTGCATATTTATAGCACATAAGGTAGACTCTTCTCTCTCTATGTCTTCTGTATCTCTCACTCTCATGCTATATTTAATATGCCGCTGTTGCTTTACTTTTGCTGGGCACTGTGTGCGGTATATTTGTGGCCACTGTTGTTGTTGTTCCTGTATCTATTTGCTCTGCGGCATCTTCACAGCTGAGTGATTGGGACTCAATATTTGTCTATGTCGTTTTAGCCCGATGCTCTTTTGCTCTTTTGGTCCCTTTTCCCAATTGGTGCCCATCATATTTGCAGCCCTTAGGCCCTGACCCTACGCGAAATATACTATGTATTTGTAATTGTAATTTCCGACACATTCGCAATATGTTTTGCGATGTTGAGTACGGGATCGTCATTTACCCTATTTAGAACGACCAAAATTAGGGGCCATTAAATCTAACATACGCATATATAGATACAAAAGTTATCTTGGCCGAAGATCGAATCAAAACATTGGCATTGTACTTTGGTATTGGTTTAATGGCACATTCAATTAAAATGTGAAACTGAAGCACTTGAATGAAATATTTTAATAAGATTTAAGAAATTTAATATATATTTGAAAAGCATTTAGTATATATAATATTTATTTTTTTTAATATTTAATATGTCTTTTATTAAGATTTAAAATATTTATTATTATTTGTATAATAAGGAAAATAATTCAATTTTTGACCGATCGTTCTTGCTATTCTTCAGGACGATGAGCGGAGTCGATCTAGTCATGCCCGTCTATCGGACCGATATCAAAATTTATTTGATCATTTTTTATTCATACCTCCCTCACTCCTCCAAAAATGTTAAATGTATAACCCCCAGCTTTGCTATAGAAGCCAAGCTTTGTAGCCTGACTCGAAGTCATCGTTTGCTTAAAGCTTTATACAGAGCACCTAAAGAGTAGCCATAACCCCGAACTAGGATATTTAATTTCATTAGTCAATCTTTTCTTATATTGAGAGTCCTTCCTTTTCTAATCGGTCTTTACCTGCCTCTATATCTATCTCTATTTCTCCCTCGCTTTCTTTATCTCTCACTGTCTGCCACACACTTCTTGTATACTGTTTCTGCTGCTTTCAATCCAGTTTCTGGATGGACCACACGCACATCAATCTCAACATCAATTTCCATCTTTCAGATGCCATTTCCACTTCCATTTAGCATTTTTAGCATTTGTTCTACAGCTGCCTCAATCAGGCGTAATAATGTCTCTGTTAAATTGCCAGCTGATAGTCAAAGAGTTGTGCACTTTAATTAAAAGGAAAATTTCCTTAACACTCGCCCAGCTGCAGTAGACCAGAACGATCGGTCGCCCCTGCCCCGTTCCATACACGCATATCAATTACGCAGACGATAAAGCCAAACAAACTGCCAACTGATTGCCAATGCATGCCTGGCCAAACGTGGATGCAGTCAAGAATATATAGAATATATTGAAAAACAGTCTCTTTGAGCAGGCCTCGACGTCGCAACATTCTTCTCGTCGTCGTCTGGTCGTGTCGTCATTAGAAAAATTGCTGCGGACGGCTAGAGAGATGCTTTGGAGGCCGCGTTACGCACACGAACTGTCAACTGGCTAATAGGCAGAAAGGAAACTGGTTAAGAAAATTGCAGCCTTGATTGCATGTGACCAGCGCGACACGCACGAGGAGGAGGCCCGGTCAAACGCTTACAACGGGGCCTTAATTTGGCTTAAATGGCTGACCAAATTGCTCCGCTACCTCAGCACCATGCAAATCTGTATGTGTGTGTGTGTGTGCATGAGTGTGGCGTGTGAGGTTATAATTTTCCAATTTCATGCAATTTAATTTCCGTTGTCATGTTCAACTTTTTTTTAATTTTTGTATTAAGGCCTAAAGTGTCACAGCGCCGTTTAATTGTCGGGATTTTTGGGGGCTGCCGGATGAAGCGGCAGCTACTACATTAATTGCATTCTGTTGTTTTAGGGGTTGGGGCCTCGTGCACGAATGAATCGGGCAAAATTATAAAAATGTGTTGTTTAAAAGTCGACAGTTGTCAGTTTTGTTTGACTAATTGCCGATCAAGGCACAGCTGAAAATACCTATAGAAATTCATTCGTGACACGAAATGTGTAAATATCGTCCGCTCAAAATTTTATAAGTTAGCTCTTAAGTCTGTACACAAACTATGAATTATATGAATAAATCTCACTTGTTTGAAGTTTTCTAATAAAAATTCATCAATACGTTAAGTCTGCTCTAGTGTTACGCTCATTAATTGTAAGAACAATTATATGTGCCGAGAATGTTAACAAAAGTATATTGGAGAATCGACGAAATAAGAAATTGGTAAATTATTTTTTTTTTTGTGCTATTTTTAAGAAGTTAGTACCTTCTTTTATAAAATTCACTTTCAAACACACAAAGCCTACGGAAATAAAAATTCAAATATACATTTTTGAAGTCTGTTTCCAACGCCTTTTGTAAAGATACGTTTTATTTCTTATCGATGTACAATGCTTTTTTAACTTTTCTCATCACCGGCCTGTATTAGGTATATAAAATATGTATGAGGTCAGATTCGTTGAAAAATATAAATGCAATTAATCTGTATTATGCGGTTTTGTTTGCAATCAACAACAATCAGTTTTCTAAGATTAATTTATTTAGACAATGTTTTTATCCTTTCTATAGCTAATTTGAGCAACAGATTCACGCCTATTCCTCCCAAGCTGTTGCGCAGCATTGTTCAACTTTGGCCAATTGCTGAAGAATGTAAACGTTTATCGCATTGCGCCACAAACAACTACGACCAGCTGGCCCGTAACAGTACCTGGGGTACATCTTCTTAAAAGGCAGGTAACAGAAAACACAAAACCAGTCACCCACTCCGCAAGTCTATAAAGTGGACAATTCATGGCTGTCGGCATTGTCGGCACACACGAACAACAAACAAGAGACAACTTCTTTGCCACCTTGATCCCAATCAACCTTTGGCGACACTGTGGATGGCATCCTTAGCCTCTCTCTCTCTCTCTCTCTCTCTTCGTCATCGCCGCTTTAACATGGCTGCCGCATTGCTCGCGATTTTTCTTGATTTTCCTTTTTTATTTTCGCTTGCCTCGCCAATTAATTAAGCGGCACGAAAAGCAGTCGTCGTTACTGCCTCAGACTCCATGCTGCAAGCTGGGGGCTTGTGCAGCTGCAACAGCAACAGCAGCAACAAATTTGCTGAAAATTGGCCATGAAGCGCATTCTAATTCTATTAGCTAAAGCTGAAGCACCGCAAGCCAATTATGAGCGGATGGGGACTTTCTCGCCTTGATGCCTTCAATTTCCGCACGCACAATGGACACCACAACGAAACAAGAGACTGCGGATGCAAGAGATGTGGAGCATGGTCAGCAAGTTGAGCAGTTTTGAAAATTTACTAATTTACTGACCAGCAAAAAAACAAACGACAATTAAAAAGTTAAGCGTGCGCGCATATAATACAAAATTCAACAAATGCTGCAAAAATGCGATTAACTAAGCAATACCTTTAAAATGTTCAAAAATATTTATATAGATATTATTTGGCCTCTGTTCTGAGGATTAAAGCAATTGTTTTAAACATTGAAAAACGTATGCTTGTGTATATTAGCTGTATTTAAATATATATTAATTCCTGTGTTTAAAAGTTACAAAGGAATATTTACATGACATATTAATTACTGGGCTTGAAAATATTTTAATTAAAATTATAAATTGTAAATATATAGCGAAACGGACAACGAAAAAAGCATCTAGTGAAATAGTTGTGAAAAACTCTTTCTTGCTAATGGCAAAACAGTTCCAACTATTTGCATATTAAACTGCCATGCCCATTTGCATAGGCGCACATATTACTTCCTAATTAAAAAACTAAAAAACTTTCCGGCAAATGTCTGGCAATGACGAGCTCCATCAGAGAAGCGTTGCTTTTAATGATGATATTTTCCAGCCGGCAAACTTTTTTAATAAGTTTGTCAAAAAGCCTGGCAAACCGCCACACACCCACGCACACACGCACACACACACAATCGCACACACACACACACGGAAATGCACAACTTGTCGGGCTGTCAGCAGCATAAAATAAAGATCCAGCTATTGGGAGGCTGGCTGGCATTTTGCATTACACAATCCTAACCATAGGCAGCTGGATTATCAACAGCAGTTGACCTTTGACACCTACACAACACCTACAAGAGCCGTACAAGTTTTCCAGAGAGTGGGCCAACAAATTTAACAAATTACACTCAAAGCAAATAAGCAATCAACATAAATTGCGTTTTATTTCTGCCCCTGGCCAAGCATAAATTCCAGCGCATTTCTGTGTGTTTTTCCCAAATAAATGTTTAACTTAGTTAAAGGAGCTAAATTCAATTTAAGGAAAATTCTGGAAAAACTATGATTGTCTTAAGTAAACATCTCAAAATTGATTAATTTCTTAACTGCAAAAACCGCAAGATTTGTAAATATAAGTATGTGCTTGGTATTTGTCAGCTTGAAGTTGTGCCCACATTTTGAGATTTGTCGAAAAGGGAAATTTGCTTTAGTTTGGTTTAAAATTTGTGATTTTTATATTCTGTAGCTCGATGCTTTCTATCAAGTGGCGTCGGTGGTGTAATGGTCAGCATAGTTGCCTTCCAAGCAGTTGATCCGGGTTCGATTCCCGGCCGACGCACAAGTAATTTTTTTTTCAACTTTTAATCTCATTAAAAAATATGAGCGTACACGTAAACAATATGATTAAGTTTTATTCACATTAATTATGAGCTTAGTTCTGCTTAAGCATATGAAAAAATTGTTTCCTATGGTTTAAACCTTTTTCCTTAGTATCTCCGAAACAAATTCGGCAATTTAAATTCTTAATATGCTGACCATTTAAAAAAAACTTACTTTGTCATAGTCTGTAAATGTGTTTATAAAAATATTTTAATGCCGTCTTTTTTTAAATTATTTATTAATTTGACATATTTATTATTTAGTTTTTATTTATGCAACTTTATAATCCCACCCACATAATTAACACAACCGTTATAATGCAAACACAAACTGTATTTTTTTTTTTATATATTTACCATATCAAAATAGGAAAGTAAAGTTCCGTTTTAAAGGGACAAATTCTCTTTGACGTTGTGCATATTTAATTGTTTGCTGGCGGCCAAATCAAATAGTCGCCACAAACACAAATTATCAATTAGACGGGCATAATCACAATGTTGAGTTTGGGCATTATCATATGGGGCGATAAAACGTTTATCGATTGACAACGACTAACGACATTGTTGGTGGTCCCGGACCCGAAGCCCGACCCCCACACTGACGGACTCTCCATGTAAACGCTGTCAATATAATTAACGGCAAATGGCGGCGACTGGCGGCAAAAGTCTCACGGCACGACAAGAAGCTATGCGATGAACGACGTTTGGCTCCCGAAAGCAAAAGCTGATGCCACACCGCGTAGGCCCCTCCGTGGTCCTAGGACCATAATAATTCCACGCATAATTACACAAATATGCGTTGCCTATGCAAATGAGACGGGGCGACGACTCTACACTTCCTGGACTTGGGGCGGTGTGTGTTCCACCATTGTTGGTTATTTATATGGCGGGTGATTACGCGCAATTAATGCATCAATGCAAGTTATTGAATATTGAATACTAATGACGGCTGCCACACGGCGAGGCATCCACGAGCACACAATATAATTGCGGTCGTAAATTGCAAAGTCAGCAGAATGCCCAAGAAAATGCAATGACTCCGCGCCTGGGGAATGGACGCGAGAGTAGGCGAGAGCTTGATCTCCTTGTCTAGTGGCTGTCATTGGACGCAGACATTTTCCAGACCCAGACGCAGACGCAGACTCAGTCACAGTCTGAGAAATTGACCGCCCCGAAGCCATATCTCATTGTCATAACGGACAGTGCTGACAGTAAATAATCCATCAATAATTGCATCTTCACTTGCGTCGAGTTTTTCCGGTCGCCTTCTGGCTTTTCATGGCCTCACATTTGGCTGCAGCCGCGTCCCTACTTTATGTCAATTGTGTTGACATTAATCATGGCAGTTTTGATTGTGTACTCCTCGAAATTGGCCACCCAAGGCCTTAGCCACTAAAACTTGATCTGAGTAGCCGACAGTGACAGGTTATACGCTACTGCTACTGCTACTGCTGCTGCTGCTGCTGCTGCTGCTGCTACCAGTAGCAGTCTTCCCACCGTGTGGATGCAGGTCTCTAAAGTGGAACAAGGTATTTTGAAATGGAATGCAGTCAGATAAGATCTTCAAATGAGTCGAGCCGTTGGTAAGTCCATTTGTTATCTATGATTCATTGGTCAGAATGAAATGTAGTTGAAGCAAGATATGTGAAACGTCAGAACAAACTACTTAGTTAAACAACTTTTTTTTTATTATATAATATTTGATATAAATATATATATAATAATTAATTATATACTGTTTTATTATGATACGTGGAAGGTTTGAACAAAAAGCAACAACAATTATAATCCAAAATCTAAAATAATTGTTGTTCTTAAGCAAACCAAGCAAAAAGGTTTGGGTTGGAAACTGGGTTTTCACATATGTAAGCACGAGCCTTAGCACATTATGCGTTTCTAATCTCATAAGCTTAAAAGTTTTCTAAGTTATTTTCAAATAATATTTAATAAGCAAGTTTAAAAGAAGAACAATTTCAAACAAATCTTTTAGAGCAAACCATTCTTTCAACAAAATTTGGTTCGCTTCAGGTAGAGCATCAGCTGTTCTTGATCTATCTAACCCATCTAATCTTCATTTTGCGGTTAATATATACATAATTAGAATTCCAGGTTCAAGTCGGCTTGCAGCCTAAGTAATTCTTTCTTGTTTGCAAATGGCAAGTATACAAATATTATACATTTATTACAATTTTAAAAACAAACAAACAAAATTCATTTGCCGAAAGCGCATTTTAGTGTTAGATTCCAAGTTTTGCCTATATTCTGTGAAATATATTATTTAGCATCAACAAAAGTCATGCTTGGAAAATTGTATAATTTATATTCGAGCTTAATTTAACTGAAACAGAAGCTGACAGCTGCCTTATTCGGCTTGTCATCTTGCCAGTAAAGAAAAGTAAACACTCACATATTTACACACTTGATGCACGCACACACACACACGCACGCACGCACGCACACACACAACGCACACAAGCTCATTGTTACACACTTCATGTAGTTTGTTTATATTTGTTTATGTTAAATATTGAAGTGCATATGAAGCCACTAAGAGAGAGCGCCACTTGAAAGCCGGGCCAAGCTTTTCAGGTCAGCTAATGGCTGCCTTTTGGTAAAGGTAGCAGGCAACAACAACAACAACAACAACAACAACAACAACGATACCACTGAGAACTTTTACTGTAAAAGTGGATTTTCTTTTGCGCCATTTTGCGGCATTTTACGTTTCTTTCGTGGCCGTTTGCCTGCTTGGCTTTTATTTACGTTTTGCTTCACACAAAACTCAACTCGTTTCCCGCTTTCCCGCCACCAGCATCAACTCTTCACCCGCTTAAGCCGCTCGAAACAAAGTGGTACTCGTGGCTGCGTCCATCCGCAAAAATGTTTGTAGCCACAGTGCCGCAAGGTAGCGCCAGGAGCTTATTTCTGGCAAAGAGTCCACCACCCTGTTCGCCTCGTCCAAAGAGCAGAGCGTGCAGCCAGCCAGTGCATTTGGGTCAGGGTTCTGTAGCAGACGCAAAGAAACTCGCAGCTGACATAGAAATGTTGAAGAAATGCTCAAGAAATGTTTGATATGAGCCACTAAGCAAGGCAAAGCATTCAAAAGTGGTTAATCTTTCAATTCCCCACTAAACCGCTGCGATTCTGAGAATTGCGCTTTATTTAATAAATTCATATATTTGTTAAATATCTAAAGCGAGCTGCTGTAAGTGCAGGAAACTAGTTCATTTCAACTAATTACCCTAATTGCTTCTAACGAACTTAATTAATAAAGTTTAATTATATTATATATATAATATTTAATTGCAAGTGCTTAACCTTTGAAACTAAAAGTTATTACAAGCTTTACGCTGTTTACTACCAGGTAGAAAACGGCGCTGTCCGGGACAAGTTTTTTCGTGAATTTGTGTTATTCACCAAAATTACCCACTTGGGATAAGCAAGGAAACCTTTGTGTGTGTTTACTAAACTGCATACCGAATTTATTTTCACTAGATACAAGTTATAAATGTGAGCCCCTTTAAGTCGGATGCAATTTTTTATCGACCTTCAGCTTAATAACTTTTCATGGTGTCAATAATAAGCGGCTACGCTTCGATTTAAGTAATTCTCCTAAATTCTTCCGCATGAACGAAGTGTCATAACAAGATTTACAGTGCAATAAGCTCAAGTGGAACCCCACCATATACATGTCCATGGGCACAGCTGCAAAACTAATCCGCCCTGTTCAACGAACGCAACAGCAACAATCGCGCATACAGCACCAACAATCAAATCAACCAATCAACTGTCGATTACTTAAGCCATTTTCAATCAACACGGCGCCGACATGCCACACATGCACATACCCGTATACGTACATACACAACACACAAGTGTATTACAAATCTCAAACGCACAATAAACGCAATTACAAGCGAGAACTCACTGTTCGACAGAAAGAGAGAGAGAGAGAGAGAGCGACTGAGCGAGAGAGAGAGAGAGGAAGAGTGGCAGGTGAAGAGTTAGTGGGCGATAGAGAAATAGCTAGGCTGTTATGTGTATGACCGCAGGCCGCAAAACGCGGCAAAGGAAATGAAAGCCAAGCGAGCCATACATACATGAGCTGAAACAAGGAGGCGTATTTGCAATGCGAAATGCCAGCTGAACTAACACCCCGCAGATTCCATGCATCAATCAATCAATCAATCAGTCAGTCCACACGCATGCATATTGCCAAAATGATTCAAGTCAATTATGAGAAGGCAGCGTTTTCGATAAGTGTCCCCAGCGGGCCAACAAGCAATCAGCAGTAAATTATATGCGCAGAAAAACTAATCCAGACTCCAAATCCATTTTCCCAGATATAACTTCACGTTACAGGCATATGCAGTGTCACGTCACATAACTTTTGGCCATCAGATAAACCCACTCAATGCATAACAAATAGCGTAGTGTTTGTGTTCGTTAGTTACTCAACGATATTTGTGGCAAGCGATAAATAGTATAAATACCTGCGAATCGTTTGCCGCACATTCAATAAACAGGCAATTCACTAGATAAATGTATCTGCAAGCTATGCATATATCAACATGCTGCAGACTTAACTCGGTCTGAGGCAAAAGTTGTTTGTATACACCGTACCCATTGAAAGTGGGGTATATTGATGTTGTGCCCATTTTTGTAATAGTCCGAAACCATATATGAAGTATATGTATTCCAGATCAGCTTAAATAAAGTAGGCTGAAAAGAATCTAACGTCTGATCTGCCTTTTCTGGCTAGTATCGCCGATTTTAGAAACCGTAAAAGCGGAATAAACCCAATTTGGAATATAAGAACAAGGTTATTTTACGGAATCGTAAACTCCCCCGTGAAAAATCCATGCTACACTTTTAAATGGGCAACCTTTAAATGTTCGGATTATTCAAATAATGAAAAAATGCTTATTTAACAGAAAAATTAATAAAAAAAAAAACATTTAATTTCACTTTTACTTATTTCAGTGTATATACTTAATAAACTAGATTACCCTCCCCTTTTCGGTGTAGAACCCATATTATTAATATTATTACTCGTTTCATTAAGTATTTGGCGATTTGTTATAGCAGCATTGAACGGACACAGCTGCCTTTTTAAGGAAAGCTTTAAACTTGAGGCCATTTCCAGAGTTTACAAAGTCCATTTCCGGTTTTGTTTTGATACGATTTTAAGTGGATTTAGTCGGTCGTTGTTGTTATTGTTCTTGCCGATGTTGCGTCAACCCTCTTAGAACTTTCATTTTCATTATGTCACTGTCTTTAACATTTACCGCCCGCCATTTCCATGGCATATCTAAAAGTTGTCCCGGCGGTAAAATAAAGTTACAATTTTTATAACGATTTCAGAGTTTTTTTCTATCATTTTTTTCTGGTATTTTTTCCCTTTGTTTCTGTGCGCGCCTTTATCCCCAATTCATCTGTTTTGCATATTTCTTTGTTATGCTTGTGTTATTTTCCTTTCTTTCTTTTCTCTGCAGCTTTTCTCCTTTACGATTGTGTAACATAATCTCCGCGTGCTTTTCGTCCGTCTGCCTAGGTTGTAAAAAAATCTGCTGTAAATATATGCAAATAAGTACAGTTTGTGCTTTAATTTGAAAGAAGTGAACTTTTCAGTGTGACCTTCGCATTAAAGTTCGCGAAAAGTTGAAAATATGGTTGAAAAGTTAAAACGAACTAACGGCATGAAGGCAAATATAATGGAAGATGAAAACAAGAAGAAAGTCTTGAGCATGGAAATTGTATAAAAACCAGTAGGAGTGCCTTAGACGAGAGTGGCCGACTAGGAGATACCCTGTAGAAAGCTTCAATATGCTGTCATTCGCATTCGAAAGCACAAAGGATAATAATACTTTATCTGCGCCTGTCACAGAGAAATTTATGTATTAAAGTTCAATCCTTTTGTAGAGTCTAAATCAAGTCAGCTGCTGATGCTGAACGAGGGTCCGAAGAAATTAACGTTGGTCTTTTGCCTATAAGGTAGAATAAAACAAAACAAAAAACCACCAAATGCTGTTCAGATTTGGATATGCCAACACAGCTGAAAGGAATTTAAGAATATTCCGTTGGCGAAACTTGACTAGGTACATTTGAGGAAATGGCACTTCCTGTCAAATGATAGCTATTCTTATAGATAACCAGTTAAAATACTTTGAAAAAGCACTCTGAAATTCCAGCTAATTGTTTGTATTTCTAGTACACTTCTGTCATGATTATATATCTCGGTATCTGTTATTCCTGCTTCAAGTTGGAAGACACATGTCTGTTCAATTAATGTGGCCAAAGTATGTTCACAGTGCTTATTGTCCGAGGCCGCGTGTTTTCTATAAATTACCACCATCGATTTTTGGTTGCCATAATATTTTATTTTTAACTGTTAAAGATCTACGCATTGTGTATAAATTCAATGCAATTGATGATAAGCTTTCTGATAGCCTGTAGATAGCTGAGCTAATAAAAACGATTGGCCGAATATGGCCAATTGTAAATGATTCACTGAAAATATTAAACAGCTCTAGATATAGATCATAGAACAATAATTGGTAGTGGCGATAAAAAAAGTTACTCATAGGCTCTGTGTAAAATGAACAGCTCTTTAACATGGCACATTCTCGAAACAAGTTCATCTAATTCATTTTTATAAATATAATGTAACTAGGTATTATCGATTTTATATAAAGAGCCGGTAAACCACCTCAAAACATGAGTCATAATAATAAAATAATCACAGCGAATTTAGTAGACACACATGTGCATAAATATGTACTATGTTAGTATATACTTCTAAGTGGGAGATAAGCTTTTACACAAATACAGGGCTACTTGTGATATTGGGAACGTCAAGAGACATGCAAACAAAACGTCGGCAGATAAGCCACAAAAATGTTTCACGAACAATATGAAAATCTTAAAGTTTTGCAAGCTTGACTACGAAGACACTCTGTAATCAATTTGATGAAAGTCAAGCAAGGATATCCGTTTTCTTTTTCCTTTAATTCAAAAATTAATTTGAGAAGCATCCATTTTTAATAAAATGATAAAATCTTTCATTGTACTGCGTAATAAGGTCCAAACCAATAACTAACACTTATTACACCGCACTTCCTGGTTTTAAGTGTATAGGGTATTAAAGCCCCTTGAAAATGTTCGGCTTTCGAGTTGCATATGAACTGTTATCGGAGATTCCAACTTGCAATGGAAAATATTGTAAAGAAAATGCTCAAGTGCAACCAATTGACTTGAAAATCGTTGTGGTTAGTTCAACGACAAGTTTTAGTTCTAATTTGTGATCCAAAGTCAAAGGTGTATAGAAGTATGTTGCCACCGACAGCTGTTATCCTTTTGCTGTGCCTGCCACTAGCATTTGCCACCGAGTCTAGGGAGGTAGCTGTCAATGCCTCAACTCCCCGTACGTGTTATAGCTGCGAGGGCATCAATTGCCAGCGAACCACGCTCCAAGATGTGACCGTGAAATGCAACGATCTGCTGGACATTTGTGTGACTGTGTTCGAGGGCTGTGAGTAAAATCAGTTGTAATACAGAAAAAGTCCTTAACCTCTGCTTCACAGTTATGGTAAGCGAAAGGGGCTGCCAGCTGGAGCTTTCCCTGGCGGCGCAATCCAAGTGCGACGCACGGGACATACAGTGCCAAAAGTGCAGCGGGGAACTATGCAATAATCAAGGACGCATCGACTTTAAGTGCATACAATGCAGCGGCTTGGAGGTATGTTTTATAAAATATTTAGTTATACAAATATCTCAACTCTTGATTTCATGCAGAATGCCAACTGCAACTCGGCAGGTGACAGTATTGGCCCCTCCCAATGCACAGCGCCCACTGCAAGTAACGCCTATTGCTATGTGAAAGCCGTTGACACACATCTGCAAAGAGGCTGCGCTCTGAGCGTGAAGGAACAACAGAGTTGTCTTAAGGACAGCGACTGCAGCCTCTGCCTTCCAGAGGATGCTCACGGCCCCACCGCCTGCAACAACTATGCGCTGGACATGAAATCCGGCGCCGCAAGGGGACAGCAACTGTTTGGTCTACTGCTGGGTGTGCTCAGTCTGGTGGCCGTTCAAGGGTCTCACTAGCTTACTTTTATATTGTTGAACAATCAAAAATAAACAAAACCAAAGCACAAGTAAATTGATGATTGGAAATTTGGGGTTTTTGGCTTATCGCCACGGACACCTTTCAACTGTCCTATATATAACTTTTTAATATTATTGCTGGCTTAATGCAGCAAATGATTTATAAAAAAATAAAAATAAATAAAATAAAGCATTAGTACAAATTATGCCAATGAAATCAAATTGAAGAAAATTCGCTGTATTTCATTCAATACTTTTCTAGAAATACAAATGGTGTGAATACGTACACATTTTGATAGAAGTATAAAAATCAAACAATTATTTTTTATCAACACTGAAATAACCTATGAAAAAAATAAAATTTATTGCAGTACATCCATTCGACTTGACTATAATCACTAAATTTAATTTTATTCGTATTTAGATAATATATAAACAAAGGCACATAAGTGGGTATGCATGTGCTCTACACGGTTCAGTATACACAATCATTATCATGGACTAAATAATGATGTGTTCTTAACCTTGAGAGAGGCTTGGGTATAGCTTGATAGTATGGCGTTCACTAATAAGCTTCATAAATATCAGTTTTTACAAAATTGGAATAGTAACAGATTTTTTATATTTGATATTATTATGTTAGGTAAAACAAAACGTAGGCGTTGTTTTTGCTATAGAACTGTTCTTCTCCTACTAAGTCTGATCGGCTAAATCAAAAATTACACCCTTATTACAAAAGAAAAAAACATTAAAACAGAATGTAAACAAAAGTGGATACAATTTTTTATGTATTTCTTATCATTTGCTTTCATTTGTAGGTCAACATATTTATTTCCAATTATCTTATCTTTGAATATTTAAATTATAGTGTACAGAAATAAATAATCTAGCTATTGTAGATTATTTATGTTATATTTGCACCTTACATTTAAATCGCAAATAAAGTAACTGAAATACTATTAAATATTATTAATGTGTGCTTCCAAAAAAATGAAAATCTTTTAATTGCATTTTCGTAACTTATTCCTGGTTTAATAACGTTCAGATTTTTTCCATGTTTATCAGTTATGGAACAATTTCTAAGCTAGATACCTCAACGTTTCCAACTGTCAAGTGTTTTTCCATGTAGAACTGACGTCAAGTGCACTTCACCTGACAGCGAGGGTATAAAAGTCGAATGCGTTGGCCTTCGGCCCACAGTTAAAGCCCTACCATGAAAGTCAAAGTAATTCTCAGTGCGCTGCTGTTGCTCGCCCTTTCGACAGGATATGGCGAAGCCAACAACATCAGAAGTTGCCACAGTTGCCAAGGCATCAACTGCCAGCGAACGGAACTGAGTCAGGAGCAAAAGTGCGTGGACTCCCTGGACTACTGCGTGGCCATCTATGATAAATGTAGGTTATTATTGCAGCCCAACAGTTCCCTTAAGTGCTTCCTAAACATTTTATTTGGAAGCAGCTAAGGTTCTCTACAAAGGCTGCTCCCTTGAGATTCCCTCTGAGCTGCGCCACCGATGTGACTCACCGAACGATGGCTCCTGCTTTAAGTGCAACACGGATCGCTGCAACAATGTGGGTTCCGCGAAATTCGCCTGTGTGCAGTGCATTTCGAGCGAGGTACGATGCATAAGCTTAGGCTGTTTGCATCTATATTTATCTTTAATCCTATATATTCACAGGACACCAACTGCGCTGAGAACGCGACCTCACTGAAGCCGGCGGTTTGCACAGCTCCAACGGCTTCCAATTCATATTGTTTCGTGAAAGCCTCCGCTTCTGGCAGCACCATTGAGCGGGGCTGTGCAACAACTGTGAGTGATCAGCAGAGTTGCCTCAAGGATGCCAACTGCCTGCTGTGCTCGTCTGGAGATGTCCGCGGCTGCAACAGCGTCAATATTGTAGTCGATTCGAATGCTGGAAAAAGTTTTATCCGCTTTCTGCGATAGTTTTAAGCTTGAGTCGACTCATTAACCTCTATGTTCCTGACCACAAAACAATAAACACTTCACAACCTATTTAGATGAAATAAATAACGAAATATAAATGGCATGCAACTCAAATTTAGATCAAATGTATTATGGCCGATTAGTTATTAGTTGAGATAAGATAACGTATCTATGAATTTCTAAAAGATATTTTATCGTACAGCAATGAAAAATTATTGACATACGAACACATGAAAATCAAATTAAAAAAATCAATACAATTCGTACTGAATTACGATATACTCTTAGAACAAAATTATTTTTATCTCAAACTTTATTGTATTCTTTCCAGATGGAAATATCGGATGTTAGGATTTTAATTTAGAAGTAAAATATGAAGTCTAACAAGTAATATTGATATTCATGCCTGCCCGTTTTGCACAGGCTTAATGTTTTTCTGGCAATTTTAACTAACGCTTTTCACTTATGATGAAAAGTAATACAGTTTTAAACAAAAGTTTTCCCTGTATATATTGATTTTCCAAAACCAGAGACGACAAATAATCTAAGAAACTTGTTTTTATTTAGGGGTAATGCACGGGTAAAATACGCAATCAGTCATTTTTGGTGTCGGATAATTAAAGACCCAAGCAACTCCGCTTTTCTTATCCAGGGTGGATTTTTTGAAAATATTATTGATTACAACCAACTTCGATTTTACAAATCTATTGTAACTATTACTATAAAATGAAATCCCACCCGTCAGTTTGTCACGACGCACAGATTCTTAAATACTGTTAGAAAGGTCATAAAGGTCGTGCAGATTCTAAAATATAAATTAAACAATATTATTTATTACTTGATTTTAAGCACATCTGATAAACGATAAAGCAGGAACTATACCTCATGTGATTCACGTGACGCAAGCCAAATATGATCACGCAGCCATCACCGAAATACCAAAGCTACATTTTGATAATATGCTATATCAAGGAAAAATTCCATTACACTTGTAAGCATGTTTGTTTACTTATGACTAAGGAAGACTTTATAATGCAACTCATTAAAACGAGTTTTTAAGTACCATTAGAAGAAGCCAACTGGTGAATTGTTTGCACAGAGCTCAAGAGCAATACAAACAAACACGACACATCGCAGGAATAACTAAGAAAAGTTTAAAGGGCCGACTAATCGGGACCAACACTTCGCTGATGCACTTCAGCTGGTGGCCTGTAACAAAGCATTCTCGAGTGCAACCGAGTTTATATAAAGCGAAGCCCCTCCCAATGACAATTGAATCAGTTTCAATGTTGACCAGGAAGTGCGCAATTCTCTGTATTTTATTGCCTTTGCTGAGGGCAGGCTTCGTCCTGGCATCGGAGTCATGCCACTACTGTCGCGGCATCAACTGCCAAAGGAACAATTACGAGGCCACAGAACAATGCGTGGATCAGCTAGATGCATGCGTTAGTGTATTTGAAGGAGGTGTGGTTAAGGCACAAGGCTGTCTGGAGCGATTAGAAGCCAGCTGGAGAGAGCCTTGCGAAAGTAGAAACCACACCCGTATACAATGTGAGATTTGCGTAACCGAAAAGTGCAACAATGTGAGTGCGCGACAGCTGTCTTGTTTGCAGTGTTCTGATACGGAGGTGAGTAAAAAGACAAAAACGATCATCACGACAAACAGAATCTCATGGCACTACTTTTTAAGGATGAAAATTGCCGTACCGCTCCGGAGCAGCTACCACCACAAGCCTGTGGAATAGCACGCAGTGGTCGTAGCCTGTGCTATGCGAGCATCAAGGAACAACGAGTTGAAAGAGGTTGCTCCCTGAACTTGTCTGAGCAGCGCACTTGCCTGGCCGATGCCAATTGCCAGCTGTGTGATCCTTTGGAAATATCGCATTGCAATGATCAGCTGTTGGAGGACATTGCAGTGACAACTGAGCCACCAGTCGAGAGTACGTCATCCACGTCTAGTTCCAGTTCCACTTCCACTTCTACATCAGCCAGCAGCAGCACCACTACTACGTCTTCAACTGCCTCGTCTCCTACAACTCACTCCACTCACCCGCCCACCAACTCACCGACTGACCCGCCAACCCCATCGCCCCAGCCCGACAGCGCTCAGAGCTTGTGTACTAAAAACATTCCAATTTTGCTGCTCGCTTTGCAGTTGGTTATGTATTTTTATGCTCCCAATAAATAAAAGTTCGGAAAAAACGTTGAACTAAGTTAAACGGCTCTGGGTTCCCACGACCTTCCCTCAACCATACAACTAATACTAATCTAATAATCATTAAACGATTGTTAATGTTCATAAATAACGATAAAGTACTCAGTTATACGCATAAATATATCTGCACTGAAATGGCTTATAATGCTCCGCACATAGCCAGCCAAAGTCCGAGACTAGGTTTATGATTGGAGAAGCGAATTACCTGATTAATGGCTTTTAAGTTTGAATTAGTTTTCCTTCCTTTCCTAAATACAAAGCGAAATTAGATAAAGCCTAATCTTAATAAATAGCACCCTTTATGGGAGTGGTTTTATCTGGAGAGCTCTATCAAATTCCGGGAAAGCCATATACTTATATAAAAGGAGCACCCAAATATGAACGCCAGAGTTCAAATATTAGCTAAAAAAAAAACCCCAACAGCATGATTAGGAGAGATTAAGGAAGATTGTGAAATTTTATGGGAAAACATTGCGATAGAATACACTTGGTAACAGCAAGTACAGAAAATTACATCGATACATTACTACTTAGATAAGATGTCGTAGTGGCCCAGTTCTTTAAGTTGCTCAATAACGTGGATCAGAGTGCGAATCCCAAGCGAGTGTATGGTCAAACTATAATAATGAAAATACTAATGATAAAAGTCAGGAGCTCATAATTACTCGAACATTAAAACCAAGTGGGCTTGGCTTACAAAGTGTACCACAATGTCAAGTATAGATGTTCCCACATTCCCGCGTCCCAGTAGGCGTAATCATTACTGATTACTGATGCGGGCTTACGCTTATAGTCTTTATATTCAATTTCAAGCTGTAAAGGCAATGCGACATATGGCTGTGCTAAATGTCGAGAGCATTTTTCGAACCTGTCACCCTTTCAATCGACCAAAAACACAAAACTTGTTTATCAAGTGATAAGATTTAAGTGCAACGACATTGCGAATTGCTTATTGCGCCTCTAAATGCATTTCCTAGCTGTGTAATGAATCAGTATAATAATAAATTTTGTTCACACCGCTTATATTCCGTCTACAAAATGCATATAAAAACCAATATAAGCACATAAATGTTTCGGACCCGCAATCCACATACTAAATTGTTGGGCTTATCTCGCCAATTGGCCAAAATGACGAAAATCGAACTACACGAGTATAAAAGTGAATCGGTCTCGATTTTGTGATTAGACCACGCTTTTTGGCTTATCTTTGGAATTGTTTTTGCTTTTTATGTTAATTCCCCTACCTAAATACGTACTTGCTTTAGGAGCCAGAAGGTGGCCGGCAGTGTTATAAATAACGGCGAGCAGAAATTCGCTTTATCGGACATTCGGCAACAGTATCGTATAATCATAGTCGTTAATATAAGGTTATAAGTGTGGTTCAACACACAGTGATACGGACGATCGCCAAATCTATAAAAGGTGCTCCGAACCTAGCCACAAAATTAGTCGCCCGATTCCACGTTTGTTGTTAATACGCGTCGGGTAAAACCCATCGATCATGAGACTGACCACAACAGGGGTAGCCCTGCTACTGCTGGTATTACATGCCAATAATCCAAGTGGTACGTCAAATCAAGAGTCATTAGCAAGGATAATGCTAATGAAAGTGTTGTGCTTTAATGTAAAACATTTATTGTTACATAAGTGTTGATAAAAGACTGCATATCGCGAATGATAAATCAATATTTACAGCATATCTAAATGGAATTTGAAAATAACTACAACATTTAACAAAATATCCTTTATGCCATATTCCAAAGGACGATATTTAGCTAGTGTAAACCTATATATTATTACAAAGTGCATTATAAATTTGAAGCCATATTATGAGTGTTATCTATTGAATATATAGTCCACTGAAAATTTTGGAAATAAATTTGACGAAATTAAAAAAAAGGATGACAATGTTCGTTTAAAGCTAATAATATTAATTATTCCCGTACTGTGTGTATCTATTGGATAGCTTTATTCTTCGGAAACATAAATTAAACGCAATCATCATAAATATTATATGTTGGATAATTTACTTTCTTCAATATGGATATGAAAAATGTCAAAGTAAAAATGTTACAATGCTCCAGTCGGGAGATTGTAACGCTTCCATTTTGTGTAAATATCGTATAAATAAATAATTATTAAAATATGGTTGCTCCATTGCGGACCTCCAGAATGGAAAATATCACGTCTCCGGTCAAACTTAGTATTTCTGATCTTATGTAACAGTTGCGATATGGATAAAATGGTCAATCCAACTACTAATAATTCCGCCAGCCTGTTGCCTTATAAATTTTGTACGCTGAATTAACAACTTTAAAAGAATCTAAAATAATGTACGCCGCGAAGATAATAATTTATCAGATTACAATAAATTATTCATACACAGCTATGTATTTGAAGTGTTCTGTTTCTATTCTTTCTGTTAATGTATTTATTTTAATTATATTGATTTCTATAATCTCTTATATATGAGTATCCAAATCGAACGGATTGTTTAAGACTTAGTGTATAAATAGGTTGGAAACAGTTTTTTCGGACTTTGACTGTAGCTGTTGACCTTGGTTATCGCATGTGCTAGTTTGTATTTGGGCAGCTATGATTTCTACGAATTGATTAGCTTTAAAAGGATAATCTATCAACTGTTGAAACAGATTAAGATAATAGAATGGGGAATTTCAACGTCGTTGCTTTAAATGTAACTGATAATCTTCAGATAACAACTCTTAATACTATTGAAAATCAAAAATAAATATAGTCTTTTATTTTTTCGAATTTATTCGTATCATCGTTAACTTTTACTTTAAACTTGCCTTTAAATGTCGTGTTCAAAATGTTCTAAGAATTTCCATGTACAAATTGCACTTATATAAACATTTGCTATCTCCACCAATAACCGATGTTCGTTGGTCGTATGCGGTAAAACGATAAAGCAATTGGATTGCCGGCTATAGAGGCCATGTTTCGCCGAAACAAATAGCCGCTAAGTTGGCAAGTGTGAGAATGTGTATGTACATGTGCAGACTTGGTTGCCAAGCTGATGGTATATAGAAAAATCCTCAGTGTTGCGTAAGCTATCTCTCTTATAAAAAAAAAAATAAAAAAGTTTATGCCTCAGAAACTTCCCACTTGTCTCTTTATTTTTTGCAAATATATTCACAAACTTTTTACCAACAAGAAAATGTTAAACGCAAATAAAAAGACAAGACTCACAAAATCTAGTGAGAAAAATAAAGTAAATAATAAAATTGACAGCTTAGATGTCTTATGATCTAGACATAGAGTTTATGCCAACAACTTTTTTTTTTTCTTTAACCCATATATTTTAACTGCTCTTCGCTAGTCTTCTTCATGGCTTTTCTTTTGTTCCTCATCTGCGCTCTTCGACATAAAGTTAGAAATAAATTTCAAGTCTCAATCTAGACTCCCAGCTAGCAAATAGTTAATAATAATTAAGAAGGTCTCCAAGGAACATTAAATAATTATTTAGTAATTTTGATGTAGCCAATTTCGGTTTTGCAAGAGTGCTTATAATACCAAAACTATACCAACAAATTATTTAAATTTTCGGATATAAAAAACCACACATTTCTGTTATGTTTGTGCAGATGCTTGGACACACAATTGGCACACGGGTCCAATAAATTGTTATACCTGCTCCAGTTTAGAGGAGTGCTCGGCCGGCTCAGGCCAACTACAGAAATGCGATAACAACGATGCCCAGAGCTGCATGGCGGTCTTCGACAGCAGCGGATCGGTCATTCAACGTGGCTGCAGCGACAATCTGGCGGCAACGTGCAGTGAGACGGATGCCAAATGCTACGAGTGCCGCTCCAGTGGCTGCAACAATCTGAAGACCAACACCAAACTTATCGACTGTGTGGTGTGCGACGCTCAAGATAATGAGCACTGTGTCAACGACATTGAGCTGGTCACGGAGACACGGCAGTGCAATGAGCAGTGCATCACGGCACTGTATCCTCGCTCCAGCGACGCGGGCGCACCATTGGAGATTGTGCGCACATGTCTGGACGATCTGGACTTGGATGATCGCGAGGCCTGCGCAGAAGGTACAATGAGCACTTGTGTTGCCTGCAGCACGGGCAAGTGCAACACTGTGGAGTTGGGCGTGCGTGGCAGCTGCAACGTTTGCACGGATGGCAGCTGCGACAAGCCGGACTCTAAAACGTGCCGCGCTGTTGCCGCCAGCGGCCAAGAGCAGTGCTTCATACAGCTGGACGAGACGGAAGAAATAGCCGAGCTAGGCTGTCTCAGTCAGTACAATGTGAGCGATGCCGCGCTCTTGCAGCGCGAAAAGCGTATCTGGACGTGCTCCGGCGAGAACTGCAATCTGATTTCCGCACTGCCCACTCCCCAAACCTGTAAGCTTTGCAATTCCCGCACCGACATCTACTGTGCCATTGATCCGGCTCTGTCAACCTCTGAAACGGGATGCTCACATCCTTTGAACACTGATTGCTATGCGCTACTGCGCGACGATGGTCACACAGAACGCGGCTGTCTTAGCACACTGGACGAGGATGATTATATGGATTGCCTGATCGGCAACAATGCCACCAAGTGCGTCACCTGCACGGGCGAAGACTGCAATGTCGAAGTAAGTGCATATCTGCAGATTACTATTACATTTAATAATATTCCTATTTTGTACGCTTCGCTCATTTTTTTGCTAATAAGTAACTACAAAATTTGAATCACGTTAGCTTGGCTACTTTTCGAACTGGCAGCTGCCAGATATTTAAAAAAAATCGAATTTATTTAAAACTGCTTGACTACTATTCACAAATTCCCACAATCAATTCCAAGCAATTCAAATAGATCGAAAGTTGATGCGTTCCCGAATGCGAAAAGTAACTTATCGAAACCAGCAAATCGTCAGCTTCTGTTTTCAAATAATTTAATTGGCTTGATATAAGAGATTAATTGAGATAAGATAATTCAAATTGAAAACAAAAACCTTTCATAATCTGTGGATTTTGGACTGATTATTTCTGTAAAAGAATATATCTGCTTTTTGTTATTTAGCTATTTACTGACCTTCCATCAATATCCCAAAAATGTTTCTCCACTAAAACAGATTTTCGAGGCTCAGCTTGGGCCTGTTTATGTAGATTTTTCTTTGATTCAAATTATGGGAAAATATTAATATGTGTTTCTTCTATAGTTGCAGCCTTTGGAACGCCTAACGTGCCACGTCTGCGACTCCAGTGTTGATGGCAATTGCGAAGTGGCGCCCAATGCTGCCACCGTTTGCGTGAAGCATTCCGTGAACCAGACTTGTGTGACCACCCTCGACCTGAACGGCAACACAGTCCGTGGCTGCGGCGAGAGTTTGGACTGCGTAAGCAGTGATAGTAAGAGCTGCCAGCGCTGTGTGGGCAACAACTGCAATACGGATAACTTGCGACGACGCGCCGATGGCCAGCCTGGGCAGTGGGCTCAGGAGCTGCCGCTCAGCTGTCTGAGCTGCAATGACACCACGACATGCGCAGCCAGCAGTCTGGAGGAGATTGCTTGCGCCGGCAACGATGAATATTGCATGACAGTATTTGACGCAGCGGGCACGGTCAATGCAAGAGGCTGCAGCAATGTCGTGGAGGCCTCCTTCAGCGCCTATTGTGATGCCAATACCGACAAATGCCACAACTGTAACTCAAATAGCTGCAACAGTGCCACCTCTCTGGACAGCTACACAGAGTGCATATATTGTGATGCCAGCAAGAATAGCGACTGCGCCAGAAATCCCACAGCTGTGACTGCTAGACGTCAGTGCAACGGTCAGTGCATGACGGCGTATAGACCACAAAATGGAACCAATGTTTATGAGCTGGTGCGTGGCTGCTTGGACGACAAGGATGCCGGGGACCAAGAACGCTGTGCCGCAGGCGAGGATAATGAGTGCGTGGCTTGCACGGGCGATGCCTGCAATGCAAATGAGCTCAGTCTTAGTACGCTCAGCTGTTACATATGCAATGGCAATGAAGACTGCGAAGATCCAGACAAAGCTGCTTGTCTCCACTATAGTCCCACGGATCGCTGTTACATGCTGTTTGATGACACGGCTTCGGTTACGGCTCTCGGCTGTCTGTCCGAGCTTGAAGAGGACTTTATTGACAAATATCTGGAATACTTGGTCTACTGCAGTGAGAACAACTGCAATTCCTTTGAAAATATACCAAAGCCCAACGAATGCACCACCTGTTCTTCCCTTGATGACGAAAATTGTGCTGTCGACCCGAGCAAAATCACTCAATTCGATACATGCAGCGTGCTGCCAAACACTGGCTGCATGACACGTGTGCTGTCTGGTGAGTCCAACTATTTGGATGAGATCCCCATAGTATGCAATAGTTTCTGATCGAATTCTAATTATTTGGCCTCCCACATTTCAGATAACTCCACGCAGCGCGGCTGTGTAAGCAGTTTGGCTACCAGTCAGCTAAGGGCGTGCCTGAAGGGCGAAGGCAACTGTGAGGTGTGCGAAGGCGCCCTGTGCAACACGGAGATCTACCCAGCTGATCGCCGTCGCTGCCAACGCTGCAACTCGGTTGAGGATCCAAATTGCGGTTCAGCGCCTAACGCCGCCAGCGTCTGCCCGCGCTATGATGAAGGTCAGGGCTGCAGCGTTAAATTGGTGAATGGTGCCACATATCGCGGCTGCCAGACGGAATTCCATTGCGATGATTCGGACAAGCAGTATTGTCGCTCCTGCGCCGGGGACAATTGCAATGTGGTCGATCTAGAGATCTGGAATATTGGCTATCCGGGCAAATGGGCGACACCGCCAATTAATTGCTATACCTGCGACGGCCCAGCCTGCCAAGGCTCAAGTCTGGGTCTCCTGCAAAAGTGTGCCAACAACAATAATCAGAACTGTGCTACAGTCTTCGCTAGCAACGGTTCCGTGGTGCTGCGCGGCTGTACCGATGAGCTGTACGCCGATGCGGATCTCACGCAGTTCTGCGATGAGACGCCCGGCAATTGCAAGTTCTGCAAGTCAACTGGCTGCAATAATGCTAAGGAGCTGGACAGCTATTTGGACTGCCTCTTGTGCGATGGCACCGATCAGGCTGAATGTGTACGCAGTGTCGGCGACATTGCACGCAAACTCTCCTGCCAAGCCAGCTGCTTCACAGGACTCTATCCACGCAACCGATCGGAACTTGACTCACCATTGGAGTTGGCACGCGGCTGTCTGGACGATCTGGACTATGACGATCGTACGGCTTGTGCAGCTGGCAGCTTGGAGAACTGTGTTGCCTGCAGCAGTGCCGCCTGTAATAAGGACGAAGTGCCGGAGAATCGCTTGAGCTGCAACTACTGCGACGATGAGCAATGCGATCAAGTGAGCTCCCGAATTTGTACCTCATATCGGACCGAAGACCAGTGCTATATTCATGTCGGCGACCGCAGTATCGAGAGTATGGGCTGTGCCAGTGATCTGGAGAGGTCCTTCCTCCAAGCTAATCGACGCGACTTGCATCTCTGCAGCGGCGAAAACTGCAATGTCAAGGATGTGCTTAATTTGGACGGAGTTGCCTGCAATGTTTGTAACTCCACGGACGATGCCAACTGCATTGCTGGCGATTCCAGCCTCGCAACCGTCTGTCAACATTATCTTTATCCCCAGTGCTACTCTCACATCTCAGATGGTAGGTAGCAGCCACCTTTGACTTGTTATTATATCCGTGAAAGGTATATGATTTCTTGATAAGTATCAAGAGATGTCAGTTTCTATGCAAAATATTTTCGGAATAGGCCTGATCGCACTACCATATAGCTGTCATAGGAATGATTAGTCAAAATTTAATTTTAGAATAGAAACTTCATTTTTTTTTATAAATTCTTGGGCTAACTAGGTATTAACAAATTTCACCATTTTAAGCAACAGAATCGGTCAAAAAATGATTATGCCTCGAAAAGTTCCCATATTCCGATTGTGATATAGATTGTGATATACATAATCATATGAAGTCGGTCCCTTTTTTAACATTTCGCTCTTTTATGAACAGTGGGCAAAAAAAAAAATCGTTTAATTTCCAAAAAAAGTAACCCATTCTAAGACGTTTAAGGTGTGAAGACGAATCAACTATTTCATTAAGTACAATAATAATAGAAACATTTTAAAAAATGTTTAATTTTCTATTTAAACATTTTTATGTATAGTTCTACCAATTTAAACGATATATCATCGAGAGGGCAGCTCTAGTTTTAGAAGCTTTTCAAACGAAATGTATAAAATTGATTTTTTCGATAACCCAATATTCGAAATGCAAATACTATAGGTTGACTAGATCGATATGAGGTGGTAGTTTTTTTTTTAAAGCTTAATGCATCATGTATTCTTCCCACCCATAGATGGCGTTTTGCACCGTGGCTGCCTTATGGACACGGACGATGTACTCTTTGAGGATTGCATCAGCGATACGAGCTCCACTTGCCAGATTTGCGATGAAAATAATTGCAACAAGGGAGTGTATCCCGAGGACTGGCAGAGCTGTTTGCGCTGCGACTCCAATAACGACAACAACTGCGAAAAGAACCCAGCATCCTATGCCAGCTATTGTCCCTTCTATGAGGCAGGCGATGTGTGCGTAACCAGTTTAGAGAAGGGACGCACTCGCCGCGGCTGCCAGTCGGAGATCTACTGCGATGCCAGCCAGGTGGCAAGTTGCCGCGTCTGCGAGAACGACAACTGCAACGTGGTGGATTTGGCAGCCAACTACGTGGGTGAGCCGGGCAAGTGGCAGGATTTGCCACTGAGCTGTCTGGTGTGCTCAGACCTAGAGAGCTGCGCCAGCGTGACAACCCCAACCACCTGTGAGGGCAACAACAAGCAGCTCTGCTCCACTGTATTCAATGAGGCTGGCAATGTGATAGCTCGCGGTTGCAGCGACGCTGTCCTGACGGAGCACGCCACCTATTGCGAGGCCAATGCCGACAAGTGTTTGCAATGCAAGTCGAACAGCTGCAACAATGCCAACAGCTTGACATCCTATGTAGACTGCTACCATTGCGATGCCGAGCAGGATGCCAGCTGCGGCTGGGAGACGCCCACGAAGACTCGCAAGTGTCAGGGCCAGTGCATGAATGGTTTGTATCCTCGTAGTTCCGCAGTGGACTCAGCGCTGCTGCCCACCCGCGGCTGCCTGGACGACCTGGAGGAGGCCGACCGTGAAAAATGTGCGGCTGGCAATCATGCCAGTTGCTCGGCCTGCACCGGAGAGCTGTGCAATAGCGGCGATATTGTAGAGACGCCCCAAGAATGCTACACTTGCACAGATAACTATTGTGAGGACATGGTTAAATCCAAGTGCGTCGCCTACAAGGAGAAGGACAAATGCTATATTGCATTTGACAGCAATAGCATCATCGGTATGGGCTGTGCTAGTGACTTTGAGACGCAGGTCGTCAACGAGCTAGTGGCCCAGCAGCGTATGTTGCTCTGTGAGGGCCAGAATTGTAACCACCCCGACATCTTGCCTGGTGCTAACAACTGTCTGCAGTGCAACTCTCTGTCCGATCCGCGTTGTGCTACCAATCCCAACCAATTGCTGTCCACCGGCATCTGTTCCATTTTGCCCTACACCCAGTGCGTCACGCACATTGACGCGGCGGGCACAACAACGCGAGGCTGCGTATCTAACTTGGAGAGCAGTGACTTTTACGAATGTATAATGGGCACCTCGGAGAAGTGCGAGGTGTGCACCGGTACCAACTGCAATGGACTCAGCGTTTTCCCAGCGGATCGTCGTCGTTGCCATCAGTGCGACTCTGCAACTACGCCCGAGTGCTCATCTTCTCCCAGCAGCAGTGCAGTGTGCCCTGTTTATGATGCCGAGGACACTTGTGTGACCACGTTGAAGAACGATGTCACCTATCGGGGCTGCAGCTCCAGCTTGAGCTGCACGGATCCCAGCAATACCAGCACCTGCCGCGTTTGTAGCAGTGACAATGCCTGCAACACGATCGACTTGGAGCGCCTGAATATCCACGGCTCACCGGGCATTTGGCAAGAGCCACCCATCAGCTGCCTAACCTGCGCCAGTGCCTCCGAATGCACCTCCGGCGGTGGCCAATTGGAAAAGTGCGAGGGCAGCGACAATTGCGTTACGGTCTTTGATGCCACCGGCGATTCCGTGACTGCGCGTGGTTGTAGCAGCGCATTAGAGACGACCACGTCCAGCTACTGTGATGAGCAGCCCGACAATTGTCCGCGCTGCAATTCCAATGGCTGCAATGTGGCCGACAGTCTCAAGGACTATGTGGAGTGTTTGGTGTGCGATTCCAGCGTGAATCCGGACTGTGTACGAGATGTCACAGCGATCAGCCGGACTCGTCCGTGCCACCAGAGTTGCATGTCCGCTTTTCGGCCACTCTTTGGTGAAACTACCGATCCCAGCTACGCCCTAGTACGCAACTGTTTCGATGATTTGGAGGAGCAGGATCGCCAGACCTGCGGCACGGACGCCAACAAGTTTTGTTCCAGCTGCGAGAATGAGAAGTGCAACAATGAGGATCTGTTGCCCACACGCCACAGCTGCCTGAGCTGTCGCGGCGATGAATGCCAGGACGCGCAGCCGGCCAGTTGTGCCAACTATCGCGAGACAGATGAGTGCTACTTAGAGTTCGATGAGCAGCGCTCCGTCATTGCCCAGGGCTGTCTCAGTGACAACAGTCATGAGGAGATTTACCTGCTGCAGCGCTCGAAGCGACTGCTGACCTGCGCGGACAAGGATTGCAACACGTTGGATTCGCTGCTCGAGCCCCAAAGCTGTCTCCTGTGCAGCTCGCGCACAGATCGCAATTGCGCCGTGAACCCGGGCAGTGTGAGCAGCGCCACCAGCTGCGTGTTAACGGGTCTGCCAGAATGCTATTCACGTGTGCTGAGTGACGGCTCCACGGAGCGTGGCTGTCTGTCCAGCTTGGAGGAGGACGAGTTCCTAGGTTGCTACAATGGCACCGCCAAAGGCTGTGCTTCCTGCCTAGGCGACTCGTGCAACAAGGAGGTGTATCCCGCAGATCGCACCTCGTGCCATATTTGCAACTCTGAAAGCGATGCCAACTGTGAGTCGACGCCCAACAGCCTATCTGTTTGCCCCGTGTATGCAGCTGGCGATGCCTGTGTGACTAATCTGCGCGGCGGTATTACCTACCGAGCCTGCGCAAGCTCGCTAAGCTGTGAGCCCAACTCCAAGACCTGCGTCATCTGCGAGAGCGATGGCTGCAACGTTGCTGATTTGGCTGCTGCTTCAGATGATAATCACGGCAAGTGGCAGGATCTGCCCCTAACCTGTCTTAGCTGCGTGGGCGCTGACTGCCAAGAGACCAGCAGTAGCAGCAGCAGCAGCTCTGAGCGTTGTGCGGACAATAACGAACAGGATTGTATAACCGTGTTTGATGAGGCCGGTGTGGTGGTCCGTCGTGGCTGTCAAGATGCCATTGAACAAGATGAGCAGCTTGTTAGCTACTGCGCCACCAACTCCGCCAAGTGCCCGCTGTGCAAGTCCAACAACTGCAACAATGCAACTTCGATATCACAATACAAGAGCTGCATATACTGTGACTCCTTCCAGAGCACATCCTGCTTGTCGGAGCCGACGAGCACGGCACACAAGCGACGCCAATGCCAGGGCGACTGCATGTCAGCGCTTTATGGCAGCTCCGAGGCTGGCTTGGATCTTATACGCACTTGCTTAGATGACAAGGAGCCGGAGGATCAATTGTCCTGCTCGGCTGGTAATGATGTCAATTGCGTGTCGTGCTCGGGAGACGACTGCAATGTGCAAGCCGTGCCCGCGGATCGCTTAAGCTGCTACCATTGTGAGAACGAAGACTGCGAGGAGCCCATGCCCAAGCAATGCGAGATTTACAAGCCCAACGACAGTTGCTTCCTGTGGATCGACGAGGAGAACAGCATCAAACAGGCGGGCTGTCTGAGCTCTTTCCGCAACCAAGATCTGGAAAGTGTGATCAAGACAAAGCGCGTTGCTGTTTGCCAAGGCGAGAACTGCAACACACCCCAGCTCCAAGTTCCGGTCAAGTGCGCCGTCTGCGATTCTCGTGAGGATGCCACATGTGTCACCAATCCCCTGGCAGTGGACAGCTTTAAGACATGCAGCCAACTGCCGCATACGCACTGTGTGACCAAGCTGGAAAATGGCAAGTCAGAAAATTAGTCTGATAAAACGTGACTAATTAATATTTCTTTTTCAGATGGTGCCACGATTCGTAGCTGCCTATTTGACTTGCCTCAGACTGAGTTTGCGGCCTGTCTACTAGGCAACGATAGCAATTGCGAGGTGTGTGCCGAGGACGGCTGTAATCGCGAGGTACGTCCCACTAGGTCCCAGCTTGTCGCCCGAGAGCAGATTAATAATCGTACGTGTCATCTCCCTAGATTTTCCCGGCTGATCGGCTGCAGTGCTATAGTTGCAGCTCGGCGGACGACAGCAGCTGCATTTCCAATCCCACCCAAACATCTGTCTGTGCCTGGCTCAGCGATACGGAAACCTGCCAGACCCGGCTGGAAGACAATGTAACGACGCGTGGCTGCAGCAGCTTAATTGGCTGCAACGCCACCGACTACCGTAGCTGTCGCAACTGCGTTGGCAGCAAATGCAACTCTATTGATTTGGCCAATCGTGTGGATGATGGTCAGCATGGTTTATTCCAAGATTTGCCCTTGAAATGTCACAGCTGCGAGGGCGATCATTGTCACAGCTCCCTAGGCCCGGCCGTGGAATGTACACTTAACGCTGAGCAGGATTGCAAGACGGTGTTTGACCTGGACGGCAGCACCATTCGCAGACGCGGGTGTGCCGACGATGTGGATGACTACGAGGATCTCTACTGTCGCCAGAACCCGGAGCTATGCTTCACTTGCAAGTCCAACGAATGCAACGACGCCTGGAACCTGGCTGATTACACGAGCTGTGTCTTCTGCAACTCAGCGACGGATACTGAGTGTATAACCTATCCACAGAGCGCCGACCTGGCCACGCGCCAGTGTGCGAGCAAGTGTATGGTGGCATTGGTGGGGCAGGATATTGTACGCAGCTGTCTGGACGACAAGGAGGCATTCGATCGTGTTGCCTGCACCAGTGACGAGAGCGGCAACAATTGCGCTGCCTGCGAGGACGGAAAGTGCAACACATTCCCCTTCCCGGCAGATCGGTTGAGCTGCCACGTTTGCACTAGCAGCAGCGGCTGCAGCTCAAGCCATGCTCAATCCTGCATCGCCTACGAATATAACGACTTCTGCTTTGCCAAGTACAACGATGGTGCCGTCGAGCTTATGGGTTGCGCGAGCAGCCAAAACAGCAGTGATCTGGACCATTGGCGTGATTCCAATCTGTTACATGAATGCACAGGCAACGACTGCAACGAACTGAGTCGCCTGCCCTCCAGTGACGTTTGTCTGGCCTGTGACTCCAGCAAGACGCCCGACTGTGCCCAGTCGCCCACTGACGTGACCAGCACACAAACCTGCCATGCCCCCTTGGCGGATTGTGTCACCCGAATAGAAAATGGACACACCATACGTGGCTGCCTGAGCAGTCTGAGCAGCACCGAGGGCACCGCCTGTGTGGCCAATGGCACCTGTGCTGGCTGCGCCGGTGAAAAGTGTAACGCAGACATCTTCCCGGCCAATCGGCGGAGGTGTCACATTTGCGATTCGACCAGTTCCAACTGCGAAGAAGAACCAAATCATCTGGCCATTTGCCCCATATATGCCGCTGACGACACTTGTGTCTCTGCCCGTGGCTCCGACAACTACATACGGCGCGGCTGCGGCAGCCAACTTGAGTGTGAGCTCAATGACGACGAGCATTGCAACGTGTGCAACACGGATGGCTGCAACACGGTCAAGTTCAACGGCTCCGCTGCGCTCAGTGGCTTTGGCGTTGCATTGACGCTCCTCTGCGGGCTGGTAGCCAGCAGCTGGCGGCTTTAGTAGCAACTGATCCCCATCCACCTATCACCTACTTGCCATAGCTCATAGTTAAATAGATGTACATAGAATATATTCTATACGAAGAAGCTTAAATTAAAACGACAATATTTAAGAATCATATACAAATACTGAGTACTTTTTCTTTAATTTCAGCGGACAGCTTTGACCGTGTCAATTTCTTTTATTTCAACTTTACAGAATAACTGTCTTTCATTCACAGCTCCTGTAACATATTGAATCGCCCGTAGTCCTTGAAACCCACGACTCAAATTATTGTATAATATACGAATAGATTTGAGTCAGTTTAAAAAAAAAAAAAATACAATCAAAGTTGTACGAGGGGAAGTGGGATTAGCAGTATGCCAATGATCTTTAAGACTGAGCTTAAAGTCGTTCGAGTAGTAAGCATAAATGTTTCATTCAACCGTTTTCCACCAATTTTCCACAGTTGAGGGTGGACATTTTCAATACTTACGGCGTGAACTTAAATCATTTAAACATAAGTAACTATAGTACTTGCGCTGCAGACTTAAAATTAAATATATAACTTCTTTTGTACGGATCATGTTTTTTCTCCTCTTTTTTCCTAAGATCACAAAAGAAGCTTTCGGCAATAAGACAAGATATTAAAGTAGCAGCTAGCAAGTTAAAGCCATCAAAAAGCAATGTTTTATGTTACTCATGGCCATATACGATTTATCTTAGTCTTCTTTATCCTATCGCGATTTTGCCCAGTAGCTTTATATTTGGGATAAAATTGCTGTTCCCTAAATTGCCATCCATAAATCTGAGCGTAATTGCTTATTGCCATGTCCAGCAATTAAAAGCAAATCAAATGGCAAGGCGACAAGTATTTTTCTTAGTCATTTTATTTGAATTGCGATAAGTTCATAGAGTGCCGCCAGTTGACCACACAAATTGTCAGTTGTAGCTAATCTTGATGGCAATAGAAAGTGACAAATTGAACTAAAATTCGTTTAGGGGGAGCTTACGTGTACCCAAGTTTCGCATTTATGTGAGCTCTATTATTCTATAATTTGGAGAAAACCCAAATTTCAATTTACGCTTTGTTCGGGCCCATGATGAGTTAAATCTTAAACTACGACAGTTTCCATTTGCATTTTATTTCCAATGGTTGCGTTTGGCAATTTCTTCAAACCTCCTTTGAAGCAAGGGGTGGGTAAGCACGGTTCCCGGTTGGCAAGTTTCACTTTTCAACTTTATTCGAGCACGAAATTGACGTGGCAGACGCACAAGATTTTTTCGTCTAGCCCCTAAAGGCAATGCGAGTGGAGTTTTGGGAATTGAAAGAGTTTGGCACAGACGTTTCTCTGTGTCTAGCCTGGTTGTAAACAAATAATGTGAAAATTCGTGTATAAGTGTGTGTACTATTTTTTCTAGTTTTCGAGAATATTATGAGTCACAATTTGACAAACATGTAGTATCCATATGAATAATACTCTGTTCACAGTAAATTGATCAAATTTGTTGAAAGGGTATTCTTATACCCGGAACCCATTAAAAATTTAAAGGACAGACAGACGGACATGGCTAGATCGCCTCGGCAGTTGATGCTGATGAAGAATATATACATTTATGTGGTCGGAGATGCTTCGTCCTGCCTGTTACATACATTTGCACAAATGCATTATACCCCTTTTATATGTTTTTAATGGGTTCAGGGTATACAACTTACTAAAATCCGCCCCCTGCAAAACAAAAATACTATAGTCTTTATAATCTAAGACCATCTAGAACCCAAGTACGATTTATTATTAGTTTAAAACGTTTATGCGCAATTCGCGCTTTTATTTACCATTTAAGTACGAAAATTCTTGTCTTGAGCTCGATGTTTTGCTCTGTGTAAAATTATAATTTACCTACATCCAACAATCATTCATTCCGTGAAATGATCGATCACAGCACCTGCCATGGCCGTGTTTTTGCTTTAATCGCAATCACAGTTGATAACTCCATGCATCTGTCACAACAAACCGCCCGTTAACCCAGCTGTTGTTGACCAATTTATTTAGCCCCGTTTATAGAAGTGGTTGCCGCTGCCACCGCCCAGTGCACACTGCCCACCACTCGCCACTCAGTTGCTGACAGCGACAGCCACATTTAAAATCTATTAGTTCACCAACTGCAAATGCCGGCAATTGCCAAATGGGCAACTGGCGGCTGGCGACTGCAACTGCAACTGCAGAGCCTGTTTCTGTTTTCTGTTCATGTCCGCGCCAGCAGAGAGCAAACAAATTTAATAAAGCGTCGCATTCGCAACCAAAACTGGACCTCATCCCCGCCAGCCAACCCAGCAGCGAGCCAGCGCTTCGTGTGCTGTAAATTATGTGCAACAAATAAATTATTTTCAGCTCTGTCATTTGATTAAAATGTTTAAGTGCCAGGCAATGGAAAATAAATTGCAATGATGTTGCACGCTGACGGGCCACAGGGCGGGCTAATCTGTTGCATGCCACATGGTGTCCCAACTGCTGCAATAACTTTAACCAAGCTAATGTCTGGGATTCAATCAAGGTGAGACCCAGTTTTGTTTGCTTTTTAGTGTATGTTTCTTTTTAAATTAAAAATGAGTTTTTTCAACTGGGAAAAATTTAAAAAAAAAATCGCACTGGATCTGCGTATAACAAACAATCAAGAATATATACACGTTATGGGGTCGAAGATGCATCCTTCTGCCTGTTGCTTACGTACATTTCCCAAAAATAATTATGAACCTACATACCTTCTTTGATGCCCTTTCCCAGATAAGCATATCAGCAATTATAGCAATGTTTAATATTAACAAAAAACAGTCAATTGTGCAACGCCAAAGGCGAAGATAATTTATAGAACTTCTGTTGTTGTTACTATAGCACTTAAATATACCAAATAATCCAAAATCTTTCGCCTTTCTTACATCGCTAGTGCGTAATCAAGGGTCAGGTCTTAGTAGAATTAAAAGAATTAAATATTGCTTCGAGGTGCTGCAACCCTAAATATAAGAATTAATGTTCTAGTATTAATAAAATAGATCATTTTATTAGTATTAATAATGGTAATATTAATCAGTCTCTAAGACCGTTTACAAACTCAAACAGCCACTGCAGCTTTCATTTGGCAACCTACTCAGCTAATTGACCATATGAAGCACCCCGTTAACATTAAAAATCCTATTAAAGATATTTACAAAATAATTTATACGAATTGTAGCTCACACAAAAACACATCACATCAATATTGTCTACAGCTCTCATAGGTTAAACCTTGCCCTGCACCTTGCGTAGACCCATCTTCTTGGTAGGCTTCAGAACAAAAAACGAGCACATAAGCGTCTCATCGACGGACATCATAGCACCTGCGTTATCGAACTCGCCGCAGTAGTTGGGGGCCGAGAAGATTGTTATAAGCTGGCGCTTGGCAAAGAACTCGTACCCATCCTCGACCACTTGATGAGCGCGACAGATCAAATCAAACTTAAATCGATGTACAAACTTGCCCACCGTATCTGCACCGAATGTGACACTAACTCCACGATCATTATCGCTCCAGCCCATAATCTTGGCGTCCGGATCGGCCCAGAGTAAGTCGCAGAGCAGACCCTTGTCTGGGACCTCGCAAGGCCGCGGTAACTTAGATATTTGGGTCATGTTGTTCAGCTCAGGACTGAGCCCACCATGACAGCAGAAAATCTTCGTATCCACAATGGCAGCCACCGGCATGCAGTTATAACAGTCCACAAAGGTTCGCCACAATTTGATGGTATAACGTCGCTTGCACTCATCATAGAATCCATAGATGCGGTTGATGCCAGCACTTTCATGATTTCCACGCAGAACAAAGAAGTTTTGTGGAAACTTTATCTTGTAGGCCAGCAACAGGCATAGCGTCTCAATGGATTGCTTACCACGGTCGACATAGTCGCCTAGGAACAAATAGTTAGAAGCGGGTGGATAGCCGCCGTAATCAAACATCCTTAGTAAATCCGTAAACTGGCCATGTAAGTCGCCGCATATCTTGACCGGCGCTGAAAGCTCCAACAACATGGGCTGCTGGAGAAAGACGTCCCTGCAGCGCTGGCAGAGCGAGCGAATGTCCGTCTCGGTAAGATGCAGTTGCTTGATTCGCCGGACGTCAATAATGCTCAATATAATTTGGTCGATATTTGTTGCTTCACCGACTATTGAAAGACGCTGCGACTGCGTTGCTTGCACCGCCATTTCGAGCTCCGCTTTTAACTCCGATGCGGATGCGACTCGTGCAGCATACAACGAGAATTTGAGTAGGTAACACAATGTTAACGGTTGGAAACATACAAAATGGGCAGCATCTACTTGTATCGATAAAATGGTACAAATGTTGACGTGACGATAAGTACTGACAAATGCCGCCAGGCTCCACCTCAGTTCAGATTCTGATTAAAGATTGATTAAAGATTCAATACTTTTAACGCTTTGCCTCGAAAGCTTCCCTTGCGGATCTCCGTTGGACGCAGCACGTCAAACGTAATAACCAAATCCTTATCAACGCCCATTGAGGCACCCGCATTATCATAGATGCCACAGTAGTTAGGTGCCGAGAAGATGGTTACGAGTTGCCGCTTAGCGAAGAACTCGTAACCATCTTCCACCACCTGATGGGCTCGACAGATCAGGTCAAAGTCGTACTTACGTAAAAACTTCTCAATTACATCGCGTCCAAAAAGAAAACTGACGCCCCGATCGCTGGGCGAATAGCCGAAGCCTTTGCGGTCAGGATCACTCCACAACAAATCGCACATCAGACCCTCTTCCGGCACCTCAGTGGGTCGTGGCAACGATTCAATATCGCTTAGGTTCGTCATCCTCTGGCTCAAGCCGCCGTGGCAGCAAAATATGCGTTTGGATATAATGGCTGCCACAGGCAAACAGTTGTAGCAATCGACAAACGTTTTCCACAGCTTGATCGTGTAGCGTCGCTTACACTCATCAAAAAATCCGTAGACACGGTTTATAGACTGCGACTCGTGGTTGCCACGCAGCAAAAAGACATTTTTTGGATACTTGACCTTAAGTGCCAGTAAAAGTGCCATTGTTTCTATCGAATTTTTGCCACGATCCACATAATCGCCGAGAAATAAATAACTCACTTGCGGCGGAAATCCGCAGTGTTCCATTATTCTAAGCAAATCCGCAAACTGTCCATGCACATCGCCCAAAACACGGAGAGGTGCATCCAAATGCAATAACATCGACTCATCCAGAAAGGTCTCTCGCGCCACGTAGCACAAATTAATTAAATCTTGCTCGTACAGTGGAACCCGCTGGTGTTTGCTTGACCGGAACGACCTAAGTTTGGCTATCATCTCGATTAAAGTGAATTTTACCTCCAGTACGAACGAGTTTCGTTGAGATTGTTCACTCCGTCTCGAAGCTGGTGAGCTCTGGTTATCGTTTTTGGGATTTACAGTACGCGGCTGACCCATCTTAGCACTTTGCCTATTTGGGGAGTTTTGTGTTTTTTATATATATTTTTTTATTTTTTTTTTTTTTAACACAAAAATAACATATTTTACAATGATAACATTAATATGTCAAGAAAAACATTTCACGATTTCAAAATGCCAAGGTCCTTAAGCATGATAACGCACTTACGTGAAAAGCATGGGGGCTCACTTAAGTGAATGTCCTATAATTTGCAATTTAAATGTAATATATGCAATCAACTATTGGTTTTTAATAAGACCATAAGGAAATCGGCATTTTGGTTTATTAATGACACCCCTGCATATTACAAATTTTGACCGTCGCCCAACAATTCAAAGTCCCAATACATATATATACATATATATACATATATATCATATATATATTCAGCGTGCGTAGTTCGAATCTATTCTAGCTTGATCCGCCCGAAAAAATCCGCGAATTTAACGAGCTTGTTAAACGTTTAGCATCTCACTAGACCGTTTCAGCAATCTTTAATGCCTTGCCTTGATAGATGTCAAAGCTGATTATCAGATTGCAATCGATGTACATGGTGGCACCAGCATTGTCAAAAATGCCACAATAGTTGGGTGCCGAGAAAATTGTGACCAGCTGGCGCTTGGCAAAGAACTCGTAGCCATCCTCGACAACCTGATGGGCACGGCAGATTAAATCGAAGTCGTTGCGTACCAAAAACTTGTCCACAACATCGCTACCAAATAGCCAAGAGACTCCGCGAGAGCTCTTATTCCAGCCATAGCTGCGATCTGGATCAGACCACAGTAAATCACACAGTACGCCTGATTCAGGAATATCAGTGGGTCGCTGAATACTGTTGATCTGGTCAATACTTGTCAAGTTTGGACTCAAGCCCCCATGACAGCAAAAGACGCGGTGCGAGATTATGGCCGCCACTGGCATACAGCAATAGCAGTCCACAAAGCTTTTCCAGAGTTTCGTGGAATAACGCCGCTTGCACTCATCGAAGAACCCGTACGTCATGTTGAGCTCGGGACTCTCGTGGTTGCCGCGCAGCAAATAGACGGTCTCCGGATACTTAACCTTATAGCTGAGCAGCAGCGTCAAGGTCTCCACGGAGTTTTTGCCTCGATCTACATAATCGCCTAAAAAAAGATATCTTTGATGCGGGGGTGACCCCTTGTTCTTGAATATGCGCAACAGATCCTCGAATTGTCCATGCAGATCACCGACAATGCAGATCGGTGTACTTATATCTAAGCACATCGACTCATTCATAAAGGTTTCGCGTGCAATTCTGCATACCGCCTGAATATCGCCCTTGGCCAGGTTGATGGTGCGTTCCTGCTGCCGAGGACCGGTCTCGAGTGTTCGTATAATCTCATCAATATTTGGATAGAACATGTGTAAAAAGCTTTTACCCATTGATTCGATCCGTTTATAGCAATGGTTTATTATATATTTTTTTTTTTATATATTTAATACTTAGGCAAGTTTTTGATGTATTTGAAAAGAAGAGTTCTGACAACATGATGTATAGCTTCTATGATCAAATGCCGGAGACGACCCCGAAGATTTCAATCCAGACCAATTCGCCCACGTACTAACTGAAATGAGTGCCAAATATCTCAATTGTGAGCATCATTTCATATTGGTTTATTCCATTTGGATAGTTCTTAAGGTCGCCATGATAGCCCATTCTATTTATCGGCCAACACGTCCAGCACCTATCTAGCTATTCGGACCTTTGTATTGTAGAATACTTATAGCGGGTAGTATCGATCTACTTTTTCATGCTTTCCGGCGCTTTCTCCACAAGGGCAGTGAATTTGGCATCGGCCTCGTGTCTTTTCGGCTTCATCACAACCAGCGTGATATTCAGACGTTCATCAACGCACATCATGGCGCCGGCGTTGTCATATTCGCCGCAGTAGTTGACCGCAGAGAAGATTGTTATAAGTTGGCGCTTGGCGAAGAACTCATAACCATCCTCTACGACTTGATGGGCGCGGCAAATCAAATCGAGGTTAAACCGAGAGATGAACTGTACGACAATGTCGGCGCCAAAAGTGAAGCTTACGCCCCGTGAGTTCTTGGCCCACCCAACGACGGCCGGATCAGGATCAGCCCAGAGCAAATCGCAGAGCAAACCATTTGTCTTGACCTCGCACGGCCGTGGCAGGTTGCGTATTTCATTCAAATCATGCAGCAATGGACTCAGGCCACCATGACAGCAGAATATCCTACCTCCAATAATTGCCGCCACGGGCATGCAATTGTAGGTGTCCACAAAGGACCTCCACAGTCGCACTGTGAAGCGGCGCTTGCACTCATCGAAGAAGCCGTAAACTTGATTGATGCTGGCCGACTCGTGATTTCCACGCAACAGAAACATTGAAAGCGGAAACTTGACCTTGTAGGCCAATAATAGGGTTAGCGTCTCCACAGAGTGTTTGCCGCGATCAACGTAATCCCCAAGGAAGAGATAATTCGCTTTTGGTGGATGGCCTGCTGAGTCAAGATACCGGAGCATATCCCCGAACTGACCGTGTATGTCGCCCACCACATTTACTGGTGCGTCTATCTCCAAAAGCATTGGCTCCTCTATTAATACACCACGTGCAATCTGTAAAAGTTTAAAGATGTCTACTTCCGGCACTTTTATACGCTTATCGAACTTCCAGGCAAGCAATGTCTCGATCAGTTCGTCTAAATGTTTTGGCAACAGCATTGATTTCATTTATACAAAAGTATTTATATTGCATTGAATATTATAATCTTGAGCATATAATAGTGTGGATGGCCGAATATAGTGAAAAGAATTTAAAATCACCCTAATGACTGAATCAACTGAAAATAAAACTAATCTGACAAATAAATCACATTGGCTACAAAATATGGAATAAGATGTCTACAACAGCGAATAGTAAATCCGTGGAGTTTTACAATCGAATATCTATGCAATAAGGTCACAGTAGCAATTCGTCGTGAATTTAATACTTGTGCATATAAATTTGAATATTAATTTAATTTTTAAACTCTAAAGTAATTTATTTCAATATTTCTTGCCACACCCATAAATGGAGAGAATCTTAGCAATGGCTGGTATATTGAGCTTGCCCTCTTTTAATTTCCGCTTACCCCGCACATCCAACGCGACAAGTTGTCAGTTCCATTTGTGCCCGGGCAGTCCACGGAGATTCCAACACATGTGTCACCATCGTGGCAGCCAGTGCAGCAACCAAATCGTCCTCGTCATTTGCAGCAACAGCTGAAGCCATGCAGGTTTATCGTCAGAGGTGCGTGCCTTTGTCGTTTATTAGTTTGTGATGGACACGGTTGGCGTCAAAAGGAAATTAAAATAATTCAAGCATTCAATTTAATTTAATCTTTGCAGCTGCAAAAAGTTTCTACATGGTACACTTGATGAAATTGTCTTATGAACATGAATCAAGACACTGGGAAAATTTAAATCGAAAAGAATAAGTTTTATTTTTAAGAACATATATTCTTTTTAAGCCACAAGGAGATGATCAAAAAACAAAACCCTACACATCCAAAAATGAATGAAATTAAACGAATGAAAAATTTCGTTCTAGTCAGAGGAGGTACTCAAAAAGTGAAATATCTTTAGTTTTGATTAAATATCATAACTATAGAACAAGTTTGATGAAACGCTCTAACAATTTCTGATGGTTGGTCAAAATTAAACCATGTATAAAAATCAAAACTGTTCGATATTATGGAAATGAGAGGAGGATAAATAATAATAACAAACGGACATCAGCTCGTTGTTGTGTACTAGAATTGATGTACTTTATGGGGTCGGAAATGCTACCTGCTGCCTTGGTTCAAGGTAAAAAAGAAAGCGGTCGATTGGGAGACACCCTACAGTTTAACTTTAAAGTCAAAATATACATTCAGGATGCAATAATGACATGGATGGCAGAAGCGAATTGTTAGTGTTGCCATTAGGATATGCCCATCATAAGGTGACTACTAAGTAAACTGATTTTATATATTTCAACCCCTATCACAGAGACAATAGAAAACAATTTCAATTCTCAACCATTTTACCATTTAAACAAATTTAATCCTATGCGCAAGCAAAACAAAAACAGCTGGCACAAAGCTAAATCCAGACAATTGAATTTGTTGCGGTGATGTTTTATATAGAAACGACCAACTGCAGATTCGCGATATACTCCCAATATACATGAATATACATACAAATATATGCAACATACTCATGTATGGAAATATTTGTATTTTTTTTAGCAGGGCTCACTGTGTGGTATTATTTAAATTGAATTTGCAAATTAAGTTTATTGTGTTACGGCGCACAGAAATTTATATTCTATGTGCGATTATTGTTTCGCCTTTATTTTTCCGACTCTTTTTAACGAAGGGCTTCACTGGGCTTATACGATATTTATTTATGGGCAGCAACTTGTTTGTTGTGCCTGCTTCACCCTGGATGAGCAGCGTGTCAGGTCTAGGAATTGGATGGGCATATATTTTATTGTATTGACTGCGCTTCAATTGAAACAATTCAGCAATTGATTTGCATGCACAGAATTTGTAACTGGTATTCCCATTGAATGATTTATGACAACGCGAATTCCGTTTCATACGATTTTCCACAATAATTTACAATTGACAAATAGTCACTAAACGAAAGCTTTAAAACGAAAGTCATCAGCTAACAGAAACCTTGCGAAGTCAAAAAAATAAAAAATAAATATTGAAATACTTCAGACTAAATGTATCTGCTTTAATGATTAAATGATGTAAGTAGATGAAGTTAGCATCTATTGCAACGACCTCAAAGACTTCCTATGCAAGATATTGAATCTTAACTTTTGGGAGCGTATGCTATACAAAAATAAAACTCGTTTAAATTTCTTCTCACATCTTTGAACAAATATGTCCTTACTTCCTATTCCTGTTTGGGTCATGCCAAAATTTATTGTTAAGGTATAGAGTTATTGAATAACAAAAATATATTAGTATATGTTTCACAGTTCTAAGTATTTTTTAAATTTATTTTTTGTATCTACAGATGACAAGTAATTGAATCAAGCTATTGCCGAATGTTCCGAACAAAAGAATAATCGTGCAAGAGCTTGGCCAAATTAAAAATAAAATCTGTTTTAAATGCAAAATCTTTGCCAATTTTCACATGCTCTAAAACGGTTGTGACATATATTTAGGCAACATTCATATTAATTTATAAGTTGGCTCCTTACACTCACTTCTTTTGAACTGTTTGGCCGGAAAATATCACGCATACGCACTGTCGTGCATTGCACCCAATTTACATTTACTTGGCAAATTGTTAACAATTTTTGCGCAGCGTCTAGTTGGCACCATTTGGTCAGCCAAATAAAAAAAGGAAGTAAAACTTTATATTCGGGCGCAACTGACTTTTGAATACTCTGTTAACAGCCTTTTGAGTCCGTAACTGGGTAATATAGGTTTTTGCGATTCATTGGAGCAGAAGTCGGGGCTGCCGCTAAATTATTAGCTGTAGTGCATCGGACATATGTGATCACTCTTATGACAACAGTCTTGTCTTAAGCCCTGGCAAATATTTGTGTGCGTTATCTGCCGTAGGTAGCCAGAAGACTTTCAATTTCAATTCTAAGACAGCTAGCTGCATTAGTGTCGGACTGGCAGAAAGGCGGACAATACACAAAACGAATATACTTTTTGAGCTTTTGAACAGAGTACTGTGTTGTATATATATTTATTTGTGTATACAAATAAATTAAAAATCATATAAAAACGGACACAGCAATGCAGATCGCGTTTAGCTGGCGCCTGGGCTGCCGTCACAATGACGCCTATGGGCCAACAACCCTGGCGCATCACATTTTCCATTAAATTCATTTGGTTCAGTTGCACATTTCTTGACTTTTGTGTACAGTACAAATAAATAGAAAGCAACCAGAGATAAATGTAAATAGGAAATGGAATGCATGACTGGTCGAAAAATTGTGCAGAGCTTGCGAAAATTATCCATGTAAAACGCTATGACTGGTATGACCCGGAAAAATATTCAACGGTCAGCGAAAAATGTAACACAGCCAAAGAATATAAATAATGGCAAGTGTTAGAAGGGTTAAATATGTGTCAGCAGGCGCTTTAAAGAGTCGTAAAATTGAGAATACTTTGGTCAAAAGCTGACAGGCGACTCAAGGGAGCATTGATGGGGATCGAAACTTGGAAGGGTAGAGATCGAATCGAAGCAAGCAGTGATGACTATTTAAACAGTTTAATAATTATAATTCTATGAAGATATGTTATGAAAACCCTTCCAAATGCTTCCCATTACTAATTTATGGCTAACGAGCCCCTTTTGCAATGCAGTCACGTAAATTGTTCCAGTTTCAGGATCCATTCCAGCTGTTGCAGGTTCGCTTAAGTGACTGTACCGTGGAACGTGTCGCGTGAAACAGCTTGTAACTGCCCAACCCGCCTCCACTTTCAGAGGGGCTAACTGCTTAAAACTGAATATTAACCGGCAACTGCACTGCCTTCATCGGGGGCATAGAATGCGTTTGGCTGGTCGCTTAATTATCCCGCACGTAATACTTCTACAGCTGGCGAGGTGAGACTAGCGGTAAATATTTGGCAGGTAACGCCTGCGCCGGGCAACTGTACCTGGAGTTGGAGCCCAGGTAATTAGCATCAAGTGCAGTGCAAATAAATTAATTAAATGCAAAACACGTGCATAGCAGCCAGTAAAATGTATTTGCTAACCAAAAAGCTCGAAGAATAAGTGCATAATTTATGGAACCAAGTGATAAACTAAACGGGGGCAGCGATTACACGATAACGGTCAGTAATGGGCAAGGAAAATTAGATGTGAACGCCTGAAACTAGGCAGCAACTATGCCTGTAAGACGACAATTTATTGGGGCACACGTAAATATTACCCACTTTCCAAGTACAGACAACCCTCCACTAAGCCAGTCGGTCAGCTGGTCAGATGGTCAGCTGTGCAACCCCTAGACAGTTTAAGGGTAAACGATGCTGACACAGACAGCACTTGGACATCGACGGGTGCCAATTTTCTGTTGATTACACGACAACAGTGTTGTGTTCTGCGCACTTGCCACCATTTGTTAAGTTGGGGGTGTTTCTAATGGGGTGGGTAGTGACAAGGGTCAAACGAAAGTTTTACGAGCACTCGCTGGCATTTAAACTACAGCAAAACTGTTCTAGTGAAAGCCGTTTAATGTGTTGTTGTTGGGTTTTACTTTATTTATTTTAAGTTTAATTCGTTTGGTTGCAAAAAGGAAATTGGTTTAAGTGGAACGGACGCACAGGAAAACAGTCGGCCCGGAGCCAAATAGATTTATCTAGTGAAAGTTTATCACCTGCTGGGCTGAAAAGTGTGGAGCGTCAATAGAAAGTTGAAGCTACTGCGACTGACAGTTTCAATATTGGGGCTTAGATAAGGAATGGGTTCATATAAGACTTAGTTTAGAAGGGCTACCACTTAAGTTTTTTGGTGGTGGAGTAATTGTCTTTGAGCTTACATTAAAGAAGATTGTGCTGAGTAAACCAGTAAAAAGTTGTTTATAATTTTAAATTGAATTCGTTCAACCGCCTGTTAAAGCACATCATGTTTAGTCCGGAATGACCAACTTTTCATTGAATCTGTGCACAAACAGAAGGCATATTATAAATCTTCTGACAGGGTCTGCATGTAGTTTGCCTGCCATTCCCGCTCACCCATAGCTCCTCATTGTTCCATTATGGGCAGCTTTGTTGCTTGCAAAATCATACATCAATTTTGAAGCCACGGAAATAACATGGCCAGAGGGGGAGGTGTGAAAGATTTGCTCCGCTTTCCCGCAAGCGTACCCAGTTGCTATGACAACAAATGCCGCAACTGATGTGAATGCGAATGCGAATGCAGCCCGGCAGTTGCACGGTTGCTGCTTGCATTTAGTCGCGACATTTTCGACGCACTCGTTTTGGGCACTGTCAGGCATGGCAAGGAATTTGAAAGTGATGTCTGCCAGGCCGAAATTGTCAAAACAATTAATCATTGATGAAGAAAATGTACATGCAGCAACGAAACCAGCAGTACGAGCGACCCCACCAACCACAGCAGCCACAACAGCAGCAAAAGCCGCTTGGCTGAATTTTGCATATTTGCGCCAAATGTCATTAGTTTTCCTGTTTGCCGACAGTTGTCCATTTGTCTTATGCTATTTACCCAAATGGTCATTGCACTCCAAATTGTAATCCATTTAGCATTAACAAAATATCACATAATTGTTTTAACTAGCTTGATTGAAATCCAAATAGCAGCAGCATGAAAATTTAAATTGCATTGCTTATGCACGAGAAATGACGCCTCCAGAGAAATAACATTGTAATTTGGCCTGAGACAAGCAGCTCAAGCATCCTTCAAGGGCTGCTTTCGCAGAGGCAAAGCAATAATTAATATGCAACATTAATTTATTTAATTGCCTTCATTAGCCAGATAATACGACTGTCTGAAAATTACAAAGTGCCGCACGAAACTAGGTCGTTGCAAATCACAGATGTGCACAAAGTAAATGTGTTCCTAAATTGTGTATGGTCTCTATTGGTTTCAGATTAATTTCTAACAAGAAACTTCCATTAAATATATATATACAGATGGATTTAATAAAATTCGCGAAAGGGTTTTGATTTTTGTTCCAAAAAAAGCTTGCCTTGCTAAATAAAACAAAACATAAAAGATGTTTCTCTGTTGCAATGCCTTTATTCTGATAACCATAAATATTAATAGATAATATTACGTGATTCCAATCACTTGTTTGTTTAAAAGCACAACAACTTAAAACTAGAGAATAGCAACGGCTGCCTATAGTCCTCTTCCCAAAAAAAAAAAAAAGGAATAGAAAAGGAAAATCGTTCTTCGACCAACGAGTCCGCCAATCAAATAGCTGTTCCAATTAGCCACGCAACTTTAGAGCCAGTTGACAGCCGATTCGAAGCCCGAGCCCCCGAGCGTTACACGTTTAGCCACTTTAAGCGCTTGTTGACGACCATAAAAATCGAAATTCAGAGCAACAAAAACCCGATGAAAAAAATCAATTCGAGCACAAAAAGCGAAGCGCTCAAGTTGCGTGGAAAATGTAAATAGAGTGGGGGGGATTCTGAACAGAAACATTATGGACCACATAAAATAGAGGTTTGTGACTGTTTTTTGCTCTTGTTACTGGCCAAATGTCAGTCGATTGTCACGAATTGAAGGCGAAAGCAGAGCGTAAAAATCGAATTCAACGCTGAAGACAGGTGATTGGAATTTTTTCTCGGTTCGCTTGTCTAGTCGTGCCCTTGCTATTAAATGGGGCATTTTATGCCTCATAAAGACTCATTTTATCCAGGGAAATTCTATTGTGAACACAAAAGAAAACTGGCCCGTTATAAGATACCGAAAATTGTTATAAAAATTTTGACTGTCGATATTTAATTGGCACAAAATTAAGTAATAAAATTCCATCTAATCTATTAATTAATAGAATTAAAACTATCTTTGAAAATATAATTAAATATATTAGCTATTTCTGGAGTAGGACATTGACCTAACCAGATAACAATGTACTACTGATTTTAAATACAAATCTTAGGAACAAATTTACAAAAAATCAAGCCGATTTAAAATGTTACAGATGTCAAAGAGACAATAACAATTTAATACAATTATTAATACAATTTAAACCTCAAACAATTTAAAAATATCGTGTGATAGTTTGTAAAAATTCCCACTTGTTTATATTTATTAAAGAGATAATAATAATTAAATATATGAAAAAAGCACACAATAAAAACCTTGTGTGATAGTTGTTTTACATTCTTGTACATCCGGTATATGCGCCTTTTGTTGGCTTGTAAAGTTTATTAAATAATATATTTTATGCTTTGCATGCATGGTCCATGCAAATTTCATTAAAAACTGATTTCCTATGAAAATTCAATCAACAAAAGTCGCCATGCAAAAACCCAAAAAATAAAATAAAAATAAAAACAAAAAACAGAAACAAAGTCAAACCATAGAGGAATAAATTGTTGCTGAACAGCAAACTGGTTAAAAGGCGAAAAGTGCAAACCGCAATTAATTAAATCCGCAGTTAATTTTATTGTCAGCGGAAGTGGCAGCGGCAAAATAACGCAAATGAAATTATCGGCGATGACGGGCATGAAAAAAAGTTGTCATCCTTTCTGGAAAATATATACGGGCTTATCGCAAACCATGTTAAATCTACTGAGAAAGCGCCAACATGCTTAATGCTATTTCGTTATTTTAATTGCATTTTCGGAATTTTTTTGCAATTCTTTTGAAAAATAATAATGTCAAAAATATTGAAAAGTGTAATGCAATGACCTAGTTTGGTGTACTTAAATTATATACATATATCCTTCGAGCCGCCCGAAGAAGTAATTATGCCATCGAAAGGTCGCCAATATTAGCATAAGGAATATAAACATAAAGCTGATAAATATCTGTAAGTAAGTAAGCATGATCTGCGGCACCATTCAATTTGGAACTAACGTGGATAGTAATGGAGAGCTACTTTTCGAAAATGTATATTCTTTTATCTTATATATATGTATTGGTTATAATCTTAAGACCTTGACAGCAAATTTAAAATAAATTGCAATTTTATGTTTTAGTCATGTGTATATGTTCAAGTAGTAGATGCATGCATAATAATAATTAATTCATATCTATTTGGACGGAGTGTCAGCAGAGGTAGAGGAAGTCTCTTTGGTTGGAATTGTTATTGAATTGAGATGCAATGCCCCAGACTTGGACTGGCCATCAAAAGGGAGAAAACTAGGTGTTATCATTCAAAATAAGCATTTATTATTTTTTAATACTATTAAATATTTATAATAAAGTTAATTGCCATTGATTAAGTATTTTCACCATTACAAATTTTACCGATTGTTGTGAATTCTTTCTAACACTTTTATGCATATATTTTCTTTTGATCCGCATCGGTTGTTACATGACTGTAATTAATTTGTTATAGGACTTGCGTGAGGCACTCTGGTTGCATGCTATCTTCCACTTCAGAGTTGCATGCAAATTATTGCAAGTTGAGCATGTCCCAAAATTGTATCCTCCAGCTGCAAGTACAACTCATAATCGACAAAATTCGCGTGCTGGCTCTCAACTTACAAGCGCTACAAGTTTTGCTGCAAAACTCAAAACTTTTCGGAAGCCTTCTGGACTCGGTGGCAAGTTAGAGGCTTGGCGCGTTGCATGCCAAGCAAAGTTGCAGCCTGTTCTTTGACCTTCATGGTAGTTTGGCCTCCGCTCCCAGCTGTCCGTGGAAACGGCTGCACTATTATTACGGAGCTTGTTGAAGCAGCAACATGTTCTTGCGTGTCCTTTGATGCATATTTAAGTCAGGTGTGGAAATTCTTTTTGAGGCATTCATGACTTCTGGTCTCCTTATTTATGAATGTATCACTTTGAGCAGACATTTCTGCTGCATTCAAAACCAGCTCAATGGCTTTTCTTTTTCAATTTTCGCCATATTCTATTTATTAACGTCGGCTTGCACATTTAATTCTTAGCTCCAACGAAACGCAATCTTCTGCCGCCGACCACACTCGAGTCCTTTGGGCTACCGCACACCTTTCACCAAAATGCCAAAGAGCGCATTGGCTTAATTTGTATGAATGCCGAAAAGTAAAGTGGCAGAAAAAAAATGTATCTACATATTTGTGTATGTATAAATGTATATAAAACTGAAAGCGCAAATGGAATAACTAATTAAATTTTTGACTGCAAATGAACAAAGTTGCCTGCACCACCGCAAAGCTGCGAAAGGAGCAGACAGACTATTCTGGCAGTTAACTGTTAACTGCCAGCTACCAACTGCCAGTTTAATTAACTTGGCTTATAAAATTTTATGCAAGCTCGCAGTGCGCATAGCAAAACATTATCTATGCGATGTAATAGTTGGCCATAAAGGTTGTCTATGCAAATATGTTGCAATATCTCTGTTGCCACTCAATTGCCGTTGGCTTTAATGGAAACTTCACCCTTACCGCTTTGAGGGTTGCTATCCTCCCGCACTGCGCGCATAAATCAAGAGTGAAATTTTTACACGCGCCAAACTGTCTGTGAAAATTTCATTTCCATGTACCGCGACATGTACATATCCCAACTTTTCAGCTACCCGGCTTACCGACTCTTGCCCTGAAAAGGCGAAATTGAAGGGTCACAGCAACACGTTTTTAATTGTTTTTTGAGGTTTTTCGGACAATATTCAAAGGGAGTAATTTAAATTCCAGTTTGTAGCCCGCGGCGGTATTTTTGGCTGGATCCTTTGTTGCAGACAGCTCTCAAACATGGATGAAAATGTGGCATTGTATTTTTTCAAAGTTTTTAAAAATTTAAATATTATGAAAACATGTTTTGATAATACAAATAATATAGCTAACGTTTATTTATTGCTAAAAATAATTAAATTACTTTTATAAAAAGTGGCAAAGCTCAGTAACTCGCTAAATATCGCTCTAATTGCTGCCCCGCAGCTAATTTAATGCCTGTTCCCTGGTAGCATCTAATATGCATTTTACAAAGCCTATTAACATATCTGCCAGCGTGTTTAACAGCTAAACCCTGTCCATGCTCAGCCCACCAATCAGCCAGGGTGAGGGTCCGATGTCGGACTTTGTTGGTGGTCACGTTTCGAAGTCCATAACGAGACAGCCTTGCATAATTGCGCCGCCAAGTGCAGGTCCGCAGTTCTACTACCTCATCGCATAAATAACCCAACGGACATACGTACACACACACACACACACACACACACACACGCAAAACACTCCCATTTAAATATATATGTATGGGTAATATGTTGTTTGGCTTTTTGTCTAGCATGACTATTATGCAAATGGTACTTTGTTTTAACTGCGGTGGGGCTGATGGCTATGACTGAGACTGAAGCTGAAGCTGAGCCCGACATAAGTTCGTCATCAGCATTGCTAACTGACTCGATTCTCCACTTTGGGCGGCCCTTAGCCACATTACGCGGACAATTAATATGCCAAGTGTTATGTGTGCGCATATTAATGACTTTTTCCAGTGGCCGGGCCCCATCTCGCCCAGCTGCATCTGCATCGGACTTGTGCCGAGCTAATCTGTCAACTGTGGCCATCTATCAATAAACGTTCAACTGCCCGACTAAATGGCGCAGGCGCAACTGCCCTCCCCCACACACAAAACACACACACGTCCATTAAATTTTATAGTCGCGGACTGACTACTTGAGCCATGCCCAGATATATGACTCACTGCTTAGCCAGACACGCGCGGTTTCAACGTTGTTTGGCCAACATTAATATGTCTCACAATTGTTGTACACAGAACAGAATGTCTTGACTGGTTACCGTGAATGTGGCGCTGCTATGGTTCTTTAAAGAGATTTTTACCTCTTAAGTGCACTTAAAGTTTTACGAGCACCCATACCAAATTATTAGTTATTACTCCTTCACAATTTCTAAGCAGTAGTTAAAAAGTATCAAAATTAAAATATGTACCTCCTTGAATTGTCGAATGTGTCGTATATGTCTCTACTTTTTCATAACCCACTTAAATACACAGATACTCCTCTAAATAGACTGTACACGCAGCCAGCAGTGTATTGACCAGGCCAACCACGTAAATGGTGTAAATGTAAACGGTTAAGTAGTGTTGGTAGTCGCTCCACGACTAACACAAAAATTGCCAGCACTGTAAAGCACAAAACACACACACAGAAACAGACTGCTATACAAACAAAATGCACACACACACACACAAAAACCCAATAAAATAAATCAAAAGAAAGTAAAATTACGACGCGTCGTTCAATCGAACTGCGAATATACAGCATATAAAAACTTTATTTCAATAAAATCACAAGCGAGAAAAACTTTCGCTACTTCAGTGGCAAAAACAAAAAAATATATTCAAATATAAAACAACAGAGAATTTTTGTATTCGGCGAAGCGAATATTAAATGCGCTTTTTATAACAAAAACCTGTTCCCCTATCAGATATACAGGTATTTGATATACAGTTAGGTAAAACATTATTTATGAATAACATAATGCAGACGTAAGAGGAATTTTATAAATTTTCTTTTAGTTGTTATGTTAAACTTTGTTATTTTTATTATTTAAAAACAAAAAAATTAATAAGCTGTAAGTTAAAGCTACCTGACGTCAGGGTATAAGAAAGGCGTTGAATGGAATTCGTTCAGTTTTGATTTTGTGCTGGGTGAAGTATTATTATCATGGTCAAGCCGGCGGAGCCTACGCATGCGTAGAATACAAATACACGCACACACGCATGAGTGTGGAGATTGGCAAAGTGGACGTGCCACAGGCCAGAACCACTTTTTTTTCTGCCGGTTGCTTGTCATGTGAATTTGGGTGAAATGTTTGTCGCTGGCTTTCAAATTCGAAGCTGACTTTTCAGTTTGCAACGAGCCACACGAGTTGGTGGTGTCGCCTGAGCGTAGAGAAAGCCACCACACAAACTTTTTGTGAAATGTCTTGGAGCTGCCTGCCGATCTGCGTGCTGCTGCTGCTGCTGCTCGGATCAGCTGCATCTCAGCAGTTCAACACGTCAGCAGATCCCTCGGCGGGCACAACGCCAGCATCGCCACTGCTGAAGCAGTCCCAGAATACGTTTGTACAATGGGTTCTATCATTGTTGCCGCAGCGCCCCGGCTCTGCCCCAGAAACGGCAACAGTGGCCACACTGAGCAGCTCAGCGACAGCGCCCACTGAGACGCCAGCCGTTGTGACCTCAACAACCACAACCGCGGCCCCCACCACAACCCGAAAGGCGACAACGGCGGCACCTCCGACCTTAAGCCCGCCTCGGAACTGCAGCGATTGCGTCTGCGGGGTTGCCAATATTCAGAAGCGCATTGTAGGTGGCCAGGAGACGGAGGTGCATCAGTATCCTTGGGTTGGCATGTTACTCTATGGCGGACGCTTCTATTGTGCCGGCTCCCTACTCAACGATCAGTTCCTGCTGACTGCCTCGCACTGCGTCTATGGGTTCCGCAAGGAGCGGATCTCTGTGCGTTTACTGGAGCACGATCGCAAGATGTCGCATCTGCAAAAGATTGATCGGAAAGTAGCGGAGGTCATCACGCATCCAAAGTACAACGCACGCAACTACGATAATGACATTGCCATCATCAAGCTGGATGAGCCTGTAGAGTTCAATGAGCTGCTGCATCCAGTTTGCATGCCCACGCCAGGGCGCAGTTTCAAGGGCGAAATTGGCATTGTCACTGGCTGGGGTGCGCTTAAAGTGGGTGGCCCCACCTCTGATACACTCCAGGTAAGAAACAACGGCTAATAAGTGAGTCCCTAGGCAGTGCCTACTACAGATTTCTTACAGGAGGTTCAGGTGCCCATTTTAGCGCAAGACGAGTGCCGCAAGAGTCGTTATGGCAACAAGATCACAGACAATATGCTGTGTGGTGGCTACGATGACGGCGGCAAAGATTCCTGCCAGGGCGACAGTGGCGGTCCCCTACACATTGTGCCCAACGGCACGCGCGAATATCAAATTGCCGGCGTCGTATCTTGGGGCGAGGGCTGCGCCAAGGCTGGTTATCCAGGCGTATATGCGCGAGTAAATCGCTACGGCACCTGGATCAAAAACCTCACTAAGCAAGCCTGTCTGTGCCATGCAGAGACCAAGAAGATCAAGTAATTGGTACAGACTTCAGCATTCGTAGTAGTAGTTGTAATACCCAATAATACACTTGCAGTTGGTTAATACTTATTTAAAACAATTCTCAGCAGCCTTAAATTAAATCAACATTTAAATTATTTTCAATGAATCGCAGCAAAATGTTCTTAGAGATTCAGCATTCCAATCTGTACAATGGCAATAACCTTTGGTGGGTCCGGTTTGCTGGCTGGTCTAGCCTGTTCTGCAGCCGGTTGAGGTTCAGGTTCAGTTGCAGGGTTCTTCTAGCTTGGCTTCTTGCTGCTAGTGGCAAGGATGCGCCAATTCAGTTGCCAATTGCCAGTTGGCTAGAAAAGTTCGTTACAGAAATGAGATACATTTGCTTGCTGTCACTGCTGGGCCTCACCCTGGCCACGCCCAGTCTGCGCAGCGCCTCAGAGCCAGCCAAGATTCTGGAGTCTCTAAGCAATTTGCGACAAAACAGCTTCCTTGACTGGATCGTGTCCATAATAGGCCCGGAGTACGCAGACACTAGTGTGCCCGCCAAGCGGGAGTGTCCAGCCTGTGCTTGCGGCAACATCAATACGCGTCATCGAATCGTTGGTGGCCAGGAGACAGAGGTGCACGAGTATCCGTGGATGGCCATGCTCATGTGGTTTGGCAGCTTCTATTGTGGCGCCTCTCTGGTTAACGACCAGTACGCCGTGACGGCGGCACACTGCGTCAATGGCTTCTACCACCGCCTGATCACTGTTCGCCTCTTAGAGCACAATCGCCAGGACAGCAATGTGAAAATTGTGGACAGGCGTGTGGCTCGCGTCCTTGTGCACCCCAGCTATAGTACACAGAACTTCGACAGCGACATTGCGCTGATTCGCTTCAATGAGCCAGTGCGTCTTGGTATTGACATGCATCCCGTTTGCCTGCCGACGCCCACGGACACGTTTGCTGGCCAAACAGCCGTCGTAACGGGTTGGGGTGCGCTCAGTGAGGGTGGACCCATATCCGATACTCTGCAGGAGGTGGAGGTGCCTATACTGTCACAGCAAGAGTGCCGCGACACCAACTATGGCACAGCCAAGATAACCGACAACATGATTTGTGCCGGTTACGTAGAGCAGGGCGGCAAGGACTCCTGCCAGGGCGACAGCGGTGGACCCATGCATGTTATTGGCGCTAGACAAACCTATCAACTGGCGGGAATTGTGTCATGGGGCGAGGGCTGCGCCAAGCCGCGATCACCCGGAGTTTACACGCGCGTAAGCAACTTCAACGAGTGGATTGAAGCAAACACTCGAGATTCATGCGCCTGCAGCCAGGATGAGGAGTCGGCCGCGCCGGAAGCTGTCAACAGCACTACACAGCAACCAGAGATGGCCACAACTGAGACCAGTCAAGGTCCAGAAGTGCCGGAGGCCGATCTTCTTGCTTAATATTTGATGTAGAAGAATATTTATTTCGAATAAAGGCAATGCCCACAACATGTTTGAGAACCTTTCTTTTGTAATCGTAGAAATTTATTACCACTCTCTCCTATCAATTTACAATACTATTAAATTACGTTTGTTCACGACTGTCCAACACTGTTGTTTGACGTTTCAATGCATTCATAAGAAAAATTTCGTCGCTGCACAGCCTGTTCCCAATTTAAGAACTTGATTAAGAGATACAGGTAAACTTATATTTGGGCGAAGTCTTTATTTAAAAGCTGTATTCAATGAAGCTATCTTCACAGGACTTATCATGGATGGCCGCATTCAAGTTAATTTTAAGATTGATGACTATATAAAGCAATATAAGAAACAATATAAAAAAAAATGCAAAGCCCTTACGCTAGAGCCTAAAGTAATTGGTTGCTTCAGTGTGAGCAGCGAGCGCTTCTATAATTCCGATACAAATGAACTGAAGTTTCTTGTAATACCGGGCCCGGGACTTTTTCCCTTGAATCTCAATAAGCAACTAGTTTCGCCTGATGAACATCAGCATCATGCTGAGTATTTGGATAACATGTTGTACTTTATCAGAGACCATCCTGATAAAATGGTCAAAATGTCTTCGGGTTTTGGGTCTGTAGTGCAGGCGGACATTGTTACTCAGCACGAATTGTTGCAAACCCTGATGCGTACGCCCTACAAAAGTCGGGATTGGAGAATACTAGGATCGAAGTACCGAAATACCATATACCTGTGCTTGGCCAAGCCAACCAATTCGGGAAGGACTCCGGCGGATTTACAGAAGGAGCGAGCTTGCCAAGCGATGGAGACAAAACTGAAGCGATTTCTATATTCAGGTAGAACTAGCAAAAGCTAAATAGATGTACATATATATAGTTTACTCATTGATTGATTTACAGACGCACCTGATAGTCTATCCTCATTAAGATCTGATGGCGGCGAGTTCCATGGTGTATTCAGGTGCAGCATAGGCGGACTCTCTGTGGTCTATGGATCTGCCATGGGTGCGCACTGTAACAAACGAATACAGTGAGTATGTACTTATATTAGCCATAAGCTAATTTCCATCCCTCTATTTTAACAGGGCCTTAAACAAAAATTCAAGCAGATTTGCGGAATGTAAGGTAATTCTTCCACATTCCGATACCCAAAACTCGAACTCCAAACCAGACCCAGAAGAAGCTTTAATGTGGTGGTCAGACTGTTATTTGAAGGGTGTTAAGGAAATTTACGTAGCTCGTCCTCAGCCTTCTGGACACGTCCAAAACCTTACCACCTGCACGCTTACTTCACTAATAAGCGATAATGTAAGTTGTGAAAATTTAAATTTTCTTTAATTAAGTTTTATTTTCAACCGCAGATCAACAATTGGTCATGTGACATGTGCATTGAATTTATGCATTATACTCTGCAACAGATTTGCACTGCAATGCAATCAGAGGATCCCAATTCGGTTTACCACTTCGATTATGTCTCGAATCCGGGCGTACTTATGTTTGACGTAAGTGAGAACCGCAATGAGAACACTTTTATATCTGATTGGTTTCGCTTCATACTGGATAATCCATAAGGAACAACCCTATTAAACGATTATGTAGTATAAGTGATAAAATAAAAACGCTTTGATTTGCAACGCTGGCACAAATTGTGCAAGCTGCTGCTTGAACTGGACCCAATCCAGTTTTTTTCAGCAGTCTCAAATCCACATTATCAGGTGTTGGCTACAATGGACCAACTCGCACAGGCCACAAAAAACCTGACCCTCAGGTGACTCAGTTGTTATTGTTCTCTCGCTTGTTAACTGGCATCTCGAGCCGCTTCAATTTCCGTCTGTAATCTGCTTGTTTTTTTAACTTTGCCCCCGAGGCATACAACAATTTTTCTGCACGAAATTGGCACTAAATCAAAACAACAAGAATTACACCAACAAAAAAAAGATCCCAAAACTCCTACACAACGAGCGGGCACGTCCCATTGGGATCCAGTTTGGCAAGGATACTGAAGCATTGATAAATAACTAAATAATAGAATAAACAGCGCAAAAGGTGCTAAAACATTAAAGGCGGCTTAAACGTGCCAGGCCCAAATAAAATTGAGACCCATAATTCAAACAATTGGAGAGAGGCTTGGGGTGTACGGGCCTTCAAATTATGGACATCCTCGGGCGAAGTTAATATTTTGTAGCAGAAACAGACATATTCATTTGAGCTTTCCTTCTTATTTTCCATTTATGCCCTGCTCCTGTTGTGAATGGATTAAAATAGGGTATATTACAGTTGAACATATACATGTAACTCGGAGACGTAGATATCTACGAACCCCTATATGTCTGTCTATCTGAACCTGACAATCTTAAAAAACTATGTATACAAACCAGACTAGATAATGCGTTTAGGTTCTTGAAGTATTAAATTTTGCCGAAATCAAAAAGTTTCTAGACTTTTGTACATTTTCCAGATATTAGAAAATTAATTTTATTAAATAAAAGAATAAGTTAGGTATTTAAATCAATATTTTATGATAGAGTAAGTCAGCTGGACACAGGGTACCTCTTAGTCGGACACCCTTGATTAGAAAACTTGATTTTTTTTCCAGATTTTTCAAGTATAGCGCAAATTTGCTGCAATTGAGTGCATTTTATGTTTAGCCGCCAGGGGGTTACAAAAATTATTGGGGCATGAAATTGTTTGATTGAATATTAGTGCGGTGCCTTTATAAATTCTTGTTTCGTTTACTCTATCTCTGGCTGGCTAAAGGGTCAAAGCTGACTTTTAAATTGCATCAGGAGACGAAGTATTCTTTGCTTTAAAAACCCAAATATCTCACGAGTATATATTTAACAAAATACAGAGATATGTTTTGTTTGGCATTAGGATTTTATTCGTCAAAAATGTATCCATTTCTAGTAAAAGAAACGAAACGAAAAACTACATTACTTAAGATTTGAATTTGGAACGCCAACGGAGTCTTTTCAAAAGCGAACGAGATCGCAGCCATCACCGGGCTCCACCACATTGATGTGTTTCTGCTCACGGAGACTCATTTTTGCTCCCGTATCACCCTTAGAGTGCCAGGCTACACTCTCCACACCGCTAACCATCCAGATAACAGCCAACATGGAGGATCAGGTCGTCCTTGTCCCACCATCCACTTGAGTCGTCCTGCCACTGGCATATGCAAGCCGCTGTTATCCGACAGAGGCGATTTCAAGCTTGCCTCTGAATACTGCCCTCCGGCGTTAAGAGTGACTGAGGCGCACTTCCAAACCATTTTCGACCAGCTCGACCCTAAGTTCCTGGCTGGGGGAGACTGGAACGCCAAACATCGCTGGTGGGGAAACTACCGAATATGCCCCCGAGGGAGAACGCTCCTCTCTGCCATTGAAACCAATGGCATCGAGGTTATAGCCACCGGAGAGGCAACGTGCTACCCATATAGAGCTACTGCAACACCAAGTGCACTCGACTTCGGGCTCTACATGGGATTCAGACAGGAGCAGCTGAGAATAAGAAGTCTCCTGGACCTGACCGCGGATCACCTCCCACTACTGACCGACCTAGAAGAAACTCCCAAGCGGTTCGTTGGCGCCCGCAAAATGCTCCCGCCACACAGCAACAAAAGCAAAATGCCTAAGAAGGCGCCAAAAACTAAAGTGGCTCTTGAAACCGCAAAGCAAGCTCCACATTTCCACAAAGGCGCTGCTAATTAAAAAGATGGTAACGCCCATCTGGACATACGCCATCCAAGTCTGGGGTACGGCGTCAGCACACCAGCTGCGCCGCATAAGAGTGATCCAAGCCAAGGCAGCATGAAAGGTCGCCGGGCTACCATGGTATGTTGCAACAGACGCCATCGAACGCGATCTCCGCCTAACAAAGGTCGGAGATCAATTAAACTTCTTTAGCAGCCGATACGCCGACAAGCTGATGCAGCACCCGAACGCGGCCGCCAGGGTCCTGGCTGACCCCATCAGCGAGAGGCGCCTCCGAAGGCTACCTACGAGGCGTATTATCTAAAACATCTTTGTAAATAAAATCTCTGAAAATATTATATAAGTTACATATATTGGTAGTAACTATAAATCATTCCCTTCATATGCGCTTGGTAGAGATCAGAAGGCACTGATCGATTCTAGCGCAACAAATAAAGAATAAAATTAAAAAAAAAAAAGATTTTAATTGAATAGTATCTCGACAGGAAATATATTTAATGCACAGTAATGACAGGCCAAGACAATGTATGACTCAATTCTTCAGGCAAAACCAATCATATGCAAGGCACTGCAAACAGTGTTAATTAGGGCAACCATGGAAACCAAGGCGCCAATAAACATCTTCTCGGCCATTATCAGAACTACGTCTAATATATTTGCTGCTGGCTAAAGAATCGATGAATTTAAGATCTAAGTTGTGTGTATATTGTATCGGATTTACCTCTATGAATGTTATCGTGAGGCTTAACGTCCGCTGAGCAATGACTACGCCGAGAGAGACACAAGTGATGAGGGCCATTAGTGTGACTATGGCCAATGCTTCCACCAAGCGGACAGCGACGGGCATCCTCGATACATTAACAATCTGAATATACTCTAAAATTTTAAAATTCTGTTCATAAGGTCTAAATGAAAACAAAGTGACAGCTTAAAGCCGGATAATTTGTTAACTTTGAGGGAAATCAACTCAGGAAATATTTGTAAAATTATATTGTTTAACTTCCATTTAAGTCACTATCGCTCTAAGCTTTCTTGTTAAACCAATTTGATCAACAAAGACGGATTCTGATTTTTTTAAAACTCATTTTGTTTTGCCCCTGCACGTGCGAGTAGATAAATAAGCCCACACTGTTTACCAACAGACACAGAGAAGCCACAAAACCGCCAACAAATTATAGTTTTCAATCGCTTTTTTTGCCAACCCATTTCAAGGCATAAACATTTTTCAATATGCAATTCCAATTATCCTATGCAAATGCAATTTGTCTCGCTGCCGAGCAATTTGGATCCCTTTCCAGCACCAAAACGGCCCACTTGCGCCCTAAACTAGGCCCATTTTGCCCGGCATTGATGTGTCTGCTGGCATAGATTGTTCTGAATTATGGCACTAAATGGCTAGACATGTTACATAATTCATTTAGTCTGAACCAGGGACATTTTCTATGGTAGTCAATAGGCAGTTGGTCTATGCCAGTATATTCAACCGATATGACAATGGTTTTTTTTCACATTTTTGGTTAGATCTTTAACTCATATTTATTATGAAAAATTCAATTAGCAGCATACTGGCAAAAAGAGTAAAAAAAATTAATTGATTTTTATGTTTAGATTTTTTCAAATAATTTATTAAAGCATTTCAAGAGGGACTCCGGCGGCTATTGACTCAAGCAGCCAGCCGACTGACTCTGTCTAAGTTGAGTTTTATTAGCCAAGACGCAACACGGAGATTTTCCGGTTTCTGCTTTTGATTTTTTTTTTTCCAACTTCATAAAAATCCCAAAATAAATATTTGCCCACATAAGTTCAGGCGGCGTTCTCGTCGCTGTCGCAGTCGCCGTCGTTGTTTTCGTCTGGAGACAGACGGCAAAATAAGCGGAAAGTTTTGTCGCAAATCCCCGGCACGACCCAGCCGCAGGCATTCGATAGACAGAAAAGAGCAAAACGAAATTAAGCAAGAAAAAAACGACTATCTTCAGCACACAGAATTTTAAACACTCTTGTAGAAATGCTGGTTTTCTACCGAAATGTAAAGATAATTTGAAAAACATAAAAGCTGCAACTGAAAAATGGACCTATGCGATTTCTTAATGAAACTATGGAGACTAATTTGTATAGAATAAAACAGAAAAACATGGATTATTATGCAGCTGTTAATACTTATCAATAATACATATACTTTCTGAAGTCGAAGATGTTTTCTTCTATGCGTTACATATTCAAAGATAAATGCCATCTACTACGAAATAAAACGAGGGTAGAGTTTAAGGTATCGAAAGTGAAATACACTGAACATCAATTTTTGCATTTCTCATAAATCATTTTAAAAATCTTAAACACAGCTCTGTCATACAAACCTCAATAAAATTGATAAAACTATATATTTGTTTTACATTTTACTTTGGCCCACATATTTTTTAACCGTATCAATAAAAGATTTAAAAAACTGAAAATCGGGTTGTTGAAATACTTAAAGACAATTGCACAATCAAAATGATTGTCATAGTATATTTCCCTGTCTTTTTATTGCTCTATAAATCCGTTTCATATTAACCTTCAAGGGATACTAATAACAAGTACCTATTTTTTTTCGTATTGTAATATTTAAGTCTCAAATTTATCACACACAATATTTACCTGAAATTGTATTTGGTATGTGCTCCCATAAAAACAATATTTGCACTGTAACATTGAAATTGTGTGGCCAATGGTGCACAAACCCGGAAATGCCACCTGTTATTTGTATACAATATCTCCATATTGGCATAAATATAAGTGCATACATATTTATATGGATGGGACTTTGGCATTGGCGTGCAACAGATTGACAGCTTGTCTGGAAGCTCATGCGTATTTAAACGCTTCAGTAAATTGTTTTAACAAATTTAAATTTTTTAAAACATAACAATTTAATATTTTTAATATTTACAATTTAAACAACATTAAAATTCCCTTTTACATCTTAAAAAACAAAATATATAAAAGCCCAATTATATCTAAAAACTCTGATTGTTATTGAGTTATAGCTTTAATAGAATTTCTACCGAAATGTTGATGAACTTTATTATTGCATTGCAAATATTTGTATATTATAGACCGTTTTCAATACTGCATTAAATTTAATTATCTTCTTCAAATATTTTGTTCTGAAATCTGCTGCCATAAAAGGGAGAAAAACAAAATATGAAAATAAAGCTCATTATAATTCCAAACGAGAACCAATCCATTTCAATGTCCATTCTCTTTGGTTCCATTCGGCGCTGCTCTGGCTTGTTTTTATTCTTTTGATTTCGTTATTGTTTTTATTGCTTCATATTTTTGTGTGTCCAAGTGACTGAGTTTGCCAAAGCAAAAGGCGCATTTTAATTTCATTATTTCATTTGGTGCCCCAACCCAACAGAGCCCCTCCCGGTCCCGCATGGTGGGTACCCATCCCATTTTCCATTGAAATTCGCATAAAAAGGGTATTAAGGCCGAGGCGCTCGTTGATTGTAAACTTTTTGGCATATTTTCAAAGCTGAACACGCCTTGCTACATTTTTTGAGTTTATTTTTTCTGCTTTGCCTTCATATTACAAATTAATAAAAAAAAATTGTTTCGTATTTAAGCTAGCTACAAATTTGCGAGTTATTGCCACATCTTGTATTTTTTATGATTTCTGCTCAACGTCTTCTCGGTTTGTCCTAATGAATCATGGTTATGTAGGCTATAATTTAGTTTTAATAGCACTTTGGTGACATTTATGCTGTCAGCGGCATACAATTTTATTAATGTTCAAATGAGCTCCCATACATGATATCATTATAAAGAGATATCACAGCTTTTAATGTCAGTTTTGGGGGCTTTGTGCAAATGAACTTATGGCCTCTTTGTGTGTGGCAACCGAGAGTTATGTACTTAAAAACGAAGCAGGCTGATTTTTAGGTATTTCGTGGACTGGTTGTTCAAGTATGAGAAATTGCTATACTCTGCACCAAATGTGAAAAGTTATAGCTTAATAACTCGTCATATCGATTTATTATAATGAACATATAAGACAAATATTAATGTGAATGCATATATAACACGCAGTTACGTTACGAAAGAATTTGTATAAAAACAATAAAAAGATTGCCAATGTCCAACAATAACACACACAGCGTATCTCCTAGCTGAGCATTTTTGTTCTTAGTTTCAGCTTTTAATTGCAATCTTTATAGAACTTTTATTGGACTTCGTTACTTTTAATTTCTGAGAAGGAGTCGAGTTTGGCTCTTTAATGAGCCGCACGGCGACTGCAACACTAACCTAATCATCTGGTTCACTTAAGTAATAAAGCAATTTATCGCTTTTCAATATCCTTTAAGCAATTTTTGCCCTTTTACTTCCTATTATTGCACTTCCTACGCCAGGCCCTCGAGCACAGTGAATGAATAAAGAACCCACACAAATTATTTTCGCGCTGGTTTCATTTTTTTTGTACAGCTCCTCCGACTTTGGAGGATGCTGCGGCTGTTGTTGGTGCTCTTTTAACTTGTCGCTCCGCTTCGCCAGCGGCACACGTTGCCATTTTTATGGCCTGAGCTTGGCATAGTGATCGGGATCGGGGTTGGGTTCGGGATTTGGATTGGCATTGGGGTCGGGATTAAGACTGGGTCATATCCTGGGCCGCCTGCACGTTTTTCTACGCCGCCATTGGCGTTGCCAGACCAGTTTGATTTTAGTGTCTGGTAGAAACCAAGGGCCAGTAATGATTTTATTACAAGATTTTATATCGAATTTTATTACCTTTGTGCATGACGCTGCTGCCGATGTCGATGGCCAAGCAAGAGGAAAGCGCAAGGATTGTGTTGTCGTTGTCCTTACGCCTTTGGCAACTGCCATTGGAATTTACGCACTCATAAAATTGCCCGCTTGAATTGTGTGGGAATTTCGAAGCCAAGTTTCTTGCAATGACCTCGGCCCCGGCCATCATAATTCAATATCATAAAACGTTTATCCAATTAATTTGGACTGGTAATATTTATAGCCAGTTCGTGTAGCGATGCGAGTAGAAGTAGATCTTTAAGCTTGTCGTACTGCATTCGTGCTCTATATTTCGATTAATTTATGAAACATAACTGGTAAATAGCTGGGTGATATATCTGGCAACCAGAGACATTTAACTGCTGAATTCTGGGTTAAGGTAGCATGCACCATGTATGCATTAGATTTTCAATCTTTAAAAACAACTTACAGGTACAGGGTATCCTCTAGTCACCTCTGGCTAAAGCAATCTTTTTTACGTATTTCTGGCATACGTAGGTTTCTTTATGACACAAACTCGTATTGATCTTGAAAATGTATCCAACAGCTGTTTTTGAGCACGCTTCAATGGATTTGAATGATTACATTTGCATGTCTCTCCCTCCCTCTCTCTTTCTCTTTTACTTCCTCTCTCTCTTTCCCTCTCTCTCTCTCTATTCTGTAGTGCTCTCTTCCGCTGACCTAACCTGGTTCGATTTCCAATTATGATTATGCTGGCATTTTGCTAATAAGCACACCCCAACACACAGACAACCAACCTACATGCAACTGACAACCGCGACAAATCCAAATGTCATTACCGCGTGTTTCTGTTGCTGTTGTTGTTGTTGGTGTTGTTGTTGTTACTGATATTTGTTTCAGTGTCAAGTTCAGTTCTCAATGTTGCATGTTGCCCATTTGTTGTTTGCGGCGTTTCAAATGGCTGCATGCCAAATATAATGGGTTTCCCTTGATGAGTTTACCAGCTAGGCATGCAGATAGAGATAAACATAGCAACAATAACAGCAACAACTAAAGCTTCAAGTTATTGTACATATATTTGCGTGTATGTTATAATGCGATGAGCTTTGTGCTCATTGACTGAGTTATGGCATAGTTTTCCATATTTTAGTTTTGTTGGTTTTCAGATTTTGCAATGACGAATGAAAATTGCTGAAGGGGGAGACTTTGCATTTGGGACATGCAGGCAGCCTCATTAAATGTTCCTCGTATGTGAAAAATAGTTTATTATTGTTGCTATCCGAATATTATTGCCGTTGCATGCACCATTTAAGTTTTTACACTTTGAACAGTGTATTCCGCAATCGGTAGCGACCAACTGCAGCATTCTTACATGAAAAAGCTTGCATGTCAAGACATTAGTACGTAATACAAACGCATCTCGAATATAAATATCTGACTATTTGCTTATTGACAGTTGTCGGAATGGGATTGATATCTTTGCATTGAGAAACTAACACTTTTGTAGCTATACGGCTAATCTATTGACAGCACGAAATCTGTTTCAGAATGAGTGAGATTTATATGGCAATAGTCGCTCTCGATCTCCGCCCTTGTCCGTCAGCTGACGTCAGTTGAGCGTAGAGCATTTTGAGCGAGCTTCTGAACCGCATCAGATACATGTGTAGATACATCTAAGTAGATGCCACCAGAGCGGGCCTGAGCATACCTGAAGTTCATAGTTAAATGATTTCATTTGCTATTTAATTTGCGTTTGAACTTTGCTGCGTATTCGGCACAGTTTCAGTTCTCGAGCGCACGCCGACCCAGGCAAATGCGACCAGCACACGCGAATAGCCGAGCATAATCCACTTGAACACCCACTTTATGAGATGTTGGCCCTACGCGTTCTGTGGTTAACTCTGATGGGCGGGCATCTGGCCGCAGCGGTCGTGCATCAATCGATTCAGGATGCGCGACAGGAGCAGCAGCAACTCATACAACGATACTTCAAGACACTTAATAAGGAGGAAGGCGCTATTCGTCTTGTTGGAGGTGACGCAGAATACGAAGGTAGGAGATAATCAGGCTGGAATGCGGAAAATGGAGAGGGTTCCTTCCAAACCCGAAATAAACCAAAGCGAACTAAAGAAATAGCCGGATTATTCCAGACAACTATTTAATAAAGGTTTCCATAAACGCCTTCTACACTTTCAGGTAACATTGAGGTGCTGCACAACAGCAAATGGGGCGCCATTTGCGATGACGAATGGGACGCTGCCGAGGGTGAAATTGTGTGCCGGCAGCTGGGCTTTCTCGGTCTGCGTCGCTACACCCACAGTGGCTACTTTGGACCCGCTCGACGTCGCTACTGGATGGACAATCTGTACTGCGAGGGCCACGAGCAGGAGCTGACCGAGTGCCACTTTGACGGCTGGGGTGTTAACGATTGTGAGCCCAGCGAAGCAGCTGGTGTTATATGCGTTCCGCCGACAGATGCGGTGAGACCGCCGCTCTCAGCTTTAGCTGACGATCGTCAGCTGCCCAAATATCCCATACATCCAAGCTCACGCCTCTATGTTAGGCTGCGTGGTGGTCGCTCCAGGAACGAAGGACGCGTCGAGGTGCGAATTGATGGCCAGCCCTGGGGCAGCATCTGTGCGGATGGCTGGTCCATGCTGGAGGCGAATGTGGTCTGTCGCCAGCTGAGCCTGGGCTATGCTCGGGACGCCTTCCAAACGGACTATTTTGGCGGCGCCAATGTCACCCGTCCCATGCTCAGTGGCACTGAGTGTTACGGCAACGAAACGGAGCTGGCGGATTGCCTGCACCACAATCATATCCGAGGCATTGTAAGCTGTCATGGAAGCAGACAGCATGTGGCTGCTGTGATTTGTGACTATCTGTCGCCCGATTTGGTTGTGGATTATTACGAAATAGAGCAAACGGCACACTTAGAGGATCGCCCCATGGTGTTGATGCAGTGCGCCATGGAGGAGAACTGTGTCTCCAACGAGGCCTATCAAATACAGCGAGACAATCCCAGCTGGCGATATCAAACGCGAAGGTTGCTTAAGTTCACCGCAGCCGCAATCAATGCCGGCAACACCGACTTTAGGCCCTTTAAGGAGAAAAATCAGTGGGAGTGGCACATGTGTCACATGTAAGCTTGGAGATAAGCAGTATAACATTTTTGATGCAAATGCGTTTCAATTGCTTTTCAGGCACTACCACAGCATGGAAGTGTTCGCGACCTTTGACATATTCGATTTACAGGGTCACAAGGTTGCACAGGGCCACAAAGCGTCCTTCTGCTTGGAGGACAGCAGTTGCCTGCCAGGCGTGTCCAAGAAATACAACTGCGCCAACTTTGGAGATCAAGGTAACACAAACACCAAATAATTTAAAAAAAGTTAAAAATAAAAATATTTTTATTAGGAATCTCCGTTAACTGCTCTGATGTTTATCTGTACAATCTGGACTGCCAGTGGGTAGACATAACCGAACTGCCACGAGGCTCCTATATACTTAAGATTGCCATCAATCCAGAGTTCAAGGTGGCCGAGATGAGCTACGACAACAACGCTGCCATTTGTGACCTTTTCTACACCGAAAATTATGCGCGTGTTGACAACTGTCGTCTGGCAAGACCTTAGATCTGCCGGGCTTGGAATTTTGAACAGTGCCAAATATAATGATTAACCAAAGCGTCAAGCGTAAAGCGTAAATGTTTGTATTATGCTACATACTGTTTTTACTGAAATAAAACTGCACATTTTAAGGTCATCTTCTAAGTACATATACCAAATAATGAACTTGAGAATCAGTAGAGTGTAGAGAAACATGTCAGAGACATCAACGGCATTGTCATCGCCAGCGAAGCATATATCAAGTTGCCAATACCTGAGCTTTTATAGATATCTTTGTCATCAAATATGGGTGTTGAGCTGGAACTGAAGTGTTGTATTTGGTTGTTTGAGAGGTACTTTAAAATAATAAACAATTATTAAGTGCAGCTTTACGTATCATGTTTATAACCATTAAAATTTGTTATAAAAAAGTAAACTATATATATGCGCAGGCAAATCAGGGAATAGAGATAACGAATTATGGCAAATATGTTTGCAAAGTATCTTAGTATAACCAGTTTAACAAACTTTCTATACTCTATCGAGATATCCAGCCCCTATCAAGATATCTAGCGGAAAAAGCGCTTCGAGCCGCCCACAGGCATTTGGCAACAGACCTTCTCGACTACTTCTACTCCTCGACAACTTAACTCTAATAATTTCGACGAACAAAAAACAATTTAGTTATTCTATTTATTCTAATCAATTTGTTTAAATAGTTTAATAAATTGAAAGCAAATGCCTAACGGTAATTTAGGGAAAGACTCCATTATAATGCACATTATAACTTCAACTTTAAACTATGGCTTGAATTTGCTATAAGCTTTATTTAGATTTTTAACAAAATGTTGACTACAAAAATACTTGAAGAATGAATAAATCAATCTATTGGTCTGATTAGAACGTTTTTGATAGTTAACTTCAACTTAATCTAAAAAAGGCAGCAAATAGCCAAAATGATACAAACGAATCACCAAACCACTCACATAATCAGCTAAGAACATCGGGCATCAATTTCGCTGAGAGCCCTAGATCAGAGCCAAGCAATTAATGGGCCAGTGAAGATTCGGACACATCGTTTAATGGTGGGACCACATCGCCAGCCTTTCTTTTCAACAGAGCAAGAGATGACTTGATGGATGCACGTGGCAAAAAAATGAAGCAATCAAATGGTCGTAATGTCATCAACACCATCCATAAGTGGACAGGGTGGAAATGGGGCATTGAAACTGTGACAGGAAAGAGGGCAACGATGATGAGTTACTTTGGTCACGAAGCTATTTTTACGCTTGATTACGCGATAAATGAAAATCAAATGTTTGATTGCTTAATGCCTGGCCAGCGTGGGGTCAAAACGCCCAAGCGCCACCCAACCGCCGCACAGCACCACTTCAAAAGTGCTGCAATTTTGCCAAAGTGCCAGCCCAGTGGGATTGGTCCGGGTGGCTTTTGCGTTGGTGAACATTTCAATTATTTATATGCTTGTTTGTCTCCTCGGCTCGTGTGAGGGCGGAGACATGGTCGGTTCATGTGTGCACGTGCGATGCGAGCAGGCGACCCCGTTGGAGCGGGGACAACTGATAACACTTGACTGCGCACCAGTTATCATTTTTTAGCTCCCAAACACGCACGAATCTGCAAATTGCGAGGCTGAACGAAGCTCAGGGGTAGACTTTGACTGATTTGTTGATAGTTGAGTGCGTTTAGGACATGGCTAGAGAGAAGACATAGGACATACGACATTGCCAAGCTCTTGCTGGCTGGCCGTCGCTTACGTTTCAACACCTCTGCATAGATTGATTAATTTATTAATCGCCACCCACGCCACAAATCTTTTGCTAAGACCTCAACCCAGCGCATAAGCCGCTTTTGTTAATTAAATTTGAGAAAAAGTTGCTTTTTGCATAGTTGCGACTCCTTGGCACAATCAATCAACGACTGGAATCCTTAATGCTGTTTGTTTATGTTTTGTTTTGACTCCCTCAAAAGTGTTAAGTAGAAACCCATTTAAATTTTTGTCTTGCTGCTTTGTGGCATTATTTTAGGGCTAGGTTAAAAGGGTCAAGGGTCACTGTTTGGGGGTTGCCTGGCGAAATGGATTTGTGTTTATTGATGAGCTAGGTCAGCTGCCAGACAGCACTTTAAAACGAGTTGTGTAATCAGTGACAAAGAGTTGAACATGATAAATGAGCGCTGAGAATGATTAGGACAAAGGGCGTGCAATTATTAAGGCAGTTTTCTAAACAATTCCTTGTTGATTCGTAGTACTTAAGCAGTTTCTTTAGCTTAACTTTAAAACTATATTGTGGTCCGATGTCAAAAATTTTACTGCAAGGTATTCAAACATTTAGTCTATCAAAATTTTTTTTACTCATTTATGAATATTTAAAAGCAAAAGCGAATATTATACAAAGACCATGCTTTTTTCGGAACTTTCTTTATCCAGCTGCAGCAAGTAATCGTGCCAAGTTGTATCAAAATAAAATTAAATCAATTAAGTATTATTACACTCTCCTCGGATATTACTAAAAAAGAAATCAAAGGTTTCTTCTTCTATATGATGTTCTCAAGCAATAAGCTGAGCAATTGTTAAACAATTCATTAATCCTCAATTGGAGCTACATGCAATTGATTGAAGCCCGGACCAGCAGCAGCTCATCGACTTGGCCTCCATTTACGGAATGCTCACAAAATGCTGGCAACTGGGCATGGCAACTCGAATGGGCAGAATGCTGGGCAAAGCTGCTCACAGGCAGGCGGAAGGCAGCAAATTGTTATTTCAATTGTCAACAGCAATGCGGAGGTTCTGAGGGCGTGGCACTGGCCACCCAACATTCTGTATGCAGTTAATTTTGTGCTTTGCCTGCAATAAATTTTAAATGCACATTTCAAATGTAGAAGCAGCAACATCGACAACGAAATGAAACGAAACGGAAAACAATTTTCTGCAATTTCACTAAAACGCTCCTCTGTGTGAGCACACATTGACACACATATGGACTGCTGGGGAGTGGGTCTGCTTCTGGTCCTGCGAGCTGCGAGCTGCAACGACCAACGAATGCAATCGAAGTGTCCTTGGCAACCCGACAGCGCCGACAAATGAAATTGTTGACCAAAGTGCAGCGTTTAAGAAAATCGCACACACACAGAGAGACATTGTAAGTATATGTATCTGAAAGTTTTCCATATGGCCAATGCATTTTCCTTGCACTTCAATGGGACTCCCATTGTCCAGATTCCTATTATTGTTGCTTATATGCTCTGTTTATTGTACTCAACGAGGTATATTAACTTATGGTTAGTTTATTTAACTGAGAGAAATTCTAGAGTAGTTATTATTAATTTTGTTATGTACCATGCGCTTTGGGACAATTCTTATATCAATTCATTAGTTTCTGCTTTCTGTTTATATTGTCCACGGTTGCAGGGTATATTCCAGTCGATCACCTCTAGGTAGCGTATTCTTACTTATATTGTTATTGCTTTTATGACAGTTTTTAAGGCATTTTTATGTGTGTAAATATGGTTTAAATTTTATTTGTTGGCTCTTAAGAGATTGCCAGCAGCTTTTGTTATGCCAACAAATGTAAATTGCAATTGTTATGCAAGTCGCATGTTGCATGTTGAGCTCGATGCTGGCAATATTTTAGAGTAGTTGCTGCATTGTTGCAGCCTCAGGGAAAACTGAAAACATGAGTGCAGTCCAAATATGCTCGGATATTATTTATGTGGTCAACATAGTTTTATCGTTAAGTATTCTGAAAGGTGTTGATGCTGATGCAAATACAATTTTAAATTATATTTTTCAGAATTGTGAACTGGGTACAAAATAAGAGTAGAGTTATTCTTGTATTTGAAGTATTTCGATGTGGAAAATAAACCAACAAAGGAGGAGCATGCCACTGTGCACATCGATTATCTTTAAAATAATTACGCAGGTTAGTAATTTGATATCGACGCCTTCATGGTTTGAGTAAGCAAATGTGTGTTTGATAAGCTTCAAAAGCCATTTCATTAATGTTAACGTTGTTGTACTTGATGTTGCTGTCACACATATGAAAGCATTTGCATTTAAAAGTCGGCTAATTGCGAATAAACTCATTAGAGGACAGAGACATTGACTCTAAGGGGGAAACCGGCGAAACCCGTAACAAAGCCCGCACAAATTGGGCAACATTTGGTGGCATCTTTTGCCAAATTGAATGCGGCAGGCAATCCACGCCACCACCAAAGCGAACCCCTAACACAGTTTGGCGAACATTTGGCTTGTTATCATTTTCATGGTTGAGGCGACACATGAAAATACCGAAAGAGTTAGGAAAAAAGACGGGGGGTGCTGAGAAGGGCAGGGATATTGTTGGCTCATTTGTGTGCCCGGATCTGTCTGTCAGGCAGTCAGCCAAACATTTGTTTTAATTATTATAAAAGCAAATTGCATAATTAAAAATGTTAAATTCATTTTCATTTTTAATTACAATTAATTTTATGCAGCTTACAAGATTGGAGGGCTGTGCCAACAGTGATTGCATCAATTTTTTACAGCAATTTACAACGGAAGTCGATTAATTGCTGATATGTGAAAGCACTAATATGGTAATTGGTTAATTGGACACTGCACACTATGGATCTTTTTAACGCTGTATCGCTCCGTTTTTGATTTAAAATTATTAGACAGACAAGAATTAAGGAATCCTGTCTACTAGATTGCCAAGTAGTGTGTACATTTCTGTCACTTCTTAGTTGCCTCCCTTCGCATCCAGGAAAACCACTCTGCTCATTATCATCCAATTTTTTTGGTATAGGGAAAACAAAATATGTTGTCTTGATTACGCTTTGAACCATTGCAATATTTGAGAACATACAAAAGTTTAAAGTATTTGAAGTATGTAGCCTATACGTTCTCCCATTAAAAAAAAAACCCTCTAGAGATTCTTATACATATACGCCTTAAATAAGTTGTAATTTTTGCGATGATATCTTATTTCCTATTTACTTAAAAAATATGAGAGTATAAATGGGCGCCGCTTGCGAAGATCTATTATATTACTTGTAGGAGGACAATCAGCTGTTTATTTAAGCAAGCGTTAGTTTTCCAATCTTGTCTTATCGGTAACTCACACTTGCCAATGATATTGCAGAATGTAATTTATGTAAATGTAGACAATGTTATGCAGAGCGGAATCAGGCTATTCAGCTCGCATCGAATAAGCAAAAACAAATATAACTTAGCATTAACAAAACAACATTCACCAGCGGAAATATATTGGTGGAATTATAAGAATCTGTAAGAAAATGTTGCTCTGAGTGTTGCTAGATTTTCACGCAGCAAATTCTCAGGGTAAGATAAATAAGACAACATGCTACATTTATATCCTTTCTAAAGATAAATTATATAAATTAGTCAAAGCCCTCAGACATCAATTGCTGTCTAGGCATATACAAAATCAAGCTACAATCATTATTCTATCATATCATTTACAAGCATTTCTGCGACACTTTTCAAATGTCAGCACTTCAGAGACTTTGTTTTGTACTTTGACTTCTGCCTGTGGCAACAAAACTCGCAAAGCTACGCACATTTCCTGCCCACATCTGATTGCCGAAAAACTTTATACTCCCTGCCATGCCGCTTGCCAGCACTTTATTCAACCACTTGACACACTTAAACGCACTTATCAAACCGCGCAAAAAGTCAAACGTATTGAATCGCGACAACCAGCAATGAGAAGCAGTCAGAGACAGAGACGAACTGGCAAACAGCACCAGTGGGACCCATATATCAAAAATCAACAGCTGCAAAACGAGAAATGAAAAAGGTTCCTCCCCCAAACGCCTATCGCCCCACCCACCACTAGACACATGTGACAAAAGATAAACACAAGAAGAAAAATTCTAAAATCGAAAAAAATAAACGCGAGAAAAACTTTCATACTGGCAGCATGCGGCATTAAGCGTGGCAGAAGCGCCCGATAAGCATGCAAATGCCGCAAGCAGCGCTGCCAGCGGCGACCGCAACAAATTCTGCTCGCATATCTTGCGGGGACCTCCGGATATACGAGTATGAGGGAACAATCTTAATTGCGGGTCAAGAGCCATGCCAAAAAAAGCCAGAAAAATGTTTTTAAAAAACGACGGTAACAAAATAAAGGCCAACATGCAAATTGAGATAAAAAAGCGGGTTAACACAAATCTGCATAGATTTCTAAATGGGTTTGTAAATGCCCTGTATATGTCAAGGAATTTAGATAATCTACGGATTTCTTTCGGATTCCTTTGGTTAGACAATCTATCGAAGGTCTCTCAAAAGCGCTTTCAATCATTTGCAATTTGAAATGAGTATTTATTAATAAAAAAAAATTGTTCTTTTAGTTCTGCAAGACAATCTATGGAAGAACTATGGATGCGCTATCGAAACTTTTCAGTGTGAATATCGATAAATTTGTAGAACATTTTTGTAGATCATCAAGCATTTCCAAATACCTTAGCTGCCGCAAAACAACCTTAAACTGAGTTGATCTCCAGCTTGTCGCCTCAAACCTTCGTTTGGTGTGCACACACTTAAAAGGGCCAATCAAGTAGCACAACTTACACTCTCTGCTTCAAGCCCATTTTTGGAACCAAAACTCTTCACACATGACAGATTAGACAGCCTGCGGCAAACCTTGAAACGAAAATGAAAACGGATCCAATGGTAACCACGAAACAGATACAAATCCAGCAGATACATGACACACGCCCTTAAGACACAATTTTCGCTTTGTTAGACGCTGCAAAAATACTGGTGGAATGTGACAAAAATATATATGGACCCAGGGCAAGCGGAGTGCGAGCGTCGGTGTGGGCGTGGCACACACCAACAAACATTTTAAAATGACAAACTTTCTAGGCAACGGCTGGGGCGCAGGGGTTGCTCTATGCCAAAACGCTTACCCATTGTAACCCAACTCGGCAACTTTGAGCTGACAAAAAAGTTTTTAGCACGCATACGCCGCGTTGCCGTCACCGCATTTTGCTGCATACTTTTTGGCGCTTGGCATCGCGGTTGGGAAACGAGTCTGAACGGGAGCGCTGCGGGCATTGCGGGCTGCTTGTTATTTTTCGCTGCCGGCACTCGCCTTATGAATTATTTGAATTTTATGCGACAAATCACCTGCAAAATATAAATTCCTAGCAACGAGCAACATCTGCTTGCCTCCGACTCGACCGGAAATCGGAGTTGTGGATTGGGGTTGGGGGCTACGGCACGTGAGCACGCACCAAGAGACAGCGCCACGTTACACCGTTAATCGTTCGTTAATCTGTCGTAAAATTTTCGTTGCAAATCCTGGCGTTAAGTTAAGTGGATGTCTGACAATCGCCGACGCCACTCGCATTTCGCCTGTGGAGCTTTCATTTCTTACTTTTACGTTGGCGATGCCCGTAAACTTTTTAATCGAAAAATGATGTGACCCCTCCCCACCACAAACAGCTATATCTTATTCCTGTTGCCCACCCATGTAGCTTTGTAATTAAGTGCGGGGCGTGCTGCGCCATAAGGAGCATTTGAGGGGCCAGCCGGTGGTGAGAATCGAATTTGCTCTTCGAGTTTTTGAAATATTCGCTACTGGCTATAATATTAAATGAGCAGCGCACCTTGGGGTACAGAACTTCTAATTATAACAATGAATCAGCAATGACACTGTGAAAAAGTTTGGAGAATCTTGATATTCAAAAACAGTTTGAAGGTTGGCACGTGCTCGAACTTAAGGCTACAAATGTTGGAAAAACAACTGACTTTTATATGGCATTCTGAGGCTCAGTGGAATCCGATTTCCAGCTTGGGATATTTAGCGCTAAAAGGCTCGAAGAGTATACAGTGTCGTCTTGCTATCCATCATATATTTCCTTATAATGTATATGTATATTATAGCTAAATACCTCGAGTATATATGATCAATGATTCAATTCTGTCACAGAGCAGCCTAATTTTCATTAGGGTTAAGGACTGGCAAATCAAGTTGGCTTTAAAGTTGCTTGAATGTATTTTCTACGGTGGAGGGTAAAGCAGTCATAATATATTTTAGAACCTACATGTGTGTATGTATAGAAGGTAATTCGTATCGGTTAGAGCATGGAGTCCCTGTTCCCATGCAGTTAATATCATATGGGTATCTTAAGTTCCTGAAGTACGAATAACCTGCATAGCCCATCTAAGCAAAATCTCTTAATATTGGAGCAAATTACAAGCAAATATGTAACAGGTAAGCTTAGTGCCTTAATAATTCCTCTGCGCTGGCACATCCCAACTTTTAAGACGAGGGAAAGACAACAGCAGGCTCCAATGCCTTTTCAAATTAATTGTAGACAGCAAATGTCGTGTAACTCAAAGATAAACGTTTCTCGAAAAGTCGCTTGCTCTCTGCTCCCCTGTCTGCTCGCAACTCACGCTGCCCCCTCCCACTTCACTCGATCCATCCCTCTCTTATGCAATACCTTCAAAGCTAACACAAATCTTTGCCCCCATGTGCCATGAAAAAAAAAAAAAAACAAAACAAAAAAAAATAAATAAAACACAAAAACTTTTGCTAAATGCTGGCAGTAGAGACAATTGTACAAGTTCAACATTTGTCACACGTACTAAGCATTTACGCAAGACATGAGAAAAAAAAAAGGAAAGAAAAAAGAAAATGACATGGCATGGAAATTAACAAAGAAACATCAACATCAAGTCAAATTGTTGCTCTTGCAGCCCGCATATGAAGCAGCTGGCTGAAGGGCGAGAGGCCTGGGGATCTACGCAGACAAAAGCAAAGCTGCTCTGGATATAGTTGTCGTCAATTTAAACAGCTCAAAGACACGCAGCAGAAGAGACGGCGGGTCGACATGTCGGAGCGCAGACAGAGTCCCAAGTAAATGCAACTTGAACACTAGAAATATTTGGACTCTTGCATGTCCGCACACTTACCGTATTCTATTTGATTGTATGTATGCTCAAGTCTTCAAAAGTATTCGTACCGTATGTCTAGGTCTCAAAGTCTATGGCTATGACTTCTCTCGAGGCTGTCACATTTGATACGCCTGTGAAGAAGACGACGACCGACGATGACGACGACATGAACTGAAGGGACTTGCAGCAACATGAGAAACAATTTTGTGTTGATGATGCAGGAGCAGCATCTAAGACTCGGGGATTTGCCAAGGAATGGGGCACGACGTCGACTTTATGGCATGTTGCGGGAGAAGGAGATGCGCAAGAAGAGCACTGAGAGAAATATATATATATATATATTATACCTATAAATATAATTTAGGTAAATATTAAAAGCTATAGTTAGGGTAAAGAATATGGGTTATGGGAAAGTGAGAAGAGCTGAAGAAAGCAGAATTTAAAAATCATTTATTTGGTTATTTGCTAATTAATATAATTAAGGACGGAAATATAGATATGGTCAGTCCTAGAAGAAATCAGAAGAACTGATCGATTCCAGAGCAGAAAAAATAAATTGAACGGAAAGAAATTGTCAAACGTTTAGAGGAGTAATGTCTCTGCTTAAAAATAGAAAACAACATATAAAATAAATATAACGATATAGATAAAATATACATTTAATTTTTTTATACATACCACGATGTTCAAAAAATTATTATAAATAAGACATATCTTTTACCCAACGATGCAAGTTTCTAGGCTTGACCTACGTCAAATTTTAGCCAGTGTTAAAAACATACCCCTGACTTTTGGCCCAGTGCTGCCAAAACACAGAAAAGAATTAATGTGCATAGGAATACAAAACGCAAACATAATTAAACTTGCCACACCCATTTCGCAAGGCGAAATGTGCCACGTTCTCACTTCTGAGAGTGTGACTATGACTCTGAGTGCCCCTCGTTTGTGTGTTTTATTGTGTCTGTCTACCGCACAGAAATAAAACCAAATTTGTCACAATGCGCGAAGAATATGGGTACCATGGGGTAAATACTTTCTATATGGGCACTGGGGCTCTGACGAGCTACTCATATTTGGCAACTTACGAAACACGCAGCTTGGCCGTCGACTTTGTCGCCTGCCGTTGACAATTATGGCATGCAACTGAATTTTTATGGCTACGAAATTAGCCCAGAACTGTTTTAGTGAACTCAGCGAGTCTGCCTGCTGCCTGTTCCCTGCTTCACCGAATTGTCTGAAGTTCATAAAGACGCACTCGTATTGAGTCATAAAACGGCGCTTGATTGGACCGCTACGTGGGCGTCTATAAGAACTGCAACTAATTTGAGATACAGACGGCAACTGTAGTTTATCTTTTAGCTGTTTTATGGGCCTATGCCTGGCCAACTAATTGCAAGCCTCTGTGGGTGGCCACAAAAACAGTAACGAGTGTGAATTGCAGATACGTTCACGTTAGCTTCTCTTCCACTCCAGCTCAGGGGAACCCAATTTTCGCGCTTAATTATGAAAAGGCAAACAAACTTTTGAGACTGTCCAAACAGTTGCAGGACGAGGCACGCTCTCCTGTGTATGTGTGTGGGTGTGTGTGCAATATCCTGTCCACTTCCGCTGGTTTGCCACTCCAGCGAATGTCTGGCACAACAACAAAGCGACTATATACACATATATGTATATAAAATAATTTCTAGCCCGCGGCATTTTATGCGCCGACAGCTGATTTAAAATGCATTTTCAATTTGTGTGTCGAAAACATCACCCACGGACCGTGGCGCAGGTATGAGCAAGGACTCGCACAGGAAACAGCGACAGTCCTTTGTAAACTAATTTGCTTGAACAGGGCGCACATATCGAAAATAACGCTTTAAGGCCTCTTTGCATAACAAATATATACTGCAAAATGTATGCAAACAATGTAAAAAATGTTCACCAGAAAAAAAAAAAAAAACAAGAACAAAAACAAAAACAGAAGCAGCAGCAATCGGGCAAACAAAAACAGCTAACAGAGCGAAGGCAAAAATGCGAATTAAAAAAGGAAAATCATAAAAAAGCGAAAAACAATTGCTCATTGTCTGAGCAATTATACACGCATTGCTGCCCCAGCACCAACATCAGTGCCACGAAAACAGACAGCTGTGCACCAGCTAAAACAACATCAACAGCCACAGCCACACCCACAAGAGTAAAGGCACAACTAGCCGGAACACACAACAGAGCACACAAAAGTATTATGTTCCAGTCCCCAATAGAAATACATACTGATTCCAATTAGCACAATAATCTGTAAGTCCTGACTGACTGATTGTTGGTCCACGCTCTGTCCAAGCCTGGGAAGCTGCAAGTTACGTTTAAAACAGCCCAAAGTCAGTCGCCTACAGCCCTATAATTAAAAATGGGCATGAGCCGCACAGTATGGCACGAAGGGGTCGTGCCACAAAACTCTATTTCGTTCTTGGTCCCTGCAGTTCCGTGAAAACCTTACCTACACACGCCACAGTGAAATCAATGTCATTAGTTCACATGTTCGGCCTAGAAATCGGAAACACGACATACAAATAAACGGACGGAATCGAGTAAAAACATTAAATAAGAGAGTAGGAGTGAAAGAGATACTGAGTTAGAAAAATAGTATGCAAAAAAAAGCAGATTAAGACATTCACAATCTTAATTTTCAAAAGACTCAAATAATTACTTTATTAAAATCTTTATTCTTGCGCATATAAAAACCGGGCGATAGTCCATCGCCGCGCAGAATCACCGACCCACTAATTTAGAAGACACTTTTCGACCGTTTAAACCTATTATTAAACTGTGAGTAGAGAATTCAGAACTCGAATACATCTGACTCTAATGCTCTAACTTGTCTTCAACGATTAAATATTAAAAATCCAAAACAAATTTGATCCCAAGTGTGATATTTAATGGCTCTAGCTTTGGAAAATCCATGCTGTTTCTTAATAAAAATAAGATACAATCTCTCTTGGATGAAAAAAAATGCCTAATATGACTAGGCTTTTTATTTCGCTGTTTTACGCAATTACACAACTTAATAATACCCTAAATGCACACATATAAAATATATTTTATTGCATTTATCATGTGCCCCACCAAATAACAAAAGTCAAAAACAAAACAAATATTTAACAAAACAAAAAAAAAACAACAAACAAAAACATTTGATTTCTGTGTCACAATGTGATCCAGCTTCTTTCGCGGCGGACTACTCTTTTCACGACTGCCCCACATTTTTACTGCTCATTAAAATGTGGCAGTCAATTTGACAAAGCCTCGTAATAAACTCCCCGTTGGAGGCACCCGCAGCCTGGACAATAACACAAAAAAATACAAAGCCAAAAGAAAAAAATCAAATGTATTATGGGTGCTCAACTCATTTATAATTATAATGGGCTTTTTACGAATATTTTCATATGGACAATTTTGCGCTGCGCTTTCACAAAGTCGGCTCATTGCGACATTTTTTGCCAACATCCTTTTTTGTGTGTGTGTTTTTTTTTTCTAATAACAAAAAAGAGCCAACATCATAAAAGACAAATGAGCCGCAGCCAAAAGCGGACAACAGAATGAAAAAAAAATTACGATAAAAGATGGGAAAACTGTTACCGAGTTCGCCTCATTGTCTACATGACTTTGGTCAACTGGGTGATTGCGTTGTGGGCGTGGCACTAAGAATGGGCTTTGGAGTGAAATCAGTTTGTATTGTATTCCTTTTGAAGGCATCTAATATTTTATGTATTTTTTTTTTGCGCCAGCAATGATAAAACGCCAGCGAGCGGCGGCGATGAGGACATCGTTGACTTCCAAGGAAATGGCTACTTTTCTAAGCTTTTAATAATATCCTTTTTACGTCCACTAAATGAAGGATATAAAGTCAACACTTTGCACAATAAGGCGCCAGAGGATGGAAGCTTTGCACATTTTCAACGCCCTTTCTTCCTTGGCCAGCCGCTAACACAGAAACTTGGACATCGCCCTGGGATCTGGCCTCTTAGTTGCCATTCTTTGGCCAAGTTTTGTGCCGCTATCTGCCCCTTGGTTTGCATAAGTTTGCCACCAGGCGCTTCCGGTTAATGTGGTCAGCTGCAACAGCAACAAATAATAAAGAAAAAACTAAACTCTCGTAGACATTTATATGGGCAAATCTTTGGGTGATTTCCGCTTCACTGGTGCAGCATTCAGTCCTCCGCCTTGGGCGCCAGCCACTGGACATTAAGTGTCGCCAGCGAGACCATCAATCTCGTTGGCTTCGGCTCGGAGAGTTTTATGAAGGCTATATGCAGGGTTCTTCTTTAAATTCAATGCTCCCTTTAAGCCGGGCGAATCAATAAAATCAATCTATTGGGAGCTGGGAGAGCTCATCAATAACTTGAAGAGTGCGCAGCTAAATGGGCCAGCTTCAGATGTCGTTTGTTGTCCGCTACCCTTTTTAATAAAATTAAAATGCCAACATTTGGCAAGTTGAGAACGCTGACAAAATGTCTCCTTAGCGAAGGAGTGAATAATTCATTTACAATTCTTAAAAAGCAAAAAGTTAGCGAATAAAAATCTTGATTGGCAAAACAATTTATTCAAAGTTGTCGTTTTCATTATGTAAAAGCTACTTAGCTGGATAATGTAAATATATTTACATGTACAGCATAATTATGTGTTCCACTTAGTCCTCCCCTTTCACAGTTATACAAATCGGCTTCTATATTTATGTCAAAGTGTCACTCGCTAATCTCCATCTGCCCAGAGCAATTTTCATTTTGCCATGTGATTGCATTCAGAGTCACAAGAGCCCCTAATCTGGTACAGGGCTTCGATTACCAGTCAAAGAAGTGAATGAAGGGAAATAATTTCAATAAGCAATTAGACGGCAATTACTTACAACAACTTGCAGGTCTTACAGGACTTGGTCGACTTTGTGATGACTTTTGTTGAAGGGGAGCAGTCAAGCAGCAGCAGCAGCAGCAGCAGGACTTTGACTTGCTAAGCAATTACTTGAAATTTATATGTGACTCGGCTCCTGAAGTGGTCGTGCTTCAAGCCAAACCACTCACCACGAACGCAGCCATAATTGAAATGCTCCAGAGAAACGGCCAAGAACGTGAATCGGACTGGCGCCAAACCAAAAGCAACAACTATGTATTACACATAAAGTTTTTGGGGTAAAAACTAATTGAGTTACATACTTGTACTCGTATTTGTACTCGCATTCGTCTGTCGAGGCACACACACCCACACACCCACACCAGCTACTGGCTCCAAGTTGTACTCAAAGATGGGGACAAAGTTTGCTTCTTTTTGGCTTGGCTGGCTTGTTGAGCAAACCAAAAGTTTACATTGTTTAATTTCGACAAATGTAAGACACTCGAAAGCGATTGCAACCCTCACTAATCTTTTGTTTGTCGTGTTGTGGGTGGTAGTTCCTCGCACCCACTCTCCAGCTTTCGTATTACTTCACATGTTATCCTGTTTCTTAACATGGCATAATCTCTTTGCCAGCTTCCTTTTGGATTCAGAAAAAGTTACTTTGCACTACATATACTTATACATTTACGTATGTTATAACTATCGGTGGGTGGAATAACTTTGGTCTCTTGTTTCCGGCGGCGCCATCTTTAAGTTTCATTAATGTGTGAGTATGTGTAAATCTGCTATAACGCTGTGCGTAAGACCAAAGTTGTGTTTTATTTCTTTTTGCCTGCGATTGAAAAGTTTTTGTAATTGAGCTACGACCAGCGAATGCAGCAACCACTTTGGCGTATGTGCAATATTTAATGACATTACTTTATCATTCCTGACATCAATTTATGCCACTTACCACGCTCTACTCCTGTGCATGTGTGTCTGTGTGTGTCATGTAATCGAGATATACATTTCTGACATTACTTAAACGCTTTAGCATTAATTACAAATGAAATGAGAAATGACTTTATAAGATTACCAAGGATAACGAATAGAGGTTAGCTAAGCCTCAAAATAAGATTTTAGTTATACACCTACATATATATCATAATATATATATTGGCAGGTATTTCGACATAAAAAATGTTGCTTTAATTTTAGTTAAGCGGGTCGACATTTTAAAATATACATTGTTAAAGAACTTGCACTTTCATTACTATGTGACATTTGATAATGTTGATAGATAAATACTTTGCTACTCATAAATATAACCAACTTACGCATTTATCATGTTTGCATTCATAACACAAAGCTTTTTTAGGTATTTTAAAATAATTCTGGAAAAATGCTAGATTAAATGTCAAATGTCAAATGCCAAAGAACAAGACCCAAAAAGTTTGTTATGGAGCAAACTTGGTAATTTGGCATTAAAAGCAAACCAAAGCAATGATAACTAAGCAATTGTAGCATAATAAAGCTGGACGAGACTCAAGTGGCACAACAGACTCGTGGTATGCGTAGCAATAATAACTTCTAGGGCTGACAATACAAATGTGGCTAACGCCCACAAGGAACCATCCCAATTTGTTTTGCGTGTGTGCTTCTAAGAGCTTTACTAAATTAATCAGCATAATTATGCTGGCAGGGCAACCAGACTCCTACACTTAGAGTCTCCTAGCTACCTTAACGTAACGTACTTTACCTTACCTTATTTATTAATTAGTGATTCGTTAGTGCTGGCAGTTTGTTTATTTTTTGTCGTTGTTTCTGTTGTAGTTGTTGTCATGCACAACTTTCGCTGTTCTGTTAAAATAAAAAAAAAAAAAACCCCGGGAAAAACAAAGTGTCGCATTTTAATTATGCCGGCAAACAAAACACGCCCCATGTGCAAACAGGCAGCTACGTTTACCTGTGCTTAATTAAAATAAATAGACACATGCACTGGCAGCCAGATTGACTGGTCACATATCCTTCAAAGGACCACAAATTATGCTTGGCAAGATATCTCGGTGATGCTCTGTGGGTTTCATTATTATGCGGCGCGCGTATGTTTTGGCATTAACCGATATGGACGGCCATTTCCATAAGTCAACAACCCCGTTGCCATCAAACCAGCCGGCTTAGCAATTAAAGCCAATGTTCGTTATGGACAGCAGACAAACGGACTGCGACACAGCAGTCGGACTTGGACAGACTGCATCCAATACTAAATGCCACTTTCGTTTAGGAGCTATTGCAAATATTTCTGTTCCTCTTTTTTGCGCTCAAGTTTCTGGTTTTCTGCTTGCCTCGTATTCAAATCAGTTGCAACGCCCAATTAATGTAAGCCACCGCAATGTTGCATACTAATGAGCGCCGACTGGGAACTGCCACAAGATTTAACAGCAGGCGACGACAATGAACATGAAAATAAAGATGTGCGGAGTGATGTCGGATACGTTTAGGCATGGGCTCATGTCGCAGCCTCTTACTTTGAATTAGTGCTAGTTTACTCAGGCATACCAAATGAACTAGCTTTAACTTAATCAAGTATTTTTCTTCTTATAACAAAAATTTTACCCAAAGACGCAAAGGAAAACAAAGTGGGCATTATAACGCAAACAAAATATATTCACAACTCGACCCATTGTTCCAATCGGTACTTTATATTATAGCATTTGTACTTATACCGCTTTACTCTGCGTTTTGAGTTAGTTTAATCTTATTGTCAACAAAGCATTATACAATTATTTAAAGAACTATGGTGCATGGTTAACATTATTCTTTAACGCGTGATAAATGTTAATTCCCATTAGAACTTGGGAGTAATTTAAAGTTTGCGAGCTAGCTCCCAAGCATAGCTGTTTTTTTTCTTTAAAATCACATTTGCATTTTAATTTTTATAAAATACAATAATAAAACAATAAAAACATCAACTTTGACACTTTTCAGCCATTTGAAAGGCGGCAAGACAGGGAAAATGATGTCATTAAAGGCACATGCTGATGGCATTTTGAAGGCATATTACGCATACGCCGCGTAAAAAGGCGCAACAGCTGTGGCATGCGTAGCATATGTGTGACAGTATATGTGTATGTGTATTTCCGTTGAGATTTGCCGTTGAACATTTTACGTGCAAATATTTTAAGCCTTTATGGCAACACGAGCTGCGTTAGGGAGGGCGAATACAAAGCTGCGCATTATTAGGCGCATATTTGTAGAGCAAGTAAAAGAATACTGTATGTACATATATACATGCATACAAATAAGTGTACATATGTACATACATATATGAATAAGAATTTCCTTGTCTGTGTGCGGATATGCCGCAGCACGCAGCACTCGTGAGCGGCACGTGACTGCGTCACAGAAGTGCGTTCCATATTTTGTGACCTCTTTTGCGGGCATTTATTAAATTTTCTGAGCAACATAATTCATGAAATTTGTTTTAGATGTGGTTGGCATTTGGCCCTGATCTTTGCTGTTCCGGCCTATATATGCAGAGTTTTCTTTATGGATTTGCATCTTTAACTGTAATTTAATTGTATCAACTTTTTAGTCAGTCTTTCTTAATTAATTAAAAAACTTTTCAAAGCTACCTCGAAAAAGCCAGCTCACCTTGAAAGCAAATAAGACCGCAGCCCCAAACTGGCAGAAATTTGGTCATTTCATGTTTTTACGCTAGGCTTGCACAGAACACTAAGGTAAAGTCATGCCAAAGTCGAATGAGAGAGTAATTTTATTGGAAGGCCATACAACGTATTCTTGAGAACGTATTCTATTAAATTTAAATTTACAAAATGGTAGAACCAGGTTGTAGTTTGTGGGTAATAGTTGCGGCTGGTTAAGCTGATGTACATGTATTTATATAAACTTATTAGACAGAAGGCGAATTGTGTCTTCTTTAAATATTTGTAATGCAGATATACGGCTCACGGCTATGCAAGCACTAACAGGTAAATTCAGGATTTGTCAAAGCGAAACATTTTTCATTGAATTAAGCTACCAATTTTCCAGCCATTTCCACCCATGAATAAATTACTACCCACTGACGGATTTTGTCCATTGGTTTGTTCAGCAATTAGTCAGTCAGTCATAAATATAAAGCTGATTCGCAGATTTGTTTCAGTCCTTAATCTGCCTTTACAAGGTATTTACCTGTTCACAATATCCTTGAATTTGTAGCATAATTATCCTTTTGTTTGTTTCACTTCGCAAAGCCATATCCCCAATCATTCTTACAGTCTTCACCCATGCCTCCAAATCTATAAAAACAAAAAAAAACACGTTGCCTTGACAGATTATATGCTTTACATAGAAATCTGCAAGTACTGCAAAAGTATCTGTGACAAAGTGTACCACAAAAGCAAAAAAATGGAATTAGTAATGACACAAATGTATATAAATGAATGTTTTCCTTTGTTTTCTTAATGTCTCTCTTTATGTACCCTGTACCTTTACAAATGGTCAAAAAAGCATATTCTAATGGTGGATGTGCAAAAGAGGCATATTAATTCCCAGAATATACAATCTGCGTCCCCACTCCTGGAGATCACAATGGACTTGTTAATATAAAAAGATATTTTATGCAGTAAACTTTCCGCATGTGTTTCTCATTTAAAGTTTCGCCGAGCAGCTGGACCAGAAATGATGTCGCTTAGGAGCTACATGTTTATATGACATAAATATGGTTTTTATAGTTTCTAACGATAAAGATAAAATACCCTTGAAAATGTTGGCCAAGCTTTGAGAGCTGCGATAATATTTGTTTATAATTATTTGTCTTATAATCCATTCGAAGTATAAAATAAGATACTTCTATCAAGTATGCAGGGTACTTTTATTCGAGACCTTCTCGACCATACCATTCTTGTTGTACTCGTCATTGTCACACATTTGAGGCAGACAAATTGAAGATTTTTGTGTGCTGCCAGTTATTTATTTTTTACTCCGTCAGGCAAATACTTATTACTTAGCAGTTCCTGCACAGGCACAAGCATATCAAAAGCTTCTGCCAGGATTTTGTCCTTTTTGATGTAAAGTTGCTAAGCGGCTGCAAATTTATAATGCCGACAGCATGTGTGTGTGTTTCTGTTGTTGTTGTTGTTGTTGTTGTAGTCTGGTTGTTTTGTTTTAGCGCTCGCTGTGATTGTTGTCAACGCTGCTGTGCTTCCGTATGTGCATGTATGTGAATGTGTGTTTATCCTGTCGCTATCTGCTTCGCTTTGCTTTGTTCTGTTTAATTTTGTGCTTGCCGTCGTATCCTGCAGCCGTTTGCCCCTCCGTCCCATTGTTCGTTTGTCTCTTCCATGTCATCAACGTGTTTTCATTAATGTTATTATTCCACATTTCTATGTTCACGTCATCTACTACACACAATACCGGTCTCTAATTTGTATGCATAATTTACGGACATGCTGCGATTCCCCAGGATTGGATACTAACGGGAAGACTCGGTATACAATTTTCAAGGGGCTTGCCCTGCCCATAGATAACTTTGTGTGTGTGAGTGCCTCGTGTGTCCTATGCCTAGTGTTTATTTTTTAGCTCCGTTGTGATTGACAGTTGATATTGCTTGTGCTGTTGTGCAGAGTCTCTTCGAGGTGGCTTAGCTATTGGTAAGTTGATTAAGGCTAGTCAATGGACTGGTGTGTATTAGTGAGAATGTTAACTTTAGTTGAGCTGTTTTTTTAGGATCAGTTAAAAATTACATTACATCTAGTTACACGTTTCCTACTTCTTATCCTAAGGAAACTAAAAGTTTTCTCGATACACATATTTTTAAATAAGCATATGCATAAACAGATAGAAATATAAAACAATTCAAGTAAATAAAGTTTTCTAGACCACGATTGAATTCAACTGCAGCTCAGTTGCCAAACTTGATAAGGCAAGTTTTGAAGCTGCCTTTGCATAATAAAAATCAAGACTGACTGTTGCCAAAATTGAAATAGTTTCACACGATTGCCTGCCAAAATGAAATGTAATGCAAAGAGGGAAAAATAACTTGTAAAGTCGCAAGTTGCATACATATATGTATACGTACATACACATGCACATATAAGTATGTATATTTATACCCTTAATACAGTAAAAATGGATAAAGAGGGTATAATGCTTTAACTCAAATGTATGTAAGAGGCAAGAAATGTCATCTTCAGCCTCATGAAGTACGTTTATTCCCGAGCAGCATAGATGGAGCTCATGTCAAATTATCCCCCTGTATCCATAAAGTTGATTGTCCTGTTTTTGTCCATACCTCGAGGCTATCTGATCTGATTCACTGATCCTAAATATGTAATACTTTTTAAATGACTCAGCTCGTTTTCAGCATTTCCACGCTACGTTAAGGGTATCTCCTAATCAAGCATACCCGAACAGAGTACCTTTCCCGTTTTTTAACTATGCTTTTCTTTTGCCAAAGTCAACATTTTTAGCAAAACTTTTAATTAAGGGTCTGTTCAATAAAAGACAACAGAGAAAAAAACCAAAACATTGCGACGCATTGTTGTCGAAGAGAATGAAAAAATTGAAAACTATTTTGCCAACTGCAATCAATCTAAATGTCAAGCTGTCAATAAAATTGTCAAGTTGCAATCGCAAGGTAGCTAAAATGCAGGTTGCATGGTGAATAGCATAGAATAGAATCTGCAAACACGTTTGCATACCTTTTTCTAGCTGACTGACTTTGGCGTTTGTCTCTGACCCACAAGCCGAGGAACATTTTGGGCTGGCAAGTGAGCGCAAGTCGTGTGTAAAACTTATGAGGTTTTTTATCAGCTCCGTATGGCTGACATTGATTTGATGTGCTAGGAGACTCTCTTTGCCGTTTAATATGCATAAGTCTGTAACCAACTAGGTTACACTAAAAGACAATTTTAATATTGGAATAATCCACAAAAGCGAAACGTTGCCGTTCGTGGCCGCATGTAAGCAAAAAAAATATATATATATATTTTACTCAACATTCTTTCTGCCAACACTTCTGGTTTAAAACAAATGGATAAATGAATACGGCACTTTTTGTTTATTTATGACAGTATAGTTGGGCCTACTCTGGTAAAACAAAGGATGCTGCCCAGGTTGAGTTTAGGAAGCTACCTTACCGCATACGAACCTTGGGAATAAAGATGTTAACGGTCTTCAACCTCTATGTTGACCCAAGTTTTCAGATAAAATCCAGTTTTAGTGTTATGGCATCAAAGTTTCAGCGACTGCGAAGATTGACCTCACAATTCTAAGCTGGCAGCCAAGCACATAAGTGCTTATATTGAGAGTTTCACACGTCATAAATTTAGGGACGCGTTGAATCCCGCTGAACTCAGCAGTGTGACACAGTCATTCCTACTCATCTTTAGTGGAACTTTTGCTAAGCCTTTTTACCGATTCAAGGAACGCACGGAATTCTTTTATGAACCTTTTAGCTTAGCGTTTCTGTTGCAACTTATATCAAAGATGATGTCTTACCATATGGAAAATGACCTCAGCTAAAGTCAAGGGTCATTGAAATTCGATATAAAGACTCTCAGCTAAGCCTTGTCATTATATTGCCAATTGAACGTTCATATGATCTCCATCTGCAGGAGGAATTGCTTAAAGGGTTCTGATTTCCATCTTTTAACCTTGAGAGAGCTCAATTGCGCGTTCAGATTCCTCGCTTTAAGATCGAGTACGAACATGGACATGTGCAGAATTTTTAATAATAATGAAGCAGTACACCTGGCTTAAGGATAACCAATATAAAACATAAGGGCCTCTTTGAAGTAAATAATGAAATTGATGAATGTACACAATGTATTGGTGGGTATTTAAAATCTAGGTTTATTGAGTTCTATGGAATTTAAATCTTACAAACTTATATTCTACTTTTAGAACCCTCAGCCAATAACTTCGATATACAGAAATATTTCTTTGCTGACCATCCATTTATATTCGCTGTTGAAGATGAGACTCAAATTTACTTCGTTGGTCGTGTTATAAAGCCCCTATAAATTGAAAATGCAGAAAGGTAAGAGTAAGATTAGATAACTTGTTTACAATATATAAACCACTATTTAAAATTCCTGCTATATTACGCCACTTATTTGCATAATATCTAAAAAGCCATAATTTATTAATTTCCTGTTCTTTTCTGACGCGATCCATATTAAAGCACATTTTCTAGCCGATTCGACCCATGGTTTAGATTATTTTTAATTTTTCTAAAGAACACTTTTTTCTCTACCTTCTTCTTAGCTGTAGGCTCAAATAGCGTCACAGACAAAATTAGCTGTGAAAAGGGGCACAGCTGGCCGGACTGGCAAATAAAACACCTCCATTGGTAGGTGATGCTATTAGAAAATTATGTACTCTAACTAGGCTTTTAGCATTTAATTTTCATAATGCAGGTATAATGTATTTAATAATGAGGAAGACACTCGTTTTGTCGACCATTAAAAAATAAAACGGAAATATGAATATAAAGTAAAATATGATAGAGAAGCACGCTAAAAGTGTGTTTTGGTAAATTCCATTAAACTTTTTCGTTACCATCCGATCAGTTTAAAATTCATTTTCACACTTTTCACAAAATCCACCCTTCTTAGATGAAAATTTTGGTGAAAAGGCGATGTTTCGGTATAATCACATTTAAGCTTTAAGATAATTCATTTCAGATGTATTTCACATATCGGAAAATCAAACCACCTCAGCTCAAAAGTCGGGTCAAAGATTCTTTGGGCCAAGTTTTAAGTTTCATACGAGCGGACGCCATTTTCAAATATTTTTAAAAAAACTTAATCAAAACGTGTTTCAGCAATTATGGATTATATTTGTTATAAGTATAGTATAATAGCTGTTATATTTGTTATCGATAAACCAACACGTGAGATCTGACTGGAACTTATTTGACGTGTCACGAGACTCTTTTCACGCTTTAATGCGAATAAATCTAGAACTAATCAGGCTTATGTAAAGGAACTTTTAGCTAGAACGAATTTGTAAAGCTACTGCACAGAATCAAAATGATTTTTCGCCTAGCCACACGTAAGTACCAAGCCAGCTGAACAGGATAGCTGGGTGTTGGGGATATACTAATCCACATCGCTTGACTACTGGACACTTCTAACAATTCCTTTTCCTGTTTAGTGACATTATGCATTCTGGGACTGGCCGTGGCGGATCTTTTTACCAGCCAAGTGTTTTCAAGCCTTGCTACTAAGGACAATCGCGATAACCTCGTCATCTCTCCGCCAACAATACGTGCATCCCTCGCTCTGCTCTATGCGGGCGCCGAGGGCCAAGCTGCCTCGGAACTAAAGGAAAGGTTGCGACTTCGTGGCGATCCGAAGGACGTTGCCTTGTCGGAATTTAAGAAACAGCCGCTCCGCATAGACACATGGGATGTCAAGCTGTTCACGATCTATAAACTCTATGTGAACGCTAAGTACGCCATTAACTCAAGCTTCCAACATTTGGCTATAACTTACCTGCATACATTAGCCGAGCACGTGAACTTCAGTCTTGTCAAGCTAATAGCCCACCACATAAATGTTTTTGTTGAGATTAACACACTTCATATGCTCAAAGATACGCTAAGTCCAGCTGAAATCAGCAGTACGACACAGTCGTTCCTAGTTCAAGGGTTCTACTTTAGTGGAAAGTTTGCAAAGCCATTTTACCGATTTAAGGAATACAAGCCATTCTTCTATGAGCCATTCCATAGCGTTTCTGTTGCAACCTATATAAAAGATGATAACTTGTTTTATGGAGAGGTACCTCTGCTAATGTCAAGGGCAATTGAAATACCATATAAGAATTCTCCACTAAGCCTGCTGATTATATTGCCATACGAACGCACCTTTGATCTTAAAATGCAGGAGGAATTTCTTAAAAATATTGACATTCGACTTCTAGACTCTCACTTCCAAAGCGTTAATGTGCGCGTTCAGATTCCACGCTTTAAGATCGAGTACGAAACTTACCTGAAAGAGGCACTCGGCGGCATGGGCATCAGCAGCATTTTCAATAATGATGACTTAACTGACCTTAGCAGCACGCCCAACCTGAGAGTTACCAATATAAAGCACAGGGGTATATTTAAATTAAATGATGATTGTGAATTGTGTATTGGTAGGTATTCTTATTATATTATATTTTAAAATGATGTATTAAACTTTATAAACTGATTTTATATTTCAGAACCCGCAGCTAATAACAGCGCCATACGCCAATATTTCATTGCTGATCATCCATTTTTATTCGCTGTTAAAGACCAGACAAAGATTTACTTAGTTGGTCGTGTGATGAAGCCTGTGTAAAGAGTAGTTAAATGTAAGCAACTAAAATATTCTTTAATAAAATATTCATGCACACTTTAATTTCATATTTAAGTATGAGAACAAACCCATAAATAAGAAATGAAAAACAAGTGAATGTGGAATCATGGTTATCTATAAATATATTCTATGGAATACTTTAACCTTTCGCTTAGTTACCTTTTGCACACTTCAATAACATATTTATTTTGTTCTTCACTTTTTGCTACACACATTCTAGTTTTTGAAAGTATTTTCCTTCAATGCATTTGACATTTTTATTAAAAGCTTTAAGTCGTAACTGCAAGGCACATACTTACACACACTTACGCTCGCTCACTCTCACACACACACACACAGACATAAAGTTGCTGCGACAGAATTTTCCTGCAATGGCAACGGCTGCTGTCAACTTATTGGCTGTGAGGCACACATGCGTGAGTGTGGCTATGTGTGTGTAAGTGTGTGTTTGCTCCATCTGCTGTCTTATGCTACAAAGTAATATTGTCAAATATGAGTTAGTATACGAAATCAGCTTTAAGTTGCCGACATCGCCTGAAAAATCCTTTTGTTTGATGCTCTTAGTCATTGCTAACAATTTTCTTTTTTTCACTGCACTAGATTTTTGTCATTGCACACACACACACACACACACACACACTGAGAACGACGTTCAGGAAGAGAACTTACAGAGTTGCAATATTTTTTCGTTGTCGTGCTGACTTATGAGCTGCGAAGCAGCAGAAACAGGGGCATCATTTTTATAAGCTGCCAACGGGGAACATTTTTGCAGTGCGTGACATTTTATGAAAACTCACTTGATAAATGATTGGGAAAACGCGCACAGGGGAAATGCATACAAATAAAGTCCACAATGATATTTTAATGCGTCGCCCAAATTGGGTTGGAGCGCGTTCTAAAAGTGTCTACTAAGGCGTTGGCTTTGATAAATTAATCAAAATGAATGTCACGATTGCCCTTTATCCCAGAAGTTACATATGAATTCAAGAATCAATCATAATGAGTCGACAGTTCTAAATTCAAATTAAATTCGATCCACGATAGACTCATAACCCAATTTGAAACCTTCTGCCTACCCCACAAAGCCTAATAAATCGAGGTTGTCAATTGCCATTATAATATGTCAGGCCAAGACACACTGCGTATGCTTAACATTCGTGCGCCACCATTCTGGCCAACTGTTTATCGGCTTGTTTGTTCTCTGTGTGTGCACGTGTGCGTTTATGTCATTCGCAATTTGCAATTGCCGAAATTTTCGCTTTCACACACATAATTCTCGTGTATAATTCCGTCGAATTTCTGACGGCAATTGCATTTGTATGCGCTCAAGCCGGAGCCTGTGCTTCTGACTATGCCTGTGCCTGTGCATGGCAGCCTACAGATTTCATTACATGCGCTGCAGAGCGTTTAAGGGGGCAGTGGGACAGCGAGGCATCTATTCTTCCATTCCTGCGATTCCTTTTCACCCGCAAGCCCCCACACCGGAATCCCTTGCACATGGCGCTTGTTCATTATGCGCATAAACATTTTGGCATCCGTTGCTGGCTGCGTTGATTTGGCGGCTGCTTTCGCATTGTCTTCGAACTACCATGTGTTAGATATTTTTGGGTATGCCTCCGACTCCCCACCCATTTTGTTGTTTCTGTTGTTACCCGCATTTGTGTATTTGCCGGATGTGGCATGCCTGCCAGTTGCCATCGCCTGATAATGACGGCCATGATGAGATTTTAATTTAAGTTTCAAAGTGCAATTGAAATGCATTTAAATCAGTTTGAATTTAGTTAAATGGCATAATATAAATTATTTAACATAAATGTGTTATACTATGTTTTCTTCTACTCGGCTTTCAATAATTTTTTCTCATTCTTCAAAAAAATTGTTTGATAAATTTTAAAAATTTTAAAAGAAAACAGCATTTGATTTAAACATAGCACGGCAACTCATAAATTAGTTTCCCTGGCCCACTTCAAATTACTCACATGCAATTGTGCAAACAATTCATTTGCATGTTCTGAAAATTGAAAAGATTAAACATAATAACAACATAAACTGAATGACATTATAATAAAATGTTGTTACACTCCCACTGTGGCTGACAGCATAATCACAAAATAATTTGCATAAAATTATAAATGGATTTGCATGACCAAGCACGCGGCTATGATTGACCGCATACAAAAACAAATTATGCAGGCGGATAAGAAATAGAATAACAATATTGAAATTTAACAATCAGGGATATTCAATTGGAATATTTATTTTTTCTTGAGCAGCATTAAGGGACAAATAACTCTAGTTATTAAATATTTTTGCAAGCCTCGAGAACTATTAAAATATTGATTAAAACGAAATCTTAATAAACCGATCAAATGTTCGAATATACATATGTATATTAGATTTAAACCACAATAGTTTGATGCTGTAAATGATATAAATTCGCAAGCAAAGCAAAGAGTTAAATCAATGTATCTCTGCCGGCCTGTAGTCTAAGAGATTTGGTTCGTTCAGAATTGGAATAAAAACCAAATATATATATAATAACGAATGAATTTCAGACCTACGTACAGGGCATCTTCAAGTCTGGCAATCTCGACAGAGGTACTCTTACTTATTTCAAATTAAGCTGTAATACTCTTTATATTCATACAGTACGAATCGTTGTAAAATTATTCCATATATTTTCAGTTGTCTCCACAAGGATGAGACAGTAAAAATTGTCAACCATTTGGCACGCATCAAACGTGTCAAAGTGACAATTCTTTATTTGCATATAGCTGACATCCTGCTCCTAGGAATTCGTGGCTGTGATGAATGACAACAAAAACAAAAACAAAAGCAACATCAACAATAACAACACTTGCTCCTGGTCACATTTGCGTGCCGCGACGTGAGTCGCATGCTGAGCAGAAAAAGCGAGACAAATATTTGGAGCGGGTGACTGTGTGGAGAATGTTGAAAATGTGTCGCCATTGCCACAGGTAAAAATGTTCGGCATTTATCAACGCCGCTTACAGTTTTTCCGTTTTTTGAATGAAGCTATCAAGTTGTGAATTTTGTTTATTTATCAACAGATTAGCGAACTGTTCCAGACCTGATTCCTTAACACACAATCTACCAGTTCGTTATTTTTCCCTCCCGACCTCCTCTCTGTCATTCAGTTTCTTTCTCTCTCATCTCTCTTCTCAGTTTTCTTCCTCTGGCTTGACTTGGTTTAATGGTACATGAAATCGCAATAAACATGGCGCAGAGCGCAAACCTTTGCGTTCTGTAGTAAAGTATAACTTACCCCCAGAGCGCACATAAGTCAAAATTTCACAGTGTCGATGGGTATGGGGTGTCCGGGTGTCCGGGGGTATTCTGAGGCTTACTGCCTGTAACTGCCACGCATTAAGTGTAGGCGTTAAAGTTGCACAGTTGCTCAGCCATTCTGCCCCTAGGGTCTGTTTTGTACTGTGCCCAGCCTCGAACTGTGAAATATGTTGCATACATTTCTGTCCAGACGGGCGACACATTTGCGGTTTATTGTAGGCGTGGCGCGTGCCAACATGGCGCACACCCACACACACATACACACAACCATTGTTACGCCATTTGCTTGCCCCTCACGTACTCAGTTGTCGCTGCACAGATCGAGGGCGGCGGAACTGCCCAGTCCAAGGCTCTCAGCGTATACTTCATAATTCATTTTCTTTCTCTTTTTCATTATATTCATTTTCACATTTTCCTCTTTCCCTTCCTTTTGGTATGTGTGTGTTTGTCCAGTTGTAGTGTCGTTGACAAATTGTTTTAAATTGCATTTTCATAACATCTTATGTGGGGGTAAACTATTCATTCAAGAAACTTAAATCAAATAAGCACCATAATCGCCGAAAATATAGTCACTAGAAGCCTTTCTTCAATAGAAAATTGAAGATAGTGTAAATATCTTTAATATAATTTATATGTTTTCAATAATTTTATATAGAACCTAATCCATTTACACTATTTCGTGGGGCTAAAAGAGACCACATGCTGTTAAGAGTTTAGTCTTTGACCAGTTGGGGGTTGATTAGGCGACCCGAGATTCAAATAGTCGTTCGGATATAGATGTTTTAGCTTGGAGTGCTTGACTGAGAGATACTCTGATCCAAGCACTTAACTGCCGTTACAAACATTGTACCTTTATTCTTAACAATCACATATTATATTGCATAAACACCTGCACACTCGCACTGAACCGGGTATCCACAAAACTTAAATAATTTAGATCTGTGTAAACTAAACGAGAGTCAATATACCAAATTTTCACTCTGAGATCACTGCGTTTATACATAATGATAGACGGACGGACAGACAGACAGGCATAGCTTTACCGACTGGGCCGTTAATGCTGAGCAAGAATATGCACACTTTATAGTTCTGGAGATATCTGCAAGTTATATATTGTGTAAACAAATTATATTATGTATATTCATACAATCATACAATCGTGTAAATATATTTGCATTGCGAACACAACGAAAACTCCTGTCGATAACTGTTCATAGTGCTATCGATACAATATAATAGGACGGCATAATCCTAATTAATTTCTTTGGATTGATGCTGCCCCGAAATAGACGGAATGTGATTGTCGAACACTTCCACTTAACACTAAGAGCCCGTCCTGCAGGCTTTGCATGTTAACATTGACAACAAAACCATTTTGGTGAAGAGCAATCAAACATCAGGCAAATGATGGGAATGGCAATGGCCATTGCCAAATATCCGCCGCTCAAACATCAATGAAATTCCAATAGGGCAATCGTTATTTGATGGCAAAACCAACTGTTACAATTCATCAAACAACAAATGGATATTACTTCATCGAAAACAATATTAAATACTTGAACGTAAAACATGGACGTACCACAATGGCCGGCAGCGTCAGGCGCAGGATCAGGCCCAGACATTGACACTGACGCAGACATTGGCACACAGGCAGTGGCAGGCTCATGCCCATGCTCGTTCCCGTTCCCCCGGCGTTGAACCGACCTCAAAGTGTGTCCACATGGAAGCGACTGACTGCTGCGAGCCTGAAACAAAAGTAAATTGCAATAAAAGTTTGTAATTGACAAACGGACAACAAACAAAACTCCACTCCAGTTGCCAGTTGCCAGTTGCTGGACATTGGTTGTTGGATGTTGGATATGGATGTCGTTTGGTCTGACTGGCGGCGTTCCATGTTTTCGGCGACTAAACAACTGGCGCGCAAATCAACAAAAACCGATTTTCAGAAACAGGAAGCCAACAGCAGCTACATTGCCGTTGACAGACATGCAGCCCGACGCCCTTTCGAGGCAGCCCCCACTGTCGCCATCCCATAGCTCTCGTTCCCTAAATGTGCCCGCATATTGACTTTGTGCGAGGGGCACAAACGATTTCGGATTTAAGAAATAAAAGTTTAGTGCCTCAGCGAGCAAATCTGCAGCCACAATGGCAAACAGCTAACCAGACTACACACACACGGACACCAAAAACAACAACAACAAAAACAACAACAATGAGCTAGAGCAAACAAAAGACGCGTCTGTGGTTGGCCCCGGCTGGGTGGATGTGGCAAACTGGGGATGCGGCTGTCGAACGGCAAAATGTCGGCGGTTACTACTTTGAGTTGTTTACCCCGCCTGAATCAGAATCAGAATCAGAAACTGAACAGAACTGCTGCTGGGCACAGAATTGGTAACGGCCACGGGTCTGGGACTGGGTCAGAAGCAGGGCTCATTGGTTTCGGGCATCGTCTGTAAATAGACTCCACTCCACTCGATTTGCGATATACAAGCAAGAAGCGCCATGACGAACGACAAGTGCAATCGCTTGGCACTGTTGGCGACAATCTGCTTCCGGTTTCCGGGTGTGAAAACTATGAATGCAAAACTCAAAGCAGAATATTTTTCAAAATTCTACACACGTTTAATAAATTCTTTAGTTGATGAACAGTTTCTACAGTTTCACATACATATACCAATCTCAACCTATGTCTAAATAGTTTAGCGCACATAAAATGTATTATTCCCACACCTGAGGTCAAATCAGCCATCAAGATAGGTAGCTCATAGCCTCCGGCCTTTGACCATTGTATTTGCTTGCGCCGCACATAAATGTTAATTGTTTAATTTGCATGCCCATCGTACACACCCGTGGTCTGAGAAATTAATGAATTTGTGATTAGCAGCCACGGCAACATGTTGTGTGAGTAGGAATTTGCATGGCTGGCAAAACTCATTTCAATTTGCGGCCTGGGGCAACCCGCTGCGTGTTGATGTGAGTCGCTTTAAGTCGGTGGCAAAAAATGGCCAGCGGAAACTTGGCTCAAAAATTAACAATTTTCATACAGTCGCAACGAGTCTAGAGCTTTTGGCCTGGATCAACAAACGATGCGCTAATTTGACAAACCCACATGAGGTCCTTTGGCTTACAAATACTATTCACGAATACGTGAACACAACTCGTGTACTACTCGAATGAGCAGCCCTTGAACGGACGCGCACTTAACGTGCGCCACAGGAGGCGGCCGTAATTGCGAGTCCAGCCCAGACGTTGAATGCCCCAGAACAAAATCGTCCACAGAATCAAATCGAAATGAAATTGACCATTAATGGCTACGTTTCGGTATGTGTTCGTGTGTGAGACTCTGTTTGGGGTTGGCTATTTACGACGACATATGTGCATGCAACTGTCAACGTATTGAATAACCTGGTGAATACCACGATTTCTCTGCCGCTTTGGCACTGACAGCTATTGTGCATGATGTTGACATATGAACTGGGGTCAATTGAAACCCAACCGGAAAGCTATTTAGCTTATGTGTATTAAATGTTCTAAGTATCTTAGGAAATAGTACTCAAAGCTCATTCATTACTGAATCCCTACATTTTAAGCTCTACAAATGCTATCGACTTTACAAATTATTATGATTATTAACAATAAATCGAACTAGCCAGGGACTCGTCTCCAAATGCCCGTGGATAAAACTTTTCTATTCTTTCAATGACATTGTTTGAAATTTTTTTTTTTAAACATTGTTATTGCATAACTCGGAAATAAAGACTGTAAACCAATTGACGTTCAGTTGGCTGTGCATTTTGCTGCATTTGGCAAACTCATTAAAAACTTTTTAGAATGAACGAAAAATAAAAAAATTAATAGAAAGAATTAGGCGTACCCGACTAGCAGATACCCCTCCGAGCGTCCCTGACATACATTTGAACTTTCTTCAATAAACTCACACACAAAACCACAGAACAGGAGGAGATATACAAAAAATGAAATACTTGTAGTGTTTTAACCAGAATAGCCGGGGACAGGGTAAAATACTCAAGACACTACACGAATATATATTTTGTCTTTATAGCCTATAATGTCCGGGACTCACTCTAAGAATCGATATTTATCGACTGAGGTATGGCCCATGAAATTGAAATTTCCTTTAATTGTACATATGCCGTGTATTACAAACAAATAGACAGAGATACCTGCCGGATCGACTTGACGGACCAAAAATATTTGAGCTTCATTCTTCTGAGTACAGGGTATAAAAGCAGCAAACAGCGACATGTCACACACACTCCCCAGTTCACACACCTGCATATTTGGCCAACACTTTGTCCGCGATGCTGGCAAACTTGTTTTGCACATAACTCAAACGTCGCACTCTGCTTCGATAATTTCCTTTTTTCCGCTTTTTGTTTAAATAATTATTTTTCTGGATGGTGGAAAATTTCTCGGTGCTCATTTTTCACGGTTCAGAAATGCATAAACTTTACCATGGGGCGGGAACAAGCAGCATTTTTATAGCGCATTTAATTAATTAGTCATAAAGTTTTGTTCTTCCTTAGAAAGTTGGCAGCTCGCCTTCGCGCGGCGCTTTCATCAACTTCTTGGGGAGGCACAAGTCATTATCCCTTTCTGTGTTCTCAGCTTCTGCTTATTATCCTGCGTCAACGACAGCTCATCATCATGCGCTCGATTATGCCAGGACCCTGATCCCAGCACGGACAGCTTCTGGCTCCCTCTACTCTTATCAAACACAGTCCCAGGACTACCCGGGTCACGAGCGATAGAAGAAACCAACCCAAGCCACATAACTTTTAGATATTCGCCGTTTGCGTAAAATATTCATGTGCATTGCTAAGTGGCCCGCGAAAGGTAACTCCTCGTGGACCTGGAACAGAATTTGGCTGGCTCCCCGGCGATTATATTGCCGCTTTGTGGCTGAAATATTCATAAAATGCTTAATTAATTGATTAATGGCCTCAAAGTCAAAAGTTTTGCCAAAAAGCTATCGCAAGGTATCAAATTACTCATAAACGTCTACCCCTGTTGCGTGGGAGGTGGCTAAGAAATATATTACTTAGCTTGTGGCACGCCTGGGAAATAGCTAACAAAATTTTGGTTAGTTTTGGCAAGCGCAGCAATTGTGCATTTTGAATGTGGCCACAAAATTATAGCCAAAGTTATGCTAGCTAAAAATTATGTTTGTTCAATTACGTAAAAGAGCATCTAATCTAGCCACTCACGATTATTGTATTTAAATGGGATTCATTGAAGGGGGAAATGCGAAATTAAAATAAAATAAAAGGGATGACAGATGATTTTGAATAATAATAAATGTGAATTTTAAGAAAAAATCAGCCCTAATCCATCTTTTCCAAGCTACCAACCGTCTTTCGGAGCAATCTGTGAGCCGAGGGAATGCCCGTCAGAAATGTGTTAAAATTCAGCACAACGACACTTGCACGTAACATGTCATGCTAACATATAATTATATTATTGTTGTTTTCTTTGTTTTACACCAGACTCTCCATTTCCAGCCAATGGACTTCAATTGGTAACCCGACACGAGCAGCGAGGCCTCACCCTGTCCGCCCCTTCGGTCATATAACAAAGATCGCTGCGTTGATAAACTTGAACGCCCCGGGGGCACGGCCACATGGACGCACTGCAGCACACAACGGCAAGAATAATAATAATAATAACAATAATAACAACAACAATAGAGAAACGCACGTGTTAACAAGGATGCGATAAAAAAAATAAAGCGTTGTGAGGAAATAAACGCTAGAATGACAGGAAATATGTGTGCGTGACATTGTAACTTGCCCGGGCTGTTGGTCCTTGTTGCACCCTCCATTTCAGGTTCTTTTGCTCTTATTGTGGCCGTTGCTGTTCGCCACACGAAAGCAACAGGATACACTATACCTGTGCCGCAACACAGCTAGTATATATAAATGCCTGGTAGAGTTGGAAAGAATTAGCCAAGCTTCGTCGGGACATGCATAGCTCGTGTAGGTTTCAAGATGGGCGGGAATTAAGCATGACATGTGTCTGGCATTCGACATGACATGCGATGGTCAGCAAAATTATATATGTGAATATTAAATATTACCATATATAAAGAAAAAAATATAATTTTTAAAATGTGTCTTTATTGATTCTTTTTTTATCATCCTATATTTTTAATATGATTATTCTCGCCAGTTCATCTCTCTCGCCCTCTCTTATCTTCAATCGTTTTGTATGCATTCATAACTAAGCTTTACTAACTAAGCCTGAAGACCCCTTCGGTACTCGCACTTTAAACACTTTAAGAACACAATGTTGCCATAGCAGTAGTATACATAGTTCCCTTGTTTTCTGTGTTTTGTCTGACTTATCAAGCGTAAAAACTCGTTATAGCTATACATATTTTCGTACTTGCTACCAGCACGCAGCATTTACAACTGCAATGGAAATTTTTTACGATCCAACGCTTGGCCATAATTTTATTTTTGATATTTTCTTTTTTTCTTATTGCTTGGAGCTTTGTTCAGCGGCCCAAGTCGTTTTGCTTGTGCGTACATTCTTCCAGCTGCCGACTGTAGCTCTTAATACTTAAGAAAGGCATTTTACATTTTGATTGGGACATTATATCTATGTATCTGTCTGACAATCTGCCTCACTTCAATTAGCAGCGCAATGAAGTTTTGATGCAACTTTGTCGCTCGCGTTTATGGTCATGCTAATGGCCAATCCTTTCCAGTTGGCTGCCAAACATTTCATGGTCATTTTTATGGCCAGTATCATTAGGAAGGAGTGTGTGCATATACCCTGCATACGCATGCAGTTGATGATGTGATGTCTATTAATTTGTTGTACCATGGGGTATTTCTGAACTAGAAAATACTTGATACCATTATCCTAAGCTTTGGCTATGTGAGTGTATACTATGAGAACGAGCTTTCTATAGGGTATAACATTGTCTATATTAGTAAAATTTTGCGCTCTTAAAAAGTTTGTTTGCCAAACAATGTGATTACAAATTATGATTTATGCTGGCGTTAAAACTGGACTCATTCACTCATTGCCCAAACCCCGCCCACCATTAATATCGCGTTTACTCCATTCCAAAGAACCCTAAGCATTTATTAGTCGATTTTCCTTCGCTTGGATGAATTGCGGTTTTAATAAAACGACGCATTGCTTTTGTTCTCTGGAATTTTTTTAACGCAAGTTTCTCAGTTGGGCAAACTAGCGAACGGCCAGTGGCAGTTGGAGTTGAGGTTGCAAATTGAAGCCAGCCAGACATTGGCTAGACCATATATCATATATGTAGCCTTCATTGTGCGCAGTGCAGCGGCAACTCTGGCAACAGCCTTTTGATAGACGATTTATTAAGCGTTTATTATTAGTTTTTGCCTTTGGTGGCTTTTCGGCCATTTTTGATTACAAATTCCAACGCTGGCGTTACACGCCCTTATACTCTCTGTTTTTAAAGTGGTTAGAGAAAGGGTATAAATAAATAATTTAGAAGAAACAACTGACTTCTTGATACTAAACTTACATGAAGACGTATATCTCTTTATTTAAACATCCAACATAAATATAAAACATTTAATATAAAATAAACACTAGACCAGCTAAGAATATTAACAGGGTATCTGGTAGTGAGCACTTTCGATGAACGTTCTAACTTTGTGTCCCTTAAAGTAGCAAAAGATGGGAGATGGGAGAAGTTTTAACAATTTTCATATACATTAATTTGAAGAAATGCAATTTATATGCAACTTCGGCTCATTTCATCTTCTAAAGACAGAAAGTAATTGCAAGCCAACGCTCGGTATCTCCATCTTTGCGCTATAATACAAATTTGAATTGAGGCAAACTGTAAAATGGCGAGCGGCTTTATTTATGCAACACAAAAGCCGAGCAACAATGATGCATCAGTGGCAACAACAAAGGCGCAACGCTCTCTTTATCTGCTCAATATGAAGCTTAAGTTGTTGCTTCCGGGGAATGGGGCTGAGAGATTCTGATTGTAAGCATCTGCAAAACAATTAACTCAAGGGAAGGTAAATATGGTGGTTGCTGCTCACCTGCTTACGCAGGAAGCCCAGCATTTTTGTGCATGTTAAATGTAGCCAGACTGTTGTTGTTATCCTGCAAAGGACCTGCGCTCGTCTGTCTGCCGCCAAACAATGATGCTCAACATCTTTGTGTCACAGTTGCTCCTTTAAAACATAAGCTCAGCACATTTGCATGTGACACATCGGCGGCAGCAGCTCAGGGTCAACGTCAGGCGGTCAGGGCCTGGCTCACAGTCCAGACTGGCATTCAACTTGCATGAGGGCATTAAGAAATCCATTTAAAGGCAGCACATCATATCACGCGTGCATTGCATTGTCTCGACTGCACCCAATACTTTTTTCCGCCCGACGCGTCGTCTGTCTAGACCGTCCTGGAAGTCGAAAGCCATTTGTTTGAGCAAACTTTTAAATCGCTGTGCTAACCAAATAATTGATTGAATTTCCGCTGGCAAATTGCAGTAATTTGTTGACATTTCGTAAATTGTTTTCAAATTGCTTGCACAATGTCAAATTTAGTTTACTGTCACATTAAATTGTTCGTGTTGATGTAGTTGCAGGTGTAGCGTAAAAAAAATATGTGTATTTTACACATTACAATATGCACACGTGTCGTATGCGTAATTTGGCTTATCGATTTGCCCTGTCAACGTGGCGTTGTTTTTAAGTTGTCCTTCACAACTTTTGATGCGTTGCGAATTTTTAAAAATTTAAAACGGGAATAAAAAATGTTCTTAACTTGAAATTTGCGTATTTGATATTTGGATTGCACTTTAGAAACACGATATTTTGTGTAAATATTATGAAACAAATAGGGATACGTAACGTGAATGCAGAAAAAACAGTGAATTTGTAGCTTTAATTAAAAACACATAACTATTCAAAAAGTTAGCGAATTGCATGAATGTGTGCTTGTTATTACTCTATGTTCAGAAAGAAAAAATAATATATAGGTTCTGTATTATTTCCCCTGGCGTTAAGTCGTTTTGTCCGTATTAGAAAAAAGGCTTTCAAAGGCAGATGAAACTTGGAATATGAGCTCTAATAAATCTGCGTCATATAAATTGGGTAAAGCGATTTGGAGCTAGTTACCAAATTAAAAAAAAAAAATAACAATTATTTTTTGTCACAGTTTAAGTCACTTTATTCTGAATAAATATTTAAAACCTCTGTCATTCATTTTTGAGCTTTTAGAAAAAGGTAATTCCTTTGCATTGCCAGCGAAGCCAGCTTTAAATATAGTCATTTTTTATGCAATATGTTTTTATTAGCCAATCAAACGCAAATCAAACAAAATTAACTCCAGCTTCAACCCCAAAGTAAATCTCCCCAAGTTCATGTCACTGGAAGTATCTCTGCAGAATGCCCTGTTCGTAGAGGCGCTTCACATCGGTGCCACCTCCCACAAATTTACCATTAATAAAACAGCGCGGCACTGTCCGAGCTCCGGTTAGCTCGCCAAGCACCGCCTGGATCTCTTCAGCATCGTTGCGCAGGTCCAGCTCAATCACGGTCATTTGTACATTCAGCTTGCGAAACTGCTCCTTGGCCATGCTGCAGTAGGGACAATAGGTCTTGCTAAAGATCACGACTTTGTTGTTGGTTATCGTTTCGCGTACAAACTGCGCCTGCGAACTCTCCATGTTGACATACATCATCGGTTTTTGCATAGAACTCACTACAGTTCCCATTTATCAAATGTGATATTAAGGACTGGTAGATGGGTTCAAATATGGAATAATAATTTTTTAGAGTTGAGAAATGTTGAATTTTGAATCGATATTTCTAAGACATTCTAAACATATTGCAGATGAATTGTTTTTCAACTCTGTTTGCTATGATTTAAAATATTCATAAAGTTCCTCATCATCTGTAATAAAAGAAACTTCAAACTTACAATTGCAACATTTTTAGTCCCGTCATTATCAAATCGAGTTATTATTAGAGTAAACAATTTGAGAAATTCAATAATAAATGAGAAACTATACCAAAATTTCTAGAAAAGATTAATTTTATTCATTCTAGAAGAAATAAAAAATTCTATATCTATGTACCATTTGATATATACAATACATAATGTATAACAATCATCAATGTCAATCGACATCAATTATTCTTTTAGACCCAACCTCGTTTTCAGATTAATACAATATGAAGACAATTTTAATCTTTAATTCTAGTGCTCAACAGACTTTCCCCTCCCTATTTAAAAATACTCATTTTCTGTCTACTTTGTAGTTTATCATGGAACGTTATGAGCCTCCCGTTTACCAAATGACTTTTGACACTTTCACTTCATTCAAAGCACAGACACAGCACAAACATATATCATCAACACTACCAAAAAACATGTAAGAATATTTTGAGTACTTAACTAGGAGATGCCCTGTACCCAGCTGTACTGAGCTAGCTTAACATACGATCTTATTTAAGCAACTAAGAACAACATTTCAATATGATATACAGAACCATATCTTCCAAAACCAAGTGTCAAGCTCATATAGTCTCCATAACGGCGGTAATACAGACAAACGATGCTTGCGAAAAACAAATAATTTATTTATTTATAATTTATTAGGTGGAAGACACTTCCTTATTGTCGACGGGTACAGGATATAACTAACCACAAAACTAACAGCACTCAGGCAACAGCTAACCCGACAAGCTGGTGAGTTATAAAGCGACACTTTCTAATGAAGTGGGCGTTTACTTATTTATGTAGAGTCTGAACCCCAACTAATGGCTAAAACATCAAAGCGCATTTAGTAAAGTTAGAGCCAAGCGAAATCTTCAATGGCCAGGCCTTTAAATATTAAATAGCCCCCAGGCAAAGTCATTTGAAGTGCACACGGAAAATAATGCATTGAGTGGGGAAGGTGGGGTCTGATGGGGTTGGGCTGGAAACTTGCTGCAGACATATGGGAGAAAATCCTTTTCATTAACGTGACGCTTGTTGCTGACTTCCTGTCCCGTGTCCGTCGCCTGCCGTGTCCCGGTGCTCGCTGCAGACGCTGCCAAGTTCCGTGTAACAATGTAATTTATTGTGCGCACCTTTGTTTTCAGTCAACACGCTCTCAACGCTGGGTAATAAAACAATTTCTCAGCTTATATGCAACCTTGTTGTCTACAAAAGTTTCTGTCCCCCTTTTCACCCCGCAACCCAAACGCAGATCCTCGGTGTGCAACAATTTTGCACTGTAAATGGATTATTCTTGAGTAGTCGCTTGGTTGCTCATCCACTTCGGAACCAGCCCTGACCAGGTGGGCCAAGTCATTATGGCTTCTTGTCTGGTTTTATGGCCATCTTCTAAGCAACTCAACTTTTACGTACTGACATATGCAAATGTCTTGGCCAAGTAATTAAAACCCAACGCATGCTGAAAGCGCATTTATCGCATGCGATAAAAACGTGTCTCTGTATTTCTCTCATATCCCTTGCGATTGCGCAAGCTCTTTGACTAAACAATTCGCTTTCAGAGCACGGTAGGAACTCTCTCTACGCTCTCTATTTTTCTCTCGCTATCTCTAACTCTCTTGCGTTTTCTTTTCCCAGAAACAGCTGTTCTACCGGAAATTCTAAGTTGTGACCTTTAATTGTTTTGGGAAATTTACTTACAATCATTTTAAATTGTTCGCGGTTTTTCCCAAGGATTAGTACTTAATTTGATTAGGCCCATTCAACTGAAGGGCGGCGAACGTCCGCAGACGGGCGGCGTATTTTTATTGTCGCATTGTTGATTTTGTTGATTTTTCAGTTCGTTGGAGGGTGCCATTAAAATTTCATTGTGCCATTTTTGGCTTCAATTCAGAACGATAACTATTATTTGGCCAATTAAACTTAAAATGGAGTTCGAGTAAAATTGTTGGCACTTTCAATGCTGCCATAAAACCAATTTGCATAATAGTTGGTTAAAAAGATTATATGGTTTACTGGGTGAAAAATGTTATATTAGTTATTGGTTAGCCACAAAGATTTAAATATTTCAAATGGAGTGATTGTTGTTATTATTATATTTTTAGGTTTATGCAATCCATAGAATTGTTAATTATGTTAAAAAACTAGCTAAATAATTACTTGTAATTAAGGAACTGATTTTTCTTCTCTCTTCAATACATTGAAACATCTCTCATGGATTTATCAGAAGATATACGATGGTTCCGGCTTAAGTATAACTTTGAATTTTGTCTTTAAAATATATTTATAATATTCTCTTTTTATTTCTATGCCATTTTCAAAGGACTCAATTAGTCAATAGAGGATTGAAACATTTTGCAGTAAATTGAATGAAAATATTCCAATTCGTACTTCACTTTAATAAAAGAACTTTCAAGCTCATGATTTGTACAGGCAGACACTCCAAAAATTCCATATGCTCTTCCCCTAATCATAGATTGATTAGATAAATTCGACATTTAGTTAAATGGATAGGCAATCGAACACCTCCATTCTTCCCAGCCCAACTGAGTTGCGAATTGTATATGAACTTTACTTGTCAGCTGTGCGAGCACCCCACAGTCAATTGCCCATTGCCCATTGAATTAATGAGAAGTAGTTAAGTTCGCTTTTAACGAGCCAAGCTTCAGTTAAACTACCTTCGGATCAAACTATTTATTTACTTGGCATTGCTGGCTAAACAATAGCTTTGTGTAGCCTAACGGCTAATCGACAATAATTTGTCTGAAGTAGGTACAATTGAGGCTAACACAGCCTGCCAAATTAATATCCAATCATTAAGTCAACATTGCAAACTTCAAAGGGGGGCAACTAACGTAATTTCTGTCGCAGCACTGACCTATAATAAGTGAGTCGATGTTCTCGTCTATGTTCAAGTCTTGCAAATTCCAGAGGAGCACGCACTGAGCAGCCGCGACTACAGCAAAAGGGTTGGCATTGCATGCCAGTAAACGCAACTGACAGAGGGGGCGGATACAGCCATTCCCCCCAGTCTAATCATTAATATCGGTCATTCGGAAGGGTTGCTGGCCATGGCAGTTGAGGGAGGCAGCTCTCGAGATTGGCGACGGCGTTGACTATCGACTTTCAGCCACTCATTTCTTGGCTAATTGCGCGGCGTCAAATGGCCCAGAAATGTGCCCGGGTACTTTGAACTCTGAAATTGCCTACTTGCAGACGCTGTGAATGTTCAGGCACATTTCGTTACGGCTTAATTGATTAGCTTAATTTGCATTTAATGTTCATAATTTTTAAAATGCGCACACAGTCTGCTGCTACTTTTGCTGCTGATGCTGATGCTGCTGCTGCTGCTGCCGCCTCCATTTGTGAAAGTTTGTTATAAATTTCTTCATTAAATATTTTCATTCATGTGCCGCTTGCACACCCCAAAAGGGTTTCTCTCGAAGATTCCCTTAGACAGAAAGTGAAATTAAATGAACTGGCTGCGCTGTAATTATTCATGTGGGGATTTCTCAGCCGGAGCCGCCTGCTAAGCCAGCCAGATAAATGCGAAGGCATCGCTTGTCGTCTCAGGCAGAAGGTAGCCCTCAAGTTATTTGCATAGTTCTTCGAAGTGGTTTTCTTGCGTAATAACTCACTGGATGCGAGTAGTAAGTAGGTAGTTTTGACACAGGTGCCTCATTTAAAATGGTTTGCCTGAAACGCTGAGGTAATGTTAAGTAAACAAAAAGTACAGTCAAGGCTGAAGAACTGCTTAAAATGTTTATAAATGTCAGTTTCATTAACGCAGGTTTCACAAACAGAGCCCATTGGCTGGCAGCTGCCATTTTCTGGGTTTGCCAAATTTGGCTTCTATCAAAATTACTTTCTAAGGAAAATATAGTTCTGTACTTCGATTACTCGGCTTGATAATTCAATATTTTTTATGTAAAAGATGTAAATAAAGAGAAAATATGTATAATTTATATTATTAGATACTTTCTTTCCTTCTTCACAGGAGAGCTTTAGGAAAAGCGTCCGTCTTTTAAGTTTGGACTAAAACGATTCATGTAAGTTTTTTAAAAGTTTTACGTATAATATCTATCTAAGTAAAACCCTGCTGTGCTATTTTTGCAGTGGTCGAAATTTTCTAAAATTCGATAAATCTTGAATTTGAATTTAAAGCTAAAATTCTAAAATCTTATCTAAAAATGCAAAAGATTATTTTGGTATATTAATTTCTCAGTGTATAAAAACCAAATGTTCAGACCTTCACATCCATATCTTCCTCAAAATATTCTAAGCTCTAATTTGGAAATTATTTTTTGAATCTTCATTTAACGCTAATCATTTCAAACTTTTACAACATCTCACTTCATATCCTAAACCGAAAAGTCTCTGAATGTACACAAAAAAAAGTTTGCACAAAAAACATTTAGAATTATAAACTTGTAGCATTGTTCTGTACCCTACCGATATTCGAAACAGTTTCAACAAGCCATTTGCCAAAAACCAGTTTACCACTTTTATCAACTGCTTTCTGAACCAGCTCCCAAACAATGCGTTAAGGAAGCCCACGCCAAGCAAGTCACAATAAAAGTCTAGACGTTGGTAAACAACAAACAAAAGACTCTATAGAACAGTGCCTGGACAAAAAGCAAAAGTGCTGGCAAAAAGTTTTCAGCATTTTCAATGCTAGCCTGCATAAAATCTGCATAATTGACATTTGATTGTACGCCCTAAAAGGCGTGGCAGAAGACAGCGCGCTCTCATAACTATTCCACTATCGATATTAGCATTTTCTCGCAGCAAATGCGAACTCCTAGAAACTACAATGAAAGGGAAACGAATTATTAATACACTTTCGAATGGTTGCAAGCAAACAAACAAAAAATAGAATTTAAATACTATTTTTAAGTTTTTATTTATATTATTTTCTATTAGATAGTTTAGCTTATAAACTTATTAAAAGGTATTCATTTTTTAGTGTGGTTCCCATGCAGAATCTTTTATTGAACAAAATGTTGATGAATTAATTTATTTAAAAAACTTTCGAGATATTTAAATGACTTAGCAAATACATTAATTTATAAGAATAAATGGTTAGTTTTTAACTATAATCTATACGCAATATGGAACAATTTAACCTGTTTTGAGTAACAAATAATTTGAAAACAAATAGCTGTTTAATATTGTAAGGGTACACCCCCATTCTAAACTCCCGCTGCCTTATCTGTTGCTAAAAAGCTTTTAATAATATTAAATTTCTGTTTGGTTAGGCCACTGAGTTGACAGTAAAGCCGACAGGAGCCAGTTGATGGTTGCATTGTGAAGCAATTGCAGCAAGTTAATAGGCATCTGCACACACACATACACACAGTCCCACAAATGCACACTCACTTAAAAGCACACACAGATACAAATTAGTTAAATTACAGGCGCTTCTCGCGCGGGTTTTGGTTGATTAGAAAAAGTGGCAGCCAAGTTCGCTTCGGCTTTGGCATTGGCTTTTGGCTTTGGATTCGCTTGGCATCAACATGAGAGCAACCGGTGCAGGCAGCGAATCAGCCTGGCAGGTAGCTCGTTTTCTTTGCCAGCTGCCGCTAACGAAGCTCAATTCGAGCGCCAAATTGAAATTGATTGTGACATTTGATCATGCGTTCGCCTCGCTGGGAAACTGGCAGCTTGCAGCTCGCAACTTGCAACTTGCAACTAGGTGCCCAACTGCCTGCCAGCCAACCATATGAAGAGCTCCTCAACGGGAATTCACGCGGAAAATTACAAAACGCAGATTGTCTACATATCTTCTCCATTTTCTGCCTTTCCTAAGTTGTCGCTACGCATTGGATTAATTGGGCGGATGTTCATGGCCTGGAAAGGCAGATAGGTAGCTTAAATGTAGGTTGTTGCTGGCCTTTATAAATGTCAGAGATTCAGTTGTCAGTCGAGTCTAAATTAGATAAGTTAAGGTAGTTGTAATTGAATTGGTCGCGTCAGACAAAAACTAAATAGAGAAATATCGAATCTATTTAAAGTGCTTTGTTTTTGAAATGAATTTTATAACCATAGAACACGTCTGGCACACTTTTATTGTCCACAATGTCCAACACAATTTGCTTCAAGTTATTTAAATTGCCACTGAGAAGAAAAAGTTGTAGCTCCGTATGTCTAGTGCACTTTCGAACACATGTCACGCACTCAACTTGGACTACTCGAAAGCCCACGCAACGACGACTTCTAGGCCTAATCCCACGCATAGCTGCTTGGAAGACTGCCCGATACTTCAGGCCGGTCGTAAGAAATGTTGAAGTAGAACGCCTGGCGATGCGATGAAATTGCAAAAATAATCAAATGCGAATAAAATCAAAACATTGTGGCCAAAGTAATTTGCATGCGCAGAACCGGCAGCCACTTGGACTGCCCCAGCGGCTTGTTGGCCGCTCACACTTAAAGACAAGGCCAGAGGCGCCTCAGGCCGCTGCAGATTGGAAGTGTTTGAAGACACTTGTTGGCTGCTTGCCAGAGCCACTGCCAGTGGCAGTCGGCAGCCGCATAGACAGCACAACATGGACAAAGTTGCGCCACAAAACCCCGCGTTGCAGAAGCAGTTGCAGCTGATCATCATCTTCTTCTTGGCCGACGACAGCATAACAAATGAACATTTAAATGGAGACGCAGGCGAATGCTTGGCAGAGCACCTTTTTTTTGCTTCTTTTTGCTTAACATAGGGAAACATCCACTCAAGTGGGTAGCTGCCAAGAGGAAGACATTTCGAAGCTTTAATCAAGCATCAAGTGTGTCGTGGAAAACTTTCGCCTTACGTCGGCTGGTTACTCAACTGGCCAACGTCCAACGTCATCGTCATGTACATCATGTCGCCTGCTCAACGAGAGCTACTCCCATCCATTTGGGGGTCGTCTTTGCCATTTTAATAAACGTTTGGTTGTCGGGCGCAGATTGCTTTTGCCTTTGCCAGCTGCTGTTGATGCTCCTCTGTGGTGCTGCTGCACTGCATCCATGCGATGCTCGCCATGAGTTGTTGAAAAGTTTAAATGGGTTTTACGCAAAAGTTTTTGATATGCTGCCGCCTCCCGCTGAATGATTTTTCCCTATTTCGCGCGGTTTGCTTGTAATTATTATCTCAAAGTTTTCGCATTTTTTTTCTTTCTTAAAAGCCACTTAAAAAATCTGTAAAAAATTAAGTAAGCTCACTCCTTGATTGATTTACTATTGGATTATATGAAACTATTACGAGTAGAAAAAATCGACTAATTACAAGGTTATTATCTATGTAATATGCATAACGGGGTTCCGGACTGGACTATTATTTACAGATAAATAGCATGCTACAACTAATATATGAATGTTAATTAAATGACTCAATTTATTTCCTCGGCTCATCATCTATGATTGACTTTATTGACTTTACTTTAAATACATTTTCATAATATTATTTGATTTTACTTTACTTTTATATCGTAGCATAAGTTTATTTAATATAGCTCTAATAACAACTTGCATGCAATTTCATCTAAAAACATCTGAGTTATAAAATATAAAGTGTGACATTTATATTATAGAAAAATCTCTGTCATTTATCATCGATTCCCTTGACTAATTCCATGAGATTTCCTCTCAGCACAAAACAATTGCCAAACATTAGCACACAATTCAATAGGAAACAATACAGCAAATGGCATGCAGTTAGAGCTGCAAGTACCAAATATACATATTAACATGCAACTACATTTCGTTTCGCCCAATAAACAGTTCGAGATTTATGCATGCAAACGTTTTATTAGCCCGGCCAATGCAGAAAAGCATGGAGAGAGTCGAGGACCGCAGGGGCCAGCTGCAACATTTATCGATACAATTGGCAGAAATGTCTGCCAAGTGGCCACAAACAATTGGAGAATGTGTGCCAAGTGCGCAATGATTCTCTATATGGATTCGCTGCTCCAATTGCCAGTTTGGTCCAGTCGTTTATCGTTAAATCTCAACCCGGCCAGAGAGACGCTGGCACTGCAGATCGCCGCTGGGATAAACGGCAAATACTCTGGTATTTTGGCCAAACGCCAACGGATGCCGATTCGAATGTGAATTCGACTTAAGTTTGATATTTGTATGCGCAGTTATTATGTGCACTTAATTAATTGAATATAAATAAATTTGGCACTGGCTTATGGTCGCACTACGGGGTCGCTTGAGCCTGTGGTTACATATGTATGTATATAGGTACTATTAACTGGTCTATCTAAACGTATAGAAGTCATGATATATTCCTGTCGATTTAACATATTGTAGAACTTTATTTTGTTTTCTTGATTTCTATTAGTTAAGCATTAAGCAGCCAGTTTAGTCTGATCGCAATGGATTTAGCTGGTAAATATTTAACATGATACTTAATACTTTCCTCTAATATGTGGACTTTCGGCCATCTCCCTCAGTGCATATTTTTGAAAGATTCTTTGTATTTGTTGTCCAAGACAAAATTTGTGTCCCTCTGCTCAAAACAAAAGTGTTCAAACAAATATTAGTTAACACATCGTATACACAATGACAACATTGTAATCAGGTTCAACAAACTTAACTATAGTCTGCTCCCAGACAGATTAAAATAGTCGAACAGAGTTTCCCCCACAAAGTGGGGGAAATTCAGCAAATTGTTTGTAGCTGTCTCAATCAGTAAGTTGAAGCCAGCCCGATGCTAATATTGCTCATTTATTCTCATTGTGAACAATTTGTAGGTAATATAATGATTCTTGTGGTAACTCTCTCTAAGCAGCTAGTAACTATTCGCAACCCTGCAACATGGAAAATTTAAATTAAATTCTTGGCAAAGCATAAAAATTCAATTTTAAAACTTAAACCCATGCGGCGTCCGTTTAAGCTGCAGTGTGCCACAGTTGGGGCTGGTCAGGATCCATATCGTGCAACAGTTGCTGTTGTTGGCTTTGTCGCAAAAAGCAAATTGCCAGACAGCAGCAGCTAAAAAGATGCAAAAAGTAAGAGAGAACGTTATGCAGGGCGCCGGCGATAAGGAATTTAATTTTATGCGCACTGGCGCCTCTGGCCAACTAAACACAGTTGCAGATACAGATTCAGTTGCAGTTGCAGTTGCAGTTGCGTATACATTTCAACTTTGTCAATGCGTTGCAAATATTTATAACATGCCATATCGGAGACCTGAATAAAAACCAAAATTAAATAGCAGACACTTCACTTGTTCAAGGGTATCTGCTGTGGACTCTTCCCCCTTTGCTTTTGGCTCTACAACAATGCAGTCAGCAAACACTTTGAAGTATGTCAATGCTTTGCTTGCCACATGTGCAACATTTCGCAACAGGCAGCTCCACTTTGCCCCCGCTCCTGTCTGTGGCTGCTTAGCCAGCGATAATTTATGTGGTTGCCTCCTCTGTCGGCGCTTCGCTTTGATCACAACCGACAACAACAAAATTCCCTGCCCTGCAGAAATTCTCGCGCCTTCGACTTGCAACAACTTAAAAGCGAAAGTGACATTTTACTAATTTAGCATTTTGAATGCGTCTCGTGTCGAGCCGCGAAAAGATTTATTCGCAAACCACAATGCATTAAGCGGCATTGGTTTTGCTTCGTTTAATTAAAGCATCTTCTACAAATTTATACACTTGACTGGCCATCGATTGATTGATGGCTTGTTGGCGTTCATGCCGGAGGTTCCGGCCAACATCAACGACTCTTTCAAGGTAAGCTAGCAACAGGCTGTTAGCGCTCTATAAAGATAGCCATCGCAGAAAAAGGGGTGTATTAACACAACCCGAGCTACAGTGAGTCTTCGAAGACAAGCTTAACCAAATATTATTATATACTCGTTGCTATATTAATAGTAACTCTTTGATATAATCAATATAATAAAAACGTTTCTCATTTCTCTTTGTACACCTTAGCCTTAGTAGCAGTAAGCCCAGTTAAATGTTAATTTATATAACTAGCTTAAGCTGCCAATGCTAGGCAGTACTATTATCAATTGGTAATAATAAAATAAAAATAATAAAAACCAAAAAATAAAAAAAGTTGTATTGTAAACTGTCCAATTTTTCTTGGCAAATGGGATTACTTTCATTTTTCTAGTAAACCGACCTATAATGAAAATCTCATTCTTAATAATTAGTAATGCATTAAGTCTCAGGGCAAAGGGAATGTTTGAGAACCTGTAGTTTTTTATAAAAAGGGATATTCTTGTTCAGTAACCAGTCGAATTAGCCAAATCTGCTGTTTTGCCAGTATTTAATATGAAAACTAGTCTCTTAATCTGTTTTAGAAGTCTACTTGATCAAAGTAGAATAGAACACAAGCTTGTCAGCGTAGGATAACTATGACATATAGATTCGAAAGTTGACATGTTTTATGAAAACCCGTGTTTTATGACTAAGTATCGAAAAATACTGTACACTTGCCATATGTCTGCATTGGTATTAAATTGTGGACACAATTTAGTTAAACTATTATATTGCATAGAGAGCACCTTAAAAAATGTCATAAATTTTCAGGAAAATTTGTATTTTTTACGTTTTTATTATTTGCGTTGACCCAAATACACAGCAGCGATCCATTGAGAAAGATGAATGGCTTAACATCATTCATTGGCAGGGCTCGGCAACCATTTCGAGTTCTATGGCCATTGACAAACAATACGACAAATTGGTTTTGTGTTTTTGGCCCATATTCGGTTTTGCAATTTGCGCAAATTGTTTTTACACAAAATATTTGCACTGACGGCTGACGGAGCTGGCAGTTTCAGATAGTCGAGTGCGTTCATAGGTCTGGCATTTATATCGGTCATTAATATTGCATTTTTGTTGCACTTAAATTGCGTATACACTATAAAATATTGCACATAAATCGATTGCTCTCCCTCTCCCACTTTTATTGTGTAAGTCAGCATTTTTGTGCGTTTTGAACAAACATTTTAAAATATCGCCATTTTGCGTTCGCCTCTCAATGATTTGCTGCTGTTTGCATTCTGCACCGAAAATTAATTGCGTAAATTGTATTAAATGTTTTGCCATGGGCAGCAAACAGCGCACATTTTAATTGAATGCCTTTTGTTTGGGCAGCTCGTATGTGTTTTTGCCGGTTCGATCCACTTAAATGCAAATCGAGAGCTCTAAAAACAAAAAGCTGCCTGGATTGCATTTGGCGCGATAAACGAATAAAGCTCTGCCCACAACGCCTCGTCATCGGCAAAACATATGCGATTTGTTTCACTAATTGGCTTATGTTTGCATTATGCCAAAAACTGATATATCAAATGGGGTCTCCTTGCCTTGATAATATTTTAGTTGTCAGTTGAATGGAATTAGTACGAACAAGAGTGTACACATTAAAAGTGCTCGAACTTAAAAAAGCAAACCGAAACATCAAATAAAACCAAATAAGTTAGAGTGCTCTAGTCGGAGGTGGTCGACAAAAAGATACCCTGAACCTCGCGTCAAGATTCCTTTACAAATAGTCCAACTTCCCTCTAACAACAAAATCACAAACTATAAAAAATGTATTCTTGAGGCGAATAAGAAGGCGAAGGAAAGGCCCTACCCTACAGACCTAATCGATCGACGCCTTTGGTGTAGCAGGCAGACCCTCAAAAAAAAGTGTACTACGAAAATATGTATGCTTTAGTATGAATATCCAAGTCAAAAGAAAAATATACTCATTTTTAAATATCCCAGCTAACCTTTTCTCATTAACGGAAATAAACTATCCCATCCAATCTCAATGTATTTACAAGTCAAGATCACTCAGTTAAGCTGGAAATTAATGGAAACTATTTCAATTATCGTTAATGCGATGAGCAGAAATGCCCTTTTATCGTTGTTGCATTTCCCAAGTTCTTAATTGTTTGATAATAAAGAAAATATATATATTTATAGTACATTGTTCGCGCTGTTCGCAGTATACCCGTGGTGCACCTAATATACTCAGTAAAAAACAGAGAATTTGTTCGTCCATCTGGACTGCTGAAGCTCAATTACATTACATTTATTAATTACATATCATTAATTTTGATGAAATTACCAGGAATAGCTATTCCTTAATGCACCTACGTCACCTGCAGAAACGTTATCCTACCTCACGCAGGCCATATGCAATCAGCTCATTAGATCCCATCGCTTTATCCATAAATCTCATCGCACCACACGCTTTTCCATTGACAGTTGAAACGCTGCACAAGTGAAGAGCAATTCAGTCGTTCGGTATGTTTGACCCTGTCAGGATTCTGCTGCGCATGAACTACCTCTATGGACGCTTCATTGGAGTGATCAACTTTGAGATCGACATGAGGACGGGTAAAGCGTGGATAAGCAGAAAGGCGACGATCTATGCTGCGATAGTAAATACGCTGACCTTTGGCATGGTGCCGCTGCTGCTTAACAATCAGATTTGGAAGGTGATGTTGGTGCACGCGAATCGCCTTCATGAATACGTGTTCCTTGTGATGATGTGCATGCGCATCAGCTGTGTGTTTGTGACTATATTAAGCCGCTGGTGGCAGCGCCAACAAATCGTGGATTTGCTATGCAGCCATCATCGTTTGACCGTAACGCGACCGCAATTGATGCGTTTGAATAAAAATAGTGTCATGGTCAAGGTCATCAGCGGCACGCTCACGGAGTGCATTCACATGACATTGGGATTGCATAGAATGCAGGATAGCCTCACACCAATAAGGGCTCTGAGTGTATTCCTACTTTATGTGCTGATGGGACTGCTTAATTTTATTCTAGCCCAGTATTATTTTGCTTTGCTTAATGTACACGGACACTACCTTCTCATCAATCGGGAACTGCGCTCGATTATGGCTGAAACACACTTGCTGGAATTGGACCATTGCCAAAGGTTAAGCCAGGTCAAAAGCCTTGCACTGGCCACTCGCTTGAACAGTCTGGCAAGATTTCAATTTCAGTTGCAGAACCTCGTCGAGCGCATGACGAAAATCTTTGGATTGCAGACACTTTGCATGTGCATAATATTTTATGTAACCATGATTTCGGGTGTTTACTTCAGCTTCTCAGCCTTTAAATACGGCATATTGAACATCAACTGGTCCAGCTGGTATAATTTGTTGGTCCTATGCGGCATCATTAGCTACATCACCGACTCCTTTGTCACACACTCTATTACAAGCTATATAATGGGAAAACATGCTGAAACCGTGGAACTTGTCGCGCAATATCCAACATTTGCGCATTGCCTCGATGAGCGCCTCGTAATTGCTGTGAGTGACATTCTATTATGTAACCCTGAAAAACTAACCTATGTCTAACTGCTTTCAGTTTGAGAGCTTTCAAATACAGCTAATACGCAATCCTCTAAAACTCTCTGTGATGGGTCTATTTAAACTGGATAGTCGTAATGCAATAACAATGCTCGGCTCCTTGATATCATATTCACTTATTCTCATACAATATGATATAAAATATTATAAAAATAATTAAATAAATAAAAATATTAATGCTGAGTCGAATCGAACATTTCTATCGGTTCTAGTTGGCACCAACGATATTATCAGTACTTTGAGTTATGTTTTAATAAGAATGAAAGCCTTAGTTGAATAATTACTGAAGTCATTAGTTTCAAGAGCTCACGCCGTCTTTCTGTTGCAGGCAGTACATATGTCGGAACCGGATCCGGCTGCCATAGGAAAATATTTTGTAGAGATTCATCAAACTCATCATTAACGAGCTTTATTGCTCTCAGATATCTGCAAAGGGGAAATATCTACAAGGGTATTAAATCTTCGGCGTACCAACAATACCCTTATTTTCTCGGTTATTCAATATTTTCGTAATGAAGATAGCTGAGCAGAATACTCAGCTCTCCAACAGTTCATTAACAATTGTATTCTGCCGCTTCGACTGCGAATGCACAGTCTCAGACGAAATTTGAACAGGCATTACCACTTGAGTTTCATTCCCTGTTTCGTATCCAAGTCTCAAATGCCAATAACTCAAAAATAAATAACTCATACGCCACGTGGAACCAAAAACGTGAAACAAAGCCCAAGTCACGGCTGCCAAACAAAAATGTGGCGCCCAATTGTAAATATTTCTCCATTGAGTTTTATTTGAAAAGTTGCCGAGCAGACGGGGGAGGGGTGTAAGCTGTAAAAATGCCACCACCTAATGAAAAGCAACCCCAATGCGAAGGTTAACACAGGGAGTTGGTTTGTTTAAGCTATACCTGTCCGTTTGGCTACACGCTCGTTACGTTTGATTTATAAAAGTTTATTTTTTAACAAGCTTGAAGGCAGTGCACAAATTAATTGCCGTTGTTATGTTTGATATATTGCGCATACGCCGCATTGTGCGCCGCGCTGCCTTGAGTAATGCCAGTAGAAGCAGAAAATCATCCACAAAATATTTGCAAACGCAATAAATAAAATGTAAGTAAAGTACATTTGTGTGCGTCTGTCTGTCTAGAGCATAATGCTGCGCTTATCAACATTGATTAACGTTTTGAGAAGGTTCCTATTGGGGTAAAGCCAAACGGATTGCAGCTTGGTCTTGAGGCATTTGCATTAAGTTGGCAAGTTATTTTGCACTTCAAGAAATATTTTAATGAGAAATTTTTGCTTTTAATTTATAACATTGCTTTTATTACTACCAGAAATTGTAAATGGCACAACGAATAATTTTGTTGCTAGCCGTAATGAAAGTGGAAATTATTGTCTAAAATGCACGAATAGTTAGTCAAACGTTTTTCCTTGATATTTACGCGAACATTGAACCCTACAGCTGCAAAGCTTATTGCCTAAGCATTTCTTTCGATTTTATTTTGTTGTACCTGGTTTAAGAAATATTTATGTAATATATTTTCTAGTTGCCAAATGCGGCAGCCCTCGCCACGAAATCCGCTTGAACTGCAACTGGGCTCCATGTGCTTTGTTTTAACATTTCTCTTAATTTGTTTTGTAATAATGTGGCGCTTTGTTGGCTGCTGCCCGCTCGTACACAGACCCAGAACAGTCAAAGAAAAATGTAAAAAACAAAAACAATATTTCTTTTCAGTTTCATTTTTGTGCAGATATTTCACTTTAGTCTTGCTGTAACTGTTCCTGGTCCTCTCGCAGCGGCGCCAACGGAAATGAAAACTTAACGCTTATTTGAACCTTCAACAGTGCACATAAATCACCAGACTGACGCTACCTACTCCTGCCACTTGCCACTTGCCACATGCCACCCAATGGCAGCCGTGAGTCCTCAGCAAAAGCAGCTTAAACGCCATTTTGTAGCAATTTTTTCGTAGACTTCCTCTTTTTCGGCTTCACTTCAAAGTCGCGTTGTTGTCTTTGCCATTCATAATTCTGTCTCTAAATATTTGTTTTGGGCATTATTGTGTGCATATGTGCGTGAAAAGTATTTTCTTTTGCCTCTATCTCAGTCTACGCATTTGGCGTTCTGCACTTCCGTTTCCGCATCGCACCGGATGTGGCAGGCGCCTGTGGTGAGCACTTTCACTGATTGCAGCTGCCATATTCAAATATTCACACTTGTAGCTCATTTGTAATTTCAATTATTAGCATATATGCAACCCTTAAAGTTGCCAGACACTTGACGGCTGATGCTTAAAGTTACAGTAAAAAATTAAGCAAAAAGACATGTCCTGACTATGTCATACCCTTACTATCTAGCTAAGGTATCGTAGACAGAGGCTTGTTCTTACTTTACCCATAACTAGCTTGGACTTTGGTACGAGTATACAGAGAGTGGTTGCCCATTTACAAGAACCAACCCCTATAACAACTTAAGCTACCGACTGCATTTAAACGGCTCCAATTCGCCTCGACCCTCCGTCCTGAATCGCGCCCGTCGTCTGCCGCTGATTGCCCCTGCGAAATGAGTTCGTGTCCTGGCGCTCAACATTTTCAAGTAATCTCAAATTTTTGCTCATTTGATTCAATTACACCTTTGGGTGTTGTAATATTGGAGCTATCGTAAGAAAAAGGAAGAAAAACGCAAGCGTAAAAGATGTTGAGAAAACGAATGATAGGAAGTGGAAAAGGAAGCGTAGGTATTTTTTGTGAGGTCTGTGAAATGCTGCAAAACAAATTAAAGACCAAACAAATAAGTGCAGCTAGCAAATGTGTTAAGAATTTTAGGTAATGCCTCAGCTTCAAAATATAAGATAAACCTTAAATGTTGCTGTGGGATATATAAGTTGTGATTTTGAACACTTTATATTCATTTGGAGATATGGAACTTAGTAGATTTAATAATTCGAGGGAATAAAAAGGTTGTACTTTCAGGCAGAAGTAATAAATAAAATGTTCAATCAATTGGTATATGTGTAAAGTAAATTGCTAGGGTAGTAATAAATACATAGTAATATTAAACATTTCCAGTAGTAGGTTTTTTATGCTGTGCATTGATAAACTATCAGTCAGGACAACTAGTTTTATATAAATAGATACTAATTATTATAATAAAAACTTAGGATTATACATAATTATAATAGTTGAATTTGTATTCCAGTAATATTTTTGAACTGATCCATTAATTACTTAGTGTCTGTTGTTGCAATATAAATTTGCTTCAAAAAGAAACTATACAAATTATAACCCAATTTACTTTATGTATTTTCGGTCAAAAATTGCTATCAGGTTAAGAAGCAAAACTCCTTCGTTGGCGTTTCTTATTCTTTTGTTTCCGTTTGCCAAAGCACAACAAAAATTCGCGCTTCTCTTTATTCGACATGGCTGCTAATTTGATGCAACAACATTGCAGAACCCCGCTCCTTGCCCTCCTCCGCCCGCGGAACGCACGCTCTGCCTTGCCTTGCCCCACAGCATTGCGCTTCCCGCAGCTGTGGGGGCTGCAGTTTATTTGCAAGTCGCCTTTGGGGTTAGCTTTAATTTCATGCTTACTTTAATGCGAACAAGGGCCAATCCTCGCCAGCCCCAGCCAGCTCCGTCAGCGCTGCCGTCGTTGACTTTGTGCTGTAGTTAACGGCTTTGGCTTTGGGTCTGGCTTTTAGGGTGGCTTTGGCCGCAGCCCGCGTGAGGTTAACTACTTTTCATGAGCTTAATTTTAAATTGAGGCTGCGGCGGCGGCGATGTCGGCTTCATTTACTTTGTGCCTTCAACTTTGTTGCGCGCAACTTTTATGCGGACTATTTAGCAAAGTTACCCAGCTGCTGCTTGGCCTGGGCAAGCGGAGAGCTGGAAAATTCTATTAGGCAGGCACCAATCAACAGTCAGGCGTCAAGGCGATGAGATATGCCAACCGGTTGCCGGCCCATTGACTTATTAAGCCAAATAATTGCTTATTTGCACAGCGAGTGCGCCAGCCAATTGCAATTTGCACTCGGCGCAAAAGAAATGACCGCACGCCCACTTTGGGTAGAGGGCGTGCCAGCTGATAAACCATCCGCGGCTAGTTGCAGCCTCCGAACGGCTATTTACACAGCAACGCCTATCGCGCAATCAAATGCAGTTGCCCAGCCTGAATTGTAATTAAAAAGTTTCCCCTCGTGACTTTAATTAAAGTTTGCGGCGCATGCGTTTCGATAAACTATAGAAACCGGTAACATGCTGATGACTCTATCAAGAGGTAAGCAGTCTCATGATGCCTGCCTAGTATCTATCTATCGATTTTAATGTTTGCCTTGCGTTTATAATAACTTACTTTTCGAGCTTAGCAAGACCGAAGCATCAGATATGTAATTTAGCTTATATTTGAAATTTTATCTCTAAAATAACTCACCTATGTCTACATTGAACCCTTTTTCATATCACCAAACCGCATTTAATTTCTAAGTGCAACTTATAGCCACAGCTGCAGACGGCTCTAAGCGCATCCATCGGGCATTGTCAACAATTCTTTTGTCATATTTACACATTTGCAGCTATCGAAATACCGGAACCTCAAAGTAATCTAATTTCACAGCAGGTTAAAACCATAGGCTATCTATGGATGGGCAATAAAAGTAACATAATAAAGGAAAAAAGAGCCAAGAATACCTCAATAAAATGCTCTACCCTGGCTCAGTTCGGGCTCATGTTGCAACATATACGTTAAGAGTTCGGGTTAAGGTTTTTGGGGCTCTCTAACTGCTCGCCTGATGCAATTTACGATGCTTTGTTAAACGCTTCAACGTGAAACTGCATGCTCAAAAACTTCCCATAGAAAACACACACACACACACACACACTTACAGTTTGGGCCAACGGATATACAACTTAAAGGCACATCCGTTTCAGTCCAACGAGCTGGTCATAAACAAACTCAGCGCCGATTTAGCTGCACTTTAAATGGTATTTTAACTATCTGATAAGCTTTGTGATGCTGAAATGTTTTATTTTGGGCTTAAATAGAGATTTCAATCTTTGAGTATATATTTAGATAAATAGATGCATATAGAATATAGATCCTAAAACAAAACTTTTAATATAAAAGATGCCATTGCAAAAAAATAATAATAATTGTGTATGTTTTGATTAAAGAATTTCATTCGTAAATAAATATGTTAGGCTAAGCATCATTGGACCTCGAACAGAGCTGGCTTTATTTAAACCAACTACACAATTGGGGATAGTTAGCAACAGGGTTTAAGGTTTACTTATGAAGTGAAGGAAAACAAATGGTAATGAACCGGTTCGGAGCGGACTACATTCTGGCTTAGGAAATTCCAGAAATAAACAAGTTCTTACTAAACAAGCTGTTGCTCGAATTGATAACTATAATTAACTGAGATACACAAAACAAATTAACCATATTCATCTTCTCTTTTTTAAAAACTTGAAACAAAAAGAAAGCTGTAATTGGTTATGTGCTATTTAAGTTTAATGTGAGTTTAACAATCCATAAGTATCTGTATTTACTTAAAAACCTAATAGTTTAGTTAAACAGTCGACCGAACTGTATAAAGGGTACACACGACTCGTTGCATTTCTTTGTTTTGTGCCCGTTGCTATTGTTGTTGCTTTGCACGGACTGACCGGTCCTGGGCAGCTATAAAACAATTTCGCATATAGGACGATCCGGCCAACACATCCAACTCTAACTATGGAAAAAATAAAATGCTACTCTTGCAACGAGCTGCGCAAGCTTGCGGTTTGTCTTGTTGCCCCTTGTTCGCTCTACGTCCGTCTTCTGTCTGCGCTTGCACCAACACCTGGCTAGAGTGTCTGTGTGTGTGCGTCTCTGTGTGTGTGTGTGTGTTAGAGTGCCGAATTGTTGTTGTGGTGGTGCGCATGTTCGGGAGTGTTGCATACTTTTGGGAGTTTCTTCTTTTTTTCTGTTACATGCATGCTTTGCTCGCAACGAACAAATTTTTGTGGTCCGTCTGAATTTCTCTTGTTTTTAACAACAGTTTTATATATATATAAATATATATATATTCTATTTTTTAGTTATAAAGCTTCTCCCTTGTATCATAACGTTCCTGATATTCAATGCTTTGTAAAAATGTGTTACATAGTTTGCAGCTGCTCGACCGGCCAAAGTCTTAAATCGATTAAAGCACTAATTGAAGTCGCCACTGAAAGTTGGCCCGCAGCTGACATTAAGTTTTCTAATTAAAATAACAATAAAGCTTTGCGAAGGCCTCGGCATTGTCTTTACCGGTTGCTTAGCACTTACTAAACCGCGAGTCCTGCCGCACGTCCTGTCGCCTGTTTATTGCGCCCAGTTTGGCGCGTTGCGATGCGTGATACAAACTCCAGGCCCAGCCCTCACAATGGCATATAATGGCCTCGTTATGTGGCATCAACTCTTTGCCTCATTAAAAGGTGAACTTGTCGCTTATCTAAACGGGGCGTGGTCGTCGTTGTGGTTGCGGTCAGGTCGCATCAGGCCCGTCAATTGAGGGCCTGGGTAAGTAAAGTTTGCTTTACTAAATGGTGTATGGCGCGACTACTTTTGTGGCCAACTTTGAGTTATGACGCTCTAATTAAAGTGCAAGTGACAAAAAGTAAGTTCCGGCCTTAAATAAGGGAAACAAAGCTTGCTTTTGAACATCGAAGTTACAGCTTAAAGCTTAACAAACTATTATTTGAAAGTTTAGCCATTGGACATAGAAGACGCATCCTTAAACATAAGTCGAAGAGTCCATTAGTTTGATGCTCGCAGTGGATTTTTCTCGGACTTGAAAATCTAAATTAGTCGAAAAACTTAATAGTTGCATGCCCAGATTATTTTGATTGCAACGAGTAATATAATACTTTACTATAAACTATAAAATAGACAAAACGATTCGATATTTACCACTTACAAGTAACTGTCATATATCTGAGAAGGAATTTAATATGCGGCAGTTATCTGGCAAGTGCTATCTAACTGCTTCGGCTTTTCACATACTCTGCCATTTCCAATCAGTGTCAGGTTATATGTTTGACATTTGGCCTGTTGCTCAGATCTTGTTAGACAACGAAAACTACAAATTTTCCAAGTGTTTGCACTAAAAAGCAATTAAAATTTTACACGAACATTTGCCCAAGACAATTATGAGAGTCCCCCGCCAGGGTTGCAGATAATAAAACAACGGCTACCCACCGGCAGCCCAAAGCTGGCCACATGCCACAGACTGCAGCAAGGACCGCCCGTCGTACACGTATCTGGCAGGCATAACACCCCACAATTTCCACACATTTAAGACACTCCAGCCAGGTGGCAGCTGGGTACAACGAACAGGGCACAAATTTTAAGGCCGCAAACCACTAAAAAACGGCCAAAGAAAAGCGTCCACTGCAAATTGAATTGTAACCAAAGTCGTGCCCACAAAAAGGCAGCCTGCAAAAAAGAAAATAGAAAAAAAACCGAAGAGAGAAACGAGACAGAGGCGAAACGAGGGCTTTATGTTATTGCTAAGCAAAGTCTGGCGGGCCGTTCAGTTCCTCTGCGAGCCCATTAGTTGAAGCCAAGTTATGACTCTATTAAAAAAGCTACGCCTCGCTGCACTTGGCACTGGACTGGCGCAACTTTTGGCTCGCCGCTGCTAATGTCGCCTGCAACGTGTTGCCAATTCGGTCAGCAAGGGAAAAAATCGCGGCCTACAAGTTGTCGTAATTCCAATAAACACTGGCATATTAAACGCTTTTCCTTGAGGGCGTTTCGATTACAGAACGAACAGAACTTTTCTAATGCGGCGGCTTTGGCTACTGCAGATCATTGCCATAGATAAATGGGGAATCTATTGTTTTGGTTCCGCGGGCGAATTGAGATCTTTGGTTGGGAGAATGTGTAAATGTTTTAATTTAAGTTTATTGCCGAACGCTGTGGGTTGCCCCAATGGGTGAGTGTTTGGACATAAAAGAAAATAATGCCAGGAAAGGTTTCTGTAGTGCGAAAAAAACATATTTTTGTGCCTTTATATTATAATTAAGCCAATGTGAATCGCACAGCATGAGAAGTTTCTGATCCCATGAATTGCATATAATCTTAATCAATGTCACCCGATGAGTAGTTATGGCGTTGTCTGTCTCTACGTTCGTCTGTTTCTATTCAAATAGTTATATATTGACCAAGTTTTTCTATACTTACCTACTTACCTTTATAATTTGCGGCATGTCAAAGACAGGCGTTTTATCTCTTATATCTTCAAGGCGTGTCAACGGGCCTACCAAACCAACGAACCACAAAGCCACATTTCTATTTTATTTATGGTTACAGCTGTTAATCTATTGTCATACTAATAGTTTCCGTTGACATCTTATCGTGCGATTAAAGCAACCCATTAGGTTACCCACTCGCCTACAGACACATATCACACACAATTCACACACACTTTGGCTGTGTGGAAAGCTCAGGCCCGTAAAGTAAAGTTGATACTCAAATAGAAGCCGCAGGACCAACTTTGCCAGCGCCCAAAAATCGCAGACAACTCATTAAAATACAAAGTAATTTTCCACACCATATCACTATGCATGACACATATATCAAAAATTTATGTGCGAACCGCCAAAAGTTTAAACAGAACAGAGCGGAACAGAACAGAACAGAACCGGGCGAAGAAAATAAAAGCAAATTAAATACATTTTTGATTATGATTGTGGTTGGGGGCCGTTACGGAGTTGGGTTACCCTAGTCAAAAAGCAAGTCAAGCTGAAAAACAGCTTCCCGACACGAAACTTGACACGAAAATGTTTTGTTTTCCTTTCGTGTTGTTGTTGTTGCTGCTGTTTGTATCTGCCTTTTGACATGTTTTTACAGCAGGGTAGGCATATGCAAAATATGACTTGGGCTTATGTTATGTGACTCTCAAGTTGGGCCCTGCGATATGGACTGGCCCAGCAATGGGACATGTGCCCAAATATTTGCACAGCCCCATTCAGAGCAGCACTGAAGCATTTCATAACTTTAGCTTGGTCTTATATTCTCCCTCCCCCCCCCACATCCAATTCCAATCTCAATCCCAATTCTGGTTCCTTTTTCAATTGCAACCTTTATCATTTGATTTCTGCTCCAGTAGTATAATTCAGATGTCACTATTATTCCAAGCCAGAAACTTTTTTCGCCTTCCATTTTTTCGGACTATCATTCGCTATCTCCATCCTTGCCTTTAGATTTATTGTACTCATTGCCGCCGACACTTGCCAGGGGGCATGTCATTTATGGTCACAATTTTTGACATTCATTGGCCTTTTTTATATTTTCTATTTTTATTTTTTTTTTCAAACGACGGGCGCCACTCAAAGTTAAATAGAAATGAGCGCATGAAGCGTGAAATTAAATTTGATAAATTCTATTTACGCAAAACGATGGAAGATTTGTGTGCACTTTTTTTATTCAGCTGAAGCATTTTTGCTGAGGTTGTTCCTAGGTCAAATTTTAAGTATGTCGAATGGCTTTTTTACGCTTCGCTGTACAGCCGACTGCGGCCACCAAGGATAGGGCAGGAAACTGGCAAACAGATCAGAAATAAACCCCTGTTTAATGTGTCGGTCAATTTTAAATGATTACCTTTTATGCGGATACCACCATCAGATTAAATCTGCAGTAAATATGTTCTTTATTATGCATTTAAATCCTACTCATTCAGCTTATTTGAGGCATCGAACGAAAATACATTACAATTACAATTACAATTACAATCAACAGTTTTCCACCCGTGATGTGGACTTTACAAAGTTGCTGAACGACGTATTTAATATAATAGGTATGATTTATTTGAAGCCGAACGGTTGAAGATGAATCTCTTGCCCACGCAGCCTTGTGCTTTAATTCCCAACCCGAAATACGAAATAGGTTTCACGTGATGATAATTTTGATGCCGAACAGATGATAAACCAAATTACTATGGATGGAATTTTTCAAAGCCCCACCTTAGCGTGATTTGGGCTGTTCGTAAAATACCAATCAGTCAGTCATTCTGGACAAGCAAAATTTTATTTCCTTATTTCCTTAACGTACTTCATTCGCTCCTATCCTAAAGGCAATAACCCTTCGCTCACCTACCTTTTCTTAACTAATGTCGAAATTAAAGTTTTCCTGACAGTGTGACCTTAATGCAGCAAAAAGAGGCCGTATTCACTTTTAATTCGTTGCTCAGCACTACGCTCTATCTGCCTGTTTATCGTTGCCAGCACTACCTTTTCGCTTCTTTTGGTATCGAAAAATCTTCTTATGATTGCCACTGGCCAGAAAAGAATGTATAATCCTCTCGCACCGTTTAAACGCACTTCTACTTTATAATCCGCGCTGGAACAACAAACGGCAACAACAACCAATAACATCAACAATGACAACACCTCCAACACAAAATCAACGCCAAACTACTCGCTAAGCGTTGCTCAACTGGAAGTCCCATTGAGCTAGCCCTCTACCCGCGCATTCAGCTGTCCAGAATTCAAAACAACAGCTGCCTTTTGCTATTGTTGCCAAACTCCACTCTTGACAGCAGAACAACAATAGCAACAACAACAGCAGCAGCTGGTGAACAATTTGCCAGTGCAATGCGACAAGCAATCGACGTAGTCGCACAGCCACCTTTAGTTCACCCACCCACACACCCACACACACACACACACACAAAGACACATACGACCAGCCAGCCACATCACACATAACGCATACCTATAAAGTTTCCCCTTGGGGTCAGCCCGCAGAAGCGCTACATTTTGCGCTTTATGCACATTGTTTATGAATTTTCGCGCACAAAAGTTGGCCCAAACGATGTTGCCGCCTTGGCTGGCATTGGTGGTGCTCTTGGTGGTGGCGGTGCTGCTGCTTCTGCTGTTGCTGTTGCTGTTGAATGGTTTTACGATTATTAACCCATAAAGTATTCATTGAAGTGAGCTGAGTGCTGCCCTGACGCAAAGGCAAGGCCTGGACACTGCAAAAGTGCAATAACAAACAGCCACAACAAAAGCAACAACAACAAGTAAGAATGTTGCCGACTGCGTAATACTCGCTCACAGAACGAAAATTGTCTCAATTCGTGAATCGGGACAAGCAAGAAAGAACTATTCAAGCTCTTTTATAATAGTTTTTCTGCTGCACGGAAGATATATATTTTCCGATTTCCCCCTTTTTCCATATTGATTCTCCATACCAAATCAGCTCACTTTAGCTCTTCAGTTCTAGAAGACATACAGTACAGAAGAAATAGACATATATACAATATATATCTAGCTCGATCTTACACGAATATGTATTTCAAGCTTCGAATCTCTAGCCCCCATGGGTTTATTCTCCACATAAATATTCTGTTCAAACGGACGAACGAACGAATTAACAGCCCAAGCCATTATACCCCTTTTCACTTTGTTATAAAGCATAAGCACAACAACAACGAGAACCAAGTCTGCTACAAAGGCGCCACAAGTTGTAGTCAATCTCTCCGTTTCCGTGCATCCCTTTGCATTTTGGCTCGCTGTGAGTCACTTTTTGGCCTGGCGGCCTCTTCAGTTGAGTGCCTTTCATTGGTTTCGCTGTTGCGCAGACCCTTTTATCTGTTGCTGCTGCCGTTTGTGCTGCTGCTGCTGCTGTCCGCAACATTCGTTGTTGCTGTTGTTTGGCCTTTGCATTTTGCAGGCAAAGCCAGCGAGACCCACACCTCGAGAGTTGCCTCCACTACATTGTGCCATTCGAGTGCCTTAATTTATTCAGCTACAAGAGTGAATATTAAAAGTTTTCAATGTTTTTACCTTTTGAGACGCCTTTTTGCCGGGTCTTGAGATCGCTCCCGTTACCCTGTACTCCTGCGCTCTTGCGGTCTGCTCTCCCGTCAACTGAGCGCGTGGGCAGACCCACTCAGCTGCCACCACAGCTTCGCCTGATTATGATTGCTTTCTGGAAGCGCATTCTTAATGAACAGCAGCCCAAGGGCTGGTCAAGTGCTGGGCATGTTAATACGCAGCACGCACTTGGAGAGGGCTGGCAGTGTTGTGAAGTGCAGATAAGCAATTTCTACAGTGTTGCAAAGTCAAGAGTGAAGAAACAACAGAAAACAGTAGAAATTAAATAAATAAGACACAGCAATCCATACAATTGCTGAAAACGATTTTTCAAGTAAAGATATTCTTCTCTCTCTGAATACTCTACTCTCTCTGAATACTCTACTCTCTCTGAATACTCTACTCTCTCTGAATACGCTACTCTCTCTCTGAAATAATGGGCTACTTTTAATTGCATGAATATATATTTTACAAACTTAAATTGCAACATTCACCTTTCATGTTGCGTGTCCCCTCATATTTGATGATGGCCATTAAACATACTTTAATTATTATAATCATATAAATACATAGAAATATGTTTAGCACAACACATACTTGTATATATGTATGTATAAAAAGCTTAAACCCTAAAATCATTTGTACTATATTTATTTATTTCTGTGCTCTCTTATGTTTCCTTTTAAAGTTTCATCTCCTTTGCCCTCTGGTCAGATTAAAATCTCGGAGCAGCTCTGCAACCACCTCTCACTTATCCACCCAAGCTATAAAATTAAAATATACCAAAATGAGTTTTAAATATTTACAGCGCGACCTCAAGCTGCCCTCACACACACATATTCAGCATAAATTCACAGCACTCGCATAAATTGTTGCTTATTGCAAAAGGTTTAACAAATATTTTCATATGCAGCCTTTGCTTGGGGCACACAACCAACACCTAACACACACAAAATGCAAAACCCTTTGAGACAACACGCAAAAAAAATGTAAGAACTTGTAAGTAGGGTGTAGCTGACTGTGCCATACTCTGCAATAAAATTACCTTTTACATTGATCAAAAAGAGTCTTCCTTATTATGCGGCCTAAGCAAAGATGGATTTTTTCAACTCTTTGGGGTGAATATGGGCGTGGTTACACTCCAATTATAAGGTATCCAGCTTCAAGAGGAGTAAATATACGGAAACACTAAACTTATACACCCTTTTTCCCTTTGCTAACAGAGTATACAAGGAAACAAGAGAGAGAAGCTAAAGAAGCGCCAAACAAAATGTATGAAATTATTTACGCGAAGGGATAAGGGCGAGCATAAAGAAGAGGTCTGCTGTCTGCCCGATGATATATGTATATGTAGGTAAATTTGAACAAATATTCATATACACATGAACACACACACGCACACATATGTGTGTGTAGCTAGTGCTTTGGAAAAAGAAGTTAAATTAAAATGAGCTTAAGTGTTTTGCTTGCGACCAAAGTTTTTGTAGTTAAGGAAGAGTGCATAATGGTTAATTGTTGGCCAGGTTGGGCTGGGCTTAAATTCATATTAAGCATGGCAAATATGCAAATGTCTGCAAAGTTACATCGCCTTTTTTAATTACAGTCCATTAAATGTGCCTGGCAAGTGCATGTTGAAAACTTTTTTAAAATAATTAATAATTACAATGTTTAAAAGCAGACTTTAAAATTGTTATTTTCACACATGGATTGTAATTACTAGCAACAGTAGCCGCTGTGATGCACATAATGAGATGCGAAACTAGGTTCTCGATAAGCAACCAGACATGGACTCAATGACAACAGTCTAAGAGATGATAGTTTAATGAGAAATTGCTTTGGTTTTACTAAAGCTTTAAGAATCTCTTAAGGCAAGCTTATATGATGACCATTGAGTAATATATTTATATATAGATATATATTTATTACTCAATGTATGATGACATACTTTATCTTTTTAGTCTACACTTTTATATATTTATATATAGATATATATTTATTACTCAATGTATGATGACATACTTTTATCTTTTTAGTCTACACTCTCAGCCTCGCAAACTTCATAGTTGGCAATGGTTCGAGTATATACGACAGGTATTTGGGTAATTTAAAAATGTAAATTCAAATTTTTTATTTTACCTTCTATCGGACAACACAGCACCCTGAGTTCGACTGACTATTGAAACCGAATTTCAAGCTGCAAATCTCCATGAAGACGCCCATCTGGACCTAAGTCGTCCAGGTTCGGGGTACGTCTATACATCAGCTGTATTGCTGCTTTGAATAAGAGCAGTCCAAACAAAGGTCAAGGAGCAGATCAACTTATTCAGCTGCCGCTATACTGATAAGCTGCTGCGGCATCTGAGCACGGTCGCCAGGGTCCTGGCTGACCCCATCACAGAGAGGCGCCTCCAAAGGTAACACCCCTGCCCCCTGCCTAAGAGGCAGAACATTTAAATCCCTCACCTGTAACTATACCCTCATCTCACAGTCTTTCGCTTGGTAGAGCTGAGAAGGTATTGATCGACTTCAGAGAATAATACAACAAATTGAATTTACAAATGAAAATATAACACCTGTCAATAGCCCCTATCTGGACCATAAGAAAAGTTCATTGTTATATTTTCAATGAGTTTTTGTAGTTTTTTAATTTATGTATAATTTGTTGTAAGGGTTAACTAGTTTATTTTTACTTATACAAACAGTCTAAAATCAAAACATTTCTCGCTTAATGCTATCAAATTAAATTTATTCAATTTAAATACTGTTAAGATTATATATACATATTGCTTATCTGCGTTCATCAATATTTTTTTTAGATTTTAGTAAACATGATATTTCGAAAATTTCGTTTACCCCAGCTTTGCACACTTCCAATTAAACGACGCTCGAGATGCTTTATCGACTTTAAATTCAATTTACTCACCGACAAAGCCAAGCAAATAAAAACCCAAACTTGACCGGCAAAAACCTTTTAACATCAATTAGTGCAATTTCTTGGCCAAACCTGAACGAAACCTCAAACAGTCCAGAACAGAACGGACTCTGACATCAGAATCGAGACCGGCTGCAACACCTACTCCGAGCATAAACGTAGAGTCAAATTACTCTGGTTGGATGGTAAGGAAAATATGCCGGGCAAAACAAACTTAATTGTCTGCACAGTTTTATTTACTTCGTCGACAGACACTCACATCCTTGGCATGTCCTTGCCACAGCTGCATCTGCTGGTAATTACTGAGCAACGACTCGTGTTCCTTGTCCGGCCGCCGGCTGCCGACTGCCGACTGCTGACTGCTGTCTGGTGCACTCTCCAGTTCCACTTAACGAACATGGCCAAGTCTGGACAAACAATAGGCCTGGCCTGCAACATGCACGGATCGTTGCATGGACAGGAATAACTAGGATCCGTTCTTGTTTAGTGCCACACACAATAAACTGAGCCAAAAGGTGCTGGGATGCAGTCTTGCATGCTTGGCCAGGCAGCGCGAACAAGTCTGTGGCATGTTGTAGGTGTTGTTATCATATTTGCATGTACTCTTCCCCTCTATTTCTCTCTCTCTCTCTCTGGACGTCTCCCTCGCCCTCATTTGCCAATAACTCAATCAGTGGCGCATTGCAGCTGCATCGCAGGACATCATTCATCATGTCCAAGCCGAGTAGCCGGTAGCCAGAGAACGGACAAAATATGAATCGCACTTGCGCCAAGTCGGTTCTGAAATCATCGCGATTATGTCACAGCAGCAGCCAGCTTACAATTTATAATTGTCAAACGGAAACTTGCCAGACAAATGGATAGATATTGTACTCTTCCATATAGTATGGATGCCTCGGAATGCATCTGCTTCCTGCTTGGTCCGCACAAATTGAACAACCAACTGGCCCATTGATTTATGGACATGGGAAATTGACTTGTGATATATTGTCGAGACCTTGAAACGAATACACTGAGAGAAATAATTCATGAAAATATTATGTTCAAGCAAGAACTTTGAGTATTTGCGAACATTAAATTAATTCTTTTTGCATTTAACGTAAAATGGAATAAATAGTTATTGACTGTATATGTTCCATAACTTAAAGAACTTTACTACATTTTTCTTAAAGTTCATAAACCTACATCCGCATTTCTCTGAGTTTATGACCATAAGGCATTGCATTGAAATTGAAAGCAAACGCATCTCATTTAAAATTCCATTTCCAAGGTGGCATAAATTAAGTGCATTCATAATCGCCATAATGCTATTAACTATCTGCCTTTTGTCCTCTCGCCAACTGACCTAACCTCTGTCCCGACCACAGGGTCCTTAATGCATAAGTGATTGCAAACGGGGCACTCAGAGGGCAATGAGCAAGGGCTTAGTACTTGAATCCTTGGGCCATGGCTTTGACATTTTAATTTGTGGCACGGATTTTCTGGCCTTTCAGTGGGTTAGTGGCTGTACAAGGAATTGTTGGTGCACATGGTTGGGTCATAAATGTTTAAATATTCATTTTAAACGGCTGCTCACATTAAGGAATATAGTTTGTATGAGTAGGTCAAAACAGATATAACAACTAAACTAACTCAACAATTTAATTTTAATTTCTACTGCAAAACGCTTAAAACTATTATGAAAGTTATCGTTAATATACTCTTTGATTGCAACAATCGGTTCCCTCATTTTGAAAGTCTATCGATCTATCTAACTATACTTATATTGCAAATATAATAATATATGATAGACATGCCAAATATGGACTCTCAAAAAAATAGAATGGCAATACCAGAGGAACCCCCAAATGTTGACTTTCTGTAACTACATCAACGTGAAGCTCGTTGTGACCGAGGCAATGATGTGTTTAATGTGCAGAATAGATGTGGGGGGGGGGGACATTTGTCATCTATGTCTATTGTGGCGACAACTATAGAGAAAAGTGCTTAGCCAATTTGGGAGCTTGAGAGACGCGGACACGCACAGATCAGCAAAGTATTCAACAACTCAAAGGACTTGACAACTTTGTCAAGTGAGAGAACAAAAGGACTTGCCGCCTGTCACCGAGTGCTGCACATTCATCTTCGTCACGAAACTGGGTCCAAGTTTGCATTTAAATTGGTAATTAACGCAAATGAAAACGAAAGTCACGAAAGGAAAAAAAAGTAAGAACAGAAATGTGCACAAGCACAAAGAGAGATTGAAAAGAGAGGGCAGACACGCGAGAGCGGAATAGACAGAGGCGGAAACGACTTATTACGCAAAACGGAAACAATCAACTACACAAAAGATAACAAACGTGCTGGGCATGAAGGATGCGAGTAAAAGCAGTAGATAAAGCAGAGAGCAGAGCTAAACTGAGACGCCACACATCAGCGACGCCAGCGGGCAGCGAAAGCCCCGCTGCTGAGCGCCGAATTGATTGGCTGGCAGCAGGGGAGAGCAGAGGCTAGGAGAGCGGCCACGTAGAGACGGCAAATGTCAGAGAAATGTCAGCCAACGTAATGGCAATAAAATTTATACAATTCCTTTTGTTATTGGTTCTCCCGCTTTTGCTGCTGCTTTGCAGCGTTATCATTTCATTAAATCAAAAGAGCGAATAATGAACAAAAGACAAAGCGCCAAAATTCACTGGGTTCAGCTTTTTGTACCATCAGCGAGTGCTGCCAATTGAATGTAAATCAAAAGTGGCTCCATGCCAAATGAATATGAATGAACGGGAGTGGCGCGCTGTGAAAGCGAGCGCGACTGATGTTTATGCGAGGCCGAGTGAGCAAGAGGGAGATAGCCAGAGGTGGCGCAGCTGCAATCCGACTTTTGTTGAGCAGGTCCCCGTGAAAGTTAAGGACTTCTCACATAGACTACAAAAATGTAAGATGTTAATGAAGTCATCACGAAAATGACATTCAATTTAACGGATGTCAAATTCACGGGTAAAATAAAAAAAAATATATAATAATTCTGCAATTATAGTTGATTTTGAAAAGCTCTTTGACATTTTTGAGCAATTAAACAGGAATCCAACAGGAACCTTGTGCACTTTTAAATACTTTAGTGGAAGGAAATGCTTTTTAACTTAAATGTGAAAACCGTATTTAAGTTAATAACTACAAAATAAACTTCTCGCACAACTCTTTTTTGTCATAGAATTATTTTCAAAACAGGCATAACTTGGCTATACGCCTACTACAAAAGATTTTTAATTTATAGTACCAACAGCTAAGGCGTGGCATAATACTGATTACAGCCGAAATATTTACATGACCCACATATGTTCAAGAAATGCAGAAAGAAAGTCGTACTGCGCGGGCTATTTCAATCAAATTAGCCAGTATTCTAAAGCGCGCAGGACTTGTGTCCCTGCTCAACACTGTTTTAGAGGAATGACAGCCGAGGCTGTTAATGGGTGTGCCTCTGAGAGACTGTACATTAACCGAGTTAATTTGACAGAAAATCTTCAGTTACATAAAAGCAACCCATATTTACTCTCTTCATTTATCCCTCATATATGTATGTATAAAATAATTTTTACCCAGACAAACTTATTTATTTAAGTAGGCTTTCTAGAGACAAGTAGTACATTTAGAGGGTATATACCAAATACAGGTACGATTCCCGAGTTTCGAAATAGCTTTTTTTTGTTATTCATAATGGGACTAATGTAAATAATTACATAGCAGATCGGCATGGTTCTAATTCGTTAACATTCTCTAAGCACATAACATTGAAATCTGCCTAAAAATATTCTTAAATACCAAACCGCAAATTAACACACAAATGTCCATAAATTGAAAATTTATAGCCTGGCTGTCCGAAACGAGCCTCAGAATAGTTAATATCAATAACGGTCCAAAACAACTTTCAATTTTCAGGGGGCACCACTCTCTGTCCATCAATCAATCAAAACTTCCACATTGTGCTGGAAGGGGGTTCATAAAATGCGTCGCGCTGCACGGGGCCTTTCGGGTACATAAATAACTCACTTGCACAGCTAATTACACTTAATACAATTTTATTGGCCCAACAAAAAGACAAAATAAACTGCTGCCCGATATTGATATTGATCTCTGTTCGCCGTTTACAACAGCAACAAAATGCAGCTACAACTGCCACCGACGGCAACAAAATTTATAGAAAACTTAACAATTAGCAAGACCTCACAATACTCAACAGACTTTGCGGCACCCACGCAAACGACGGCTCGCCGGCTCCGTGGCGAGCTCCGTGGAGTAGCTTAGCGCCTTAGAACCAGTCACAGACCTGTCGCCAGTTCCAACAACTGCCCACAGCGAGCAGCGCGTGTTGAGTGTTGGAAAATATTGCAAAGGGGAGCAAGGAGAACGGGATGGGAACGGCTTGCAGTCAACTGCAGTGCATGCATCGTTGACAATGAATCGGCAACCAGGGCTGGGAAAACATAATGTTGTATTGGAAAAATTGTAATTAAAGTTAATCTTAGTTAACAAGTAGTTAATTAGGCTTAACATTTTGTAGCATCATTTCAACGAACTGTAACACATTTTGTCTTATGTACCTGACTTAGCTTTAAATAAGCTTATTTTGACAAGAAGTGCAACAAAACTGAGAACGATTTGCAGTCGGTGCCTTATTGAAGTTGAATCGACAAAAAGGGCTACGAAAACGAAAATAGTTACTGTGTTTAATAATTATTGAGAGTGGTTAAACTTAGTGTTAGTTGACAAGTAGGTCACATCGACAAAAAAGTTCATTTCTTGGCTACCAAATAAGTAAAAGGAAATTGGAAAGAAAGTTGGGCAGAAAATTGCTGTACATTGACATTAAATCAGTTACCAGGGCTAAGAGACATATAATCGTTGTAAAGATTTTATTAGCTGGATTACTCTTACTTCTCTCAAAATTTAAAATAAGTAGACGTTACGAATTCGACAAGAAGTTAATTAAGCTACAGTTTTCTTCGGGTCTTGCCGCTGAATTATTATATTCGTTTGCTCATTTATCTGTCACAGTTAACAAGATGAATCTGACAAGCAGTTAACATGCTTGTTCAGTGTTGCACAGGAGCTGAGTGTTGGAAAATATGGGAAACGCAAACGATCGACAAAACGCGTGTAAACCAAAGTATTTAGTGCATAAGAATAATGAAATTCAAAATATTATATTTTGGTTAACATTGAAATATAATGAAATGAGAATTTGAAAAGAACAGTCTAATAAATAATAAATTATATTCTTGTAATTCAGTATCTATCATTTTTGATTAACAACATGTTTTAGAGTCTTTTCTGCGAACAGCTTACAAGTTTACAAGTTAGTTTTGCCTTGTTAGTTAATTAACTGCGACTCTTTATAAGTTGATCAAACAGAGTTTCAGAAGATAGCATTTAATTTACAGAACAGATTGAGAACTCGAAAAGTGCATATTAATTTTTAATCAAAAGCTATTTATATTCGTTTATCTTGTTGCGGAGCTGCAAAATACATAAAAAGTCATTACAAAGTGGCAGTTAAACTAGCTGTTAACATTGACATGAGCATACGACAGCTTAATTTACTTATCTAAGACGATTTTTACATTGTTATAAACGGAAATTCGGAACGAATTAGAAGCTCAAATAGTAATAGAATTTAAAGTATGGTGTACATAATATTTTGAGAAATTATTTTGACATGTCAATCACCAAATATTTTTATCGTGCCATTTTCGGTCAAGTTCTTTTTCGTTGTAAGTATAAAACTTCGCGGGCACATTCGCGACCAAAAAGTTAGTCAATTTAAAACTTGCAACTCGTATCCCTCCGAAATGATTTCCAGCCCTAAACAGTATGTCAACATGCTTGTCGGGTAACTCATGATGTCGCCTGCTTGATTTGTTGCTACTTGTGCTTATGACGCTCCACCAGCTTGAGTGGCACCCAATGTGGTCAACACACACGCACACACACACGCACACACACACGCAGTATCCCTTTATATATATATGTACATGTTACACATGTATTTAGTGGCAAAGTTATTAAAGTCGCGTAAATCAGTTTGAAAGAAAAACTTGATGCGACTGTCAGTTAGTCAGTTAGTCAGTTTGAGAGTTTGTCAAGTCGGCATTGCCCACACTTTGAGCTGTAATTAATTATTTGATAAAAGTACAAGCATTAAGTCAATTAAAACTAAATTTATGCCAAGCGTTATCTGATGCTGACAAAAGGCGTGATTTACAATGCATTTAATGCGTGCGTAGATTTTTCTAAATTCTCATTAAACGAACCACACGAAGTCTCAGATTCTTCCAGTTGCCAAGAAGCTGGCCATAAATTCGCCCAGAGCTGGTGCCGAGTGGGCAGGCCATTTAACACGAACGGCAACTTGAACAGCTCAGAAACACAGGAATTCTCAAACTAGTTGCTCGATTCAAATTAACACTCGATATGCAAGAGGCACTCAAATATTTAACTCGCACCAACTTATACTAATTGGCGATTGGCCAGAATCAAATCTTTCTAACTGGCAAATCTGCCGGAACACTTTGTTTATGGCCAATATTTACTGAAGCAAAATCTTTCCATATGAATAATTTATTAATTTTGTAATTTTATTTGAGTAATCGTTAACGTCTAGTGTAATTTCAGCGAAACTTCGTCTTGTCCCCCGTGTCGAGCTCTTCTCAGTTTTATACCCTTGCAAGGGTATTAAATCTTCGGCATTTCTTCGGCAGGTGAGCCATGTTTTTCTTTTACACACATATACATAATCGAAAGAGCTAATCGTATTATTTATTTTATTTCAATAATCTATTTTATGTTTATTTTTACTCTTCTTAAAACTCTAATCTAATCAACCTTAAAGCTTCTGCAGTCCATTTAGAAATTTAAGAACCGTTTGCAATTAAGAGTTCACCACAGCTCTTCAAGTGCAGACCAGCCGAGTGGTGGGTGGTGGGAGGTGGGTGGAGGGGCGAGGATTGAATCCGAGTTGCCACTGGAGTTGGAAGTGGAGTGGAAGTTTTCTAAATGTTGCTGCAAATTTGTTAACTGTAATTTTGTGGTCAAGAAACAAACACACACAAAAGGACCGGCAACATTTTGTGCACTTCCAATTGGACGCCAAAGCAAACGGAGCCCGGTCACATACACTGAGAGAAACGACGTGAATCTACAATTATAACTTCATTTATTTATATTTTTATACCCTGAACACATTAAAAATGGGTAAAAAGGGTATAATGTATTTGTGCAAATGTATGTAACAGGCAGAAGCAAGCATCTCCGACCCCATAAAGTATATATATTCTTGATCAGCATCAACAGCCGATTCGATCTAGCCATGTCCGTATGTCCGTCCATCTGTCCGTCTGTCTGTCCGTCCGTCTGTTCGCATGTATGAACGCAAGGATCTCTGAATCTATAATAGCTAGAGAAATTGAGAAATTGAAATTTTAGCTGTAGGTCCTCCTAGTCCATGCGCAAATCGAGTTTGTTTCCGATAGTCGATAACGTGCCCCGTTTTCGAGTAATCGATAAAAAACGATAACGACATCCTGTTTTTTGAGCAATTTTGGCAAATAATGTAGCTTCTAGAATAGTATATACGTTTGCATTTGGTGTTGGAAGCAGAGGGTTCAGGGTATCCCCTAGTCGGACTAAAACGTCTTACTTGTTTTAAATTGCTCAAAGAATGTGGTCTACACATTCGCATATATACGGACATGTTTTGTCATTGAATATGTAACGCCAAGAAGAAAACATCTCCGTCTCCGACTAGAACCTCTTATTTGGCAAGTATTTGCCTAAAAAGCAATAGCCTTTGCATTTCTAAATACCTCAATGTTGAGTTATCGGTCTGCGTTTCTCGATAAAACTGATGTCGATGACGACTGCATACAAATTTACAAATTAGTTATAGAGTTTTTTCCATAATCTATTCAATGGTTAAATCTAAGAATTTGGAATTCAAACCAAACCAGGTAGCATTCATCTCAAGGATTGACCCATGTTTTTTCATTGTGGAGCTCCAAGGAACTTGCCCTTAAAGCAATCGAACCGTAAGCCGAATTCTGCTTATTTTTGGTTCATAGATTCGGGAAACCAGCTTCACGAATTCGCGAAACCGCAAACCAACTTTAGCTAGAAACTAGCACCCGTTTTTGTCAAGTGTAGAAACTTGTCTATTTCTTCCGGCCGCTTGTTGTGCGTAATTAAAACAATGTTTGTGCTGGCAGCTTTAAGAGACGCCACTTGCTGGAGCTGGCCCGAGTTGTGTGACCGAAATTGAATCAAAAAATAAAATATTATGTAGCATATTTCATGGCGTTTACACGGCAACCGAGCGCAGCAAACACACAAAATGTTGATGATGATGAATGCCAGCGCCCCACAAAAGAAGTAATTTTGTGTAAAAAGTAACAACCCCCTCCCGCCGTGGGGCCAGCTAACCTTGTCGACAGCCCGCCATGGAGTAGGCGTGCCCCAAAGCCGTTACAACTGTTAATGACATTTACGAATGTTTGCGAGAGTCGCCCCAACATTCTCGAACTTCCACTCTGCCGCCGCACATAATGCCAAAATAATGACGATGGCTGGCTGCCTGGCTGGACCCAGTCAACCAAGCCCTCTCCCTCTCCCTCTCCCACCCACTCCCGCTCCGCCGCTCGCATGCAATAGAAAAATGACGCGGAAACTGTCAAAAATATAAAAAAAAAAAAAAAAAAACCGCAGCCAGCGCCGCCGTTTTGCGGTTTGCTTTACAAATGACCGTCGGCGTTGATAATGAAACTGTACTTCCCTCGGCCCCCTCGGCCCCCTCGGCCGCCTTGGCCCAAACCCTATTCCACCCCCCCACCTTTGACACGCCCACTCAACGAAAATTATACAATAACGGCGTCAACATTAGCAAATTGTGCGCTCCGAGCAATTCTCCCAGCGGACTTTCAGGCAGTTCCGTTCTGGCTTTAACGAGCGAGCTCCAATTGCAGACCTTTGCCCAGATCCGATGATTGCTGGGCATATGATTTGTGCTTCTTCCTTAATTTTAAGTCCGCTTTCTCAACAATCGGGAACATCGTAAATAGTTCCAACGGAAAAGCTTGTCCTTAGGCTTATTGAATGCTTTGCAATTCAAAACTGATCCAAAAAGTGAAATTCCATATACTATATGAGTAAATGTCTAAGAAGAATAATCATAATCATTTTTGTGACTCAATCATAAGTTATCTCAGAGAAGTGCCCAAGACAAACCTGTTTTCAGATCGAAATCTATTGAAAAGAAAGATAGTTGAGAAAAATACGACCTTATTCTGAGAAAAGCCCAAAGCTCTCTATATATCAAGCTAATATATAATAATATATTCAAGGTCAACTCGCAGATAATTTGATTAAAATTGAATTAAATGCATATTATGTAAAGTTTTCGATCATCCGCGAAACCCTTTTTGGGTTTGAGCCACGGTTAGCCCGGAATTCCAAGTTTTTATTAACCATAACCGAAGCCCCAAGTCGAACTAGTTAAACAGTCAAACCCAAGACTCAGACAATGGTTATTAATTGTCAAAAATAATAATAAAAAAAAGTTTAGTTGCTCATTTTGTCCCCCACTTTATTTTAAATATACTAAACGTGCGAAATTGTCAAATTTTATATAAATTAAAATATATACATAAAAATTATGGTATTGAATCCAAATTATAATAATTATGCACAAAGCGGATCATGGGTTCTGGCGTTCTTACGAACTTAACTTACAATTGCAAAATATTAGATGCCCTTCTACTCAAATCTCATTATGAGGAACCTGCTTCTTTTTATACCCTGACAATGCGTTTTATATTATTTTCTGAGTAATAAGTTGTTATAGATAGCATGAGTAAACATTGATAAACATTGATAAATATATATTTTAAAGTGGAAACAGAAGTTAATTTATTATTAAATTAATTCCTTAAGCAAGAGAAACGAAGTTAAATCAAGTGCAACGGATGCTCTTGTAGCGCCATCTGCCAACAAGAAGAAGCAACTTTTGAGCGCGTTTACTTAATGCGTGCTGCAAGCAGTGCACAAGCAGCGCATTTTTATGTGAAAGCAATTTGACCGTTAAGATTTCAAATTTTTGTTGAAATGGGAGTCTAATATTTTTAAATCCCAGTTATTTCCGATTTCATCCGAGTTTTAAAATGTGCATGATTTGATATCTAGCTCAATTTGGCAACTAGCTCTGGCAACATTATACTTGGTCAAAGTTCAAGTGAAAATCGTATCCCCAAATATGCTATAGAAAAATATCTTAAATTTTCCCATTCCCATTTCCACGAGGATTGGCTCTTTGTATATTTATATTAAACGTACCACGGGCAAGGCCGGGGCATACCCGCTAGTAATATAATAAAACAGAAAAATAACAAAGCAAAAGCATATTTTTTTTTCGTTTCGTTGTCTTTAGAAACGAAATTATTTTGTTTATTATAATAAAGTAATTGCGATATTTACATGGTACATGATTTAAAATTTGCATAAGCTACAAGTATCATAAAAAGTTGTTAAATAATATAGTCTAAGTCTTAGAAAATGTCGAATTATATAAGTTGCATATAATTATTATGGCTATAGCGATTTATTATTAGGCCTTAGCAATATATATATAATCTTTCTCGTTTTGTTTTTGTCTCGAAGTAAAATACAATTTTGTACTAAAATCATTGAAAGGGAAATGTGAATGGAAATACATGATATTGATGTACTGAATATATAAATATATACACAAACAAAAGAAAATTCGAATGCAACTACAAGCTAATAAAATAAAAAGAAGTTTGCATTTTTTACTCCTTAACGGTGGGCAGAGCCAAATAAAAATGAAAATTGATTGAGCGACGCCAGATTAGTAAATCTTGGGGAGTATATAGTAGCGCACCTGGGTGCAGTAGCGGTGCCAGGATGAGTGATAACGGCCCTGATTGCGTGCATTGGCGCGGGTGGCGCGATGCAGGAGAACGAGTACCAACAGCAGCAGCGAGAGGACTGGCGGCCAGGCGGGGCGCAGGAACATGGGCGCGGCCAGCGCACAGAGGGCGAGTATGTCGCCCAAATAGTTGGGCTGGCGCAAATGTCCCCACAGGCCGCTCAACAGCAGCCGGCTGCCCTGGTAGGTGTGTATGGTGTCGATGTTGGCGAAGATGGGGTTCTGTGAGTTCAAACGATACTTGTACTTGTAGGCGCAGCTGTAGCGCTTGATGCAGAGACCCACAAGCAGCAGCATTAGCGCTCCAGCTGGCATCAGGCAGCTGCCAATGGGCACACGCTGCTCGTAGAAGTACTTGCTGACCGAGCTAAGCAAATAGGGAGTGGCCGCATAGCGCAGCAGCAGCAGGCAGCCGTAGCCCTCGTGCTGCAGCTCAAAGGAGCAGCTCAAGTGATGCTCAAAGAGCAGCGCATCCAGCACATAGATAAGCAGCGAACTGGCCGCCAGCAAAGCGGCGGCATCATAGTTGAGATTGTTCCAGTAATAGCGCAACAAGTAGACGTAGCCCTCCTGGGCTTGTGGCCAATGGGGCCACTGCAGCGTCTGGTAGATGTAGCAGACGGCATACAGCAAAGTGCTGACCAGCGAGAGGCGATAGTAGTACTGCTTCCAGTCGACGCGTCCCAGCCATTTGGGATTCAGCTGGCGTCCCAGAGCAAAGTCCACCAGAAAGTTGCCGCTGCGCCCATAGTCATTGGCCAGTGTCTGGCGCAGCACATTGTATTTGGTGGTGTCCACCCGCCAGTAGCTCCAGCTGGCGGCCACAAATGCGCTGACCAATCCATAGATGCAGAAGCGCAAATAATGGCGCAGCACAAAGCTCACAATCGGATACTTTAAGTACTCGACAATGCCGCCGGCGATCAACAGGGTGAAGCACACGCCCAATCCATTGAATTTGTAGGTTTCGCGCGTCAGATGGACCCGTCGACCTGGCAGCAGGGCCACCAGCAGGAAGACCACAAACTGATAGGCCGTGAAGACGCCAACTACATGCGTCTGGAACACCTGACGTGTCAGATAGTGCCAGTCGAGCAGTACCGTGAGATTGGCGCGCTTCAACTGGCAGGCATTGCGGGCCGTGCAGCTCCAGGTGAGATAGTAAACCAGACCTGGCATCAGCACTAGCAGCAGCAGTGCGCCCGGCCAGCCACCAAATTCGCGGGGCACCTGCAGTTTCCGGCAGACATTGGCCTCCAGCAGGGGCGTCGTCGATTGTCGCGTGACATTGAAGCTGCGGAATTGCTCATCATCCTCCAGTTGCTCGTCCTCTTCGCCTATATCCTCCTCGCCGGTGGAGTAGCTGCGCTTCGAGCTCTTCTCGTCGTCATAAACAGAACGAGAAACGGAGCGACTGTAGCGATTGCTCGCATCCTCCCTATTGTCCGTGGGCGTGCCCGCCACATTCGATATGGTCTTCGATAGAGAACGCCGCAGGCGATCTGTAATACGTTTGCGTATAGAATCCGTATCCACATCCGCCCCGCTGCCCTCGGTGCGGATCTCAATGCGCTGAGTAGTCGTGGTGCTACTGCTGTACGTTCGTTGGCTGTCCGGGCTGCTCACCGAGGAGGTGAGCATCGCCTGGTTCGGCGCACGCGACGATGTGTTTGTGGTCAATGTAATCGGGAAGCTGCTCGAATTGCGCACTGGAGACGGCACCTGAATGGTATTTAATAGTTTTAATAACTTGTATAAGGCTCAAATTTAAATAGAACTAGTTTAAAGAGCATCACAATTGTACTCTCAGCTCATCTCCCTCCTGCCCTGACCCGCCCACCAGCCGACTGTTTATTTTGCATATTGGACGGAAAGGGGAAACAAATCATAAAAGGGAAATCGTTTCGATATGTGTATGTTATAAAAGGAACCTAATATGATCTTCGAGTTAAGCTCATTTCAAACCCCGGCATATGTTATGAGCTAAGGATAAACGAAAAAGAAAGGCAGACGGACATCGACTCTTGATGCTGATACACGCCTTATGGGGTTGGAGACGTCTCCTATGCGTTACATATTTCATGACCCCCTACAAAGGTGTAAAAGGAAGAAAAAACATGATCTTCACATGATATACACATGAATACACGTCTATTTATGCGATACCTTTTGAGATCGAGGCATTCATAGAGCAGAGACTTGGTTAAAGAAACTCAGCTCATCGACCTGATGAAGAATATATACATTTTATGGGTAGAAGAAGAAGGTAGAAGGTCTATAACATAAACTTGCAAAGAACCATTTTATAACAATTTTCCATGGTATAAGAAACGAATATCAAATGCGCTTCTATGACCGACAATTTTGAAGATATGTGAGAATATTAAATTTATGAGTTTGCGGAAAAGTTCTTAAGAACACAAGATTTCCAATAGAGCTGCATGCTATGGTAGTCACATGTTTATAATATTTGGCTTATATATATGGTGCATATAAATGCCGGGATTGGTCAAGTTAAGGTGAAAGACAGCAACATTTGTTTATAGGAGAACAAATTTGGTCACGATATGTTAATGAACAAAAGTTTTTACACAAGAACTTCGTTTTCCACCAGAGAAATACAGACCTAGGCAAAGCCTTATGAGGATAGCTTTAAAACTAAGACTAGCGAGGAGGGAGACGGAACTTTATCGACTTGGCGTTACATACTCAATGACAAAATTACAAAATCCTCTACCAGAGCATAAAAACTCTCTTTGTAAAGACATACAACGTAGACCACAGTAAGAGGTTCTAGTCGGGAGCTACCGACTAGGGGATACCCTGAACCCTCTTCTTCCAGCACCAATGCAGATATATATACTATTCTACAAGCTACATGTCATGGTGACTCTAGCTCTTATTATTTACCAAACAGGATTTCGATATATATTTTTATCGATTACTTGTAAAAGGGGCAAGTTATCGAATATCGAAAACCAACTCGATCTGCGCATGGACTAGGAGGACCTACAGCTAAAATTTCAAGTCTCTAGCTATTATAGATTCAGAGATCCTTGCGTTCATACATGCGAACAGACGGACGGACAGACAGACAGACAGACAGACGGACGGATGGACGGACAGACAGACGGCTAGATCGACTCGGCTGTTGATGCTGATCAAGAATATATGTATATACTTTATGGGGTCGGAGATGCTTGCTTCTGCCTGTTACACACATTGGCACAAATACATTATACCCCTTTTACCCATTTTCAATGGGTTCAGGGTATAAAAATATCAGTGTATCTATTCGCGTGACAGTTAGTGTACTTCTGCAATGAACTCAATTCACCTTCCAATGTTTATACTTTTTACTGACATAAAAAAAAACTAGACTAACATATATTAAGGGAGCACACGCTTGATAAGCTCTTAGTACACTGATTAACCAAAGGAGATAACAAAGCTGATAGACTCGACCAGAAAACCGGTTAGCACGCACGCACACACGCACACACACGCGCACACATGCGCCTAGAAAACAGTTGATGTGTTGGAGAGAGGAGAAAAGAACCTGCACGAACCTCATTGACTTCCTTGATGGGCGTCGGGGCCTTTATCGTGGCCTTGATGGAGCCAGCTGCTGCTGCGGTGGGCTGCCCGGCAGCGGAACGCGGTCTGCTGGAGCGACGTGTGCGCGGCCCTAGATCCGCTGAGGGTGGCTCTGGCAGCACCTTGTTGCGCGAGGGTGAGGCACGTGTGCGCGTCGCAATGCCCACTGTGGGGGCTGTGGTGTAGCCGGCTCGTCTGGTCTGTGTGCCGGGCGCGGCTGCAGGGGCGGCAGCTGGTGCAAATTCCTCTGTGCGGCGCGGACGTCTTAAGCGTCGATCCATTGCAGCAGTTGCTCTATGTGAATGGCCACTACTGTGTGTGTGCTGTAAGTACATACACAAAATGTATTTATATAATATACAATACACAGTATTATTAAAAGCGCGCTCTATATTTTATTTATAGTCGCACACACACATGCTCGTGCTGCAAGCTATTTGTATTTACACCTTCCCGCCCTGCCCCGCCAGAAACTAGCTACAACAACAACACTTTTCAGCTGGCACACAAAAAACGGCGCGTACTGTACCCGGCGACGTCGACAGCGCAGCCGACGGCGACTGCAGCGAATACTGTTTGTCTGGCTGTAATGCACTTACAATTAAACCGCAGCCAATGTGCGTGTAATGTATTTTCTGTTTTAGTTATTAAACGAATATTTGTGTACGTCTCCTTTTTTTTAATTAGTCACATTAATATTGCTTATATCAGCCTTTTCAGAAAGGACGCTCGCCGATTTGTTCGAATGCCTCAGAAATTTTGTTGCAAATGAGCGCGGCAACGCGTTAGCAAATGTAACTGTGTGCGTGCGTTAATGTTACCGTTTCGTGGTGAATGACTGCGCGCTGTAGAGTTGCCAACATACATACATACCATAGAACTGCAGCAAATAAAAGTAGGAACTAATATAAGTTATTGACATTATGAATAGTAATCTTTTTATTATGTTTTATTTCTCTTTAAATGTTCTAATAGCAATGATATAAATAGTGGTATTATTTATTGCACTGCTGCACAGCCCTGTACTGTACTCTGTGCAGCTTAAGCGCGTTTATGGTCAATTTTAGGACATTCTTTTGCTGCCTTTTTGCACACACATAATTCTACAACAAAAGGCAGGCAGCGAGCATAAAGCAAAAAAAAAAAAAACTTAAAATTAACACGGAATATACGAAAGTTTTTCTGTCAGTTCTAAAAATGTAAGTAGCACAAAATTAACAAAAAGCTCCTCGACGCAACAAACAGCAAATATGTTGTGCAACCTCTACATAAATTACCAGTGATTTATAACTGTTATGAAAACGTCTCTCTCCTAACACCTCCCATAATATCTGGCCGTGTCCCAACCCAGCGCCGCAGCCACATCCCCTGCAGCACCTGCCCAGCCGCCGTGCCGAAGTGGACACCGGAAATAACGTTGGAATTTAAGCCGGAGCGCTATGGTCACACCGCAATCACCCGCACCAATGTTCAACGGGCTGGATGACGATTTGTACAATGATGCGAAGTTCGCGCACGAGATTAACGACAAGATGCGCGTGCCGAAGCGCATCAAGGCGACGGGAGAGTTCTCCGACGAGGATCTGTTGCTGTCGAACCAGAACGGGATGATCAGCTCGTGGAACTATCACGACAAGATCGATATGAATGTGCCCGATCGGATTGTGGTGCTGGGGCACAATCAGCATCTGGAGACGCGCTCGGCACCGCGTGAAATCCAACTGGAGAACTCCATATTACCCAAGAATCCGTCAATGGGCTTTCTGCGCGTCCAAACGCCACCGCGCGTCATCACACTCACGGATCATCATTTTCCATCGGCCTCCGAGGAAAGCTCACCACTCAAACCCAACGGCAATCTCTATGGTCACGATCTGGATGGCGACATGGACGAGGACGACGAAGATGCTCGTGCCACGCAATATGTGCGCTCCAATGGCAACGTTCGCATGGGCTTTCACAACAGCAACGATGCCAACTCCGTGGAATCGGACTCGCAGGTGAGCGCTTGCAATGCTTCCATCGATTTTCCATTCCTATTCGGGCAAGTTAATTGCCGACTCTGGAATTCCTAATCCCAAGTTACGTCACATTCGAGTTCGTGACGCCGCACTCGATACAATTTCGTTCAGCGTAATCTTTCAGAGTCCACTTCCATTATCAGCGCATGTGCTCATGCAGCCCATGACGAAATCCGAGTGCCTCCAATGGCAACAGCTTTCCCCCACACACACGCACACACACACAGTTCTTTTAATTGTTTAAAGATTAATGAACTGCTGACGACAAGTAAATCGTCGCGCATTTGCAGCTCAGAGCTCAGATCGTTCGCCTCGGCCCGCACCAAGTTCTGATTCTCGAATGCAACGAATATCAATTGCTTGCAGAGATTAGAAACAAATTGATTATGTGCCTCACATATATATCCGACTATAATTAGATAGCTTTCTGCCATCTCTTATATCTTGTCGGAATGCCTCAGTTATATTGTCATGTATATTTTATGCCTATTGCAAATCGTTTCATAAATATTTGACCAAAATGTTATATCTTTTTTTGCATCCCAAAACTGCCAAAGGCGCACACTATTCACTTGAGTAGACGTTGGCCTGAGCATGATTCTCGGGATCCTTGGGCGGCTGTTTGTAGGCGGGTCGCTCCGTTGGTTCCTTGAGTGGCTTGGCAAAGGCGCGACACTTCCAGACGTCGACCTCGGTGGCCAGGCACTTGCGAAAGTCGTAGTCGCACAGGCCCAGCGTGTACATGTGCTCGGTGGGCTCAAAGTAGTGCAAGCCGCGTCCAATCTTGATGACAACGCCCGAACTGAGCACAATCTTGCGATCGTGCAGCGTTTCGTCCAGCTGGAAGTTCATGTGAATGTTGCCCGTTGCCAGATCGGCGCGAATCTGCTGGAGTATGTGCAGCTGATTCTTGGGCAGCGCCGGATCCGGCCGCGTCGTCAGTCGTATGTACTTCAGGTAGCGACAATTCTTGACCAGCACCTCAAAGAAGTTGAGCAGGTTCTTGAATTGTTGCTGCTCGCTGAGATGCGGCTCGTTCAGGTGCGCCTCCTTAACACTGTCATTCAGATAAGCACCGAGCAGACGCTGATAGCTCCGTCCACGCGCGTCCCGGTCAATGACGATGTGCTCCAGCATTTTGCTGGCATGCAGATGACCCTTGACCTGATCACGCAACTGCTTGGCACGCGCCTCATAGAGCTTCAGATATTTGATGCACAAATGCTGCTTCTTGGGCTCCGAGTTGGACAGCTGATTCAGCTTGAAGATGCTCTCCTCGTAGAGCAGTATCGCCTCCATAATGTGACCCGTTTGCTCGCACTTGAGGGCATTGCTTATGGACTCCAGCTTGGGCAGGTCCTCCTCATCGGAATAGTGCGCCTGTGACATGTCTGACCAACTTTTTGCTATACTTTAAAATTTTGTTTACCAACTTGTTTGAAAAAATGTGCACAATAATTTGAGTAACTGTTTAAAATGCCAGGAATACTACGATGCCTTCCAAAATTTTCGAATAGCTTCAGTTTTCCACTTGTCCACATAAAACTGCAGATTTTCTACTTATATTTTATCGACTTCCCAAATGCATTTGCAATGGCAAACTCTTGGAAATGAATCCTTGACTCATCATGGCATCAGGATTACACAGTCGAAAAAAACCGATGTTAGCCATTACGATTATCTTTTATAGATTTGTCAAATTTCAGAGAATATCAAAGAATTATATTTGACTATATACTATTTATATATTTTATTTAAACGATGGTCTGTCAAAACTTTTCCGTAAGCTAAGATCAGCCAACACCCATGCTTAAACCCAATCCTAACGAGCACTTCTCCTTTTGTCTTTTGTCCATAGCTCACAACGGGCAGCGCGAGCAAACGCTCCCAGCTGATGCAGCAGCAGCTGCAGCAGCAGCAGAACAATCTGGATGCCTCGATGCTGGCCCAGCGTGAGGGCACGCCCATGGGCGAGTTGACGCCGCACGAGGAGATCCTGTATCTGCGTCGGCAGCTGGCCAAGCTAAATCGGCGCGTGCTCAACATTGAGATCAACAATGAGCAGCGAATGCAGCGCGAGAAGATTGTCTATTGCCTGGGACTGGCCTACTTTGTGCTGAAGACCATCTTTTGGCTGAATCGCTAGAGATGGCGTCCCGCTGGCCGAATGCAGCCTGATGGTGCTTTGCTTCGTCGTTTGTTTTCTTGCTGCATACACACACACACGCATCGCTAGCCGGAAAAACTGAGCAGTTTTCAATGTTTTCTTACTTTTCTGCCCTATTCTTTATCTTTTTGTAAATGGCTCCCAGAGAGAGACTTTGTTGGTTTTTTTTTCTTTTGCCATATTCGTTATAAGTTCTGTAATTAAATAAGCGCAACCTCGATTTGTTTTTCCGTCGTGGAACCCAAAAACAATGCATCACTTTTAATAATTGTCAATATACATAGAATCGAATTAAGCCAAAATGCGTATACCCTGTACTTGCTGTCGCGACCTTGAACTCTTTTGTTGGTGTGTGTATCCCTTCCGAACCAATCCAAAGCACGGAACTGAAATATTGTTTTACATATATATATTTATCTATCTATCTATATATATATACACATATATATATATATATATATATATATGTATGTCTATTTGTGACTTAATCTAATAGCGCATTACTTTTAAAATCACATTTCAATGTTGATCTGAATTCTCGTGTGCTTTTGTTAAATGTAGTTTTTAGCCTAAACATTGTTAATCATAATCGCATGGAGTAATATTTGATCCCAACAACGTGAAACTAACGGTATTTGTATGGAATAGATAAAAATACATTATATAACACTTGAAACTAATGAATTTTGATGGTAAAGTTGAAATATACCGAATCCAGCAGCAGATGAAATCATTTAGCTTTAGTGATCGATTATTGGAAGATGATATTTAAAACAATAAATGAGAAAAACGTTTCAACTTGTCTTATTTTTATACCCTGAGCCCATTAAAAAGGGGTATAATGTATTTGTGTCAACCTATGTGACAGGCCGGAGAAAGCATCTCCGACCCCATAAAGTGTATATATTCTTGATCAGCATCTACAGCAGAGTCGATCTATAAGAGCTAGAGACTTGAAATTTAGCTGTAGGTCCTCCTAGTCCATGCGCAGATCGAGTTTGTTTCCGATAATCGATAACTTGTCCCGTTTCCAAGTAATCGATAAAAATCGATATCGAAATCCGGTTTTTTGAGCAGTTTTGGTAAATAATAAGAGCTAGAGTCACCAAACTTGACATGTAGCTTCTAGAATAGTGTTTGAAGCAGAGGGTCCAGGGTATCCCCTAGTCGTGAGCTCCCGACTAGAACCGCAGACTCAAGGTTGATCAACCTGTCTCTTCAAGGGGGAGATCTGCTAAATCCTTCGGCTTGCATGAAGTGCGGAGCGGTCCATGGTTCGAGGAAATCTAAAAGGGGATTCCCCTAATGTACTTTAATATTTGGGTAATGCACCCAAAGAAAACACTTGGTACTTCTTTTTTAACGCATTTAAAAAATGTATTTTATTTGTTTCTCATATTGGAATTAAATTATATAGGTATTAATTAAGACTACAAATTAAATGCAATACATCTCGCGATTTATTCTGCAACATCTTTAGGGATTAACATAGATGTTTCTCTAGAGTTCAATAATTACGAAAAACCTGAGCGAAATTTCGTTCCTTTTCGAGCGTTCCGGAAAAGCTCTCTCAAGGCCCTTTCAATTTTTTGTTTGTACACTCTTTTTCATTTGTTTCTTTTTTCTTTTCTTTTCGTTTCGATAACTTTTAACATTATGCATTAGAGCTATTGGTTTATATCGATCTATATAATAGACGGTGAAGAGCCGTTTCTCCTGGCAGACCCTGGCAATGTCATCGTGTTGTGTTCTTGGGGGCGGGGCCTGGGGTACCGCGTACCGTACAGGATATTCTCAGAACAATTGTAGTTTTCGATTTTTTGTTGTTTTTATTTATAATGGAATTACGTTATCGTTAAATTTACAAATTTTTTATGCAAGATATACAAATTGATCAGTGTTTTTTGTTTTCTTTCTTTTTTTTTTGCCGTCTTCTTGAATGGTTTTCTTTGTAGGCGAGAGAAAGTATCCCGCGCCTTGAGCTCGACTTAAAAACTGTTTGTCCTTTCTCGTAAATATGTGTATACTAAAAGAAACGCCTACTATAAACTTAAATTCTTATGTATAAATACAATTTTGCTTATGTTCGTGTTGGTACTTTTTTCAACAGTCGCGTTTTTTCGACGGCAACTTTCCTGTTCAACGGTTTTCTTCTTCTTCTTCTTTTCGGATATTGGGGGTCTTTGTATTTCTATGCTATGGTTTGTGTGTTTGTTTTTTATTTTATGTTCTGGGTATGGTTGGTGCATGTGGAGTGTAGGGTAGTGTAGGGGGTGGTGGTGGTGGGTGGAGTTTAGACGAAATGCGATTGACTGAATGAGAGGTCCACTGATGATGTTCTTGTGGTATCTTTTATGACGCCTGTGCCTGTGAAGCGATCCCTTACTCGCTTTCATCGTCATCGTCGTCGTCAGAATCATCCTTTTTGCTTTTTTTCGCTGGTTTTTTCGCAGGTTTTGAACGTTTCTTGGCACCGCCATTAGCAGGAGCACTGCTGCCGCCGTTGGCCTCAAAATCTTTGACGGCACGATCGTAATCATCCTTAGCCTTAGCTGCCTTTGCCTCCCACTCCTGCCGACAAAAAATGACCAAAGACAACAATTTCGATTAGTTTTCGATAGAATAAAAGAAATCAAGTATAAGCTGGGCGTGCGCTCTACTTACCGACTTATCCTTCATTGCCCTCCATAATTCACCGCCGCGCTTGGCCACTTCGGTAACTTTGATGCCGGGACTTTCGCGTTTGATCGACTCGCGAGCGCTGTTCAGCCACAGCATGTAAGCGGAGAGCGGACGTTTTGGTTTGTCGGCCATTTTCTTTTGTTGTTGTTGTTGTATGTAAGTAGTAGGTTACTAAATTAATTTGCTATAAGCTTCGAGCTGCAATAAAAACGATTCAAAAGACAAGCATACATTAGTATCCACATTGCAGGAAGAAGAAAAAAATACACGCCATGTACTCAGACCCAGAGAAGCCACCACCACAAACCGAACGAAACTAACCAACACACATGCAGCAATGGCCGCGCGCAAAGCGTCGCGTTAAGAGAGATGGCAATACTGCTCACACACGCACACGCACACACTGATGGCGCAGCGTCGACGCTGACGTTTGAGAAAAAGCGCGCGCGCGCGCGTCTTTCTGTTACAAGCGACAGCAGAGTGCGCGCAGCTAACAATATTCACATATTCATATCAAAATTATTTGCATTAATAATGAACAAACAAAAAGCGTTTAAATGCCAAATTACAGCATTATCGACATTAGCAGCCATTTTCGTTCTGCACTCCCTCAGCGTCGACAGCAAACGACCGAAATGGCAACACTTTTTTTCTGTATGTACTGCCGCCGCCGCCTCGGACTGGCTGCTTGCTTGGGCCTCTGCTCTGCCTGTGTAGTACAGCAGCGTCGTGTGTGCGACGCGCTCTTTGGCAGAGGCCAAGCGACGTTTTGTATGAGAAATGTACTACAAAGAGCAAATTTTGATGGGGGGGAAAAAGCAAGCAGCAGGCAAAAATGCACAGAAAAGTGTGCTAAATATGCTTAGTAAATGGCTGTTAAAGCAGCATTTCTACTTTTTGAATATGACACTTGTCCAACATTTAATAAATTGCACATTCTTTGTTTCGCTTATGCGCTTATGCCTGTCCGCTTTTAATGTATGAAATAGCTTTATTCTTACTTGGTCTATTCAATAAAATGAATCAAAAACGAGTTTGTCACACTTTAAAATTAGATTTAGTTTTTGATTGCACAAAATTCTTTTCAAATGTCTTTTTGACTGCTTGCGTTTACCAACCTTCCACGTTTCTTCGCCGACTTCAACTGTACTGAGTGAAGCAAGCAAAAAGGCAAGGAAACTGAAAGCAGCAAGCGTTGGGCGCGCAGCGCGGCAGCGACGTCGGCAGCAGATAAATTGCCGGCTGGGCTGTTTGTCTGACCGAGAGAGAGAGAGAGAGAGAGAGAGTGAGAGACCGAAAAGAGAGAGCACAAAGAGCGAGGCAAAGCAGAAACTCGGTTAAACGACGAGTAAAAACAAATACAAATACGGAAACAAAGTAAAATATGTGAATAGGCCAAAAATGCGCGCATTTTGGTTAGCTGCGCGCGGGGTTATAATAACAATATATTGCTCAAGAAGAATGTAACGCATGGCTCAAAAACAATTATGCAAAATTAATTAAATGAATGGCCTAGGCAGCCATTTTGACTTGGCGCCGCTCACGGCGAGCAAAAAACCCGAAATGGCAACGCTTTGGTCTCTTGGTACAGCAGCGTCGTACTTTTCACAGCGACGAACTGAAGTGTGCTCTCCAGACGGCAAAAAGTGTGAACGATAACTGAAAACAGTCGTTTATTCATATGATTGTCCTAATAAACGTTGTTTCACTGCACTATTATAAAAAAAATATGTATATATACTTGTCTTGTGCGTTCACTATAATCCACTAAGTATATTTTATTTTATATTTCACAAGTTCTTAGGACTCAACCAACCTTTCTCGTGTGCTGCTCAATTTTAACTGTACGGACTTGGCGTCTGCTGTCATAACGAAAGCGAGCAGCTGCCAGCTGGTAAAAACGGTGAGAGCGTCGCAGTCGACGCAGGCAGCAATGCTGTTTAAGATGACCGCGTGACGCAACATGCGGTTTAACAATTCACGACTTGGCACGAATTTTGATAAACGTTGTAACAATGCATAAATTTACCGGTTAACATTTATAAAACTGCACATTAATTATTATTGTTTATTTTAACTGGTCTATTTTCGGTTAATTTTATTAATTTATATATTAGGTTGGCGAGCTGCTTGCAGATTATTAGTTCTGTCTCACGACACGTAACCATATCTAGGAGAGTCAATATGAGAGAGCGAGTGGAAATACAGCCGGCAAATTATCTGAGACACTCGTTGAGATAAATCAGAAGTAAAAAGTTAAAGCAGAAACACCGCTAAAAGCCATGTAAAAACAAAAACAACGTCAATAAAATTCTGTTTGAAATGTAAATAGAATAAATGACGAGCACAAAACGCATTTGCAATAAAAACAAATTCAAATTAGCTAACTTACAAATATGAACCATCTAAAATATTCCGTTCCTAATGTGCCCCATATATGTATGTACATATATTTCCCTATGAGTGGTACGCATACACACCAAAGGCGAGACCAGCCAATGGCTCTCTCACTGGTACATACGAAAAGAGCTCTAACTGAGACTGGACTTAAAAATGGCGCCAAAACAAAAATTGTAGTCTGTAGATGGATGTAAAAACAAATTTTACACGAAAAAACATGCATTGAATATTTTTGTAGATACATAAATGCCTATTAATATATAGTTTGCTTCTGAAACTCGAACGTTGCTCAATGTCTCTCTTTTCAATATTTGAACTGAGCAGACAAGCCGCACATAAATATAAGACTCGTATTCAATCGCAAATATAGGTAAAACATGTTAATAAAGTTACTCAATCACTGTAGCACAAGCGAGATTAAGCAATTTATGTTTTTGCTTCTTGCATTTAGTTTCTTCTCGTTTAGTGAGCAATGCTTTTATATTGGGCTATGCATAGCAACCAGCTTGCTGTCGTGTGTACTAACGACGACACAAACAAGGTTGAAACTAACGCTGACGTCACAAATGAACGTGTTAAGCGATACTCGATGTGATACATTAGTTTAATATAATAAAAAAATTTTTATTTATACAGATAACTTATTTTTGTAAATGTAAGCCATATAATTTGCTTACAGTAGGGCTTTAAATAAATCAGTGAATAGTTTATAAGAAGTGCACGATTTGAAGATATGAGGAGTTGTGCATGCATGTATATATGTATGTATGTATGTGTATATTTGCAAGTATGTATGTATGTAGTTGTATTCAAAATATAAGAGTAGTTAATAGGGAATGTACAACATATTTTTCATAGTGCTCTCATTATAGATTATTTTCCTATTCAGAGATTTGTATAGAACAACGATCACGGTCCATTCAGAACGTGATCCTTCTGTACTTCGTTTCGTGTTGAGAAATCGCATGCAATCTCACGCAATGAAATACATACATATGTATGTATGTATGTATTATGTATGTACATACGTTCACAGTTAGAACAGACCACAAGGGCAGTTGCAACGGCTGCTTGTAACTTCTGCTGTCCCGTTTAGGGTTAAGCATTGCAGAGATTTGGCGGCCAGTTACCACCCAAATACGCGGCAGAGGCTGCGGATCAGTTTCCCGCCAAAAAAAAAAAAACAAATTATGAAGAGCGCTGGAAAAAATGAGCCGAACTGAGGCCTAGAGGGAAAATGGCGTTGCAGTTGATGCTGTTTGCTCGTAAATTTCTAGCAGGGAGGCAACGCACAAAGGATAACGATGTCACGCGCTGTTTGAAGTTCACAAAGCAACAAGGACAGCATGAATAGAAGAGCCGGGCAAGTAACGCAGGCAGGATAGCTGGCTGGCAGGCAGACGCAGGACTCGCCTCGAATTGTGTGTGCGATGTCTTGCTAAGCTGCATTTTCAGCATTCGAAGTGCACATACATCGTTTTTTTTTAGGAACGAAATCTTCGAGCTCACAGGGTAGATGCTGGAAGTAGGTATGCGATAACAAGGACTACGACAATGCAATTGAATTTGAGTCTCTCATCCGAAGCCAAGCAATACTTAATGCCCTTCCATCCTGATCTTAGTACCGACTAAATACATATATGCATGTATGTACATTGTTGAGTGATTCATTTTCCTGCAGTCTAACTGAATTTTGAATTTGAATTGAGCCTTGCAATATCAGACTAGCAAGGTTGCAAGGCACGTTGAGAGTGGGAGGATACTCTGCATGAAAGCTTCTCTCCCAAACGTAAGGGCTTTTATCGCATCGCCAATCGGCTGCTAGCAGCTATCGATAACTGCTTCGCTAGACGTGCTTCTCTTGATGGCACTGCAGACGAGGGAAAAGCAGATATGCGAGAAATAAACAAAAGCTGGCAGCAAAACAAAAGCAAAGCCAAAGCTTCAGCAATGAGCACGACAAGAGCCGAACGCCAAGAGAAAAAGCTGCTCAGAGCAAAAGCAACAATCGGCAGGCCGCAGTTCTCAGCAAGCATTTCGAGCGCGCGGTCGCCTAACGGTTTTTCGCATATTCCCCTCCACCTCGATACCCTGCTCGTGGGCTGGTGTAGGCATGTCCAGCAATGGGGGCCTACCATTTCGCTTTACCGACGAGCGTCACATGAAGTTCGTGGAGCTTTACAGCCGTGAGCCGTGCCTGTGGAACCGTCGACCATATCTGTGGGGTGCTCGGAATGCCGCCTACAAGCGCATACAGCTCGGCATTAACGCCGAGATGGAACCCAATGAAAACTCGATAACATTGCAGGGTGTTAAAATGAAAATCAAGAATATGCGCACTGGCTATCATCAGGAGCTAAAGAAGATCAGGGCTAATCCAAAGTACACGCCGAAAATTCCTTGGTTTGCTCCGTTACACAAGTTTCTCGCACAGTTTTTGGACAAGGTAAACAATTTCTTATACAAATTTCCACTGCATTCAGCATTTATGCATGTTGAATATTCCGCATAAGCAGAAATCGGACGAGGAGGTGGTGTTGGTTCCTTCACCGCCCCTAAAGCGACTGCAGATCAAATTGCCGCGCATGAAGGCGATCAAGCTCCTGCCGCTGGAGTCCGAAGAGAAGCCCGACATCAAAATGGAGCTTGAGCCAAACCAACAGGTGTTCATACCAACCACAGCTCTACCCCTAATGCCCACGCTGACCCCACCCCCGCCACTGCGCCTAATCACACCACCAGCTCAACCGCCCTCGCCAGTCCCACCTCAAATACTCGAAGTCACCTCACTGCCCACAGCGAACTCCTCCTTGGTGGACCGACCGCGGGCGCTGCAATCAACGGGCGATGATGAGTTTACATATTTCGGACTTAGCGTTGCGGCCCAACTGCGCAGCATGCCTCTCTCGAATGCGATGATCATGCAGTCCAAGATCCAGTATATGCTATCGATGGAGCGTCGTAGGATTGGCGGTGACACGACGGAGGCGAATTTGTTTGCGTAATTGGGCCAGAAAATGGTTTTTGTTTCATTATGAGGAGCTTATTGAATCTTTTAAAAGATAGAGCCGAATGGTTCCGGTAACTCAAACTATGGATGTGCTTGAAGGTTTACAGGAAAAACCAACAACAATTTATACGTACATATATCTTTACTTCTGCTTATGTGTGATTTACGTAATATTATTTATAAATTTCCTTATAATTATTGAAGGTTGACATGAAGTACGCCTAAGCGTACAAGAGTTTTATTAATTATAACTTTAAATAATCTGAGACAATGTGCAAAAGTATTTTAATAAATAAAAATGATGCAAGCTCATCTTTCAATTCAATAGAGAAGGGATCGTGAGCTTGTAAGCACAAAGATGATTTAGGTCAGGTATCGTATCGTATCACGGCCTTTCTAATTCTTTGGTTATTATATTTGATCGTAGTTGATCGTATTTAAGAATTATTCATATTTTAAATATACTTATGTACATATTTATTTGTATAGCTGAATAGCACTACGTGAAGACGAACATCGGGTCGCCTAATCAACATACCGTTGTTCGGATGGGATCCAATTCGTCTTTCGGTCTCTTTTAAACACACACAATCGAACTAGCAGATAATGTTTTACATAACATGATTTACAGAATAAATTATTAGGCTAGGTTTATGTGTGCTGGTTCGTGTCACGAAAGATGTTACCACGCCTGCCCATCTCTAAGTGCTGATATCGAATCGGCGTGTTGAAGAAATGTTTTACTTTGCTTAGTTATAAACAGAAATATGGGAATATCCTCGTAGCCGAGCATTGAGCATCGCATCGCCGCATAAGCAGAGCAAGCAAATGTTAAAGCACAAGGCAAGTACATGAAAAAGCAAAAGCAAAAGCAAAGCAAAAGCAAACCCAAACAGAAACAGCAATGAAAGCAAACCGTACTGTACCACAAATTTTGCCTGCTAGCGCTTGGCAGCTAAGAGCAGCGAACAAACAACCAAAGCGAGCGAGCAATCGAACTGAAGAGAGACAGAGAGAGAGAGAGAGAGTGTGTGTGTGTGCGTGCGTGTGAGACGAAGTAATGCATTAGTGTGAATGCGTGTTATTGTGTGGGTGCGTGTAGGCTGTGCCGTATTGTCGAATTTTCGCGCTATAACAAAATGTTGTCTTAGATTATAGCGCAAACTAGCCGTCTTTTTGGCATATTGGCAATGCGGCCAGCATGAATCACAAATACCCTACACAATACGACAACGTCGGATTACATGTTTGTGTTTGTAAGCACATACATACACATATTTTAGATACGCATACAAATATATGGATATGCTTATGCATTTGTATGTTTCTGCATATGTGTATGTATGCGCCTGTGCATGGGTAGAAATCGCCGTTCAATTCTCCGACTCAGTCAGAGAAAACTGCGAAAACCGGACGAAAACAACGACGACAACGAATTGCTGACTGCGATTGTTGTTGCGGTTGTTTGTTGTTTTCATTTGTGTTGTTTTTTATGAGCACCACATGCTTATCGTCTCTCTGTACGGCATTGGATTTTGCAACAACAAAATACCCTACAATCTGTCAGTTAAGTTCAACAATGCGATTGGAAAAGACTTCCAAACTCTTTTAGTGATCTACTCTCTCTGATTATCCCAGTTAGAACAATCGATTTCCCGTGAAAAGATAACGTGGCCTATCAACACTTGAGGCACACACACATGACTAAAACTATGAGATGCGTTATCCTTGTTTGGAGAGGCTCGAACATTCAACCTGTCTTCGCATTATTCCTTTTGGGGTCTCAAACGATCATTTTCAAAGCTGAACAGTCGGAGCGAAAAGTCTGCTCACGGTCCGACATGCATCGAGAAGTTGGCAGCTCTGTGGAGTTCAGAGCTTCACTTTCGCACTTCGCCAACGAAATTGGGTCACATGCCGGCGGTGGAGGCGGCGGCGGCTGCATGGCCCAGAATCAGAGCAGACTCCCCAGCTCGAGTCGAAGGTGGCGGTGGCGGTGGAGATGGAGGTGGAGTTGGAGTGCGAATCCTGTTGTTGTTTCAAATCGCGCAACGGCATCGTCAGCCACACTCGGCCACAACAATAGGCACCACATGAAATGTGTTTAAGATACTGAACTTGGCCTTTGAAAGACTCTGTGGGGCCTCTCGTGCGGGCCCAATCGGCCTGACCGTCCGCCTGTCCGCCTGTCTGCCCAGCTGTCTGCTGTTTGGGGCCAACCGGCCCCGAGCCATAGCCACAGCCACAGCCGAGCGGCGTCACAGCAAACGTGCACATGCCATCGCCCTCCAAACAACGACCCATCCGCATATTTGTGAGCACTCACTGCTCCCACTCGGTATTTATATGCATCATCAGCTGTTCGTGCGAACCGAGCGCCAGCACAGCGAGACCGGAGACAGACGCAGAGACCAGAATCAGAATCAGTACCAGAACCAGAGGGCAGCACATTACGAGGCAAAAATACTTTACTTGCTACAGCTTCAGGTGGTCGGCTTCTACCTGTGCACAGCGCACAATTTGGGTCCAGAGTAATTAAATGCCTAGCGTCAATTTGCACTTGCTTCGGCTTTTGATAAAGTGCACGCTTGATCATATCAGGGGATCGTGTGAGCGGGTGACAAACATTATATTATCATGCGAAATGTAACGCTAAGAATCGTTCTCACACAGGTATTTCATTTATTATCTTAGTTTCAAGAAAACTGCGCTTGAAAGTTTTAGGTATGTCTTCCACAGGAAGAAAGGGTTTGGTTCTGTATACTTGATTTCCAGCTAGGCCTTTTTGAGCCCTTTAGTGGTTATTATGCTGGCCAGTTCAGGGTGAATATTGAGTACAAATAATGAAAAGTAAGAAGCTAATTTAAGAATCTCCCAGATCTATGACCAGCAGGTGTGCAAACCAGCTTGACTCTCACTTAAAGCTTTAACTTGTTGGGAATTTTAACGTGCCAGCAAGGAACAAGGAGACCAAAGTCCACTCTAATACAAATTTGATTTGTATATGTCTTTAGACATTCATTATAATGATTCTTTGTAACTGGGGAATGTTTCTCAGCTGAAAATCTTGCTGACATTCAAAATCAATAATCAATCAATCAATCAATCAATAATCATATTCAGATACTCTTGCCTTTTCACGAATATGCTAAACGGAGCCAATTAGGGTCTACAAACTTTTGCATGGCAAACTATTCGAAACTTTTGCATAATATCGCAATTTTATTGTCCTGGCTTGTGAATATGTATACTAAATGTGCATTGAGCAAGCATAACGTAACGGTAAACGTAAAAGATACATTGCATCCATATGGCAAGCATATTGGCTCAAGTAGGCGACGACAAGAAGACGCCACTGGACCAAAAAGCAACAAAAAGCAACAACGACAACGACAACGACAACAAGTGCCTGGCACTCAACTCTGACCATTTGCAGGCCTGGCCAAGCCGTCCTGCTGTGTGCGCAAAAGTAAAGTATATTTATGTGTGTGCATGGAAACTGCAAGATTCACTCGCTCAGCCCAAGTCATCCAGTTCTGTAAAGGGACCAACGGCAACAGTCACACACACTCGCACACCCATGCACACACATGCACATGCACTGCACAACATATGCGAAACCCAAGTATCACGCATAAATGCAACTAAGCCAGCAAACTATGCCGTCCTCAGCGTTGACTCTTTATGCCAAGCAACATGGTAAAACGACCGACCACCCCGGACTTAAGTTCTCTAGGATAACGACATGCTCCATGCGCTACCGGAATATAAAAGAAACGAGAATCAAGAGGACAAAGGAAATCAGTTAAATTTAAGAATCAGGAAATATATATAACGTAAAAGAAACTTGAATCAAAGGGACAAATGAAATCAGTTGGAGGAATATCAGGTCGGGATTCGTAAGAGTTCGAGAATATCAATATTACAAAGAATATCACTTAGATAAAGTATAAAATATAAAAGAAACTTGAGTCAATATGAAAAAGGAAATCGGTTATATGAATATCTGAGAAACTTAAATCAAATGAACAAAGGAAATCAGCTAAATGAAATAATAGATAGAGCTTCGTAAGAGTTAAAGGATATAACATATAAAAGAATCTTGAATCACAAGGACAAAGAAAATCAGTTGAATGAATATCTGATCGAGACCCGTAAGAATCAGAGAATAAATAATCAGATAATAAATAAATATCAGATCGAGATCTGTACGAGTCAGAGAATATAAAATTCTTCAATTATCTTGTTATTTATATATATATTCTATTTTTTCTCATAACAATCAATCAAAACTATACTGAATCTAATAATCAGATATAGATAATTTTCTACTCAGTCTAATTATTAGTCAAATATAGTTCGAATCTGCCCAAGCAATTTAAATAATTTAAATAACATACGAAAATTAAACTAAACTAAGCTAGGCTAATTTCTAGTATTCTGAAAAATAACATAAATTTTCATAATTTACTTTCTGTAATTGGTAAAAATGTGATAAATGCTATTTTACTCCGCTCAGCCAAAGCAATAGCTAATTGTTGGTAGGACATATTCGATGGATGCATATTACCAATTATATTCGGTAATTAATATTTATTTTCATCAGCTCGGCCTGTCCGCAATTATTGTTTTTGATAGCTACTCATTATGTGAAACCCTTTTTGGGAAGAGGGTATATGCAGTTCGAGTTACTGAGTGTGTCCTCGGGTTTTATACAATGTGCCTACCAGTTTGCACTTTGTTTCTATGCTCGCACACACGCAGCATGGCAGGGGACACACACATAGAAAACGACGCACACACACACAAAGACACACTCACACACAGGCTCGTTATATCCACATCCTGTCGAGTATGCGTTCGGTTCGTTAGCTCGTTCGCTCCTTCGTCTGCTGCTGCTGCTGCTTCTGCTTCTGCTGCTGTTGGCTGGTTTGCATACATATATCCCGAGCATATATTCCCGTTCATACAGCCGACAATTGCCACCACCGAAGCGACTGCAGCCGCGTCTCTCACCTCAGAGCAGCAGCAGCAGCAAAAGCAGCAGGCAGCAGCAGGCAGCAGCAGCGCAGGCAGAGCCAGAACCGGAGCGGATCGGGTCTACAGCCCCCAACCCCAACTCGATGTCAATGGCCCGTTAGTTTGGGTGCGGGGTTCCGTTACAGAGGCACGAACCCACGCGCGCGTTGGGCGGAGGGTGGTTATACGGCAAACAACCAGAATAACCGACATCGACCCACTGCACTGTGGGCCGAGCTCCATGCGAACAACTTCCACCTAATCGACGGTTTTGTAAATTTGCAGTACATATATTCAACAGATTATTGCGTTGCCTGGCACCAGGCTACAGTGACACGAATTCCATTTTATTGTAAGCAACTGCTTGGTTTCTGCTCTTTATAATATCTATGAGGGAACCTAGATTCTAAAGGGCATATGTCATCGCACACATATAGCTGCTAAATTACAAAAAAGTTCCCCAAATAGATATTTACCATTTACATTAATTAGTTATAAACCTAAGATATTCACATTTTTGTTATTTTATTTTTTTAGTTGTTTTTTACCATATGGTATTTAATCCCATGCAAATGTTTACTATAGTAAATACTGTTCGAGAACTTTATTATTATTTATTGTTATATATTGGTCTCTTCTTCCTTAATTGCAATACGTCTATCATAATATTTCTCCTAATCAAAATATTAAACACATTTTTTTTTAATAAATGATTTTAATAGATATTTAACAAGTTTTTGGCACCCTCAGTTCTTGGTTAGGAATTTAAAAAACGAGAATCGGGGTTCTATTCGGGCTAGTGTACAGTATAGATAGTTTGTAACTATATTCAAAATTAATAAAGTGAACTAACTAACTAATATTGGATACTCTGTATTTATGAAATAGGATTTTTATATATTTAATTTAATGATCACATACATTAAAATAATATTAAAACTATAATTTTTCAGATATAGGAATATATTTTGAAAAATTCGAGTATTTAAACGTATTTCCCGAGTATTTCTCCCATTTAACTAAAACAAAGTTGTACGATTTCCAGATCTATATTGCTGTCTATAGATTCCTATAAATCTTTTAATTCAAAGACCTCGATTAGCCTTTCAATTAATGCTCAAACTCTGATCCGAATCACAAGGGTATTGGTCGTGCTTTCTGATATTCACACGTAGCAAACGTATAAAGTCTTGCAATGTGTTGGCCATAGCGCCTGGCCCACTGCCTGGACGCAGTATACCCTACATCGACTGTGGCCCATTGTTTTTCGCAGTCTGGCTGCGACGTCGCTGGGGGCCCGTTTTGGGGCTGTGTGCTGTTTGCTCGCATAGATACAGATACACACGACAACGGCAACGGCAACGACACGTACAGATACATCGCAGTCGCCGTCATCGCCGTTGCCGTCACCCCCCCTCTATCGCCCCGCACTGGCGCTGCCTCTGCCACTGCCTCGGCCGCTGCCTATTTCACTCGTTTGCTCGTTGGCTCGCTTGCTTCATACGTACTTTCGTTGCGGGCCTCTGCTACTGGCTGTACTCTGACTGCGGCTGTGGGCCCAGCAGAGCGAGATACTCGTACTGTAGCCAGAGCCATACAAGCGAAATGCTTCAAACTGGTCGAAAATCATTGTGCGCTACACTCGATGAGCTTTTATGTTTCTTATATGAAGTTGCATATATTTGAGTATACTATTTAATACTTTCGCATGTTAAATAACATAACTAACATTAAGTGTAAGCCAGCCCAACTTTAAATTTAACTCTCAATATTTTTTAAATAAAAACTCCTTTTTTAATCTTAAAAATGTATACAAATATAAAGATCAAAAGTCAGCTATAACTCTCAGCTCTAAATGGTACTTGTTTGACTTATAGATCAAATATAGGTAATATTATCAAAATATTTACACATGGGAAGAGCAATACCCTTCTCCATATATGAACATTTTCAATCTAAACATGATCAGTATTAGGTTTATTTCCACTGTACTGAAGAAATATTCGAATCAAAACATGTTTAGTTTTGATAAAAATCGTAATAATTCAACTTAAAAAATTTGTATTGAAAATTAACAGAAATTATTCTTGAAATTTGTGTAAATTTTAGCATATCTATGGGTTGTATTACAATAAATAGATTGTATTTCTTGTTTACACAAATAAACCAAAAATGTTATATATATTATCTTAAGTTCTTAACCCACTCTAAAAGTAAAAAGAATCATTATATTTTTGAATTTACTGAAGTACTAAAATAATAATCTAGAAACTGAATGATCTTGAAATACTTAAAGCTAAAATATTGGAAATATTTCGAAACGGGTAAATTTTATGAAAACTGATTTGTATTAAAACTTTTTAAACAAAAGTTCATTTGTTTAATTCATTTCAATTCGTTCCATAGGTTCCATAGGATCTTGATATTATTTTTAGAACATTTTCTAAAATGTCATTAAGTTTTTCGAGATTTTCAAAACCCATTTCAATGGGCTACTACCATCCAATATTTGAATTCAACTACTTGGGATTGTGAAGCAAACCGTTTGGCGCAGGGCAAGCCCGAGCAAACCAGCCACAATATCAGGCAGGCAAGCAGGCAGGCGGCCATATTCAGTGCTGTTGCTGGTGCTTCGTTGCCATTGCCGGTTGCTGTTGGCCCTCCTCGCCGCGCAACTCCCCATATTCCCCTCAGTCGTCCAAGTGCTGCTGCTGCTGCCGCCGCCGCCGCCGCCGCTGCTGCTGCTGCTGCTGCCGTGTGTTCATATAACGAACGAAAATTTTTGTTCAGCCATACAGACACACACACATTGAAAGCGGGGCCAGGCCAGATACACACGTACATGTGACGCTGGCGTGTATCTGTGACTGCTTGCTTGCTTGTGTGTGTGTGTGTGTGTGTGTGTGTGTGTGTGTGTGCTGTACTGTGTGTAGCCGTTGCCTCTGCTTTGCGCACATAGTAGAGCGAACAAACCAACGAAACGTACCGAGCGAGCGAATGAACGACACACAGACACACACGCAGGCCCACACACACACACACACACACACATATACGGACTCGCACACACACGCACGCACATGCACAGTGTAACGCATAGAAAATATACATATACAGATACATTTTCACTGCCTGCGTTTGCGTCGTACTCGCATACTGGTGCTTGGTGCTTGGTCTCTGCCTCTGGCTTGCTGGCTGGCTGACTGGCTGGCTGCCTGGCATTCATTCTGTGTATTTGATATTCCACTGAAGGCAAAAGCTGTACGTACTACGCTGAACAAACCGAGACCGATACAGCGACCGAGAGCACAGCGAAACACAACTGACTTGAGTTTTTAGTAGAAGAAAATTTATAAAGTGAACAAACAACAGGCAATACGCCAGTGCACAAAATATAACCACGAGTCGATATATCGACGAAGGCCTACAATTAAAATTGTAAATTACGCGACATTTTCCTACGGGTGAGTGAAAAGTGTCTCACTATGATTGATTTCTCATTGTTTTTACTAAATAAATTGACCAAAATGCGCCGCCATTGCGGCCATTTATTATATAAATTTTGCAAAATAAACTAACGACCCAATTTCTGGCGTATGGGGCTATCAAAAGCGCAAAAGGTGGCCCCGGCCTGGCCTGGCCTGGCCTGGCCTGGCCAAACCAAAGACCCAGCTATATTCATATTGTAGAGCTCTCTTCTGTTCGATTCCGTTCCGTTGTTGTCGTCGTCGACGTCGTCGTCGTCGTCGTCGTCGTCGTCTTCGCTGTTCTTCTTCTGGTTATTGTTGTTGGTATTGAATTTAAATTTTGAATGCGCGCGCTCATAATATTGACGGTTATTTTTTGAAAATGCGCTGCCAAATCGCCTGCTGATTACTCAATAGGAAATTGCACGTACATAAATGAAGTACGACAACAAATCAAAACTGAAATAATAATAATAATACTGATCTTAACGCATTAATATCTAATAGTTTCACGGGATGCATTTTGATTAAAATTCAACACATTTTTCTAGTGTTGTAAGATATGTAAAAAACATAATTTGTTGTTGTCTTTTGAGGTTGAACATAGGCTTTAGGGGGTGTGGGGTATCTCTGATGCCAGGCATTTGTTGTAGATTTGAGCGCGTGAGTGATGGCGTAGGGGGTTGGGGGTGTTAGTGGGCTAGCAAAGAGGGGCAGGGAGGCGGCGGTAAGTGGGCGGCATATTTGGTTATATGTGACGACGACTACGTTCCTGACATGACGGCGGATAGTATGGAAAACTGAGGGGTAATGATGGTAGAGGGGGGGGGGGGGCAGGCGAGTGGCAGCGGCGCCGCTGCTGCCGCGGCAAATGCTACTGGCATTTCGTTCGCACAAAGCTTGTTCGCTCCATGCTTTTTATATGGCTGAAGCAATAAGCAGCCAGAGCGTACAGTCGCGTCAAAAATAGTTGAACATGCGCGAGCCTACATGTGGACCAAGGGCTAAAGAGTGTGCGCTCACAGTCGTGTAGGGTATGAGCATAATTGCAGCATACAAAGCTCATACATACATTATCAATAGTCTAAAATAGTTTTTGATGAAGAAAGTACTTATTTTTTGTCAAATGCTTCGAAGCATCATTTTCCCTTATCAATAACCGAATTTTACTGATAAAAGGAAAAAAATTATAAAATATTAATTTGTCATATTTATAGAAATTTTGCTTCCTGACTTCTAATAAGTTTTCTATATTGCGTGCAATATAAAATTTTTCTGATTAAAAAAATTAATAAATTAAATTTATATGCACCCTGCGATTATTCGCTTATTTCCATTAGTCTTCCAATATTCAGCGCCAGCACTGTGCATGCGCCGTACAAATTCCATAGAGTTGCCAGTTCATTTTGTTGGTACGCTACTGTTGCGGCCACCGCAAAAACGCAAATTATTTTTCTCACACACACGCACTCAGCAAGCGGCAGCTGTGCGCACGTAATTTGCCACCACTGTCGGCCACTACATACACTGGCCCGTCTGCCTGCGTTCTCTCTGCGCGTTGCCCGCCCGCTGCCATCAACGTCGTCGTTGCTGTTGCTGCCGTTGTCGTCGTCGTCGTCAGCGCTCTATGTTGGTTGGCTGCCTGGCTGGCTGTTTGACTCTCAGATACAGATACTTTTGCTGCCGCCTGCCTGTACTGCGCTCACTGGGTCTCTGGCTCTGTGTATTATTTGATGGTCTCGCTGTTCACTCGTTCGTTCGGTTCGCCTCTGCGTGTGTGTATGTTTCGCCTCTGCTTCTGTTCTGCTGCTGCTTCGCCTCGCCTCACCTCGCCTCGCCTCGCATTGCTTTGCCATTGCTTTGCTTTGCCTTTGCGCTGGTACAGCTGCTTCAGTTGAATTTCAGTTCAGTTCAGTTTTCTATAGACACTCGCAGTACATTTTGTTCAGCGTTCAGCGTATAGCGTTCAGAGTGTTGTTCAGTGCCAGTGCCAGCGCCAGTGCGAAGCAAATTTCTAGACCGAGCCGGGCCAAGAGTGAAGTGTAAACACACAGCAACAACAGCGGCAGCCAAAGCAAAGTACGTACATATCAGAAATACGAGTATTTTTCATTAGGCGTCTGTGGGTAATAATTTTTACACTGGCGTTTAGTGTTTGGCCCATGGGGCGTGCATTTACAGTGTGCGTCAAATTAGTTGTACAGGCTCTATATTGGTTTGGTATTGGAAATGCTAGCGGAGGTGCAAGTTGTTATTTAGTTTAGCGTGGAATGGTTGCTCGATGTTATCATCAATTTAATTGATTAACAGTTGAAATGTTCGTCGGCCCATAGCAAATTGGTTATTCGATTATTGGTTTGATTTTTTGTTTGTTTAATTCATCTATGTAAATCATAATTAATTTCGTCATACTAAGTCAGTGATTAAGGTAATTTCTCAACTTATATGTATATATATGTGGTCTTTAATAATTTGAAATATTTTTATAAAACTGTTTCCCAAAAAGCTAGATATTTAATTATAAACAAAATATTTGCGATTAAACAAATCATATTTTAAATATCTTTTGATAACTTCCAACGGATTGGACATAAAATAGGCTTACATTTTATAATAATTAACAATTATCAGTTTTGAAATAATGTCAACTGTTTGCTCAATATTATTAACCGCGACTGTAATCACATCCAATGGCCCCACGTCTCCACGATATTTCGGTGTAGTTCAGAGCTTCTGCTTTGCATTTCGTTTTCGATTTCAGCTATTGTTCCAGGCCCGATCCGGACCTGGTTAGCGCCTGTCGCCACCCACCTGTCGATGGCTTTAGTGGGTCTTGCACCAAGTGTTGCTCCCTTGGCGCATACTTGAGGTACATGTACGTAAGTATGTAAGCACTTGCTGCCTAATCCTCTGGTGCATTGTGTGTCCAGGCATCAGTTGATTTCACATTTCACTGCGATGCGTCTTCTGCCTTATCACATGGCTGCAATTGTCGCCAAGTCGCGCCGGCTATCGGTGGTCACGTTTCCCATTCCCATTCCCAATCCTCTTCCCCTTACCCTTCCAGTCCCCATTGCCATTTTCCCATGTTTATTTTGCTTGAGTCGCATTTTGCAGCTGCGTGCGCAAAATTGCCCGGCGGAATGAATTCTCCCCGTGTAGATGAAGTTTGAAGTCTTTGACCGTGAAATGTGGTTAGTAATTGAGTTTGGCTTTAGTGGACTCAACTTGACAATTTTAAGGGCTGGAACATAAAATACGTTTAACATTTCATTGTAATAAACTGGACACAACGAAAGCCAGGCAATGCTGATCCCCAAGTGCTCTATCTTTCTCTCAGAAGTATAAGAACATGTTTCAATCTCTATTTGAGCTTTTCCTAATATCAAAAACTTTAAATGTTAATTATTCTGAGCTTTCAATTATCATTGGTTAAATGTGGACTCTCACTCATTTGATCTAGTAACTCATTTTTGACTTGTAAGTTTAGTAACTATTTAATCAAAATTTATTCTTACAAATTGAACTGTAATATCTGTAGTGGTCTATTTTCTGGCTCTACTTCCGCATGTTATTTGTGTATCTCTATTGTTTGTTTGTATTTTATTTTATTTATTTATTTTTTTTTTTGGTTTCGCGCGCGATTTGCTTATGCACTCGTATCGCGAACACTCGAGCGCAAACTAAAAATGGCGCCAAAAGTTTGACACACAACCTGCACAAAGAGAGCAACAGAGCAGAAGTGAGGGCAATTTAGGCGGCAGTGTTCCGCAATTTTCGGTCATAAAGCTTTTTTTTCACCATTTGCACTTCTACAACACGAACTTTGCCGCCTATTGGGCGGCCTGTGTGATAATTAATTGATTGAGATTCGCAGATCTGTTTTTGAAGTCAGCTGAAAAAGCGCTGCCGCTAACGTCAAAAGCTCGCGACGACGTCGACTGCGCTCGTGTAGCCTTTGTTATTGTTGTTGTTGCCGCTTGTCGCTTGCTGATCAACGCCTTTCAACTGATTAATGTGTTAATGTGTGCATGGGCTAATGCATGCATTTGTTGTTTTTGGCAAAGCTTTTGCTCTTACTCGCGCTCTTTTCTAAAGGTACCCTCGCCTTTTGTTAGCTAATCGCTGAGATCTTGCTCAAACTTGTATATGCCTACATTTGTTTTGTTTTTCGTTTTGATTTAAAAAATAATTTATTTTGAAATAAAAACAAACTGCAAGGGAATACAAGTAAGCAATTTCGCTGCAGTTTTTTAGGCTTAAGGTGTTGTTTTTGCAAAGGTTGCAAACGTAGTAAACCAATTAGTCGGATGGTTTCCCAGCAAATAATTTGAATGTGCGGCATATGTTTCCAATAAGGATGGGCATTGATAGATAGCATCTCTTTAGGTCTAATAAAAAAAAAATGTAGCTTCCAATCAAGGACTCTGCAATAAAATCAAAACAAATTAGTAGCATGCTCATCATTTATGCCACAACTGTACAGCAACTGAAAGCTACACTTTTCGAAAAAGTTTAGTCAGAAACGCTAACAAATGATATCAGTCAGCCAAACGCTGTAGCAAGGTATAAAAAGTCACCACTGTACGCTCTTTAACGGTAAACGGCACTCACATAGAAACACACAGACAGACGGACGTACATATATATATATATATATATATCAATACATACATACATATATAGCCACATATAACGGTTGTTTGCCCCGTCGACATCCACTGCGCAAATCCCTGTAAAAGTATCTACCCTAAAATGCTGTCACTGCGCACAAGCTCGAGCTGAAAGTCGTATTCAGGCAACAATTTTACAGTTTGGGTTCGTTGTTTTTGGGTGGTTCGGGTGCCTCGGGTGGTTACACTGCTGTGCTGCGCTGCGCTGCGCTGTGCAGACAACAACCACTGAGCAGCGTTCCAGCAAGCGCGCAGCAGCAGCGCTGTCGACGCCAGCAGTTGCGTTGTCGGCATTAAAAATGCCATAAACACACACACACACACACACATACAGACACTAGCAGAGAGCACAGATAAGCAGAAGCCGTTGCCGCAGAGGCAGCGGTAATTTTATGCCTGTGTGTATTTGTATTTGTATTTGTGAACTGTGTTCCTTTCAGTAATTTCACATTTCATCCATTTGACTTTGCCCGTCAGCAGCGACGTCAGCAGCTGCGTCGACTGCGTTGGCGTCGGCTGCTTTTCAATTTTAGATCAACGCTATAATGCCATCCCTGCCTCATTTTGTATGCTATTTAATATCATTTGTTGTCCTTTCCTTTCTTTTCATTCGTTGTTTCGTTGTCCCCAGCTAGTTATCTATTATGCATGGCTGTGTGTGTGGGAAGTCGTACCACGCTGCGTATGCGTAACGTCCGCAGTGTATGCTACGTTCTAGCTCCAAATAATCAGCCCAAACTCGTACGTACATTTTCAATATGCGTGAATGTTAACGATATGCCCAACAAAATGATGACAACGATTTCTATGTTGTGGTTGAATTTGTATATTAATTAGAATTTGTCTACCTTGCCATGGCTACTAATCGCATTGCGAGTGGCTCGGCATATATGGGCAGATTTTGGACTCAATCAATGTGCAGTTGTATGTTTATCTAGAGTAAATGGTTCTATACATGATTTCCTATTGGTTGCCCTAAAAAGTATGCTATAAAAATGTGGCAGAAAACTTTAAATGCATTTGAAACTAAATCGAATAAAGCAAGATTTGATTTTGAAATCCTTGCATTTTCATTTTGCATTTGAGTTGTGCTCAAAAATATCACATTTCTGTTCTCAAATAATAATTTTTAAAGAAAATGGAGTTAAGCTGTGCATTTGAGTGGAATTCATAAATACTACATTTATGTTCTTAAATATATAGGAATTCTTAAACAAATATAAATGAAATATATAAAAATTGGAATAGCGCTTGAAATTACTTTTAAATTTTTATAAATTATATAAATATGAGGTATATTCCAATAATTATTTGTCAACCATATGACGTTCCTACATTCGAGCGATTCACGAACTTTCAAATTTTTGCAGAATTGTGAAAAATATCTTCTACAAAATCAAGAGTTTAACCTTCTAACAACCCCATGAAAAATACAATTTATTGCATATCTTTTGGCGCAGCGCAAAATGTCATCCTAATTACATCCTTATTAATTCTTACTAAGAGCTTAACCTTCAGAGCTTAATTAGTGCTCTTTTCCCGGAACCTACTACTATTAAAGCTTCACACATTAATAAAGGTCGTAACTGCCTAGTTACCTACTTCTACACCTTTCCATTGCTGACAGCTCCTACAAGCAATCCATGCACACACACACACACATGCACACGCCCACGCACATGCACTCGCAGCTTCCCGTCAGACAAAATGTGTTTCGCTTTCGATTTTGTAGGTAGCTCCCCATCATGTAGTCTATATATATTTATATATATATATGTAAGTACGGGCGCCTGTACGCATGCATTACGTGTACATCCGACATGTGTCGTGCTCATCGGAGGAATCTTTTGGTGTCACCCATGCCCCGTTGCAGACATGGCAACGCATAACCCATGACTCTGCTCCCTGCTGCTGTTGCTGTGTGCATCACGTGTTGCCGCCTCGTGTTTGGGGAGACATTGACAATGTCATTGCGTGGGTGTGCCTGTGCGGGTCTATATTGCGTGGGTGTGGGTTGTGGGTTGTGGGTGGCGCAACTCTGCGGGCGTATCAGTTGCGCGCGTGGGTCTAACAACAACTTTGCCGCCATTTTCCTGTTGCTGCACACACACAGACTCAAACACACACACACACACACACTCACGCCCACACACAGCGTAGGTGGTGGTCGTTGTTGTTATTGCATCGAGCTAATATGCGCCATTGTTGCTGGCTGACCAGTGCCTGGAATACGTCTTCGTGATTGATATGACTGCAGCCTTACCACCTGCTACCTGCTACCTCCCTACCCCAACCGCATCTAGCAGCCGTGCTGCTGTTGATTTATCGTGCTGAGCTCCCTCTGTGCTAGTGCTCAGTTCAGTGGTTTGTTAACCCAATTGCTGGAGCCGTTCGTCAGCATCAGCATCGTCGCCGTCGCCGTCGTTGTCGCTGTCTCGTGCGCGTTGCGTTATTTGTCAGTATTTCTCAGTATTTGGGTCAAGTGCATGGAGGCGATTGTCTGATGCTGGCGACGACAGCGACTACGATGATGATGATGATGATGATAACGACGATGATGCTGCCGTTGACACATACAACATTTGCATAACGTATACGCAGTTTTCGGCTTGTTCATCAAGCAATGTACGCATGGCTAGCTGCATGCTGAGATATTCTATCTTAAGGGTTCATTTAAATGTGAGCCGCAATAGTTATGCAATTTAATTTCTGCCTGCTCTTACGTCTGATACTTCTGTTATATCATTTTACAACTTGGCGAAACAGCTTCCATTGAGCGGAAGTCAATGACAATATTGGGCTTTACGTGCAGGCATATGCAAAGGACATATGCCAGCACTTTATTTACTGGGCAGCTATTTAAAAGTGCATTGCCCTCGTTTTACATATGTGCAGGTGTGGTATATAGTACTTCGGTGGATTGGTCCGAAAACTGAATTCCTATCTGCTGCTGTACACAATTTCATAATTGAGTAAATTATGTACAAAATACATAAATACATGCGCACATAATAATTGAGCTTATGTGCATATAAAAATGGTCGCAGTGTGCATATGCTTGCTGCCTGACTGTGTGTGTGTGTGTGTGTGTGTGTGTGTGGGCGGGTGGGCGTATGAGCCGTGTACAGTTGCCTTCACAAAATGCACGAATATTTGACGAGCGTTTGTGTGTTCCGATATGCAATTATTGAATATTTAAGGGATTTTCGGCGCACTTATTGACAGCGAATAAAAAGATATCTAACTTTTCGATTGTAAATCTTGTGGATGAAGTTAACTAATTTGATTTATATTTACTTGGCATAGGTTTTGATATTACTGTCACAATTCACGTCTGTGCGTGTTTCTACAATATTTTCAAAGCCTTAGACTTTTATGATTAGTTGTGACTACTGAACTAAGCATTTCCTTTCATTCGTTTACAGAACACAAAACTCTGAGGGAACAAATACCCAATTCCAATTAAACCACCGTAAATCCACAAAAGCCAACTGCAAACATGAGCGGCGATCGCCCGAAGCGTCCTCTGTCAGCGTACATGCTGTGGCTCAATGAGAACCGCGAACAGATCAAAAAGGAAAATCCCGGCAGCAAGGTCACAGATATTGCCAAGCGAGGTGGTGAGCTGTGGCGCGGCTTGAAAGACAAAACCGTAAGTAATCCATCTACCGTTGACCTTTTCAACTATTTAAATGCATGCTTGTTTGTTTGTTTTTTTAGGAATGGGAACAGAAGGCCATCAAAATGAAGGAGGATTACAATAAGGCGGTAAAGGAGTACGAGGCAAATGGCGGCACCGATTCTGGTGCGCCCAAGAAGCGAAAGAAGGTCGCCGCCAAGCCCGCCAAGAAGGCCAAGAAGAAAGAGTCCTCCGAGGAGGACGAAGAGGATGAGAGCGAGTAATGTGCTAAGGCGAATGCAATGGCAACGTTCGCATCAGTTTTAAAATACATTTTACTAATGTAATTTTTTAAGTGACATAAAACAAATGAAAAACAATTAAGAAAAAACCACAAAAAAACACATAAAAAAAAGAAAACCTTAAACCTTTAAATATGCACTTAAAACAAACAACCACACACACACACACACACACACACACACACACACCAAGAACCATAATATAAGTTACAAGATAATTTTCAGTCAAAAAAAGAAAAAACAAAACAAACAAAAAAAAAAAACAAAACAAAACATAAAAAAACAAAACAAAAACTAGCAACTGTTTCTTTATAGGTTTGTACGTATGTATGTATCTACTCTAACGCGTTTCTCAGATTCCTCAAGTTGGCCAATTTGAGCTCCATTTGGTTGCACATGAGGTTTTTTTTATTATTATTTTTTTTTTTTTGTCGCGGCATCTAATGTAAATGTTTGTGCATAGCGTTCCACAGTTTGTAGGGGAAGCGTTGGATAGGATCAGTTTATGATGCGCAGAGTCCAAAGAATTGAGTTCTGAGATGTTTGCGTCCAACGATTCCTTTATTCGTCCTTTTAGCAGACGTTCTCACTTAACTTACAAACAAATTATAAAGTTTAAACCAACAATCCAACAAGTTATATATACATTTTAATATATACATAAGTATATATATGTAATTAAAAAAAAAGAAATGATAAAAAAACAAAAACACAAAACCAACAAATATTACAAATATGTAATTGCTGAACGGAATATTATTTAAAAATATATAAATAAAAAACATTTAAAAACTTTAAAATTGTGTTTGAATGTTTAACTAATGTGCAGTTGGTTGTGGATGAGTAAAGTTTTTTTTTTAAACATAGTTTTAAGGACAAATATAAAAAGGTACATTTTTTTGAATGCTAAAATATTGAAGGGAGAAATTATTTGTAATATATTAATATTAATAGCAATTGTTTAATTATTTTTATATTGTTTCTTATTAAATATAAGCATTAAATATTTTTCTGAATTGCCTGTTTTTTTTTTATTTAATTATTAGGGCGCAGGTTCTATATATGTTCACTTCTGCATAGAACGTCATGAATATAAAATAAAGTGCAATTAGCATAAGTTAAAGTAGGTCAGTTCTGCCGGGCTGACAACGAGCTGGGCAACAGCATGCTGAAATTTTAAATACTTTATTGTAATTTTTAATTAAGTATAATCATAGAACGGTAGAGTTATTTAACATATAAAACTGAAAAAATTGGTAAACTGATTCAAGTTTGTTAATTATTAAATAATATTCATCTAAAAAAGATTCTAAAATAAAAATACTAATTCGATGAACTCTGGGCTGCGAAGCTCGACAAAGCTCGACATGCTCGGAAGCTCGGCAGCTTTTAATTAACAGTGAGCTTTTATGTTATTACCTCTGTTAATAGTCGGTTACCATTTAAATGTTCTGAAATACTACTAACTAAAATGGGCATTTAAAAGCGCTTGAGATTTTGTTTGAATACTATTTAATACTGAAAAGATTATTATTACATTTCAATAGTAAATTATACGCTTCTGAGCATTCCCAAATAAAAATCATGTTAATGGTTATGTTAGTTAGAAAAAGTTGCAAAGCTTTTCATAGAATTTCAAACCACGGTGCCCACGCGTGCGCCATCCTTTTGGCCAAAACAAGACCAAGTCAGCTGCTGCCATTGCTGCTGGCCAGCTTATTATCAACGATTAGTTTGTTGGTTGCCAGCTGCAAAGAAGGTAAGTCCCCGTTTCTGTCACGTTTGCTGTCAATGGGGCTGCGTAGTATGTGCATGCAACAAAATGCAATTGTCGCAAGCAGAAGGACTCGGTAAATAATTAAAACAGTTCTATCGGAGATTATTTAAAGAGTCTGCATGCACTTGACTTATTAAAATATGAATATTCCTTCAAGGCGCACACCTGTTGAACGGCGACGCTAGCAAAAGCGAAATAAACACTAAAGATTGTCTCCCTGCTGCAACATTGGGAAAAATCAATAATGTAAAACATATGCCAGTGCGGGGCAGCTGATAAGACTGATTAGACACGGCGCAGTGGCATTTTGCATTAATCATACGCCGCGTGTGCCACGCAACATTTTTTCTTTAATTACAGACGACAAATGGCAAACTAAGCGACGTGACCCTGAACTTTGAACTGGCAGTGAACTCGCAAGGAAGTTAACAGCAACAACAACAACAACCAAAACAACAACAATATGGCCAGCAGGGGCCGCTTTCGCCAGGTAAGAGAAACAACAAAGAAACAATCTAGCTGTGTGTGTGTATTTATGCATGCGTGCCAGGCTAGTGAGGTATTTAGATATCAATTTCCATTTGGAAAAACATTTGCCAAATACAAAAACTAGAAAAATAGCAAAACAAAAGAAATCGAGAAAGTAAGGCAGGCATTTGCCTTACGGTCTTGCAGTTCGATGTAGAATATATGAATATGTATATCTTATTCAGCATGTACTAGTTTAATTATGCTCCTTTCATATATTAATAATCTTATCAACATAGGACCACAATATCATATAGATGGAATGACCATCCAAAAATAACGTTATTCTATGGAAAAATATACTCTTTTTATACCCTTGCAGAGGGTATTCTAATTTTGACTCGAAATGTGCAACGCATAAAGGAGGACATCTCCGACCCCATAAAGTCTATATATGCTTGATCAGTATCAACAGCCGAGTCGATATAGCCATGTCCGACTGTCCGTCCGTCCGTCCGCCTCTTTGTTCCTATGCGAACTTGTCTTTTGGTTTTAAAGCTATCGTCATGCAACTTTGGAGGCATCCCTCTTTCTGTTGCGCCTAGTTCATATGTCGGAGCGATCGGTGGAAAAGTAAGTTCTTGTATGAAAAACTATTTTGTTTATCAAGATATCTTGACCAAACTGGGAACTTATTAGTTTTACTAATCTTTTCATCTATATGGAAAATCCTATCAATACTGAACCACAATATCATATAGCTGCCATAGGAACGATCGGTCGAAAATAAGGTTCTTGTATGAACAACTTTTTGTTTTTTTAAGATATCTTAACCAACCGCGGCATTAACTGGTTTCCCTGTTGTTCTTAAATACGAGCTAAGCATTATGAGCATCATGAAAAGGTTCGAACTGCAAGGGTATTAAATCTTCGGTGTGCCGACGATAGCCCTCCATTCTCGTTAAATCTTCAATTTATCTTTGAACTTTCAACTGAAAGGTTAGATATTTTTCAATAATTATAAAACAAAAGTAGAGTCCTCAGGCTGAAATAAATGGAGCTGGTTTAACGTCCTTCGCTGGGCAAAAGCAAAAAAAAAAAACAACCACACGCCTGGCCTGATGTCTGTTGTCTGATAGATGGGGCCCTGGGGAGCTGCTCGATTAAATCGATTCGAAATGATTGTGCGGGCGTCCCGAGGCAATTAGCATGCAAGGCACAGCAGTTGTTTCTTTATTTTATTTTTTTTATTGCATTTGCGTGCTGCCCGCTGGTGGTTCGCCTTGTCAGAGGGGGCCAGTTGACAGTGCGAGCAAACGCGAGTCAAGTTTTGTTTTATTCACAGTTGAACCAGCGCAGCACGGAGCTCGACACGGAGGCGACTGCAGCGCTGTTGAAGTCATCGCCAAACATATTGGAGAACTTTCAATACGACGAGTTGCAGGCACAGGCACAGCCACACGGCCAGCTTAAGCGCATGGCTACCTTGCCTGGCCAGGCTAAGAGGCCGCCCTCGCCGCGTTTCTGTGAGACACTGGAGCAGCATGCCTTTATGAGGAATGTGATAAATACGCGGCCGGAGCCGCAGCGTCGCTACTCGACGCCGGGCGAGAAGGAGGCACATGTGCGACGCAGCCTGGAGGAGATCTCCAAGGATATCAAGGAGATTGAGCAGTTTGTTAGCGCCACGGAGCAATTGATGCAGCGCGAAAAGGAGCAGGAGCGTCAAGCGGAGCAGGTGACAACTAGTCAGCGCAAACGCGACAAGGAGAACAAGACACCCAGCCCGACCAAGCGGATCAGCTTTAAAATCAATGCTTACAAGGCGCCGCAGCGTCGCCAGCGGCCACATAGTCCTCGCTTCTATCACTCGCGTCTGTACTTTCGCAATGGACGCATTGGATGCGTAGATGCTGAGCGTTCGGGTCAGATTAGCAACATTGAAAGCACCCATGCGCTGGTGAAGCACATACTTAAGCACGAGAAGCCCCTGGTCAGTCCGGACAGCGTACGTCGAGTGTTGCATCCACAATACGTGGAGCGAACACCTCTGCCTGGCGCCGTGGACGAACCCGACCCTGTGGCCGAGCAGCGTGCGGCGGAGTTGCGCAGTGCTACCGGACAGGTGCTCCTGGACCCAGCACCACAGCAGCTGGAGCCAGATCAATGTGATCGCAGCTCACAGCCGATGGAGGACGAAGACGAACAGGACGTGCAGATCTGCTACAATGAATCACCGGAGCAGCAGAACAACGATCGCAATGTGCGCACCACGCGTTCCTCCTCGCTCAACGAGAGCGAAATTGTCGCCGTTGTGGAGGCGGAAACAAATGCACGCCTGGAGCAACAACGTCCCAGCAGCACGGGCAGCCTGGACTCGCAGGGCCAGCAGTTCCTGCGCGACCAAGTGCGTCATTTGGTGCGGCGCTTCACGGCACGCGCCAACAAAGTGAAGTCGCGCATAGAGCTGCCGCCGACGCCCTCCTCAAGCAGCGCCAGCTCGCCCACACCCCCGCCTGCGCAGGCAGCACTGCATGCGAGCACAAAAAGCCTGCATCCATCGCCGGGGCATAAGGTGCGCTTGGTGCCCGCTGGTCAGTCGCCGCATCGCGGACGCCTCTTCGAGGCGGACACTCCGCGCTCTAATGTCTGGCTGTGCTCGAGTCTGTGTGGCGCCAACAATGATGAGCGCACGCTGGATCCACAGGGCAAGATCTACATCTCCTGGCTGTGTGTGGTCTCACTGTCGTTCCTCTACAATGCCTGGGTGATTCCATTGCGAGCTTCGTTTCCGTTTCAAACCAAGGAGAATACAAACATTTGGCTCGCCTGCGATTTCTGTGCGGATATCATTTATCTACTGGATGTGGTATTCTTCAAGCATCGGGTCATGTATCTTTTTGAGGGCTTTTGGGTCAAGAATAAGAATCTAACGCGCAAAAACTACATGAGAAAGCTGCAATTTAAGGTAAGTTGGCGAAAATAACGTAATGAAACCCTACTTTCCAATTAGAACCCTTCTAAATCTCTTATTACGATATAAATCACTTTTCAAGGAATCTCGAATACCCTATACTCATTGAAAGCGTAAAATGGCTTTGTAAAATGTATGTAACAGACAGAAGCATGTTCGACCCTTTGAAGTATACATATATATTAGGCCAGGGCGAAAAACGGAGTCTCAGAAGCTACAAAAGACTTGAAATTTCAAATACACAATAACCCATACCAAAAGTGCAAAAATAGCTTATCGATATCTCGTCCCATTTCTAAAATATCGATAAATGTGGACTTTAAAACTGCGTTTTTAAGCATAGTTCGATTCTATAAGATCCACATAAACCAAATTTAGGATGTACAAATAGTATACATAGATTTAAAATTTTTTGCTTCCTCCAGTTACCCCGATAATAGAAAAAACTCTTCTATATATACATAAGCTCTTTTAATTTTATCTTCTTTAAAGTACTGTTATAATGTTTTCCATTCGGCTTATTTCACAGTTGGATCTTCTCGCCTTGTTGCCCCTGGAGCTTTTCTATCTTAAGTATGGCACGGGAGCTGTCTGGTTACGTTTCCCGCGTTTCTTCAAGATACAAAGCTTCTGGGAAGTCTTTCGACTTTTGGATCGTGTCATCTCCTCGCCACATTTCGTAAGTTTACCCAACATCTCTCTCTCTCTCTCTCTCTCTCTCTGATAGGAGCGATTTAATACCAAATCGTTCTCACACAGGTGCGCGTGGCCAAGACGCTGACTTATATGCTCTATATGATTCACATAACAGCCGCCCTGTATTATGCGTACAGCGACTATCAGGGATTGGGCCAGAACCGTTGGGTATTTAGCGGCAAGGGTCATCCATATGTGAGATGTTTTGCGTTTGCCACCAAGACGGCGACCTCGATTGGCAAGAATCCGAAGCCGGAACGGCAGGGCGAATATGTGTTCATGACGGTCGCCTGGTTGATGGGCGTATTTGTGTTCGCACTGCTTATTGGCCAAATAAGGGACATCATTTCAACGGCCACGCGCAACAGGCACGAGTATCGTCAGCTGGAGGATGAGACACTGGAGTATATGCGTCGTCTTAATCTCTCGCAGGAAGTGCAGTCACGAGTTAAAATGTGGTTTCAGTTCACATGGGAGCAGCAACGCACGTTGGGTAAGTCCCTACATTTACTAGAATTTAAGTTGTTATAATTGTCCCGCGTTTTCCCTCAGATGAATCCAACATACTTGATGCGCTGCCCATCAATCTAAAGACGGACATTGCCATCTCGGTGCACATACAAACCCTGTCCAAGGTGCAACTCTTCGCCGACTGCGAGGAGGCTCTGCTTAGGGATCTGGTGCTGAAGCTACGCGCTGTGACTTTTCTGCCAGGCGACTTTGTGTGCCGCAAGGGCGAAGTGGGCCGCGAGATGTACATTGTTAAGCTGGGTCAGGTGCAAGTCATGGGCGGACCCGGCAGCGATGTTGTCCTGGCCACGCTAACCGAGGGCTCCGTTTTCGGAGAAATCAGTCTGCTGGGCATTAATGGCGCGGATCGCCGCACTGCCGACGTGCGCTCGAAGGGGTACTCCAACCTGTTTGTGCTCTCCAAGTCGGACCTCAACGAGGTGATTGCCTACTACCCAAATGCCCAGGCCATCCTCAAGAAGCGCGCTCGCCAGCTAATGCGCAAGAATGCAGCCCGCGAGCGCGAGGAGGAGGAACGCGAGCGAGCCCGAAGCGCTCTGCAGGCTGATGTTGTCATTGGCAATCCCAAAACGCCCGAGACTCCGCCAAAGCTGCTGCAAACTGTTATCCAGGCATTGCCGTATGAATCACCCGCTGTGGTGCTCATTACACGTGGCTCGAAGCGGGTGCGTCGCAAGCGACAATCCCTGCAAATGGAGACGATTGTGGAGCCAGCCCAGGACGTGGTTGGCTGCGCTGAAGGCCTCCAGCAGGCAGGCCGTATGAACCGGGATAGTCTGATATTGAAGCCCGGTCGCGGCTCACCGGACTTACTCTCGTCCATTCAGCAGGAGCTCAAGTCTAAGCACAAGTTTATCAATCTAACCGACTCGGAAAAGGCGCTGATCATCACCCAATCGGCTAACAATTCAATGGAGTGCGTGCAGGAAGATGTTTAGTCCTCGTAAATATATTCTACGTGCTATAAATGTACTAATTCTGCGATATAGTTATGTGTATGTCTATATGCTTTATAGATCCAAATTGTCTAACAATATGCTTTATATTAAAAAAGTAGCTTTAACAGAACTGAACTTGTTTTAAGAAAGCCTCGGCATTTTAGGGTCTATTAGATTAACAGAACTCACAAAGTCTGAATTTTGGTGCACCAGGTCACATTCATACATATAGACGGATAGATCGCTTCTATGGAAGCTGTATGCTTCACAAGTCCGATCTTAATCCTTTTCGATCAATAGATTTCATATTAGGTCATACTCGGAACAGGAACGTTCGACTGGATCTACGCGTCCAAGGAGGATTTGTCATTTATAGAACTCGAGTTCGTCGTGGATATATGGAAAGCCGAAAGGACACGGTGTTAATGAACTAAAGCCGAGGACTGCGGGCTATTGCTGAGGAGCGTGTCTTTCGTAGACTTGGCGGCTTACGTGTCCTCAACTCATACTGGGTTGCGCAGGACGCTACCCACAAATATTTCGAACTCATTTTGGTGGATGTTCGTCACAATGGCATTCGTCATGACTCCAAAGTGAACTGGATATGCAAGCATGTGCACAAGCACAAGTTGACCCCAGCCGCCAAGAGTTCACGTGGCATAGGCAAGGGATACAGATACTCGCAGACCAACGGTGGATCTAGACGGAGAATCGGGAGCAGATACATAAGAAACGCTAAGTTTAATTATGCCTCTATAAAAACACGTTTTAGATAAACGGTACAATAAAAAAATATCCACTAAAATGGTTAAAATCTTTATAGCTTTATCTTTATAGATAGCTTTTAAAAGATATTTTTCAAAACAAGAAAGTTTTCTTGCAAGAACTTAATACAATCGTTCTTCTGGTACCAATCTGATATTTTTATCTGATCCAATAATAAAAGATATATGCTCTCGCAAGGATATTGTAGGATATTTAAGTAGATTGCAGTAAAAGGATCGATAGATTAAAATATCGCAAAGTAAACAATAATTTTTTTTGAGAGACTTTCGTTTTTACTTGACTTTTAATACAATAACAACATAGTTTAGTTAAGACCTGTTCTGATTTTTATTTTACACTGTATTCAGTTCTTTTCTAAATGTTAGAAACCATCCCTTAGACAAACTGAACGATTGCCTAGAGGTGTTCGTTAGTGCCTTTGTAATGCTGCTTGTCGCTGCTGTTGTCCAGCTTGATCGAGTACTGTCCAATCAGCGAGCCTTGCACATTGGCCTGACCGTTTTCATTGAATACGGGACCATTACCGATGTCCACCATTTCATCCTTGATCACACGGTAACCATTCTCATCGGCCTCATAGTGGACAGTTCGCTTCACGAAGCCGTCGGAGTAGCTGTAGGAGCCGGTCACCTTAGTACCCTCGCGTGTCTCTTCGCGCTGTAGTGCTGCATCGTTTATTTCGTCATCGATTTCAGAATTAAACGTGTATTGGGCATTTGCATTTTGCTCTTCCTCTAAAGCTCTCTGCTCCTCGGCATTTAATTTGTCATCGACCTGCGAGTAAGAGATAACATAAAACGTTGCAGTTAGAGAGTTAGATGAACATGAAGTCATTTTGCTTCTAGCGAAGTCATCATCTAGTATCTAGTCGCACAGACAGACAGCTGTATATTCAACAACATTTATTACATTGTTAATATTCGTAGTTATCGATAGCGTTAGATTTTTGAATATGACTGTGACAGCGACTCTGTGAGTCACTCTCGGTTTCAAAAGACCTCCCATTGAGGGTCTCTCACAGTGGAGGTTGCATAAACGAGTTCGTTGCGATTTGGTTGTTTTGCATTTATTTTACTTTTCGCCTGAAGCTTTTTGTACCGTGTACCTATTGGCTAAAAATGTATATCGGTTCCTGTCCTACAGATGTAACAGGCAGACCGACTAGCCAGATATATATGTATATATGAGATATATATATAAGATGGAGGCATAAAATATATATGTATATATGAACATGAACGAGACAACAAGCTGAAAGGCTTATAATTACGCAGAAGAAGGCTATTAATTTCTCGATTTTCTTATCAATGTTTCCATATCGAATGATCGATATATATCGTTTTTTGAGAACACATTTTTCAAGCATCATAAAATTCTCTTTTCGTTTCTTAAGACTTCAAGAAGAACAGCTTGTAAATAAATACGAAGCTGCTTACAGGGTATTGATTCGGCACTGTCGAATAAATCACACTTTGTTTTTTAATTTTGTCTTATGTCGCTGAGGGCAGAACGCTTAAATGCATGAGCGGAAATGTTAATTGAAAGATATGTCGAAGCTGTTCACTTCAGGTCGGTTTATCAAGTCAACAATATGAGCTACACTACACGGAATTTGAAGTGCTTGATTGGGAAATCAGTTACAGTTAACAAACTTTATTTTATTAGCAATTATTAGCATTGAACATCAATAACAATCCATAACGGCCCCTGCCAATATACCACATTCATATTCTAACATGCTATATGGTAAGAGAGGACTTCAAATATTATTATAAAGATAAGTCGTTTACTGAGTAGCATAAATATTAAAAAGAAAATGTATTGAGGAGCAAAGGTCTTTAGTTATGCTTTGGTATGTATCCCACATTTTGAAAAATAAATAAAATATATAAGCCGATGCGTAAATATGCAAAGCTTGACGGATTCAAGCACCTGGGGAAATGTTTTCAATTTGAATAATAAATGATCATTGATTGTGCTTGCATTACGATTTGCTTTTGTCAAGTAATATAACTCTGAGGGATTTTTATTGGAAATTCTTGATCTTGCGGCTAAAGGCCACCAACTTCCCAGAGAACTTTTATTGGATATTATTCTTGATCTTGGGGTTAAAGCTACCTCAGATGATTTATGTGATTCTTTAATTTGTAGCGCTCTTTGCGAATGTCCCTAGTCGCAACTTGAGACTATACTGTATATATTCAAAGTCAAATTGATAAGTGCCGTTGCTTGAATACCCTAGCAGAGGGTATTACAATATACTCATGGAGTTTGTAAGCTCAGCTTATATCTTTTCGATCAGACCATCTTAGATTTTGTTGCATGGTGAAATGGACCACTAAAGCGTATTGCTGCCATAGGACTGGTCGGTCGAAGCTGGTTTGGTTTTTCAATACATTTTCATAAATTTTGACATTTTAAGCTTCACTGTGCTAACCTACAGAAATAATCTGTCGGTAATAAAAAGTTTATATAAGAAGGGTATACAATCTTCGGCGTGTCGAAGAAAGCCTCTTCTTTCTAGCTTGTCATTGTTTTTGCTTGGTGTTTTTGTGCATTTAATCACGAGGCAAAGCGACGAAATTGACAGCAACCTGAAACTCGTTCGGGTAGTAGGCGGTACGGCCCGGCCTGGGCAAAAGTATAAAGCCGAACCGGCGCCAGTCGCTGCTGTCTAAAGCCACGAAGCGGACGTTCAACTAAAGATACGAGGAAAATGGGCACGTAGATCGACGGTTCGAGACTTTCAGACACTATCAATAACTCTCTCTCTCTCTCTCTCTTTCTCTGTAATTGCAGCCAAGCCTGGTTTAATGCTGTTGTTGCTGGCGGTGATTGGCACCTGTGTGGCTGTTACACTGGCGGCCGGCGGTAAGTCATGGCCATAATGGCTTGGGGCCAGTTGGAGGCCAACTATATTGTCTGTTTTCGTTTTGCAGACTGCCCCTCATCGACCAAGGTGACAAACTGCACGCCCAAGTGCCTGCATGACAGCGAGTGCAGCGCCATTGGCGGCAAATGTTGTCCAAATCTGTGCAACGGGCGCAGCTGTGCATCGCCCAATTTGCTGGGCAACTCGGGCGCCGATAGCTCGCCCTTTGGCAGCAAGAACTGTGAGTAGTAGCCGGGCAGTTTAGCTGGAAATAGCAATTGTTTTATTCTATTTGCAGCTGGCTCCACGGGCACATACTGTGGCAATGTCAAGTGCGGCAGCTTCGAGAAATGCGAAACAGATCGCAGCACCAAGAGGCCCAAATGCGTGCGCTCCTAACTCTTGGCCGAACAACAGGCGCAATCAAGCGACAATTGGAAACAAGTTTTTTTTTTTTTTAAATGGAACTATTAAATCCCAAATGTATTATTTCCTTTTGTTTTCTTTGTTTTTCACTCACGGGTGCGGCTAAGGCAACGCTGACCAGCAGGCTGGCAAACAACACGAATTTGAACATTTTCTTTCTTTTTCGATTTGTAAGTTGTGGATGGGTTATTCGCGAGCTCTGCACGCTGCAAGTAGACTTTGTACTATGGCTTGTTGGCAACCAGGTTGAGTTGCTTTTATAACACACTTGAGCACACACACACACACACGCACACACGTTCACACACATACACATATTAGCGGCCAGCAAAGATGGCAGCGACGCCGGCGCAGAAAGCGCGTCGTTTTGGGCTTTTGGATCTGGCTTTTTCGGTTATGGGACAAGTTATTGTTGTTGTTGTTGTTGTCGCTGTCGCTTGTGCATTTGAGATGCGATCTTGGGCTTTCTGTATTTCAAATTTGTACATTTTGCAATACTCACACGGCAACTGCAATTTGTCGTGTGGTCCAGCAAGAGCTCCTCCAGCAGCTGTCAGAAGATCGAAGATGGCATTGCATAAGCGCGCCTGGCTCAAGGTCACTTGGTCAGTTGCGTTGCGGTGCCCGAAAAAATACAAAAAAAAATAAAAAATTAACAAAAAAAAGGGGGAAAAACTTAACCAGTTTCTGCTGCTCCCTTTAGAGCTGCAAGACTGCCCGATTTTTTGTTGTCTTCTGTAAGTTGGTCTTCACTCTTATTGTTTATTTTTCGGTCATCTTATGTAATTTATGTGAAGTTTTTGTGCAAATTGAAAGCTTCGATGTGTGTGTATTATGTGCTTTTTGTTGCTGCCTTCGCTTGAATTTAATGCTTTTTTTTTTTTTTTTTTTTTTTTGCGTTTACGAGGAAGTAAGCGGAGCATTACGTTGACTGTGGGGCTCCCTTTTGAAAATGCGACGCCATAACAACTCAACAACGGCCAAAGACTGGGGCGGACTCTGAAACGGGGGCACAGAGACGCTGTTTGGTAGACTCGGGCAATGCAATTTTTTAAGTGCCCGCCGCGCACAGTGCTCCGAACGAGTTTTGGAAGAAAAAAAAAAAAAACCAGCTGAAGAAGATTATTCCAATATGTATTTACATCTTAAGTAGTTTTAAGAGGGTCGTGTTCTGGTTAGGTGACATAATAAAAACAAGATAACTTAAAGTTCGCATTTGTGCATAGTTTATATTGGTAAATAGTTTTTGAAAGGAATGCTTTGGCATATACTTATCTCTATGTGTTACTAACGAAAAGGCAGATATGGGTTTTATAATTCGCAACTGGTTTTCACTTTGCTTTGGCATTGGATGTTTCCAGAAAATCAGGCTGTGTGTCAGGCCATATTTATGATGAGTATTTATGTTGATGATTGTGATGCATAATTTGTGAAAAATATTCTTTATTTTTTTCAAATTGTTTTCCCATTTACTGTTTGAACGCTTCAACTATCATTTGATTATAATACAAAGTAACAGTAATCGGGCATTCATAATTGTGAAATCTAGAAATGTCTGTAAACGTGACTCTGATCTTTAATAGAATATTCTTTGTAATTTTTACAAATTTAGCTGCATTTAGTATGCCGAGCATGCCTACTGCATTTGGTGCCCCTTTTGGGTGTAGCTCGTACCACTGTTTGTGGTACATCCGTTCGTTCCACTTTCGTTTCGCGGCTCTTTCCCCATTCACTTGGCTTGCCATGTGCTGAAGTTTTGTGGGCTGAAATGTTTTATTTTTCAAATGTTTACCGAACTGGCAATGGAGCATGAGTTTTCATATGTAACTAATATTGGAGTTTAGTAATTTTCTGTTTATCTTATTTTGTTTTTCTTTTTTCAATTTCGAAGCCAGTGCACTGGCATGAATTCGTTTGAAATAAAAGAAGACCGAAGATGAAAAACCCATAAAGACAAGTTTTGCTTAAGTTGTTTTAGTTGTTGTTGTTGTTGCTGTTGTTTTTGTTATTGGCGTTGTTGAAATCAATATAAAGCGCTCAAGGTGAGAGACCGCACCAAGTTGTCGTACACGCAACGCCCCACAACATCATCGCCATCCTCATGATTATCATTAAAATTTCTGTTCGCATTTTACTGATAATTTTATAATTATAATTTTTTTTTTGTTGGGCCCAATGATGGCCAATATACCGGCCAGGCAGCCAGCTGAGAGCTTTGATTGATTACACTTGCCGCGTCTAGCCCCCATTCATAAGTCACACACACGCAAACACTCGCTTTTATACACCAACGCACACTCTGATAAATTTATGGCTCTATTTTGAGGCTGCCTTCACAAATTAGCACGCTAATTTGCATATGTTGGGCGCATCTGCAGCCTGGGCCAGGAGGGGCAAGATGGTTGCCTGGGAGCCAACCTGGGACTCGCTTTCAAGTCTTGGGTGTTACATTGACAAATTGCTCGGATCGCTTTTTTATCGCCGCTTTTATGCAAATTTTTCTTATATTTTTTTTTTCCGCGGCTCTTTGCTTGCGTTTGCAATGTGAGGTGGTTTATTTAGCTCAGGGCTAAAGCGATTTGACATTTTCAACAAAATATATTAATTATTTATAGTTTAACCATTTTAAAAGCCACAGTTGTGCATTCAGCTCGCGGGATTAGACCTTTTTCGATGAGCACCCCGCCTTACATTGACCTTTTCATTTGCATTTCTATGACTTTTTGATTGACACGGTAAAATGGTGTTTATAATGATTGCCAATAACTATGAAAGTTTTGCATAAATTATGCGCTTTAAGAAACTTGATTCGTTTGACAGTAATTAAAGAGTCTGCATAAGTGTGGTTAAGTCAAGAGTCTACGACTAGAGGATACTCAGCTCTAAGCACAGAATTTCAATTTTATATTTACTAGGCGCCATATTTTAAATTAGTTGAATATTAGTTAGTTAATTGATTAAGCCAGGGCCGAGCCCTGAAAAAATATTATTTAAAAATATATTAGGGCGAGGCATTGGTTCGAACCATGAACCGAATGTTATTATTAGGCTTCAAGACATAGTTTTCAGACCTGAAGTCATGTAATATTTGAATATTTGAAATGCAATGATGTCATTTAAAGATGACATCATAAATGTGCACTAACCGAACGCCGTAAAAGATTGGTTCGATTTGAATCGCCTTCAAGACAACAATTCAATTCAAGTTCAATAGATTTGTAGGGGAGGTTTTTCAATCGTATTAAGCTCTTAAAGTTCAACAAAGCTGTGAGCGAAGAGTCCAACAGATAAAGTTGTCTGCTAATCTTCTTACTTCAACAATAATTATAAGTCTGAGATCATTTTTTGATGCTCCTTTTAAAGACAAGTTAAATATAATACAAATATACATATATTATACAATATAATATTACAATTTACATAGTCTTTGCTCTTATAAATTATGAGCATCTATCCGGGCTGTGTTTCGGTAGTTCTATGATATTCCAGATCTTTATGCAGAACTTAAAATATCATTTGCTCAACTGCATGAGGAAATATTTGGACACTCCATTTGGCAGGCAGCCACACTTACGCACTTACCATCTATTCCTTGGAGCCCATTTTCAAGTTTTTACAGCTTATGTGACAGTCGCAAGAAAATGGCAAGATGTTGTGGGCAAAAGAGTGAAAATCGCAGCCTTTTTATATGCAAATGTGTGTCTGTGCATAATATGGTGCTTATTTTATTGCATTCCTTTGGCACGCACGCGGTGCCCAAGTTTCTGGTATCCAGTGTCCTATGTAGTCGCCCGTTTTGGCAGTTGTCTGGGTTACGCATACGCCGCGTTGTCCTTGAAATGGGTTCGTGCTGTCATCGGCACCGTCAGCCGCTTCTGTTGCCAAGTGTGTGGACAGCTATTTTAGTGGCAACTAAACTGGAAATTTATGCGCTTGCATATAAATCTATAGCAGCGGCCTGTATGCGCATATTTATTGACCCAGTTAAGTGTGGATACGAGCAAGCTAATAAAACGAAATAAATAATAAATCTCTGCGATTGCGGACAAGGTGTGAACATATTTACGCACATGTCATGTGCGAGAAAATTAATGCAAAACATGATGTGGGAAATACAATATTAAAACAAATGTATATTTTCCGATCATTCTGCAATCGCTTAAAGTGTGCATTTATCTCTTATAATAGTTGGCGAAAGGGAAATCCATTATTATTTATGTTGATATTATTAGTTTCACCCTCGGACTATTTAAAATGCCGTAAATCTTCTCTGCTGGGGTTCAGAGTAGTAGAGCAAGCATTAAAATTGTAAGACAACTGATCTATAAAATTGAAAGACAAGAACTTAGCCCGGGCAAGGGCTATGTGTGTAATTACAGCCAAGATTATATGCTTCTGAGCTGCATATTAATAAAATCTATTTTTAAATGTCGCCCCACTATGCGATTCTCACGAATTCAAGTAAGACTTCAATGTTGCCATGTTTTGAGACTTAAAAAGTTAAAAATGGTTAATTTACAATCATATTAATAATAATAATTATAACAATAACAATAAAAATAATAATAATAATAATAATAATAATAATAATAATAATAATAATAATAATAATAATAATAATAATAATAATAATAATAATAGTATTGTTATTATTGGAATAATAGCTATTAATTTCTCACATTTGCTTTTATACAGTCCCGTGTGTTTTCTATCGTTTCTTTATTTTTTGCTTCCCGGCCAAACCAAGCTTCACATTTCAGATACCAGATTCTAGTTTTTCGAGTGCACTTTCGGGCGCGTTGGCCATTTGTTGTCAGACTTAATTAACGCTTGACTTACTCATGTTGCATGACCACGCCCCGAAAGCCTTTGCACTCCCGACGCACAACCGCACTCACACAGGCATTCTGTGCCTCGCACTGGCATTGTTTCGGAACTAACGTTGTCTTTGTGTCTGTTGTTGTTGTTGTTGTTTTAGTTGCGTTGTTGTTGTTGCTGTTGTTCTCGCTGTTTGCTTGATAATTACTTTTGATAACTTATGTTGGTTGCCGCGCTTTCAGTTCTGCGTTTGTTGGTTCATTGTAGTTGTCGTTGTTGTGTTTGCCGCTTGCATATGGAGCCATTATAAGGCTTATCAGCAGGCAAGCACATAAGCCACAGCCTGAGCCACAGCCACAGCCACAGCTACAGCTGGGCTTTACTACTCTTCTTTTTTTTTTATCAACTTTCTAGGTTAAGTGCTGCTCTAAGCCTTGGGGTAGGTCAGCACTAAGGCTGATCACACTGCCAGCTGTGCAAGAGAAATGAAATAAAAATAAAAAATAAACAAATTTTTTGACTAAACCAATTATCTCACATCCAAGATATGTGATAAACTTTCGAATGGCATGTGCATACATTTTTTATGGCATTGTTTATTAGCAGCTGTCACGTATATGTAAATGTGTAAAGGTTTAGCAATGGGCACAGTATTTAAAGTTTTAAGAAATATTCGTATCGAAAAAGAATATATTAATTGCAAACTTAATTTCTACAAGCCCCGTAAGTGCAAAATCTCTCATTTATTGTTCTCTGCTGCTTTGAAAATCCCGAAAAAACCTTAGCACACTATTTTGAAGACTTTTAAACTTGACTCAACTCTGATTATACTTGACATTTGCTTGCATTATGCAATTTTAAAAGCCTGCTTCACTTGATTCAAGAATTCTTATGTTTATTCCTTTAAAATGGTAGAAACTTATCTGAAGTTAAATATTTGCTTGAGTGAAGAACTATAAGCTTTGTCCACGTCCAAAGTCTTAATTTAATACGCTCGTTTTTCTTTCTGTGTACTTTAGATACTAATACTTACATATTGGGGTTTGTACTTTAATTGCATATACTATTTATATTTTAGGTTCCTCATTCCTTACGCATATTTGCTTTTTTCGTGGTGTACCGCGGCGATTACTAAATTACCCGAAACATAAAAACGGCTTATACATATTCATGTTTAAAAATTTCGACGTCTTTAAATCAAACTCAAGCTGAGCTGGCTGACAGCATTGACCCTGCTGCAGCTGCTGCAGACAGCGACATGTGTAATTGTGGCAGCAATTTAAGCTGCTGCTGCATGCAACATCATCGCCAACCGGAAGCAAGTGTGCACAAGTGGCGTGCTTGGGATTGGATTGCAGAGCCAGGGGCCTGCCAGGGCGGCCGGGGCGGCCGGGGCGGCGCAGGGGCAGGTGGGCCCGGGCAGCATTGAAAGTTCGTACGTTTGCTGCGGCTGTTGCAGTCGCTCTGGCTTATGCCTTTATTAAGCATCAAACAAAATCCAAAACGTCAAGGATATATGCTTCATACATAGTCAGCAGTCGCATCAGCATCAACAGCAGACGCAGTCGCATCCTTCACGTGTTTTGTATACAGATGCAGTCGAGGCAGCTCGCAATTTATGCACACAACTTGTCACACAGGTCGGGGCAAGGCAAGGCAAGACAAGACAAGACAAGACACGGCAGCGAGGAGAACGGACGCTGGTTGTGGTAGTGCTCACTGCATTGGTTAGCCTCAGAGGGGCAGAGGGTGAGTGTGCTGCAGTTGGGTGGTGCAATGAGTAGGACAAGCAATTTACACCGCACAATGCGTTGACACACGTCGCCCGCAAATGTGCGGCTACGGGAAGCCCAAAGACAATGGGCAAGGACTCGAGATTACAGTGCTCAGTCTCCTTACTCAGCTGGGTTGCATCATTAAACCTGAAAAGTGTCAAATGCCCAGCCACAAGCACACACACTCACACACACTCGCACACACACACACACAATGGACTATGAACTCAAGTGCCCAGCAGCTTAAATTGAATTGAATGCAGACTGCAGAGCGACAGAGCTGCTGAGTCTGGTGTTAATCTAAGCCAGAAATTTACGACTGAGGGGTGAGCATGTCCTGGTGTCCTGGCGCCGGCATCTCAAGCTCAAGCTCATAATTCAAACAGTGTTGACAATGAAAATGAAATTCCCATTAAAATGCAATATGTTGCAGCAACTCTCTGACTGCAAGTCCTTTCCCCAAACTCCCAGCCCAGTCAGAAGAGGCTTGCTATTAATTTTGCTGCTGCTGCTGCTGCTGCGGCTGCTGGACGCAATGCGCATAAGGCAAATGTTTATATGGCCACAGTATAAACATTGACAATTTGAAAGCCCTGCCTGGTCCATGAACCCGGAGTGCTCGCCGGGCTGCCTGCTGAGCCAGGCAAATGACATTGAAACTGCCATCGGGATGGGGTTCAATTCTGACTGTTGACTTTGCTGATGATCTGGACTTTAAATTTATTACAGCCATCACGAGAGATTGCTAATGCAGCATATTTCATTCAATTTGAAATTTTAATTAAATTCACAAATATTCGGTTTAACTGGCATTAAGAACGAAGCATTCGTTTGATCTAATATTTACTAACAATAGTTTGATTTATGGATTCTCATTCTGACATTTATTAAAGTACTCTTTAAGGTACAATGTTAGACAATGGGATTAAGGTTATTTTGCTTTTGTGCAAATGTATGTAACAGGAAGAAGGAAACATCTCTCGAAACAGCCTATAATCTTAGCTGTAGGTCCTCCTAGTGCTTACGCAGTGTTTCTTTCCGATAATCGATAACTTACTCCGTTTCCAAGCAATCGATAAAAATCGATATCGACATCCTGTTTTTTGAGCAATTTTGGTAAATAAAAAGAGCTAGAGTCACCAAACTTGACATGCAGCTTCTAGAATAGTATATATATTTGCATTAGGTGTTTGAAGACGAGGGTTCAGGGTATCCCCTAGTCGGAAGCTCCCGACTAGAACCTCTTACTTGTTAAATGATGTCAATTGCAATATTTATATTTCAAAACGAATTCAATTTATTTAAATTCATTTATCTTCATATATTTATTTCTTTTAGGCTTTAAAATTATATATTCAACCTTCAGATAAAAGTGGACATCAATTTATATGATTCCAATTTCGATATTTATTTTGAATGCATTCGGTTATTTTAAGTTCAGTTCATTGAGATATACTTATATTTTGTTTTAAATTTATATTTTTAAGACACGCAAAATTTGTAAAATCCTTTCATTTATAAATATACCATCGAAAAAGTGTTCTGATGTCGTGACTTAAGCAACAAATTATTGAACTTTATTAGGCTATAAGAAAAAGGATAACACTTTTTGTAATTGGCACATATTCACAAAGAAATTATACATGCTCTTCCATTTTTGTTGTTGTTTTTACCAAGCGATTAAAGTTCTTCGCCAACTTTGCGCTCATTGTCACATTTTATTTTTGTGTGTCAACAACTTGTTTGCGCTTAACCGAAATGTTGAGTATTAAAAGCTGTTGTGTATTTTTGCGTTATCATAAATTTTAGTTGCATTGGGCCACACCTGAAATGGTCATGACTCACTAAGCCATTCACAGCGCATTTTGGTCTTAAAATCTTACAGCTCGGAATCTTGTTAATCCCGCCCGTAGGCTTTGAAATTGCTTGCGCCTCTTTTGATCGTTTTAATGTTTAACATAAATCGTTTATTTATAGCATTTAAAAAGGCGTTCGTATCTGGCAATATGCCACAGTCAGCTACACCCCGCACACATCCACCCCTTCACCCATTTCCACACATAACAAACATTTGCTGTAGCAACAGAGGAAAAATTTCGCCTGGAGGCTAAAAACTTCTCCCTGTCGCGAATGTTGCCTTTGCCAGATTGTGTGTGTGTGTGTGTGTGTGCGTGTGTATGGAAAGAATATTAAATTTTATTTGCATAGCATTCGAGAGCTGCGTCTTTGTTGCTGCTGCATAAGCAAAAAAGCGAACTTAAAGCGAATATCCAAAATCATAAAACCAATGGCAAATTGCAAATTGAATATCCTGTTGATTTTCCACAGGACTTTCAGTTGCGGTTGATATTGTTCTAGTTGCATGCTGAAGGCCACACACAGATTACTTTGTGTCGTAGTAGAAAATTATGCTAAAATCATTCAGCTTAAAGATAACAACTGCTCAAACAGGAAAAGTCGAATCGAATTGCAATCGGGGGGCGTGGCTGCTGCTAAAAAGAAGAGATATAAACACAAGTAAGAACGCTGTAGTCGAGTGTACTCGGCCTATGAATTCCCTGTACCTCTCAGCCAGCATAATATTTTGATTTTCAGCAGCATAAAATATGGGCCAGTATGAAGTCCGTAATGCTTATGCAGTTACTAGATGTTATACTAGTTACTGCACCTTTTGAAATTTAATGTCAAATAACTTCTTTCTTTATTGATCTATCCTGATCTATCTTATATTAACAGCTAGCTCTTATAGTTTTTAAGGTTTTTAAGTCACTAAATCGATTTGTATCAATATTTCGAATATGGGACAAGATATCTAAAAACTTCTTTTGTGTTTTTGATTTTAAACGTTAGTTCTCCAGCATTTGAAATTTCTTACGACGTCCTGATAAAGCATATTGTATATACCTTAAGGGGTTGGACACGGCTTCTTCTGCTTGTTACACACATTTGCACAAAACCATTACACCCCTTTTGATCCATTTTCAATAGGTACAGGGTATGAAAACCTTGACGAAATTTGTCGTGAAACCAGCTTGCACACAGGATAACATATTTTCCGGCTGAGCAAACAGTAGCAACAGTCGGGCTTCAAGGAATATGTGTAAAATTTAATCGCAAACTGAATTTTGTGTTATTTTCTATTTTGTTTTGTTTTACTCTTGCAAGCAAATCAGAAAACGAAACATTGGAGTTGTTTTATGTTTCTTATTATGCGTTTGGTTTAGCGCACAAATTGAATTACGCGCACTCACGCACACACGCACACATACACATCAGACACATGCTTGGAATCTGAGTGTTTGTTGGCCGTGCCACGTGCCTTATGTAAACTTTTAGGAGTCAGTTTAATATGGATATCCTGTATCCAAAAACAGGCTGCATTCAAACTGTAAAATCTTCAAAAGATGATTTCGAGAGGATATTGTATATATATGTATCCCTCTTATTATGCTTGGTCAAGATAAGGAAAACTGCTTTCCACTTTAATTTATAGAAACAGTTTCAAATGAAATACAGGGTATTGCATGCTCTTATATACTCTCATATTTCGTTTGTATGCTGTTGCGTGCTTCAAGTGTCTGTTTTCTTGTCGCTTTGATGTTTGCAAATCGAATTTGGCGCAGTGTAAGAATCAGGAGCAAGGCTTCCGCGCAGCCTTCTGCAGCCGCATGCAAAGTTTTCGCCCCATCAAGTATACGCAGCGTTGATTGGATTTCACGCTGTCCACTGACCGCCTGCATATAATAATCATTTGTATTTAAAGCAGCAGCAGCAGCAAAAGCTGTCACGCGCCAGCCCCGGACCCATTCCTCCATACATTCCCCTCCCCGCCAGCGCCTCTCGAGGCAAAGTTTTGTGTGACACTCTATGCTTGGCGTTATCCTTGGCACGTCTGCGCGGCGCCTGTCATGCAAGGCAAACCTGACAAGCTGTGGCAGCTGACAGTAGATGTGTGCACGGTTATGGGTAAATGCATATAAGAAGAGATTGTGCATGACGTTCTTTTAACACCTTGGCTGCAACACCCCTCTCCTATTGCCACCATTGGCCACCAGTTCCCCCATTTGCAGCCATAATCGTTCACATCCGGGTCATAAAAGACAAAATCAGAACATAGCACAACAATTCCATGTTCCCCAAAGAGAGTGTTGTGTATGGCGTGACCATGTGGCGTACATAAAACCACAGGAGTGGCCGGAGGAGCTGTGGGTTGATGGCGGTCACAACTGTTAAATTCAAAAGACTATCAAGTAACCGCGTAATGGACAAGGAAATCGCCAATACCCCGTTTGGTGGATGCATTTTTACTTATATGGGATGAGTAAGAAATTGGTTTTGATTTGTCTTCAACAAAATACCCTGTAAATGAAAGGGCAAAACGAAGCGGCAGCTTTATTAGAACTGACTATAAAATATATCTATCTCTATCATTATCTTCACAGAGCTGGAAGATAATTTGACTATACATCTGAGTAAATATAAACTTAATTTGCCAAATTATAATTTTTAACTATTGAATTCTGCTCTAAATTATTTATTTTGTTCTGGGTTAGGCTAGATCAGGACTTTTCTTTCGCTGCCCTATCTTTGATTTCATACCGAGGGGAATTTAATTGCAGCCAAAAAGCAGGGTATAATTCATCTTTTACCTTTGCGTAATGGATGCCCGAGAGGTCGCAGGAGACTTACCAACGCCCCTCTCTCTTCTCATCCGGAGCAGAGCATTTTTCTAAGTGCAAAACAAGGAATAAGTTGAATACTCCAATCTGCCACAGCATTCCGGCGTTCTTCTACTACTTCTTCTTCGGGCATCCACGGGTGTGCCATGAAATAAAGTCGTCCACCAACTAAAAGTGACGTCATAAATTTTGTAGCTATTTAACGAAGGGAAAAGGGGAAAGTGGGCGGAGTAGTAAGTGCACAAGGAGCTGATTCAGAGTTCTGGGCTGCTCCTTTGCCGCAATCCGTTGTCTAGCAACTAATGAATTTATGTTGTTGTTGCCAGTGCTGCTGCCACTGCTGCTGCCACTGCTGCTGCCACTGCTGCTGCCACTGCTGCTGCCACCGATGCTGCCACTGATGCTGCAAACTTTAAGCAACAGCCATGATTGTTATGTGGTCTGTTTGAGCGCCCTGCGCCGTTGAGTAATGGGGCGGGGTAGTCAGCTTGGAGCACGCTCCTCTGCGCAGCATTATGCTGCGTCCTTATGCCAAAGAGCAGCCACAAAGTTGCCGAAAACAGATTTACGTGGGCGTGGCCCGGAATAAATCGAATTCCTTCATTAGCATGCAGCGCAACAGCGCACAATTCATCAAAGTTTTGCCCATAGTACGCGAATTCGCAGCAGCACCAGCTGCAAAACACCTAAAAGTATGCTCTGATTATATAAAAAAGTCCAGTGTGTGCATGATTGATTAACTTTCGTGGGCGTTTTCCTGTAATTTAGCAAGAAACGGACAAATGCACAAGAACTAAACTCACCAACTAACTTGAATTAAGAATCCAATCGACGAGATGTTACCTCGTCCACCAGATAATCAATAAAGTGAAGACTTGATTAGGTATGTCATCCAAAATATGTATCTACGAAAAAAAAAATTAAAATAAGAGTGTTTTAAGTATCCTTATATTTATATCTGGCCTAGTATGAATTAAGATTCAAAATAAACTTTTATGTTTCAAGCTCAACAGCTTAACATCGGTTTACCTAAAGTAAACGAAAGTAGAAAGTGGAATTTACCTAAAATTGATCAAAAATCAGAGATCACAAAATTTAAACTAACTATAAACTATAATCCTATTTGAGCAGAAAAGATCATATTTCGAAATTTCCGTTTTTTTTTCTCACAACCGAGGCGCAAACCAAAAGTTAGGAGAGATGGGATTAATAAAAATCGAAATTTTTATGTGGCTCTGTAGCCATGCTTAACTATATTTTTTGAGATAAGAATACCTGCTGTTTGTTCTATATATCTTGCTTTGTTATACCCTGTCTGTTTAGTATTTTTTGTTATGCACACAGGGTATTAAAAAATGCAAAAGGGAAACGCAAGCAGCAGCAGGCGACGTGGACGATGACGACCAGGAAGTCTGACACTTAATTAGAACTGCCGGAAACGGAAACGAAATGCATGACCATGGCAAAGGGGCGGCTTGTCGCATGCAACTCCTGCTGGAGATGGAAAAAATGGCCCAACTAAATGAGAAATGAAAATACAATTTAATTCGGCTTATTTTGTTTTTAGAAATGAAACAGATTTCTTTTTATTGAAAACAGATTTTGTTTTTGTTAAATTTTCAATGTTTGTGTAAGATTAAAATAAAAATTTTGTTTTGAGAAAAAAGGAAAAATTGATTTTGATTTGATTAAATTTCAAACCATAAATGTCTATGAATGCCTATAGGAAAAAAATTTGTTATCTTCGATGTAAAGTCACATTTTGGAAGCTATTTCTTCGAGAAATTATAATTGATCTGAAACTATGTATATATGTATGTACATATGTACATGTATATAAAAACTCTTATATATTCTCAAAATATTTGTTTCGATCTATAGAAATGATTAAATTTAATAAGTATATAATGAATGAAATTAGTAAATTAGGAAATAAATGTATCACTTAGAAATTTAAATTTTTCGAAGTGGCTCAAAAGCTAAGGAATAACATTTTACCTAAAAAGGCATCAATTACGGCATTTTTAATGTATTAAAATTTATTGTGAAATCATATTCGTAATCATCATAATGATGATGATGATGATGTTAAGTCATATGAAAGATATTTATAACCGACTGACAAGGCACATCTCTAGAAGCAGCTGTTGCTGTTCCACTCTCACACACACACACTGACACGCAGCTCCTCTCTGACAACAACAAATGCAAGTGCAGCATACAGGCTGTGACGACAAAATTAAATTCTACACACAAAAGTTGAGTGCGGCTGCTGGGAACTGCAATTTGTTTTGAGTTGGCAGCCGTCTAGTCTGAGTTCTTTATATGATGAGAGGATGCTTCAAGTGCTCGTGCTGCAGAATCTATTTTTTATTAGCCCTTCGCTGATTTCATTTGCATGCAAGTCAACCCGAACAGGGCAACTTATAAAGCCATAAAGACAGAGCGAGACGGAGGGTGAGCGAGGCAGAGGCAACGGTAGGAGCAGCAGCAGCAGAGGCCGTGACGGAACAGCTGCCTGGCATATTTTGTTGGGGTTGTTGCTTATGTGGGGGCACATCATAATTGCGGGTGGTGGTTGGATGCGGGGGCGCATGGACATGGACGGCATTCCTGTGCATAATTGAAATTCCAGCCTAAACGCGTTTGTAACGGGAAATTGCGCGGTTCAAAAGGGCGACCGGAGCTCGAGCCGGAGACGGATGCGGATGCGCCAGGCAATGTCCAAAAATTGTTGGCTGTTTTTTGGTGGTCTCTGCAGCGGGCAGCGTGTTTGTGTTTGCTTATGTACATAATTACTTTCGTGCGTTCAACACACATAAAATAATGTTAAGCAAATAAACAAAAATGCTCTCCAGAGTGTAATTAAACATATGTATGTGTGTATGTACATATGTGTGTTTGTGTATGCATGTGCATGGGTGTGTACTCAGTTTAAATCATGTACATATTTGTTAATGCAATCAATTTGACCAAACAATTAATATTGTGCAGATGCATTTGTGTAGTTGTATAATTACATTTGACAATCACCCGCCGCTCGAGGGAAAACATTTTGCGCCTTCCATTGCCTACATGCCCACATGCACATGCACACGCACACACAGTCAGCCAAATGCACATGCATGCTACAAACAATATAACACCGTGAATTGTTGAATCAGACAAACAGCTGATCGTATGTCTGCATGGCGTTGCCACCTAATTGCGCGCACAATGTTGCGTGCGTTGTGCGCATGTCTTCGCATTCCAGGAGCTAAAATAATAGCTTTCCAAGCAAGGCTCGTTGGCCAAAGACACTAACATGTCAATGGCAGTACACGCCGAGCCTTCAAAACGCATCCAAGTGGAGCGCGCATAAGACGGTGCGGCAAAAATTGATATATTCTTTGGCCGTGCAATACGCGCAGCGCTAAGCGTAATACAGCGTGTTAAAAACTTAGCCAAAATGCGAGAATAGTGCAACAAAAATATTGGCATTATTAGCTAATAAAACAGCATTTGCATATTTCAATAATATTCATAAAGGTTGAATATATTTTGTTTAAATGCTAACGTCTGGCCTGGCTCTGGCAACGCTTGGCAACTCTGTCAATGTTTTGACAGTTGGTTAACGCTCTCACACACGCTCTCTCAGTCAGTGGCTCTCCGCTGCTGAAAATGATTCGTGTTGCGTTGTGTCGCGTTCGCATTGTTTATAAAACAAATTAATTATATTTATTATTAGTTTAAGTGGTAAAGTGGTTGAAATTGTGCAATGCAGCTGCACGCGCCGCGCAAATGCGTAAGAGCATGAGATATGCTAGCTGCCAAGTCGTCGTCGTGGTCGTCGCTGCCGCTGTCGACGCCGAACTCGTCGCGCCAGCTAATGAAAAATATACATAGAGAAAAATGCTTAAATATATTATAAAAAATTAAATCAAAATAACCAAAAAGTGGCGTCAAACGTTTAATATATGTATATGTGTGCTCAGTTCATGCTAGTGAAATGTGTATGGAAAAGTTGCGCGCAAAGACGTCGCAGCCAACAACAGCAACAACAACAACAACAATACCAGAGAAAGAGAGAAAGAGAGAGAGCGAGAGCGAGAGCGAGAGAGGGGCTGCTGCGGCGACCGTAACAGACCCAACAATAACAAATAAAAAGAAGCAGAGCAAAATGCGCTTAGACTAAGGAAGAGAAAATAAAGAAGCATCACTTGCTTACACGCCTGCACCCCTCCCACCCGTAAGCAATCGACTTACCAAATTAACTTCTAGTGGATCCAGCACCAGAACATCACAAAACCCAGCAGCAAACGCAGCAGCCAGTCGGCACCCCAGCTGGACTCTTGTCAGCATGCAGGCTAAAAAGCGTTACATACTGGTCTTTGTCTCGTGCGCATTTCTGGCCTATTGCTATTTTGGCGGCTACAGGCTGAAAGGGGCGCCGCATCGACCACGGCGCGCCCAGCACGAATCGGCCAAGGATGGGGGTGTTCAACCGTACGCACAACTGCCCAGCTTTATGGGCTATGAGCAGCGCCAGCCGCTGTCCAATGAGTCGACGGCTGTTGCTGTCGCTGCCAAAAGGAAGCCGCCAGCGGTTGCTTGTCGCATGGAGACGTGCTTCGATTTTACCAAATGCTACGATCAGTTTCTGGTCTATGTTTACCCGCCGGAGCCGCTGAACTCGTTGGGCGCCGCACCGCCCAGCTCGGCCAACTATCAGAAGATACTCACTGCCATACAGGAGTCGCGGTATCATACCAGCGATCCCGCCGCCGCCTGCCTCTTTGTGCTGGGCATCGATACGCTGGACCGCGACTCGCTCTCTGAAGATTATGTGCGCAATGTGCCGTCGCGTCTGGCGCGCCTGCCGCATTGGAATAATGGACGCAATCACATCATCTTCAATCTGTATTCGGGCACCTGGCCGGACTATGCCGAGCACTCGCTTGGCTTTGATGCCGGCGAAGCCATTCTGGCAAAGGCCAGCATGAGTGTTCTTCAAATGCGTCACGGCTTCGACGTCAGCATTCCGCTCTTCCACAAACAGTTTCCCTTGCGCGCCGGCGCCACCGGCTCTGTGCAGTCCAACAATTTTCCCGCCAACAAAAAGTATTTGCTGGCATTTAAGGGCAAGCGGTAAGCCAAACAAGCATACTTCAATCTACATTTAAGTGTGTTTAATATGTTTAATATGTACAAATATGATGAAACATTCGATATATTTACATATAGTAATCAACAACAATGTATCCTGCTATTGCCAAGTCTTTTCTTTATGATATAAAGAATCGACAATGTTATAGTTATAGCCCAATTCCATTGTGAACATTTCTTAAATTTTTTGCGAATGTAACATTTTTTGCTAATGTGAAATATGTTGCCTGTACGTTTTCCCATAAGAAACAACATTTTTCGCATTTGCCAAAAAATGCCCCTAAAAATTATTGTTTTTTGCGATGATTTATAGAATTTGGTAAAGATTTTATGAAAAATATAAAACTATCATTATTTAAAGAATCGGTACTTTTGCCAGTCATATGTTACCGACAACTTACACTTGCTAATGGAATCGCAAAATTTGAAGCTTGTAAATGTAACATATTTTGAGCATAGTGGAATCGGGCTATGATTCGGAACTTATAATATTTTTCAACTACTGAAAATCTTATTCGGTTCTGTCATCGTCAGACATTACCCATCGACTCCAGACTGAAACGTTGTCAGTCGTTCTAAGCTTAAACTCGTTGCGAATTATAATGCCCCAAGCGACGAAGAATAGCAAGGCGACTAAAACCGTCTTTTTGTTGCATGCAATACATATTTCAAAGTCCACCTGACTGCACTACTACATGAATTATAGACTTGTGTATATCAGAAACTTTTTATACCCTAAACCCATCAAACATGAGAACAAAGGGTATGATGGGTATGTACAAATGTATGTAACAGATAGAGGTTACCATCTCCGACCCCATGAACTGGATAAATTCTTATTCTTATCTAGACTGATTCGTGTGGACAGGCAGACCTTTCAGTCTGTCCGTCTGCCCGTGGACAGAGGTCAGGGACTTAGAACTTGGGCTTCCTAGTGCGCGCAGTTTGAGTTTGATTCCGATCATTGATAGCTTTCTCCAATTCTGAGGAATCGATAAAAATCGATATCGAAAGTATGTTTCTTTTAAGGGCTTAAAACTTGACTTGTAGTTTCTGGAATAGTATATGCAGATCAGGTTTATGTAAATAAAAGTTCAATTGCGATTGCATAGTATATTTTATATGTACTGTTATTTGAGTAAATTTTTTCCGACAAGGTATGGGACGATGGCGAGTGGCTTTCAAATTTCTTAATATTTATGCTAGTTAGTATATCCCTTTACCCATTTAATAGGTTAAAAAAAAGGGTTTAATGTTTTGGTAAGCATTTTCTGGGTCTTATGGCTTAGGATATTCCCTAGTCGGGCATTTCCCCGACTAGAGATTTCTGGTTTTAAATTCAAATCCAGGCATTTACGACTAACGCTATGATTCTTAGTTTATAAGTAAAATAACATTCATATCAATCAGTAATGTCATGCTTGTCTGCAAATATATTTTATCCTCGACAATAGGAAGATAGTTTCCTTTCTTGTTATAAAGATTAAATGCATTTTTAACATATGCAGATGAGTACTTTCCTTAGTTAAACTAGTTAGAATGCCATGCGATTGTCACATTGATAGATGAGTTTGTTTTGTGACTCCTTTGAATGTCGTTTCTCACCAAAATTACAAATCAGCGTTTGGTTAGGCACCTCCCACTAGTTACTCACTTTGTAGGAGTCACTTCTGAAGTAATGTGACTTTGCTTTGCGCTTGCAGTTTGAGCATTCATCGAGGGGTGTGTGTGTGTGTTTTTTTTGGGATACAATTTTGGACCAAGCACTGACCCTAAAAACTTCATTTCATTCCATTTTGCTTGTCGATTTTTTTGTCCTCGTTAGGCTCAGTCAGGCGGCAAATTGCAGGTTGCAGCGATCGATTGCAATGCCAGGGAACTGGTCATTCCCAACTTTTGGTGCCATCCAAATTGAAAAATTGTCTAGCAACGCGTCCCATTCATCATGTCCCGTGGCTCGTCCTCGTGTTCGCCATACTCCTTGTGCCCAGCTTTTGTTGCGCTTTTGTTTGTCTTCGCTTTATTGTTGTTTACTCGCTTGTAGCGCCCACTTTTGCCACAGGCGCTTCTTTTGACATGTAACTCGATTCAATAACAGTGCCTCAGGCAACAAGACGAGTCGACAGGGCGCCGGGCGGCAGAACCAGGGGAGCCAAGTACACTGCGAAAAAAAACCAATGAAATCATTACTTAACTCGTGGCTGAAAATCGTTTGAGTAAAATTATTAACTCTTGATGTTTTATTTTATTTCCTTAGCTCTTTTTTAATCAAAGTCAGGTTGACTTAAGATATAAATGAAAAATATTTATCGGGAAAACTAACGAAAAGGTAAAATAAAATTGATATATACTTCAGATCTTTTATGTTTAAATTAAGACAAAAATATTGGTCTTTAAATGCCATACTTTTCATGAACAGCTGCGGCAAAAATTAAGTAATCAAAACTAATTTTATGCTTTCCCTATTTATACCCATTAAAAATGGGTAAAAATGGTATAATGTATTTGTGCAAATGTATGTCACAGGCAGAAGGAAGCATCTCCGACCCCATAAAGTATAAACATTCTTGATCAGCATCAATAGCCGAGTCAATCTAGCCATGTCTGCCTGTCCGTCCGTCCGTATGTATGAACGCAAGGATCTCAGAACCTATAAGAGCTAGAGACTGACATTTTAGCTGTAGGTCCTCCTAGTCCATGCGCAGATCGAGTTTGTTTCCGATATTCGATACCTTGCCGCGTTTCCAAGTAATCGATAAAAATCTATATCGAAATACAGTTTTTTGAGCAATTTTGGTAAATAATAATAGCTAGACTCACAAAACTTACCTTGCTTCTAGAATATTATGTAAATATCAAGTATCTTTCATTTTATACCTATAGCCACCTCCGTGCTACCAGCTCAAAGAGGTTTCAGGGTATTCCCTAGTCGGGAGATGTCGACCAAAAGCTCTTACTTGTTTTTTCCTGTGTATGACCTCTGGCTTATTGTTTGTCGCTGCTGTTGCCGTCATGTGGGAGTCACCACCTGCGCCTGACGACGTTGAAACTGGTCAGCAGTGGACTCCGTGTCCTAGGTCCTCCCTCATACATGAGCTCATTGCGCTGTAATTTAAAAATTGATTTTTGCTGTGCAGGACAACTTTCTGGCAAAGTTTATAATATGTTTTGCTGGCAACTAGGGAACCTCCATACTTAAAGGACGTTATTAATTGAAGTGGCGCAACGCACACAATTAACACAGCGAGTGGTAGCAATTAATAAATGTATGTAAAAAAGGACAATGGAAATATGTACGTCGTCAACGTCCTGGCTGCTTTTTCTGATTATTCAGAACGTTTAAAATGAAGCCATCATCATGCAAAAATGTGTGTGCGCGTATGCTGTGTGTGTCTGCTTGCCTGGCACTTAAGTTAACTGCGGCTTGTGGGTGCCAGCCACCGGGACGCACGGGCGACATTTGCCATAAGATTAACACAAGCAGCCAACAACAACAGCAACAACAACCAGGGCAAACAGCAGCTGGAACACGTTGGAGGGCACACCAAAGTGATGTTAAAGTTGTTTATAACACTCGCACACATCGTACAAACACACTCACACACTCACGGAATCGTGGATGACTCCTGCGCGAGCGTTGGAGCTGGACACATGGACAATTAAAAGCGAAAGCAAGATTACATGCGGAGCCACTTTACAATTTTGTTAACCTAATGACAAACCCAACTAAGTTGCAGGGCTAAGAGTTACACTACAGTTAACAAGTAAAGCACATTTTTTTGCTCAAAATAGTATACATATATGGAAAAATGTATATATAAATATATTAACAAGTTTATATAAAAAATATATAAAATACATCTATAAATAATTATATAAAATATTGTATGTAGATTACGAGCACTCGCCACGTTTTTAGTTTGTCTCAGTTTACCGCCCTTTTTCCACCTGTGAGCGTGGATTTTCTCAGTTATCATAGCACGTACTGCCATGCAGAGCTTTTATAATTATAGACAACAATATGTGGCATGTGCTGAGCTCTCAGTAGTAGGCTATATAAGAGATCATATCCAAATCATAATATGCTTAAAGTTCGTTTGACAGTCTTCCGTCTTCCATTCGTTTTTAACTTCCTAAGGTGACATTTTTCAAGATCTTGTCTGAGCACTCATACACTAAAAATATTTGTTGTACTTTTATAAAAATCCTTCTACGATTATCCATGCTGCTGCGTATGCACAACTACGGAAGCTGTGTATCCAGCTTTAAACACACTCCGTATAAAAGACATAAAGTCCCCAACACACACACATATATGTATATATATATCTTTACATAAACGACGGGTGGGGATGCCCTTTGCGACTTTGCTTTTCTACGCAACGATGAAAAGTTTTTCTTTTCGCATTTAATTGCTCGCCATTGCTGCTACTCACACCTATCTCTCTCTCCCTGTCTCTCTCCCTGTCTCACTCTCCTTTTCTCGCAGCTGCCCTCTCTCTCTCTCTTTTCTATCTTCCAGTGAAATTTTGTGTGGCAGCTTGCTGTGAGCTAATCTGCGGTTGGGAAGCTGCATTTGCCACTTGGCAGCTTTGCATGGGCGTACCCTCAATATGATGATCCCACAAGCTTACTTTACTGATAATCAAGCTGAAAATGACTCGCTATCAGCTAACTGCTTGTGTTTAGACATTTCATTAGCGAAAGTAGCTGCTTATTCAGCTGACTCACATACAACAGTTTATTGATAACATGTTGCTGGTGTAATAAAAGTTTTAATAGCTCAAACAAGTCGTGTTTTTTATACTCTTGCAACGAGTATGCGTATTATGTCGAATTGTGAATAGTTTTGTATGGTTATTAAAGCATTTCTCTTTCTCTTTCTTTTTTATAGCATACATTTTTGCCTTATCGAGTTCCATGAGAATATGGTATAGCTATCGAAAATTGAAATACCCATCGAGCTCACAAGTTCGATTATGTTTCATGCAGTTTGATAACAAGGGTTCGTTTAGTCATAAGAGAAAACTTTTTGCATTTCACAGTTTTTATAAATAAACTCAAATGATATGATACGTTATCTAAGTAGGACTGCCATTCAATTTGACTGTTATCAAAATACAATTGCTAGACAATTCATGAGTTTGTTATTAAATTTAGGCACTTTAAGTTGAACAGAATTCTCAACTGGTTGATTAAGATTGAAGATTGAATAATTAGAGCATAAATTACATCTATGAGAGACAATTTGATATGTTGATAAGCAATTGGTATAGGAACAAAGATTTTTTTAAAAGAAATTTGTGATCTGCGAAAATGTTTACCAATTCCAAATAAATCGATTTTTAAGTCAAAGTTATAAAAATTTTCTCACATATTGTAACAAACCTGTCTCACACACTTATTTACTCACTTACTTTATTTACCCACGACACCATTGCCTTAATTCTTCAACTCTTCATGATTAGCTTTTGTTACACATTGACGACATTGACATATGTTCCCTGCTATTTTATGACATGGCGAGTGACTTACAGTAACTGGAAATCAATTTGGCAACATTTTGTATTTTACTCCCCAGACATTTGAATTCACTTTTATCCCCGACATACGGTGAGAGCAAACTAAACTTTCACACCTTAACCCAAACTGTGGGGCACGACTTGAAAGTGAATGCTTGCCACAGTTGCCCCAATGCTTCCTGTCACGTTCCCGGCTTCTTATTAACTTTTTATATCTGAGTTCATGATGTGTGAATTTCATATGCTCGATATATACAAACATATTACAGCAGCTATTTCCACCATTCGACCCAACCTCAGGGCAACCTTTTGTCGCAGTTTCTGTCGTATACACAAACCCCAACACTAAATAAAGGAAAATAAAAAATAAAAGCAGCGACAACTTGCGACAAAGTTTTTGAATTGGTTCAGTTATTTTGCAGTTGTTTTTTGCAATTAGTTATTTGATTGGCGGATTTTTTTTCCTTCTTGCAATCAGAGATGACTTTTTAGTTGTTGTGCCATTATTTCCAATATTTCTGAAAGCTTTCGCTGCAGTGGGCACATTCAATAGTTTCGATAATAGCTTATTTTGCCAATAATTTAATATTTTCATAAGGGTCTAGATCTTGAATACTGAATGTAGTTATAAAATACAGACAAATACAAATTATTCATTGAGTCACAAAAACAAACAGATTAGAAACAATCGATAATTGCAAGATAATCGATTATGACACTCGGAATGTACACATCGCGTGTATCGATAGTTATAAAATACTGTACATTTCGTTTCCGAACAGGTTACTTCAATATTTTTAATAATATTCTCAACTTTCATAGCTACTGGGATCTGAATAGTAGTAGTTATGATCCATCGATAATTAATCGATGATGACACCCGGAATGGTGTATCGATAGGTTAAAATCTTATAGCGACTGGGATTGGAATAATATCATGTGAAATTCCGAGAATTGGATATAGAAGTATTGCCATTTTAGCCTAAGACCATAACAGTCAGCACCATTTTAAAAGTTAGCTCAAAAGTTTATTTCGATATCCTAAGTTGATAATATAATGAAAAAATATATTTTAGTTTAATTTATTCTGTCTAATTTGCTTTCTAATTTACTCTAGATTGAAAAAATTAGATAAGTTATAAAAAACTTTATTGAATAGAGTGCGAGGTATTTTTTTTTCGTAAATGCATACCCCTTTACAATTTTCCTCTGCATTATTATGGCTGCTTTCAGTAAAATTCTTGCTGCTCATTAAAAGCAACTTCGCTGGAATAGAAATTCATTACCTTTTATTCACAACAAAGCAAGGCGCTGAAGAACGGGCGAGGGGAGGGAATTTCGAATTCGTTGAGCGATTTGATTGACTGGAGGCAGCCAAAAAATGTTTTCCAGCGGTCGCAGAATTTCTACAATATACTCGAACATTTGCTGGCTGCGAGCTGAATATTGCTTTTGGGCTTTCTGGCATTTCGCATGCAGCTCATGTCGATGGCTCCTATCGGAGAGGGTGCTGGTTAAATGGACCGTTGGGTGGTTGGCTTTTCTGTTGGGCTCCGCCGCGTTGTACGGGGGCCCTCGATGCCAATTGCATTTTGTAGAGCACATTTTTGCGCTCTTTCAAATTGCTCAAATCAATTCGATGCGGTTGCATTTCGTTGTAGTTTCTAAAATCAGCTTTGGATGCCGACACCAGCCCTCATTGCCCCTTTCGCATTCCGGCAATTGACTTAATTTATTTTTAGCAAATCCGTTGTAAGGGGGCGTGGCTGCTGCCAAATATTTGCCAGTATCTTTTACTTTTCGAGCGTGAAATAGAAGCAATAAAAATGTGCAGCAGAAAATATAATTTCGCTCTGAAAAACTATTAAAATGGTTTATGAGAAATGCACTTAAATCTCAAATTGCTCAAAATCAAATCAACTTTTATGTTTACAACAGTTGGAAATGAAACAAAAATGAACCAGTTTCCAAAATCAAACAAGTTCTCTAAATCTTCCGCACTCATAAAATAACTTTTAACTTAACTTCTAACATTTAACAAAGAAAATAAAAGAATATTCCTAATGGGCCAAATCAAGCCACAAATATGTCACCCCGCTCCTGGCAATTATTGGCCGTAATTTCATTTGCTGCCTTGAACTGTCATCAATCGCTTTTCGGTCTAATAAACTTTTAGATATTCCTTATCCATTTATTGGCGAAATGCTTTTAAAGTTAATTTGCCGCCACGCCGCTGACTGTGAAGCACATAGAACATAAAAGATTATTTATGCTCTTCAAGTTGATTTTCATTTTGGTAAAGCAAACGGGGCGCATTCCTTTCACGACACCCACTCCCCGGCTATGCCGAAAGTTGTCACTTAAGGCGGCAAATCTGCATAAGAATACACAGAGCTTGAAGAAAAATGCGAGTTAATGTCATTCAGACAATGGCCCCGACGACAGCAGCTGAAATTTGAGACAATTTAGCAAGAGTTTTAAATTGCTGGCGGCTGTCCAGTTCGCTGACTGCTGCAATGTCCATCAAATGGGACGTTGTATCGTTAGATAAACCCACATTCTAGACAGAATATAAAATGCTGGGCGCGTAATGAGTTTTTTTTTGTTTGCTCCGATTGAGGCGAGGGGTGTGGTAGATCGCAATATTTCACACGCTTCGAAGAGAAAGGGAGAAAGAGAGGAGGAGAGAGACCTCAGCTCGAAGCCCCACACTGAAACACTTTAAACTGTGGCTCAATTTCTAGTGGTTTCTGGTGGTTGCAGGCAGCGGCAGCGGCAGCGGCACGTGCCGCCAATAAGGAAATAAATCGCATAAACTGTTTGAGCCGCTTACACGTCATAAGTAAAAGTGCCAACTCGGCAGTTGTTGTGCTTGTGCCTCCTATTGGGGCGGTTTGGCAGCTTGCCCCGAGTTGCTCGGGGCAGATAAGGTTACGACCAGTTACTTCTCTGGTTATTGGCATCCAAACACTCAATGTGTAGCCCACAATCAATTTCAGGCATTGGCATATCTTAAAGCGTAAAACGCCTTGTCTTGGCCAATAAAAGTATCGGGTTGTGTGTGTTGTTGTGCCCCAGCAGAGATGGCCACAGGACTCTCACATAATCGATGGAAAATGCTTTAAGGGCAGCATTTTCTGTTCGCATTACGACAATGTTTGGTATATATTTGAATTATGTGAAATTTGAAACTTTTTTTATTGCATCGAAAAAATGTTTCATGCTCCATTAACCGTTTCTAAATTATATGCCTACATTCAAACTTTATGATATGTGCGCAGCTTGTGATATTACAGGCAGATAGATGGAATCGCTATTTTCCTTAGCTGCCATTAGTGTATATTATGGCTTCCCAAGCATCCCAAGTATATCAAAATCCGACTATCTCTACATATAAAACTGTTTATCCTGACTGACTGACTGACTGATTGGTGATCAACGCACAGCCCAAACCGTAAGAGCTGGGAAGCTGAAATTCAAATTCATTTAAGGGGTATTTCACACTTTTCGGTGGAAATGGGAGTCAAAGATTTGGTGGTTGTCGTTTCGCCCTCAAATTCATTTCCATGGATCTACATAAAAAATCATTTGAGACTTCTTTCACATTTTTCGCAAAATCTAAACTCTTTCGATGGAAAGTGCATTTTAAAGATATATTTTTGTGAATAATAAGTTGTGTCCGATTTGCATCAAACTTATTTTCAAAGCTCTACATAAGAATTTATAACGAAAATGTGTTTCAGCGATTTGGGGAAAAGACGTTTGGATGAAAGTTGTTTGTTTACCGTCCGTTCAGTTTCAAAATCATTTTCAAAGCCCGGGCAAGGCCGGGCAATACCCGCTAGTTATATTATATAACTTCCTTAGCATAGATCAAAGAAAATGTATTTAAATAATACTCGCACTCACACTAGTTAGTTACTATAACTGGCCTTTACACAAGCTGGTGTATATTGAGTAGTGTGTCCTTTATGATATCTGTTTGCCATACCAGAAGTTGTATAAAGTTCTACGAATTCTTCATGCAGCCATTTATTTGATTAGCAACTTATCAAAGCGAATTAACATTTCTTTATATAACACAAATTCGTAAGCCAAAAAGTTTATCCATCTAGTTTTGGGCCCTCAACAACATACGAATTATTATTCAATTGCGCTTAATTGAGTGGTGCGACTAGTCGAGAGAAACCACCACAACCACTAGGCCACAACCACCTCGAAATAATTCGCATTTCATTATGTGATTATGTTTCCACATAATGCTTGGCCCCAGATTGGACCAAGTCCAGCTGGGTGAGGCGAAAGGAGGCGATGTAATAAAATAAAATAAATTTAATTGTAATTTAATTTTATATTGCGGGCGGGCAGCTGGGGTGGGGGATCTGACCATTTTGCCTCACATATTTGGCCTAAATACGAGCCGGTTCTTCAAGTGCCAGCCCAAGCCACCCCAAATCCCACAGAGATTCCAGCTGCTGCTAGTATTTGTTTTTGTAATGCCAGAGTAAAAATATTTTTTTAATTATGCCTATATATAAGTGTGTGTGTGTGTGTGTGTGTGTGTGGGAGTTGTTGTGTGTTGGCTTTTTCACTTGGCTGCCAACTGCTGCCCCTGTGTCCCCGTTCGCCCACTTTCATTTTTCAGCTGCTTTCCTCTGCTGTTGCGGTCTGTGTCCGTGCTAAATGCGCATATGGCGCGAAATGAATTTTGCACGGAAAACGAACAACAATTTACACACAAATACACACACACACATTCACAGCTGAAATAATAATATGTCATGTGTGCACTTTTGAACCTGCCCGCCAACCCACTCGCAGTTGTACCTCCAGCTGCTGTTGTGCATTAATTTTTGTTTTTATACTCTGAATTCGACAAGGTATATGTGCGAATCATGGCAGCCTATGCAACAGTTAAACACAGCATGATATATAAATATTTTACATTTGTCGGATGTATTAAAGGCTCATTTTATTTATTTTCAACAGAACTCAAACTAATCTACCGCTACAGCAAATGTCTAGGTCTAGATTAGGCAATATAAAGCTTATTTTCCCCTTTGAACACACAACGTAAAGCCTTAACGCAAAAATGTTGCCTACTTTTCGGGGCGCGGGTTTTAAATTTATGCGCCTGAAAGCCCATGAACATAAACTATAGATGCTCTTGGTGTGTTAATATAATTATGATAAAATGCGTCACCGCAACGAGTTGAGTGGCCAAAAGCCAAAATGAAAGCTAACATTTCCTCTCGTTGTGTTGCCTGTCCCTTGCGCGCTGCCCGCTCGGGCGTTTGTTGCGCCTCCTGTTGGCCAATTTGTTGCCAGAAACACGCAGCAACACTTGAGTACACGCGTAGAAAACAATAAATTTATAAACGCTTTGCCTCCGAGTTGCCAACAATAATGGCGCAAAATATTGCCACTGGACAGCGAAGGGGGCGCATGGCCTGGCGGGGGAGCCTGACAAATGCGCGTGTCACAAAGGTGGAGCGGGGGGGGCGAGTGAGTGTGCGTGAGTAAGGGGGTTAGGTGTGTACGTGCGCAGCAGCGCAGTTTGTAAAGTATTTCGTTGCGACTTTTGCGTATGGGTTTAAATGCCTCATAATACCCTTTCCATAGGGTGTCTCAGCTGCGGCACGAGCTCATAGTGCCTAAGAACTATATGCTATAATAATATAGCCATTGTTTATTACTATATGAGCCTTTAATTTACATAATGTATTAATTTTCATTAGTAAATAAGGCTATACAAATCTTAATTAAGAAGCGTATAAATAATTAAAAGAGTTCTTTAATTAAATAAGCTTTAGCTTGGTAGACTCAAGAATTTCTAATAACACCTTATTAGTAAAATCGAATTATCGATAGTCGCAAAAATAATCTATATCAAGGTAAATTTAAAAGTGGCACCGATAGTTTTACAGGGTATTAAGGGAAATTATCGACATTCTTGTCAGTCAAATCTAACATGAATTTAATAACTAAAAACGAATATTATCTTGGCTACGATAAAAATTGTTATGGTAAATCTGAGTCCTATTCAATGGTCGGCACAGTCATATTTATGCAAGTAATGCTTAGGAAAAACTATCATAAAGAGAGTATGCGGGTGACAACATATCAACAAAGCTGCACGGACTTCATTTTCAAAAATAATACAGTGCAAAGTGAGTTACAAAATGGTTTCGCAGGATGTGTGCAAAGGAACCGCGTCATGTGTGTGTGTGTGTGTGTGTGTGTGTGTGTGTGTGCGTGTGAGGGTGCGATTGCCGTTGCCAAACAATGAAACTTTACTCGCTGATCTCGTTTTTTATTTAAGGGTGTGTGTGGACACGTGCTGTTATTGTTGTTATTGTATTTTCATTGTTTGTTATTTACTTTGACACTTTGGCATTGTCGCATTTTTAGTTTAGCCGGCGTTATTTATGGGCTAAAACGTCTCGTGCCGCCGCACGTTTCAAATAAATTGATTAAATTTCATGACAATTCATCATGCCACAAAAGGCAGCAGCAGGAACAGCGACAACGACCACAATAACCACAATTTGTGAGCTGCTTCAAGTGGTTTTTAAGCAACAACTTTGCTCATAAAACATGGCACAACTTTGGCAATGTCCTTGTCTTGCTCAACGCTCCTCTACGCTAGGCCATCTGCCTCTCTTTCGCTCTATCCACATCTCTAACTGAGCTCTTGTGGCACTTGCGACAACTGCTGTGGCATTTGGCAAGTTTTATTCCTGTTTGGGCTCCTTGATGTGATTATTATTATGCATACAAAACTCATAAAAGCCGCACACCAAATTTCACTCGCAAGACAAAAAACCGCAGCCGATTTTTGTACGCTAATTAACAGCACCCACTTCAAGAAAAACAAGAACAACATTAGATCTGACATAATGAATATTTGAGAAGCGCTTTTTAATTGAATTTTCTCTTTGTGTGCTTCAATCTCATTAACATTTCTTTTTGTGTGTTAAGGTTGGAGGCAACAGCAACAACAACAACAACAATTGCAACAACAAAAATATAAAAAAAAAAAAAACGTATGCCAAAGGATTCTGTAATCAAATTAAAAACCAACTCAAGGCACACTTTTTTTTTTAAGCACATAAATAATTACATAAATAAGTACTTTTATGTTATGCAAATACAGAGCAGAAATGCGAAAGTCGATTTAATTAAATTTTGCCTCTATTTGCTTTTGTTGGGCTGCGCGCTTAGCAAATGAACTGTACGAAGCGAATAAAAAGGCAACAAGCAAAAGGCATAACAAATTTGAAATTATATATCTCTGTCAATAAAGCAGAGAAGCAACCTAAAAGACCATAAAAAAAGCTTTGGCTTTTTCTCTTATTTACTGTGTTGTTGTTCAAATTTCAAACTTTGCGGCGTTGCAAGCATCGTATTTACTGATCAGAAGGGCAGAAAGATTAAAGAGGGTAAGCGTTAAAAACGCATCTCTGCTATTATTCTGCACCGTATTTATATAAAGACCACAAATAGCCTCAACTCAAATGAGAATATAGTCAAATTTGACTTTGCTAAATATTTATGCAAAAATCCAGAGAGATTTCATTTGAAAATTTTAAAAGGCAATGAAAAAAACGTTTAACATTGGCACGCCGAAGATTAAATATTCGTGTTAAAGTCTGGCTTTTGGTTTTGCAGATATGTGAAGAAAATGGTAAAGCTTGCCATTGCTGAGCTTGATGAATATATATTTTTTAAACAGAAACTTTTCCCATACAGAGACCCTTCTTTCGTCAGACTGTTTCTATAGAGTTTTATGATATTGTATAGCTTTTGTTGAGCAGATTTATCCAGCATGTGTGGAGCACGGTAAAACTTGTTAATGCAAATTTGGGTTGAAAAATCTTTAAAAACATGCCTGCTTTATGATATTATTGTCGGATGCTGATAAGTTAAAGATTAAACTGCAAAAAACCAGACAGAGAAATAACAGAGGAGTCTGGCAAAAGTATCAATAATTAACATTAACAGTACTCGAATTCTATTTCTTAGAATAACATATAGAGTAAAACTTATTGCAAGCCCTATTCATATAAACTTTGAAGCATATTAAGCTTGCAAATAATTGTTTTTAATGTTAACGCAATGGAAAATAGTTTCACATCAAATAAATGCGTCTGTTTATTTTAAGAAATTCAAAAATGAATTATAATGCTGTGCTCTCGCTGCAATTTGAGACTCTTTAGCGAGAAAATCTACTGCAGGTTTTCTATGGCACATTTTAAATACAAGAGTTTGCAGTCTTTGCTTTTACTTTAGTTTTACATTTCGCGTTTTTTTTTACTTTTTGCATTATCTACCGAAAGTTGGCTCCGTTTTTTTCACTTCGAAGACGTGGATCTGGTTAACATTTTGAACGCATTTTTGCTTTTATTGTGTTGTTAAGTCGATGGGTCCTTTATCTCAAACGCGTCCCTGTCATTTTTTTAATAAACAAAGTAAAAATAATGTTCGCAAACTTAAAATATATATAAAGACACCGCTCCAATGGTAAATCTGAGTCAACGCATTGCCACTACCATACTTCGCGCCATTTGTTAATTGCCAAATATTGACAAATAAAATTGTAAACTTCAAAACATTTCGGCCCTGCTTCGGTCAATCGAACAAGCTTAGGAATTACTTGACAAGAAACTTCTTACTGCTCTCGATGTGTATATTACAAAATATTTAAAAAAAAGTATATTGTCATCCTTTAATTGCGGCTGAATTTGAACCGGCGATTTTTCGCGTGCAAGTCCAACGCTCAGACACCTAAGAGACTTAAGCACGTCTTCAAAGCACAATTATATGGCCTCCAAACTGTGACCCGATTGCAAGTCTAATTTTCCTGGACCCCGTCTTGGTGCGCACTTACGACCCAAAAGAAAGTTTCAATAAAAATTTCAGCTTCATAGCTTTTACGGTTTGGACTCTGCGTTCATTCAGTCAGGACAAACTCAACACATATAAATAGATTTTATTTCATTTGTTGTCATTTCTGGTGTATAGGGGTCGTATCTTTTGGCGACTGATGCCAGGAATTCGTGCTTTTTTACAAAGGACTTTTCATGCGGATAATTAAACAAAATACCAACGCCAAAGGGACGAGCTTCTGGTCTAAAGAGAAACACGCTCAATCGCAATTCTTTTCATAATATTCTTTCCATTTTGTTTAAAGCTCAAAGCAGTCAATATTCGGTTGAGCGTGAATGAAAAGAACAAGTTGAGCCCGCGCTTAGTTAGTTAAAAAACGAGCAGAAATATTGATGTTTGGCATTTGAGGTTGTTTCTCTTTTTCTTTTTTTAAAGCAAAAAGGACTTTAACAACATTTTGGCAGCTGCACATCCGCTTGGCCAGGATATGGACTGGCTGCAATCGACAGAATGTGCTTCAATGGTTTTCTAATGGACTCCATCCGCTATTTAATGCATCCCACACACATTCACATGCACACACACTCACTCACGCACACACGCACACACACACACAAATGTGGAATATACTGAAGTACGCAGCATCCTGGCAGGGCAATGTTCGTGCAGCGGCAATTTAAGTCCGAAAAAGGCGCACACATTGGCAGCTTGTAAAGATTAATGATCAGCACAGCCGTTGGCCCAGACCAGTGCAACATGATGCGATAATATGCGATTTGCTGGCCCGGCGTATCTATAAAAATCGCTTGGCTGCTGCTGCTGCTGCTGCTGCTGCTATTGACAGAGCAATTGCTGCAGGTCGAGGCGAACAGGTCGTCCTTGTCGAGCAGCTCAAGTGCTCGTGTGCGTTTGCTGCTGCGGCTTCTGCTGCTGCTATTGCTGCTGCAGGAGCGACCTAAACATTTGGCATGCATGAAGTTATTCAATAAAATAAAAATTGAATAGCTGCTTGCAAAAAATTCTTTCTATTTGAGTTGTGCGACCATGGTTGGCCAAAAGGAAGATGCTACAGGCGAAACGCTTTTATGAACCACTTACTATACATACATATAAGAAATCGAAATCATCTTCACACATAGCTCAAACTTAATCAAACAGCGAAAAACAGCTAACAAAATGGGATTTAATGGGTTAAGCAAAGCAAACGCAAACAGGCGTATGAAATTAAGAACCATATCTTTTGGTGGAAAGAAAACTTGTTAATAAATCCATAATGTCTGTCGATTTGTATAAATTTTAATTGACATTATAGGTATAAAGTGCATATTCATTGTGTGAAGAATGTGGATATATTGTGAGAGATTCGGGTTTTTACTCCAAATTGATATTGATTATCTTCAAGCTTGGCCACACATAGGCTTTGCTTAAAATTTGATTTTTATGATCGTGCTCTATTTATTCTATATGTAGATTGAATATAAAAGCAATCGTAGCATTTCCTAATATATAATTGACAATTAAACATATATATTCTTAAACCACGTATATCATATTTTGTTGGCATAATTTACTTCAGTTATTATCTCAATCCATCCAATCCTTCGACTGTGGCATCTGGTCTGCCAACTAGTTTTAGTGTTAAGTAAAGTCCTTACTCTCTGTTTGCTCCCCGCTTTTAAGCGCTACTCGCCGAACAAATTCAATTTAGAGGCGTTAAGCATTATATTCATTAAAATGATGTTGCCCGACTCTCCCGTGCAAGTGCATCAAAGTCAACAGCAGCCGCAGCTGCAACCGCCGGGGCTGCCACAGCGGCCCAGTGCCGCAATCCACTGATGATGCAGTGCAGCTGAGCCGTTGGTGTAGCTGTTGCTGATTCTGGTGCAGCTGCTGCGTTTAGCATTTTCAAAATCCGCTCAGTGCTGCAAATTGCACTGCGTTTTGCCAACTTTTATGCTTACACACTCACCTACTCACTCGCAGACACACACACACACAAATACACTCACACGATGCGCAGACATGGCGCAGCCCAAGTGCAAACTACAAACTGTGAGTACTCCATGCATATGCTGCAGTAATTGCCGCCGTGCCGCTGATTACACTTCAACAGCCGCCACACAGAGACGCAGATGAACGACCAACAACTTGTGCCGCCTTCAAAGCAACACACACACACACAGTCGTTCATACACACACACACACACACATTTACATGCTTAGCTTTGGTTTCAGACTTGGATTCTGTTTTGGCATCAGATCTGGCTATGGCTTTGGCACTGGCTTATGCGGCCGCTCTCGGCACTCGGGCAATAGGACCGCTGGGCTTTTAACTGTTCTAGATTCAGCAACACCCGCAAATACGTGCACACACACAAAGCTATACACATACTTATACAGATGCTTGTGATACACAGCCAGCCGACAAATGTTGCGATACTCAATATAAATGAAACTTATATATTGAATAAAATGAATATAGCTGTGTGCATTTAAGAGATATATATTCCATGTAGTCATGCATCAGATTGAAATAGTTGTACTTTTTATTAAAGAAGCGACCATGTGCATGCCCTTAACCATATTATTTATTGACTACGTTGAGTATATACAGAAACAAACAAATTTGAATATTAAGTTGAATGAAATTCATTGCATAAACAAAAGATCTTTCCATACAAATGCCACTGAGTTTGAGTAAACATTTATTTTGGGCAACAAATTCAAATTGAGTCAAGTATCTAAAGATCACGCCAATTGCAACTGACATAGATTAAAATTAACTACGAAAGTTTAAAATCACAATAAACTAGCGTATTTTTGGATTTTTCAAATTGTTTAGAGCTCATCAACTGTTGCTTTGTGCTGCTTTGTTGTATATTCAAAATTCTGCATTGTTTAGCACAAGCATTGATGGGTAAATATAGCCTTTTATTATATAAATATTTAATTTTTGTCGCCTGTGCCGTTTTGCATATTTAGCATTACATAAATTTCTATGAGTTTCTCTTCAGTTCGAGTGCTTCGGCTGGCTCTTTCTCTATAAAGCATTGCCCCCGTCTATGCTTTGCTCTCTTCCTTTCCTCCTGTGGCCGATGCTGTATTTGAATATTTAATTTTTTAGCATGCAGCGCACATTTCGCACTTCTAAACTGACGCTAAACGTTGCCTTTGCCTGCATATCCGCCTTCTCTACCCTATGCTCCAAGCTGTAGCACAGGATTGCCGTAACTCTGTGTGTGTGTGTGTGTGTGTGTGTGTGTGTGTGTGTGTGTTTTGTTAAGCAAACAAAATGTTTTCTAAGCCAAATGGGCAGCTGCATCCCCTTTCAGCTTACTCGCTGATTGCGAGTTCAATGCGCGCCACGAGCTCTTAAAAGCATAGAAAACTCCAAATTAGCTTTTCCGATGTGTCATCTTTGCAATTTGGTTTGTTTTTTCGCTTGTCGCGTCGCGAGTCCTAATTAATATCATATTGGGGACAACGTGGGTTGACATGTCACGCCTGTGGCCCTGCTCTCGCCCATCTGCGAGCAGATGCCATTTTTTAACTATCCTTTGGCAGGCTGACGTTTGTAATTAAATGAATTTCACTTTCGTAAAATTCCCGCTGACAGCGGCAAGCAAAAGGCGTCCGGCATTTATCACGCAACAATTACCTGCCTTTAAATATTTAATTGAGTCGCCATTGAGCAGCGTTCCCTAGACCCAAATATTGCCGCCTTACACAACACAGCCATTCGCTGAGCGACGTCAACATTCCGTGTTGTGCATAGAAATTGCATTTGTATACTCTAACCGGGCGGCTACTTAAACTTAGTCATTGAACAATCACTTAAGTTTGATTCAAAGCGGAATTAGCTTCCAATATTATTGATGCCGAGTTACAAATGGAAATTGTTTTCTATAAAAATACTTTGCTGGTTCATAATTACTCATAGTTCTTAAAGTCAAGTAAATGTAATTTTTAATTTGAATTATTTAATCATTTTGAGCACTCAAAATATTTTATATGACAAACAATATGATCGGGATAACTTAACTTATTTAAAAGCACGTAATATTACTTAAAATAAATTCATGAATAGTATCTCTTTATTATCATAAGTTAAATTTTCTTTCAGCAATAATTGCACTTCCTTTCAGCTGCAAGAAAATATCTTTATTGAAAAAACTGCACATAAAACTTTTATTTTTTAATTTAATGAATATAATAATTTTATAGCTTATTTTAATATGCAATATGTTTTATGCCATGCCTAGGGCACTTTCGATGATTCGCTCTTAACTTTCTGGTATTTATATTTCATGTTCTCAAACGCACTTTAAAGAAATTTTTTATGCGAAATTCCATTATCCCTTTGACATTTTGCAGTCGAGTTAGCGACCCAGTTTGTTATACAGTGTAAATATCTCCAAACTTTTTTTTTTTTTGTGCAAAATAAACCGAAAGAGCGCAAAAGAAGAAGAAACTAGTTGAAAAAATTGCTGGAAAAGTACGCGCCAAACTGCATGACATTATTGCCAGTCAGTTGTTGTTGTTGTTGTTGCTGTCCAACGCGCGGTACTTGCAATGTCACCCACTCACACACCCACACACACACACATATATGCTGCCTCTCCCACACACACACACTTCCGTTCTGGCTGCATTGTTCATTTAAATTCTAATTTGTATTTGCCGCACTCGACAATGAGAGTCGAGGACAGGAGAACCTGGGGATATGGTGAACACGCTTCCTGCCAGCGGGCATTTGGACAGGTACTATGTAGGGTTGCGTTAGCTCTAGCCCCAGATCAAGCCACGTGCCCGAAAATGTCCTTGAAAGTTTTAGGGCGTGTCCCTGCGATTTGTTATTGCTGCCATAGTTAGGTGCTGCAATCCTAATCGCGTTTTTGGTGACGCTTCGCATAGCCAAGTGCTTGCTACAGTCAATTCGTGCTTTTAATGACTCCAGTTAAAGAGGAGAAGTTCTCGACGTGCAAATGGGGCCATTGAGCAAAGTTACGGCAAGGCCGCAGGACCTAAGTACACTTCTATTTCCACATTACTAAAGAAACAATTAGAAATCATTTGTAAGTATCAATCAATTTTTCAGATTCGTCGGTGAATACCCTGTAAGAGATATGGGCTATGTATAAAAATAAATGTATAAAGAACGACTTTAGTTTATTAAAGTGCATTATTTGATTTAGGATAGAGACTCTACATACCAAGTTTGTTGTATCAACCTTTGCTTGCCTTGTGATACTATAAAAATGAGAAAAGTTTTCGAAAAAATATATATACTCTGCGTATGATATGGGAGAATATATATGTCAAGTCTCTGGCTTTTGTGATATGTTTGAGATCGCCGCGTTCAAACATGCGGACTCGGCTGGATCGACTCCGCTCGTCGTCCTAATTTAGAACAGACGGCGATGTTTCCATCCGGTTATTATATACGTTTGCAAAAACCATAATAATAACTGCATTCTTAATAAGATATTTTCATTAATGACATATAATTTAAAATATGTATGTGTATGCCAAAAGGATTACGCGAAAAGGTGGAAGCATTTTTTTTCAAATGTAAAAGCAAAAAAATGAATGGTTGGAAATATATGCAATCCGAGTCTCTTCAGGGTCAGACCCCTTGTATAATTTTAATGTTCTTGGTTTTTCGTATTAACAAAGAACTATTTATGAGTATTTATAACCTGAAAAGAAAAAATAACAATATTGGTTTAATACGTGCTATGCGTACAATTTTATTCATGAAAAATGCATTCTTGGTGCCCCCTCAATGAGCGCGTGCTGGAGCAGCTGTTGCACGATCAATGTATATTTGTGGGTTAATGTTTTTCCTTTATCGATTGGCTATATAAGCCGCATTTTATATGTTGGCTTATCAGTTCGAGCTGCGGAAAGTAATTCGACTACAAATAAGATGAAATTCCTTCTGGTCCTCGCCTGTCTGTCGCTCTACGTGGCCCACGCCCAATCCCAGACATTCTGCGCAGGACGCCCATCTATACAGCTTTGCACCGGCAATGTTGATCAGGGTCATAGTCGCTGGACTAACTGTAATCAAAGAGCCATGAACGAAATGTGGTATTACAACCAGCGTTCCCGAAGCTGTATGAAAATGCGCTTCCATGGTTGTGGGGGCAACCGCAATCGTTATTGCACTAGGGCAGATTGTATGGGAAAATGCGTGCGCCGTAATTGATATTGGAAATAAAGTGAATGATTATAAATGGAATAAAGATAAACACAGCTTTTCAATTATCTGTTTGATAAGTTGGATAAGCGATATGTAAAGTTAGCAAATGTTTTTGATGTGGGCGAAAAAGATTTAGTTTTTTGACTTATCACTTAAAAAATCACGATAACAGAAACTTTGTGTTAACTAGAATATTATTTGTAACTCTTTGACAGAAAGGTTCGATAACCTGAATTCGTAGTGTACACAATTAATACTAAATACTCTTTTTATTATAATCTATTCATATTCAATGATTCCTCTCTCATTATTAATGATTAAATCTTATTTAAAACCTTTTCTGCCTTGCCTGAAAAAAAGTTGGTTTCACTGGCAACTTAATTTGTTCTCGGTGAATTTTTTCATTTATGCCCTGACTATACTTGCATTTTCTATTGCCACTCTGTTGTCCAGTTTGGCTTTTAATTCAGTTGTTGTCGCCGTTGCTTTGGGTACTTAATTAAAAACCGCATTTGTTGCATTTCTTTCTTGCCATTTTTTGTTTACAAAGGGAGGAAGCGCCCTTGTGGCTGTCTCTGCGAATGTTAAAGCTTACAATGTCTTATGGCTGTCTTTTGTTCTGGTTTGTCACTGGAATTTATAGCAGGTTTAACCCACTTTTGTTGCTGTTGATGCCCTGCAACAATTGAAAACGGGTAACACAGGGTATAATGGCTTGGTGCAAGTCTATGTAACGGCCAGAAATAAGCGTTGCCAAACCCATCGCTCGAAACTTCGTTTTCAGAGCTGGAACTATACATTTGGTATGTACTTCATTTGGTATAGCAATAATAACAGTACATACAGTACGCCCTCGCTCAGCGAGCTAAAAGCCATGCGTTTTTGCAAATTAATAAAGGAAAACGAATACGTCTATAGTTGGCGCAACAATTTAATTTTATTCAATAATTTTTTTTTAAATAGGAAGTTTTGCTAGGCACTCTCCCACAACTTATATTTGTTGAGGCAAATTATCACGGGCTGGGTTGAGCGAATGCGTACCATAATAATAACATATAGGAAGACTCACAAAAGGGACAGGACGCCACTGTAGTTAAGACCGTCTAATGTGCCCATTGTATGTGCGCAATACCTGCTCGATTATCCGAATGGAATGGAGTCTGAATTAGCTGTGATCTGAGCTGGATAGGCCAGAAAGTGCTTAGTCGGAGTTTGTGTACATTGTGATTGTGTTAATATAGGTATTAAGGAAGGCAATTGGAATCCTGGAAAGCAGGGTGTCTCTTGGTTGGGCACTCCCGACGAGTGCACTTTAACGTGTTTAATTTTTTTTTTGGGTCAGCTTGAAGGCAGTTCAAAGTTTTAAATTGGTTGTCAAATGCAATGAGCAAATGTGATAAGTGCCAACGACTTGGGAAACACATTTTGCAATAATTAAAATGCATTCGCCATAACGAAGACAATGATGAAGTTGCATTGCGTGCAGGCAGTGCAATGACTTAGAGCTCCCCCTTCAGTAAATGGAATTGCAAATGGAAATATTTGTTCGAAAATGAATAAAGTATGCATGGAAAGTGTTTAACTCTTGCTTTTACTTAGGCTTTTAAAACTATGTTAACAACTAGGCAATTAAAACGCTTAACTGACGCTTTGGCTATGCTTTGGTTACTGCTCAGATTCGTGCCGGCCTGGGCTACACCTCTTCGCTGGGATTATCGCTAAACTTGATGGATCCGCGCTGCCGCACATTTGCCCGCTGTCTTTTGTACTCCGTGCGGGGCAGCTTCATCGGCTGATCGAAGGCGACAGCGCTGGGTCCAATGGGACTGGTCAGATAGCTGCCGCTGTGCTGCACCTCCGCTGGCCATTTGTCGCCTTGCATCGCTTCCACCAGGGCCGCCTCCATTTCTGCGTCGCGCTCCTCCTGCTTGGCTTGACGCTGCTGCTCCTGGAGGCGTGCGCGTAGGCTGCTCATTGCAAAGCTGACATTGGAGTGTTGGCTGTTCTCTGTGAGGATCTGTTCCTTGTGCTGCTTGGCTCTCGATTTGCTGTGGGCTTTTGCACTGGCTGCGGCTTCCCGTTCGCGATACTTTTTAAGATAGGCGGGCGGATAGTTGGGCGCCTCAGTTGTGGTTGTGGTACTGGTTGGACTGCTGCCGCTGCTCATGCCATGACTGCGAGGACGTTGTGCTTGATTGCTGCCGCTGCTGCTGCTGCTGCTACTGCTGCTGATGTAATGGCTGCTGGGATGGCTGTGGTAAAGCTTGGAGGGCACAAAGCCGCCTTCCATGGGCGCCAAGGATTGCACCTCGCCGCTTGCCTCGCCCGTGTGCTCAGTCACTTCATATTGGTGTCCCGTTTGTTTAGACAGCTCATTTTCATCTTCGACTTGCTCAAAATCATCCTCCTCCTCCTCCAGCTCTGGACGATGACCCACCAGCTTCTCTGGCTTGGGCAGCAGCTCGGGAATGCCGTGAATATTGTGATTGTCGTGACTGGAAGTAATATGTGTGTGCAGCTGTGTCAGCGCTTGGGGACGCAGCGTGACATACGAGGTTGGCTGCTCATTGGACTTGTAGACGGGCTTCCAGCTCTGGTATTCCATAATCTTGCCAGAGATAATCTCATTGCTGCTGGGCCGGGCTCTGGGATTGAAATATTTATCCATGAGCGCCTCATCGCTGCTTGTGGGTGCTTTGCCCTCCACAATTAGCTCCTGCTCTTTCTCCAATTGACGCATTCGATTCTCGTACTGCAGCTTAGTGGGCTCTGTCGCCACAGGCTTCGGCAGCGGCCTTATCAGCTTCACTACCTTCTTTTGTGAGCCCCGCATCTTGATAATCTTGACGGGCTTGTTTGTGTGCGGATCTCTGATTATGTACTTAACGCGCGTCGTTTCCGTGGGCATAAAGTCGATCATGCTCTTGCCATAGCTCGCTGTGCTGTGCACAAAATCACCGAACATGGACCTCATCGCCCGACCACCACCGAACATTCGACCCATAAGTCCACCCATTAGCGAGTTGTCCATTTGCTGCCACATAAAACGGCGTTGAATTCTATAAATATATCAGAGAATTCGCGCTTAGCTTTCGATGCGACTTCAATAAGTTTGCTTGTATTATTTCAACACTTCTCTCCTTTATTACATATAGCATATAAAAGAATAGTCGCTTTTTTATATAAAAGTCATTACCTTGTTTCTTTTGTGAAGTGAATCATTAATTTTTGGAAATTGCAACTAGTACTTTATTTTCAATCACTGGAAAGAGCATTACTCAAATATTTATGTCGTTTTCTTAATATACAAAACATATTGATATATTGAGAGTGCACTAAAGAGGATTCTTATAAGATTTTGAAATGGAATGCACTGGTGATATACTATTTTTATTAGACAAATTGTCTTGCTAGTAGTTTCCAAATGAAAGTAAGTGCCTGCTGATTATTGGAATTAATATAAGCACCGGATGTAGTTACAAACTATAAACCTATCTATCTCTATGACCAGGACAAAACTATATCCACAAGTCCTTAAAACAACAACATTGCGCCAAATTATCTGTTCAAAAACCTTTTACTCAGTCGCTCAGTTCTTCGAAGTCGCAAATAGAAGTAAATCGAGCACTCAACAAATGCTATTCAGCTGGAACAGTTACTTCCTAGTCGCTATATGAAATGCCATTATCTGTTTTTTGTTAACTGAATTCGTTTTTCACTAACCTGTGATCCTCCGCCTGTTGCTCGCCACTCGCTAGCTGTAGCAGGAGCAACAAACTTGCCACAATAAGCGGCCAAAAGCAGCTGCCAGAGATCTGTGTACCAGAGCCGTGTTTAAGTGGCATTTGCATTGAATTGATTTCTGGCTTTCTTACGTAATGCTTCCTCATGTTGGCTATGTTGTTATATGCTGTGCTCAGGTATTCCCAGATAGAGCTGTCTGCAGCCTTTGGCTTGTAACTGGCCGTCGGTTGCTTTTCGATTGCCACTTTTGACTGCCGGCGCCTGCGCGCCAAGCACATGATTTTATACACTTCGCACGTTTTGAGCTGGGAATGTGGCTGAGCAGCTCAGCAGCTGAGCAGCTGGCTGCAGTTGCTCCAATTACTGAGCGCAGTTGCGGCATATCGCTTGCACTTGCGCTTGCGCTTGGCATTGGCATTTCACTTTCGGCTGAACAATGGTTACTCTTAGCCCCCCTCCCAAAACTGCCGCCCCTTATACATATTTATGTGGCCGCCTTTCGTCGAACAATTAGTTCCATTAGTTTCTGGCTGGTTTTGCGGCTGTGGATAGTTTTTTCTTGTACATAGTTTTTTTCTTTTTCTTTGTGTTATTGCCTTTTCCTTCCTCTAGCTTGTTATTTCCGTATACATTTTAGTTTCTTGCTGGCTGATTTTTGCACCCGCCCTGGCGTGCAGGTCTTAAATATTGTTAAAATTTTTATTAAATTTTGTTTAATCACTGCGCCGTGCATTCAGGACAGAAGGCAGCAGCCGCAGCATTTCAATACCGATTCGTGCTCAATTATGAGTTAATATTTATTAATGAGAGGCTTTTTATTTTATATATATCTTTTTTTTTTTGTTTTTGGTTGCATTTTATTAATTAACGGCTCATCGGCAATTGTTTCATAAAATTGATGGGCAGCGCCATCTGGCGAGCCAAACGTGCACTGGCCATTCAGGGAATGAGCTGTCTGGTCCAGGGGCTTTGTGCAAATGACTTTATGGCGTGCGTTTGTAGATAGCAATCAGTTGATGATAATGACGATGATGATGATGACGTTCGTAATGATCATGATGCCTATGACGATTGCGATGATTATGAGCTCAAGCTTTTTGTTTGCACATTGTGCATCCACTTGACGACTGTTTGAATTGCAAATGCGATAGGTGGCGCCACTTGGCAAATGCGTTAGAATGGCTCGTTAAGAACGTGTGCCATTGACATCTGGACACCATAATGGGGGCTTACTGTGTCATGAGCATTATTATGATATGGACTCCAAATAGTGCCTTTTTATTTTGTTTTATCGAATCGCGCTTTTGATTAAAACTGAATTGGTTTATCATTGAGCTGGATTTTCACGTCGAAATCAATTTGATTTATTCAAAAACCATTCCTTGTTTTAATCTTTAAGTATTTACCATTGGCTGGGACTTGCTTTATTGTTTGCATTTTTTAACGTATGTTTGTGACTTTTCCCACGCATGTTAACATATTCGTACCGCGTGAGACGCTCATTTTGAGCGTAGTGGAATTTCAGCAAACAAAAAAAAAACATTTGAAATGTATTTTTATATAAATATAATATATTTAATTTGAAGGCAATCGGCAGAAATTTTAATAATGTTATGAGATAAGCGGTGCTAAGTTTTAATTTAATCGACTTGAAACGCCTCTTCAAAAACATATGTAAAATTTCATTCATTTAACATTTGCAGAAAACCCGGTCACATGGGTTCAAGGATCATATAATTCAAGGTAGTGCGGAAAAATGTTAATTTTCTAAAGACAAGCTATGGCTTGATTTAGAACAAATGACTTGCCCATCGGTTTGTCCGGGTAATATAAAAAAATACATACATATGCAGATATGCATGCATTGAGATATTTAGCAAGGATTTGTTAGTCATGCGCTCTCTCTAAGGGCTCAAACTTTCCTTGAAGCAGCGTTTAAACAGCGTTCAAGTAGAGCACAATGAAAACTCATTTGCACGCAAATGCACTTAAATCCCCGAGAACTGGTGTTTGTGTATGCGTGTTTGCCAAGAGCATCGAACAACAAGTATCGCAATTGTGTGAGGATACAAATATTGCGCATACGCCGTGTGGTTGCAGTCAATTCCGCTGTGTTGTCAATATAATGTATTTAAAATGCCATTTGTGTAAATGGATTATGTAATCGATGCATTTGCCATTGGATTTGCTCTTATGTGCGGCGTGCCTGTGTGTGTATGTGCGCGTGTGTGTGTGTATATACTAAATGCATATTTGTATTATTGCTGCCAAGCATGGCTTGCTGATAACGATACGCAACTGTTGTTGCTTCAACATTGGCATTCAGCACGGCACTGAGAGCCGTCGCGCTCGATATGTATATAAGTAAAAGCAAATTGATGCCTTAAGCCAAATATAAACACAATAAAACCAAACAAGCCGCAACAACAATGAGCTACAGCACACAGTCAGAGGGCGCCAAGTTACAAGTTGCTTGCAGAAAAGCACTCCCCCAGTGATGGACCCTGCAGGGAGCCAAGCCAGAGGTAGAGACAGACTCTCAGAGTGAGTCCGATGCCGATGCGAAGGCACAGGCCCAGTAGTCAGGCAGTTAGTCAAGCGTAAGGCGGCAGTCGGCTGTTGGCTGCTGGCTGCTGGCTGGAAGCAGGCGGCCAACTGCAAATTGTATGAGCTGAAATTTGCCTGTAAGCCGGGAGCCAAGTAGACGTCGACCCAAAGCAGCAACAATAGGGAGAACAACTCTTGCAGAGCAGCAGCAGCCGCAACGGAGCGCTGCAAATTGTAGCTAAAACGTTGATAACATCGCATTTCTGGCTTACATTCTGCCCCACTAGCTCACTTGCCAATCACAGCACACAAAGGCACACAGGCTAAGCATTAGATACAATAACATTGACAACATTGGCAGCCAACATGCGCCCAGATTGATGCGACCGGATCCATTAGGGACTGCGAATGGGCATAAGATATGGGCTCTGAGAGGCACTGCATCAACTGTTGACCATTCGACTATCACAACGGACACATGATAACTGCATTTCAGGTTTCTGTTTCACAGTACGAGGGCTGTTTAAATAGTTTTGTCCAGCGCCACTTAGTATATAAATATAAATCAATATATTGCGGCCTAAACACTTACTCCAACTGCCTTCTTATGGCCAATACGGCCGGCCGATTCCTGGCGTATGTAATAAAATAAACAACAAAAAAATAATAATAAAAATAAATCAATATGTCTCCCATTTCAGGGGACAATTTTACTTGTTCAGTTTTTTATTGTTAAACGAGATTCCATGAGATTCGAAAAAATGTCGCTTTGGTTGATTATTTATGAGGTGAAGTCAACAGTTTCTATAATAAATAATATTCATATGAATATGAGATCCATAAGTTATTAAATGTCAGTAAAAAGATTTTTACAATTGTGAATTCTGACAGGAAATCAATGTGATTTGTATTTCTCTGTTAAACAAGCTTAAAATGCTCGTGCAGAGGATATTGTAATTTGATTCCAGAACGCATGCAGAAAGACACAGTAAAACATTGTTATTAATGATTAAATACTGCTTGCATAAGAAACTTTAATGAATGCAATTCAAGATCTGAATATCACTTCTCGTTTGTGTCATATATTTGCAAGTGTATTCAATCAATGACATCCCGAAAGTTACTGTTTTTCCATGCCTTTGTTTGCATTTTATATTTTGTATACCCTGTATTAATTGCAACTTGTTTCAAATGGGCATATTGCAATCGTGAAGTTGTGTGCGCCTTACAAGCAGGAGAAGACATCTTTGAAGCCATAAAGTATAAATAATATCCAAATTCCATATATATAAATTGTATATCCTTGCTCAGCCTCAACAGTTGAAATGCATATTAAGGCTGCTCTGAGCTTGAGTGCAGAGTATCTTTTAGTCCAGCCACCGTTAACCAGAGCTATTTTACCTGGTTTTATTTGCACAGCTTACGGACCATTTTGCTTCTGCTGTTGCTTTTGTTATGCTACACTTAAAATACATTTACTTATGTATATTTTGTAAGGTAAAAGTACTACCTGGTTTACAGCGTATCTGTGCAACTGATGCTGGTGTTTCTGTTGTTCTTGTTGTTGTTGTTGTTCTTACTGATTTAAAGCCTGAAGCGCTGCTGTAGCTGTTGCATTGTGCGACCGTTGACGACACAATTTTTGCTTTATACTCTACACACACACACACACACACACACACACACAGACAAACGCTCTCACGTACACAGAGATATAAAGGCAAAGATATTGCGCATACGCCGCGTTGCAGCTTTATGTCCATGTCTGTCATGTTGGCGCCATCACAAAAGCTTTGAAGTTGCATAGATAAGCTGCCCGGAGTTGTTGTATCGTTGTTGCCACGCTGTTGCCGCTGCAGCTGCCGCATAACTTGGGGCTAATGGCCGCCCACTGGACAATGCGCGCCGCGTAAAGGCATTGCAAGTAGCGGCCCATAAACTTATGTCATAAGAATCCAAGACGCCAAGATGCTGTGAACCAGCAGCCACATCTATGCGGCATTTGCTGGCTCCCCGACAGGGTTGCATTACATGCTTGAAAGCAAAATAATAATAATAAATAAAATCTATTTGCCAGTGTAAATGCTTGTAAATGTAATACAAATATATTTTCTTCATTTTATGTTAGCTGCAGCCGGATGATAAATTCATTCAGTACCTTAACTTTTAATACTATTTTATTATGCAAGTTTGTGTTAACTTTCAAATAGTCTTTGATCTTAACTTTTTAAAACTTTGCTCAGCAGAAATTCTTAGACTTGTTGCCAAAAAAGTAATAACCAAATATCGGAACACCTATCAGAGCAGTTAGAAAGTGCACTCGATTTGTTATGTAATTTTTATTAAGAATCTTAACGACGAACAACTTGAATTTTTCACCAATAAATTTGTGTTTCCTATTATTAGACTCTGGTTAATAGAACCTGCGGAAATGAGTCGCTACCTTTAATTATTTCTATCGATAGTCAAGCATAAATATAAGATTAGCTGCGACATTTAGATATTGCTCAATATTTGTGTATCCATTTCCTATTCAACTTCAGCTTCGGGGCCCGAGCTCGCCGTAACTGTTTTGTGGCCCATTCCATCTATCTCTAGTTCCAGCTCGTATTATCCCTGCATGTAATGCGTGAATATATGTGTGTATACTACTTATACTACACTATTACTATAGTTAAAACGGTTTTATTATTTAAAGGAAAAACAGTAAATTGAATGCGAAATTAAATGCTTCCTCTGGGCTTAAAAAGTAGAATTAAAATGTCTGACAGCTCTGGTACGAAGGATGCTCAATTCGCAAACGGATACCCTAAAACTATGTTTTACTAGGAGCACACACACACACACACATATATAAATATATATAGATACAAGCGCACACACGCACACATTTAAGCGCATTTAATGCGCGCATAAATTATTCAGAGTGGCGCTGAAAAAGCGCCGCACAGTCATCCCGGCAAGGCTCCTCGCTGGGCAATACTCAATTATTTTAGATTATGTTTGGATTAGTGGTCAGCGAGTGTAGCTGAGTACGCTTGTGGATAGGAGCCAAATGTTGGTTCAATGTACGCCTGGTTATTGCACTTTATACGCTCGCTGAACAATGGCGCGGACAGTTCTGGCTTTTAGTTTTTTATTTCAATTGTTGGGGCGAGCGACGGTGGTTCAATCAATGTTTAATTGACCCATTTAGTGGGGAGTTGGGGCATAAATAACATTTAAGCAGGCCTTCCTCGTTTCTTGTCGCTGCTAAAAGCATTTGTTATTTATCCACATTGTGTCCGGATGAAGTCCTTGTAATGTCAGCCTATGCGTTTAATTTATATTAATGTTGTCATCGTCAGGGCCCCGCCCCTCTTCCCATGCCCTGTTGCGACTGCAGCTGTGGCCCCTTCTCATCTGTGCTGTTTGCTGGTCTGGCCCAAATTAATTTACACTGCGCGAAATCCCAGACGCCCAATAAATTGTTATGCCATTAAATTGGGGCTTACAGGGCCAACCAGCAGCCCGCCCATTGAGAATGATTATGATGAGCTGTTGAGCCTCTGTTTTACGAGCATTCAATCAGTTTGTTTATGCAAATAAACTGACAGTATAAATTGACAGTTTGATTGTGTTACTGCAACCGCTTTTATTTATTTTGTATTTTTATGTATTGACAACTATGCGTATTCTGTTTCAATTCAATTCCTAATCTCACTTATTAATTTTTAATTAAAACAAATCTCTGTGACACATTTGCAAGCTATAAAACGCAGGCTTACTGGCCACGGTAACCAAGCGTTAGAGGTTTTTCGTTAGCTTTTTACCTGCTTGCCCATTGAAAATTCGTTTCAGCTCATGCTCTCTTCTATTAAATTCATAACGCATTACAATTCATTTTAAGTTACCACACATCTGTGTGACAAAATACATTATTAATTGAGGCTAAAGTATACTAACGTTGGTTGCAGGTTATATTTCGCATTCAAAACAATTTTAAGGCGTGCTGCAATTGGAATTTATTATTCGATTATTACAACTATCGTCTGATACATTTTGCAAGAAAGCAAAAGTTTCTCTGGCAGCCGCACTAACCGAAAATTCTTGGCTTTTGTTTAGCATTCGCCTGACATTAGGCAAACATGTTCATTCGAAGCCCATAGCTAACCACAGAACTGTGCTATAATAATGCCAAACGAAGGAGTTATCCTCGAGAATGGAATGCCAGCTGCATGCTCTTCCACCTTCTGGTATTTCTATAAGTAAAGCACATTTGTATCATTTCAAATCCATAGCTAACCTCAATGACACGCTGATTAAATCAAATAACTGATGGCTTTGGCTCACTTAAGGCCCCAAAAGGAAGCAGTCAGCAAACTAAACAGAACTCTCTCTCGCTCTCTTTCTCTCTCTCTCTCTCTCTCTGTCTCTCTCTCTCTCTCTCTCTCTCTCTCTGTGCGTTACTGCTACTGCTGCTGCTGCTGCTGCTGCTGGTCAGCAGTCAGAGCCGGAAATCAGCGTTGCCCAATCTGTGGCCAGTTCGTTGCTGCTGTGGCGCGTACTTCATTGTCTATGAAATTTGCTCAACTGCAAGCCAAGCAGAAGGAAATTGCTCACACGTACATATACTACACACGCACACACACACACACATACATGCGCATATATGTATTTGTAGACATGTGTGTCAGTATTTCTAAGGCGACTGTCGTTGCCTTAGCATTTTTTCTGCTCGACTGCTGCTGCGACTGTTGTTGTTCTTGTTGTTGTTTAGTTCTCGAGCAGCTGCCATTTTGTTTTGGCCCATACACACGACTACGTTAGATGCGCATGTATATGCGTGTGTGTGTGTGTGTTTGTATGTGAGAGTGTGTGCGTTTGTCCATTGTTGTAAGCATCTTTTGTTTCAATTGCTTTGCTTGCGGCAGCGCAGATTTTAGCTCGACTCTCGTCCCCGTCGCCAACTTTGCTGTTGCTGCTCCCTGTGGACCCCCTTCTGGGCCCTACCGATTTGAAGCTGCTTTATTGCAATTGATTTTGACACCGCTTTTTATGTGTTCCGCAATCTGCCAGCTTAATATGACCTAAGCATCGTGTACATGTGCCGCATCGATAGCTTTAAGAAATACTTTTATTTATATATGTTTTCTCTTTCTCTGTCAAGCTGTTAAATTTCGTCTTGAACTTTTATCCCATTGCAGCTACGTTCATGGCATTGGCTCCGAAACGCGCAACTCGCTCTTCCATTTGCATAATGGACGTGATATGGTTATGGTGACCACATGCCGGCACGGCAAGAGCTGGCGCGAGCTGCAGGATAATCGCTGCGATGAGGATAACCGCGAGTATGATAGGTAAGTGGGATCAACATTTAAAGGCCATCAAAATAATTAGCTTTAAAACGTTGATGACGTCGGGAGAAAAACCAAAAATTGTTTCTGGCTGTCATTAAGTCCAAATGTAATTTGTTTATCCGTCTCGTGCTAATAGCAACTGCCACGCCTGCCCAAGCCCATCGACCGCCATTAACCACAGTTAGAGTCTCTTCCTCTGTCCTTCTGCTGGGTCATGTGATTAATGTTCTAAAATCCAACTTGACAAGCTCATTTAAATGGCACGACACTTCAGCCGAGACATTTGGAACGCCAACGATTGCCTTTTAGCATCTGTCCACTTTCTTTAACTTTTGGCGCTGCGCAAACGGAGAAATTTTCAATCGTTGTGTTCGCCCTAAGGGGATTCCAAAAATAATAATAGAATAAATAAATGAAAAGCTTAAACAGTACAAATAGAACGATTGAAGTTCAAATTTAAACTCAATCTAATCTAGAGTTGCGATTATCAAATAAACAAGCTGTATTCGAAATTTCATCAAGTTAAATGGGTCTTAATATATGGTTCAGTGTTTGTAACAGCTGAAATGACGCGAAACGAAACGTTTTTGAGCATTGCCACTTGATTTCACTGTTATAAATCAAATCGATTCGTGATACCGATGTAAAATATACATTGTGTGTTTCCAACCATCCGTAGCTTATTACATTTATTTCACGTTTTCAGTACGTTACACTACGCTTTCATCGCTTTTACTGAATTGCATTGCGATTCCTACTGGTTAAAGCAATTGCAAATAAAATATATATCGAAAAACCTGGTACCCAAAATAGGTGAAAGAGGCAGTTAAAGTAGTTCGTAGGTATATATGTAACATCGAGAAAATAAGGGTATTTTCGTTACGACGAAGATTGAATACCCTTGTAGATATTTGCCTGACGGTTTTGCAGATGTGTGAGAATAGTGAAGCTCGTAAATGATGAGTTTAAAGAAAATATCCAGGAAAACAGAATATTTTAACAAATATGCATGTACTTGATACGATTTTGCAATTATATAAGGAGCATAGCATAATAATTGTCGAAAAATGTTTTTCGTCAGATAATATAATTTCCACCAATCGATTTTTTTGACAGCTAAGTATATGAAATGGTAGTTCGACTGCTTTTGACATATGTACTGCGTGCAACAGAATGACGGCCTTATGCAAAGTTTCAAGAACGGAGAGGCTAGTTCACATACATATCAAATCATCTGTTGATGCTGATCTAGAATATAGATGGTCTCGGAGATGTCTCCATCTGTGCGTTACACATATCATTTTGTATGAGCAAAATATCGAATCAAGAGTCCTTCTTTTACCCTTTCTCTAGATGCATATATGCTTGTCGATTGCAAGCTCTCGCTGATCAAGTAAAAATATGATGCCAATGTGTGTTCGATAAATTAAAGTGTGACAGATTTATATATTTACTGAATAGCACTTAGTCCAGGTCTTTCGACTTGATTTTCTTCAATTTATTGCTTATGCTCAAAGTTCAGAAAATGTCAACGAAACATTTACCTTCTACCTTTAATTGAATGTAATTTTTCATTCATTTTTCAGAATTGCCTTTGCAGCTTACTGAAGTGCCACCTATTACACTTTGTGCCCCTTGCCGCCAGCTGTCTGATGCTCGTAATTTGACATGACTTATGCGACAGATCAGCTTTGGCGTCAAGCGTCAGCGATTTATGCAGTCCATCCCACTTTCATTTGGCACCATTCCGCCTGCTCCCATGGTTCGCTTCACCCGAGTCGCGGCACACACTCTGAACTCAACTGAGGGGTGGGCGTGGCTGCCGCTACGCCAACCCGTCCGTCAACTGTTCTACATAATCAAGCAAATTGCTTTCCTACTCACATCATTTTTTATCTGGTCGCCCCCTGTCTGGGGCCGTGTCTGAAACTTCGTTAATGCACCTGTCAAATATGGCGCATATTTATAAATGTCGAGAAAATTGCATAATACCTTAGCTGCCTGCAAAGATTTTTCGCATATTTTACGATGCTCCCGACTCTGATGCTGAGCTGCTGTTGCTTCTGATTTTTGATGACTTTGCACTGCATTAATATGCAAAACGATGCATAGTTAGCTCTCCTCCCAGCTAAAAATCTTTGATGTTATGGATGAGCCGAAAAAGTAAAGCCCCTTCTTATCACAATGACATAAAACTGCATAAAGTTTAGTCGGGCTTTTCTTGGCCAACGGTTCAATCGACAGGATCTGCCAAGTGGCGAGTGATTGACCAGCAACGCATTTGGGTATTATCACATGATTATTATATACTCTTTCCACGTAGGAATCATGAATTTATTATAGTATAAAAGTATTCGCATTTATGTCTCTTTGTTTGCCAAACATGGGCATGGAATTTAAATTATAATAAATTTATTGATTTCTTTATTGATTTATATTTCATATTTATTTGAATTACCATCAAATATTTATGTTACAGCCACAGAAAAACAGGCAAATGGCATTCAGCAAAAAAAAAATTTTGCCATAAAAAAAACATTTATTTAAGGTATTTTTATTTTTGTGAGGCTAAATGCAATGATAAAATTTTCAATTAAAAATTGACCTTTAAATTTTCTTTACTTCTCCTAAAAGTTTTATTTCCTAGCTTATTAAAAATTTAAACACAAAAAAAAAGAAAAACTCTTAAAAATAAAATCAAATTTAAGTGCATTTAAAGTTCGTTAAAGCTTTCAACAATTTTCAAGTTTCGGTTTTCTATATTATCGTAAAATCCATTAAAAAGTTTTGTCGCTGCCAACGTGCAAAAAAAAAAAACCATAATAAAAATAAACGAAAAACTTTGACGACTGCATTCACAAACCTTGAGCTGCTTTTAATGAAATTTTCAATTTTCTTTTTATGTCGCGTCGCAGTATTGGCCTTTGTTGCTATAATGAGCCTAAGGCGTCAATGGTAAACGCTGCTCGGGTTGCCGGGCAACATATGCAACACATAAGGTCAACAAAAGTCAGGCAACCGCAAAATAAACTACAACAATCCAATGCATTTGCCTGGGGCAGCAGCGGCACAAAACTGTGGCATGCTTTTGGGAGCCGTTGCCGCCGCTGCCATCGATGCAGTTGGTATCTGCTGTTTGGGATTGGATTGCTGTTTTGATTAGTTTGCCCGAATGCTGTTATTGCTGCTGCTGATGACGAGAACAACGTATCAGCGACAACAGCAGCAGCAACAGAGGTGGAAGTGATGATATTTTGAGATTTTGCCTTGTGGCAGCATTAGCTAATATGCGAAAGGCGTGTGGCATTTGAAACGGGGCGTGGCTGACACCAGGCACGGCTCAGCTGTGCTCATGCAGATGCAAGTTTCGGCGAGTGTCTCAGCTTGGTATTTTGGTTGGCCGTTAAAGGAAATATGAAAAATAATGAGACACTACGAAATGTCCTTGACAAAAGTTGAGTTCTACTCATGCTCTTTTGCCTCATTTTATTTTTGCACACAATTTGACAGCAAGCGCGGTGCAGCAAGGCGCGATGCGATGCAACGCGACGCGACGCGACGTAGAAACGTTTCCGCAGCCATTACGTATACGACATGTTGCCACTGCCACAGTTGCATGACAAGCAGCAGGCAACGACTGTGCTGGCAACGTGTTGCAGCACGCAAGACGTGTGAGTGTAAGTGTGTTGTGTGTGTGTGTGTGTGTATGTCCTGCCAGAGCCGCTAAACACAGAGCTTGCGACAAGGTCATACACAGAAAGTTTTCCATTTTTTGTGCGCGTCTTTAATTTGGACCAACAATTTGCCAAGTTTTTAATTTGCAGATTTTAAGACAGCTTTCAAATTTCTTTTACGCTGCAGGTTTTTATACATTGTACCCATTGTTGTCTATAAACAAACACGCCGAAACCACGTTTTCGTTTAATTTAAAGAACTGTTCCAGGATCGAGCGCAAGCCACTTATAAGATCGGTTCGCATTCTCTACTCTGACTTGTGGCAGATAATGAATATGAACATTTTCCAGCCACAAATTAAATACTTATAAATATAAATCGTCAAAATATCTGTGCGATTTATATTTATTATTATTATTATTGCTTTGAATTTACGCAAAGACTAACGGCCTAAACCATTAAATAATACTTCGCCTTAGGCTTAGAGACTATAACTATGCCTGGCACTATTCCCAGGTTTATACCTAGATGCAGAGGCGACTCCATTCCCTCCATTCCCAGCCACACAGCACTGTTTATTTTAATTATATTTCAAAGCATTCTATACTAACATATTTTATATTTTTAATTTAAAAATTCCTAAAAAAGTCACATCAATTACTATTTGCTGTTTGACAGCGGGCAAGTTTATTATTTGATTTATGCCAAACGCTTAAATTGCTAAAAGCCCAAGGCACTTGATATTAATTTAATTTAATTTAAATATGGACATTTCACATAATTACAACTGCCAGCCCGGGCTGTGTGTCTGGTATTTTATGCATTTTTCATAATGCAATTTCCAGAGTAATAAATTTTTGTACGCAACACTATCATCATTATCAACAGGGAGCAGACCTGCGGCCAGGCCTGGCAAAGTTTGGCTCCAGTTGCCTTTGCATCTGCGCCCTAACTTCCAGCCGCACCATACTCCCTCCCCACACCACCATTTTACACGTTAATCTCAGATTTCCACATAAATCACTTTAAAGGCGACACACTTGCGCCGGCCAGGCAGCCCAGGCAGGAGCCCAGGTAGCACCGAGCTGCTGGCCCACTGCAATTTCTTTGAGTGGCAATTCCACCTTTTTTTTTTTTTTTTTGCAGTCTCCGTTTTGCCGCTGCTTTCGCTCTCAACTTTGTGTGCCGAGCTACCTTTGGGTGTCGCGTAGTTGTGTTTGTATCCAGCCATAAAATGTTACTGGTCATGATGTTCAAGTGTCCAGTTTCGTCAATGGAGCGACTTAACGTTAAAGGCATTTCGTGGAATTCGTTAAGTCTTAACTAAATTTAGAGATAACAATGTTGAATATAGTTGTAAAAGAAAAAACAAAATGTGTTTTGTTAGAAATAATTCATTAACTAAATTGTTATGGTTTGTGCGATTTCATATACCCTATACCCATTAAAGATGAGCGAACAAAAGGGTATAATGAGACTTTGAAATTTATGCTAATGCCACTGAAATGTATATTTACATATATATAACGAGTCGTTTAGAAATAAATCTTTATAATAGTTATTCTTGATTGTATCAGCTTAATTTCCACAAAATCGATTATCAGCTTTTTGTTAGACATAATAAAGCCAACATGTCTTACATACACATATGTTATAGGCTTATCGATCAGAAAAACAACAGTAAGAAATCATATACTTATTCTTCTTGGCAAATTGAATATAAATTAGTATGCATTTTAGATATTTTGATGTTTATTAATACGTAAACATTTCCCTAAATACCATTGTGTATATCTAATACACAAATATATCTAAACAATATGTGCTGGGTATATCCAGGTCTAAAGTATTTTTGGAATTTATTTTCATTATTTAAGCTTTGCGAGCAGTGCTCATACGCACTGTGGGCTGCATTTTAATGGCCTGACTTCGTCTTTAGTTTTAGCTTCAGATGGGACTTGCTCCAAAAAACGTCTTAGTGCGGTCTGCTGTATTCATTATGAACCATTATCACTAGCCTGGCGACAAGAGAGGGCGGTGGGCGGAGGGGGGCCATGGAGTTGGGCTGAGAAAGAGCTGCCTGTATGCGCTTTGCACTTGTAACAAATGCGCCATATTCAATGGCAGCGCTTGTCCTGCTGCTGATTCTGCTGCTCCTTGCACAAACAATGGCATTGGCAACTTTTACAGCTGCTTTTTGCTGCGGCACCCTCTAAGAGACTATGTTCTCAGCGCCATTGTGTTTGCGTTTTTGTCTGGTCTGTTTGTTTTTAAGGTTTGTCCGCCACCTACCAAGCATCGAAGCTTCCAAGCAGTCGAGCAGTCGAGCAGCCGAGCACCCAATGTGCGACAAAACTGTCTTTATTTCAAATGCTGTTTTAAAAAATGCAATTTTCATTGAAATTCATCGCAATTTCCTTGTGCTCGATTGTCCTTCTCGCATCTTCTTGCCACTCACTTAATTTTCATCACTTAAAGCGAACCCAACTTTTGGCAGTTGGCTCTCGAGTTCCACTGAACTCAAGTTTAGTTTCGAGTTTTGTTTAGGGTCTTGCTTGACATGTTTTGGGGTTTTTAATTAAATTCGCATTCGTTGCCGGCTGCTGGGCTGCTGCATTTGACAGGCAATCGGCCTAAGGCTGGAGCAGCAACTACGCAGCCCGCGTTGCAATTAACAAATTGCGAGGCAAACGCAGGCGTATACGCAATATGTCTCGCCCGACAAGCAATTTGTGTGTCAGGACGCACAAAGCCAAGCGATGACAAAGCAATATACGATACACGTTTACCCGTAGTACTTGCACGCAGCCCATTGAGCCAAAAAAAAAAAACCTATCGTAGTTGTTTGCGTAAGTGATGCCTATGTCTGACAAATGGTTGACACAAATTGATGCACGTATACATTCAAACGACTCTTCAATAAGCTCATTTAAAAATGCTCATAATGATTGTTTTCTTTAAAAAACTCAAATCTTTTGACAAGCCCAATATTGCATTTATTTATTAAGTAAAGAGAGAAACGTCAATTCACTTATATTTTCTATGACATTCGTATACTTTTATTTTGGGTTTTTAATACCCTGTACCCATTGAAAATTAGTGAAAAGTGGTGCAAATATGTGTAACAGGCAGAACTAACACCGTTCAACTATGTCCGTCTATCTGTCCGTTCCCATGCGTCGAAAACTGCAAAAGCTAGAGACTTGATCTTTTAAATATATACATATTCTTTTATACTAACCGCAACACGAATAGATCAATTATTTTCAAGCTTGACCTTTTAGCTCAACTCAAAAACAATAAGAGTTAGATACACCAAGTCTTGTATAGAATAAACAGCATAGTTCACTTTTTTCGCTCCAAAATTAAAAAAAAAATACTTCTTGAATCTAGAGTCTTGTCAGTGGTAATTGAAGCTTAAGATTTGTATTAGTAAAAGTTGCATTTTCTTCATCAAGCTCATTTTTATAGCTCCATATTAGAATATCTACGAAAACCAATAAGTCTAGAAAAACTTTGCAATATTTTTTGTTTTAACAGGTCGATTAAAAACTTATTTAAAACATCTATGAATAATATGTCTAAGGACGTGAAGCTCAGAATAGTATTCGCATTTAAATCATGATGAATATATAATATTAATTAATAGCATAAATTCTTAAAATCTGTATAGTGCAACTAGTAGTCTATAGTATTTTGTATTTTGTTAAGCTTGTTTGGTTTTTCGTCTCTCTTTTTGGTTTTTTGATAGCAAGAATCTAACGGCCCAGCTGTCAAAGACCAAGGGTCTGGCCCTCTTTGCAGTGCTAAAATCAGAACGTCAGATTACCCGGCAGTCAGTCAGTCACCGGGTGCAGGTCGTGTTGTCAGTCAATGAGCTTGGGTTCGCTTTACCCAGGCAAAAAACAAATATAAGAGAACGAAATAGCAGAAAATTATCATACCTGGCGCTGACTAGAGCCACCTTTGACAGCTGGAAACCACTCAAATTATGTGCCCGCTGTGCAGCTGGCAGACCAAACTGGACTAACAACTCGGAGAGCTGCTGTTGCCTCTTCTTCTGCTCCCTGCCACTCGTTATGTTAATTTTGTTGGCCTTGACAGGAGCCAAGTAAAGCAATTGACATGAAGTGACTGAGCTCCCAAGTCGAGCAATACCTGTATGTATTATGCGATGTGTGTGAGTATTTTGTGCGCAGCGTGTGTTCGTGGCCTGTCTTCAAAATATGACTCGATATGCTATGCAAAGTGTTGGCAAATTAATTAGATGTGCGTGTGGGCCAGTGTGCACATATGTGATAGCGTCCGGGCCAGTGTTGGGCAACAGGTGAGCTGCTTTGATTTTGCTCCAACCTAGAGAGTAGATTTATAGATTTTTATAGAAATCTCGTTATATATATATTATTGATACAATTTATTTAATTTCAACTTACGAGCATACTTAACGAGGAATAAAAAGTTTCTATAAAACTTATAAAAGGAAGGCAATAACATATAAAATGAAATAGTAAGAATGCAATCAGTTTCTGCTGTAAACTCAATTCGAAATGTGAAAGGCATTCTTAAACAAATTCAGAGAGTCAAATATGGTATTCAAGTGTGTTCATATGCCTAAAACTTGGTTTTTACCTTACGAGAAACTTGAAGCGGTGTCAGAAATAACAGATTATCTTAAACTATGTATGAGTAAACTCACATACCAATTTTTGTGTTTCTACTTTTAAAACACATTCAGATATGCTCAGGCTTATGTATATCCAGATACTTCTCGATTTTGCAGGATCGATCCTAATTGTAATATATTGCAAATAGGTATTATATGATGCATCAAGATGTACAAATATAATACATATATCCTCCTCGCATTTATAAAATAAATATTTATTTCTATATGCACTTTTGTACTTGCATTTGTATGTGCATATTTACTTATAAGGAGACACACATACATACATTAATACAAATTGTAAAAGTTTTAATTGAATAACAGTTGTGTTTAGAAACTAAAATAATTTTATAGATGTCTAATGTATTTTCAAAATTGTTGAGGTAATATTTCAATACTCTCTTGAAGCCATTTAATGATTGCAGGGTAGAGGAAAAATGTACTCAACCGTCCGCTCTTGCTCATCATCATCAACTGCATCTTAAAGAACTGAAGCGAATTTAGTTTCGAGTAGCATCCTTTATAGACGCCATGGCGCCTCGACGGCTAATGAAGTGGCCGCCGCGTTGGGGCCGACCAAACGGGCAGCGAACTTTACCCCACAACAACAAAGCGTGTAACTAGCAAAAGTTTTGCTCGTATGGTGTCCGACATGGAGAGAATTGAACTAAACTATTCACTCAACTTGGCAAAGCTAAAAATCATTTAATTAAAGTTCAGCACGGCGAACATCAACAAAAACACCACGGACAACAACAACAACAGGAACAAGAGAGGGTGATCTGTTCGGAAAAGCCCGACTAGCAGATACCCTAAACACAATGCCAAGCTAGCTGCTGTTAGGAGCATTTGCGGTTATACTCGGTGCTTATAGTCCGATCGGTATGGAATTGTCAGTGCTTAGCTATGGTCGTTAAGGCTGTGAAGTGAAATATTTTTAAACTTTTTATCTAAAAAATCTTTTTTTTTTCATTGCATACAACCTTCCTTCGTAGGGTGTAGGAGAATATATATTGCACATTTAACGTCCCTTACTTTTGTAGTTTCTGATGTCAGACCGACGGACATGACATAGAGATAAGAACATATATGCCTTATATGCATTTGAACAAACTCATTATCCCTTTTTTCTCATGTTCAAAGGGTTAAACATCAGATTTCAACAACACAACATGATGCTGTGTAAGCGGCTCCTAATTGCTTTAACAAGTAGCTAACAAGTGCACAGCTAAGCGGGATGAGCTGGAGATGGGGGTGCAGAGGGGTGACTGGCGGGTGCAGTGACCTGTGCTGCCCGCTAAACGCAATATAGACAGAGGCGGGCAGATATGTATCACTCACTAATTAGCGAGGCAGGCCAGGGCGTGGCCAATAGCAACACAGAGCCCACCCAAACGTGGTGAATGCCAAGTGTTTGAATAATTTAATTTATTGGCATAAAGGAAATTTGAATGCAGCGTGTGCTGCATTTTGTAAGTCAACAAAGCCAATGCAACCAGATGAAATATGTTGCTCAAAAAATAAAGCTCAAGAAAATGCGAGGGGAATTATTTATATAGGAACCTGCGCTTTATACTCTAACAGTTGGCAAGTTATTGAAGGCATTAGGTATGCATCACAAATATTTACAATGCAGAATTCCTATTTCAGTTGCGCATTAAAACACTAGAACCGAAACCTGAAACGATTGGTACATTTGCCAAGATTCATGGATGTAGAACATTTTGAATTTTGAATGAGCTAATAATAAAATATGAACATATAAGCAAATCTGCAAGACATCAATTTTGGTTATAGTCATATTTTTTCTCTTTAACCAAAACGTTTTCCTCTTGCGACGCTTCCTTTTTAATTCTTCGTTTTGCAGCTCGCGCAAGTTTTATATTTCTTAATAAATGTGTATACAAGGGCATTTTATCTTCGCTATTCCCTGGTTGGCTTTTCACTCCAGTTTCTGTAGCCAATGTCTGTTGCTTACAAATGACTTTTGGCCACTGAGCGGCTGGCGGCTGGTGGCTGCCTTTCTATGCATTGGACTATGTAATTTTTCAGTGGAAAACACAGCCAACATGCAATTTATGTTGTTTACTTAAGATTATTCATAAGCCGAGCCCGGTTCGCAGGCCTTGCCTCATGCCGCTTAGCACGAGCCCTGGTGATTGCCACCACTCGTGGCTGACCCCCGCAGTGCCCCTCATGCTGGCCGTTGTCAATGCAATACGAATGCGCTGCGCCTGCAGTTTTCTAAATACATTTTCTGCTGAATTTGCTTTAAAATGGCAGCAACAGCAGGAGCAATGGCAAAGCTCAAATTGCTGACCAGTTCCGACTCCTTTGAAACGTTGGCCAGTGGACCACAGTGGGCGTGGCAACATGCCTCACTACATGTAATTTTACGCGCAACTTAACTTGTTAACTGGTGGATGGGCGAGGGGGCGAGTGCGCGAGTGCGCACCCACATACATACCTGCCGCACTGTGTACAAATGTTTGAGCTACACGGCGTATGCGTAATATGCAGCTTTACTGCTTTGATTTGGAATTAAAGCTTAAATCAGCAACAAGCACGGATTGTGGCATTGTGCACTTGAATTTGATGGTTGAATTGTGCATATCTCTGTGTGTGTTCGTCTGTGTGCGAGTCTGTGGGTTTGTGTGTATCTGTATGTCTGTGATACGAGCATGAGTTATATGAGCAAATGTTAAGCATACGCCCCGTCGTTCATGGGGTTGAGAGATTGCTGTTTGCTGCTGGCTATTAAGATGGAATTACATCATTAGCATAATGTTAAAGAGAACAATCAGTGTGAGGGGAGCTTATTCAAATGATAAATAAATACAAGTGCAGTGAAAAGGGACTCAAAATGCGCTTAATATGTATTTATATTGTTGAACTAAATCATTTTGTATGGCAGATACTATTGCTCTTTATTGATGGTCGTCCGTGAGGTCAGTTTGGGCTAACAACTACAAACAATGAGCCGTGATATATCAATGGCTAAAGCTTCCTTAATGTGCTTTTAATTGGATTTTAATATTGCATTTACATTAAACAGCTTAATTGGCAACTACAAAGCGAATATATGTATATGTATTTATGCAAATTAATTATAGAAATTCACAAGTAGCTTAAGCATTAAGTAGTAAAGACTTAAAAGCTGAAGTTCTTTATTAAAATCACTCCTAATTGATGTGCGCATATATGATGCACACTTAATAAATACACAAATAAATGCTTCTTAATTATGTTAAAGGTCTGAAAGTTTAAATTTCAATTAAAATTGGACTCGTATAATTTGTCAAATTGGTTGATTAAGGAAACATAAGAAATGTTCTGGATCATGGCAAATAAAAATTCTGTTTCAAGTATATTCATAAACTGTTAAACTGTTTACGATCTTAAATTCTTCGTCCTTTGAACAATTCGCAGAAATGTGCTTGATGTAAGAGTTATTTTTAAGTTAATCAGCGGCAAGGTCAACTTTCCTGATTTTTGTGCTCCAACTAGAATAATTCATAACTAAGTAAATAGCTTCGGCTCTTAAATGCTCACACAGCTAACAAAAATCTCATCAAACTGTAGTCCCTCTTTCGAAAATGTAATTAAAAATAATTCCATATCGAATTAGTTCCATTTAATAAGGACAGCTTCCAGACTAAAGCTCTTCTGTCTATTTGTAAGATGTGCTCCTAAAAGCACGCTGCATACTCACTTGACTATTTAAATGGTTGAAGCACTTTGCCAACTGTACCCCAGCTACAAGGCCCCGACCGTCGATTCGCATCACAAGCAACCAACAACAACGAGCCCATTGTTCAATTAATTGCTGCACAATGCCATTATATAACGCCATGTCTCTTGCTAATATACATCGCCCCCTGGCCCTGTTGTTGCCCTTTCAGTCCATTTCTTACTGACCCTTTTCTCGTCCTTTTTTCACTTCAGATACGACTACGAGACGCTGCTCCAGAATTCAACGTTTTGTTTGGTGCCGCGCGGCCGTCGCTTGGGCTCCTTCAGGTAAAAAACAATTTTCATTTTACTGCTCATGCCCATTTCATTTTCCCTCATACAAACATACATACATATATATATATATATATATGTATATGTATCTCGTGCTTTTTTATCCTGATTGTTTTTTATTCATTTTTGTAGATTTCTCGAAGCATTGCAGGCGGGTTGCATCCCGGTGCTTTTGTCCAATGCCTGGGTATTGCCATTTGAATCGAAAATCGATTGGAAACAGGCCGCCATTTGGGCCGACGAACGGCTCCTGCTGCAGGTGAGTTGTCCAAAAGCGTTAAACATATATCGACACATATATGTATATACCTTACTTTCGTATAGATTGGCACATAAGTTTTTTGTGTGCTGTCATAAAATATGAAAACGCGTTGCGAGCTTTTCAAATGTGACCTGTTTTGTCTGTCTGAAAGTTTTGTTATTTTTCCGACTAACCTACATCCGCAATGGGAATCCTGTGCGCTGTCCTGCCCAGTTCTGTCCCTGTCCTGTGTTATCTGTTTCTGCCAGCGGTACCCTATGGTGAGCTGCTGTCAGCTGAACATCGTCATTTATTGACGATTTAATGTCCATGCAAGCTGCACAAAAACAGTTGCATAATAATATTTTTCATCAGGTTCTGCTGGAAAAACTCCCGCAGGTTCTTTCCAGGAAATATTGATGTTCACGAATTGTAATGTTTTTTTTGTTTTCTTTTATATTTTTCAAACGAAACAAACGTTTTTTATTAGACTTAAATAATCATTTTCGAAGTGCTTTCTTACCAACATTGTGGACTTCACTAGATTTTAATCCAAGTTGCAGAAAATGTATTTTTATGCAACAACTTAATATGCCTCAGTATACCATTGCTTTTAGATTTATATTCATATATGTCTAAAGTACAGTAAAGCTTGTAATTGTCAACATTGGTCGAGTTATTTTCCGAAGTAGAAAAAGGTATATTGATTATAGGTGTAGGGTTTCGTATATTCGTTTTCTTTTGTTTTGGAGAGAGGGTGATTATATATGATATTAAGTATATGTATTTCTGTCAAAGTCGAAGTCTAACCCTTGCAGGTATCTGTGAACTTAGTTTCTCTCGTAGCCATATAGTTATTCGATCTGGTCGAATTAGACGTTAAACTAAAACTTAGGAAAATACAGCTTCATTGAGAAAACTTGGAAAGTAGGAAACAAAAAAAAAGACTGGACTTCTAAGCATTTGCCCTATCTTCTCTCGACTCATTTTCACTGTCTTATTAGGAAGGCATATATGCATTCTTGCTTTTACTTAGCAAAAATGTACAAACTTACAATTCCACACAGTTTATTTAAAACAGAAACATGTTTATTAAATCGCATACAAATTAAAGAAAAGTTACAAAATTGTCAAAGGAGCAATGGGAACAATAATTGTTGCTTCTGACAGTTCGATCCTGGGCATTGGTCACAAGAATTGCCTGCCATTTGCAAGTGATGGACGAAAAATGGATCGTTTGCGCGCAGCATGTCCTTTTAGTGCGCCATGTCCTTGCCAGATAGATGCTCACCTGGCTACAAAAACATAAAACACTTTATGTCCGTCCGTCTGTCCACCTGGCTGCCTTTCCGCCTGTCTGTGTGTGTTTTTGTCTCCTGCCCTCGCTCTTTGGCATTTGTTTGCACGCATTGTCCTTCTGCTGCAGTTTCTACTGCTCCAGCTATGGCTCCAGCTACTGCTACTGCTGCTGCTCCTGCTCCTGCTCCTGTTCGTCTTGATTCGCGACAAAGTCTTGTCGCATTGTTTGCCAATTGCATTGTCTCCCCAACCCGCTCCTTACCACGCAGCGACGACCGTCCTTCGACTTCATCGTTGGCATGTTTGCTTTTGTAGTTTATTGGCAGGAAATGCAATTAATTAAGTTAACTTGAGCAGGAAACTTGAGCACTAGAAGCACTCATGCTGCACTCTTTAAATTGTTTCAATTTGCTGCTGCTGCCGCATTTATTGAATTCTACTTGTGTGTACGCTGCCTTTCATAATTATGATGCATATCCTGCGGGCCAATTCCCTAACTAATTACCAGCACACTGCCTGCCACACGGCTGCTGCATCAGCTGCCAGCCAAGTTGTTTTTGGGCCATTGTAATTAATGCATTGGGCCTGGGATTTGCTGCTGCTGCTGCTGCTGCTGCAGCCGTCGTTAAGCTGATATTCCACATACGCACAGTTGGCAGGCAAATGTATTACCTCCATCTCTTTTACTCATTGCAGGTGCCCGACATCGTTCGCTCCATTTCAGCGGAACGCATCTTTGCCCTGCGCCAACAGACTCAGGTCCTGTGGGAGCGCTACTTTGGCTCCATAGAGAAAATCGTCTTCACAACATTCGAGGTGAGTTTCCAGACTTTCTTTTATTTTTGCAACTTGTGTACTGCTTATTCCACAATCACTTATACACACGCACAACCTAGACTTTCCCCAAGAAATAGGACATCAGCAAGAGGACAAAAAAAAAAAAACAATAGAAAAACCATCCAGAAACTCTTTTACAAAAAATAACCTGTACATGTTGGATTGTTCGGAAGTGTACTCTGTGCAATACTTAAGTAGGTAGCCCAAGTTTGTCGCGAATATTGCGTAACTTTTTGCTAACGTCAGCTGCATAATTCTATAAATATGCGAAGTTTTCGTACCTAAACGACAGCACTTTTGTCCTTTTCAAGTGTGTCGAAGAGCACACGTTTATCGTGAATTAAATTTGCCGCTCATACGGTTCCTGACTCGAACCAACTCATATGCGGTTCGTAGGGGTTTGTGAACCTGTTTTTCTACATCCATGAACCCAGGTCTTGGCTTAAGCCCAGCTTTGTCGTATATATTATATATTAATTATTTCCAATTTTTGGTAAATGTTGCAAGTCTCTTTTTCTTATTTTCACATGCAAGATGATCGATAATTGATTTTAGTAAACTTTTAAGTATAAATACTTATATTGCCTGGGATTAATGTTGTTTTCTTTAAATTCTATTAAATATAGCTAGTTAATTACAATGTTTGAAGCGTAAAATATGGTTCGATTCGGCGATTTTTTGGTAACTGGCTTGCGGTTGGATTTACTTGACCAGTAATGAAATAGCGTCTGTGCTCCCATCCTCTTGTGACCCTAATGTAAACAGTATGTCGCAATACCTATTGGAGTTCAAACCATTTAACAGCATGTTAATTTGACAACATATCAACTTTTCGCTTTTCGCTATCTGATTCTCTAGTCAACGAACTTATGGTAGCTCTCCGTCGCCCCATTGACAAGATGACAGGGTGGAGTTCAAAGTAGCCAAATTCATGTTTAGCCAGCAATATTTTCATTTTGAAAACTTGCTAAAGTGCCAGTTCATGATGACAGAAGCATGAAAAAAGTTGGTTTTTACTATATATGTTTTAAGTTTCCATTATAAAAATTATTTTTTGTCTCATAAATGTAGAAAATATTTACCAGGGCCTTTCAGTATATTTGGAGAGTTAAAAATTTTGAAAACTAATTTCGATTCGTTTTCTGATATTTCTATTAGGGAGCTCCTTTAAAATGTTAATAGAATTTATATAGCTGACTTTGCACAAAACTGCAGGCGACAACTTTAGTCGCATGTTTATCGTTGTGTGTGTGTGTGTGTGTGTATCTGCGCCTGGGCAAAGCAAATGTATCTGTTAGCTATTTTCTAAGTAGCAGCAGTTGTCGGCTATTGAATTTGAATGTGGAACGTTAGGCAAAGCGATGGCTACACCCGATGCGCGACGTCGACAAAGGAGGAATTTAGAGGGCTTTGGGTGGATACAACGGCGCTGCAGGCAACAGGAAAACCAAACAGACGATGACGGTGACGATCAGACTGAGGATAGAGACGACGACGACAACGACGAAGCGTTTGCGTATAAATAATACATACGCATTTTACACACTGGCACACACACACATACACACAAGTTGTTTATATACAATGGAATGGCAAGCAGCAAACGCGACATGCGACGACATTGATGATGAAGCCGAGAAGCAAACGAAACCCAACCAAACCGCCGACACTGGAGACCACTTTTCAACACTCAAATTGACACACACACACACACTCACCACCAACATTTACAGCCAATGCATGTGTATAGAGCATTCAATTCTGTGTAATCATCATGCCAGGAACACAGAAACTGAAACTCTAGCTACAGAGAGATGAAGAGAAAAGGGGGACAGAGAGGCGAGCGAGACGATGTTGGGCAATGTACATAGGTCGCGATGTGGCGAATCTTTTTGCGTTGACAGACACATTAACAGACGACGACATGGTTGGATGTGGTTGTTGGTTGCCAACGTTACCCAAAACTTCTGCTGCTCGCTCGTAAACCGCACCGGAGTGAGAGATTGGATGATGCAAGTGTGCGTTTTGTAGCTTCTGTGGTTTTGAGTGCTACGTTCCTTCTATTCTCTGCCCCGTCTCTCTCTCTCTCCCCCTCTCCCTCTCTCTCTCTCTGTCTAGCAATAATCAATTTACAGTTACACGTGTGTGCATGTGTTAACCAAATGAAAAGCAAATATTTGCCATGCAACGTGACCATCTTGTAGTTGGGTAGCCGCAACAACGATGTGATAATCCCCAAACACTGGCCAAAACACGCACCACATACGACAGAGCGTTTTGTTAATATCCCAGCCCCAAAACGGCAGCTGTTCCCGAAGCTTCTGATCCTGCTGCCAGGTCAGGTCTCTAATTGGCCGCTGACTGCACGCACTTGCAGGTGGTCTGAACTCTGATTTATGGCCAACTAATTTTCACTCCATTATTTTTATTGCTGAGCCTTTTATCAAGTCTGCGTTAATTGGCTTCTGCTGAAGTGCTTTGATTGGGGCTTAAATTGCAAACAGTGCCTGAAATATGGCTAAAATTTGGCAAGAAAGCCAAATAAGTTAAGCGTGCTGCCATTTTCGCTTTGACTTGACCCATTTAATTTGGTAAACAAAATATTTCCTACTAAGTTTTCCTACAAATATTAACAAACAGAAGCATACATCTCCAAAGCTGTGTGCAACAAAAACAAAAAAGCCAGTACAACAAATATTTATACCATGCAAAGGTCGCCAACATCATCATTAAAGCAATAAATGAACGAAAATGATTTTGCAGGTTTTTACGGTTGCCAGTTTAAAAGAAAGGCAAAAATAATACATTTATTGAAGCCTTTATTTATCAAATATTCTATTTCAAACAATAAAGGGTTTTAAAGGATTTACAATTCACAGAATTTAATTTTTGCTGAACTTTACTCAAAGCAGGTTTACTTAAATGCAACATTTAACTAGAATTTACAAATTATTGTAATACTCGTTCATAGGCCAATAACAGCTTAAAACAGGCTACCAAATTTATTTAGATATACCTTAGTTTCATCTTTAAAGGAGCTCATGAGTGCCTGCATTTCATTTTACCCCCTTAACTTTGGAAGAAATATTTGTTTTCGATTTGCTAAAAATCAGATCTTAGGCAACAACTCTTTATAAACCAATTACCAATACAACATATTCATTGCTGAACGAAAGTAAAATATTCATTAAATAAATATACAAATTCTGAAAAATCGTTTGAAAGTCAACCGGAATTGCATTGCATAAATTTAATAAGCTTTTTATGCATTCCATTTTCTCTTTTTTTTTCTAAGTTTGGTGTGGAAATGATGTCCTATGCAACTGCAGCAGCAGCACCTACAGCCAATGCAGCTCGCCTGGAAGCATGCAACACTTTTTGTTTGCGCTGCTGTGGCACCTACGCCAACAGACCCTCACCCTTGCACCTTTGATTTATGCGTCGCGATTAAAAAATGAATTGTGGCATTTTCGACAAGCGAAATGGTCACGCCCCGCCCATCATTTTGTTGTTGCATGTGGGTTGTGTGTCTGCGTGGCACGTGCGGCACGTAATGCTCAGCCCTCTTTTGCATATGGCAAAAAATGCAGCCTGTGTCAGCTTATGGTCAGCTTCGCTTACACCCACGTTGCCTTTGTGGCTTTAATATGAAAAAAGTTTTGCGCATATTTGTTGAAAAATAGTTGACGTGTGCTGCCTGCTGCCTGATGTCTGCTTTCTGCTGTCTGATGCCTGTGGCTTGGCAGCCTGCCCGAAGTAAACTACAGGCGAGAGTCACGTCGAAGCCCAGCATCGCACATCGAACCCCTCGGCGGCGTCAACCAAATGAACATAAACTCAATTTATGCATGGGACCGGGCTGTACGGGCTAAAATTATAGTCGGATGCCTGGCAATTTGTTTTATTAATAAAACGCATATCAAAGTGCAAAATCCACTCCGCAACTTTGCGCCCCTCGAGGCGTGTCCTTTTCGACGCGCTGCTCGCAACTCGCATCTCGCATCGTTTTCCTGCCTGCCGCATTTGACAGGCAAATCACGTCGACAGGCAGCAGACAGCCGGCCCCGCCTAATAACCTTTTAGTCTAATAGCTTAACCCAAAACACACACTGTCTGGGGGATTAGTATAGAGAGTGTGACCGGCTTTGGATTCCACGCAAAATCCTTCACGCTCAAGACTCATTCATGCAGCAAATTGATTTAGGCATAAACGAGCTGCGATCCCAAAAATATGAGAGTGGCAAATAATTTTTGCCGCCTGAATTTGATATTTTTGTTTAGCCCTTTCCCAATCGGAATTCGAATCCGTATCCAAATCCAAGTATTCAACTCTTTTGTGGGCGTTGGACCGCAGCTGTCGGCCTCTTTGGTGTCTGTTTAGGATTGGGACCATCTCTTTCTCTCTCCCTATCGCTCTCTCTCTCTCTCTGTCTCTTATTTGAGTCCACAAACTAACAACAACAAGTGCAAAAACAACAAGAGCTGATGCTGTTGGCTATGCAAACAACAACAACAATAAACGGAATGGAAATATGGTCGGAAAGGGTCGCAGAACGCTTGGGTCGCTTTAAGTGGGTGCCCAACATCTGGACGAAAAACAAATTAAGCAGTTATTTGGGGTTTTAGCCGCACACACAGGCACAAATTTATGGGGCTGCACACCCTTTGCCCGGTTAGCCTTGTCATTTGGTTTTTGGAAATGAAGGCGTCCTTCAATAAAGGCCCACTGATAATAGCGAATGAGTTAGCGTATTTTATATGAGTTTTCTTGAAGTCATAAAACTAGCGATAATTAAGTTATTTTCTTAATTGTTTTTGAAATATGTGTCTTTAAGCATGCTTTAAGTTAAGTTTCCGGCAAGTAGAGTTGAAAACTAAATAGGTGGACAATTTCATGACACTATTGTAAATATCGATATCGAAAGGCCATGTTCGATAGTATTTTAGCATGTCCTGTGAATAAATTATTTCGATTTAAATAGAAAATTTGATTAAAAAGAGTTAAATAAATTTTATTTTCAATTATTTTATACGAAGAGAAATACATGAAACTATCGATAGTATCGATTAACAAGTTGACCATCTAAATAATCGATAAGCATGCTCGATATGTTCCATTCAATTCGATTTATAATTAACATAACTTATCGAAAAGTGCGACAACTGTGTAAGATGGTTAATAAACCGCAACGAAAGTTTTGTGGAAAAGCCTAGAAAATGGGTGTCGTTCCGTTCCTTTGCTTCCGTGCTGATCTGTAGATTTGCATAATTTTATTGTGTGTTGAACTTTGGTCGTAGCAAAAGCTGAATACGCAATAACCTCGCATACACACAGTCACATGTACAAAGGCACCCGCACACACTCACACACACACACACACACACGTTTATAGAACCCACAATGTTGCCCAGTTGTAGCCACCACAAAGAGGTCACTCAAAGTCCACTTACCAACTTAGTTAGCCTGGCGCCCGCTCTTCATGCCCAAAATCTTTGCCTAAGCCTAAAAGTCGCTATTGAGTTGGAGTGTGTGCCAGTGTGTTAGTGTATGTATGTGTGTGTATGTGTGTGTGTGTGTTTGCGGCTGTTTGTGTCGGTGTTGTAGTGTGTGGATGTGACCGATAAGCGTGTGGTGTGCACTTAAGTTGCACAGTCACCAGGCCAGTGGGACGCTGCCAAATGTTAAAGTTCGAAACTGGCCAGAAAACCACAATAAGCCAAAGATTACTCCCCACTTCAAGCATCTCCAGATACGAGCTCTTGACTGAAACCGTTGTTGTTATTGTTGTTGTTATCGCTTTGGCTATTTGCGTTGGTGTTGTTGTTGCTATTTTGTTTATGGCCAACGCCCAGTGCATGGTCCAGCTGCGGGTTCAGTTAGCTAGCACAAAAATATGTTGCATACTTTTAGGCAGCTGTCGAAAAAGTTCATGCACGAGGCGTTGTATATCGCCTCTGCCCAACACGCTCAACTTTTGTGTGTCACCGAGATTTGCATTTCAAAGCATCGTGAGCGCTGTCACGCCCACCTGCAAGGGGATATATGTATATATATAAATATATGTATATATATGTATATGTGCAGCACCTGCACAGTGGCAACAACTTATTAGTTTGACTAATCCTATTATGCGCATGCAAACGTGCGACAAGCTAGAACTTTTCCTGCAACTACTTTGAAGTTGAACGCCTCAGTGGCTGTCACTAGCCACCTACTTTTATTCTAGCCCCCACCCCCTGCTTCTGCGTTTGTTTGTCCACCTGTCTGTCCATAGATTCTATTGAATCGTGCGCTCACTCAAGCGCCACTAAGTTGTCTTAGTAGTTGCCGCTGCTGCTGCTACACTGTAAAAAAAAAGGTGTGAGACGCATGTGGCGCTAGCCCCGACTTCGGGCTGAAACTAATATAGTTAATGCGCTCAAATAATATGATAATGCATTAGATTAACTAACGCAAACAGCACATAAACACGTAAATATCTTTTGAATAATGATATTATAATAAATTTATGACCCATTTGATAAATAATTAAAAGAAACGATATTTATTTATGCTTTAATGTAATTATATTTTTATTTTTGTTTTGTGCACTTGAATCGATGAGATTATTTTTAATTTGATTATGCAATGAATTTACAAAGCAATAATAGAATATAATTTTAGTTTCGCTTGTTTTATATAACTCAATTATTTCAATTAACATTAATATTAAATTAATTCAATTTTAAATTTTAATAATGATTGCTACTAAGCAAAGGAATTTGGTACAGTTTTTTGTGAAATTTATTTGCTGAACAACAAAATGAAACGAGAATATATTATAGAATATATTAGCAGACGACGCTAGTGTCTAAATACATATACAAATGCATATATATATATATATATTTAGACAGTCAAAAATATAATATTTAAATTAAAAAACTGGCAAAATATCAAAATATATCTGAGTTGAGAATATTTTAAGTTAATACAATTTTCCTGAAAACTAAATTCAAACATAATTTCAATCAATTTTGCCGAACAAATATTCCATATAGATTTCGCTATGGGCTCTTTGTATTAATACCTGCTCGTAGTATACGAGCAATAATATTTGTTTTAAGCTTCTTGACCCAATTCCCTGAACGCATTTCGCACGGTGCAAGCCAGCCATCCTTCTATCGGCTTGGCCGGAATCTCTCCTTGGCGCTCTCCTTGCTGCTTGCTGTAGTTAATTTCACCTGCTTACTGTCCATTTTGCTTGCAACGGCAGGTGGAGTGGGATAAATGCCGCGACAGCAGCCGAGCTGAAGAAGTTTCTGCAAATCTTGGCAAGCGCGCGTTAAGCTGATTTTCTGGGGCGCTGGCTAAGTTTGCTGGCAAACTTGGCAATTCCTTTGGCCAAATGCAGGCTGAGCCATTAATTGAATTCTGGACATGTCCCGGCGTAAGGCGTATTTATTTTAAGTGAGTTTTAGCTTACATATTTTTTTTTCTTACACTTTTTAACGTGTGCGTTGTTTATTTTTACCAAATGCATCTTTGCCATTTATAAATTACAAAAAACGTTTTGAACATCTCTTAAGCATATTAAACATATAGAGCCAGCCAATACAATATTGTGGTTGTTGTACATTAAATAACTTGCAGTTTTAAGTTTGATATGCATCAAAAATCAGTTTTGATGTGTGAATGTTGCACGTGTTCCAGTTCTCTCCAGATGCTGCTGCTCCTTCTTTATCTCCTCCATCTTTTTGTGAGTCTCTATGAGTGTGTGAATCTTCTATGCTGTGTGTGTGTGTGTGTGTGTGTGTGTATGTTGAGGTGTGTTGTTTCTGTTTAGAAGAGCAGCGAGAAGAGGCTTCTTACGCCAGTGGAGCCAGCTCCGGAACCGAGGGTAAAGCCGGTGCTGGGCGTGCCGCTGCTGCGATGCCGCGAGACGTGGCTGGAAACGTTAGCACGGACACGGTCGTAGCTGGCAACATCCTGTAAGGAAGGGATGGAAACAATATAGATTAATCAGTTTGGCGGCATTATTTGGTTGTTATTGCGTACTGGTCAAGCACAAACTCGAGATGCTTGCAGTGGCGGCAGATGTCACAAGTGCCGCATGTGTTGTATATCGACAAGACTCTCACCTCTTTGTCGGCATTGGCCAGCACCGAGCGCATTGAATTGGCCACCGGCCACTTCTTCTTCATGACCAAATTGTTTGGCGGATCGTGGGCAGCGCCCGCATCCACAGACCAAATGGTCACACTTGCGCCACCCAACACCTTTGAGCCGCGCGAGAATTTGAACGCGAGCTCCTCATCGCCCGCAATGCGCGTCAATTGCCAGCCGGTCAAGTTGATCTCCTCGGTGCCCTTGTTGTGCAGCTTGATGAAGCGACCCTCTGTGTCAGCCTCAATAATTTCCAGATCGCCCTTGGCGGCAGCATTCACCGAGTACTCGGACAGTGTGCGGTCCTCGCTCTCATCGATAACCGTACGGCGACGTTTCACGGCACTCGAGCCGGATATGCCCGGTGTAGCGGAACGACGTCCGCTTGGCGTAACACGACCTGAACGAGAGCCACCGCTGGCACTCAAATGGGTGCCATTGCTGGAGATGCCAGAATCGGTGCCGGGACGGCCGGGTGAGGTAATGTTCAGGCGACGCTCCTCGCCGCACAGCAACTTGTCGTAGGCTGCCAGCTCCAGATCCAGCGACACCTTGATGTCCATCAGATCCTGGTACTCCTGCAGCTGCTGCGCCATCTCATCGCGCATACGCTGCAGATCTGCCTCGAGTGAGGCAATGTACTGATTGTGACGTTGACGCTCCGTGTCCAAGAGATTTTCCAGCTCACGTATGCGTGCCTAGTAATTGAAAGAAGAAAGAATTATTTACGAGCCCTAGAGTACCGAGTGCCTGCCACTTACATTTAATCCGGCATTGGTGTTCTCCAGCTCCTGCAGTTTGCTGTGGAGGCCATCGATCTTGGTACGCATGAGACGCACCTCCTCGGTGGCGTGCATCGAGCCTTGAGCGGCACGGGCGGCGGCTGCCTTCAGATTCTGTATCTCATTGTCGTAGAGCAGCTCGATCTCCTCGCGATTGACGCGCATCTGTGCCTCATACTGATCGCGTAGCTCCTGCAGCGATTGCTGCAGCTTTGCCTCGTATTGGCGCGCCAGGCGTCCATCGATCTCGCTGATCTCGATCTGGCGACGCGAACGCGTCTCGGTCAGCTCCTGTGAGTGCACCTGATCCTTGAAGGCCAGCTCCTCGCGCAGACTCTGGTTCTGGTTCTCCAGATCGACGCGCGCCAAAGTTTCGGCCTCCAGCTGCTTGCGCAGATCATCCAGTTGCCGGCGCAGACGCTCATTCTCCGCCGCCAAATCCTTAGCCTGATCCTCGGCCTTCTTGCGATCGGCCAAGGCCTGATTGTATTTGCCATTCACTTCGGTGTAGCGAGATTCATAGAGGCGCGCATTGTTCTCTGCCACGGTTGCCTCTTTAGTTTTCTTGTCGAGTCTGTGAATGAAACATGGACGTGTGGGTTGTTGTAAGCCATTACCAATTTACCAAGTGCTTATCACTAGACATGTGCACACCAGCTGATGACGTCATAAACAGTCAACACGCGGCTGTACAACTGATTCACACTCGATCGCTCTCACCCTCTCCCTCTCTCTATCTGCTCTGTGCCTCTCTCTCTTTTGGAATATCTCATGCATATCGAGCTTTGCTCTCCAGCTCTCTTTTTCTGTCTAATTTATTATTCATCGCTTGAGTTTCTTTTGGTGGCTGCCTTGAAATCTTCAGATGCCATTAGCATAAAGTAGCCGAGCTATTTTCTACCCAGCATATCTACATGCTCTACCTCCCTCTCTGTTGCTCACACTCTCTCTCTCTCTCTCTTCCTAATTTATGTGCACAGCTACTTCAAACGTTTTATTTTAAATGCGGCTAAAAACAAACTTGTTTATTTGCCTAACAAAAATTCCGCAATCTTTTCAAAAATGTCGTCAACGACTCTCGTGGCCTGCACGTTTTTTCCCCCTGCTAAATTTAGCAACTATTTAAATATAAAGAGCAAAAACAGTATTTTATTATAATTAGGCGTTTGCCATCAGAAGTTCAATTAAATCAGAAAATGAATTATTTGCATATAATTAACATGTTGGCTGACCTCAAAAGTATCTACAATCAGGCGCAGGCACCTTCTAAGGCAACTTTTTCTATAGTTTATGTGCCCCTCCTCGTTTTCATAACGTTAATTGGCCCAAACCTAATGTAACTTTTATATTTTTTTGACGCTTTTTTATTGCGTTCCATTACAAAATAAACAAGTAAACAAACAATTTTTGTAGCTAATCAAGAACGTCGCACAGAAGTCGACGGAATCCTCAAGGTTGTTTCAGTTCTCCAAGGCATGCGTGTGAGCCCGCAACTGCCCACACGCTAGGCCCCTCGGATATTTCGGGTATTTCTTTCGATCCCATGACAGGGAAACATAAATAAAAATGCTACCAAGCGACCTAATTTGCCAAAGTGAATATTGTTTGTTGTTATGTGTGAAGGCAAGTGGGTTAATTGTTGGGAGAACTTTATGGTAGTAAAAAAAAACCTAAGCAAAAGAAACTTATCATTATCTGTGCTTTTGTCTGATTGGTGAAAAGGTTGCTGGGCCTTAATGAGCCGAAACACATGCGTATATATACATATTAAATAATATAGTTTGGAATGACTTTCCCAAATGTAACTCAATCTGAAAATCCATTGTTTGACTTTCACCCCGATCAAATCAACAAACACGATCAAACAACAATTTTCAACCGTTCCAAAAGAGAAATAAATAAATATATAAAATCATATCAACATTTGGTCATTTTGACTAAAAAGTAATTGAGCCCGGGCTTGCCTAAGGCACGAATATACAAACAAATACACCCCCATACTTTAGCTAATACCCTAAGCACAATGAATGCCCCAAAATAAATATTGCCCTTGATGATAACGGGAACGCAATATTCGGAATTTGTTGACATCATAGAGCACTGGGAGGGAGGGAGGGAGGGTGGGTCAGGCACAGCTCCTAACTCCAAAACTGGTATTACATGTTGAGCTCCGCGCTGCCTATTGGCGGCATTACAAGTAAATACATAAAAACAAAAAACAAAAAAGCAAAAACAAAGCGTTGTGCGTTATTTTTGGCTTGGAATGACATCATATACATATGTATGTATACATTTGTATGTATACAAATGTACCCGAATATATATTCGCTTTTGTTTTCATTGCAACCTTGGAAGGGTTTAGGCATTACGTATACGAACCTCGCATGGCGCTCAGCTCTAAGAGTTAAGCGACATTTGCTTTGGCTATTATAAAATTCTATTAGATATGAAAAATGTGCTCCCAAGCTTTATTTTATTTTTTTCGGCGTTGTTGCTGCTTCTTTTTGTTGTCTTTGTTGTTGCTTTTGATGTTTTTTCGGCTTCGCTTTGGAGATTTCTCGAAACGCAAATGCAAAAAATAAACAAAAACACGCCAAGCAGCCGCATGAGAGACTGAGAAAAGTGAGCGTGTGCGTGTGTGTGCGTTCGCGAGAGAGCGACCCTGCCATGTGCGCTGCCAACTGCGGCATGACATCAGCAAACTAATACAAACAAACTTGCAGTTCTCTCTCGCTCTCGCACATATACATGACATCACTGCGAGAGCTGATAATTGAGCTTTGAGTTTGTTTTTCTGTTTCTGTTTCTGTTTCTGTTGTTGTTGTTGTTGTGGTTGTCGGTGTCGTTGTCGATTTTACCTTTGCTTCAAATCATCATTTTCCTCCCACAATCGCTTAATATCGATCTCGAGCTTGGCCTTCTCCTTGGCCGTCTCATCGAGCAGCTTGCGCGCTGCGGCCAACTCCTTCTCGTAGACCGCTTTTAGGTTGGAGGTCTCGCGATTGACGGTATCCTGTGCCAAGTGCAGCTCCTGTGTGAGGCGCCCGTTCTCGTTTTCCAGATGGCGCATGCGATCGATGTAGCAGGCGAGACGGTCATTCAGATGCTGCAACTCCTCCTTCTCCTGTAGGCGTGTGGTGCGCGTGGGACTGGTGGGGCTTGTGGCACCACCCAAGCGGCCCGAGGTCGAGGCTCCGCCAACTGGCGTCGACGTGGAGGCGCGCGAGACGCGTGTGTTAACTGTAACGCGGCGTGCGGACATTTTTGCTTATTTGCTTATTGGCTTTCTTTTTCGAAATATTTTCAAAAAAAATTAATTGAGGAACGTTTTAAGTACGCAACTATTTTTGCTTATGCTTTAAATTCGGTTATGTCTAGTTTTTGTATTTTGTATTTTGTATTTTCTAATTTGCTGCCTAGGCACGTCCGACTGCTTTGACTGTTGAAAAATTACTGTAAGTTGCGGCGGGTTTAGCGCTCGCACGAAAGCGCCACACGTCATCATCATCGACGAAATTAGTAGTCGCTGTCGGCGTCTCTGTCGGCGTCCATAATATAACAAAAACAACAACATGCAAGTTTGAGAACCAGCGCTTGGCTCTCTCACGCTCACACTTGCACCGAGTGGTTATTCCGCTCACATGCCCAAATGGCGGCCAGCGCTCACTGCCTCGTTGCTTGCCTGCTGCCTGCTGTCTGGTTAGCGGTTGTTGTTGCTGCTTTCTTTTTCGTTGTTTGTTTGAATTGCTCAGAACGGCGTTGTATTTGTTGTGCAGCTGCCTGTTGTTGTTATTCGAGAGCGAGAGCCACAAATAGAAAACACAAAGCAAATCCAACGCAATCAATGCCAAAGCGTACAACTCGTTCAACAAACATTCATACATACATACATTCTATTTAAAAGCTTTCGCCTTGGAGTTTGGGTGAATGTACGCACTCGAAAGGTGTGCAAGGAAGAAAATGCAAATAACATAAAGTGGGACAAACAGATAATCGATACAATTGCAAAGCGTTGGTTGGACTGTTGCTGCTCTATTTACACGCATTAGTATTAACCATTACCCATCCCTGTCATTACGCTCGATTATTGACTAGAGCGGAAGGTCAATTAGTTGTCGAACTACCGCATGGCAAACTCTGTCAATTGACCGACCACCCACTGGGCGGGCACGTTAGACCGAAACTGCTTAGTGCATTGTCAACTTGTCATAAATGAAATATTTATTGACGTGCTTAGCTGGCGTTGTTTTTGGTTAGGGCTACGACTTGCTTGCCCACCCATTGGCTTTCCTAGGGAATGCCAGAGGCAATAACAATAAATAACAGCAAGAACAACAATAACAGTTAAAGCATGCTTTGAAGGAGAACTTTCCATCTCTCTGTTTCCACCTCTTTTTCTCACTCGCTCTCTCTTTCTGAGTCGTATCTCTTGTTTTTAGCGGCCGCAAATATTTTTATAGCCGGCAAACTTTTTTGCACACAATCTACATGCACACAAGCACACCTGCGATATACATATACGAATACCGACATACATATGTGTACGTGTAGAATAGAGCATGCCGCCTCTCTCACGCTCTTGGCATTCACAATTTGGCATTGCCATTGTGATGCTTGTTCTCTCACTATTGTTGTTCTTTTGTGTTGCAAACAGTTAAGGCCAGCTGTTAGTTTGAGTGCAACAGAAGGGCTTATCAGTTCTGTGCAAGCCTGTGACGTCATCAGCTTAAAGCCAAAGCAGCAGCAGCAACTGACCTCCAATTTAAATATGACGCGAACGTCGACACTGTCGGACGCTTTGCCGCTTGTCTCGCTCGCACGTATGGATGTGCCGATGTGACGTCATCAAATTATTTTTAATTATGGCGTCGACGTTGTCTCGGCACTGAGCACTTCGGGAATTTGAACATATTTTATGTTTCGTCTTGCCAAATTATAATTCTGTTCAAGTGTGCTTAATGCGGGTACAGTTCAGCTAATTAGGTTTAATTAACGTTAAGCAAAACCGGTGTTAAATTGTTGCTGGAATATAATTTTTACTTGTTTTGCTGCTTTACCTAATGTGCTCTTGTTTATTTTGCTTTGTGCTTATCATTTGTTTGCAGCTTTTGCTTTGTTGTCTCGTCTAAGCTTTTTCTCCGAGTGTGACGAGTGCGACGTCAATTTGTCGCTTTGCTTGATTAATTGTAAGCATTAGGGCCATAAATTGATAAGAATTTTGTTATATTAACAAGTTGTTAGCTTTGGCATTGCAAATGTGTTCATTTACGCTAAGTACGGCCTGGAAGCCAGAGGTCTTTCAATAACCGAATCCCATCAATACCGAATCGAATATCGACTTTTCTCTTTGGTCAAAAATTGTATTCATTTCAATTGCATAGGTTGAAATTTATATTGGCATAATGGAACATTATTACATTACTCATTGAAATTGGTAATAAAATTAATAAAAATATAACAAATTTATCAATTATGTTATTAAAAGACCATTAAGTAAAGAGTCTATGAAAGTTGGAGACTATTTTATCCGAAGATTATTCGGATTAGCGCATTTTCGCAAACCAATTAAGATTAGAAATTGAAACATATTTCAAAAATATCTGTTCGACGCTTGGTACTTTGGTATTGAAGATGGATTTTTATGGATTTTCTTAACATTCTTTACTAATGTAAAGAAAGATAGTTTAGATCTGGATATAGGGTATTTCCCAGAGTCGACTACCCCCGATTAATTGTACATTTATTATAAAAACACATATATATTTTTCGTCATATTTATTTATTCCAAATTTAATTCAACATTTTCCCAAACATGCTTTCCCTTGACTTATGTAATTTAGTCTGCTTTACGAAATGCATTCAGTACAGTTTTCGAAAATTTGTATGCATAAATTTGCATAAATTTTCCTCTGTTATGCTAATGATTTATGCATATTGACATTTGTATCAACAGCTAATATTAAATTTCTTGTCCAACTCCAAAAATGCGTATTTAAATAAATTTGCGGCGCTCGTTTTGAATCTCATTCTCTCAATCTGGCAGTTTGTCAGTTTGTTAGTTTGTCAGTTTTGTATCTGAAAACTTGTTTGTCGTCTTTAAACGAATTTGTCAAAGCAGCTTCCATAACTTCAGTTGTTATTGTTGAAGCCAACAGCAGCGAAGTTTGCCGGGCGCGACTTTCGGCCAACAATAATGACATCATCGCAAGCTCAAAGTTTTGAAGTCATGGCAAATGACGTTTACTTTATAAGCCAGAACGAAGTAAAAGGCAGTAGAAAAACGGTGAAAAACAATACGTTCAAAGCTCAAATACAAGCTGAACTCCAAATTGGCAACTATCGATTGGCCAAGGAAAATCCATTTACACGTCGTTATGCAGATAAAGCTGGGACAAACAAATTCTGCGATTCTCACTTAATTAACACTGCATTCAAATCGATAAATATTTATATAAAACTTCTAAACCAAAAATAAAACAAATACAAAAATGCTCTACCAAACCGTTCGCTGAATACCCTCACCTTATTTCATGTTATTTAAGCAAACATTTTCAATTTACATTGGTTTTTATTTAATACTTAAATTTTGTTTGGTTTCCAACTTAATCATCTTGTGTTCCCTGCGCATATTTATACTTCATCAGAACTTCATCCATACTTAATATAGTTCATGAAATATTTAATGACCCGTGGCAGGGTATAAAATGCAAAGCAATAAACAATATAAAAGCAATTGTGTTCGAATTGCGTTTGACATTTTGGTTTGTAATATTTTTCCCTTTTATTTTATTTTATTTTATTTTTTTGTATAAATGTTTCTGTCACATACCGAAAACCGCGATGCAAATAAATAATCAAAAAGCAAGCTGATGAGATACAAAATGTTAGACTTTGTGATACTCTGCAATCAGAAATCCATATATATATATATATATGTAAAATATAATAATTTACACAATGTAGATAATAATGAAAATAATTAAATGTTCATTTAAAATCCCTAAATTACATTTTCCTTGTACATTGTACAGGCTCTACCCTAAATAAATGAAACATAAAAGAAATAAAAATAAATTGTTAACACGTTTTAAAGTTAACTATAATTTTGTCATCACATGCGTTACACGTTGATAGAGAAAGGCACAAATTTGCTCTATCGGAAACGAGTCAAATATATCTCTATAAACAAATTACTAATCTAAAATCTTTGTACTTTTTCATATTATTTAAGCATGTATAACCCTATGTGCATCTTATTGTCACAGGGTATAAATGCGCTATTGAAAATCACTTGGTACGTGTTAACACACACACACACACGCACACGCACACGCACACGTATTTGAAATATTTACTATTCGTATTTATTCAGTTGGTTATTTATTTTATAATTAAAATTATTTACTGGGCGAATTTTTGCCGCCTTCGTCCTGTTTGGCTTGTGTATGCAAATTGCCTAAGGGGCAGCTTATTACGCATACGCCATGTTGTCGACATTAACTTTTGTTAATTTTGCAGCAAAGCAACTGCAGCTGCAGCTGCAGCTGCAAGTCTTATACAGTTTTGCTCTACTTTGTGCCACGGCAACTGCATCGGCAGCTGGCAAAAGTTGACAGCATTTACATTTTTTCTACGTTCTTCAAGCTACTCAGCATAAGTTAATTTAGTGTTTGTCTTCTGCTGAGATCTTGTTGTGTGTGTGTGTGTGTGAGAGTTTATGCGAGTGTGTGTGGGAGACAACTGAAAAGACAGCAGCAAACGGGGCAACATCAGCGAGTTGTGCAACTTCAGCATTTGGCTGGTTGTTTGGTGTCGTTGACTGCAACTTTTGCCACTGCAACTGCGAATTTTATGTATGCTGCTGCATGCACATTTTACATTTTCTATATGCAGCTGACGACGCTTTGAACTTTGCGCCCCAGAAACTGTGCTGCAAAACATCAGTAAATACGCTTTTTGTGCTTGTTTATGTGAATTGAAATGCGAACGCGAGCGCGAATCTGAATGCGATTTGCGTTTATGCGTGCCACTTAAAGCACGATGACAGCACGAGATGCAAACAGATGTTCTACAAATAAGGATTTAACGTCAAGGAATTAGACAAAAAAGAAAACCCTCTAAGAACTCTGAGGTTGTCCTTATCCCTATCACTTTACCTAGGCCAAGTTCCTTGCCTTACATTGCAGACAACATTTTCTACCCGCTTTTAAATTAACTCATTCTACGTTGAGGCTCACACCTCAGATATTAGTTTACATAGATATTTGAAAATAAGTTTGAAGTTCGAAGGATACAAAACAAAAAGTTGCATATCAAGTTTTACGTACACTCCGTGGGGTGGATAGTTGAAACAAAAACTATTTCTTTTGTGATACAGAGCTTTGAAAGTGAGTCGAAAATAAACTTTCACTCATTCAAGCCTTAACTCACATTCTGCTACCAGGACGGGTGGATTTCCGGAACACGTCTCATTTATATTTTCACATCGATTGATTTAGAAGCCAATCGGATGGCGCACAAAAAGTTTCATGCAACTGTATTTCCCCCATTATTCACAATTGCGGGTGGAAACGTCAAAACCTCCTCAAGTTATAAGAAAAGGGGAAGGGATTAAAGTGTGTTCACAGGGAAATAGGTGGGAACGTTTAAGGGTTCTTCTGGCCGTTAAATTTTTTCACATAAGCCTAGTATACCCTTTTAACCCATTAATACAGTAACAGGGTATCCACTCTGCGAACTCCTTAAATAGTTGCAATTAAAATAAATAAACGACCAAAATGTAAAATGTGAAATCGCAAAGAACTTGTTGGCCAAAGAGCTTCAGCTATAAATGCAATTAATTTGAGTAAGTTTTCGCTTAGCACTGCGTGCAGGCAGTGTAATTTGTATAGCCAGCTCTTGGGCGGGCCAAAAATGAAATTTACCCGTCTAAAAGGTTGAGAGCCAGTTGTGGCAACTGCTACTTAAAGCCAGCCTAATTCGAGTGCGGATATGTTGTGCATGTGTATTCGTATTCGTATTCGTATTCGCATGCGAGTGTGCATTTGCATAAGCAGCTGCCACGCCCATACAGACGCCCACCGCCGCGCCCATGCCAAAAATGCACTCACCTGTTTTATTTGCACACATCATGCGCTCTATTGAGTTCTTGCGCCCAGGACACCCGCAGCCACTCTCCGTTTTCCACCTGCGCCGGCTTAATCAGTCCGACGACGGGGTGCGGTGGCACAGCCTGTTGGCCAAACTGTCGCTCAGTAGCTTAAGTAGTTTCAGCGAAAAACTCCTGAAAAATTGAATCCAACTCGCTGCCACTTGAGCAAACGTTGCCAACTTGTAGAGCGGGTCGCGGGGGCAGTTCGGCTGACAACTCGTATAAGGAGCGAACTCTGAGCAGGATGCTGAGCGGGTGGCAACTGCAAACTGGTTGTCCAATTGTTGTTGGAAAAAATTGGTTGAGCCATCCAAAAGTCGGCGAACTTAAAGCCAATTAAAGCACTTTGTTAGCCAATTAAAATGGCATGCCAACATTTGCTAGGCCCTCCGACCCGGCCCTAAACCGGCGCATATTTGCACGTTGCATAATTGAATCATAGACAAAACGAGTCGAGTCGAGTCGAGTTGAGTCGAGTTGAGTCGAGTTCGAGTCGAGTCGAGCTAAGCATTCGCTGGCAGGCTCCCTCGCTCTTTGTTACCTGTTTGCTCTCAATTATGCTGCAACGTCAACAGCGGCTAGATTGACTTAATTATGTCAGCCGTATACACACATACACACACACACGCACACACACACTCGACTTGAAAAGGTAAACAAACACGCGTCTGGCAGACTTTTAGGCGACCAGCTCGTGCTGCGCCTTGATTATGCCAAGCAACGAGACAAAACTTTAACAAAACAAACAGAAAATGTGGATGATAAAGAAAAAAATGCAAGAATAGTGCAAAAATTATAATTACTAAATAAGGCAGGCACTTGAGACGCATGTAGAGGTGCAGGAGCAGGAGCAGGACCAGGAGCAGGAGAGGAGCAGGAGCAGGAGAGGAGCAGGAGCCGTCCAGACAGGACCAACGACAGTCGCCTGCTCGCAACTTCAATTAACAGTTGGCACATGAGAGAAGTCAGCTGGAAACCCGGCCTAATGAGCAGACTAAGCTGCAACGTCAAGCAAAAAGTTCACAAAACTGAAGTTGAAGTCCTTTGGCGAGGATACATGGTTGTCGGGCGTAGAGGAAGTGGAAGAGGAAGAATCGATGTGGCACATGAAGCGGAAATTTATAATTACAATAACAGCTAATTGGTACTGCAAATCGAATCGACAAAATTATCATAGGGCACAGAGTTCAGCTTTCCATTTACATTTTCTCATAAAAATATCTTCTCAAATTGAATATTCACTTCGAATGGCAAGGCAGAGCCTCTTTTCCTCGTTAACTGTTCATTTCGACACTTGCTTTTCATTTTCACAAATCAAAAACAAACAACTAAAAACCTTGCAGTCAATCCCTCACTCAACTCTTCTAAAATGGTTACGCTTTCAAGTTTTAATTGTCTCATCCAGGTTTGATTTACCAAATTTATTGACACTTGCTTAAAGTCTGTTTTGAAGTGTGCAAAAATTGACATTAACATTGACAAACATACTGAAATATTCTTTAATAACAAATTATATTAAAAAAATCGAATGTATCCCTTTTATATACCCTTGCAAAGGGTATTGTACAATTGTGACGAAAAGTGTCGCGCAGGAAGATATCTTCTGGATCCCACAGGCAGAAATAATTCCACGCTTACTTAAAGTCACAATCCTTCAGAAATGTTCATATATTTTTTGAAGATAATTTAAAACTTATCAGCCAAAACGAATTGCATTTGATTTGACAACTTTTCGCTTAATTCCCGCTGAAAACCTTTAGAACTTTTTATGTCCTTTTGTGTCTATGATAAGCACAAGCAAATAAGCTATATGAGCAGAGCTAGACTCTCCGATTTCATGATAACTGACAAATGTTAACACTTTTTATCAGCAGGCAGAGTCTGAGTCAATTATCGATCGACTATGTCAATAGTTGAGAATTAAGAGAGACTCCACTCGCAAAGTGAGTTTTTACTAACCTGGTTTTAGCCCGGAATGCAATTATTTTATTTACCCTGAAATCTTACAACGGAATTGTAAGCTGAAAAACCGCCGAGTTCAAATATTTTTTTATAATATTTAATATAAACACAAATATTTTTAAATATTATTAAAAACGTCATATAAATAAAATGATGTCTTGTAATGAATTAAATTATTCTATAAAAATGGTAGCCTACATAGAGTTCTCGAACTTTGATCTCAAGCGAAAGGCTATGAAATAAGGGTTTAGTTACATTTTCTTGTAATTACAATGATGGGATATTTACAATTAAGGGGATTGAGGTAGGTCGCAAGGATATAACCTTTGGAGGCGCATGCAGAGCCCTGGCTAAGACCTATTTTCACAGATGTGGCATAGAAGTTCATGAGCCGAGCCTTCGGGCAAGGATCTGGTGTAACTCTTATTTAGTTCTTCACGATAACTTTATCAAATTCAGCATTAAATTGCCTTAGCTGCTTAAAACGTGTGCTCATATTTTATTTGTTAATATATAAGTTCTGTTTCTGAAGGTACACGTTAATCTATGCCAGTGCTGGTTATATTTCTATTGCATCACAGATGCCCAACATTTAAGAGCAGCTTTTCTTTCGTTCAACTGTTTAATCCGCGTTTTCCCGGAGCGCACACAAAAGCGCGTGCCAGAAAAACGCGATTTTCCAACTGCATTTCCTGCTGCCTTCTGCGGCAGCTCGTCATGGAGGGCACGTCGCACTCGTAACTCGATGTTAGTCCAAGTCAGGACCAGCAATTATAATGGCGTGTGCCCAACCTGACTAAACATAGAGTTCGGGCAGCATTTCGCAACTTTCCCTCATTCCTCCTTCATCTCTCTCTCTCTCTCTCTCTCTCTCTCTCTCTCTCTCGCTCTCTCCTTTGATGCGTATGACTAATTTCGTATGGCATACTTTTAGGCGTTATATACATAATTTTCACTTTGAGCGACAAATTAATGGGCGTTAATGCTGCCAGGGCTCACACACAACCACACACACACACACAGCCAATACCCAGCTGCTTTGTCTAGCACTTGTGTGTTGACGAGAAAGGGTTGCGGGTGGGGGGCAACTTCCTGTGCTGCTTTCGCTGCGCAGCGGAAGCTGCGGCCAGCGGTTCCACTGGGAGGTGGTTGCCTCCCAGCTGCGTCAAGCGGAAAATTAGGCAACAGCTTGGCGGCCTTTGAATTAATGCACACAAAATCCCACGGAAGGACTGACAGACGGACTGGCATTGCGACTGACACGCCGGACAGACTGACAGACAAACGGACTGAGAGGCAGACTGACTGACAGACAGACGGACTGACAGACTGACAGCTTAAGCGGCTGGCGTCGAGTGCCATTGAAAACGCAATTTGGCGGCCAATTGAGGCGCAGAGCCGTTCATTAAGCAATCAATTGGCAATCGGCAATCGGCTTGCCACTTGAGTTCTTTTGGCCATTAAACAGCCGTTTGATTTTCTCGCTTTATTTTCTTGTGTTCTTTGCAGATCATTCGCGAACGACTTCCCGATTATCCGGTGCGCAGCAGCCTCGTCTGGAACTCAGCGCCGGGCGCCCTCCTCACACTGCCCACATTTGCCGATAGTTCTAGGTAAGATTCCATTTTGGCAGGCAGGCGGGCAGGCAGCAAGCGCGCCTAATTAAATTTACATTCCACAGCCATTTTGGGGCGCATTGAAGTGTTTTGCCATTAACCTAATTGCCTCGCCCATTTCAGATTTATGCCCTATCTGCTCAATGCGATGGGTGTGGAGCCGCGTCACAACTACACCGCCGTTATCTATGTCCAAATTGGCGCCGCCCTCGGCCCCAATGCGGCGCTCTACAAGCTAGTCAGGACCATTACTAAGAGCCAATTTGTGGATAGAGTAAGTATCGACATCGGACTTGTCCAAGTAGCACGCAATATGATAGATAACTTTAAGGGCAATATATAGAGATGGTTAAACTGCAAGTTCACAATTTATACGAAGCATTGCTTCGGTACGATTGCGAATATTTATTGAAAGGGCTATGAATGCCTAGAGATGAGCGCAATTATGATATATAACTTTAAGAGAAACTAATGTGAAATTCATAGAAATGTATCGTTTGGTGCCATCTCTAGTGTTCACTGATAGAAATTATAATGCGTTTAGATGTACCTTAAAGGTAAATAAACATCTCTTAGAGAAACTTAAGTAAAATTCATAGGGTAAGCTATACAGATAAGTTATCGATGTATCGTTTTGGTACCATCTCCAATATTTATTGAATAGATTATAATGCCTAATGCCTGGATGTGTCTATAATAATGTTATTATAAACAGAACCCTCGAAAAAAACTCAAGGTATGGATAAATCGAGAAGTTCAAAAGCTAATCGATCTATCGGTTTTGGTACCATCTCTAATATTCATTGATAGGGATGAGGTTAGATTATGTTTGCCGAAAGATGGGTCTGAAGAAACCTTAATAAAAGACCCAAGCGCAATTCATTGAGATGGGTAAACTTTAGAGCTTCACAAGTTAATCGATGAATAGTTAATAAAGAAATTAACGATCAAGTTAAATTATAATTTGATAGCAATTATTCAAGCTTAAAGAGATAGAATACTCAAAAACTAAAGCATTGAATCCGTTTGTAACGTTTGCTTCAGTAAATTGAATTTATATATTTTCCTTTCGTAATTTGCCTTTCCTTATGTTCTCATGCAGATACTTGTCCTGTGGGCCGCCGATCGACCGCTGCCACTTAAAAAACGCTGGCCGCCCACCTACCACATACCCCTGCATGTTATTGCGCTGGGGGGCAGCAGTCGAGGGGCGGCAGCGTCGCCCACTGCGCCAACAGGGCAGGAGGCACGACCCAGCATATCACAGCGATTCCTGCCCTACGAGGAGATACAGACAGACGCTGTGCTTTCGCTCGACGAGGATGCCATACTCAATACGGATGAGCTAGACTTTGCCTACACGGTCTGGCGAGACTTTCCGGAACGCATTGTGGGCTATCCGGCGCGAGCGCATTTCTGGGACGACTCCAAGGTGAGCGATGGACAAGAAAAGACACAAATTATGCGAACTGCGCCTGATGATGTTCTTCTCATTTTTCAGAATGCATGGGGCTATACGTCCAAGTGGACGAACTACTACTCGATTGTACTGACAGGGGCGGCGTTTTATCATCGCTACTACAACTACTTGTACACCAATTGGCTGTCGTTGCTGTTATTAAAGACTGTACAGCAGTCCTCCAACTGCGAGGATATCCTAATGAACCTGCTGGTCTCGCACGTGACCAGAAAACCGCCGATCAAGGTGACGCAGCGCAAGGGTTACAAGGATCGGGAGACGGGTCGCTCCCCATGGAATGATCCCGATCATTTCATTCAACGACAGAGTTGCCTCAACACATTCGCAGCGGTATTTGGGTGAGTACATGAGCACTATGGGAAAAGCGAAAAAGAGTCTGCGAACTCATCCTCCTGATTGTTTAAGTTTGAAACTTATATTCTCTTCTAACATAGCCAGATCCAGTTAGTTTTAAATTCCATTTGTTTTATAAATTGTTTACCTTACTTCTATGCTCAGCATTTTTAAAATTCCAATTGATTTGTTTCTATATTCACAGCTACATGCCGCTCATACGTTCCAACTTGCGCATGGATCCCATGTTGTATCGCGATCCGGTCTCCAATCTGCGCAAAAAGTATCGCCAGATCGAGTTGGTTGGCAGCTAGCGATATGTGCAAATTGGCAATAGCTACAAGCGTTAAGAGTACTGAGATTCCCTACCCACACACACACACACAAACACACACACATACACCCACACACATCTATGCCACACGCAGGCAGCAGTCCACACACACACACACGGACTTCATAAACTGCTGTTCATTGACGCTGCGAAGCGCCGCAAACTATGTTAATTATTATTAGTAGCAAAAATTAGTTAGGATTTATGAAGCGTATATATGTATATGTATGTAACTAAATAGCATTCAGCGTTGCAATTATATATAAATTTAGTTATATATTTACAATGCATATTTTACACACACACACACAAACACACCGACCGACACACACGCAGACACACGGACACACAGCAGATTTGTGCATGTATATAGATGAACTCTGATTAGGCCTAGTTAAGTTAAACTCCCTCCCGTGGGAGAACTGAGCAAGCGGAATGCCATTTTTTGCTAATTTCAAATTAGCGCTGCAAGTTTTTGATATATATACGATAAATATATAAATATACATATTTGCATATACATACCATATATATATATATATATATATATTTGTGTGCATAAGTAGCCGATTTTGTACTGTGTAAAAGCGACGCGTTTGATTTTTGTATCTGTAAATGTTTTGTATGTATGTCTGCCGTATTGTAACTGTAATTGTTGTAACTCAATGATACGATATTGAATCGATATGATATATAAGCGTATATGTATATGTATATGTATATGTATTTGTATAGTTAGTTAGTGTTATTATCGATGTGTGTCTGTAGCCATTCTTAAGTTGAGATGATTAGGCTTAAGCTTGCAAAGATATTCCTTAACGATAATTATTGAAAAACAAAAACTGTGGCCATTATATCGCAATAACAATAATAATGAAAGAAGAAGAAGAAGAAGCTACAAGTGAACGAACTCAACAGCCATGGTACAATGTGCACAAACAAACCAGAGAGAACATTCATGTATTTTCGGTGTACCGAATATTTAATACCCTTGCAGATATATCAGCTCAATTGGGACTGCGTCATGGAAATTTAAATGTCGATCTGCTAAAGCCCAATTAAACTCACAATAATTAAACTTCCAACCAAATAAATGATTTAGTGAGCCAAGTCAAGGCCTTATCTACGACTCAACTCGTTGTTCTGGATAAAATGTGAAAGTCTCTGCAAGGATATCAAAGTAATTTAATTATATAATAAATGTCTTCGTTTCATTCGTATTTGTGTATTCCTAATTATTTCGTAACTAAACTATTTCTAGACTATTATATTGAATGTGCAATTTCCATTTTACAGTTGAAGAAGAATGTGTTTCATGAATATTTTTAAAAGTCTTATTCGGCTATAGCTTTAGCTTAATGCGGCCATTTAATATACGTATGTATGTATATTGTAGCAATCGATTATCAATTATATAAATAATATGAATACGCAAATCCTTAAGCTATACGCTCGCATATCAAGTGCATACATATGACAGTTTTCTTACTTTTTTACATTTAATATAATTTACAATGGATGTGTACAAAAGAAAATGAAAGTTGAAAAAAAAAAAAAAACAAAGTTTAACACATACATAAATAAACATATTTTTACAAAAATATACACGAAACATAAACAAATATTTGGTTTTATTTTCTAATAAATTCGGTCAGTTTTCCCTTCAGTTTTAATTTATTTTTTGAATATGTTTTAGTTTTTGGTACAAACCAAGTGCATTGGGCAATAAGAGTAGAAGACACGAAACTACATCGATAAAATGTAGCAAAATGCAATAATGTTTAGCCTGAACATATCATAAGGGTTTGCTGCCTTGGAAGTCAAGAATGTCGAGGAAGACTTGGAACACTCGTTAGATCTGTGCATCGGCGTAGAACTTTGCCTCAACTGTGGACTGCCGCCAAGCAAATTGTTTAGCATTTATCATTGGAAATGCTTATCTGCAATACATATACAAATATAAATACAAACTCGAATGCAATATGCTAAATTTGTATGTAAATTGCAAATGTCTGACAGGGGCACAGAAAGACGGACAGGCACGAATGCAATGAATGCGCCCTATCAGGCATCAGCATGCACATAAATCAAATATTTGAAATATTTTCTGCGTTTACGACTAAATAATAATCAAAAATTCCAGGCTGAGGACATGCATACCCAGACACACGCACGCACACACACACACACACACACACACACACGCACAATTCATAGGAATAGAAGTAAAACTGGAACAAGAATACATAGAAAATAACATAGCTCTATTCAGAAACGAAACAAGAACATTTTTGTACAGTGCGTTTACTTTTTGTATCTGTGTGTAAACTATTTGTATTATACTCGTATTTTGTGCATTTGTATTTGACACAAACCAGAAACAGACTATGTCACTTTTTATACATATTTAACTAACAAAATATAATGTTTAAAAACAAAACAAAATCTAAAGACAAACAATTGACCAACAAAAAACCAAATCTACAATCCTACAACATATACACAACACCCAAAAATACACACAAAATGATTGAATTGATATTGAGAAGCCAAAAATATGAAAGCTAAACTAAAATGAACAAAACACATTTGTGTCCCTCAACAAATAATTAATAATAATAAAAGAATATTACATACGCAGCTAAAAAAAAACGTTAATCAACAATATTGCATACCATTACCAAAAAATAAAAAAAAAAACTAAATTAAATGCGAAAATTTAAATGTTGTGATACGATTGACATAGTAAAAAATTATTACCAGCAACAAAAAATAGCATATAGCATACATTCGCAGAGTGTACGTGCTTTCAGTTTTTATCCACTTTGAGTTTTTTCAATTTATTGCATTTGCATTTTAAAGATAATTGAGCATAATCAATTATTTTGCCACATTTAACAGATGAGGGAAACGCGACGTCGAAAATCATTTCAATTTTTTATTACTTTCCTTCTTTTTTTTTCTCTCGCTCCTTTGCGCTCTGCATATGCAGATTTAAATTGAATCAGCGCCTGCGTTTAAAGAAATCTGGAAATAAAATAACCTTTTTTAAATTAAATGTTTATACGTTTATATACATGTGAATAGGTTCACTCGAGGTGCGTTCTGAAATTCTACTCTGTTTATTTAAGATCTGTATTGAATATAATTTAATTTATATAATTAATTTAAAGATGTAGAGTGTGTGAGAGGGAGAGAGAGAGAGAGAGAGGGAGAGAGAGAGAGAGGGTCCTAATAGCAGACAATAACTTGGACAGGCATGGAATTCTATGTCTAAAGTCGTTTTCAATCTATTAAGTTAGAATAGTTCTTCATCAGGACAGATTCAAAAACTTATTGAGAGAATATAAAGCAAATCTTATTGATTTTTGCTTAAAATAAAAACCATCTTTAGCATCGGCTGAACAGTTGAACCTATTCACTTGGCCATTTATGGTATTTGCAATAAAATTTTGGGCAGACAACATTTTTGTGTTATTTGAAAGAATTTTTTCAATTACATATTTTTCTGTAATTTTATATTGACGTTAACGCAGCGGCAATTTGAGGTTTTAAAGCCCGATAGAAAAATGCGCCCTTAAGCATGCAACACTTTTTTGCCTTTCGTTTCTCTATGTATCTTTTGTACATACACGCATACACAAATACTTGTAATATGTGCAGCTGCTAAAAATGGTAATTAAAGTGAATGTGCTTAAACTATTGCATAGTTAAAGTTGTTAACGCTTAAGGCAAAACGAAGAGAAACATTAATAAGCAGTCCATACTATCAAAACACAGAAACATAAACACAATGTAAATTACATAAATGAAAACTCCAATCTAGTAAGCATAACATATAAATATAACATAATAGTTATTATATTATTGAACAGCAGCTCGCGCCGAAACAGCAAAACAAAAACAAAAACAAAAAAAAAAAAACAAAAACAACAAATGTGATTTTTGAATAAAAATTAAAAGAAATTAAACTCGATGCCTTTCATTCAATCACTCGCATGCTTCTGCTGCTGCCTTAGCAGCCCCTCCCATTAGAGAGATAATGTAGTTTCTATTAACAAGCTAAAAACAACAACAACAACAACAACTCGCCGACACACTCAACACCTTGGCGAAAGTTTGCGAAACGAATTAGCAAAGTTTTTAGCAAGGAACACGAAACATGTCGCTGTCCTCTCCGAAAAATAGTTTTTCAAGCAGGTGAGTTGCCGACATACCTTTGGAAGTACACATGTATACGAGTGTTATGCCCACACACACATACACATATACGTAAATAAACATCTGAAACTTTTAACCAACAATTTCTGCACCTGCAAATTAATAAATTGCATTGCTCCGGCTCCGTCTCCGGCTCTGGCTGCGGCTGCGACGCTTGGCAAAATGCGCCGCCTAAAAGCATGCAATGAAATTTCGCGGTTTTTGCACACTTTTCCATGCAAATAGTTACGATAAGGGCGAAGTGTAATGGTAGATATATGCACACCTTTAATAATAACCAAATTTTACTATCATTAAGATCAGTTTGCAAAGAAGCATTGCAATCAGTGCAATAGACGTCCGCATACGAATACGATTTATAAACTGAACAACTTTGGAACGGGCTGGGATCCCAAGCAATAAATAAATAATAAAATGAATTGTTAGCCTCTTTTGCATTTACATAAAGATTGGCTAAACTTAAGAAAAAACCGAATCAATATTTACATTAATTTAATAGCATGAAAGGACTCGTAAATTTCCATGTAAGGAGCACGATGAAATTTATAATTTCTGGACTTAAGCATGATATCTGTTTCTCCTAATGGAACTTAATTTGTATTAAGAGTAGTATTAAAGTATTCTCCACAAAGCTATACCAAGACGGAATAATTTAGTTTCTCGCTAATATTTTTTATTGATTATTATTTATTATAACAAATTATGAAAAGGTAACAACAAATGTTGTCTTAATGAAGAAGAGCGTCTAGAAAAGCTCCGGATAGTAAGCCCTGTTGGAAATGCCGCACAGATTCTGCTTGTTGCGTGCCAGTCTCATGTAGCCCTTCTCTCCCCAAGTAGAGCCCAATGAGGTCTTGATAATCCAATAGTCGCCGAAGCTCTTGCAAGTGCCAAAGCCCACAATAAGCACAGCGAAATCTCGACTCTGGCCACAATTGGGATTGTGGAACACGCCGCTCTTGTAGTTAATAATTGCACCCTGGGAAATGACGGCAGCAACCGGGCCCTTGGCCACGTTGAGGGCCAATGCGTTTTCATTGCCGGGACGAATTTGGAAAATCTTTTTGACTTTGGCACCAACAAGCTTCCGTTGGAATTGACACTTTCCTGTGATGCCGCGGTACGGATAAGAAGCCTCAGTGTCAATGCCGTGCATCCTCTTGATGCAAATCAGAGCTGCCGCCGTCAGTTTGTTGTGTATGCGGCAGCAGTCAACCAGATTCTGTTTAGAAAGGGCAACCAATTTACCAGATTTAATAAACTGACGACTCTCCACAACACCAGCCGCAGCGAAGGCCCACGAGTTGTTGAAATGTCCCTGGTTCACAACAGGAGTGACGGCCCCCAATTGAGTCCAGTTGACTTTTTCGGGCATGTCGAGAACAAGGTCCCCAACCTCGTGCAAATAGTCATAGGGCTCAGGCTCCAGGTCTGCAATAGGTTGCATGTCATCGTTGTTTCCAATAACCTTGCTGATCTCAGCGGGCAACATATCGGTGAACTGATTCACACCCATCTCGTAGCTCTCGTCTCCTGCGGCCCAGCGCTCGTTGTGTGCGTCAATGATTTTCTTATTATCCTGGAAGATCAGCATGCGCAGCTGCTCCTCCGACTCGTCGCCATAGATCTTATCAAACTGAAATTTAAAGTCGTCCCACTCCTTTTCCGGTTGCTCGGAGTAGGTTGCCCCGCCCTGCGTGCAGGCAGCAACTCCGAGAAGGGCTACAATCACGAACGCCGACTTCATTTTGATCTCGATGCACTTCGAAAGATTAACGACTACTGATGCCTGCCTGCCGTACTGCATCCACTTTTATACCCAGCACTGACCGCATATTGGCAAATGATTCAGACTTTATATATCCCTTAATAGCCTCGGCCCACATACGTTGCATAATGCGGGCTGTGGGTCGTGCACTAAAATTTACCACAATATCAATTTTTAAGAAATACTATATATTGCAATAATAACTATTTTTCGTATTTCCCTAAATAGTTGCACAAAAACTATCCCGAAAAAACCTGATCTCAACCACATTTGTCAAAAAAAAAATTCGTTTGGTATTCACTATATTAAATAATTAATTTCTATTTAATTAATTAATTAATTTCTATTTAATATTGGAAAAATTGTGAGTAACCAAGGTTCAAACTCATGGATGCGGTAGCCAATGTTCGAGAACCGAATCACTAGTTCATATCGTGAACTTAACCACAAAACATTTTTTGTTTTCAGTGTACATCAAGATTATAAAGCTCTATCAGAGGATATAGAATGTGGGACATCAAGTATAAAATTGACAATTATTTACAGGAGATTTCAAAGAGACATCCAATTTCTTGCGGATAAAAACAGTTTGATCATTTTAATTAATTAATTTTATCCGAGTATACCAACATCTTTTATTGAGTATGAATTTATAAAGTATGAAACTTTTTTTATTCCAAAACATTTTCTTTTATTATTAACATCTTTTTTTAATATAACATATAAATAAATAAAATTATTGAAGCTTTATATGCATATTTTTATACAACTGGGTAATAAGCACTGCTTGCAATTCCGCAGATATTTTTGCGATTGCGCGCCAGCCTCAGATAGCCCTGTTCTCCCCAAGTAGTGCCCATGGAGGTTTTCAGTAGCCAATAGTCTCCATAGCTTTCGGAATGCCCATAACCCACAATGAGCACAGCATAGCTTGTGGCCTGGCTGCAACTCGGGTTGTGGAAGACGCCGCTCTTATAGAACCGTAGCACATCCCGAGAAATCATAGCGGCAACCGGGCCGGCGGCGACATTAAGGGCCAGCGCCAACTCATTGCCCCGAGGGCTCCTTGGGTACCTGCGAATAGTGGCACCGACGAGCTTCTTATCGAAATGGCAACGGCCAATCGGGCCTCGGTAGGGATAGGATGCCTCCGTATCAATGCCATGCTTCTTCTTAATGCACTTTAGCGCATTCAATACGCGGTTGTGCTTGGTGCGGCAGCAGTCGACCAGGTTCTGCTTCGACAATGTCACCAATTTTCCAGTTGCCACAAACTGTCTGCTTTCCACGGCGCCGGCTACTGCAAAAGCCCACGAGTTGTTAAAGTGGCCCTGGTGCTGCACAGGAGTGACAGCGCCCAATGTTCGCCAGTCGACGTCAAATGGGTGCGGCCCGGAGTCGAGGTCGGCAAGATCCTCATCGGAGGTGTCCTCATCAAGCGCTGAGTCGGCTTCCTCATCATCGGGGCTGCCGTCGTTGCCAGTAATTAGCTTATTAAACTCTTCTTCCAGCAAATCGGTAAAGTGATTGACCCCCATCTCGTAGCTCTCCTCTCCTGCGGCCCAGCGTTTGTTGTGGGCGTCAATAATGCGCTTGTTAGCCTGGAATACCTGCATACGAAGTCGATCCTCCGACTCGTCTTCGTAATTCTTGTTGAACTCCAATTTGAAAGAGTCCCACTCTGCTGCCCGCACATCAGCGAGCGTTATCCCAGCCAGGGCGTAGCCCATTATCCCAAGAAGGGCCACAAGCACGAGCGTCGCCTTCATTTTGTTCAAGTCCGACTGTTGCCCGATTCATCGCGTTCTTTCACTTATATACCCAGGGCAGTATGCGATATCACGCACATGATAAGCCATGAATCAGATTCGATAATCTTTTAAGCTAATTGCAGCCTAGCCCGCATGTCATTGAAATGGTCCACAGTTTTGTATTGCTTAAATCATTACCGCAAACTACTTTCAAATGTATACATCGGACTAATTATATATGGGCACGATCGTTCAGTCATATAACTATTCACTGCCTTATTAGAACATTTGCTAGATAATTTTAAGGTAAGTCAGAAATCTCCTTAATTATATAAAGGTTCCGAAATCTGTCTTTTTCTAGATTTTATTCCACAGCTTTGTTGGATGTCCATAATCCCCATGATGAATTGCAGCCTTTATAAACTTGATCACCATGAGTTTCACACGCTGTGGTCAAGCCTAGGGGAACATTCATTATTATTAACAAGTAAGAGGCTCTAGTCGGAAGTTACCGACTAGGGAACACCCAAGTTCTAGGGCATAAAAAGCTTATTTCTTAAGCATGTATTTCATTGTTTGTTTCTCACTTTAAATATTATAGCAAAGCCAATATACTACAGTTCGCTTTGTAAACATAGAATTTTAAATAATGTAAGCAAAAAACTATTTCTAATAAATATTTGTATTTATCCTATAACTCATACATTTTACCATAAATTCTTCGTATGGTTTTTGAAAACTATTATTATTTTATTTCGTATACAAATACAGTTCTTTATTTTAGGTTTCTGTGTGCTCTTGTTGGGGACTAAAGCTTTAACATTTTCGTCGCAATCAACTCACTAGAGCGACCTCTGGCGGTCACTTCTGTGCGCCTGGTCGCGTGCTGTTGGCATTGTCAAGGGCGCGCGGCAGCTGTTATGCATATGTTAAGTTTTTGTTAGTTTATTTCGTTCGTTGCTGCGCGAGGGAGGAGGGGGCAGGCGGGGAGGATTATATAAGCACTTCCCCTCCGCTTGCCGGCTGAACTTGCTGCTTAGCTAAATGTGGGCAATGCGTCGCTTATGTTTTCAGTTCTTTTTCAACTGCAAATTTGTGCATTAATTAGAAAGAGTGCGTGTAAAACATGCACAGCTACATAGCCCTCACCCCTCCCCCCTCACCCCTCCCTCCACACAACCCATCGCTATTAGGCAAATGGTTGAGTGCAAGTCCTGTGGTTAGCTGCATAAACAAAATGTCTGCCACATTGTTTGTCTACAGCGCCGTTAAATTAGGCTTAAGGCAGCAACAACAAAAACAACAACAACAACAACTGCAGCGCAGCAGCAAAAACAACTAAAACTTTACACATTGCTTTGTTAAATATTTTTGCACAAATTGCTGGCACTGTTGTTGTTCTTGCTAATTACATAATTATATTATGCGCAGAACTTTGTTGTATTCAGTCTTTTGTTGTTGTTATTATTGCAGCAACAAATGCGTTTGGCATATTCAAATGGAAAATAATTTTTACTCTCTCACAATAAACATAATTCAATTTGGTTAAAGGTTAAACAATCAACTAACTTATTTTATTACATCTTTCTGGCAATTATTTAATGGAGCTTAGTATTAAAAATAAATAATAATTGAACATTTGGAAATTAAAAACAAATACATAACGTGGTCTTCAATTAAAGGAGAAGCTTACAAAGCATTCCACAGTTATATTGGCCGAGTGTCAAAAATGGCAGGACTATCGTCCATTATTTCTAAATTGTGACGTATCTACATGAACACACACATTTTTCTGGGCAACTACTCGGGACAGGGCACGCCCATGGCTTGTCGCATCGAATTTGAAACTTTCAGGAACGGCAACCACAACTTAAATTGTTTCGAAGTGTTGACAAATTGTTGGCAAAACCAAAAATAAGAATATGCCTGGGCTGCACAAAATATTTTCACTTTAGTGCGTTTCAAGTGTGCATGGCAGAAAAATAAAAATAACAAAAATAAATAAAACGAACTAAAAACACAAGCACAAAAATGAATTCCAAGCATTGTTGAAATATATAAATCAAAATTGAATTACGAGTGTACAAGAGCTCAGCCATCCAAGCAACCATGCAGCCCCCTTTCCACCCTGCAACCCCGTTGGCACTTTTACCCGTCGCCACCCATGGCAAGGCAAATACTGCTGTTGCAAGGGCAAACAAAAACAAGTTTGAAGCATTTTCTAGTCAGAGCGCATAATCGAAATATCAACTATGTCTACGGCAGAAATAATAACATCCAGCAATTGGCTTCTATTGAACTGAAATATTATAAAGAAGTTTTCAATATGCTCCGGCAGCACTTAAACAGCAAACTCTATCAAAAATCATGGACATTTTCATAAGCCAAAAGTTGCTTGAGCTCCTGCCCCGAACCCCGAGCAACAACATTGAAACACATTTCAGCCTTCCGAGCGTTTATTTCAGTTGTCATTTTCGTTATGTTTGTGATTATTACTGCCAAAATTGTTCAATTGTAGCTTTGAATATTTGCATTGGGTTTTTGGCCGGCCTTAAGTGTTTTGACCAACTTTGTGTCAAACGTTTTTATGACGAATTTATTGAAAATGTTGCGGTACCAAAAGCCAAATGTCAAATGCCAACTGTGTGCAACAACGCACAACAGCTTTGGCCGACAACTAAATTGGCCAAAAACGAAATGAACAAACTGACAGCTTAATTTGCTTTGGCTTCCGCACAGTTCGAACCATTTTGACAATTCTGCAAATTGTTATGCAAACTATTTAGATTAAAGATAAAGTGATACTTACTATATACATATATGCTTAAGTCGAAATATTGCAGATTGTTATTTCAAGGCCTGAGCCATAGTCAGATGGCAAACATATTTCAAAAAGCCTTCAATATTGTGTTTAGAGCCATAGAGAAATCCCAATTTGTTTACTCACACACACACACGCACACGCACACACACAGGCGCGCGCGTACATAGATTGACCCATTCACCAAACTAGGCCGCAACTGTAATTCACAATAATCGAAGTCCAGCGCCGAGGCTACGCCTACATTTAACAGGCATAAATTGATTAAGCAGGCAGAGAGAACGAACGAGGGAGAAGGACAGAGAGGGAGTGATAGAAAATCAGAGTGTGCGGCGAGAGTTATAGAGTGACAGGGACAGACAGATAGTGAAGTTCTGCCAAATGGTAATTTAAATGCGTATTTTGTGGCCCCATAATTAACGCAACAAATATTGCATCGCCTCCCGCCTCCCGACTCCCGACTGCCGCCTCTTGGTTTGGCAATTTTCACGCAGCATCTGCCGCGCCAGAAAATTACTCTTAAAACTAATTAAAATAAATGTGCGTGAGCCAATAACAGCACAAGTCTCTATGACAACATAGATGTTAATTATGAGCACTGCTCACAGCCGCGCCGCTGCCAGCGCTGATCTCCAACACAACTCCGAATCGCCGGCAGCGTGCGCTGACCGGAACTGCGCTTCGTCTAACAGAAGCAGCAAAAACAACCACCACAGCCAGCTGCTGGCTGCTGGCCACATTGGCCGGGAATTAAACCAACATTATGCTACATTATCTGCTGCGATTCCTCCATTTAACTGTCCGCGGAGTAGGTGCACGCACAGCCGACTGACTGACTGACTGTCGCAGGCTGTGAAGCGTAGGAATATTTACATTCTGCACATAATAAAAAAAAAAAAACAACAAATAACAAGAACGAGGGCTACATCAAGAGTTTCTCGTTGTTATTCCAAAATCGCTTAAGTAAATAAATAACAAAAATTGTTGATAAATATTATTTAATTTTTACTTCGAAGAGACCACTTATCCATCCTGGAGTAAAGAGTGATAGGCGCTATTACCCGGCTTTGCCCGCCCAAGGCTTGTCTTCTAATTGTTCGGTAGTGTGCTCAACTCTTCACCCGGACCTTTGTATGGTGAAATCGATTTTTGTTTTTTAGAACATTGAAGTTTGAAGCGATCAGGAAAAAATTATCTTTCGCCTGGAATATCGGCTATTTTTCGACCTTAAGGATTAGATTTTCCAAGATTTGCGAAACGCGTCTCAAATGTATTTTCAAAAATGAATGGACGATGAGTTCAAAAAAAAAGAAGATATATGCATACTGATTTATTGACAGTACAGAGTATTATTTGGATTAATAATAATATAATAATATTTGGATTTAATTTTTCTTTTTTGATTGAATACCATTAATAAATGCGTAACAAAATAATAAGTAATACAATAAAATGCATAAGCAATCAGCATTCAGCTCTTCAAAAATAGATTATTAACATTAACATATTACATTATTAATCAACAATTGCCAAACACTTTAAGCAACCCTCGGCCAAAGATTTACTATAGCATAGTCCAGAGTGAACGCGTATAACAATTGACGCTGTTTTGGGTTCAAAGTTATAGGTTCAGGTCCAGTTTGTAGCGTCGCCATGAGTAAAGCTCGCAACGTATTCAGCTCTAAAAAAAAACCCCATATAAACAACAATCAGCCCTGTTAACAACCTACCTGTTGTTTGGTGTTTTGGTGTTGCTGGCGTTTTGATCTCATGAATGCATGAATGATTCCTGCGCGCACACAGCACAAACAGCATTAACAATAATGACACCAGAAAACAATTGAAATAATTCTAGCAGAAACTTTTGGTCAACTTTTTCATGAACGGGTACATATTTTTATTTTAGTTTTCGTACCAGCGCCAAGGAGTCTATGTGGAAAATTGCAGCGGAAAAAAAGGAGAGCAGCCAGAAATAAATGCAGCCTATTATGTGCTAGAAAGTGAGAGATGCAAATTTTCAGAATTTTAAACTGGCTGATTTTGAATGTTTGGCTCAGCGTCCATGTCTGTTGGGCCCAACAAACGCATATTAAACTGGAGCAGGGCGATCTAATTGGTGTAAATATGGACTAAACCGTGAAAAGATTACAACAAATTGAATGTGTATTTCCAGCTTAAGGTCTTTCCGGATGGAGCACGCAGCGCGGTCTACGCCTTCCTGGGAATACCCTATGCACAGCCACCGTTGGGCTCTCTGCGATTTGCCGTAAGTTAAGCATGTTCCGCAACAGATCCTTTCTCAATGCCCAACAGTATACCCTAAGGGGTAACAAGTGTATAAAGTAAGAAGTAAAAGGAAACATCCTAGTATCCCCATTAAGTAAACACATAAGGGCTTGATCTGGACGTCAAGTTGTGATAATCGACATGTTCTTTTGTCTGTATCATGATCTCGCAAGCTATGAAAACTAGACGCTTGAAATTTGATATATATATTCTAAATGATATATCATACGCAGAACGAACTTATCATTTGTACAGATATCTTCTCCCATTTTCATAATATCGATAAATATCGATTTTGAGAGTCGGCTTTTGACGCATACCTCGATAAATATCTGACCTATATACACCCAAGCATGTTATGTAGGTTCTCGTATGGTATACACATCGCAAGATATATTCATATGTCATATTCCAAAAGTCTAATGAACGCATTTCCCAAATAAGAGCGTTACGCTTTGGTAAACACGCTTGACTGTCATGTTCAGGTCTGAAACGTTCAATAGAGTAGGGAAGAAGGAATAAGCAAAGTCAAGGACTCCCGACTGTAGAACTTTTATTTGTTCAAGACATTCTTTGATATCGTTGCGACTTAGTAGCTTAAAAATCTTGCGAAATGTAAGCTTTTATCCAATACTTTTACAATCCTGCTCTTCCATAAGACTGCCAAGCCACACAACGGCTGGAATCGAACGCTTCAGGCCACGACAATGCAGCCCATTTGCCCGCAACTGTCGAATACTGTCTATGATGAGAGCGCAGATGGCAGCATATCACGTGCTGCTCCCAACAATGAGGATTGTCTCTATCTGAACATTTGGACACCCGAGACGGGCTTGCGTTACGGCCAACTGCCCATGCTGGTCATTATTAGCGGTGAGGATTTTGCCTACGACTGGTCGCGTAATCGCATCAACGGCCTGGACTTTGCCGCTGCCGAGCGCGTGGTTGTGGTCAGCGTGCAATACCGCAGCAACATATATGGCTGGCTGGGATTGGGCCAAGATCACCGCCAGCTGCCGGGCAACTATGGACTAAGTGATATTCAACTGGCGCTGCGTTGGCTACAACGCAATGCCCAGGGTTTCGGTGGCAATCCCGATCAGTTGACGCTGCTCGGTCATGGAAGCGGTGCCATTTTGGCACTGGCTGCCGCCCTGCAACCGGCTGATGGCGCTTCGCTGTTCAAGCAGCTGATACTGATGTCTCCGGGCCCGGTTCTGTACGCCTTGGGTGCTGGCCATCAGCAACGTATTGTGGCAACCGGACGTGTACTGGTGCATAAGCTGGGCTGTCAGTTCGAGGAGGCACAACACCGCCAGCTGTTGAGTTGCCTGCGCCGCAAGAGCGCCGAGGATTTGCTGCGCGCCTATGAAAGTGTCTACAATCACGGCAACGCCAGCATGCAGCTGGGCGTGCAGCTAAGCTACCCTGATGGCCTGGAACAGCACCTGGCTAATGTGACACTGCCCCCGCTGCTGCTGGGCATTGGCTCCAATGAGGGCGCCTTCATGCAGGATTATTGGCTGGACGTGGCGCGTGACGGTCACCTGGCCCTGCACGGTTATATCAATAGCACCCTGTTGCCGAATGTGCTGCGCTCCATGCAGCTGGAGGCGAGTGCCAGCGAGGCTCAATTGGCGGCCATACGTTGGCGCTACTTTAGCGACGAGGCTTCGACTTCGGTCAGTCAATTGTTGTGGGGCATGCAGCGGCTGCTGTCCGAGTCGCTGTACGAGACGCCCTTCTTACGCCTGCTGCAGTTACTCAATGACAGCAGCAGCCCTAGCTATGCCTATGTCTTTGATCAGTCGCATGCTCATGCGATGGACATGCGGGGCAGACAGAATCTGTTTGGCGGCGCCTCACATAGTGCGGATTTGCCGCTGCTGCTCGGTCCGAGTCTGTTTCAACAGATTGCACGTCGCCGTTTCAGCGCCGAGGAGGAGCAGCTGTGCCGCAAGCTGCGCGGCTCGTTTGCCAACTTTGTGAAAAGCGGCAATCCGACGCCGGGACGCATTTATGATGCCTGGCAGCCGTACACGCCACAGCGTACCTTTATCTACGCATTGGGTGAGCTGGCCAAGAGCTTGGAGCTGCCAGCTGGCGTTGATGAGGCGCTCATTGAACAACTGCTAAGTGGCAAACAGCAGACGGATATCGGCTCAGATCGCAGCTTGTCCAGAACCAATCGGCATGACAGCTATCGACAGGGAAACAGCAATTCGTATGTGGCCAACAACCAGCTGGATTCCGGCTATGGCAATCACTTGCGACGCGTTTACGGCTTCTGGCAGGTGCTGCTGCCCACAGCACAAGACGCAGAGCTGCGCGATGGCAGTGGTGGTGCCTTGAGGCAGCGTGTTAAGCTTTTGGAGGCTAATGCTGATGCTGCACGATATCGGCAAGGTTTTTATGCTATGCTCGGCCTTGTATGCCTGTTGCTGGCTTGTCTGGGCTTGTGTGTCTATCTGTTGCGTCGCGAGCTGCCCCACAGCAGACGCATCTCATCAGCGGAGCCGTCTTATGGCTTATGACAAAAGTGGTTTCGTTGGACGACCATCTTTGGACGCAACGCCAAGTTTGAGGCCGACACAAGCGTGGCCAATGTCGAGTCCTGGCGCAAAGGTGGTCGAACAGCGAAACGAGAACAGGACCCAGCACCAAGTAGTCGCACGCGACGTCCAAGACAACTGCAGCCGTACGATGAGCAGCCAAAGGGCAACAAGGCTGCAAACACTACCCGAGGAACCGGAGCTAGAGCTGGAGCAAGAGATGGCTGCGGTGACGGAGCAACGGCAGTTGGAGATGAGGCAACTGTTGCGGAACTCCTGGACACTGTCCGCAACCAATACGAGCAAAATATGGCTTTTAAGAACTGGCAATACCAGTTGACTTGTGATAAGTTCTAAGCATAACCAAAGAATCTATTTGAAGTTGTACATTTCGTATTTACGTATTTATCCTTCTCTTTGTTTTATTAAAAACTGCAAAATGTTTATTTTCAAAATTGAATAATCCGCGCATTTTGTTGTGTGTAACAGCCCTGTTCGCTGTAGCGTGGTATCGATATATCGCATATTGTCGATACTTTCGTTACTCTTATCGATAAATTTGCTGTTTTTTTAAAACACGTGCAACACATTGCTGCTTCACGGCACCTAATTTTAATAAAACTTGAACATAATCGCATTAAAATGGGTTCGAGACGGCCCCCAGACGTGCACATGTTTCCCTCGGACCTGGAGTTCGCAGTGTTTACTCCCGAGGAGATACGAAAACTGAGTGTGGTGAAAGTCATAACCGGCCTCACATTTGATGCCCTGGGACACCCAATACCTGGTGGTCTATATGACATAAAATTGGGATCCTATGGCCGATGCACGGATCCCTGTGGGACATGCCTAAAGATGCAAGATTGTCCCGGCCATATGGGCCATATTGAGCTGGGCTCACTGGTCTACAACCCGTTCTTTATCAAATTGGTGCAACGTTTACTCTGCATATTTTGTCTACACTGTTACAAGCTTCAAATGAAGGGTGAGTGGTACGCCAAGTAATTGAAATCATTTCAATAGCATTAACCATCAACAGATCATGAGAGCGAAATTGTTATGCTGCAGCTGCGGCTCATTGACGCCGGTTACATTATTGAAGCACAAGAGCTGGAGCTGTTTAAATCAGAAATTGCCTGCCAGAACACAGAGGAGCTGGTTAAGCTGGATAACGGCGACGCCGTACATCCGCACATTGCTGCGGTCAACGAGCTGCTGGCCAAGAATACGAGCAATGCCAGCAATGTGACCAAAACAAGCTGCTCCTTGCGTACAGCCATTACCCACGCGGCTCTGCAGCGCGCCTCCAGTAAGAAGTGCAGGCACTGCAACAAGTCCATGCGATTCGTTCGCTATTTGCATCGCCGTCTTGTCTATTATGTGACCATTGCCGATTTGAAGGAACGGTGAGTATGTGGCTATAGTCTCCATTGACATGTTTGATTTTTGATTTCCCTTGATTTTCTAGGTTGGGTGATGTGCCCGAGAACAGTGGCCAGAACAAGGTCATATTTGCGGATGAATGCCGACGCTATCTGCGAAAGATATATGAAAATTATCCGCTGCTACTTAAGCTGTTGGTGCCTGTATTGAACATGAACAGCGAGGTAAGCGTCTCCGGTGACTGCTCCCCAGTGGATATCTTCTTTATGGACACAATACCAGTTACGCCCCCGCGTGCGCGTCCAATGAATGTTATTAACGACATGATGAAGGGCAATCCGCAGACGGATATCTACGTGAACATTATCGAGAATAATCATGTGCTCAATGTAGTGCTAAAGTTTATGAAGGGCCAGCAGGAGAAACTTAGCGAGCAGGCAAAAGCTGCCTACCAAAACATGCGCGGTGCCAACAGCCACGAGAAGCTCTACAATGCATGGCTGGCACTGCAGAGCTCCGTAGATGTGTTGCTTGACGTAAACATGTCGCGAGATATCAAATCGGCCGAGGGCCTTAAGCAGGTGCTCGAAAAGAAGGAGGGCCTCATACGCAAGCACATGATGGGCAAACGCGTTAATTACGCAGCACGTACTGTCATCACGCCCGATCCCAACATTGATGTAGATGAGATTGGCATACCGGACATATTTGCGCGCAAACTCTCTTATCCGGTGCCCGTGACTGAATGGAATGTCATCGAGTTGCGCAAAATGGTCATGAATGGGCCAGAAGTGCATCCGGGCGCCAACTACATACAGGACAGCAAAGGGTTGACCACCTTTATACCCGCCGACAATGCAGCCAAACGAGCCAGCATGGCTAAGCTGTTGCTGTCCAATCCCAAGGACGGCGTCAAGATTGTGCATCGCCATGTTCTAAATGGAGATGTACTGCTGCTCAATCGTCAGCCGTCGCTGCACAAGCCATCCATAATGGCGCATAAGGCGCGCATATTGCACGGCGAGAAAACATTTCGGCTCCACTACTCCAATTGCAAGGCTTACAATGCCGATTTCGATGGTGACGAGATGAATGCGCACTATCCACAGAGCGAGGTGGCACGTTCCGAGGCCTATAATCTGGTCAATGTGGCCAGCAATTATCTGGTGCCCAAGGATGGTACTCCACTTGGTGGCCTTATACAGGATCAGGTTATTTCGGGCGTTAAGCTGTCCATACGCGGTCGCTTCTTCAACCGCGAGGATTATCAGCAGTTGGTTTTCCAGGGTCTGTCGCATCTTAAAGGCGATGTCAAGTTGCTGCCACCAGCTATACAAAAGCCCGCAACGTTGTGGTCTGGCAAGCAAGTGCTCTCGACCATAATCATTAATCTGATACCGGATGGCTATGAGCACATCAACTTAGATTCCTTTGCCAAAATAGGCGGCAAGGTAAGTAAAGACATCTCAGAGTTACCTGTGAACCATCAACTAATCCAGTAACGCGTTGCAGAATTGGAATGTGGCTAAACCGCGTACACCGCTGTGTGGCTCGAATCCGCTGGAGCAGGAGCTCAGTGAGAGTCAAGTGCAAATACGTAAGGGCGAGCTACTGGTGGGTGTTCTGGACAAGCAGCAGTATGGCGCCACCACTTTTGGCCTCATTCACTGCATGTACGAGCTGTATGGCGGCGACGTGTCCACGCGCCTGCTAACCGCCTTCACCAAGGTGTTTACATTTTTCCTGCAGCTCGAGGGCTTTACGTTGGGTGTCAAGGACATTTTGGTCACCGACGAGGCGGATCGCAGGCGCCGAAAAATCATTCGCGAGTGTCGTGATGTAGGCAACAGCGCCGTTGCCGCTGCTTTGGAGCTGGAGGATGTGCCACCGCACGATGTATTGGCCGAACAAATGGAGTCCGCCTATGTTAAGGACTCCAAGTTTCGAGTTCTGCTCGATCGCAAATACAAATCGCTACTGGACGGCTACACAAATGACATTAATAAGTTAGTAGCATAACAAACCGAAATGTATTTAGCTACAGGTGCTTCTTTTCCTTATAGAACTTGCCTGCCAGGCGGTCTGATCACCAAGTTTCCATCAAACAATCTGCAGTTAATGGTGTTGTCTGGCGCCAAAGGCTCTATGGTTAACACCATGCAAATCTCCTGCCTGCTTGGGCAAATTGAGCTGGAAGGCAAGCGACCGCCGTTGATGATATCTGGAAAATCGCTTCCCAGCTTCACCTCTTTTGAGACATCACCCAAGTCGGGCGGCTTTATCGATGGACGCTTTATGACAGGCATACAGCCGCAGGACTTTTTCTTTCACTGCATGGCTGGTCGTGAAGTAAGCCTTAATTTTGGACATAAACGATTAGATTTGGATTAACAACTCGTTATACTTCACAACAGGGTCTCATCGATACTGCTGTAAAGACATCCCGTTCCGGTTATCTACAGCGCTGCCTTATCAAGCACTTGGAGGGATTAAGTGTTCACTACGACCTGACTGTGCGCGACAGTGACAACAGTGTGGTGCAGTTTCTGTACGGCGAGGACGGCTTGGACATACTTAAGTCCAAGTTCTTCAACGGAAAGTTCTGCGCTGATTTTCTTGCACAAAACGCAAAGGCCGTTCTACGACCCAGCCAACTGCAGCTGATGAAGGACGAGGAGTGCCTCGCCAAGGTACTGCGCCATGAGAAACACATACGTAGCTGGCAGAAGAAACAGCCTGCGAAACTACATGCAGCTTTCACTCACTTTTCGGAGGAGCTTCGAAACGAAGTGGAAGTTAAGCGACCCAATGAGATAAATGCCAAGACGGGACGCCGGCGCTTTGACGAGGGCCTGCTCAAACTGTGGAAGAAGGCCGATGCCGAGGACAAAGCACTGTACCGCAAGAAATATGCACGCTGTCCTGATCCCACCGTTGCCGTATACAAGCAGGATAATTATTATGGTGCCGTTTCTGAGCGCACGCGTCAATTGATCGATGACTATGCGCTCAAGCACCCGTCACAGAAACAAATCATAGCAGATATAATGCACATGAAGAGCATCAAGGCTTTGGCCTCGCCCGGCGAACCAGTTGGTCTAATTGCAGCCCAGTCGATTGGTGAACCGTCCACCCAGATGACATTGAATACCTTCCATTTTGCTGGTCGTGGTGAAATGAATGTCACTTTAGGTATACCTCGCTTACGGGAAATTTTAATGCTGGCCTCTTCGAATATCAAGACCCCATCAATGGACATACCCATCAAGCCGGGACAGCAGCATAATGCGGAGAAGTTGCGCATTTCCCTCAACTGTGTGACCTTGGCCAGTCTGTTGGAATGTAAGTTATATATTTATACAGAACTAGCTTTATTTATATTCTGGCTAATCACCACATAGCCGTGCACATCAGCACAAGCCTGACGATGGAACCGGAACGCGCGTATGTCTATGACTTGCACTTTAAGTTCCTGCCACGCGAGAACTACAAGGAGGATTACAGTGTGAGGCCCAAGCGTATTATCAAATACATGCATCAGACATACTTCAAGCAGCTCATTCGCGCTATTATAAAGGTGTCCAACGCCAAGAAGACCTCCAAAATGTAAATACACAATTGATATGCTCCAAGGTGAATACCTAGCTTAATTTATTCTACAGCGTCGTGGTAGATGAGAAAAAGGAGGCTGGCAACAAGCACGACGAGGACAATGATCTAGAGTTGGATGCTGCCGATGACGTGGGCACACAAAAGGCTCAAGACAATGATGACGACTCCTCGGATGACGGCGTAAGACAAATATTCCGTAGCAAATACAAGAATATTTTAATTCTAATTGATCTGCAATAGGGTGACGACGATGCGACTGGCATTAAACTCAAGCAGCGCAAAACCGACGAAAAGGACTATGACGATCCGGATGATGTTGAGGAAATAATTGATGCCAATGGTAAACGGGACTTAAACATTTTAATTCAATTGACTAACTTCTAAAACTTGGGGCTTTTAGACGATGAAGAGGAGCCTGATGAAGAGGACGCATTCGGCAATGAACCGGCAAACGACGAAAATCCCGAGGTGGACGACAAGTCGGTGGAAAAGCTACTTAGCAACCAAATGGTTCAAGATTATACCTACGACAAGGAGCATCATCTTTGGTGCAGAGTTAAGCTCAATCTGAGCGTACGCTACCAGAAGCCCGATCTGACGTCCATCATACGCGAACTGGCCGCCAAGAGCATTGTCCATCAGGTGCCGCATATTAAGCGCGCCATTATATACAAGGGCAATGACGATGAGCAGTTGCTGAAAACAGATGGCATTAATATTGGAGAGATGTTCCAACATAACAAAATCTTGGACCTGAATCGTTTGTACTCCAACGATATACATGCTATAGCACGCACATATGGCATCGAAGCTGCGAACCAGGTCATTGTCAAGGAAGTGAGCAATGTGTTCAAGGTTTATGGAATTACCGTGGATCGACGCCATTTGTCACTGATTGCCGACTACATGACCTTTGATGGCACCTTCCAGCCGCTCTCACGCAAAGGCATGGAGCACTCCTCTTCGCCGTTGCAGCAAATGTCATTTGAATCCAGTTTACAGTTTCTGCGCAACGCAGCTGGCTTTGGACGTCCCGACGAGCTGAATTCACCATCAAGTCGCTTGATGGTAGGGCTGCCTGTTCGAAATGGCACAGGCGCTTTTGAGTTGTTAACGAAAATTTGCTAATTACCACAATTTTGTTTTAATAAATACGCGCTCCTTTTTAAAGCCAAGTATCGATATTCTTAACTTCAAAGCATTGTCTATCGATTAATTTAACAACAGCTGATGTGATATGCTCATTTTGGCCGCCTCTAGCTGTCAGCTGGGCTACCATTAGTTTGTTTGTGATAGCAAAACAAAAAACTAGTATAATATGTTGACTTCAATGGTTAAGGAGCATCATGCTAAGCAATCAAAGCGCAAGCAAGAGCAAGAAGTGCGTCGCAAAGAAGCCATTGAAGCCTCCAACGAGCTTACACAATCGCTAGTTGATCACTTGAATGTGGGGTAAGTTAAATTTGCAGTACCTGTATTAATGCACAAAGACTACACAATATACAAAATAGTGTGGCACAAGCATATTTAAATCAAAAGCGATTGGATGTAGAGGCCAAACAGTTGCATGTGGGTGCCACAAACTTTGCCAAACAGACGCATCAATGGCTACAATTGATTGACAACTTCAGCAGCGCATTGAAGGAACTCGGAGATGTGGAGAACTGGGCCCGCAGTATAGAAGGCGACATGCAAGTTGTACAGCAGACCCTGGAGCTTGCCTACAAGACGTCAAGGGCAACGCAGGTGACAACAGGTGCTACAACATCTGCAGCAGCAGCCCCCTCAAACTCCTCATCAGCAGCAGCAGCCAATCCAAACTGAAGATAATTAAGTCATGTGCAAAATGACCCGCTGAATTAAGGCAACATGAGCTGATTTGTTTAAAGTAGTTTATTTTATTGTACAATTACTATATAAAATACATAGACAGTGCAAGTAAAATGTACACTGCTTATTCGGTTGCGTTGGCCCACAACTGCATTTAAATACATATTACACGTTAAGCACATTTAAGATGTTACTTATTTTTATACTAAAACGTACAACTGGGTTAGTTTAGTTAGTTTATTGTTATCAATTTACGCTGTTGCTTTTAAAATACATATCACAAAGTGTGTTACGCGTGTTGAAGTAGAGAGAGAGGATGAGACGCGTAATATACACGGATGCTCTCTTTGTGGTTACACTACATTTTACAAAACGTACGAGGATGAAACATAAATGATATTGTCGAACTATCAACAAATTATGGTTAGGCGTGATGAAAACTATATAATGATGATTATACAGGCGCTGCCGAACAGTATATGGGATATGGGCAGGGATTTTAATAACAAAACAATTCAGTCTATATCCTCGTGCTGAGCCTTTGCATTTGTTGTGCAGTTGGCACCCCCACACATAATTGTGGCACACTAGTAACGCGATGGAACCCGGGCAGCTGAGAAAGAACAAGAACGATTATCAATATAATTTTCAAAAACTATGTCTGCCTACTTACGCTTGCGTGGTGAGCGTGAGCGGGAATAGCTGCGAGTGCGACTGCGGCTACGTTCGTAGCGATGACGGCTGCGATATTTGCGACGATTGGAATCGTATGGTGATACTGACGACGATTCGTCACGGTGGCGGCGACGCGAACGAGAGGTGTCCCGAGTGCTTAACTCACGCTCACGAGAGCGTCTACCCAAAGGGCTGTAACATATTCATCTTAAGAACAAACATTCATGCTCAAGCAATCTACAACAAACCGTGATGGGCGTCCCATGTACACACCAGGTGTGGGCGTGTGCGCGCGCTGCGTTATGGAGTAATCGACGCGTATACGGCGACCATCCACCTCCATTCCAGTGCAGGCATCCTTAGCTACCCGCGCATCACTGAGATTCTCAAAGTATATGAAGCAAAAGCCCCGAGAGCGATGGGTCTGCAAGCATTATTATTGGATAACTCACAGTAAATAGTCGAACATCGCAGATTAAGTCTTAAATTATGCTATTGATAATTCTAAGTGTCCTGACTTGATCTTTAGAGAATAACACTAGTTTAGAGTATATATTCCAATAGCAGAGAACAAATTGCGACAGACAGATAGACTTCGTGAACAGAGTATATAAAATTGTAATTCTAAATGATCTTGCTTCTCCTGCTTATATATAGATGTTGCAGCAAGCCTTTAGTGGGTTGCTAGTAGCTTGCATAGCAGGCACTCATTATTGCTGCATGGCATTTAAGTATGCTATTGCCAAGAGTCAGAACGCAACTAGCACAAGCTAATGTCCAAGATACAAACTGACCAATTGATGGCTATTGATTGCAAATTGATTGAATGACACTTACATGAGCATCTATGACCATTTGAATACGTTCGATGGGCCCAAATTTATTAAACAGTTCGCGCACCTTCTGTTGGGTGGTGTTGACGTTCAGGCCAAAAACTCCAATACATCGGCTAGCCTGTGGATGATCCTGCATCAGGACATTGTAATGACTGCCTTGTGTAAGACATTTGTTTTGAATTTGGCGCTACTTACGCGTGCCTGACGCATGCGTTGGCGATCCCGGGATGTGCGGCCTGAATAATGACGCACTTGCGGCGAATCTGACCCGGAGCGCGAACGTCGACGATGCTGCGAGCTGGACTTGGAGTTGTAATTGTGGTGACGGCTGCCATAGACTTCTCCGTCCGACCTTGAATGGGAATAGGTTAGATTTTCAATTGGTTTGCTGGCTGTGCATCTTGATTGTAAAAATGTGTGGTTCGGATTTTGACACTTGAGTATTCGAATTGAACTGATATATTTGTGTTGGATTCACATTGCATTTCAGAAACAAACTTGCTTGCTCTTCAATTACTGTGCACTGTGTACATTCTGCTCTGAAAGGTAAAAAACCATTTGTTTCACTTTTTCTTACATTTTTTAATATAATATTTTTGGCAAAACTACAGAACAGAACCTGCTCGCTTGAAAAACTAAGCCAAATGAAGTATTCCTGATGACAGTTTAAAGACAACCGAAATATTTCGCCTGCTAAGATGCCTGTCAATCTTTACTCGATACCCAATTTCTCATTCGATACTCACCGACGCTGACGGGTACGAGAACTCTCCGAGGATGCCGCAGACGAAGGGGACGATGTGGCAGAACTGTAAAAGGTCCGTACCGTTTAATTGTATACAGGTTGATTATTATACTTGTGTGAATTTACCTGTGACTACATTTGTGCTTGTCAATGCGATGCAAATGTAAATATTCCTTTTCCCTCGCGTTAACGAGCCCTGTGGACTACATACATATGTCAGAGTCACGTTAAAAACACGTTCAATTGGATTATATAGGAGCGGTCATTACTTACCATGTTATGAGGCGTTAAATACAATTGATAAAAGCCCAATTTGATCAATTTTTATATTACTTTTCTGCTGTAAAATTACTGACGGAAGGTAAAACATGCAGAAGCTATCAGGGCTGCAAGGTTATCGCAATCGGTGTTTTTAGAACTTGATAGTTCATAATCGAAGCAAAGATTATCAGGGCTGCAAAGTCATCGCCAGCGAAATTCTTACAACTTTATTAGTTCGAAGTCATCGATATTTTTAGAACTTGGGAGTCCAAACAAAAGATAGTATCGTATTTTGATGCGATTTTAGTACGAAATTGCTTTAAATTTTCACAACCATTAAGACATTTAATTTGCAATGTTAATAATAAAATTTTTAAGTTTAACATAAACTTTAAGCATTACACATGATTTAACTTATAGTAATTATATGTATTTTTCTCCACAATTTTGAATAATATCGACTTGATGATGAGCCAAATGTGAGCCACAACGGCAAGCAAAGCTGTTTTCTGGACCCATACAAAACCATACCCAATCGTAAATACATAGATCCGGAGTACATTATAGTCGAGCACTCTTTGGCAAATGTTTACAACCAGTGGTGAATGTGGTGAAATGCTTAAAAGTTTCGGAGCTTTTAAGCAAAATTAGTAGAATACTTCCCCCAACACAAATATAGAGCTATGTTTTAAAGCTTCAAAGCTTACAATTTTATTTATCAATATGTACGGACATCCAGTCATTGATCAGTATATCGGGAGACAAACTTTGTTACTTTAATTATACCTACATATATGAATCACAGTTTGTTAACAAAAAAATACTAAATAGACGGCTATTTATTTGTAGTACCTTCTGAACGCATCGTGTTTCATACAAATGTAAGTGTAAAGCATTTTCCGCTCCTCATTAAACAGGTCTGTTATGTGCCTGACCATTCGATCGTTATTGTAGGGACTCTTTGGAGGAGCCTCCAGCAGATTGCCTTTAACATGCCATTTCTTTTCGGAAAAAAATGTTTTCACTCTGGCACGCAAGCCAACGCCACTGAATGTGGGTTTCCGAAATATTTCACACATATTCTTTTTGCCGTACTTGTGGAAAATACGGTTCAAGGTATCGTCTACCTCAGGCAGCTTACAATAATAAATATACCATAATTTGCGATCAGGTGCCCGCATATCAGTTAGACTTAGGACTCCAAAACACTCCACAGTGGATGGATCACATTTATATGTTTCTTCAGATGGCTTCATGTAGAACATGCGATGTAAATATGTTTCAAATTTATCATTAAAACTTTTGTCAACTACAATAGAATGAGTTATTGTATTTCTCTGAATGATTTCGTGTTCTTCTTTAGATTACCTGCTGACGCCATTTTTTTGTATGAGAGCGTTACACTATTTTCTTGTCCGGTGTGCGAATTATACTTAACCCAGAGTGCCGTTAGCTTGCGCTTAAATAGCCAATGCTGTCATTTCAATTTATATGAAATATGCAAAAAGCTCTGACTTTAATATTTATTTCGCAACTATGCTCGGTCAAAAGCTGCTAGTGTGAAAGTATCGATACTACGTTTTTGCGCTGCCAGACTGTCTAAAAAGTGTTTATTAAACATTTTGAATCCTATACGGAATATGGTTTATATTCAATTGAATTATTAATAAAAATCTGTTCACCTTTATTGACGGTAGTTTAAGATAAAAATAATATGGGCTGTATTTCTTGCTCGGAAATGATTCTATTATTAATCGACGTACGTAGTCTTGTCTTTATTTTGTAAATTAAATTGATAGTGAATTAGTATTAAAATAAGTTATGAAATACCCATCACTAAAACCAATTTGTGAGGAGGTATCGATTCCCAGTTGCAAAGCGCTGCCAATATTTTGAAAGATTTACAAGTAGGTTGGCAGTTCTAAAACCCACAGCTGCTGCTGCTGCTTGCTTAATTTGTTATTCAACCAGCCCACTTTAACAAAAAACAATGCAAAATTGTGTTAAACTTTTGCCGCTGGCACTAAAGTGCAATCAGCGAGCTATTAGCACAACTGCACCAACGGCTGGAAAGCGCAACTTTCGTAAATTTAATGTGTACGGCAAGCGTGGAACACGTGTGGTGAAGGAAGCGCAGCGGACGCTAGCAAATCCGCCGGTGGCTATGCACAAACGAGGAGTTCGTGATACAGGCATAACAGTTAATGGCCAATTTGTGGAAATACCAGAGAAAATACCCGACATTATAGTGCCAGATTTAACCGGCTGTAAACTGAAGCCATATGTGTCCTACAAAGCGCCGGAAGTAATTCAATCGGAATTTACTAGCTTGGATCTCTTCAACGCCGTCTATTCGCAGAAGATTATTGAGGATTTCAAGGCTGGCAAACTGGAGGCCGATGGCAGCGCGACGGAACCTTCACCCAACGAACAGCTAACGCCAGAGATAGCTCTGCAGCGTGCGCGTAAAACGGGCAGTGATATTTTTTAGACATGCACACATATGCTTTAAGGTTTATTATTTGTTAAATATGTTGGGTTTCTACTGCTGTATGTACTTTTGGCGATAATTGTAGAGTTTGCGGAGCCACTTGTCGGCCTTTAGGTCAGAATCGGCTAAAAACTGCAAGCGGTAAAACAAGTTTGTTAAATAAAATGCACGCAGATAAGAACAAGATTTAACTCACGTTTGGATGAAATATATCGTCTTCTTTTGATTGAACAACTTCGATAGGCTTGGGCATGGTAACCGTTTCCTTATTTAAATCAATTATTACTTTGTCTTCTTGCGCTTCACGGTCCCGTGTGCTGAAGAATGCAGACGGCTTAAAGGCATCCTCATCAATGGTTTCCAGCGCCTTTTGCACTTTTGCGTCCAGCAAGTCAATGGCTTTGATGGGCGGGACAGTGGATGTGCTGGCCTGGCGCGAAGTGCTGTCGGAACTGGGCGCTCTTGTTGTGCGTTGCGATACAGAGCGGGATTTCGATTTTCGAGAATCGACGTCCCTGCTTTTGCTCTGGCGGCTTCTTGAGCTGCTGCGGGAACTCTGCGGTGTTGTGCTACGAGATGAGCTTCGGCTACTGCTGCGGCTACGTCGATAATACTTTTTGGATTTCTTAGACTTCTTTTTCTTTGACTTTGATCTGTTCCTGCTGCTACGTGAGGGAGATTTGGATTTGGAACGGTACCGCTCCCGCTCCCTATCCCGTTCTCGATCTCTATCACGGTTTCTATCTCGCTCCCGATCACGATCCCGGTCGCGATCTCTCTCCCGCTCCCGTTCTCGTTCGCGTCTTTCACGCATTATTTTTGCTTAGCGTCGGCACAGGCTTGATGCCTTAGAAGTAAAATACTTAACATACATGTTATTTAACTTAACAGCTGCACATTCTGACTGTTGTTAACAGTGGAAAATGGCACCTGCCGAATTCAATCTGCCGAAATGCATATTCGCATATGCCAAAATTATAATATAATGTTTACAATTAAAAATTAGTCATCGAATCTCGTGATAACAAAGTTCATTTTGAATATTAAATATGAATTGGAGGAGTAGCTTCTGTTACATGAGGAGTAATTCTGGAAAATCAAAATTACCCTCATGATTAGGGATATTTGAGGAAAGTTGTTAGTTAGATGGGAAATTTGGTAGCGCAAAGTTTTAAAATTCTTTCGAATAGGAAATCAAACAAACAGGTTAAAATTTTAGCGCACAGAACGTTATCAAACGTGACATACAATTTCTATTCATATACCAATCATGCTGAATTAGTTTTTCCAGCAAATCTATCAAATCTGAATGCAATAAATCAATCGTCGAACGGTTATCAAATATAATGTTATAATAATATATGATTGAAGCTTTAACGTTATATATTGGCTGATTAAACAGCCTTGGGGGTATATAAATGCTTGCCGAACTTCATTTGCTCGCAATCAAATTGCAGCAGTCAAATTAAATAGTTAATGGTGTTGAAAATGTGGCTGTTCCGATTCCTGGTAGCTCAGCTAATTCTGGCCTTTATTGTCACGGCCTTGCCCGCCGATGTCGGCCGAAGTAGCTCAATAACAACGGTAAATTCTAAATACTTATTCTTTAATTTAAGCTCGCATTGCATATTATATTTTATTGTATATGTTAGGTGTCTATTGTAAAAAAATATGGCTATCCAATTGAGGAACATGAAGTACAAACTTCCGATGGGTATCTCCTAACTATGCATCGCATACCCTACTCCAAGAACACAGGCGACACAGGTCGTCGTCCGGTTATGTTCCTGATGCACGGTTTGCTCTGCTCCTCGTCGGACTGGGTCCTAAGCGGTCCATCTAATGGTTTGGCATTCATCCTGTCTGATGCTGGTTACGATGTTTGGATGGGCAATGCTCGCGGCAATACTTACTCGAGGAAACATGCTAGCAAGACACCGCTGCTCCAGCCTTTCTGGAACTTTGAATGGCATGACATTGGTATCTATGATTTGCCCGCAATGATGGATTACGTCTTGTACCATACGGGCGAGGAACAACTGCAGTATGTCGGCCACTCTCAGGGCACAACATCATTCTTTGTGCTGAATTCAATGATTAAGAGATTCAAGAGTCGCATTCGGTCAGCACATTTGTTGGCACCGGTTGCCTGGATGGACCATATGGAAAGTCCGCTGGCCAAGGTTGCAGGACCTTTGCTTGGACAGCCCAATGCCTTTGTCGAGCTATTCGGCAGCGCCGAATTCTTGCCCAACTCCAAGGCTATGGATCTATTGGGCGCGCTGCTATGCAGCGATGAGGCAATATCTCAAGTGATCTGCACAAATACGCTTTTCCTCCTAGGAGGTTGGAACTCGCCCTATTTGAACGCCACAATGATTCCGGAAATCATGGCCACAACGCCAGCTGGCAGCTCAGTCAACCAAATCTTCCATTACCTACAAGAATACAATTCGGGATATTTCCGTCAGTTCGATTATGGCTCGATCAGAAACAAAAAGGACTATGGCAGCAAGACTCCGCCTGAATACGACGTTGCGGGAATAGACGTCCCAGTTTATCTCTACTACAGTGATAATGACTATTTCGCTAGCATTGTCGATGTCGATAAGCTTCGTTATACAATGAATCCTGATTCCCTGAAACGCGCGTATCGTTTGCCTGAGAAAAAGTGGAATCATTTGGACTTTCTTTGGGGATTGAATGTCAAGGAAATACTTTATGATACAGTTCTTGACGACATCGTAAATGCGTAATTCGCAACAATAAAGCCAACACCTCCTATACATTTGTGTTTTATTAGGGTACGTTTATCAATCTTTGCGGGCTTACCGTTTAAAAATACTTGCAGCTGTTTTTGCTCATAAATTAATTAGGTGTGGAATCTGATAAGAACAGAAGGCGCCATGAATGAAAACATGTGGGTCAAATTTATCTGATTATGTTATATATAAAACAAAAAAATTTTTTAAAGAGTGTAAGTAATTAAGTATCCAATCTTTAAAATTATCTTTCAAACTTGTATAATACCATTTCCTCTTCCCGTTTATAATAAAATAGAAACATAAAATATTTGTATTGCATGCACATATCGTATCTGTGTAAACTGCGTAATCAAATTTACTTTTAGCGTTAATAAAGCACAAATTATACAGTGTTTAGTTCCAATTGCATACTAAAGTCAGCAAACAGTTTATTTAACTTAATGATTGTTCTTCAATATAAAGAATATACAAATTCAGCTGTGTTGTTCTTAAGGGTCTGTACAATAGCTTGCAATATCAGGGGCACACGCCGAGTTAATGAGTTCTGGGTGTCTATCGTATTTTAGAGAGCATTGCTGATATTTTATACAACAACTGTTAGTTACCGCTGCCATTGTAGAACGAAAAAATATTTTCAATATTAATCTGCAGATAAACATAACAACGTAACTTGGTCACTCTGTTATGTTCAAAGCAAGCCTGTAATTTCTACAGTGCTTTTAAGGATTTTTATGCTTCCGCTCATCTGGTCACACTAAGCTTGCAGGTATATTCACGGTACAGCCTCGGCGAAAAAAGTGTATTGGCCATTAAATTTAAAGCATAGTTTTGACTAAATATCGCTGTAAATCGTAGCCCAGTGCGTTGGGAAAGATGACGCGCATAACTAGAAGTGATATCTCACTTGATATGGAGTGCTGGGTAGAGGAGCTGTCGCCAGCGCAGTTGGCCTACTATGAAAAAATTACGAACGAACACAACGCTGTAAAAAACGCGCTGAAAACCGCCGTCAGCGCTAATGAGGGCAAGGAGCTGTTTAATGGACAGGTGTTTCAGGCATACTCGTTCAAAGGCAAGGTGCTACAGGAACTGAAGGAAGCCACGTTGCCAAAGAAGCCACCGAAGGCAGCAGATCTGGCAACCCCGCCGCCTGCTTCCAGCGGTGGTGGTAGTGGCACGGGCCGTGGGCGTGGCCGACCACGGCTTGCTTCAAACATTGCCTACTTGGAGTCATCGGACGAGGGTGACGACGATGTTCCGCTGGCCAAACGCTTGGCCCTATCAGTGGGCAAAAAGGCTGTTGCTGCAGCGGCTCCAGCCTCAACCACATCTAAAGCGGGTAAAAAATCTGGCTCGGCAGCAGCTGCTATATCTCCAACTGGCAAGTCGTCACCTCAGCCCAAGGGTAAGGGATCCGCTTCCGGATCCAGTGGCAAATCATCAGGCATCGGCGAAGCGCCGCCTAAAAACTTCCGTCCTGCTGAGGTCAACTCTGTGGGTGGTCTGGTTGTGGGTAGCAACGATGACAGTAGCGGTAAAGATGGTAAGGATTCTAAGGATGGCAAGGATACCAAAATGCAGGGCAAAACATATCCGTCGCTGGTCGTGCTGGCCAAACCATTCCTCAAGGTTAAAGACATGGCGGCCACGCGTAGCAAACTGGACTCCAAGGTCAAGCTGGTACTAATGCTGACTCCCAACAAGTTCTGCGAGTGGCTGCTGCAAGAAGGATTGCTGCGAGCCCAACAGCACTGCATCAATCATCGCAACAACGAACTCAAGTTGGGTAAGCATCAATAAGACTGCTAAAGAACTCTTGTGACTGCGATTATCGACAGCTTTAAATTGACGACAATATAAATCACCCAACTTGTTGAATAATAACATCTAATTTCCGAACATTGTGCTTCTCCCAGGCGTTTACTCTGATATCAGCAAGTTTCCGTACACCGGTGGCTATGTGTGGATCAGCGAGTGCTGTCCGTATCGGTTCGTTTCGGTGTTTAACAATTCCATATTCGAAGGGGCTCAGCATCCGCCAACGTTTCTGCTGAAACTCATATATCATTGGGCTTGCCAGACCAGCATCCAGAATGTGGTGCAGTGGGTAAAGGTGGACAGCGTGTACATTAAAGGTATTTACACGTGGCTACGTGCTATTTGCACCTTGGCGGTGCATCAAAAGTGCAAAAAGCTGGGCGGTCCTGGAAAGTTCGTGGAGGTGAGTTTTATCCAGTTATTATAAAGTGAATTATTTATTTAATTTTATTTGTTTTGTGTTGTAGGTAGGTGTCATCTCGTTGGGCACCACGTCGCAGGATGGCGCACAGCGTCAGGTAAAAGTGGAGGTCCTTGGCGTCTACGACTATGCAGATAAATCTATACGGTTGCGTGCCGTAGAACCGATTACCGATGGCGATCGCAATTACAAGAAGCGTTTTCAGGTAGAAGATTAGATTATTGATCATGAATTTAACTAAGTTTTAAAATAATATACACTTCTATTTGCAGGCTATCTTAGAGCCGCTGTCCCGGTGGGTGCACAAAGACAGCACCATTTGCATAGACTTGACCGTAGACAAGATAACACTCTTTAGCATGGGTTTTAAGAATATTGTACAAGCTGCAGCCACTGACAATGCGGCGAAGCACAACAATTCAGCGGTCATGGAATACTTGCGCCGCATTGTACCGCGCATGTTCCAGAATACACTCTCGTTGCTCTCGCGCCAGATGATACAACAGTTCCTCGATGAGCTGGTCTGGCGCGAATCCTTTGGTACGTATGCGCTGCAAGCGTTCAACAATATCATCATACATATTGCCGAGCAGACACGCGTGACCACCAATGAGACCATTACACAACGCCTGTATCAGGTGGGTATCAGTTAAATAAGCTTAAATAAGTATAGAATTTCTTTAATGTAACTCGGTTTTGCAGGTCGCAACGAATCCGTTTAAGGACTGGAGCGTGCTGCCTCCCAATTACAAGGAGACACCGGCTAATGCGACGCCTAAACGCCTCAAGAAACGTTAGTAAATCATCGCTAGTTAGTATGTAGGCCGTGCTTAGTCTTAATAGTCTAATTTAGTCATAGGGCAGCTGTAGCTGCGAGAAATGCCAAACCCGAATTATATTGTAATGCCTTTGCGTTTTGTCACTCCAAAGCGAATGTAATTTTCAATGTCCACTATGCCCTTCATTAATTTAAATGTTTCAAGATTTTCAATCTATTGACATCGAATGTTCATGAAAGCTTCTTTTATTTTTTTACTATGTGCATGTACATTAAATTATATTCGTGATATTTTTAAATGAGTCAGCATTTCAAATCTGATTTACATATAATTTTACTTTTGGCATTCTTAAAATGTGTTAACTTGTTCTAAAAACAACAACAGACGAAATAAAACAAAAAACAAAAAAAAAAACTAAAACTGAAACTGTATAAAAACTATGTAAAACTGGTACTTTTTATTTGCATTGATTATGATTTTTGGAGTGATATAACGTTTAAAGGCATAAACTTGATATTAACATGCAACTGTGATGCTGATGTTTTCTTCGCAAAACATTTCCCAGCAAATAGACTAGTCCCAGAATCTTAAGCCTTAATCAGCATGCAATGCAAACCTTCGTTATATTTGGATATTTTTAACAAAATCGACAATATCTTCTCGTTTTGTAGCTATTAACGATTCAGACTATGTTCATGGTAGTAAGGAATTTTCTGGCAAAGTTAAGAAAGAAAAGGAGCGTGAAAGGGAAAAGGATGTTTTACCCGCGGGCACCAAACGTCGTGGTACCGTCAGCACGCCGCCGCCGGTCGCAGTCCCCAAAGGAGTTGGCAGGCCACCTGGCTCCAAGTTGGCTGTAAAATCAGGACCGTCTAAGACAAGCACGTCCGCTGCACCGGCGACTAAGACTCCGATCAAAAAGCCGAAAGAGGCAAAGGAGGAGAAAGAGAAGGTGGCCGTGGTTATCAAGAAAGAAGAAGACGAGCTCAAGGGCCTTGAGGAGCTCTACTATGGAATTAGCGATGGTACTGAAGAGTTTTATGAGCATTTCCCCTACAGCTCGCCTCGAGCCAATCCAGCGGAGCTTACCAGAACAGTGGAGTGTCCAATTTGCTTGAACGGCGATACCTACGACTCCAATGAGAAGCTACAAACGCATCTGGTATCGCATATCTCACCTGAGGGCAAGCAACATCAATTCCAATGCCTGTTCTGCTTGGAAAAGCATGCAACCGAATCGGTTCTGGCCAAGCACAACCAAATCATGCATCCCACCGAAACCAAGACAGATGGCTCTCCATCGTATCATTGCTTGATTTGTCAGCAGCGACACAATTCTCTGCACTTGCTTACCGCTCATCTGCAGAAAGTGCACAGCACACTGGAACTACCGTACTGGTGTCAATCTTGCGGATACCGCTCCTCCTCGCATCGCGATCTGGTGCGGCATTTTTATGACGATCACAAGAATCAAAACTTTCTACAGTGCCCCTATTGCCTCGATGTAAGTGTAATTTTAATATTCTCTTGATTCATCTCATGATCTTTTGTTGCTTTTTGCAGATCTTTTACTTCACCCACAAGGGCAAGGTCAATCAGTTGCGTGTTGAGCACTACTTTATGCATCTTGACGAGCACGTGAACAAGCGGGATCCAACATTGCGTTGTCAGAAGTGTTCTCTGAGCTTCTTGGAGAAGGGCGACTTAAAGCAGCACACGGTTCTCCATCACGTCAGCATGACCAAGACGAATAAACCAGTGCGTCTGCTGTTGAACAACTCTCTTTTGATTCCGCCTCCCAAGGTGCGCACCCATCATCGCGAACAGCCGCCATTTTCGACCTATAAACGGCCCGTTTTCTTTGCCTTCCTGGAGGGCAAGACCTGCGCTGAGTGCAATACAGATTTCGCCAGTGAGGAGACGCACTACACGTAAGAGCAACTGCATAAAAATAGTTGATGTGAAACTAAGCAGACTTTCTTAATCTTCCATAGGGGTTGGCTGCACTGTGTTAAATGCAATTACCAGACATGTTGCGAACGCGCCCAGTTTCGTCACGGCGTCGACTGTAATGGAAACTTTGTGGATGCTATGGAAGTAAATATGCTGCAGGAAATGCACTGCATCTGCGGCTTTGCCACCAGCAATGGCAACAAAATGGCTCAGCATTTGGCTAACTGTGGCCTTAGCACCTGCTACCCCAGCCTCGAGGCGGCCAATGAGAATGCCGTCAAGCGTAACATGCTGGATATGCTGGGGCTGGTTCGCCGTGATGGTGAAACATCTGGTGAAGGAGCAGAAATGGGCGATGCAGTGGATGACGCCATGGATGACAATAACGAACTATTACCGGCGGCGGAAGATGATCAGCAGCAACAAGATGATCAGCAGGCACAACTGCAACATCATCCGGAGCCGCCACAGGTCCCGCATGTTGATATGCAAACGGATGTACAGCAGCAACAGAGTTATATTGAGCCACAGCCCGAGCCTCAGCCGATGCCCCATTTAGCCGAGCAGCAGGCGACGCCCATACAATTCGGCGAAATGGAGGCAGCGCCTGTTATGTTAGATCCGCAAGTTCAAGCAGCCGCCGACTATGCTCAGGTGTCTGTCGTGCAACAGCAGCAGCAGCAGCAGCACCAACAGCAGCCATATGGAATGGCTGGATACGGCCAAAGCGCGCTCTCAACGGACATCGACATGCCGCTGATTGGTGAGCTGGCCGAACCTAATGCGCCACCAACGCCCCAGTTTCTCGGTGAGGTGCACACGCCAATGTTCGATGCAGTGGCCGCTGCCGAGCAGCAACACTATCACGCCCAGCAGCAACAGCAGCATCATCATCATCATCACCATCCCCAATGATATAAAGCGATGGGAAAGCTAAAACCACGCGATTACACGCTGCCTTGGCAGAACTACTAGAAATAACTTCACCGATTTACAAACGCATTCATGTATATCATGAGTATTAATTGTATTAAATTACATACACTACAATTTTGTAGATGAGCATCGAAATATTGCACAGTAAATATTAATGAAGATTTATAAAACATTATTAAACATACAACTGTAATTGTCCACTTGCAATACACATAAAACATAAAATAAAAATATAATGGTAACCACAGTTTGCGTCTATTAATGCGAACAATTATTGTATCAATTTCTAAAGACCATTTACAGAACAATTGTTATTAACAAATTGTAATTTCTTATCAAGGCCTAAATTTCGAAAATGTACAAATTTACAACAAATATATATGCTGAATATTTGTTGCAAAACCTCTAATAGACTCGCCCTGTGACTAAACCAACCGAACATAAACTGTTGACATCTGTCGAATACTTTTGTTACTGAGAGATTTTTCGAATATTGGAACTGTGGGATTGTTGCTACTATGGTTCTTGGTCATTTTTGTTGTTGTCGCTGCTTGGATTTCAGCAGCGCTGACAGTACAAGCGCTGTGTCCAGCTCCTGTTGTGTGCCTGGTTCGTTGTCCAGCGAGATTTCAGCAGCACGCTCATGGAAACGCGCCAAAACACGTGGGCGATAGTCTGTAAAAGGACACAATTAAAGGCGTGCTATAAACGCATCCATCTGTGTGCACACTTACCGACACTGCCTGCCAGAGGATTACCAGTGAGTCTCAGCGTCTCTAGGAGTGGCAGATTTGCAACAAAATCAACTTCGTCTAGCTGTTCGATAAGATTGCAGCTCAAATCCAAATTGACCAGGGAGAGCAGCTTACGCAGTCCGCTTAACGCCTTGATCTTGTTCTGTGCCAGATTTAAGGTCACAAGATTACCCATGCTCAGGTGCCAGTCTACACACTCAGCTATCAAGTTGCCCGACAGCGAAAGTAGCTGCAGGTGGGGCAGCTCTGCCAGATTCTGTACGGTGCGAATGCGATTCTGTTCCAAAACAAGGCGTCGCAGCTTGGGTGCAGTTCGTACGCTGCCATCGATTTGGGTAAGCAGATTGCCCGTCAGATCCAGTTCGCTCAGCTCGCTCCACGCATCTGTGCTGAGCACCGCATCGTCGCCATTGGCTATTGTCTCCGGCAGAATGCTGAGCACATTGCAGTCCTTGTGTACATTGTCGCAAAGCAGGACCTGATTGATGTGAGTAATCGTGGTATTATGCACACAAATTGTTTGCAGCGTCGGCTTTAAAAGCTCTATATCCACAATATTCTCTGTGGAGAGCGCTGAAAACTTAAGAGTTTTAAGATTTCGGAATGCATTCAAATTGAAGCTTAAGCGATTCGGAATGATATTGCTGCGTCCAATCGGCACATCTACCGTGTTGTAGTCCTGAGCAAAGCTAGAATTATCTTTAACAGGCGTCACCACCAGGGCTGCGAGCTGTGTGCTAAAGTCCAGCACATGCGAAAAGTCAAATTTTCCCCCTTGCTCACTGCTAGGCGGGCAGGGTAGGGCAAGACGCTCACTGATGGCATATACCTGAGAGTTAAAACAACATTTATAAATGTACATTTGATTTGACTAACACAAAAGTAGTTTTTCTTTAAGTGAAAGACTTTCTTTTAATAATCCTTATATTAAAGATTTAGAGATATTCGCAGGTTGTAGCTCACGCTCCTCATACTTCAGGTAGATCAATAGCAGCCTATAGAGCAATACCACTCCCAGGAGCCTACGCTGCTCCGTTGTAAATTTGCTGCGGGCTACACCAAAGTAGACACCCACTCGTCTATTTGTCAAATGATTCAGGCCCAAGGCGTCGATCATTGCTGCCTCGCGGGTGTGCGCATCGTTTGATGAGATACCTTTAAAGCCGCGCAGCAGTAGGACACCTCGTTGATGCTTCCAAAGGTGCACAATAAGTGCCAGCTTCGGATCTTTGGCCAGCACAAGCGGATTGGCCGATTGCAGGGCCTTGTGGGCCTGCCGCAAGTGCACGTACGGACGTGTAGACTTCCCCTTGCCCACATAGAAAATAGCGCGCAAGAAAGTTAGCCAAACGTCGAGCTGGTGCATGCCCTTAGCACGCTTCTTCAGGCCATTGGTAATGCGTGGGTCTAGCAGCAAGTAATTAAAAAAGAGACGCTTGCTCTGATCGTGGTGCCAGTGCCATCGGCTATGTTGTTTGACAAGATTAGAGTGCTTTTTAATGCTCGCAAAGTTATGCTCCGATTGGAGCGTATGCTGCAGCTCAGCAGAGAAATTGGTCGAGGGCATGTGTATGAACCCTAAGGAGTACTTGATGCCCCGACTTTGGGACAATTGGTATAGCAGTGGACGGCCGCTGACCATAGTCAGTACGATTACCAACAATTTAGACATGGTTCGCGGTAGCAAAGCCAAATACGTGTTTAAATGTGTGTGTATAAATTAATAACAAATAAATAGACTATACAAATGAATTTCCAATTTTCAATATTAAATATAATACAAAAATTCTCTGACAAATGGAACTTACCTCCAGTGCCGACAAGCTGTACTCCTTCTTGGCACTCAGTAGGGCATCGCCGCTTTCGTGAAACAACTTAGCAAGATCTTGCAGCAGATATATAATGTCATACTTGTTGAAATCCAAGAATTCGGCAAGCAAACGTGGCAGCTCATTTCGAAAATAGATGAGTAGCTCTTGCAAATACGTTTCCAATTGTTCGCGACGCTGCTCTAGAAATGCGGGCTGCTTGTTGCCCACAAGCTGCAACATAAACGTACAAAATATGAGTTAAGCTCTGAAGTTATTGTCGCTATATTCCAGTGGGCGTACCTTCTTTGGTGGCAACAGTTTTTTGCTGATCGATATCTCCTCGACGAGCTTATCGTGGAGCTGAGCGAAATCACGATAGCGTCGTTCTACAAACCATTCCACGGTTCCAACGCGAACCTTTTTTGCGAATAGTTTCAATTGTATAGTATGTAAAGCTCGTTTCCATAAGTATAAATAATACCTTGATGTCATAATACGTGATCCCAGCTGAGCTTTCCACAACATATTTTGGAATTGTCACCGTTGTGTCTTCATGTTGACGATAATAACACGACATTGTTACCTGTGTGTTTTTGGACTTGACAAATAAATTTTTTCTTTAGCGTTCAACTAAATGTTTAACATAATTGTGACATTTGATTAAATTGAGCCCTAAAATTAAACAGCTTTTACTAAATCTACATTTACTGATGTTTTTGTTGTACAGCTGATTTTTGCGGTTGTTAGAGATGGAAAAATGTCACAGGTTGGGAACAGTCACCGTTCAAAAACCTGTCCGTACAAAGTGCAAGCAAATGCATATGTAAAAATAAGTTGATTTACTGTTTACTTTCAAGCTTTTCTTATTATTTCATAATTTGCTTTCGTTAAATTGGCTGATTCAAACATATTTTTATTTGCGGCTATTGGCAGTGTATTTCAGCCCGGGAGAGCGTGGCTCCGTCGATAGTTATCGATAAATGATTGACCCTTCAGCGTGCATTCTGGCAACGCCGCTGTGGCCATATCGGCGTTTTTGTTTATATTGTTTGTTGGCAATTTCCATTCAACGAACGCTGCCGAACAGGACATAAACGATCTTTAACTAAGCAATGTCACTGCCCACGGAATTAAGCATAGCAACATTGACTACCAACGTATAAAAAATAGTGACAGCTTAAAATGGCGTTTCTGGCCGACTGTGTAATCGTGTTCGTCTCGCAGGCAAGCGGCTCACTTTATACTAAATTGACTAATATTACAAATGGGTATTTCCACTGTTATAGATGCTCTTCTTTGCCGGCGGCTGGCTGTTCTTTAACAAGCAACTATTCAAGCACTATGAGATTCGTCACATATCCGTGCAGTTGATTTTCTCCTCAACATTTGCGCTCTCCATAACAATGTTTGAGCTCATAATATTTGAGATAATCGGCGTTTTGGAATCAAGTTCTCGATATTTCCATTGGCGTCTGGGTCTGACGCTTCTGCTGTTCATGGTTACTGCGGTGATACCCGTATACATTTGTTACTCTGTGATACACAGCATTTCCATCTGTACGTCAGAGATTTATTCAGATTGAGGCTCTTTAAGATTTATTTACTTTCTTACTGCAGTTTCCGACAGATGGGTGCGCATTTTGACAACTCTCTGTTGGTTCGTCTTCCTCTACGGCCTTTGGCGCATTGGTGAACCCTTTCCGCTGCTCAGCGCCTCACATGGCATTTTCACCATCGAACAGGGAGTGTCACGCATTAGCGTTATTGGTGTGACTGTTATGGCCATACTCTCCGGCTTTGGTGCTGTCAATTATCCATACACCAGCATGACCTATTTTATCAAGTAGTACCATCGCCCATACACAGCTGTGTTCTTATCAGCGCTAACGTATATGTATTTATTGCAGGCCCGTTTCACGCAATGACATCATATGCTTCGAGCGACGTCTGGCTCTCACTGTCGACATGTTGACGGCCAAGAAACGCCGCATTGCCATGGCCGTCTATAATCACAATAAACAGCATCCCACAAAGCCGAGAATTTGGGATATGCTGACGTCAGCAGTGCATCGCACAACTAGCTCTGGAGAGGGTATTAGACAAAAAAAACATTGCTTTACATTGCGCATTCAATAAGTATTATTTTTTGCAGACATTAATCAGCTTAAACAGGAAGTATACGGGCTAGAAGAGCTACAACGGTCCGTCTTTCTCGAGCTGAGCTCACTAAAAAACATGGAGGAGCGTCAACGTTGGTCGCAAACACTGCAGGGAAAATACTTTAATGTTTTGGGGCATTTTTTCAGTGTCTATTGCGTCTATAAAATATTTATGGTTTGTAATCTGTTGTAGGAAAACTGCTGCAAAATCTGACTTGTCATTTTCAGTGCTGTATAAACATAATATTCGATCGCGTTGGCCGCAAGGATCCAGTGACGCGCGGCTTAGAAATCGCCGTGCACTGGTGTGGCTTTGATATAGATTTGGCTTTCTGGAATCAACATGTTTCCTTTCTTCTGGTTGGTTGTATTGTGGTTACATCCATACGAGGCCTGCTGCTAACACTAACAAAGGTAGGCATTATCGTGAATTCAAGAAATTTGTTTAATGTGTGTTTCTTGCAGTTCTTCTATCGCATTTCATCCAGCAAATCAAGCAACATAATTGTGCTGATTTTGGGTCAAATTATGGGCATGTATTTTTGCTCCTCAGTTCTGCTGATGCGCATGAATATGCCAGCTGAGTATCGTGTGATTATCACTGAAGTGCTTGGCAATTTGCACTTCAACTTCTATCATCGTTGGTTCGATGTCATATTTCTGGTCAGCGCCCTGACCACCATAATTGTGTTGTATTTGTCCCGCAAACCTGTTCGCGTTGACGATACTGATTTGCACTAAACCAAAAGTGGGGAGATCATGACAAGGTATGATAAGCTAGGCACAATTGATTGAGAATCAGTTAAGTAGCATATTTAATGCAAGCTTTAAGTTATAAAGTTACATACATATATATAAATCCGAGTATACGCCAGTGTGTATACGTCTGTTTGACTAAGTATCTTAAGAATACATAGCACAAAAATCAAAGTTATATCAACTTAAGTAAATTGAAGCAACGAACTGTTTTAATATTTAAAATAATTGTATTGTATTTAAGGTTATGTTCCAAGATAAAAGCTTTCAAACAGGTAACCCAGTATTTTCTAAACGCATGCGCTTAAAGCATGCCGCCAAAGGCTAACAACAGCTTTGAGTGAAAGGCATTGGTAATGAGGCAGGACCAAAGCTCAAAATGGTTTGGGTTGTCAATGTTACAAGTGTCCTGTTTGGGCTCAAGGTTGGCTCAAAGTTGAGTTCATTTCAGCAATTTTGTCTCAAATGTTCCATTTGCAATGTTTCATGTTATTTTCACAGACTTTAAAGTAGCTATGTAATTGTTTGAGGTAAACTGTTTAGAAATATTGGGTAACTTGGTGAATCCGTAAGAATAAGGTAGTTTGGTATAAGGAGCTAGGGCAATTCCAGATTTACAATATGTGCTTAAAAAATCGTTTTACCAGGAATATTTTAATATACGCAGATAGACATTTTTATTCAAATATATATTTGGCTGGCTCGAGGTTTGTGTAAAAAATGCATAGTTTTTGAGATTAGAGATACTGTTAAAAAATCCTCTCCAAACTGGGATTGACATAAAGTAGTCATTCAAGTTCCTGGCTAACTCTTGAAATCAACTGGAAGGACAGTCGCAAATATTGAGAAGTGAAGCTCAATTAAGCCTGTTGCGAATTCTAGAAATGCACAATGCGTGTCAATTCACATCACAGACGGGCTATTGGGCCAATTGAAGATAAAACGACATGAAATCATTGCGGAAGCAAAATACCCAGCCAAAAGCATTTAAGTGCTAGAGTCAATAAATAATGGAACAAAAATGATTGAAGGGTGTACAAAATGCCACCCTAAAAATGTTGAGGACGAGCGCAGCCCACTGGCAACTAACGCGATTTAATCAGCTGTAAATTCGATTAGCTGTTTACAAAACATGAGACAAACCATCGCCCGAAGAAGGAACAGCTAGAGATGTGCACCCTGGAGGAGTATACGTCTTAAGTCATCTATACAGTACAAGAGTGAATATGTCAAAATTTACATGTGATTATCATATTTTAGTAGTCAATTTTCTGAATTTTCATCTATAAAGTGCGAGAATGAATATGTCAAAATTTACATGTGATTATCATATTTTAGTAGTACATTTTCTACGAAGATAAGCTTTGCTGTAACTCAATAATGCGGTTTTTTACCGTTTCAGTTGCCGTCACGCTCCCATCTCTAGGCGTGTGTGGCGCAGTCATGCAACGTTTGTGGCATGTATCGCAGACGGTTTACCTTATCGATTTCATCGATTAGTGATTGATAATGTGCTTGGCCTGCTTTTAGGCTGCTATTGTTGTTGTTCTTGCAGCTAACCTCATAGGCCATTATGCAAATTTGTTACCCAATTGATTTGAATTTCACTTTCGTTGCGTATACGCGCCATATGCTGTGCCATAATTAATTCCTTGTGCCCAAGCCGGCTAATTAGCATAAACTTAATTAATTTCCTTGTTGGGCCTTGGGGCTGTGTCGCTCAGCTGATTGACAATTGCAAGTTCATGCCACAATTCTGGCTGACGCGGCGGCAACTAAGCCGCAAATCGTAGTCAATTGCAAAGTGCCTCCTTCCGCCACCCTCCCCTATGAATTTCACTTGACACTGAAAGATCTTGGCAGGGGCACATTGCTGGCGCGCGTATTTAGCATATTTTCTGTGTCACATTCGACCTTTGTTGAGCATTCATGGAGCTCACATGTGCGCGTCAGATTCGCACCTGACTTAAGGCCATGGCAGCAACAACAACACCAAAAACAAAATCACCAGCAGCCCTCAATCGTGTGCTGTTCCTGTCATTGTCACCGCTGGCTCCGGGACATGGCAACGATATTAGCATATGGGAAGCCCGCTCCGATTCCCGGAGATATTGTGACGCTCCTTGAGCCAATTATGCGGTACATTTCCCCGAATCCTATGTGACATAGATGAATGGATAGGGAGTAGATATGTAAGATAAACCAGAGAGGAGTAGCTAGCATATTGAAGATAAACAAAAAACTGTAATTAACATTTGAAAACTATACTCATTATAGGAAATGTATTAGATAAAGCTGTCAAAAAGTATGTTTTTGGCACAGCGAAGTCTAAATAACCTTGAAGACATTTGGCTTAGAACTGCTTTTACACAAATGCTTTGTTTTCAATCAATTGTTAAGGAGCTAAAAATGTTTTATACAATATATGATAAAGTGAGCCCTTCGAACAACTCGTTACTTTTCGTTAAAAAGTTTAAACTCTCTCAACAATGGTGTTTTTGAAGTAATAATGTATTCTTAAAGTTAACCGGATCTTTATACGAGTTTCATTAACATGTAATGTTAAGCTTATGCTAACGATCTTTAGCATATGCAATTTAATGCCATATGCACAACATGTCGCTCTTTCCGAATTCTGTTAATTGCCAAGACCTTTTAATCTTATGTTATGTTAATAAAAAAGTTATGTACGTAACTTTACGCTAAGCAATAAATAAGTAATTTTAAATATGGGAATTTCAATGTTTAACAAATAATTTTGTAATCAAATCTAAACTACATAACCTATCTTAATTAAAATATTAAATAGCTCAAGGCCCAGTTGAATTTTCATCTTATTTTCAATGTTTTAAACACAAAACTTCTGATCAGCTAATGGTTGTCGTTTGGCATTCCAGAATTAACCACTTTCCTAGCTGCTCTAATGAACACCGTTTGCTATCCATTAACCTTTAGCTTGCATTTTAGCCTCATTATAGTAAACCTCATCGATTGGTATGTACGGTCCGTTTCTAATTAAGTTCTTTCTGCTCCCCTGGGCAGCAGCAGGTGCGCACGTCTCATTAGCGTGGCCTGCACATAATTAACGCCACAGAGGCAAAGTGAAACACAAATGCAACATCTGAGCAATCAGAGCATTTGAAATTATGACATTGATTACGAGATGAAAGCCATAAATGCCCCACAGCCGTAGGAACAGTACAAATAAATATAGATTCCCAGTTCGTGGTCAATACACAAAGGAAATGAAAACGCCTAAAAGCGCGCTTCATTAGGCTCGATGTGATGGTGATAAAGGGAGAGAAAAATAATGACCCGTAGACTTCAAATCAGGTAAAAATAATATGAGCTGACATTTGTTGTCGTCCAGTCTTTAATTTAACATGGGCCATGGCTATCGCAGACCAAATTTCAGACAAAATATTTGCCAACTCAGTACGAATGCCGACGCAGCATGACGGTTCAAACTTCAGCACAACGAATATATCTTTATAAATATATCTGTTTGTATATGGACATGTGCATTTGCCATGTAGATTGCCAATCAAATTATTTTAAATATAAAATATTTAAATGCGCTGCAGCCACTCTGGGCAGTCGGTTTTGGCTTCTACAGGGTGTTTCGTTAGATGAAGGGCCACTTTGCGTGATTGTTGCTCAAGTAAACGCCCTGTACGAGCCTGTCTCTCTGGTCGTGTACGTAGAGATTTTACCTTTTTTGTAGCTTCCACTTAAATATATGAGCATCCATATACAATTCTATGTATGTACTGGACCCAGCTGTACCGAATCATGGCTGTTAATAATGCTGATGATGAGCCTGCCTCTGCTGCTGTTGGGTAGGCGTTGCCTGCTGTCCGTGTATTGATGAGAACTCAATAATTCAATGCAGCTGCTTGGGCAGTCATTAAAGGCAGTGGGCAAAGGGAATGTTCGACTGCTAGGAAAACGACTCGAGTGGGAAGCTCGGATATGCGAATAACTACATCGAAAGGTCGCTTATAATATGGTTATGCATGCTTTTAGGCGCGCAAGGCCATGCCCCTAGTGAGTGCCAGTGTGGCCAGTTAAAATGCTGCTTCTCGTATGCTCTGTTATTAAATTTATCGCTGCACAGCAACAGCCGTGCTGCGACACGCCCACAAAAGGGCAACTGCAGTTGTTTATTATGCATGAATGTGATGCCACCCACACACACATGCACACACACACACACGCACACACACACACACACATACAGAGACCACAGTGCACAGCATCCTCGCTTTTAAACTGTGCCAAGATTATTGCTCTATTTTGCGCTTCAATGATTTTATGCGCCCCTTCACAACTTGGCAAAGTCTAATACATTTGAATCGATGTGGAGGTATGTGTATATGTGTGTGTGTGTGAAAAAGTGTCATAAAAGTGCCATAAATGTTGATAAGACATGTTTGTCAGGCGCCTTTCGAGCACCTGCTCACCTGATTGTTCAAAGACTTGCGGGCGTAGGCAAAGGCAAAGGGAGTCTGCTGTCGTTTGCCAATTTGCTTGGGCTGATGATAAATGCATAGCCTGGCATTATACAGATTGTTTTATTAGCTCTAATACGAGCGTATAAGCGAATGCTTGCATAAAATAGCATGCTAGCTAGTTTAGTGGGCATAAAATTGTGTGGATTTGTGATTTACTCAACAATTTGTAAGCCTATTACAGCCAGCCGTATTTCTTAGCTCTAATCGAGCTTGACTTGGTAGCTAAGCAAGAGTATTTACTACAGCGAAAGATTCTATAAAAATAATAATAACAACAATGATAAAAATGCAAAAGCGCTTCGTTACCCTTGTTTTACCCTTGTTTAACCTGCTAACAGCTACTGTCCGAGCTCATTTATATCAAATTGTGACAGCCATTTGCAGCAGAGCCAACACGCATGATTGCATCGGTCCGTGGCCATTTGTTACCAACAGAAGGCCGCATCTGCCGCTGTCATTGATGGCCTCAATCAAAGCTCTCATATGCAGTGATGTGGCCTGTCAACGCCACGCAATGGACAAGCTGATGAACCCCCCGCCGGACTTCCGCTACATTGTGTCCACCTCCTCAGCAGGCAGCCAACTCTTTTGTCTTTCAGGCGGAATGTGCCGTGGTACCATCGACAGCTATGAGTGCGCGAATTATGGAAATGAAATTGGCTTTTGGCCTTAGAGTCGAGGCGAGTCGAGCTCATGACCATTTGTTGGTGTTCAAGTAATCAAAAATATAGTCAACTTATGATTATGTAAAGTTGGGCATGATATGAAAATATGAAACTATTAGAGACAGCAAATAAAGACAAGAGGGCTTTGTGTGAGCGTGACCGACTGCGAGATACCATTTACCATTCAAAATCAGTATAAGCTGTTTAGCGTATAAACATGGTAGTTAATCCAATTCAGTCTCTGGCTTAAAAGGACTCTTCCGCAGAGTCTTGTTAATATTGTTACTTTGACAGATGTCAGCAAACTAATCAATCCACTTTGTATTGGGTACAGGGTAACGTGGGTTCTAGTACGCAAAATCATTTTGAATACATTTACAAGTATGACAACGGAGTTGTAGAAAAGTAAGTGAAGAAATTTAGAATGGGCTATAATATAAATTGCAATACTAACGAGATAAGTTGGATTATACTATGTTAAGTAATTGGTGCAACAAGTCAAAAGCTGTGTTAGGTAGACTTAATTTTTACAAGGGAACGTTGTAAACACACAAAAAGCTGCTGCTATCTCTGACATGTCGGCCACAGCTGAAAATGTTCAACAAAAACTCTTGTCAGCACGGCGTATGCATGATATGCGGTTGCCCAACTTTTGGATAAAAATGCAAGCACATAAACAACTTTGGATTGAAAACGTTCTTAATTTTCACACAACTCTGACCCAAAGCTAGTACAAAATTAGTTAAGAAAGAACAGATTTAAATGCTCGCCTAGGTTGTGAACATTGCGTAGCTCATCGTCGGGCTCGTCGGCAAACAGGTGGAGAATGACACCGCAGCGTACACATCGTACTAGCACGTTGGCCAAGACCAGCATCTTGAAGAAGACGGCCATGGCTATCTTGCTGTACATGCAATCGGTATGTATATCGTCATTCATTATAATCCGCATCAGATCCAGACCTATGGGGTACATGCTGGCCAGCCAGCAGAAGCTGAAGAGCAACAGATAGGGGCCAAAGTACAGGAACATGCGCTTATTGTATAGTACCTTGTCGCCGACCCGTTTGATATCCCGCGTGTTGCAGAAGTTGCAGCGACTGCATTGGTAGAGCCGGAACAGCACCATGAGCATCACCAGAACTACGTAGCACTGCGTTTGGGCATCAAAGGTGAGGACCGATGCGTAGGTTATCCAAAATTTAAGATGCTGCACCCAAAAGAACCATTTCGAATGCTCATTCACCACCGGCACCACAGCCGCCGCATGCAGCATTATCCAGAGATACGACAATGACAGAAAGCAGCGCAGCAAACACATCATGAACCGCGTGTATTTCCAGCTCCTGTACAAGTGATGTGGCATTCTTGGGGAATAATAGATGCTCCAACAATAAACCTTATATTTAAAAACCAACCCTTTTTTTTTGTTAAGTTGGTATACTAGACACAAATACAGATACAAACACAAAGGCCTACTATAAATAAATATCTTGTATATGCAGTTAAGGACAATTTTATAACTTAGAAATGGCATAGAATTGTCAACTTTCAGTTGTCCGTTAAGCATAAGCAACATTTTCTGGAAATAAGATGGAATTGTTCAGAGTTAAAGTAACAAATGCGATGTTTTGGGCAGTGCCTAAAATACTTATACTCTATAAATACTATAGGATTTGTGCACCCTGTGAAAATGTATGTGACAGGCAAAAGGAAGTATCTCCTAGCCCATAATGTATATATATTCTATGCTAGCTTTGACAGTCGAGTGAATCTAGTCATGTTCATATGACTTTTCGCCCGTTTGTCAGTCTATGTTTGTGCTGATCTCAGAAACCATAAGAACTAGGGACCTATAATTTTGAGCGTGAGTTAGTCTAGGAAGCAGTTCGAATTAGTTTGCACTAATTGATGTTATTTGAGCGTATCTCGTAGATTTTAAGAGGTAGAGTTTAAACTAAGAACATAAATACAAGAACACATGTCAAATATCAAAAATATCGATCAGGCCAAATCAGTTTATTTTTGACAGTAACGAATACACTTAAAAAAACTTACATTTTCATTAAATTAAAGCACATAGGTGTATAAAATTACCTATAAAGTTAAATAATTAAAAGTTTGGTATTACAAAAATTTAACAGTAAGAAAGAGTATTTAATCTCCGCCCATTAACACAACTACGATTAAGAAACGTGTGAATAAGTCAGGCCCGATAGTTTTGTATCCGTGTGTATATGAATGTATGTGAATATGTAACGTCAAAAACACACATACACACACACACACACATATATATATATATATACATATATACATGCATGTACACATCACATTGCGTATACGCGATGTGTACATGTGTTCATTATGGCTTTTATTTGTTTCTTCATGTTTGATTACATGCTTTTTTTTTTTGTGGGTAAAATGAATTCCTTTTCTATTCTATGCTGCAGGTGCTCGGTGAAAATAAAAACACAGCCTGTGGTATTTTTTTTGTTATGTGTGGAATCAAAGCGAGCGCATTTATTGACTTATGAGCAATTTGTTTGCCTCAGGGCTTTTTGATGTTAAATGGCTTGCAACGAAAAACAGTTAACATTATTGGATACGGGGCGCACCAAAATTAAATATTAAACAAACCCTGACAAATCAATATACTTTTTATATATTGCAGCGAATATAAAGTTATTTTTGTCAAGCAATTATGTGCATGAATATTTGGCTCAGTTTAAAAGTAAAAATGAAACTATATTATCTGGCCTTGGTAATCGTTATAATAATCATCGCACAGAGTGGGGCCAAGTGTCCCAATGGTAAGGAGTGGAATAACATATCAAAAAAATGTATTAAATATTATTTGGGCACATAATCATGTGGTGGCCACATTTCGCCTCGAAATGATAATAAAATGTAATAAACACAAGAAACGCATTTATAACTGAATACAAAAAGGTGCGAGTCGACTATTAAGCGGAATGACAACTAATTTTTGGGTTAATCCACACAACAAAGCAGCAGAGCACAACTCTCATTTATAACATTTAAAGACAAAAAGCATAAACACATAAAAAGGGCCACAAAATAGAATGAACAGCATGAAAAATTAAACGCCATTTTGTGAAGCCCGGAAAATGCCAACGGGTTCTCCTTTTTTTTTTATAATATACCAAACGATGTCCTTGATAGTGTATGAAGCAACCTAACGGTATAAATGTTGGCAACTTGTCACAGCGCAGCGGCTTTGTCCTTACGATTAATCCTTTGTCAGAGACGATAAAGTGTTCAATACGCCGTCCACGGCCGATTCTTATAAACACAAATGGCGCGTTATTAGGACCCTCAGTTGTGTCTCCATCAAAAGTTTTATGAAGTTTAAGCGGACAGCAAATGGAAAAAGAAAAAAAAAGGTAAAGATACAATTTGCGGGGTAGTTTCTTTTTTGGCCAAGACTCACTGGAATTTCTCACAGGAATCTTGATTACCGACAGTATAAATTATGTGTCGCCGGCACGCCTTAAGTATTCTTCATAAAAAAAAAAAAAACACCCACAAAATAGGATTTTCTTGTGGAATGTTCATGAGTGTTACGCTGGGAGCTGCTGCACTGAGATACGTGCGGAACACGCGTTAGATTCGCAATATCAAATCCTTATGAAATTCAATCAAAACCTAAAGTTCTGAAGGTTTATCATCCGTCGAAATCGAGTTTAAATTCTATTTTAGGAATCGATTTACTTCGCTCCACTGGCATTTATTGTTGCATAAAGAATAAACATTAATAAAAACGTGTATGTAAACAACAAAAATAAACGTCCCGTCTGTCAAAATATGCAGCAATAACATTGTACAACATCACGTATACGCAATAAATTGTAAATGGTAAATGTAAATGGCCGTCGCAACAAATTCAAATTTATGCGTTTTAGTTTTATTATTATTATTATTTGAATACTTCCGCCACGTTGTGTCAGCCATGTTCAAATTAAATAATAGAGCGCGGCAAACTGTGGCTAGGAGAGAGTACCGATAATTACTGCCAGTTGGCACTAGAGCAAAAAAAAACTGAAAAATCAGCATTTGCTGCTAACCAAAACTTACTATAAGGCGGTGGATGGTGGGCGGGGTGCGTGGAATGGCATTGAATACAATATATTCATATTGAGGTTAAATTCAATTACATTCATTATAACTTTGCGGCTGTAATGATTGTTATTCGAAGCAATTCACAAGGAGCCAGGAAGTTTGGCCACGCCGCAGAGCGGAAGGTCAGTTTGTCATGAAAGCCTGCAAACTCCAGCTAACACTGTTGGGCCGAAAGGCCAACCGCTTATATGTCTTTTCTGCAATTATATCTCGCTTTTAGAAAATTGCCAAAGCAAATTGTTCAATTAACCCGTAGCCATATCGAATTGAGTAGACTAATTTATGTTATAGTTCAACATTTTGCATAGGCCAGTCAGTTCTAAAAGCAATCAAAATGAAGCAAGTTCTTCGGGTCATCAATTTATTGCTTATGCTCGTTCTGGTAACGAGCGAAATGGAAGCTGAACCCAAAAAATGTCCACGTCAGTAGAACATATTTAATTGTATTCAATTAATCAAACAACTTTTTTTTTTGCCATTCTCTAAAAAGCTGGCCAGGAGCTGTTCGGTAACAATTGCGTAAAATTTCGCATTCTTGTATCTGGCAACAAGGACTCTTTGACCAAGGCAAATGGAGAAAATAAGCCAGTCTGCTTAGAGGGTTTCATTTGGTTGGAAAGTAAAATGGCTTGCGCCAAGAAACCTAGAGTTTGTGCAGATGAGCTCTGTAAATCGAATGCTAACATCGCAGCTCCAAAGGAATGTACACCCACCCGCCGCTGGAACAAAGAGCTCCAAAAGTGTGTATCCAAGAAATTAGTAACTGCCTTTGGGAACACAACTGCGAATGCCAACAAAACAAGATCAGGGCCCAACAAGAAAGAAGTAGGGGTTGCACGTCGTGTGGGATAGTTGGTGGAGCACCTGATATTTACTTATATGTGAAAAATTATATGCTGTATCAAGCACGAATTTAAGTGGAGATATTAAAAACATTACAACTATTTACGTGTTGAACCACAGCCTGGCCTTTAGATTCGTGGTCTGCACCTGCTTTCTACATCTATCAACCCAGGATAATTGGTTCATCTTGTTTTGTGAATTTGTAATTAATTTATTTATACATTTTAGAACTTTACCTATTCAGAATATTGTTTTGGCAGAAACTGAAAACAAATTTTGCAAAAACATTTTAAAATATTCAAAGGAAAGTTGATGAACTTTGCAATGCGCTTTTTTTAAGGCTAGATTCGGGCTTGATATAAAGTAGAAAAGGAATTCAGCATAATACCGATTTTAAGCATTTAACTTCAAAGATTTCATATTAAAGTTTTGAAGAATGTGTATCTACTAAAAGCTTAGATGTAATAAAATATAAACCAAAAAAAAAAACAAATATATCTGTAATTGGCCTTGGTTGTCAGCTTAATCCATGCAGCAACTGCTACAAGGAATGTCCAAAGAAGAAATGTCAGGATTAAAACTTAACTGAATGAAAATAATAACAAGACACGAAAAAATAGTCAACTCAGGGGCTACCGAAGATTGTATATCGTTGCACAGAGGATTTGTGGTATATATTTATACATTATATATTTGTATACCCAGCAAAACAAAAGCTAAATCATTTTCCGAATGAACTAATCATAGAATGGTCAGATTTCTGTCAGATCTCTTACCATTAAGTTCGTATTTAAGAATGAGAAAAGAGCTGAAAGTTTGTGAATTTGATTTGTTGGTTAAGATATCTTGTCCTCTGTCACACACATCAGTACATATTTATTATACCCTTGTTATCCAAATGAATGGGTATAGAATATATAAAAACTAAATCAAAAAGTTCAAAATACTCATGCTCATATAAAATTTAGCCCCGGGCACAGCTGAGGGGTGGGCAACATAATGAACGAACGTGGGGCAAATTGTTTGCGAGGCGAAGTGTCATGGCAGTTGGCCAACAAATTACGTATACGCCACGCTAGCCGCTGGCAAGCCAGTGTCAACTGAACTGCGACAAGCGGGAAGCTCAAAAAGACAGCCAAAGGACAGCTGTCGTCCATGGTGCGGCCAAAACAAATGAAGTTGAATTGCGCCATTGCAGCGAGAGCTCGAATTGCAGTTGTCGCTAGCCTACTGTAATCACTAGAGCGCGTTCCACAAAATACTTTCTACCGAAACACGCCCACATTTCGGGAAATGCTTGTCAATAATGAATGAATGCCCTTTGTTAGTTTCGTTCTCAGTTACCAGTGAGAGCTACCAGGAACCCGTAATCAATAAGGACAACTTGCATTTGCCATTTTAATGCGCTCAAGTGCGCCGTTTACAGTTAAACGCATCGCAGCCCCCTACCCCCACTCTTCAAAAATGGTGTCCTTGTAAGCATACGAGTGTGTGTGTTTGTGTCCGTGTGTCGGCGCACTCGCTGGCATATTTTGCGGTTTAAATCCACACAAAAGGTGTGAAAAGCAGCAGTCGGCGTGCGGCTCTTTTGATTGGATGCTGTTGCTTATTTGGCACGGATTTCATTCGCCTTCCGTTCGCCCCACCCAGCATCAGCTCAAAAGTGGTTTTTAGAAATTGAAAGTTGATGTGTGTTGCAACTGCAAATATGCGATAAATGTTGAGTGCAGCTGCCATTGAGGGATACGAAACAGGTAAAACATACAGACGACCATTTAAAGTTCTAAATAGCCTTTAAAGTGGAATATTTAATAATAAATTAACTATGTTAAATGAGTTGTCAACTTTGATGGGTGCATACACAAGTGCATATATATTTATAATGCTAGAAACTCATCTAAACTCTAGAAACTAATCGAAGTCTAATCGGACTTAAGGTTCGTTTAAAGAGAAGACATTCTTTTTCTGTAAAATCCTGTAATCCTGTAAAATCATTATATGGATATTATGATATAGTAGTGTAGGGAAATCAATGTTATTGAGTACAAAGTCGAATGTTTATAGCTTACTCGTATCCTACTTTGAATTATCTGTATAACCACAGCACAATTTGCTTAGCTATATAATCAAATCTCTTGCAATGGCTGTGCATCTTCAAACAAAATGGAATTAAATATGCCTGAGCACAAATATATGACGGACCGGATCGCATGTGCGGAGACGCATTGCTCACTTAGACGCCGCTCTTTTGTGTATTCTATGAGCACCCCTACTACGTTTTGTTTTTTGAGCCTCATAAATTGCGCATACGCCATGCTGCACACAGGCAAGCCAGACACAGGCAGATAGCTTAAATTTTGTTGTTGCTGCTTCTTCTTCTTCTTTTTTTTCGCGTGGAGACGGAAGCGCATAAATTTACCGTTGAAATATTTGTGAGCCGTGAAAAAGTCAGTGAAAAAATACAAAAAGTTTACTGAATGCCAAACGTGCACCGCCGTGGCACTTTGGTCTGTCCTCTGGTGCATAAAGAAGAGTGCTGGGAGCTCAAATTGACATGCAATTGCAATGGCATGCAAATTGCCGCTGCCTCGTGCCATTCTCCGTTCTGCTTCTTTTGACTGTGGCAAGTTCAATTTGGTAGTCACACCTACGTCATGTGGCACTTGTCCAATTTTGATACGTCCCCGCGGACTTGTGCATTTTATTCACTTTTTGGCTTACTATATCCCGATGTAGGGTCTTTTGATTTTGTCTCTAAATGTGTAACTAATGAGGTGTTGATTGCCACAAAGTATATATATTCTTGATCAGAGTCGAAATAACCATATCCGACTCCCTGTTTCCATGCAAACTCCTATTTTAACTGTAAGCTATATGTATATATACCTGCTCCTACTTTATGTTGCAGGCAGGACCTATGACGGCGTCGGCCGGATTTAACCACCGTATCATATAGCTGCTATAGGAAAGTTTTTGCTTTCTATATGCTGCGAGAAAATTCTTACCAAAATCGGACTATTATGACTTTTAGGTAAGAAAAAAACACTTGACAAACGAGTTCTGTGTAAAAAACGGATATTTCTTTCAGCATATCTTGACCAAGAAGAACTTCGTTATTCTTGTATCAAATCTGCAAATCCGTATCCAATCGGAGTACTATATTACAATAACAACATCCCGTCCGAAATGAAGATTTGTATAAATTCATGTTCAAGCAAGGGCATTTGATCTTCGGCTTGCGAATGATATTTGTTATTTCTTGTTCTTTTTTGGCTTTTGCATTTGCCGCCAGCCTTGTCCCTGGTGCCGCTTTATTCGCTCACAACTTAAATATTTGAAAAATTGTCATTTATTGCCAAAATGCTGAGCAGTTTCTTAAAGCACTTTAACTTGGACGTCTGAGTGGCTTGTCTTGCCACAGTTTACATCTACAAAATGTTCACAGCTGCCAGTTTTTTGTAGGTCAAGCATTGGCATTGCTGTCAGCCTCATTATGCTGCTTCACATTTTACCTTTCATCCCCGCAGCAATATCATCATCATCATCGTCAGCTTCAGCATTTGGTTGTGCCATTGTCATAAAGGATCTAGTGCCAACAGTGGCCGTGAAGTTCGCATCCCCACCTGGTTGGCTATCTCTCTCACACGAATGGCTTGTGTGGAGAGCGCTACCTGCTCCCCGGGCCAGACAATTTTCAGATGCTGCTGTTGCTTCTGGCCGTGTTGCAACCCACTTAGCAGTGTCAAGTTGTGTCTTTTGTGCCATCAATAAAATTACCAACGATGCAGCTGCCATCAGCGCTTCGGCACATCCCACGCGCCCGAGCAACTTTTGCATATTTTTAGCACTTGACTGCAAGTTGAGAAATGTTTCAGACTGATTTGTTAATATTCTTATTTATAAACCACAGCGTTGCTTTCAATTCAAATGTCAAATACAAAAGACCTTGGGCTATGCACTGCAGTCGTGAGCGAGAAACCTGACGCCACTTCTTGGTCCACTGTTGGGCAGGAGAAGCAGATAAAAAATCGTTAAATGTTGGCCATGTGCATGGGAAAGCAGAGAAGGCCAAATAATACACCGCACACCAGATATGATGTTTAGTTACTGTCAATTGGAACTGCTAGTTGCAGTCTTATTAGCTTGTATCTGTATAAGCACTTATTTTCATTAATAACTTTTGGGTTCTTAGCCAATCTTGATGAAATTTGTAGCAGTACATTTTAGTTAGCTATAGAATATTCGTATACTCTCGTTAAGACAGTTGCGTTAAAACTGTGTCTTAAATTGGTGGTTAGTTCCAATTGGTTTATTTATTTAATTTATAGCTATGGGGTGGAGGCGGAGAGATGGCTAAAGGTTTAAAATGAAAGAAACTTTATATATATGTATTATTCAAGGAGCTACATGTTGTGACTCTGGCTCTTATGCACCAAGAGATTTGCTCAAAAAACACGAAAAAGTCTCCATGAGTTGCTTGCGTTCATACAAACGGACAGATAGTCGGACATGAATACATCGATTCGGCTATTGATGCTGGTGAGGAATATATATATTACTTATGAGGTCGGAGATGCTTGCTTCTGCCTGTTGCATATAATTGCACAAATACAATATACCCTTTTTACCCATTTTCAATGGGTTCGGAATGAAAGAGGTTCTGTTAATTGAATCTAAATAAAAACAGCTTTTTTTTTGCATTTTCAGAAGTTTTATTTAGTTTTATTACTCAATTAAAATTTAGTTGGGACATTTGTTGATGTTTTTTTTTTATTTTTTTTTTAGCAGTTTTTTGGATGTATGTATATGCTTTCTGGGTTTTCTCAAATATTTTCATTAATATGTTTCTCTTATGCCTATTTACTTTGGTTTAATGTAGTTGGTATGCAGTTTAGTAGAATTTTACTTTGATCTCTAATATAATTTTAATGCTCTTTATTTATTTAGTAGTAATTAATTTGAATTTAAACATTTATTTGTAGTTGCTTTTGTAACAATTTTTCTTTGCTGCAAATTTGCCAGCATTTAAATTAGGTTTTTAGTTGTGTTTAAATTGTATTTTTATGTTTTATTTACTTTTCTTTTCAATTTTCTATAATACTCGTACGTATGTATATAAATATTTTTTTGATAATATATTTTCAAGTTGACAAACTTGTAGTACACTTGGTAGAAAAACAAAAAATTGTGCCACCAGATTAGTTTAGAGTTCTTGTTTATCAGTTTAAGTAGCTCGCTGAAAAATTTGTTGACGTTTAGTAGCTGTTGTCGCTTGAGTACCCCTAATGTGCCTTGCGGGCTTATTTAATTTATAAACATTGAGTCAGTTACAATTTATGCTCTTCACTTTTATTTTTATTATATTTTTATTTATTTTTTTGTGTTTCCTTGTGTAGGTACAACAATACACTGCATTTGGTTTTGGCTTTGGCCAGACAAACCGGTTAAGTTTCAAAAAATGTTTCAGCATTTTCCTTGGGTTTGTCTTCATTGTTTTGCCCTACAATAAATTTGGAACATCGTGCCTTTTTAACATGCTTTGCAAATATTAAGTTATGATTTACTTGTTCAAATTTCAAATGAAATACAATTTATGTAACTATAAATTAATTGAATCTTATTTTATGCAAATAAAGGCAAAGAAGCAAACGGGTTGGTTTTTTTTTTAATATTATTATTTGATAAAATTGAATAAAAATTATGAAACAGAGTGGGATGCATTTAAGACTACAGTTTTTAGCTAATAATTGGCTCGGGTCGGCTTTACATATAATTTTGACTGGAATTATATATATAACACTTGCAAATCATTCCATACAGCAAATCCAACGGCAGCGCCAAAGCAGGCTGCATATTAAGAAATTTATTTACTCTTTAACGAATCCCAAGATGATTTTAAAATGACATGAACTTAGGACAACTTAAGGGTCCGGCATAATAGTTTCCTTTTTGACAATTTAAATATTGCTTATAAAATAATGAATTAATAATATGGTTGCATAAATATCATTTTCATTTAATTAACATATTTACTAAAAAGTTTACAAGAGTGCAGGCTCTTTCGTAAGCTCTACACAGTTACATTTTACCAATTTTTTGTTTGTTTATTTAATACATTTTTTTTTTTATATTTTTGTTGACTGCTCTGCTGACAGCCGACACCAAAAAATTCAAAAGCCTGCGCATTGCTCAGTTTATTCGGGATTGGTTTCCCTGCGTATCTTATGGCCACGGAAGGAGGCTTGGATTTTGGTGGCAGCCTTGTTTAGCTCCGGATCGGTCAGATCGATGTCTAGTTCCTCGGCCACCTTTTTGGTTATCTCCTGGATGTCTTCATCCTCGGGCACTTCCTTGTTGACCAGCTTGCGAGCCAAATGGCCCCGGAAAGTGGATTGAATCTTCAGCGCAGCATGGCACAACTCTGAATATGAAATAGATAAAAAAAAAGCGAGTGCCGAGTTAGTTTTTGTTGTAACATTTGGCCGCTTGGCCAACGCCGCAAAATAAGTGAAATGTTTAATTGAAAAGTTTGGCGCCTTTGCCTCTATTATACATAAGTGCTTTCTCTTGACCCTTTTAAGTGCAAAATTAGTGCTTTTTCTTGTTCTTCCCAATTGAAACTTTGCCCTAAACTAAAACAATTTCAACTAGTTTTAATTAACTGCTGTTCATGCGGCGCCAAACAAGCACTACCAACTTTTCATTTCCAGGCACATACATATACAGACATCTGTTGACCGTCACGTTAATATAAGTTTCTCTACTATAATTAAATTTATATTTATATTTAAAAAAACAAGCCGAAGATTGTTTGTAAATAGATAGTTTACTATATAGTAACATTATTTAAACTAAACTTGTTAGTTTAAATGTAAATAAATAAATATTAAAATTAATGAAAAGAAGGGCTGTCTTCGGCACGCCGACGATTTCATAGCCTAGCAGGCCGAATCTTATCTTTTTGCCAAGTTTGGTCAGATTGTCTTGAAAAACTAAAAAGAATGTTCTATATAATAACTTAATAATGGACCGATCGTTCCTATGAACCGATCCAGCTCCGACATATGAATTGCGTGTACCAGAAAAAGGGACATATGCAAAGCTTTATGACGGTAGCTTTAAGACTGAGAGACCAGTTCGCATGGAAGCAGACAAACGGACAGACGGATATGTCTATATCGACTCGGCTGTTGCTACTGATCAAGAATATATACAATATACAATAGAAATTTCGAGACAAAATTATAATACACTCTTAAGGGTATATCTATTTATGGGCATATGCCCATCAGATTTAGAGAGCGTATTTTAATCGGTATCGACTATCGACATCAAAAACAATAGATTGTAACAACCAGTTTTATTGAATGTTGTGCAACACTTAAAGCTGGTCAACACAGAAATACATAAATAATATCCCATCTCATTTCAACTAAAAAGGACACACACAGGCAATTTTCATCCGTTTGTAATAACAAAACATGCCGCGCATTTAATATCCCATCGGAGACTATTTGCAAGCTCTGCCAACGAATGCCGTGGTCTTGATTGTGTGTGTAAATCTGCGATGCGCATAAATTTTCCATACGCTTAAATAAAAGAGCGCAATCAGGACGAACAGCTCCCTATGCGCTCTTCTAAACTAGACAGAGCCTGTTTAGATGCTGCTGCGACAGCTCCAATAGCGGTCAGGCTAATCACATTACGTATACGCACTGTGTTCACTGGGGTTAACCAAAAGGAAACGAAAGTGAAAGTCCTGCGCTTGGGCGCATGTTGATTGCATATTTAATGCACACCCAGTGCACGAGGGAGCCGCAAACAAGCCGGAAGAGGAATTAAACTTCATTTGTTATGCTCAGTTGCGGATGCATCTGAATGTGGTCACTATTTGGTCAAGTCATGTTTTCGTGCTTCATAAATTTGGATACAAATGGTTGAAGCAGATCCAGATGACCACAAATGAGCTTATTCTTTGCAGCGACGCCCAACCTAATTGCCAATTAATTGTGTAAACGCAGCCGAGCAGCTGCCGCATATAAATTGCAAAGCTTCAATTGCAGTTCAGTGTGAAGTTGAGGTTTCTTATGTTACGTTCATATACAATTTATTGTCATTAAAAAGTAAAGCTTTTAAAAGCGAATTACTTAGAATTGGAGCTATATTGTTCCTGGCCCAATAACATGTCGTACATGATTCTTATATAATTTCATCCATAACCAGATGGAACTTATCCACAGATATTTACCAAAATTGAACTACACATAGCCCAAAATGGTCGAATTAATTTGTTCTATTTGATTACAAATTATATACCTTGACTTAGCTTGACAAATACAAGTTTTAGATTTTTGCATTTAGTTCTTATTTATGTTATAAAAAATGTGTATATAACCTTTAAAGTCCATAACTCCAACAAGTTAATTAGCACAACAAATTTATGGAAATTATTTGGGTTGATTTGAACATCGCCTGCAATTTTATAACCTTTGTGGATCTAACTGCAGTTGTCAACTGTCAAATGCATTTAAATATGCATTTAACGTATTTATTCATTTTATTTAGCGAGCAGCCCAATAATTCCAGAGCAGACATTCGTGTCGCACTTGTGCATTCATTTCGTTTCTAACACAATTCTTCTTGTCTGCCGAAATGATTATAATCATTTCGATGCTGAACTTAACTGCAAGTAAGGTTCTGTTGCTGCCTGCCAAGGTCTATAACTGCAGTTGCCTGCAATCTTTTGCTTATTTCAGTTTTTTTTTTTTTTCGTAGCTTTTTACGTTTATGCAAATCTTACAAAATTCTCATTTAAAATTTTCTGATTACATTTCAGCTGCTGTCGCTGCAGCAGCTGCTGCTGCTTGTTGGAATTTCTTTTAACGCTAAAAAGTGCATATATTTAGAAGGTTCTTCGGCTTCCAGTTCCTCAAGAGCTCACCCGTGACAATGCTAAACGCAATTAAGCAGAAAGAAAAAAAAACAAATGTCTACTTTTGCAATGTTAGTTTTGTATTTCTTGCTGCGTTAATGCGCCGAGCTGCTGCTCACGACTAATTGTGGTTGAGTCCTGGCTGCTCGGCCAGTAAATGTTGTAAAATAACACATACGCAGCAGCTGCAACGTGACTGGGGCTTGGGTCACGTGCCACGTCGGCTGCGCTGCGCTTCTGTTTATTTATAAAATATTTAAAATAAGTACAAGACGTGCGAGTAGCTCGTAATGCCAGCGGCCCTCCAACTGTGACATTTATAGGCCAGCTGCAGGAGCCGCACAGCGGGCGGCCCTACGTCTGTTGATGATCCACGTATACGTGTGTGTGGGCGCCCTGAATATGCATAACGTAAGCCCACGCATGTTTCTCAGAGTTATCTTAATTATATTTAAAAAATCTTTTTTGCAGCTCAAGTTTGCTTTTAATGTATTGCCATGCAGATAAGTCTATGCTGCATAAAGTTTTAAGCGAAACTCGATTTAACATATTTCGTTTTGGTTGCCGTAATTGAGGCGAAATAGTTTTCGATAACAACCTGGAAGTAGCCTTTTCGTGCCTGTCATGCTTCGGTTAAGGATTTGACTATGGGCATTTCTGCGCTGCTGTAACACATGTTCTGTATTTGCGCACGTACAGAGCGTGTCCTGTCACAGGACATGGCCAAAGCCAGCCAGCACTGCCAAAAATCTTTGCATGCACAAGCTCTGTCCTGCCGCCTCTCTTGTTGCTGCATATAAATTGAGTTTGCATTTGCCAGGCTGCTGGATTTTGCACCTATTGCCTGTGCCTCTGACCAGAGACACGAACCTTCTAACTTGATGTTTGGCAAGAGATTTGCATGAGAAACGCCAGAACGGCCAATCGCTGTCTTAGTCTGATTGACTGCCTACCTGCAAAGCTGAAAGCTTTGCATGCTTTTGCTTCTGGGCTGACGTTGTTGTTAGTCGTGTTCGGCACTTGTCAGTGGTATTTTCTTTCAAATATTAATTGCAACCAAGCGAAGGTCTGGTATTGAAACACAACTAGCACGTAATCCATTCTCTTTCAGTAAATCGATTTGGATTTGGAGCAATTGGGTATACAGGTAATTTTCTTTTGAGGAATTCTTGATAAGATTTATCTTTTTCACTTCTTGCTATCCATCATCGCTCACTGTGAATCGTTCCATGAAATACTATTTGACCATTTCATCTTCGTTTGGTCTCTGACTTGTCGATAGCAGGTCAGATAGCCTTCATTGCTTTCCTGACCTTGCCGACAATTTCTTTTCGAGATTCCATCAATGACTGCCCAATGCACAAAAGTCATCAATCATACGACGTGTGAGTCTAAGTGTGCTGCGACTTGCACTCCATTTTTCAGCTGGAAGCTGACCTTCGCTGTGATGATTATTGGCATTATTGAGAGTGCTTACTGCTTACTGGCCAAGAGTACTGCAACATTAACAACAATACCAGCTTTTGGTCATGTGTTGTGTGGCATTCAACGCTCTTGACCCACATTCGCCAGCACAACAACAAACAATGCAAATTTATATTTTAAATATAACAATGCAAATGTATGAAAGGCGCACACAAGAAGTTCGCGACGATGTGTGTGAGTGTGTCTGTGTGTGTATGTGTGTATGTGAGTGTGTATGTGGAAGTGTAGAAATGTCGTCGTGGGGGCCATTAGCAAAAGTGAAAATCTGTGACGCTTCCTAAGTAATTGTGTCATATAAACAACAAGTACAGGCCCAGACACGTGCATAATGAGCACATAATGAAGAGGGGAACATTTTGCATGCCCGAACAACGACGTATAAATACACTTCTTTTGACAAACAGCACAAATACTGTTTATTTAAAGACTCAAGTGTCCGCCTAAGACTTTTAGGCACAGCTCTAAAGACCAGTTGTGTGCCCAAATAAATAATGACAATATACTTAATTGCAAGCAAGATGACAGAACGCCTATGCCCTTTCGTCAGAGTAAGTGTTCCATATAATGACAAGCTAAGTGGCTGTGTAGCTGTCCTTCTCTGTCGTGTAGCACTTAATAATCGTCATCTGCGTCTCTGCGTGGCTCTGTCTGTCATTCTCAGAGGCAGCTGCCATAATAACTTTGTTAAGTCTTTGTCATAAATCTGAATTTTAATTACTTTTGCCACACGTGCCCGAAAGCAACAACTATACGCACACACATCCGAGAACTGTAAACGAGTCCATTTGGAGCAGCTGCACTCCATAAAATGGCCTGGTTGACACTTCCTTGACAGTGGCCAAAAACAATGAAACTCCAGTATTTCAGCTGTTGTCTTATAAGAATTTCTAGAGTTTTCTCTGTTAAAAATATAAAATATTTTAACAATTTACAATGAATTTTTAACAAAATTCTCATTTTTCATTGAATAATAGTGTACAGAATTTTATCTTGAGCAAAGTTTCCCATTTCTAATTTAAAGTTAAACCAAATAAAAACATGTTTGAAATGTTATTTTAATAAATGAACGACCGCATCAATATAAATCTTAATTGATTGATGGACACCATATACACAGCACTCTAATTGGCACTCTAATTGGAATTGTGAACAATTGTTATAAAATACAGGGTTCCTACCTACTGTGCACTCTTAAATAAGGGGAAATGAGCGTTGATAATAAGCTTACCAAGAGATGCTGAAAAACAAATTGTTTGCTAAAGTTTTTGTAACCTCACTCGTGCCACACAGAATGCTGCGTACCTTGACCTTTTTTTTACTTTGTCTAAGCCTTGCGGTGGCTCACAGTTGGCAGTCTGTGGGCCAGCACAAGAACTAAGCCCGTTTTTCAATTTCCGTTAACTAAGTCTTGTGGTTAACCGAAGAGGATTCATTTCCATTACAAGTGCCGCCCGAAGTTTTGTATTGTTCCCGGACCGAGCACAAAAATCTTTTTGGGCCGTTTGAGGTAACCAAAGACAATTACGTATACGCACTGTGGCAAAGCAATTTAATTGGTACTGTTGGACACTTTTCATGATTTACATTAATGATTTGGCGGCTGGGCATGCAATCCCTCGGCCAGATTAAGTGTTAATTTGCACGTAAATGCCTGTCACATATATTTGAAAATGTTGCTAATTAAACTTCAAACACGTATAAACTCTCTTGCGGTAATCACATTTAAGCCAACCGACTAATATAGGCCCAAAGTCCCACTGGAAATGTGTCGACCCAGCCGGCTGCCGTTTGCCGCTCGCCCACAAATACTCGAACAATACCATATGGGTGTGGCCACGGATAATCAAACAAAAAACTTTAATTAATATAAAGCCCGACAGGAAAGCAGCTAATGGCTTTTTGTGCAATTGGGAATGGGTGGAAGTAGGTTGGGGTCTGAAAACTAACTAATTAAAAGTCAGTGGTGCTTTAATTTAATCCCAGGCATAATTCACTACCGGCTCAAAGATTAACTGAAATTTATGACAAGGTGTCTAGTAGATTAACAAGATTATTGTACGAAAAAAACCAACCCAAACAAACAACTAATGCAAGCAGCACGATTTTAATTCAACGATATGCTGTTTATTTAAAATATTAACAATAAAACTCGATAATCTGCCGATAAGTCGATTGCATAATTAATTTGGAAAAGGTTAAAAATCCTTTTGAAAGCTTAAGCCAATCTCGAGTTTAACGGACTATAAAATGACTTGAGGCTAACTTTGTCTGTCCAAAAATAACACGGCACATAAACAAACCCAGCTCTCATTTAGTCAGTAACTAAATAAATAATAGCACTAAGTATTGAAGCCGCAGTTAAATATTTACAAAGTAGAATGTGAAAGCAACAATAAACTTGTTTATCTATGTGGGCCTTAGGTGTTCCCGCCTGCATCCTTACCAGGAATAGGGCCAGGAACAAGGACGGAACAACAAGCAAGAGGAAGAAGGTGCCAAGTTGGTGAAATATTTAAAATGCGGTCTCCGACCAGGCGACACACCCAAGAACTTTTGCAAAACGTTTAGTGTCTGCTAAATAAATACACGACCGGCTGTCTTGCAGCTATACTCTAAACACACCCGGAACAGACACACACACACTCGCGTGCACACACACACGCACACACTTGGGTCACCTATGGCTGTTTTTTTTTTGGCCACTGTGCATTGTAAATTTGGGGAACGACAGCAAAATGTTGTCGTCTGGAATTTACTTTTGTATTGCGGCGCACCTGAGCGCAGGCCCAGCTGCGATGTACATGTGTGCTTGTGTGTGTGTGTGTGTGGTTGTGTTTGAGTGTGGGTGAGCTGCAAAAAAGCGCCAATTCAGCGTCCAAAATGTTTTTGGTTCATGCCGCTTATTGCGTGTTCCATGTCGCTTATGTTGTTGTTCCTTTTGTGCTTTTCTCTTGTTATACTCTTGTTGCGGGTATAACACTTTTGTCATGAAATGTGCGACCTTCTAATTTATAATTATTCTTAACCAGTATCTACTGACGATACGATCGAATCATTAATTTCTCTTTCATAGAACTTTTGGGTAGCTTACCTTATGCTCCTTAGACATAGAGCTCTATAGATAAAACTTGGCATTCACTATTCATCTAAAAAAAACCTTCAAATCGCTATGAAATCGGATTAAAATATCTTATTGCTCCATTAGGAACAGTTGGCAAAAAATAAGGGAAGCGTATTTATCGGTGTGCCAATGAAGGCCGTGCTCTCTGTTCCTCTTGTCTTTATACGCCGCATTACGGCGCGTGTTTTCCGGATCCGGCTTTTGTTTGTGCTGCTTGTGGCCCAGCTGTGAATAAGCAACAAGACTAACAACAACACACTTAACATTGTACTTAAATGTCTCGCCCTGCGGCGGTGTTGTTGTGGTGCAAATGAAATTACGGCCGCGCTTAAAGCCGAAAATCCAATTAGAAAAAGCGCTGCGCCGTTTTAATCGCAGATGTTTTTTCTCCCCTTTTGTTTACTGCCAACATCCGGCAAACACGCACCGAATTTCAACTGTCAGCCAACAAAAATGCACGCGTGAAGGCTCATAAAACATGCTAGTTATTGTCTCTTTAATGCGATTCTCAACATTAAAGCATACTTCATACCCATTTAAAAATACATTGTCAGGTGCTCTAAGCCGAAGAATGGCTTTTAATTAGCTGCGACTAACAAAACGATCTATTTTCTTTTGGTTTTTATTAAATACTTGTATGTTTTTCAATATAATACGTTATTAATAAATTTATTCAAATACTAAATTAAATAAAAAATTTGTATATATTAAAATGTATACATTTTTTTATATAGATCGTTTTGCAGCATCTGTTTAAGTAGATTTCGAGGCATGTACTGCTTTCTTTTGTGACACCAAGATGCACGACCAAAAGTCTAATTTGTTGTCGATTGAACATAGAAATTAGAGTATATTCTATTGAATGAAAAATAAATTAATGGAAGAAAAGTGATGACAATAATAATGTTAATTCATAAGTTAAGGAAAACTATAATTTATAATTGTAAATTTAAATACAAAAAATGTTTAATTGTCGCAGATTCAGTTAATAAAAATAGGCGCAAGAAAAAATGAATAAGCACCAAAACTAATTATAAACAATACAAAATGCAGCTCTCGACAGGTCTGCTTGAAATCCCAATGCAATTTATCGCTACGCATAAGTTTATAACATTTTCTGTTAAGCTGTTACAAAAGCATCTAAATATATGATACGATAATAATCATCTTAATAATTTATAATAATTACTGAAATCGTAAACCCAAGATTATCACATCGACCGTTGCCAGCATCAAATACTGTTTATTACATCACATTACTCTCAAAGACCTATGCAATTTTACATACTAATGTCTCCTGTAATGACCGGCTCAATATTTACTTGATATAATAACAGACAATTTCGAGCTATTGTCAAAGTTAACCATACGCAACGTTAGCCGAAGCATAAGCTCAAAAGGCATTCAAAATGACAAAACTTTGCCTGCAGCAAACAACAATTAGTGAGCAATGATTATGCAAGTGAAATGAGGCCAAAATTGCAATTGGCCTGGCAGCAAAACAAATTGCGACCTCCAAGGGCATTAGGCCAAATACTCACTGCGTTTGTCCTGAGTGCTTTGTATCTATGTATGTGCGTGTGTGTGTGTGTGTGTGCGTGCGTTTGTGTTGTGGTAAATGAGTGTGTTCTATGCACAAAGCAAATGCTCAAAATGCCAGAAAGGAAAACATGCCAAAGCCGCAGCATTTTGCCAAATGCAAATACGACAAGAAAATATCCTTTTAAACCCCATCGGCTTTCGATTTTCGTCCTGTTTGTGTGTGCGTGTGTGCTCTAAATGTGTGTGTGATATATGTGCTGCTTTGCATATGTTATGCCAAAATGCGATGTTGCATTCGCTTAAGCTAAGCACTGGCTATATAATTTGCTTCGATCCGAAATTGTTGTTCTTGTTGTTGTATAAGTTGTTGTTTTTGGTTGGTTGTTTGTTATCGTAGTTAAAATTGTGCAATATGTTGGCTGCACATTTTTAAACTAGGCCAACACCAGCTGCTCGTCCATTGTTGTTGCCGTTCTGAATGCCAACTTTGAATAATGATGAAGTTCTAACTGTCGGTCTGCTCGGTGCGGTTGCATGTGGCCAGGTGTGAAGCAGGTGTGAAATTTTAGTCAAATGGAATAGGGAGGTTGTTAGTGAAAACGCAAAAAAAACGGTGTCGGAAGTTATGTGTTGCAACAAGCAGAAGTAAAACGAGGACGAATAAAATTATAGTAAATAAGTTTTAGGATAAGTTGTATGCGATTTCGCAGAATATCATGAAAAAACCCAAAAGGAGTCACTTAATTAAAAACAGTTTGCAGCCAGATTAGGATCGTTGTGTATATAGAAAAGCCACAAAAAAAGATTCTACCAACTAATTAGTATTAGTCGCCATTTGTTTTCGAGCAATTCATTCGTCTCTATGCAAGATAATTGCGTATAGTATACAAGATAGTTGCATACTAAGTAGTTTGTACTTTGACACCCATTTATTTATGAGAAATTCAGAGGAACATCAAGGACATCAAGGTGACAGTGTGCCACATCAGAGTGGAAGTTGAAAAGTAGACCACACATACAGCTCAAAGTGACCTTCTCAGCAGGGTGCTCATTCCGGTTTTCTTGGACAACAACAAGTCAACTGGGTTTTCATGCGTTTTCACAAGCTTTGACTTGTGAACCGCGTCTAATTAGCCTTTGCCGCCCATTGTTGAGTGCATAGGAAAAGGCATGTGAGACACTATGCTTGTGAAACATGCCCTTTACCGCGTTGTCGAGCACCATAATTAAGCTCAACGGCAATTTCCCACGAAAGTGTCAGAGGTGTCGGCGGCGGCGGAGGCTGTCTGGCTGGCTTTGGATTCAGGAGATGGTGGGTTTGTCCTCGTTGGATATGCGTCCTGATGACAGCCTCCAAGTTTTTAATGAGCAGCCTGCCAGTTCTGCCAGCCTGGGAGTCTTCCTGCACGCCCAGCAAATGATGGCTAAAAATTGTCAGTGGCTGTTACGGCTTAATAGGGTTAAACGTGCTAACAGCAGATCCTCAGACCCAGTCTGCCCGTCTCCTGGGGCTGAATGCCGCCTGTATCGCTCGAAGTTTGTGCGTTATTTATGAGCGTTGCGGATCTGTCAGATCCACGATTAAATACCCGGTGGGCGTACTCCGGAGGCGGGGCCATAAACTTTACATAGCCATGCGGGCCTGCCATCATTCGTAGACAACTTTAAGCTAACACGACGCAACCTTGTGTGTGTGCGTGTGTGTGTGTGTTGTGCGTTGCCAAGTGACAAATTTTTTCATACACTGGAAAATATATTGCGTAACGGTAACGCGAAAGTTTTCATTACGCCCGGGAAGTTGTGCAAACTGTAATTCCAGCATGTAGTTTGGCTTGGGCGTAAAGTTGTTGATTCGCCGACAACGTGCGAGGTCGAGCCCCGAGGATGCAGGGTGTCAGGCAGCCATAGAACGAAATTAAGGCGTTAGAAGGAGGAGCTGACGCCAACTGTCAAGTGTTGTGCATGAGAATTTCGGCAAGTGTAGCCATGATTAATGAGCTTGCGATGTGCAAGCAGGTTAACAAGATAGCACTTAGTCAAACGACTCACAACTGTGTCACGGCTTGGGCTAATAATGACCAACTAGGATGGCATATGATGTGCTGTAGTTCTTCTCTTGAGAGCCTGAGAGTCTGACTGTGCATAATTGAGAAACTAAGATGTAGTTTTGATGTGACGCATTTCGTGATATTAAATTGAGTGCAACGACGTGGAGAAAGTCGCGTTGGATTTGTGTACAGCACCACACGAACAAAAATGGATCCTAAAATATGTAAATATAAGCTAAATATAAAAACAAAACTAATGCAACTATATATAGAAATTAATAGTTATGCTATCGATAAGATAATGTAGTATTAATATAATGTTTTTGAGAATTTGCCATTGAAAGAAACACACTAAAAAATATACTTAATGATCTCTCATATGTGAAATAAATAAATAATAATTAGGCTGTGTTAGTAGAGCTTATGCTCGAGCTTATGCTTACTAGATCCGGTATTTTATATTTATATTTATATTCATAAAAGTTGCATTGTTCTTTCTTTATATTTCTAACTTTCTTTAGATGCTGCCATCCATGTCATCATCAGTTCCCCGAGTGCACCACTCACGACTAAACTATATAACAAGCTTTGTGTCCTTTGTAGCCTGCGAATCTTTGACTTGGTCAAAGTAAATATTTGCTAACTAAACTAATGCCATCGTTGGCTTCAAATATCCTTTACAGTTGAAAAGCCTTAAGTCAGCATTCACGTACCTTTGTCGTTCGGATCGAATTCAGCCTCGAGCTCTGCTTTGGTGGGCTCCACAGAGGAGGAGGCTGCCTCGGCGGCGGCATTGGCGGCGGCGGAGATGGCGCTGCCATTGTTGGTTGTAGTTTTGGTTTCCGATTTTTTCATGGTTTCTCTCACTTTGTGGCCTCGAAATACGGCTTGAATCTTTGTTGCGGCTTTTGCTGTAATAAAATGTACAAAATCACAAAGAAATTATAGCAAAGTGTCATTCATTATGGACAAGCTTAAGTAAAAAGTTTGATTTTTAATAAAAAGTGGCACAAGTTAATGTGAAAACTCTGTGACAGCTTTTTTTTGGCATCTGACGTATTTCTTATATTTATTTTTTGCTCTGCAATAACTTTCGCTCTTTCAAGTTTTGCAAAGCAATTAACTTTCTACCAGCGGAAAGCTCACAGAAAAATCGATCGATTTCGCATTGAACCCGCAAAATGTTGGAACATTTTGGGCTCCTTGCCAGCAGCTCAGCGCAAGAGCTTTGCTAATATTCTTGAAGCGTAACTTCTGTGCGTGTCAGAGTTCTGGGCGGGGAAAATTCTACTCCAGCGGTTGTTGCACAATGAGATACCCTGTGTAGGAGCTGTGCGTAAAAAGTGTAGCCTATAATTTGCCATCTCAGCCTTTAAGTTTGATTAAAAGATATACTGGATTATATTCAATGAGTTATTTGCCACTTCGCAGAATTCTGTTCGTTCTGTTTGCACAATATAAGCCACATATTGTTGCTTAGACATTGGGTATTAAAGTTGTGGACGGGTAGACGAAGCCGCTTTTGGACGGGTCAGCATTCACTTTTATGGCATTTTTCACGTAGATACCAAAATGGTTGGCCTTGAATAAGTTATAATAAATTGACACGTAAGGCCTTTTGGCCAGCACTATCAGTGAGAGCAGAAACAGTTTTGTGGCTTGAAAAATGGTGTTGTATTGTGCATTTTTGCAAGGCTGTTTTGTTGAGCTGTGGCCGCAGTGTTGGCCAGCTGACAGAGCAGCCTGGCGCTCAGGTGGGCAAGGCGTGGCAGGTGAAACAGGGCTGGCCACATTTTGCTGATGGCTTTGCCGGTGTCAAGTGGCGAGTCCTACAGCTGCCCAAAGTGCTCGGGCCAAGGCATTAAATCATTCAGTGGCATTGGATTCAAGTTTTTGTTGCATACTCTGGGGCTGAAGTTTGTGCCTGGCAGTTAATCAATAAGCAATTAAAATAATCTAGTTTTTAAAGCAACTTTTTTGGAGCTGTTTATATTTATAAATATTGAGGCCAAGTTCATGAATTTCAATTAATAATTTAAAGCCACCATTTATTTAAGTGGTGTCGAATCTTTAATTTATGTGCAACCAGTTTCCCACGTTGAAGAATTTGCATTAATTTGGGATTTTGATAATTATATTTTATTCAACAATTTTGTAAGCTACTAATTGGATTTGCAGTTTGCTCTAGCTCCCAATTACAATAAAATGGTTGCGACCATGAGAGCCATACACGGTATTCATTATTTATGCATATTGGCATATTTAACACTAAATTTATGGGAAAGTCAAAAATGCTTCGAAACTAAAAGCCTGACGCTCTGTATGAGGCGCATTTAAGTTTGCTGCCATTGTTTCATTTAATAGCCTCGATTTTAGTGCAGTCATAAAACTGACTTATGCAAGGTTATTAAATAAATTTTGCATGCGGCTCATTAAACCTGACAAACCAAAATGGGCCGAAACCAAATGGCAAAAACATTGTGCACTCGAGTGTTAAATAAAATTAATTACCACACCGCGATGCACAGGTAACACATTCACACCTGTGCTCACACTGCCTCGCAAGGCTAAAGAATGGCATATTAAGTTCGCATGCTTCTAATAAAATTATACGGGGCATACGGGGCGTATGTGCAATTTGTCGGTGGTAGCAAAAAAGCTCATCAACATCAAACATATTTGACTTAATTAATGCATTATACCGCTGTCAGCTATTGCCAGATTTTGCCAAGTGGTCTTTGGGGCTAACGAAAATCATTTCCGTTTCCTGGCGCCACAAAGCAGCTGATTCTGATAAAATTTGTTTAGTTGTGCTTATGCGTGTTGTCGTGCGCTTCTTGTTCTTATTGTTGTTGTTTGGTTTCTCATCCTCATTTCTGGTCGTTGTTTTTTAGCACTTAATGACAAGAAGAAGTACGTTTAACTTGGGCGGCAAAACGACTGTGGCGAACGGCCCGTAATTGTCCAAGCAAACTTATTTACGTAATTAAAATTCATTAGCTAACGTTTCCCGTGGCATCTTTCTGCTGGTGTTATTCTTGTCAAGGCAACTGGGGAATGTCTATGGCAGCAGCCTTTTGTAGTTTGCTTTCTTGTCCTTACCAAAGATTTTGCTTTCATTAGCGCATTGCAAATGTGCGCGGGCGCTATAATACCCAATTATATAATCGGAGTATTCTGCTTTGCTATGAAATAAGAACCAAATGATTTAAGAGCAAACAAAGGCTGATTAAAATGCAGTTGCTAAATGAGATTCTATGTCTGCTGTGGGTACACAAATCAAGGTGATTAATGAAAGCCCGGTCGTCGGAAATAGATTATGCGCAGGAGCATATTTTTGTTAAAGTATAATACAGCTCGTGCAGCTAGAACAAACTACCGCTTAATTTGTTGGATATCTTCTTAAGAGTATCTAACTTAGGCAAATTTAATTTGCTTACTATTTTCTTTCATGCTATTAATCTATATACTCCTGTCCAAATTATACACTTTTTATTCACTCAAACCCTGTTCTATATTTATTCTTGAATATAAGTTGAGCTTGGCCTAACAATAAAATATATTTGAACATAGATGTGATATTTATAGTCCACATTGATTCTTGAGGTTTGTTGCCTCTGTCACCTACGACCTTATTTGTGCACAGTTTGTTGCCCGTTGACAAGTGATCCTGTTCCTGAGCCTGCAATCGTAGCTCAGGCTCCTTACGTTGGCATTTTACGGGCAATTTTCCAGAACACATTTCGCTTAAGCTCATCCTCGGGGCGCAGGTTACACAAATGACGTGCAATTTATTACTTTAATTAAATTGTAGACATTGGGGCTCGCGTTGCATTTTTATTGTGATTTTACTTTACAATAAAATTATTTACCCAGACGATGCTCACAGCCCGCTGTGCAGCTTTGCTTAAAGTTCTATCCATTCTGCGCCCGGCCCGGTGTCGGGCTGGCTCAAAGGTACCTGGAGAATATGAGAACGAATGAGTTATGCAGGAGACAGGCGCAGGGCCAGCTGTTTCCTGCTGCTGTTCGTGTTTCTCGCCGTTCGCAGTCCGTGGCCTTAGACCATAAACTGTAAGCTCGGTCGTGCATGCACCTTAATGACAGTCTTAAATAAATAAGCGCAGAAGCTGCCGCCCTGAGTCCAATCCTAAGAAGCCTGCACTTACACGACAAGTTGCGTGGCAATGCCAATTGGCAAATGTTGAACATAATGTTTCCATATATAATAATATCGCATATCACATGCACAGTTCATGTTACATTTTTTTTTAAGAGTTGCAATCGCGATACATACTCCATATGTGCATATTTTATAAATAAACAAAAGTAACTAAAGTGCTCGCTTTCATGTTTTCGTCTGATTCAACTCCCACAAGTGAATGCATAGCTTGTTAAGCTTCTGTTATAAGTGCGGACTCTGTTTGTTAGCACACGCAACATAAATAAAAACAAAATAAAGACACGAGCGTGTGTTGAGCATGAACATGTGAATATGAAACACGTGACGATAAAAACGATTTTACCACAATTTGGTAGCGTGTTAATGTTTTTATGGTGCTGTTCTGCTGAACACGAACGCTCACGAAATTCGATTATAACGACACGCGCCCAACTCTGCTCAGAGCCCACAAACAAATATTGGCACAACTGTAACAATGGCAAAACCAACCAACAGAAGCAACCAAGTAATAACCAACTGCTGATTCCGCAACTATTGATTGCATTCGTGCCCGAAGGTTGATGAAGAAGCCACGCATTCCGGAATGCGAACGGGAACGAGGTGACAAATAACATTCCGATCCAGCGACACTTTCGCAGCTAAATCCAAAAATCCAGCCCATAAATTAGACAAATTCGTAGTGGCTGGTAGTTCACCAAAGTATGACAAGTTGCCCTCATAAATAAATGGCTGCAGGGCTGGTTTATTCATTTTGACAAAATTATCGCATTAATATGAAAGCCCCGTTAATGAAAGTGCATTAAAGCCAACGAGGTGTCATAAACCTTCGGGCCACAAGAAAATACGCAAAACTCTTGTCTCTGATTCGAGCTACTCGTGATGCCCCTAAGTGAAACTTAATGGCATAAAGTTTTGCTCTCACTTTTCCTTGGCTTAGGTAATAGGGCGCTGGGAGCTCAAATAGCTCTAAAGGGATCATATCAGGTATGAGTCCTACTGATGGCAAGTGGTCACATAATAATACATTAAGAGCTTCTTAAGAGATATTGTATTGTGTCCGAAGTCGTGTGGGCAAGCCTTCTGATTAAAAAAACCTTTTCAGTGGCTCGCTTCTCAGTTCAAGCCAATGTTTCGCCTTAAGGCTCATTTCAATAACATAATGTTCTACAATTCTTACAACAAAGGACACACAAAGGTCGCAAAGGCACACAAAAATTAAATGATTAAAAAAAAAAGAATCCTTTTGGAACCTCGAAATTTGTTTATACTACTTAAGAAACCAGAAGCTATACAATTCTTCTAGATATGAAATTTTCTCTGAGCATTGGCGGCGTGAATTATTGTCACAAAACATATATATATTATATTTCGGTTGCACATCGGCGCTTTTTGACGTGGAGATTCAAACGTTAAATATAATTATTATATTAAGAGTCATATATTTCTTGATCAGGACGACGAACTTAATCTTTAAGCTATCTTCAAATTGTGTATTTTTAACTATCTTCATCATATTCGCAAAGATTTAAATGTATTGTTAATAAGCTATAAATATGCAAGCGTATTTAACTTTTGGCACTCCAAAAAATCTTTCATTTTTCTTTCATAACGAATACCAAGCTAATAAGTCACAAAATAGTTGTAAATTTAATTTTCAAGCATTTTATTAAACAAATTGTTAACTTTTTCGTTTATGTCCGCCAGCATCTGCATCAAATTGTAGCTATTGAATGATAGACGAATAAATAACTGAATTTATTTCCAGAGGCCACAATTAAGCAGCTTATCATCCGTGACAAATAAGAGGCGGAACACTGTGGGTGCGCCAAAGGCAAAGTGGCAATTAATAGAATTTATGTGCTGTAATTTGTATAACCAGGCTCATTTTATTGCTCAGCTGGGTCAGCTCAAATTAAATGTACTCATTTAATGGATGGGGCGTAAATACACACACGACCAAAAGTCAAATGTGGCAAATATATTAAATAGCTCTTTTATATGGCCATAAGCATCAAACCCGCAACATCTCATAATATGCAAGATTTGCATAATTAAGTCCGACACGATATTCAAAAGCGTTAAGTTGCATGCGGGCTCAAAACGCGAGATAAATGCATGTGGTCTGACTTTGATAATTGTTATTTTTAACAGAATTAATCATTGGTTAATGTTTTTTTGTGCACATTGTTTAGCATAAAACACAACTTTGCCTATTTTTTCTTGTCAGAGCATAGATATTTAAACCTGCGATGTAAATATAATGTGGAAAGAGTTAACTTTTATATAATATACCAATATATATATATATGTATAAATACCAAAGCAGTTTGAACTTCAGCTTACCCTTACCTCGATTGATTGTGTTAAAAAACATAAATTTAAAAATTTTATATTGAATAGGGCTTTGTATTTAAAATCAAAAGTGAATTATGTAAATAATCATCTATCCTTATAGAGAAGTAAAAATTAAAAACAATTCAAAAAATTTAAACAGTTCGTTTGTTGACTGAGATTTACAAGCTCATATACACTTGTATACATTCATATACTTATGGATATATCCCGACTCTTTAAGCTTTATCTTTTTTTATACACACTTGCCGTACATTTGCTGCGAGTTACCTTTTTTCGCCAATTGTTCTTCGTACAGGGTATAAAAACATGCAAATTGTGCACACAATCAATTTCAATTAGGCAGCAAGTTGAGCGCTTAATTCGACAGTCAACACTCGATCGATGCGCTGATTGACAGGCTGTGTAAACTTTCGACAGCTCTGCGAAACTAGTTGCCAGTTGGCATTTAAACGCGCATACGCTCCGTATGCCACCAGACCTGTCAGCCAGCCAGTCATTCCGTCAGTCCCCCAGTCCGCCAGTCAGACATAGAAGTTTCGAAAAGCAAACAAAGGCGAAACTATTTGATATGCAGTGCGCATGGCTTGGGAAATTATGAAGATGCCTTTGCGTACAAGTAGCTGCGAGCCTATTGGGCCAGGGTCACGTTGGTCACGTGTCGGGCAAAATAAATCCATTTGTTGACAATTTGATTACGTGTTGTGTTGGTAGGCTCTTGAAATTTGCTTGGCAGATTGTCCAGTGAAGTGAAGAAATCTTGTGCAAGCTTTTAATTTGGTCTATTTGTTTTATTTGTCTGAAAATGTTAATTTTCAGACTTTAATTGCTTGGGACAGCTGGCACATGCTTGATATTTATTTCACACAATTTCTGTTCCTTCGTGGATTCCTCAATATACTTTGTCATATTAAAGTGAGTCGCTGCTTACTTTAAAAAGTTGCCCGTTTGCAGAGCTTTTGACCGCAGACCCGAAAGTAACTTCTTCCACTTCCTTGACCGTCCATTACAACATTTCCGGTCTATTTATGAACTCGAAAAAACAAATCCTGCTCCGTTTGCAGCTAGCACTTATTTATTATTAAAATGTTTTGCTCAAACCTCGCGCAGACAAAGTTTGAAACAGAATTAAAAATGCCCAAAAGCAACGGGCGCTAGCGCAGCACAAAAGTTGCCCAAATATAATATTTCTAGATTTATTTATTTTCATTTTGTTTCTGCTTTTTTAACAACACGCGGGCGAGCTCTGCCAAACTATGTGGTTAAAAGCGCTCTTGGACTATGGGATAAACGGAAGTAAAACGAAACTGGCAATAGCGCATATTTGAGTGCATGATTTTTCTGTGCACAGCAAAGTTGCGATATTTATATATTGTTTTATTTTTTATGTTTAACAACAAGTGAGGTGAAAGCCGAACTGAGCCGTGTATGCTTGTTGGTTTGATTCCTAATCAAATACATTTATCTAAACATATTTCATGGATACCAATTTTAAGACAGAGATCAAATTAAGCGCGCATTTTGTCTTTGAAAATATGTGCGGCTATTAATATTTGAAGTAGAATAGCCGTTTGCAATTAAAATTTTTTTACATAGAAAATGTATTGTTTTATTACTAAGACTCGGATGTAGCTAAAAAGGTTCACGAATCGCAGGGCTCGAATTGGATTACATCGTGAACTGATCCACCAATAAATTTGTTTGGGCTTGCAGCCCTGGTTGTTTTGACTAGGTCACAGTAAAACTCAGTGACGTTTTAAAAGCGTACAGTCGATAAACATATCGATCGATAGGTTTGTACTATTTACGCACACCTTGGCATAACCGTGTCTCCTTTGATTACAGGGTACAAAAGACACTGTCAAAGAAAACCCCTGTTGCTGTTGTTATTAATAAAGAATATGCTCAAAAGCAAGAAGGGAAGTGGTTATGGTTATGGCTGCTGCTGCTGCTGCTGATGCTGGAACAAGTGCCATTTGCTAGCGGCTCTTCCTTTGTGCTTGTGCTGTTGTCCCTTTGTTGCTGGCGTGTTAAGGACAATTGAAATTGAAACCTATTACGACGATGACACCAGTAGGGTCGCATAAAAACAAAGTACCTTAAGTCGGTACTGTGGCATGCGGCAGCAAAAGGCCAAAGATCAAGTGAGGTAAATGCGCGACAAGCATGCCAAAATGCAATTTGCTGGCCGGCTCTCATATTTCGCAATGTTTACGGAATTGCGCGAGAAAATTGCAATTGAAGCCTTTGGGCGGCATATTAACGAGCAAAGCCTTGAGTTCCAGATATCACATTCAGCGCAATATCACCAAGTTATAAAAATGCTGCATACAAAATCTCTAAGCTCAAGACTAAATATTTTCTATATATTTTACTGGTTCATTGATATTAAAGATATGCCTATCGATGCTTGCCCTCGCCTTTCCCATTTAAGCCCCTTTGTGAGCCTCTGCTATGCTTGGCAATTCAGTTATTACAAAATACAAATGCATAATTAATTATTAAAAGAAGCGTGCTAATATTGATTTCAATGATTCCAAAAAAGCTTTAACTCCCCATAGGTAATCCCATCGAGCATATCAAGAATTTTGCTAAGATTCATTATAAAATGGCGAAAAGTATCGGCGGAAAAGAGTTTATGGAAATTGCACCTGTTGATATTTGTTTAAGTCTGCGCCTATGAAGCTTTTCTCATTACGCAATGAGCGAAAATATAAAATTAATATTACGCTGACATGCGAAAATTTAATTTTCACGTTGTATGAAACTAACACGTCACGCTTGCATTGAATATTTTTTACTTCTTCTTTTTGCTCGTTGCTTTTTCGCTTTTCATTTTCATTGCACGCCGTACAACTGTTTCCGGTTGCCTTTTGTTTTGAGGCCATTTCAGGAAAGGCGCTTGTGCGTAAGTACTTTGTTGTAGTTTTTTATTGTTGTTGCTTTTGTAGTCGGCATTATTGTTGCCCGATGACTGAGTTTATATTTATTATGGTAATTTATAGCTAAACTTGCGCCACGTGCACAGGATGCCATTGCATTGTTTCATATCGCCATTTTGTTTATTTATACATACTTGTCAGTGGAATGTGATGGTGTGTGTGAAATTGCTGGACGTGTGCCTTAGCCAAATGTATAATTTGAAATATATATATACTTAATTAAATGTCAGTCTCAATTAAGCCAAATGACATTTCAAAATGGGTTGGAAGACTTCATGACTTCTAAGCGGCGGTCATTAAATCAAAGTTGAATAAGAAAAACAGCTAAGTGAGAGTAATGGAAAGTAATTAGCCAAAAGTTTCAGTTTCAGTTAACGGCTGGCTTAACAAGCCGGAGGAGGTTTAAGAACAACATTGAAAACCTCCAACAGCAATATCCAGAAAGTCGTTCGAAAATGAGGACTTCGCTCTTTAATAAACTACACTAGAATACGGACTCTAAGCTTGCCTAAGGTTAGTAAAATGATGCTCTAATTAAGTTTAAGTTTTGTTCCAAAGTGCAACCAAATAACCTACATATAAAACTAAGCCAAGTTCACTTTTTGTTTGGCATGCTAATTGAAATGGTCGCCAAATAAGATTATCCATTTCTATTTAGAAAATGGTGCACTAAGCCAAATGCCCAACAAGAGGCCAGTTAAGTATATTTGCACCGTGGCCCGATCTTCAGTCCAACTAATTCCCAATCTTCCATTTTTCTGCTACATTTCAATTTTATTTCCTCTTATATATGGCTTGACCAGCCACTCAATTAAGCAAGAACACAGAATTAAATTAACTCGACGCTGTCTTCTATGCCCAAAAGACTCGTATCAAAGTGCCTGCCATTCCTCAACGGGGGGCGGGGCAGGGGTTGTTTTGTGGGACAAAGCAAACATTCAAATGCACACAAACATAGGCATGTAGTAATGTGTGGAACTGGTCTCAAGTCTCGTTTGTTGGGCCATGCCACAACAATGGAAATGAAAGAACAACAGCTCATCAATAGCCCAAGACAACAAGTACAACAGAAACAACTAAGAGTGCTCTAGTCGGGGGTGGACGATTAGAAGATGCCCTGTACTCAAAGTCGAGATGCCGTAACACCCATTTAAACTTCTTTCTAAATAGCACAAACTTCGCACGGGGAACGTGTCCAAAAACCAAAATATTCTTGATCTGTTCTTACTATACGAGAAACTACATATCAAATTTCGTTCCTAGATATAAAATCTACAAATCTAATCTAAAAATCGATTTTAGTCTATTTTACGGTAATCGGACGGGGTGTAGATGATTTAAAAAAAAAAACTCCATTCACATAAGGACAGACGGACAGTCCGACAGACGAACGGGCATGGCCAAATCGATTCTGCTATTGGTGGAGAATATATACACTATATGGGGTTGGAGAAACACTCTTCTGCAGATTACATACTATTGCAAGAAACCTTTATGCCCATTTTCAATAGGTACAGGGCATAACAAACGGAGCCAGCTAACGTAGTGTTTATGTTAAAAGTGCTTGACTAACAGATACTCAAGATTTAAGTGTGATACAAGTACTTCATAATCTAAAAAACAAGTAAGAGTGCTCTTGCTGGGAACTTCCGACTTGGAAATTCCCTACACCCTGCGCCTAGCCATCTGGAGCTGTGGATGCACTTCTCTCTCCTTAAGCCCGGTATTAATTGTTTTAAGGCATAGATTTAGCATCCAAATACCAAAGCTCTTGTAACACAGGGTTACGATATCGATTTTTATCGCTTACAAGATTTCAAGCTCTAGTTCTAATGGTTCCGAGATCGATAAATTGGTACATTCGGTAAGACGGACACACGGACGGGCAGGCGGATGGACAGACAAACGAAAATTGATAAATCGACTCGGCTATTGATGCTCACCAAGAATATATGTATAAGCTTTAGTCGGAGATGCTCTTTCTGCATGTCACAAAATAATAAATAATAAAATAGGTACAGGGTATAACAAAACGCAATGCTAAGTTCCTTGCCTGGTTACTGAGACAAACCAAGGAGGCCTCTTCCGAAATAAGGAGCAGGGTATAACAATAAAACCCAACGACTCACTAGGCGGGCGTCAAGCGGCAGCGCATTATCATCACCAACGGGTATTGAAGTGGGGTACAGGGCGCAGGGGCAGCGGCAGGGGCTGGACATTATATTTTGACGACTAAAAAATGCGCAAATGCGGAAACGCTTGACGGCGCCGTCAACTAATTTCCGCGGAACGCCACAAAGTGGGCAACATAAAGTGGCGGGCACTAAAATTTGCAGCTTTTTGATTGCGAGCTGTGCACAGTGCAAACTAATCTCACACTTATTTGTATTTTTGTGTGTATTTGTGTTTATAATGTATGTGTATATGCACACTGGCGTGTGGGCGTTGCTGCTGCTCTTAGTCAATGTCAACACTCGGCGAGTTGGCCAGCTCAGCTCCGGAGCGCGGAGGCAACTAACAAATTTGTGTGTCACTCAAAATGTTTGCCAACTCTTTCTCGTCGCCAGCTATATTTTGTGCAAATATTTGTAAATACGCGGAGCACACAATTTTCAAATTCAATTTTCAACTTAACTTCATTTTCTACTATATCACATTGGGAGCATTTCTAGAGTGCCATACGCTATGCCATTCCACATGTGTATTAATTGGCAGCTTAGTGCTCCTGACACAAAGAGACAAACTTGGGATGAGCTTCATTAGGATTGTTTTAAGACTGAGAGACTCGTCGTTATTTGATCCAGAATATACCTTCTTGGTATAGTATATTTGGCTACCAACTTAAAACAGTTCAAAAACAAAGCACCGAAGCTGATTCTAAGTATTGTTTTTTGCAACAAAAACTGCAAAATTTGTAGCAGATTTTTCAATCAAAAGTAATAATAAAATGTAAAATAAATTTTTCAATTTTTTTTTATTGACATGTAAAACTAAAAACTGTGCGCAAAAAGCAACAAAAAACCTTTATCAAAAATAAAATTAACTAAGGATTAGTAATAACAATTTTATAGAGCAGGGAAAAGCTTTACATTTTCTACCAGCAGAAAAGTGTTTGTGCTTTTAAAATATGTGCTATTTACAATTTTTTTGAGCATTTTTTCTTTGTTGCAGCTTTTAGTTAAATGGGGATTTCGACTCTACTGAAAACCTATTTTACTTTTTGCGCAACTTTTTGGCCAGATTAATCAGCGAGCTAAGCTTTAATAGTTGGGGCTTGTATTATATTTGAGAATATGCCTAAAGGAGTTCTGCGTTGTGTACTTTGGGATTATTTGCTTGCAAATGTTTGAGACATAAGATAAAGTGCATTATTTATAAGCGTTTTTAGTCCCAGCTAATTGGACTTTCTGATTGCCTGCCGTGTGTCTGCTCTATGCTCTAGAGTTTTGAGTTGCATTGAAAATGGCTCAAAATTGATTTCATGTGTAAAATTGCAGTCTCCATTTTATTTGCAATCCATGTTTGCGCAATTAAATATTAAAATCAATTAAAGCCCCTGAGCTATTCCTGGGCTCCTGCTGTTTTCCTCAGCATCTGTTTACGCTGTTACATTTTTTGAGCAGCGCCCCGTGGGCCATTTGCGTTCAGGTTTGCTTGCCGTATAATGAGAAATTGCTGCTTGCAGCTGTGTTTCAAATTTAAATGCAGAAACAAACAAACAAAAAACAACAAATTTGTATGCACAACAGTTTGAAGCATTTGCGAGTCTTGATGGTCTTAAAGTTTATGAGCGAAGGCTCTGTCGTAAATAAATCCCAGATTATGCAATACCAAAATGGAATAAATCAAATTTAAGCTGGGCTGGAGATGTTTTAAGCTAACCTTTTGAGTATTCGTTTTGCATTAATTCTTATAAATGGCTGCATTTCTCATCCTAATTATTCATATCGCTTAACTTTTATTACTTAATCAGAATCTTACAGTTGTAAGTTTAGTTTTATGTAAATGAATAAATGTTGAGTCCAGTTTTAAAGCTATATCTTATTAAGGGTAGTAGTCACATTAAAGAAGTAAATATATTTCCTCTGAATTATTTTGTTGGGCTTGAGATTTGTTCATGATTTTAACTTCCAAGCAATTTTTTCAATCAATTTAATAGCTCCATTAATTTATGGAGCATAGGACATTTCTATCTTGGGAGTATTTTGTCAACCACTTAACAACAAATTCCACAAAATTCCACCAAATACTGTCCAATTAAACTGTTTTGTCTGATTCCGAAATCCTCTTTCCCAATCCGTGCCATAAATCACTGTCTAAGTGCGCCCATAACCATAACCATCCTGACAGTCCTGTGTGTGATCTTCCTCTGCAGCCCAGCACTTCGTAGTTCCTGTTTGTATTTTTATGAGTTGTTGAGCTCTTCTTGCCGTTTCTTGCCATAAGAATTTTTAGTTACAAAAGTCAAACTGACACACAAAATAATAAACAAACTAGCTTACATTGTGCCGAGTTGCCCGGGCTCGGCGTTCAAGTTTATGGATAGCAGCATCCGCTAAATTTGTGGCCTCAGTCACTGAGTTGGACTGGGTAGATTAAGGCGAAAATATCAACAAACATGTAGGAAAGCTATACAACACGTATGTACTTGAAGATATCCTGTATATCCTGTATAATTATATCATATTTGTACAACGTATTACCTCCGTTTATATATATACACGTCTACTTTTTATTTTAGGGAAAATACGTCAGGTAAAAAGTCATCTACCAAATATTATAGCTTAGATTTTATAAATACGACGATTGTAGATAAAGTTACATATTTTATTAAGTTGTGTTTTATCATAGTTTAGATGGAAATCATTTTTATTAAAAATACATTTTTGATTGAAAAAATATACATATCTAATTCCGAACTAAAGCATTTTTTAATGTCTTTACTAACGATGAAATGTGTGATTTGAAATGTTTATTTATGACATAACTCTTCGTTTATTATTGCAGCTACAACGAGAATTTGTTGGAGCTGAAGGCACCCATTTGCTTATTTTGATTGAGGGCATAAAAAATACGCCAAATATGTGTAAGGAATTCGCTCTACACTTGGTTCTATCGCCCGCCCCAAGGAGCCTGCACATTTTGAGAGCGAAGAATAAAAACGGATTTGCAGTTATGAACGCAAACATGCCGTAAAGCAAATAAATGGGAAAAGGAAAAATCAAGAAAAATTTCCTAGAACGTGGCCACAGAACTGGAAAATAGTTGACGCATATTTCATCCAGGGCCAGCATGAGAAGCCCAAGGCCCAGCACCATAGCAACCCCCCAACCAGGTGTATTTATGTGGGTGCGTGACCCTGACAAATAGGAACGACAATTCGAATCCAATTAAAGTAAAAGCAATTTGCTCCCCACATGAAAACTGCAGCGCTAAGATTTCGGTTGGTTAGTGCGATTAGGAAATAAGAACGCCTCGAAAGCTCTATTTAATTAGACACTTAACGGCCAGCAGGACACCAGAACAGGATAACAGAATAAAGTTGTCGAGGGTGCAGTTAACAAAGGCCAAAAGAGAGCGCATTGTCGCATTGTCTCACTGAAGAGGCCGTGGACGGCAGGCTGCATTGTCAGGACATGCAACAATGGCGACTTTGACTGATGGGAGTGTGGATACGGATACGATGGGGTTTGAAAATGACACAGTTTATGCCCTCTCCAAGCGGAATCAGACAATGCGACATTGCCTTTACGTTTGCCAACATAATTAAATTCTATTTATACAAGGCCTTTTAAAATTAACAAAACACAGACACTCTCTCTAATTATACTCAAACTTGTCACTTTACGAATTTCGGTTTAATCAAAAGAGTATTTCATATTCGGCGTGCGCCAATTATTTTGCCTTCGTTTCATTGAGTTTATTTGAATTGGCGCCTTATCGAAATGGGGACGTTCGGCATTATCAACGCTTGCATCTACGTCAGTGCACATTAAAATTGCAAGCGACATGGTCGAGAAGGCACGTGGGTGGGGGTAGGGCGTAGGGTGTGGGGCTAGGGTCCTTCAGTGTGACACACGCCGACAAGGGCCACATAAGTACGTAAGACTTTCAATCAGAGTGCATTGAAACGGAAATTCTGCGCTGCAGCGCAGAAGGAAGGAAATACATGCTCGAGGGAACGCCTGACTGATTGACTGACTGCCTGACTGCCTGACTGCTGGCTTGATGGACGGGCTGATGGACTAGACAAGCAGTCGCCTTGCAAGTAAACTAACTGTATCAAATAACATTCAATGCAATGCCTCAAGAGCTCCTTTAAGGCATTTTACAGTTGCCACCTACTTTGAAAAGCCACGTCGCAGTTATACCCTATACTTATGTAAATCAAATGATTATGTGGAAATGTTTGTATTAAATAAGAATTAAGATTTATTGAAAGTGACATAAAAAGATGGTGCTTAGATAATTATTGAAGTAAGTGCTATCAAAAGATTGCGCTGCATAAACTTTCTTTGTGCTACTAAATGCAAGTACACACATACATACATGCATGCATATTCAAGGCAATTTGTTCAGCATCTCATTTTATTCCCATTCCTTCTTTGCTCTTATTCTTGCAGAGAGCGCTCGGCAAGCGCAAATACTACTTGTCTCCCTTACACATATGCAAACAACATGTCTCTGTTATTTCTATCTGTATGTTAGCATAAAACGAAAGCAGAGTCAGCCGCGATCGAACATCTAAATAAAATCGACTTATAATAATGTTCGTGCTTTTTTTTGCCAGCGGCATTTGTCTTCTGCATATGAGCAATCATTCACTGCGACAGAGAAACTTATTACAGGGTATCGCATAATCGAACACACTCAAGGCACTGACTCCTTCCAGCATATGTGCTGTTCGTGTTGTTGTTGCCCAGTCCAAGGAACTGTTGATGCAATGTTCATGACAAGGTTGTTGCTGGCTTGGACTGTGTATCCGACTTTGCATACTTTGAACTTTTCCAATATATTGTATTAAAGTTGGGCCATTGTGTGCGCAGTTTTATTGTTGTGTTCGATGTAGTTTACGTTGCAGGCTCATATTCAAGGAAAGCACACTATTATGAAATATCAGCAAAATCAACGATGTTAGCAAAGCGGATTTGGATGGAAGTAAGTAGCATCCAAATATGGTTTCAATGGAGTTCGCTGAGGCTTAAAAAATGCAATTGAGTGGAAAGATAAGCAAGTTGTTGAACTAGATTCCAATTAAGTACAGCTTAGCATGAGCATATTAACAGAAATATTCCAAATTCCGCTGTTAACATCTCTCTCACAGTTGAGCGCCTATCTAAAGTTACAAATTAAGATGCATAATGCCGCATGAAGATGAATCCGAAAACCAAAACAAATAATTTACGCGTCGATAAATTTACATTTTCGTTTTCAATTTCCTGCCTCACTGAATTAAAGCTGCTTTGTCGTTGCGCCTCCATATCAAAGCTCACGGCTCTCCATGCCATTTGCCTGTCCGCAAGGAATCCATTTAGACGCTCGAGTAATGACCGAAAATCCGTAACTGAAATAAATTTGATTTTATTGACAGTGAGTCAGCGGTAACGCCAGACAATGGGCCAGCTGAGGAAATTACATTTAGGCCTCAGCTCGGAATGAATTATGATGTGTCCAAAAGGGGTTTTACCCTCCAGCCCTGTGCCCGGGCAGTGGCCGGAGCACCTGCGTGATGCGTTGGGCCACTCTGTCGACGGAGCGCGTATAAATCTTGGGAGCTCGATTAGGGCTCGTTAGAGGTTTTCGTGTTCCGTGTTGTGACCCAGTCCATTGTTTATTAAATATTAAGGTAATTTGTAGATCTACACGATTTCCGTCCGATGTGGGTCATATTTATGTGCATGGCTGAAACAATTCCACACCAAGCTCGTGTAATTTATTAGCCTCCTGTTTCAATATATAATTGAATACGCTGTCGCAGCATAGATAGATGACCACCGTCGCCGCATTGCGTCCTGCTCCAAGAGCGTGTGGCATTAAATTGTCGAGCACTTCGGCACAGCCAGCTGGACAGCAGGACAGTCAACCCATGACATTTCTTGTTTTATTAATAGCCGTACACAATTAAGTAAACAACCAGATTGTGATCTTATAAAAACACACAATGTGGTCGAACTTAAACATAAATAGGCAGTTGAATATAAAGAACATAACGAAATTGTACAAAAATGAGGTTATTCGAGCCTAAAAAAAAGGACTTTTCTTTTTGGAACTTCAATTTTGATGAGGTAATTACTGTTGGCGTGCTCACAAACTGTGTACAGAGTGATTGGACGAGCTGAAGATCAAGTTATGGAAGAATCCAGTAACAAATTATTCTAAGAATTTTCTTACACTAAATTTGAGAACCCTTGTTTTCATAGATAGTTAAAGGAAATGCATATTTTATTATAAGCTGAGTTTTTAGCTTTACAGGCTTGCAATACCTTGCCCTTTTTTCCAATCCTTAACTTGTTGAGAATTGTAACGCGTTAAGCAGGAAAAATAGCTTAGTGAGGAGCACCAAAATGTACTTTCTATGTGGATAGCATTCATTATTTTCTTTTCTTTCTGTTAATATATTCGAAAAGCCTTAAAAAAACAATGGGAAATTCAAGCTCGCAGAGCCTGCTCTGAACTTTCCCAAGATGCTTTGTAACCGCATAATAAGTGTTATATTTTGGTAGACATAATTGCAACCAAGTACAACAATTAAAATTTGATTCTCTTCAGAAAAATTTGCATCAACTTCAGGCTGGCAAATGCTTGGCCGAGTTTTCGTAGCCTTAACTTGTTGAGAATTGTAAGTGAAACGGAAGTGAATTTACCTTCGAGAAATAAATAAATGTACTGCTCAACTAACGAGTTACTTAACTACAATGACCTCCAACTCGTTTTATAAGGACTTTAAAAGACTATAATGCACACCAGACACACGGACATACACACACTTTGGCAGCCTTTCATAAAGTTTGCTTAGCTTGCGCCTCAGCAAGCAGCCAACTTGGTTGGGCACTTTGATGTGGAACCGCGAGCCATGACAAGGCCAAGTACGGGCAGAGTAGACGAGGGACGACACTCGAAAGCCGCAGCTCTGCACTTGCACAATTGCAGGTGTGTATGTGAGTGTATGTGTGTATGTGCATGTGCATGTATGTGCATGTGTGTGTGCCAGGGACTGCCAGCTAACCATTAGATATGCAAAGTCAAACACACCTATGCAAACGGCCAGAGGCACTTTTTGCTCGACACAACTCTGGCGTTGGGCCCAACTTGTTGGCATACGCGGCGTATGCGCAACGTGCGTATTGCTGCTGAACAGGGGCGGGAGACGCATAATGGGACCTGCTGCCAGGAGCTGAGCAGTGGCAATTTGCGCGTTGATTGACTAAACGAATGGACACAGGGCAAGAGTAGCACACATAGTGCGCAGTAACTATTTACACTCGCATTAATTATGACTGTGTAATGACCTGTGCAGTCAAGCGTGTGTGTGTGTGTGTGTGTGTGTAAAAAATGGTATAACACAAGATGCGCCATGGCGACATCTGTGTGGCATTAGCGCATGACAACTTCCAACATGATTTGACAGGCTTGTTTGGTTTGTTTTTATGTTTTTTTTTTTTTGTTGTTTATTGATTTGAAAAGACATTTGTTTGTATGTATTTGTGTGACAGACAAACCACAAGCATGATATGCACATAAGTATGCTATGTGATCAATGTGCGCTTTTTGTGGCACTTATATGTTGCAAATTGAATTATATCGAACTGAATACGCAGCAAAAGTCAGAGTTGGAGTCAGAGGCAAAGCTTTAGTGCGAGCCATTGAATGGGGCAGACACGTAACAAACTTGTTATCTGTCTCTGTGTGCGGCGACCGAATGTGTGTGTGTATGTGTGGGCCAATTTAAAGGCTTCTCCCACGCTTGACATTTGTCACACACACACACACACACACACACACACACACACAAACAAACAGCGACACACACAATATGGCATACAGTCAGAACATACAGTGTCAGGACAATGACGGTGTGTTTTTGCTTTTTGTGTGCCTGAATGATTTCCTTTGTACAATTGATAACTCCATGTGTTTCGAAGTGGGCTGTGTGTGTGGGCAGGCGGGTGTATCTGTATGTACAAATATTTAAAATTCCTTCGCTCTGGCTCTGGCTCTGGCTTTAGCTTTGGCTTTGACGTTGCCAACGTAATGCCCTTCAAGCGTTGGGGATTTTTAACAAATTAAAGTCCTGTACAGCTGCAGGGCCAACAGAAAGTTGACAGCGACTTTTTGTAAATGTCATCAGCACATATACATATATATACATATATATATATATATGGCAAGATAAGTCTGCGACATTTGGCAACTGTATGAGTGTCAAAGGCCACTTCAGTGGATTATCTCAATACGTTTGCTGTGTCATTCCTGGCTGAATTAAAAGCTAAAAGCCAATAAGCAACATTTCTATTAAACTAAAAAAAATCAAATATGCTCTTTCTTTCAAGTTGGCAACATATTTGTGAACAAGAAGTCCTGGCATGAACCGCTCCTTTTTTCTCTTTTGTATCCCAGACACAATCCCAGCCAAGAGCTTATATATTTTCTGATGTTTCATTAAGCTAAAATTGAAACTTAATTTGTACTATCTATCCAATTGGCACATCCGCATTTCTTAAAATTTATCTCGTCCTAGTCAATTTCTGTGGCCGACACTCGAGTACATTAGCACATACCCAAGACTACGTCTTATGGCATTTTAAGTACTCACTTAGCGAGCACATTAAAAACTAAAACTTGCTGCAGCAGCAATGCCCACGCCCCCAAAAGCAGCAGCAGCTGGGGCGGGGGAGCCTCACGCAATAACAAAGGCAATTTAGAGCGAGGACTATAAACATTTTGGGCCAACCGCAAATGCAACGCCCCCAAAACATAGACGCGGGTCAGCAGCAGCAAGTGGGAGGGATTCCTCGCCACGTGCGGATCATTAAGTGCGTCTTCTGTTCACTGGACAAGCCAAGTATTTGCGGATTTCTTGCAAGTCACAGTCTCGTTTATACCCGACATGTACATTGGAAATGCGTAAAAATGTGTCCGCGCTAATGTGTATAACAGGCAGAAGGTGACTTCTATATATAAATACATTCTTCAGTCAGCATCAATAGGATAAGTCGATACACAGATCTCCGTATGTTAGTATATAGTCTAAAGCTAGAGAAAGTTGGAAGGCAGTTTCTCCTATTGTTCGAGGGTCTGAAGATCCTTCAAAATCGATATGTATCGATTTTCAGCTAAGGTTTTTTTCTCAGCGCTTATGAGAGCTAGAGCCACCACAATTGTTGTGTGGATTAAAATATTTTTTTAAAAATCAAACTCTAAACAGAGAATTTATTCTGTTGGAATTCAGAATGTTTGTAATCTCAGCTATGCGCTGTGTTCAGGGCATCTACCAGGCGGGCAGTCCCAACTAAAACCCTGGAAATTGTTGTTTTTCACGCGCTTTCAAACAATTTCGATTGGCATCTGGCTGCGAATCCCTGTTCGGTGGAATTCCCTGCACATTCCTATCAAATGTACAGACACAAATATTTGTAAATTAAATGCGTTGCCAACGCATCCATCATCAATTGCATTTATTTATGTTTTTTTATTTTCAGTTTTAAAATATGATTTAAAATGTTTTGTGTATTACTCATAAAAGTTTTTCGTATTGCTTTTTTTTTCTCCTGCAAATTATGCGCTAAATTGTAGTTGGCAATGATTGATGGGCCAGGCAAAGGAAATGTTATTCCCTCTTACAGCTGCCCCCCTCCCCACACCGCTGCATTCCGAGTGTTGGCATGTTTACTTTGGGCCGAGCGCACGTAAAGCAAGTCATAAAAATATTTCAACGCAAGAATAAAAAGCGAGCGGAAAAAGAACTAACAAAACGTTGTAGGTCATGTGTCATTTTCAGAGTTCCCAGTTCCGTTCGGTACCCACCGCCGATCCACTCGCTACTCAACCCATGGCATGTTTGCTTATTTGTTTGCACTTTGTTGGGGGGCAACCAAAACTTTAACAAACAGTTTGCAGCAAACATTTTTGTTGGCGTGGCAGCCAGCGGCTGAAATTGAATATTTAATTTTTGCTTTGTCTCTTTTGGCATTTTTTTGCCAAAGGTGGGGAACATTTTCAGGTATCGTCGAAAGTTGTTGATGAGCTTTAGCGACTGATGGAAACATTGCGGGCTGTGCGGTAGCTGGAAAATATTTGAGCCATCTTAAGCGCAGCTCAAGCAGATAACTGTGCAAACAAAGTATGCAAATTGTATAAAGCATATTTTAGGCAACACAAAGTCTTAAAACAATGTAGGACAAAAACATGAGCTGTAGACAATTAGTATTAATTTCTGGCCCATAATTATTCACCGTTTTGTGTAGGCCCTTAAACATGTTTACACAATTTTATTTTTATGAAAACCAAATGAGATATTGCGCTTGGAAAATATGTAATGCATTCCTTGTTATTTAGAAATTCTTCTTTCAGCAAAACATCTGAATAAGCGAATACATTGAATTTATGTCAGCTTGAAAACCCTCTTGACCATATATGTTGTATTTTCATAGCCTTGAGTAACTCTCATTCTGCATTGAACCAATTTAACTATATCAATATTAGTATACTATATTAATACACCAAGTTTATCATAAGAATATAACACATATTAACCGATACGCTGTAAATATATATAAGTTTGTCAATATGCAAGTCAATCCTTAAATTCCGAGTTTTAAATGTTGGCAGATAAAGTGAATTTATTATTTTCATGCAGAATGTTCATTTTTCATTCATTATCAATATAAATAATTATTATTGTCTAACTGAATTGTTTATAATTTTGACTCATTTTATTAATTTTCACAAAAGCATCCAACGCAATGTGAAATTTTAAAGCTTCAGCCCATCTGGAGCTTATTTTAAGTATATAATTAGGGGACACAATGAAATTAAAATTTTGTTAACGCTTTCGACCCTTTTGGCTAAGCCAAATCCTTTTCTGTTTATACAGCCTGCCCATTCAGTCTCGAAGCCTGACGACCATTTTAATGCCACTTAATTAAACTACGCGCTTCATCAGTTGCTCCACAAGCCCGTCGCTTATTTAAGCCACGAAATCGCGCTGAAAATCCATAACAAAATGTCAACACTCATTCATTGAGAGACCGACATAAAAGTTGACTGACTCAAAAAGTGCTGCATGGAAATAGGTCAGCCCAAGCAGACAAATATGGCCCGGATGAAATAACAAAAAATAGAACTTGTAATTGCCATCGCATATCGATACACGATATACAAGCGAATAAAGTCAAATATGCGAGCCTGTTAACGGTTCACAGCACCGTTTTCGAAGCTGATTAGATGCAAATTGCGGTGATAAGGAGTCAAGCGGAAGCCAAACTAAAGTCACAGCCCGTACAAACCACCACAACCAAGTACCAATTGAAAGTCAGCAAAGAAAAATTATTTGAAAACCCGAGCCAGATTTTATGTTATTTTTATGTAGAAAAGACAGAGAGAGAGAGAGAGGGAGGCGGGGGAAAAGATATGCGGGGCCGCACACACACACAATATTTATTTATTCATGGGCAACACAGACTTGTGCGTCAGAGCTACCCAGAAATATAGCTAACAGATCACAGCTGGGCCTACAATATAATACAAATAAAAAAATATACATATATATCATATAAGTTACTGTGTACATTTTAATGGAATTTTTGGAAATTTTAAGTGCTGGCCACATACCTGCTGCTCATAAAACTTTAGGTAAAAAAGAGTAAAAACTAAAAGTAAACAGGTATCAAAACCATTTCTTAAAACTAAAAACTTAAACATAGGTCGTACCTCGTCCAATGGGTTGCCTTGGTTAAATTGGTTTCAGCACAAAGGTATGCTACACTTTTTGAATTTCAAAATATACTTGAGTCGCGCGCACTTTCGCTTTTTAGCTGCTGAACTGAACCTATCGAACCGAACACCTCGCTTGATTTGTGAAACTGGCCTCGTTTGTTCCCTAGGTTTGGTTAAAAAGCGTCGCTCTGCCCAACATTCGGGTGCCCGAAACGAGTGATGTTTTGGCCACTGTTAACTGCCGTTGACTTGAAACGATGTGGAATTGAAACACATCGCAGCCCGTGTGGGTGGGCCACGTTAAAAAGTAGGTCTAATACGGCAGGCGAATTGAGTGAAAACCTCTGTGGAAGTGAAAGCTCTCGATACCTAACCCTCCGCACTGCGACTCAAGTTGTGTACTTAAAATTACTCAAAAGCTTAGTTGGGAGCTTTTGAAATATTGGGTATTTACCAAATGTTACCAGTATTCTTCGTTAAGGACAAAGGAGGGTACATTTTAAGCTCTAAATACCTGTTGTTTTAAATAAGCAGAAATTTACAATTTTCTTACAGTGCCAATATTTACCTGGAAATAAAGAAATAAAATATAAATTAGTATAAAAACTGAAAAGCCAGTAAAACAAAACGAAATCTATTCCGAACTGAAATAAACACATTTAAACACAGAAACAACAACAGTTATGAAATACATATATATTTAAAAGGGAAATTCGAAGAGCGTACAACAACTGTGATGAAGACAGTGCGAAGAGAGAGAGAGAGAAAGTGGCGAAGAGCTTAAAAGCTTTAAAGCTAAGTTAAGCTTTCTGATAGTGTTACCAGATGTACGTTTTTATACCCTTGCAGAGGGTATTATAATTTTGTCGTGAAATGTGTAACGCATAGAAGGAGACATCTCCGACCCCATAAAGTATATATATTCTTGATCAGCATCAACAGCCGAGTCGATATAGCCATGTCCGTCTGTCCGTCTGTCCGTCTGTCCGTCTGTCTGTTTCTATGCGAACTAGTCCCTCAGTTTTAAAGCTATCTTAATGAAACTTTGCAGAAGTCCCTAATTCTGTTGCACGCAGCACATATGTCAAAACCAGCTGGATCGGACCACTATATCATATAGCTGCCATAGGAACGATCGGTCGAAAATTAAGTTTTTGTATGAAAAAACATTTTGTTTATCAAGATATCTTGACCAAACTCGACATTTATTAGTTTTACTATGCTCCTCATATATATGCAAAATTCTATTAAGATCGGACCACTATATCATATAGCCGCCATAGGAACGATCGGTCGAAAATTAAGTTTTTGTATGAAAAAACATTTTGTTTGTCAAGATATCTTGACCAAACTCGGCATTTATTAGTTTTACTAAGCTCCTCATATATATGCAAAATCCTATTAAGATCGGACCACTATATCATATAGCTGCCATAGGAACGATCGGTCGAAAATTAAGTTTTTGTATGAAAAAACCTTTTGTTTATCAAGATATCTTGACCAAACTCGACATTTATTAGTTTTACTATGCTCCTCATATATATGCAAAATTTTATTAAGATCGGACCACTATATCATATAGCCGCCATAGGAACTATCGGTCGAAAATTAAGTTTTTGTATGAAAAAACATTTTGTTTGTCAAGATATCTTGACCAAACTCGGCATTTATTAGTTTTACTAAGCTCCTCATATATATGCAAAATCCTATTAAGATCGGACCACTATATCATATAGCTGCCATAGGAACGATCTATCGAAAATTAAGTTTTTGTATGAAAAAACATTTTGTTTTTCAAGATATCTTAACCAAACTCGGCATTTATTAGTTTTACTATGCTCCTCATATATATGCAAAATCGTATTAAGATCGGACCACTATATCATATTATTAAGTTTTTGTATGGAGAATTTTTTGTTTTTCATGATTTTGCCATTAAACACGGCATTTAAAGATTTCACTATGCTCCCTTCATTTTTGCTAAATCTTATTTACATCGGTTTTTGATTAAAAGCCTTTTTTTTGTTTATCAATATACCTTGACCAAACTCGGCCTTAACCATTTTCTCGGCATTAAAAGGTTGGGTCTGCAAGGGTATTAAATCTTCGGCGTGCCGAAGATAGCCCTTCTTTCTCGTTTAATGTTAATATTGTGTTCTTTTTGGAAGTTAGTTCAAAATTCCGTTAGGAAAACATGCCAATTAATTAAGAATAAGTCTTTTATTGAAAAGTATTTGCAAAATAACCAAATGCTAGATACATAAAAGAAACGTGCACATTTCGTGTAGAAACTTTAAAACTACTTAATTTTTAAACTGATTAACAACACTCTTCAACATTTTACAACACTTATGCATCTAATTAGAATTTAAATAGAGCAACAACAGCACAACAGGAAAAAAATAACACGTGCTCTCTAGGCCATACATAGTATATATATATATATATATATGTTGCTAGGCTTTGTTTGTTGTTTTTGTTTGGAAAACAAGAACAACAACAAATTGCCCGGCTATTAAACACACACACCAGTTGATGTTATTGTTGTTGTTGTTACATTTAGTGCTGGCTAAAACGAATTAACATCGAATTTAAAATCGAGATCCAAATTTTTCAACGGATTTCGATGGAATTTCTTGCTGCCATGATGATGATGGTGATGTGGTATTAGTATCTCCACCTCCGGTTCTTCATCTGCAGTATTATCGTTATTTTCGGATTTGGTTTAACAATTTTAATTTAATTGTTCGTGTCGATTGTTTATATAAAAAACCAAAAGACAAATACAGAGAAAAGAGCCATTAAAACAAATTTGTTTTTAAGTTTTCGATAAACAATTGATTGATTTGGGTGAAGTGCATGAGCCATGTAACAAGCGTAGCGAGTACAATATTAAGGAGGTTATGATATTTATGAGCAAAATGAATCGAACAAAGTGAAAGTCAAGTCAAAATTGTACACAAACACACACACACACGCACACACACACACAGCGACACTTTCACTCACTTAACATGTTATACAGTGCGTATGCGTTATATTCGCGCATATGCGACACAATTTCCTGTTAACACGCAGCTGCTTATTAGCATTGATTAGACCACGCAAGCTTATGGCATGTGCTGATGGTTTCCGCACACACGTGTAAAGTGCGATCCACTCATCCCCCACCCTATCACAGAAGCTAAGCCCATAAAATTTCCACATACCGAAATAATTTCCGCAAGTTTTCGCGGTAGACCAGTCCTTAATCATAAAAATACCTATAAAAGAGGCTATTCACGAAATAAAGGAGAGACTAGTTAAGACATTTTCTCAATATAAATGAGCTTCAATATACCCTGTAAATTAGTTTAAACAGCATTAGCACGTGCAATTACGGAAGACTAGACAGATGTGTAAGTCGGGACAAGCTAGAATCGGTTAATAATGCTGATCAAGAATTTATGTGCATTAAAGTGCATATTTTCCCTCTGTCTGTTACGTTAGCTTGCACAATTTCTATATGTCCTTTTCATGACTACAGGGTATATCCTATGAAGTATGGCAAAGAACTTGGGTAAATTTACATACGCAACGAAAACTTTCGGAGTGCGCAAAAAAGAAAAAAAAAATAATAATAATAATAGGATCGACATAATAAAATGAAACTACCAAACTCTTGAAGTCGATGTTGAGGGCTGGCCCTCGAAAAGTTATACAATGCTCGCAGTTATGGCCGTTGTTGAAGTGCAGTTGGTAGTTGGCGGAGTCATTCCTCAAGTTTGGCTCAAGTGGCTGCATTTGCCTGCCACCTGAATGCAAGGATATGTTTACGAAGGACTCCAAGCAAGATAACAAGCTTTTATTGCGTCTCCATAGACAAAATGCATTGTATCTAAATGCAGTTTACAGAAAAATAGTTTAACTATGTATTTTCTATGTAACTCTTGATATAGCCCTAAAATCTTGAAGAAGCACAAAAAAAAAGTGATATAAAAAGGTATGCTTAAGTCATATCAAGGCGTACAGTTCTCGGTCATTTAGGCAAGCGAACAATTAAATTTCGAATTCCATGGCAATAGCTAAAAAGTAAGCTCGATAGCTTGTAACTTTTTCCTATACTATAATAATAATAACAATGAACATATTCAGGCTAATCAGTAATTTATATGACAATACTCACGGCTGAGCTTGTTAAATTTCAATAGCCAAGGCTCATTGGCATGCAGCGCCAGTCTGAGAGCATCAAAAACTTGGCAGTTGTGGTAGCCCAATTCATTCCAAGGCGTATAGAATGGCTGGTAATGTACACATGTACACACACACACACACACACCAACACACATGCGCGTAGAAAAGCAAAGTCTAGCAAAGTTAGACGTCTGTCAGACGTCGCTTTGCCTGCCTCAACTTGTTTGCGAGGCTTTTGGCAGAGAGTTGCCGCCTGGCTGGCTAAACTTTTAATCAGCCTGAAAAAGTTACGTCCTGGGCGCGCAATTATTGCCGAATTTCAGCGCCAACAAAAACATAATCAAGTTAATTGCATAAAGAATGTTATGCAAAGGCTTTCAAGAGCAGCAACAACAACAACAAGCGAGCAAAGCAAAACAAAGGCAAGAAATTGAACGGGAAGAAAAAGCGGCGCCAAGTTTATTGTCCTGGCGTCGCGAGTACAACTACAAATACCTATACTTGCACACTTATGTGTGTGTGGCTGTGTGTGTGTGTGTGTGTGTGTGTTAGTGCTTTATGCTGCCAACTAATATTGCCTTTTGTTGCTGTTTTTGTTGCTGGTGTTACTCTCCTTGTTGTAATACAATCAATTTCCGCTTATGTTTGTCAAGAAAAGTTGCCAACGAGAAAATTTTGTGTTTCGACTTTTTCTGCGGCACTTTATGTTGTTTTCATATTATTTCTGTTTTTTTTTTTTCTTCTCTCTTTTGATGTTGTTTTTTATTGTCCGTTTTATTTTTATGAAGCGGAAGCAACAGCTCAGCTGCCAATGCTGTTCAAACATGACGTATACGTAATATGCTGCTCCGCACCAAACAATTTATTGATTGCCTGCCATTGCTGCGGATGTTGGCTTTATAAGGATGTTGGTGTTAGGATGTTAAGTACACAATTTTTAATTAAATTTTCTCCTTATGATATCCATTATCATCTCTGTGTATAACAATGAATGCCACTTTATTGGTTGCCTGTCTTATGGCTGCGGCACATTTCAGAGAGGGGAGCTGTTTTGTTTGGGAGATGTGGCGTAGGCTTTGTGCAATTAGCTTTTGTGTTATGTGTGCTTGGTTAAGGCATATCTGTGACACGCACACACAACTAAAATATGCTTTGCGTAACAGACAACTGGTCACACACACGCACACACATTCAAGTAGGTCGCCTACAAGTTGGTGGCATTCCAGGCTTTCCCTTTGCCTGCTGCGTGTTTTCTTGCGTAGCCAAAAAAAAAGTTTATTGAAATAAATTATACATTTATCTTTATTAGAAAGAAAAGGACTCTCTGGCCTATTAATAATACTTTATTTTTAGAAGTTGCCTCGGAAGCTAAAAAAGGAAAAGCCACCACCAACATTTTTATATAAATTTATTATGAAAAGTCCAGAGAGTCAATTAATGGGATTTAAGCTTTTTAGTCGGCTGGACTTGATCTCGTTGATGATTAATGCCTGGGCCATTTTATTTTCCCAACTTTGTGACGTAAAACAAATCTGTATGAGTCAGCCGAAAAGCTTGGTTCCAGCCCAATGACTGGACAAGAAAGTAGATAACACAAAAAATATATATAAAAAATATTAAAATTTTATTGCCAGCATTTTGCTGCAAATGCAAATGGTTTAACAACAATTTCTGATTGCGATATGCCAAAATTCATAAGCCATTAAATACCAAAAGACACTCTGGTATGCTGGGTATCGCCGATAATAAATAATCTCTGGCAATTACTCACACAGTTTGGCGCATGTCAGATTTTCAACAGAAGGATATGCCCTATATCGACGTGCAAGGACATTATCGATGTTAACAAATACTTGCTCATATATTTGCGGCAAGTGACAAATGCTAAAATGCCAGACGAACCCGGCAGCCAATACAAGAAAAATACTTCGACCCGGCTGATTGACATCATAAATAATACTGGGCATATCATATCAGCTACATAATAAATTCATAACCAGCAGTTGGCAATTGGCAGACATTTTTATTGATGTAGCATTTTTCTTCTCTTTTTCGATCCCATACAAAGAGGATAAGGAAAATAATAAGAGAAATGTTTTATTTTAATCTTAAGAAAATGTTGGGGAAACATGTTATCATATAAACTGGGGAAATGCGAAACTAACCGTTCCGGGTCCTTGGGGATGATTACAACAAGCATTACACACACTCTGCTCGGAGTCTTCTCTTTAACTATTTAGCAAGTAGTTAATCTTAGCCAAGTTTCGTACTGCGCCCCTCGGTCGGTTGGGCGAGGGGTGGGTTGCATCGGGATTCGCGGGAAAAGAAATCCTTAAGCATACTTCAACTATATTACCCACGCAAGCAACTCATGCTTGATTTAGAGCTTCCTTTTCTTATAAGGGGAGGCGCGCTTCAACTCCTTGGAAAACCACTTATTTGGTAGTTCAAAGCTTGACAATATTTTTTTCCTCTTAGTGGAAAAGTTGGCAAAAATTTGGGTTGGAAAATTGAGCGCTTAAATTGGATGGGAACCATTCCAACCGGGCAAAGCCGGATATACAAACCGGATATACAAAATGTAGTCCACAATTTGTTTTTGACTGACTTCAATAAATCAATTTCGACAAGCGAAATCGCAGAAGTGTGTCTTATTTATCGGCCAGCAGCTGCTGTGTCCTTAAAATAGATTCATGTTCTTTTTTGCTTAAAGAAGTTAAAGTGTATTTTTAAGCTGTAATAATAAGAACTCTTTCTAAATGCATACTTAAAGATCCTTATTATTTATAATTCTCCGCTAATGGCCTCTTTTGTTATGCTTATTTGCTAAACAGTCTGGATCCTTTCAAATTGCTTTGCACAGTCAATACGGAATGTGCGAAAAGAAACCGAGCAGCAAGAAGCGTAAAGGAAATGGTAAACGGCAATGGAGCAATGGAAATCTTACCGAACATACCCAAGAAATGTCAATTTATCATTTCCGTTTGTTAACGCGTCGCAAATTGTGCGCTTGGCAAATGCTTTGCGCGCTTTCGAAAGCCATTTGCGAGGCGATGGGGCAGCAATGGACACAGTCGTCGTCCAGCTGGCGGGCCACACCCCACACCCCAACTGCTTGCTGCGCCCACAGCTGACGTTTATGTGGAGATAAGGATATGCATAATTTGTGCGTGGCGCCAGTTTTTCTCAATTTCAGCACGAGTGTCACAGACAAAAATATCAAATAACATTCTGGCACGCATTTCTGGTATTTGTCCGGCGCTTTAATGCGACTCTAGTGTCCAATTTGGCCGGGCTTAGTATTTTCATTGTTTATGCATTTCTTTCGTGTAAATATGCAGCATTTAGCCACATAACGACTTTCCGCAACCCCATCGGCTGGCTCATCGCGCAGCTTTTATAATTTTGGGCAAGGCCGTTGCCTGCCTATTTTTGGCCAGACGGACGCACCTTTTACGGCAAATTAAAATAAATGCCGACACACGGGCTCGCCATGGCGTATACACAATATACCCCTGCCAGTTCGGCTCCAGCTACGACCAAACGAGCTGTGAACAGTCCCATGTGGAGACGCTAAATTTGTATTTCAATACATGTATGCATGTATACCATGCATATTTTTTTGTTGCCTCTACAAATTTATGGCCAGCAATTTGTGGCTTTCCATGTGGCAACAGAGCATTTGTAAAAGTTAGATGAAAATAATGTCTCACTAACTGAACACGGGAGCGTGTGGGTGTTTGCTGATTTATGCTCTTACGGTATTAAATGTCCTTAAATATTTGGAATCCTTATTGTGTAGAGTAGAGTTTTTTCACCAAAAACAAAACAATTATTCAAGTATCAACTGAAATGGAGCAGTTAAAATGTATGCCTAACTATCGATAATTGTAACATTCGATGACTTACAATCGATAGTTTGTCATGGGAACATCCTAATTTAACAGTTGTGGATGTTTAAGGCCAACAAAAAGCGGTTTATTTTACAATAAAGCATTTCCTTATAACAAATCTGAATTAAAACCAACTCAAATGCTAGCAAAAAGAACAAATTGAAAAACATATCGATACTATTGACAGTCATCGATAGCATATATGTATGTTCCATGTCCTGGTTTATTTATATATATGTCAATTTTCAGCTTAGCCGAATTTCCCAGTCGCCGAAGAGGAGCGCTCACACCTTGAAAAGTGCTTTAATTAACTAGGTAACAACCATGCAAATCAACGGAGCGGGCTGCGAAGCCATAAAACACGTCAGCACAATAGCACAAGGCGTTGGTAATGTAAGGGCAGACGGCAGGCCACACCTGAATGCGAGGCTCAGAGCAAACAGAATATCAAATGGCAATCATTAGCCGCCAATAAATCGTGCTGCTGACGCGAGCAGGCAAAACGTCTTATTTATTCTCAATTAGGCGTACATTAGCCAACGTCTGTGCAGTCACATTGAGCTGAAAACCGAAACATAATTAACAAGCTGTATACAAGACGCAAGGGGCAGCCGGAAACGGAAACGGGCAAGCCTAGCAGCCATTTTCGTGGTCGAGTGTCTGCCTGTCTATGTGTGTGTATGTGTCTGTATGTGTGTGTGTTTGTGTTCAAGCGAACTAATTGAAATCGTTTGTAGCTCAAAAGCTTTGAACCAAACTCAAAGCGCAGCCATTTTAATTAAAATTATGCAAAGCTCTGCCTCAAATATGAAGCATACGCCCGAGTATCGATCTGACACAACCATTAGACTGAAATTATTATGCGTGCTCTTGTGTGCATACACTGCATACACTACTATTCAGTATTTATGAGAGGATATTTAATATTTCGATTCTTAAATCTGCTAATCGAATGCCGTGCAGCTAAATTAATGTTTAATAAGACCATTCCGATTAACAATGCCTGATAAATATAATATTTATTCGGAACTACTTGAACATTAAAGCATTAAAGCGTAAAGTCAAAAGTATTTGAGATAAACCGGGAGTTATTATGAGCCTCCATAAATGAGTTGTCTAGTTGAACAAAAAGGACACTAAGGCTTAAGCTCTAGAGTAAGGAATAAATAGAAAATTCTATTTATCATTTAAGCTAAATAATACAAATAATGCAAATAAATCATCTCAGAGAATTTCTCAGCAAATTCTAGCCATCATTTAAAATAAATAATACAAAGAGTTTCAGTTGATTTTGTAACTTTAAGCATTCAACTTGAGAGTACAATCAAGTCGGCGATATGCGTTCGGGCCTGATAAAATCTTCCGCTGTCTGCAAATGGCTTAATTGCTCGTGTACAACAACCGACAAGTGACGGCGACTACGACAACAACAACAATAGCAACAATGGGAGAGTACCTCTCAGGCTTTTATTTGGATTAGACATTAGTAGAAAAGCAGCTCACAGATACTTTACAAGCAGCTTAGCACTAGGCAAAGTGTTTTATTGTACGGGCTGGCAGCTCCGCTTTCCGTTTTGGGCTGCTTTTGTATTTGTTTAGGATTTGAAGCGCACATTTTTGTGTGTGTTGCGCAGATTTACGCATGAGTCGACAACTTTATTGCTAATTTATGTGCAGCGTTGTGTAATTCTGGCCATGCCACGCCTCTGGGCAGCTAATGCGCTTATAGTTTCGGGTCTACGTAATGCCGTGCTAGGTTAGGTGTGGCCCGTCATAAAGCTAAGCCTTCTGCACGTGCCCGGCTTCTCTCGTCATCAGCGCTTATTAATTAGTTGATAATGCGTCAAAGGCAGACATTTCCTACATTTCATTTCGACACTCGCGGGTTGAATGCACTTCACTTGAGGCTGGGCAAGTTTGCAGTTTTCTGTTGCTGTTGCTGGCATTGCATTTTCTTTTTTTCTTAATTTTTCTTTTCTTTTTTTGTTTTTTTTTTGATTTGCAGCCAAGTGAGAAACGCAAACAGACTCCGAATGTGTTGAGCCGGGCTACGTGTTTATAATATGAAGTTTTTCTTGGCACAGCTCGAAAAAAGCAGAAAGGCATAAAGCGTCTACGACTTAAAAGGCATTTGTATGGCTGGTTTGCTTTACTGTAGTTTTATTTTATGCCTTTTGCAGTTGCCTTTATTTATGTCGCTGGCGGCATTTCAAGAAAAAAGGAACCTAACAAACAAATTCTACAGAAGAGCCAAAAAATAACAATTTAAACCCTAACGAGCGACTGTAAACATTTTCAAAGTATTAAGTTTGGGTAGAAAATAAAATTTCTAGCAAGAAACTTTCAGATAACACACATTTTCCTTTATGTATATTTTATTTTGTTTACATAAATATTGCATAAAAAAGTTTATTGTTATTATTTTAATGCCCAAGCCTTTTTTGCTGTTACTAAAATAATGTACATTAGATTATTCTAAACATATTTTACATTGTATATGAGTAGATATAACGTCTAAAGTTTACCTCTTTGAGAATATTAAGAGTATTATAAAATTGTGAGAAACAAAATTGAGAAAAACAATTTTAATTTGATATATGGATTAAATTAAGTATATGTATGTCTGTAAGTATTATTTTGTTAGTCTCACAGTTCTTTCAATGTTAAGCGCTTGTCACAGATTAACTCTTCTTAACACTAATGCTTAACAGAATCTGTTACATACTAGGGACCTGCTGCCAGAGTGACCGTTCATACTTTTGTGAATGCAAGCCATTGACAATGTGACGTCTCTATACACTGAACATTTAACAGGCAGAAGAAAGCATCCGAGTCGATCTAGCCGTGTCTGTCTGTCTGTCTGCCTGAACGCTTGGATTTCAGAACCTTTAAGAGTTAGAGACTTAAAATTTGGAACGTAGGTTAGAAGTGTTTATTTCCGATAATCTATGACTTGCACCGTTTCCTGTTCTTGAGCAAATCTCGTTTGTTTTATGAGCTACAGTCACTAAAAATATAGAAGTCCATCTGGGATTTTAGTTCTTCAGTTCTTATATGAATTAAATAACATTCCTCATTAGCAGTCAGGCAAGTCATTCTCATCAGCCTGTCCTTAAATGGACACTACTTGAACATTGTTCGCCGATCTCAGAGACTAGAACTATGAAATTTGGTTGGCAAGGCTTTTGAATGCAAGCCACATGCAAATCATATTCAGTGCAAATTAAAAAACTACCAAAAATGGAATAATATTTTATTTTAATTTATTTTGAATAGCAGTTCGTTTGCCAGCCCAGTCCAAAGAACATGAAAGCATTTATCAAGCACTAATTAGCGCAACCAGCCGAGTTTTGCTCATTTGTGTTATTTTTCATGGAAATTTCTTGAATGGCAGGCGCGCCCCTTCAAGGGCAAAGCGAAATTAAAATCTGCCAACGCATGCATGAGAATATTTTGCAAATTGAAGGCAACCAAGGCGACGGCCACATTAACAACAACGCCGTTACTAAACAATAATCATAATTTGTGGTATTAACGGGACACCAGGATGGTGGGGTCCTTTTTATCGTCGTCCTCGCCAGCGCTTTACGAGCGCTGATAAAGTGTCGCCGTGCAATTTATCTGAGCTGCGCGGGAGCCGGTTGCCCGAGTAGCTCGGGGACCCAATCCAAACACAGAGCTGCGGCTCCGACTGCACCTGTCACGAGGGAAAACACGTCCTGGTAATTTATGAGTCATACATTTGAGTTCTGCACTTTTATTTGGCCTCCGGTACGTTGGCACAACTCACGCGCGAATTTTATTTCCATTCTGCGAGGCAAACAAACCGCAAAAGTTTTTCGGTTGTGAATTTCTAAAAATAACACTGCGCTGCAGTTATGTGCACACCCGTAAAGGGAGAGGGGCGAGGGGAGGCAATCGAAATTTTATACAAAACTTTGGCGTTAATGTCGTTTTACAAAGGTTTTGGCCAAATTATGTAGTTTGTTTCCAATTGTTAAAAGGCAGGCAAACTTAATGCAAAGAACAGACAAGATCGTAATAAAAAAATGAAACTAATTATTAGTTAAACACTCATCACGATTAAAAATCAGCGTGGCGATACTCAGCAATAGATTAGATAAAGAAAGCTAATATATATTTTTAAAAAAGTACGTCGATAGCCAACAATTTTTTGGTCGAAAATTATAATCTTATTATTATTATTATTATTGTTATTATTATTGTTATTATTATTATTATTTCCCATTTTACTTAACTTTTTATTTTTGATCATTTTTGTAATTTTCTTAGTTAAAAAGCTTTCTAATCAAGGAAAGGATAATGGGAAAGATAGAAAATTTAAACCCTATTTTTATTCCTATTGTCTTTCAGAAGTGTTTCCCTCTCAGAAGTATTTATTAACAGTATTCCTAGAGATAAGAAGTGCTTACTGGATAATTAATATTTGCAAATCGGATATTTTTTATATTAAGCTGATTCCTATTGCTACTGTTAAGATTCATATTTTTATTTTATCCCCCCCTTATTATTATTTATAACGCACCTCAAGATCTGCAGCCCGAATGCCATTTATTAATAAACACCACACGGCCCCGAAAAGTAGGCAATGAATTTGTGCCCCTTGTTAATAACATATTTATGTTATGCTCTTAGCGCTGTCATAAAAGTATATTTATGCGGCGCTTATTAGATAACATAAACAGTGAAACATGGACTGTAACAATGCCCATTAGAGCGAAGATTGAGTTCCGAGTCAGCGCAGTGTCGGCAACATTGCGGCTACTTAGCCAAGTTAAGTTCTGCACAAATTTGCCGAAGGACACAACAATTTGCAAGGCACTCACACATAAGTGTACGCCAGCACAGAAGTCGTTAAAGGACATATAACAAAATGCTCATATGTGTAGCGGAGTGTAATGTAGTGCAGTGTACGGCGCATTTAGAAGTCATCTATTCCCAATACGTGCACACATACATACAAATGTAAGGCAATATATATTTGCGAGACCATTAAACGCATTATTGGATTAGAATGCGAAGCAAAGATAGACAGAGTGGGAGAGAGGGAGGGAGAAAAAGAAAGAGGGAAAGGCAACTGCGATAAGGATTTGCCACGAAGCACACAGTTGATAAATACAAAATACAATAAATAATAATGAAGGTAGCAGAACGCAATACACAAAGAAACTCAGCCACACACACTCATACACTCACACACTCGCACACACACACACTCACACATACTGAAAAGCTTTGTAATATGAATGTATTTCTTTTTTGGGTATTTGTTGTATGTATTTGATATGTTTGGCTCTTACCTTCCTCCTCGACATCATCGTTGAGTTCTGTGATTTCCGCCTTATCGCATGAACGGTCGACGCCATTTGTTGCTGCGCTGCCTCCTTTGGAGTTCGCTGCCGACTTGGCATCGCCATTTGAGATAATTGAATTTGATTTTGCGTGATTTGTATGATTGTTTGAGGATTTCGCTGAACAGGAGCCACCGTCCGCCAGCTCCATTTGTGGTGCACTCGGCTCCGGGTCCCCATTGCTGACGGCATCGATGGCGGCGCCGTCCTTTGTCTTCAGTTCCTGACTGGTGTTGCAGCCCATTATGTGTTGGCTTAGACTCTGTTGCTCGGTCTCTGTGCTTTCAGTTGGCCTAGGTAACCAGGACCAGAACCAGGCAATCGCTGTTGTTTAATCAATTGCAGTAGCAACAACAACAGTTAAATACCCACTCACACACACACACACACACTCACACACACACACGAAAGCACTTTTTTACGCAGACACACAGGGGCTTTAACTTTTTATGAACTTTGTTAGAGTTTGTTATGTGCACTTTGACTTTTGTTGGGCGAAACCTTTTTGTAAAAAAATCAGTTAGCAAAATATTATATTTTTTTGTTTTTGGTAATTATTGATTTATTTTCCGTATTCAAAAGAACTACAAAAAGGTTCACAACCACGAAATTATCAGCCAGTTTCGCTTAAATTTGTTGTATTTTTCAGTTAGCAGTTTTGAAATGGAAAATCGGAGCTTAAAAATCTCTGAAGCTGACGCTAAATTTAACTGACTGACACTGGCACAGGCTCAGGCACAACTGACAAACGCAAGCGACGCGTCCACACTAAGACTCAATTGCGGCTATTATCCTGCGGGAGCAAGGCTCAACAGTCGACAACAGGAGTTTCGGCAGAGACACAGGCAGCGACAGCGACAGCGACGGCGGCAGCAGCTGCGGCAGAAGCAGCGACGTCAATGTCTCCGTCAGCCGGCAGTCAACAACTAGCCAGAAGGAGACCCAGAAATCGAGCGGGTGAGCAAGGCAACGAGAACAAAAACCCAGCGAGCCAACGCGAGAGCACATTTCGTCTCATTTTATTGTCTGCACAGTGAAGCAAGGCTTCTAAAATGTTATAAATACCAAAATGTTATACCAAAGTTCAGTTATAATCTAAAAACCTGTATTTTTGAAATGGTTTTAGCAAACTCTGTGCCGAATTCTTTTTCATCACCTAGATATATCTGTTTATAAAGGTTTTAATTGCTTTATATATTACACACAGAAAAATGTCAAAAGAAACAAATCAAATGTTTCGAAAGAAACCAATTAAAATGGTACCAGTGTGACAGTTAGGCAACCATCAGAAATGGAGAGAGAGAAGAGCACCGAGAGAATGAGAGAGATTAAGAGTGAGAGAGGACATGCAAACTGAGAGCCATGACAATACAACAGCTGATGTGTGCTGGCGCTGTGGCGGCTTGTGCGGCTCTTGGCTGCCGAGTTTTATTTCGCAAATAAACAAAGCGACAGGCACACACACGCACACACACACATGCAAAACAGGACCACAAAGCCACGCGAGCAGCAGCAGAGCTAGAAGAGCAGAAAAGGCAACAGCAGCCATTGCTGTGAAGTTGCCAAGGCAATGGCATCATCATCCACCGGTTCCTTTTGCCGTGTAGCGGAGCGTAAAGAGCTGCACAGTTGTATAAACCAAAAGCCAAAAAAATAAAAATATCAATGAAAAATTCTCATGCTATCTTTGCTTTCGGCTTGCCCTTAGCATAACTCATGTGCGTAAGCAGCTAACTAGTTTTGTTTTGTGCTTGTGTTATGTCTCTCCTTTTTGTTTTTTTGCGGGATGCCACGCTTTTTGCAACAATGTTGGCGCTTCAACCTTTTTATTATTCCCCGTACCCAGGAAAATGGGTAAAAATGGCTAAAACGGCTGCAGACATCTTCTAAAAAGCTATACTCTTGATCTATCCATCCGTCTCTTCGTCTGTGTGTCAGTCATAGGCACTATGCAACTATCGAACTATCGGAAATCGATCGATAAGTATCGCTTGTGTATTAGACACTTATTTATGTATGTTTTTATTTTTTTGTAGAAAAATATTTTATAAATACAAAACAACAACGATTTTAGACTCTGCTTTTATATGCCCAAAACTTTTGATGACAATGCTCATAACTATCTGACAATAACTACGGAAAGTTTTTTTTTTATGTAATACAAATACGGGCTTGATTCCCGGGCTATTATAGGATAAACGCAACATATACATATGTACGTACCTATAAGCACATAGTCAAGGCCATATGGCCAGCAGTTGCCTCTATCGGCAGTTCGCTTCGTTCTGCTTTTTCTGCTCTCATTCTAGCAAAAAGAGCTCGACGAGTGCGAACACTACTTGTCTCGCTCACACATATACAGGCACCACGTTACTTGTCTTTCTTATCTGTCTCTGCGGATAAAACAGCAGAGTCTGTCGCGATCAAGCAGCAGAATAGAGAAGACGTGTTTAGAGAATTCGAACATTATTGTGTAACTATATAACCAATACTGTAATACTATAATATCTTAAATTGCTTTCTTTCCGCAGCAGGAAACAGAGCACTCGGTATCGAAGCTGTGCGCGTTTTTTACAGGGTATTTTCTAATCGGGCACTCTCGATAAGAGCACTCTTGCTTTCTGTTATACGTTTTCGACGCCTTTTTTTTGTTTGGGTCCCATTTGGGAGTTTGTTTTGCGTGTGTGCGCGTATGTGTGTGTGTGTGTGAGTCACTCAGAAATGAATTGGTCTGCTCTTATTGTGCCCCACCCTCTCGCTCTCTCTCCCATTCCATCGCCCGCCACGGCACACAGGGTGTCGTTATCATAAAGTCAAACGTTGGGCAAATGTGACTGCATATGTAAATAGTAAATTTGCCACTTCGAGTGACATTTGACTTCCGGCAGGACGAAACGTGTTGGCCTCCTTTTGTGGCGCACTTTTAGGCGTCAGCTGGCAAAGATCTAATCAAAACTGATAGCGCCAAGAACTTTCCTTAAGCTCATAAGTACAGATACACACACATATGCAAATGGGCCGACATACGCAGTGTGTCTTTATATTCATAGAAAACGGCAAATGGCCACAAATAACTCAGCCAAATCACCCTGTACGCCGGGGTAAATATTTAACAATTATGCAAAAATATTTCAGAGCTTGCAAAATGCCCGACACGCAAAAAAATTGTTACTAAATGCATTTCGGAATAGCCAATTTAAAATATTAAATGGGGCACATCATTTTTATTTTAAGCCCGATGAGCACATTGCATGCACTTCTAATAAAAGGCTTATCAGAATTAGCCAGCATATTTTAACTTTAAACTAGAGTTTCTCTCTTATACAACAAATTTGTAAGCTGAAATTTGTATAGGAAATCGCGGAAAACGGTTTAATGAAACTTTTTTTATTTACCATCCAATCTGCTTCAGATTCTTGTTCACAGTTTTTTGCTCAAATTTATTTCAGAGGCTATTTACATTTCTCGGAAAATCTAAGTATCATTCGCGGAAATGGGGGTACAGATTACAGATTAGGTGGCTGAAGTTTCAGGCTCAAACCAATTTCCAGGACTCTTCTCAGAAAGCTTTTTTCCAAGTAAGCGTTAATTTCAACTTTGTTTTTTAAATTTGTTGGACCTTAAAATCAAGTAACTTGGACCTGACAAAGCCGGGAAATGCCAGCTAGATTATGTATACAAACATTTGAGCAAAACCCATAAAGTTAAAAATTACATTGTGATTTCTACATTTATGGCGAATTCCAGGTAAACGTACCCCCAATCTTCCTATTTATTTGTTACTTTTAATTAAAAAGTCTTTTGTTTTTCCTCTAATAACATGAGAAAACCTTGCGCAAAAGCCATTACTCATTAGACTTAATTATAATTGAGACGAACTCTAATACGCTTCTAGGTTAACTCCTTTAGTAAAGTTTCAGCGCCCAAAACTATGCAACACAAAAGGGTTAAGTCTTAATTTAAGTCTCGGGTGACAACTGAAGCTCTTATCTGTTGTCGTAGTTGCATAGCTGCAGAAATATACTGTCGGATATGCCATGCAACACAATACCCTGTATTTTAAATTGTAATAGAACTAACGGTAATGATTTAAGGAAAAGCATATAATAATCGAAGATAACTATTTTGTACTATATAGTTAGAGCTCTTCTCAAATGTTGCTCACTTACAAAAGTTGCGACAGGGCAAAGTACGGAAATAGTAGAAGTTAAGAGCCATCGACTGCACTCGAGAGCAAGCCGAAAGGACATGCTTGTGCCGCGTGAACGGAAACGAATGCGTGAATTTGTACATTTCACAGCTCCCACACTTGTCGCCGGCCAAAGCCGAAGAGGCAAAAAGCACACCAACAGATTGCGGCGCTGATGTCGAGACACATTTAGGACTTAAGATAGCGACAAACATTTTGCCAGAGCTGCATGGCACGTTTTCGCAAGGAATTTTCGCCCTTCTCGCCTTTTCTCGCCGCTTCTCGCAGACAACGATTTCGGCATTCTCTCATTGTTGTGGAGAAGGACACGGGACACATGACAAATGCGCTGGCGACACATAAGCCCCTGCTGAGGTTGATAAAGTGACAGACAACGAGTTGCCCCAAGAGCTACAGCTCACAGCCATAATTGGCGAAGGGGGGATGCTTTAAATTTGCGCACCATTTGCCCGCCGAAATGCAAAGTCATTATTTCCTGGCAAAGGATACAAATATACTCGATGCTTTGTTTCGGCCCCGGCAGCCGATTTGAGCACATTTCGATTCTCTGCCAGCCGTTCGAAAGGAAGCGCCAGCACACAAAACGTGCCCGGCCAAATTACGTATACGCCGTGTTGCGAACTCTCGGCCTATGAACTGGCCCCCTCATTTGTATACGTTTGTGTGCGAGTGTGTGTGTGTGTGTGCTCTGCCGTCTCCCGGGACATTTGCCAAGTGGAAAGTTTTCGCGTCCTTTTTGTCTGAAGTTCAACGGTGCGCAACAACTTTTTGGGGGCTGCACAAATTGACAGCAGAGAGCAACAAATTCAACGTGAAAATTTATGTTTTAAAGCTCTCGCTTAAAGCGTTGTCGGAAGCCGAAAGCCAGCTCTGCCAGGCTATTCCATAAGCAAACAAAGTCCACGCCCGAAGTCAGTTTGTGTTTGCTCAATCAAATCAAATTTTGGCCTTAAAACTTTTGTCGGCTCGTCAAACACTGAAGCGCAGTTTCTTTATGGAGCCTCGTGTACGCTCAAGATTAATTTTGGCTTTATTGCTTAAACATTCTATAACTATTTTAACTACGGCTAGCCGGCAATAAAACAAAACTGCGACATTTCTTTTGACAGCCAAGCTCACAGTCCCCGCCCCGTCACATTCTGTGCTTGATTTGTGTTGCCTTCGTTTGGCTACAGCAAAAGTCGCTCCGAATAATTGAATTAACGCTGACATGATAAATGATCCATCTGTGAACAGTTTACCCAAACATAGCCCTAAGTATATTAGCGAATGTATTTATCTGCTCCAACCGGTCTAGTTTAGTTAAATAAATGAACCTTTCGACTACTTCACTTGTAGAATGGAAAAAGGGAATAAGTACTGCCTGCTATGTGTTCAACAGCCTAGTCTGTAGTCTCTCATTTAAAAGCCGAGTCCGTAGTAAATAAATGTCGGAGCCAGCCAGATCGGATCACTATATCATATAGTTTCCGATCAAAAGTTAGTTCTTGTAAGAAAAGCCTCTTCGTAAAATGATATCTGCTGAAATATAGTTTCACTATCGAGCCACAATAATGTTGCCAGATTTAGATGCCCAATTGATCTAGAGGCCAAACCATGAACAAAGAGCCAAAACTCGTGAAAATCTGATGAGATCTGAGCGAGTTATGGGCGTGGGGAATTTTGACCCATGTCTATTTGGGATATTTGAGGGATATTTTTACTCAACTCAAAAAGTATAGTTCACTTTCAAGCTGAAAAATGTTGTTGCCTGTGATAAATGTAAATCTAGTTTTTATCTATATAATAGATTTACTTACCAAATAATTGCAAATCATTTTGTTCACTTTTAATGAAACCCATATACTGGATGTGGCAATATTTTAATTGTTTTATTTAATATCTTTGATCTCTTTGATACCGATAAGAATGAATTTGTAAGCTTGTTTTTGTTGTGGCCAACGTTTTGCTCATATGGTTGTTGCCACGTTGATGAGCGCTCCCACATGTGTGCTTTTGGTAATTTTCTAGCTATTAGCTTAATTTAGGACGCAGGCACACACCTACCCACAGCTACACACACCTTCACACACGCACACACCCATAATGCGCACGTGTCCTGGAGCTGGCTCCACGGCGTAATTGTTAATTAAAAAAGCGCTGAGGGCCCGACTTGTTTACACAACGACCCCTCGGAGTGGCGGTCGACCATAAAGCCCCTGACCAGGGCCAGTTAAAGGTGTTGAATAATATCATCAAGCTCCATACAGGAGCTGGAATTATATTTGAGCGGGCTTAGAGGCTGTCTCGTTGAATGGAGTCCGGAGCCCGGCTTTTTTATTGGCATCGTAAAATTGTTTGGAAAATAAGTTTACGACATATATAACTGGAATATTGTGCTGCTCCAATACATTTTGAATGCCCGCTGGCCGGGGGAATTCGGTGTCGAGCAGCTAAGTAATTGAGTGGCAAGGCCAACGAAATGTGGAACAGTTTTTGATTGGATTGCAACATAAACACAGTTGAATCAAGACTCGAAAGGGAACACAAGAGAGCATATATATATATATATATGTGGGCGACGAAATGATATATGACAGGGGCGCAGAACTTGAATGTGTTATTTTTGGATTTGGGCAAACTTTGCGCAAGCTCTGGCGTTTTTCGGGTTAATTTAGATGACATTTCATATACCAGCAAAAACGTCTGCACAAATCTCTGTCAAACTTGACAATTGCTTGAGAACAACGGCCATCAATCACATGGCTACAAGGCAAAGGCATCAATCAAAGCAGCTGTGCGAGCGTCTTGGGTTAAGGAAACTAGCCGGAAAAGCGTGGCGCCCCAAAAAGTAGACTCGAACTGGCGTCCGTCTGGGCTGAACAGTCAACATGTGTGCGTCAAAGCGCCCGACATGTCAACCAAATTGAAAAATCCCATTTAAATGCAAGTCGTTGCTCCACAAAACTGATAGAAAAGAGTTCAGCCCGGGCTGGGGTTGGCTCTGTGGCTGAACTGGGCGCTGCTTCACCTGCGTGACTGCACGTAACCAGCTGGAGAGCTGGGAAATGGGAGCTGGGAGCTGGCAGCTGAGAGCTGGCGGCAACTGTTAGAGTTGCAATTGTCTGGCTGGCTGGCAGTTCGTGCGCCTAAATGTATGCTATTGTCAGGGCACATGGCAATACAAGTACATTCACTTAGTGCAATGAGCAAAACCAACCAAAAACCAGGCATATGACAGGCAAATGACACAAACACACACACACGAACGCACACGGACACATACAGGCACAGGCACGTAATGCAAATAGTCCGTGCTGCCGGCTGTGGCGTGTGTCTCGCTCAGGTAACCCCTTTCAATAGCCATGTGTGAGGAGAGCCTGGCTGCAGTCGAGTAATTGAACGGACTACCAGAGCACCTGTGTGTGAGTGTGTGTGTGTGTGTGTGTGCGACCCTTAAATGTGATTTTAAAGTCAACATTGAGCCCTTTTGACATACGAACTGCCAGTTTTGGTTTGCCGCTTGTCTCGGTTTAGCTCCGTGTCCATTATTCGTGTCCGTGTCCGTGTCCGTATCTGGCTGGAGCTGCCATCTATCGCCCGTGATAATGGTCATGTGTGTACAATATGATATGATGCCACCCCTTAACCATCTACTGTTATGACCCGCTCACATTGCTGGTTAATATTGTTGGCTTGGCATGCAGCCAGAGCCAGGCGCCAGCCATTGGCAAGCGATGCAGCGGGAGGCGGACGTGTCATATGGCCCAGGATGTGGACGGGGATGAGTATTAGTATCGGATATGACTGCAGGCAATGAGAGTCATTCTAAAGGCTCACGAACTCGCAGTTGGAGTGCTTTTAACCTAAAGTTTAGCTGCACACGTCTAAGCCAAAAACTTGAGCACAGAACAAAGCTTCGATTTAATAGTTGATGGCATATTTTAATTTAAATTTCCAACCCAACAAAGTTCGGTTAAGTCACAAGAACTGAAATCGATCTCAGCTGGAGACTTTTATCAACATATGCTTTGTCGCATTTGAGAGAGAAAATATAATTTGTAAATGTTGTTTATTTCTTGCACAGCTTTAATTATTTAAGGGGATTTTAAGTACATACAATATATTTTAGGTCAGAATTATTATGTGCGCTTTTTATACCCTGAGCCCAGGTTATTTGTGCAAAGTGTCAATGCATGTTACAGGCAGAAGGAAGCATCTCCGACCCCATAAAGTATATATATTCTTGATCAGCATCAAAGTCAAGGACTCGGTGACATAGGTGAAAGTACTAATGGAGAAGGCAAAAAGAAATGGCTGACACAACTAAGAGCTACTCTTTAAACACTTAACAAAAAACTTTCAGGCAAAATAACGTATCTTAGTAAATCTTCTTAATGATATATGCAAAACTTTGCTGAAAGTTATACAAATAAGTAGGACAATAATCAAAAAAGTTTTCCCAACATGGAAACTGGTGACGCATTTGCCCAGGCGTGCGGCTTGTGGGGCGCTGCTTACTAAAGGCTAGAAATTGCCATGCTTTTGCTATTTGTGTGCTTGTTTACTCTTTGGAGCGATGGTCAACTGTGCTCCGCTGGTCAATGATATAAACGAAACGATAATTTCCGTTCGTTTTGGTGCTGGTTTCCTCGATTTCGTTTGGCTGCGGCAGCAAAGTGCCCACTGACATGCAAATTTCCATTTAGTGGAAAAGCTTTTTGGTGGCACGAAATGCGATGCGAATATGACATGGGCGGGCAACAGTTGAAAGTGCTGCTGCAGACGGGTAAAAAGGCGCCCTCACATTTGTGTTAGTTTTCGAAACGTGCCACAATAGTTAATTGAGCGAACGTATTCCATTTTCTACTACCTTAGCTTAAGGCTCTACTTATGCTACATACAAGCTATGTTTACTTATGTACAATTTAGATCTGGACTACAGGGCCGCATCTGCTTTTAGGGATATCTGTTGAAGGCTCCAGGCAACTGCCCAGCGTGTGGTGTGCCCCTGATGAAACTCCGTTGTGGACACATTGCTTATTTGGCGTTTATGTAAATAGTCCAATATCTTTGGCACGTTGGCCTTAACGCCCAGCATGCTGGTAAAAATGCTGCAAAAGGGAAAGCGTATAACAAATGTTTTCATAGGGTTCGGTTGCACCTACAGCACGCGCTCCTTATGCAGCTCGCTCTCCTCGACAATACGCTGCACGAACTGCACCTCGCCGCCAGCACAGGTTAGCTCTTCGGCACTGCCGGTGCGCACATTGTTGGGCGCCGGACGACGCTGTGGATTGCGCGTGTTGCCGCCAAACGGATTCTCTGCATTCGAGTCGAAGAAGGGCGGATTGCAGAGGCAGAAGTGAAAGCCTTCCTTAGGCAACGTGCCGGCGGTCTCGAAATAGCTTTTGAAAATGTTATCCTTGTCCGGTTGTGCATAGACCTCCACCAGGTCCTCCAGACTATTGCGCTTCACATTCTCGCGGGCATACTCAATGTTAGTTTGCTTCGACTCCAGGGCCAGCATGTGCCACTGATTCTTTTTGGCTGCCAGCAGCGAGTATATGCACGAGGAGCCGCAGCCTGCAACGAACACAGTTTAGTAACAAGTCTCTTGATTAAAGGACAGCAACTTGCCAATGTCGATGCCACGCACTGTGTCCAGCTTGAGAGGCGCCAGCAAATCCTCTAGCCATAAAATGTAGTTCAGGCGCAGCGCCAAAGTGGGCACCAGGCTGCCCGGCGCAAAGTCCACGTGCAGTCCGAAATATTCAAGCAGCAGCATTTTGGTTAACTCACGCAGTGTGCGTTCGTTACGGAAGTTAAGCGATACCCTGCCATTGAGCTCCTGCAAAGAATAATGGCATATAATGGTAATAATAATTGTGAAGTTCACAACTCACCAGCTCACACACTTGTCTAAAGTCCTTGTGCTTGATGGCCAATTTGGTGTAGTCCGGCGCAGTGCGCAGCACATTGCGCGGATGCATAGCAGACTTTTTATTGCTATTCTTAACCATTTTATTTAACAAAATAAGAATATGCACAATAAAACATTTAAATTGAATTTAACACAATTAGTGTGACCGTTTTTTAGCCGGCGAACGAACACCAAAAAATACTGACCAGCAAGTACTGTAGTTGGGCACACTGTTGATAGTGTCGCTGTTAATTAACATCGGCCTGTTATGGAAAAGTTATCGAATTGCAATAACAATATTTCACAAGCCGGAGTCGTTTGCAAGTTTTTGTTAATTTAATTGAGTAAATATGTCGGAAACCAGCTCCAAGGAAAACGTAAAGACCGCAATGACATACATTTGTGGCGGTAAGTAAACAAACGAGCCCAAGCTCAGCCAAAAGAAGCAACAGCATGCTGCCGCACAGACGCGCACATGTCTGCGTCTTTTGCAAACATTTACGTTTATTAATGCTGAATTCTCAATGCACTATTTAAACAGAATGCCATCACGAGAACGAGATGCGTCCACGTGATCCCATACGTTGCCGCGAGTGTGGCTACCGTATCATGTACAAGAAGCGCACCAAGCGTCGTAAGTGCCGAATCTCTGTGATACCAGTGCCTCCCAAACTGTATGCGCCGAATAACATTTCGATTACTTTTTCTTGCAGTTGTCGTTTTTGATGCGCGTTAAAGTTTTCTGGACCACAATTAACACGGATTGAGAACTATTTCTAGAGTTTAGCTTGTAATTGAAGAACATATTTTAATAAATATAAGAGACTACAACCTAATGTTGTTATACTGTGAGCACTCGCTTAGCAAAATTGAATAATTCGATTTGATATAAACTTAGATCGAAATATGATTGTAAACTATGGGGAATTTCAGAGTCTACCAGGATATGCCCGTTTCCAGCTGTGAGGTACAATACAAAAAATACTAAAATTGGGCAACTCCAGGCGGACTTTTTAATATGAAGGGAAATTTTAAAAAGTTTTCCCATACCTTGATATAGAATAGAAGTTATTTGACAAAAACTCAAACTCTCGACTCTGTCTCAAAAATTGCTTAACTTATGTCAAATTCATTTTGGAAATTATATTAACAGGTTTACAAGAGTTTATGCTGGACCTTTGCCACATGTTCGCCCCAAAAGCTTAAAAGTTCCTGTCTATAATAATTTTGTAAATAATTTAACTATTTTAAACTCTTCCTAAGTGAGCATAGAGAGCAGCTCTCGGTTATGTTAATCAAGGCTCAATCTTGAAAGTTTTGAAATTTTGCAAACGATAGGCAGATTCGTATTTGTGGACATAGAATCTTGACTATATCTATCAAGAAGATATACACATGGAACCAGGACTAACTAGTTTGCAAAAATAAAACAATTTGATTTCTATTTTTTAAACTAATTTACTTTTATTTGAATGTTTTTGGAAATATAATTTTTAAACTAAAAACACTTATATTTGTTTTTTTTTTTTAGTACTTTATTACTCATTTATTTTTTTTGCAACTGGTGCTTAAATAAAATGTAAAGTAATTTGTTGTTTAGTTTTGTTTTTGTTTTTTGTTTACTCATAAATGTCTTTTTTCGTCTCAAAAATTTTGTCTAAATGGCTTTTGTCATCCAAAAATTTACTTTACTTAAGATTTTTTGTTGCTTTCTATAATTTTATTTATTTTGTTTTTTTTATTTGTTTTTAGTTTATCGTTTGGTGTAATAAATTTACGTTTAAGTTTACCACATTTAGCAAAAACACACATTTTACACTAGAAATTGTTTATAGCATTTATTTGTTTTATTTATTTGTATCTCTTCTTAATATTTCCCCGACACTTTTCAGTCAAATATTTTCTTGTTCAGTGTGTGGTAAAAAGTTAATACATATTCCGTATGTATGTATGTATTTATATAATATATATGTGTATATATATATATCGTATTTTCTTTGAGTATTTTGTATTGTTCTTCTGTTTTTTTTGTTTGTTTGTTTTCATTGATAAAATCATAAATACAACTACACGTACGTTAATATGGTTGTGTTGTGTTTTGTTTTTTATCAGTTGCATTTTTTATATTAACTATTTGCCATATGCAGAATGCTTGTGAGCGTGTGGGCATTGTGGGCGTGGCTGTTGCTCAAAACTAAAACTAGAACTAAATAAATGTACACAATATGCAATGTTCATGTTGTTTAAAGCTTAATTTAAAAAATAAGGCAAAAAGGTTTTTGAGGTTTGCATTCGTGTTGTATAAATTAAATATATATGTATATGTAGGTGTATATGTAGGTGTATGTGTGTGTAGAGAATAATAATAAAATGGCAAAAATTATACTCGTATTAAGTAACTAAATGCTGAAGTTTTTTAATGGCAAATTAAAGCTATTTTGCTTCACAAATGAAACTCAACTCAAGATATTTGATAAATGCTCATCGAAAATCTCTTTCTAGATTCTATTAAGTGTGTTCTTTATAAATATTTAGGTGTTTTTTAACACTAGAACGTGAGTGTGCCTGTGTGTGTGTGTGTGTGTCTTTTACATAACCTCAATTATACAATTAATATAATGTGAAATTTATCGAAATGGGGGCGTTGCTTTCTACATTATTGTTTATTCATGATTTTTGTTTTTTATCATTGTTTTTTCTTATTTTTCTTTTTTGTTTTCTTTTCGTTTTTTTTTTTTTTGTATTTTTTTTTTTGTAAAGAGAAATCATATTTCAGGTACATCACAACTTAAAATTTAACAAATAAATGCAAATTTTTAATGAATTTTCAATGTTAACGCCTAATGCATAATAAATGTATATGGCAAGCAAAACATTTGCTAAGATAAATGAGAGAGTGTTTTCTCCAAACGAGAGAGAGACAGAGAGGGTGAGAGTGAGAGTGAGGGAGAGCTAAAAGTTTGTGTACGCCTTACAGTTTGGCATGCCTAAGCCGGCGATGCAGCTGTAAACTGTAGCGCCGCTCAAACCGTGCGCTGCACTGCCTACAATCGCGCGAAGCGACCTTCAAAGCTCGATGCTTCCAAAACCGATGCAGCGCAAGAGAGCCGAGCGTGTGGTAGTTGAAGCTTATGCCGCCGCCATTGCGCCGCCGGCTGGCCGTGCAGCTAGCGCAGCCCAATCTCTGATGCACCAGCTTATTGAGATGCTTGTCCCGCAGCATGGCTACGACCACCTCGGGGGCGAGGCGTATTTTCTTTGGCTGCGACTGTTTACGTGAGCTGCGCGCCGTCTCTGCCTCTGACTTTTTGCTGAAGTCCAGCGGCGCCGTTAGATATTCTTGCTTGCTAGCTGCGTCGGCCAGCAGTGGCAGCAGCGTTGCCAGCTGATTCAAGGACTTGCGCGAGGCGTTAGCAGCGCTGCTGCAGGCGATGCTGTTGCCGTTGTTGTTGTTGGCAATGCTACTGTTGTTGAGGGCATTTTGATTTACTGCTGGTACTTTCTTGGGACTTTTGCGTGGTGCTGCCAGATCCAGCTGACGTTTGAGCAGCGACTGCGGCTGTGAGGCCGGCGCTGCTGTTGACTTTAACGGCGCACTGTTATAACTGCTGCTGCTGCTGCTGCTGTTAGGCACCTTGGGCGTTATGGTAAGCGTGATGTCCTCCTTGTTGCGCAGATACTCTATGTACTCCTCGGTCTCGCTCAGCAGGCGTCGCCGCTTGCTGGGCGACAACGTTTGCTCACGTTCACGCTCTCGCTCTCGCTCCCGCTGCTGGCCTGTTGTTGTCGCTGTGGGAAGCGCTGCTGCGGCAGCAGCCAGCATTAGGGGCGTCTCAGCTGCATAGTATTTGTTAATAATATCCTTAACATAATTCTGAAATTGTGTTCCAATGCGATTGAGATTCTGATATTCCATTTGTGTGAGAAAGGGTGTGTTGTTATTATTGTTGTTGTTGTTGCTGCTGCTGTTTGGTGTTGCTGTTACTGCAGCCACTGCCGCAGCAGCAGCAGCAGTTGCTGCCGCCGTCGCTGCTGCGGCTGCCGCTGCTGTTGCCTCAGTGCTGCTGGTGTTGTTCTCTTTATCATCTTGACGATGATGCACGGCATTTCTGTGAGATTTCTCTTTGAAATAGCTGTTGTTGTTGTTGTTGTTATTATTATTATTATTATTGTTATGGTTGTTGTTATTTAGTTTATACGCGGGAGACGATTTAATAAGCTGCACTCGCTGCTGCTGCTGCTGCTGTTGTTGTTGTTGTTGATTCTCTTGATCTTCGTCATACTCAATTTTGAGCTTTCGCTTGCTGGCGAGCAGCTCGATGGCCGTTTGCTCGTAGGCTGCTGCCTCCAGAAATGCCGTTGCCATCAACGCCTTGCTGTTGTGCTCTTTGTGCTCGCTCTCATCAGAAGCTCGCAGGCTTTTACCGTTGCTGTTGGCATGACGCGACAGTTTCATTGGTGAGCTTGCGCCCGACATGTTGTACTCATCGCCCGAGTACGAGGATGACGATGCCGACGAGGGCGTATTCTCATCATCCTCTCCCGTCGAGTGTTGCCTGGCACGCATCACGCCAAACTTTTGACGCTGTGCAATGTTGCCGCCGCTGCCGGCGCCGCCGCCGCTGCTGCTGTTGATGTTGCTGCCGCTGTTGGTGTTGCCGCTGTTGCCGCTGTGATGGCCGCCCATGCTGCTCAGGCTGTGCAGTAGCGCAGCAGCCTCTCGTGTCGTCCATTGCGAAGGCAGTTTATTATTGAACAGGAGTTGATGATTAGCTGGTATTTTCAACTCGTGCACGCCTCCCGCTTTATGAAAATCCTGAGCGACCGAAGCTGTGTTGCGACTAATGGCGTCCATTTTTAGCAGACTGTGAGGGTGACAAAAAAAAACAAAAGACATGAGATCAGATTGAATCTTATTATAAGAGAATGGTAAAACAAAAGATAATGAGTAAAAATGTGAACCATAATAAACACAACATTTTACACTGGTGGCCGTTAAATTTGAACACCTCACAAAAACCGAAAAAAAAATATGAATTTTGGTAACAGCGCATGATAAAGCTAAATATAAATATAAATTCAACCTTTTGTTTTACACTAAAAAAACCAAAAATTGACAAGAAATGACAAATCAAATAACATATTTAAATATACAGCAAGAGAAGCATCGAAATATATAATATGAAATTTGGCAACAACGCATGGAGAAGAGCAAACATCTAGTTTGCAATTATTATTTAATTTTATGAAATTGTAAAACATAAATCATAAGAACAGCACAAATCAAATAAAACAGAATGAGAGATGAAATACGACAACAACGCAGGGCAAAATAAAATGCACTCATTTTTTTTTTTAAATAATATTCTGTGGAATTTGCGAGCAATTAAATCAATGGGAACTAAGGAGATGGAAACATTATATACTTATCAAATATATATATCGAAAAATAAAAATAATTTCATTCTTTCAATACAAATTTGAGTAAAATAATTCAAATAAATAGTAAGACGGTGAATATTGGCAACAATGTAATTGCGCAAATTTCAGCAAATGCAACAAAGAAGATTTAACGAAAATGTGAAAACTGGCAACAATGCAAACTGGACAATACAAATGAAAAAGTTAACAATGGCAAAGGACAACACCCAGTTAATATTGACAACAACTGTTGACTGTGGTGGGGTGGCAAATACCGCGCATAGTCCTCCGGATCGCTGCCCTCGGCTTCGAGGTATTGAAATAAACGCTCCGAGCCGCGTTTCTGTGTCGCCGCATTCGGCAGGCTGCCGGTGAGCAGATCGTGCGGCGGTATCAGTGACCCATTGGCACTGAGACGCCAGCCCACCATCGACGTGGGATTCACAATGATCTCCTGCAAGGGGCCGCCCGTGATGTTGCCGCCGCCGCCGCCGCCGCCGCTGCCGCCGCCTCCAGTCACACCCTCATTGGTGGTGGTGGTATAGATGGTAACGGCTCCGCTGCCGCTCACATTGCCAACGGTTTGGCCACCGCCGCTCGACGAGCTGCACGCACGACGTTAAGTGTAGTTCGTTGAGTTGGGGCGCGGAGCGGTGAGTGTGGTAAGTGTGGATCATAGTGGGGGCGAGAACGAGTTGAGAGAACAAGAACGAGGGTAGTAACTAGAGTTAGGAGCATTGTGCGCGCTTGGTGTGGGGTTAGGGGGAAGGGTAGGCGGTCTGAGAACGTTACCCAAAAGCATTGCCGGCATTGTGGAACGTGTTCAGCTGATTGTTGGCCACCAGCGTGTTGCCAATCGTTCGCAAGACATTCAAGTTCTGGCTATGTGTTGCATTGTTGTTGCCGCTGTTGTTGTTGTTGCTGCCGCTGTTGTTGTTGTTGTTGTTGTTGCCACTGTTGTTGCTGCTGCTGCTGCGCGCCGGACGATTATCGTGCGGACTGCGTAAGGTTGAAACAGAAACAAGTCGAGTTTTCAGCAAAAGAAAGACGACAGATAAACGATTGGGATATATCAAAGAGGACATGTTATCTATCTGTAAGCTTTATCGAAACTCTGTCATATGGTATGATATCTAAATCTATTCCAGTCTATAATCCTTATATCGCATTTATAGATATGCACGGATTAGCATCCTAATTTCAATTTCTATCATTCACAGTCTAGTTTGAATTAAGTTTTTGTAAAACTTTTTCTGTGGCTTAGTTCATAATTCAATTTTATAACATGCATCTAATACGTCTCCAATATTCCTATCATAATACGTATTATAGACATGGCATATGATAGAAATATTTATGTTGCTTTCGATGTATAAATAATAATATATATCTTTATATAACAGACATTGAACTGTAAAAGTTTCAAATATCTTTGGTACAATTCCTGATTGGGATTAGGTTAACGATTGTTCAGTTTTCTTATTCTATTCCATACTCTGCAGATCCTATATTATGCCATATCTACCTTATACGGATCAGTATCTGCAGCTACATTTCGATTTCTTCTACAATAGATCGAAAGATAATAGTTGCCTTTTATAGGAAGGAAGAACGGAACTGTTATCGAACTACTTCACACTCTTCATCAAAGTCTTTTGACTATTGGAATTTCTTCCAAGATTCAGATTAGATCTATGCGCACAGTTCTCTATCTCCCAAAAGAGAGAGAGAGAGAGAGGGAGAGAGAGGGATCGTTACTTACTGCACATCACTCATGTGGGCCTGGAACTCCTCCTGCGTGTCAGCCAGATAGGAGCACTTGCTGCAGGCTCGCTTGTTGTGCACCTTGAGCACGTGGGTGGCGAGGCGCTCCGAGCGCGCCGCCTTGTAGTCGCAGAGCAGGCAAACGAAGGGCTTTGTGTGGGTGTTGAGGTGCCGCTTGAGACCCCACTTGTCGGCGCCCGACCAGGGGCAATAGCAGCAGGTGAAGCGCTTCTCGCGCTTGGGCTTCAGCAGGCCAGAGCCGGCGGCGCTGCTGCTGCCGGAACCGGAACTAGAGCTGGCCACCGGCTGTTGGGCGCTGTTCATGACGGCGCCCACATGCAGCGGCAGCACAGAGCCATCGTCCAGTTTCTCCTGCTTGAGCTGGGCCAGCGGCATGTCCGCAGCGGATGCCACCGCCTCGATGGTCTCCACAATGCTCATGCTGGTCGAGGTGGGATGTCGCTGTGCCTCCAGGAACGCATTGTCAATGTTGACGCCCGTTGCATTGATCGTCACATTGCCGCGTCCGCCGGCATGATGCGCACTGCCGCCGGAACCGGCGCCGGAGCCACTGCCGGCGGGCACATGGCGTCGCGTCTTGTTGATGTCGTACTGCAGCTCGCGATGCATGCGCAGAAAGTGCTTCTTGACGTGATCGGCGCGATTGAACTGCTTGAGGCAGGCATAGCACTGAAAGGGCTTCTCGTCCTTGTGGATGTTCTCGTGGCGTGTGTACAGATCCCGACGATCCGTTGAGTAGGGGCAATGGGTGCACGCATAGCGCTTGACTATGTGCACACCATTGGCCGCTGCCGCGGCGGCGGCTGCCTGTGCTTGGGAGGATTTCTTGCGGCTGCCGCCGGACGAGTTGCTGCCGCCGCCGCTGCTGCTGCTCGAATTGGTGGGCGCTGAGGTGGGCGTGGACTGGGCCAAATTCTGTGCCGCATTGGCCGATGTCGAGGGGCTGGCATAAATCAGCTCTGCCGCGTGCTCCTGACGATGTTTTCTATTGGAAAACCAAGCGATTCGTTTCATTCATTTCGAATTATGTTTATACTTATATACCATTCGATAGCTACTCACTTGGACTTGGGCGTGCTCTGATGCTGCTGCTGCTGTTGTTGCTGCTGCTGCTGTTGCTGCTGCTGTTGCTGCTGCTGCTGCTGCTGCTGACTGACGTGCGCATAGCTCTGCAGCTTGCCGCCCGTGGTCCACTGGACCAGCTGCGGCTGCTGCTGCTCGGCCGCGGCGCTTTCCTGCGCCCAGCGCTGCTGCTGCTCGCCGGCCTTCAGCAGGCCCGCCTGGCCGGCGGCAAAGCCGTTCTGCATGAGCGCTGCCAGGCCGAAGGCTGTGCTCAGATGATCCTCGGACTTGAAGCTGCCCACGGCGGCGACGCTGGGCGCCGGCACCACGGAGGCGCCGCTGCCGCTCGCGCTGACCACCACAGAGTTACCCGATTCTGATTGTTGCTGCTGCTGCTGCTGCTGTTGTTGTTGTTGCTGTTGTTGTTGTTGTTGTTGTTGGATTACATTGGCCTGGGTTGTGGCCACGTTGTTGCCGCTGCCACCGCCCGCAGCACCGCTTGCCTCGTATTCAATGCTGGGCGCTGCGGTGCGATCGATTTGTTGCTGCACAAATAATCGATTTCAAAGTTTTATGAGCTTATGAGTTTGTTTTATAATTCGGCTAAAACTGATTTCGGTTGTTATGCAAAATCGCTCAAATATGTTCAAAACTAATTGTTGAGCAATTCTTTGAAAAACTTTGCAATCGAAGGAAATTCAAACATTTTTTGATATCAATTAAAAATCTTCTAATAATAGTTTACGCTCGATCGTGTGGATTTTCCGAAATCAGTTAAACACGTCTTACATGGATTTTTATATAGATTATAATAATATATATAATAATTTGCAAACTTCTTGCTGGTCGGAAACATTTCTACACTCATTTGTACAATAATACCAGATGTAATTGTATATTCCTGAAAATCCAACTTTTTTTGATTTTCAAATTTATACTTTAAACAATTTATCATTATTTAATTGCTAGAGATTAATGACAATTTTAATAATAATTTGCAATTTTTGTTATTTATTTTGAATCGTATTTCATTGATTGCAGCTAAATAATATTCAACTCAGTTTTACTCGCTTTGCACCACTGTAAAACACTTAAATTGATATCTGTATAGATATGCATTGACTAATTGCCGATAATTAACTAAATTTTATTCATTCGAAGCAATATGACGATTAAGTACTTAATCTGAATTCAATAATTGTATTCGAATAGGCTTCACTTAAAAGTGAATCACTGTCAACTATTCAACTACTCAAAATTGATTCATTGATAATTTGCTAAGCTAGGTTGCCTGATGAGGACCTTCAATCGTTCATTCTTTCAATTTATCAATAAGCTTACCAAATTCGTAAACGAGCGCTGCTCGCCCTCGGGCACCGCAGTGGGTCCGCTGGTGGCCACCTGAGCCACCGGAGTGCCGAGCGTGTGCAAGCCGTTGCCGGTCTCCTCGCCGTATAGTTTGCGTGTGATTTCCTTGAACATATCTTCATATGTGGCCTCAACATGTGAGGACTGTGCGCTCGCTGGGTTGCATCCTGCCGCTGGGATTAGTGTTGCCATTGCTGCGACTGTTTGGCCTTGGCTTGCGGGCGCGTTGCTCCAAAATTGCAGCGACTGCTTCTCTCGCTGATGCCTCCACGTATGCGCTTCGAAAACTGCAATCGAAACGGAGAGAAGCGAAAGAGTGTGTGAGAGAGAGAGAGAGAGATGGAGAGAGATGGAGAGAGTATTCTAAGTTAGTCAGTGTGTCTAAGCTAGACGCACATTCACATCCGGCACACAAAATACCCAAAGCCCCCGATCGACGTCAGTTCTGGGAATTGGCTGTTGACACACCGCGAACCTGCCTGCCTTGGGCCCTAGCAATGGGGGGAGGACGCGCGGGGGTTTTCGACTGCTGCCGCTGCTGCGGCGCAGCATCAGCTGAGTCAGCGCCAGCGTCGGCGCAGGCGCAAGCAGCGTTTCGAGCACACATTTGACGACTTTTTTTATTCACCACTTGTTCGACAGGCGACAAGAGTGTCGAAAATGGTTTGATACACATCTAAGTGCAATTTAGTGGCTTGCGAAATTGTGTTCTTGTTGATTAAATTTTACACTAAATATATAATCAACATTTTAATTATTTCATAAAAGTCATTATAATGTGCCAGCTTTTTGATTTCTGCTGCTAATCAAAAACATTTTCGACACTTTTGTAGCCTGCCAATTCGGGCTGAGCGCGAATCGTGTATTGTGCTGTGCTGCATGCATTAATAAAATTGCGACAACAACTGCAGAAGCAACAACGACACCAACAACAACAACAACAGACGTCTTTTGCATGCCAGGTACAAAATACCCCATTGAGCAGGCAACGCGCCCAAAATCTCTGCAGCTCGGACGACTCCTAAGCGCATCTCATAAAAATGCAATACAAATTGCCAGCAACTACACAAAATGTTGGCGTTGTTATTTTGGCGGCACGTTTGTTGTTTTTGGTGGGTGGCTTCTTGTTGTTGTTGTTGTTGCCGTTGGCCCACATGTTGCTGGTGGCTGCGCCTCATTTTTCAAGTGAGATGCTGACACAACAACACAACAACACGCAAAACATTTGTGGGGCGACAAAATTGTTGTTGTTGGTTTTTGTTATGGGCATGGGACATGGGCACGTTTCGATGGCCCAGAGCCAACACAGACGGAGCCACCCACCCACGCCTAGGCCCAGGCCCATGCCGAATATGGGCGAGGGGCCGAACCGTTGGGGAGTGCTGTGTGCATGTGTGTGTGTGTGTGTGTGTGTGTAAGGAATGGAAGAATTGTTGGCGTTTGTATATGTGACCGTACCGAAGCGTGTTTTCTTTCGTTTCTTTTGGGTTCATATTTCGTATGGGTATTTTTGTTGTTGACTTTTTTTTTTGCATATTTGATTTTATGCTTCGTGTGCTTTTTACAGTTGTTGCCCACACTTTGCGCCATTGGGGGCGTTTGTGTCTTCTTCTTCTTTTTGCTTATTTCATTCGTTTCTTTGCTTCGCTTTTGCTTTTGCTTTTGGCGGCTGCGACTTTAGTTTGTTGGGCATGTCTGCGCCTGCGGATCTCAGTTCCCCCCCCTCTCTCTTCCCACCCACTCTCTTTGATTGACTCGCTGCGTGTGGTTTTTCAAGCCAAGGGCATTGTGATTGTTGTTGTTGGGTGGGACTTGACTTTGTCTGAGCTCAAGATCAACGTAACTAAAACGACGCACACACCAACATATGTGTATGTGTGTGTATATATGTGAGAGTGTGTGTACATACATACATACACACATACGTAAATATGTATGTTCATCATTTTAAGGATACTCTCGCAATATATGCGATGAAATTTAAGTTTGGCTACATTTACATAATTGTGTCATCGTTTAAATTGCAACTTTTTGAAATTGTTTGCAAACTACTTATATACATATATTTTAAAAAGTTCCCAAAAGCTCAGTCCGATAAGGAAGGGCCAACGATGGGGTCAACTTTTGTGGGCGAGCGATAGACTCACAAACACACGACAACAACAACAACAAAATGTCATGCGTTGCCAGCAACAACAACAACAACAACAACAGCAGCAGCGTGTGGGTGTGCGGTTGGGGCCAGGCACAGTACCAACAACAACAACATCCGCTTTGCTAATAGCAGGCAGCAAAAAATAAAAAACAAAAAAACAGAAAAAACCCAGAGACAGAAAACGACGCCGTCGAACGGGCGCGTCAGCGAGTGGGCTGAAAATGGGCGCAACAGTCGTCGCCGCTAGCAGCAGCAACAGCAGCAGCAGCAGCAACAACAAAATCAATTTACAACAACTCTAACACGCGCACCATCAAGAACAAATACAACGATCCGTCGCCGTCAGCGTCGCCGCCTGTGGTGGGTGTGCAAAAACCGACATCAGCTTTGACAGCCACAGCAGCAGCAGCAGCGCCGACGCCGCAATGACAGCGCGATTTGGGGGAGTCAACGAGAGTGAAAGAGCGGGCGAGAGCCCCAGAGAGCACAAACCGGTTGGCAGCTGAACATAAAAAAATGCCGGTTGGAGAGCTTTTGCTTTAGAAATAATCGAGTGAGAGCAATACAGCGCAAAGAGAGTAAAAGCATGACAGGGCGAGCACGTCTTCCGATCGTCTCTCTTTTTGTCCAGCTGTCGGCTGGTGTCTTTCGTTTTGCAGATGCCGCCGGACGATTGACTGTTAACGGTAAACGCATTATTGGGTGGCTTCTCTTCAAATATGGCAGCAGCTCCAATTGCTGTTGCTGTTTGTTTTTTTTTTTTCCTTCTTTTTTCGCTGATAATATTCGTCAGAATTGCGTTGCGTGTGCTACATACATACATATGTATGTGTTCATATTTGTATGTGTATTTGTATACTACCCGTTAGGGGGCGGGCGTCAAAGCGCTAAATTGCCATGTGGAGAAGCAAAGCCATAGTTTTGACTGTGTGTCTGCATGCGCAGTTAAATATATGTGTGTATGAATGTACATATGTATGGATGTATATACATAGACATTTTAACACCCGTGGGCCGAGCCGACCCGATGGCAGCTCAGGGTGAGCCACAACATTACTAAAAGCTGTTGTTGTTGCGGTGAACGGTGAAAGGCCAAGAGACGAGACGAGGGGAGTGGAGATGAGGGGAGGGCGGTGAGGGCAACAGAGAACGAGCAATGGGCAATGGACAACGGGCAGCACACGGCTCACAGCAGCAGCAGCAGCAGCTAATGACATGTTAACGCCAAGCAGCAGCCGTCTGTCGTTTCCAAAGCCACACGCAGTTATTAAAAAGCGCTTTTGCTTGATGGTGTGCACAGTGGGGCAAGCTAATTGTTAGGGCGGCGCCTTGCCAAATGTAACCAATCGACTAAATTGAAAAGCACATGCAACGTGTGCAAGTTAAACATATGCCCATTTACATACATACATATTTATTAAAATATTATATGGCTGCAAACTAATTCTTATGAAAATTCATTTGGGAAGTCTTTCACTGCAAAACGTCACCTTTTGGGCCAAAAGTTGCATGAGCAAAAAATCCAGTTGACTCCGAAAGGATTCGAACGAATTTTCTATTTTAGAAAAGATTGAAGTTCTCTTCAACTAATATCTTACAACAGACCAACTAAACTAACTTTGTGCTGCATTAATTGCAGAAACCGACATGAACAGAAATGGGGTTTCAGGGAAGAACAGGGAAACAGGTCGAAAAAAGAAATTTGGCAAGGCAAAGACGGCCTATGCTCGATAGTAAAGTAATAACAAATGCATGTATTTACAAGAAGAATTTAATGAGCCAGAACAAAGTGAAATTCATAATTTAAGCTCTTAACATTTCCAGCTACGCGTACCACTGTGTCGCGACGTCGATACACACTAGCATCAAAGACAACAACCACAACAACAACAACATGTTAGTAAAGTGGGTGGGTGTCTAACAGCTGTTGTGTCCAGCAAAACTCAACGAACGGTCGAACGACAGCTAAATAAAATCTTCAGTTTTATATGCGCGCGAGCAACAACAACAACAACAACAGCACAATCAGCAGTCGGGAACGTAACGATAAATGATTTTCTTGGCAGCGCTTCGCTGCTTCACACGCCTACGCAGCAGCAGCAACAGCGACGGCAGCAGCAGCAGCGCATGCGTGTGGGCTGTCGATTGCATTGGTGTTGTTGCGTGGGTCCATTTCAGAGGGCGAGTGGGGTTGGGGCACAGCAAATTTGACAAAAATAAAATATATGTATGTATATACAAAATAGCAAAACATACGCACATACATATATAAAATATATGTATACAATATATATGTATGTTTGTCGCTTATGTGTATGTGTGCAGCTAATATGTAAGCGCTGCGTTTACGATTTTTATTTTATTTAACATTTTTGCACTTTTGGCAGCTGCGCAGCAGACATCCGCCAGCGTTGCTTTGGGTAGCTGTACGTGTGTGTGTGTGTGTGTGAAGGCGCAGAGGGCTGCAGCAGCAGTAACAGCAGCTTTATATGGGCGGCAGGTGGTAATTTTTGTGGCCAGTCGAAGACAACAACAACAGCAACAACAACAACAACAGCTAAACGATGCGACGGCAGCTGCTGCTGCTGCCGCTGCTTTTTTTTTTGGCGTCTTCTTTTTGAGCTGAGCTTTGGGCAAGACGTAGGACAGACAACAAAGCAATGAGCGCAGCGCTTTAAAGCTGGTTTCTTGGTGTGTGTGTGTGTGTGTCTGTGTGTGTGCATACGTATGCATGCATGTATGGCTGTCTGTTTGTTGCTTTTGGGTGGTGCTGGTGGCATTGCCTTGTGGGCGTTTGCAGCAGCAACAACAACAACAACAACAGCAACAACATTCACCGGAGCAACATTCACAGCAGCAACATCTTCAAGGGCAGCCATCAGTTAAGTTCAGTTGGGTTCGATTCGGGCCAAGTCATATAGCATTTAGCCGTCTCTCTGACTTCAGCTTTTGGCTATGCTTATTATTATTGCTGTTGCTGTCGTTGTTGTTGCTGTTATTATTGTTGCTGTTGCTGTTGTCGCTTTGCTGGCAGCTGTTGGCAGGTGCGCGCCCTCATAAAACGTTGTCGAACGACCCAAAATGCAGGCGCTGCCACTCTTGCGGCTGCTGCTGCTGCACATGCGCTGGCAGCAAGAAAAAATGGCGACGCTTGCGTCTGGCGTCCCTCTTTCAAGTGTCAGTTGCACCCTACACTACCCTACCCTACCCCTCCTCCTCCTCCTCCTTCTTCTTGTCCTCCTCCTGCGTTTTCTTATGAAATCTTTGCCTTTTACTTAAAATGCTGCCCAAGCAACATGTGCGCCGATCCTGAGCTCTGACTGCCTGTCGTTCGATCTCTGCCCCTCTGGGGCAGGGCAGGGTACAAATTTATGCAGTTGCTTCATTTTAGGGGTGGTTTTTCATTCGTACAGCCTGTCTGTGGCTCTAGGGTTGCCGAGCAGGTTGCAGCTGCCGCCAGAGGGAGACTCCTTTCCAGCCTGTTGCTCGACTCTGGCATGTTCGGCACTTGCGCTCAGGGGTTGAGCCCTACCAGCTGACAAGTGGATAAGCCAGGCTAGCAGGCCTGACCAATTATGCCATATACATGTACACACATACATATACGTACATACATTAATGAAATACATCTGCGATTTGTTACACCTGACAGACAGACAGCAGCGAATTCCAAATTTATATTCCTATCTAATGTTAACTTTGATGCCTGTTAGGCTGATCCTAGTTCTAGGAAGTTTCTTTCCCGGAAGATTATTTCTTTTATTTAAGAATTGTGTCGTTTTTTTTTTCAAATAATCTTCAAGACTTTTATGCAAACCATAATATTCCAAGTTAGGCGACAGCTTTCTATTGTAGTTTGAGTGAATTTTACTTAAATAACCAAAACATGGTTTGCCCCTTAAGATTTGCCGTTCATTATTCATATCCTAATGATATTAGATAAGCTGTCAATGCATTAATATGTTTAGTTTCAAATTCCGATCATGGTTGTACTTTTTTTAACATTGTGCTCTAGGTTCCATTGGGATGCATAGAATTGAGACTGATCTAGGGTTGTTGTTTGTCCATTGGGATACATGATCTAGGGTTGTTCTCCGCCCGGATTGTCCAGCAATGCGTTTGACTACATCCATACATACTTGCATACATACATACATATGTATATGTATATATATATATATATATATGTACATTTATTTATCCGTTTGTGTGTACAAGTATGTGCTCTAAACCCAACCCAAAAAAACGACGTTGAGTTGTTGACGCTGGACGCCTCTTAAAAATAACAACAACAACAACAGCAGAAGAAGCAGCAGCAGGCAGTCACACACACACACACACACACACACACACACAGTCGCACACACGCTCGTCACACAGACTCCGACAGAAAAAGACCCAATAATGAAATTTCACAACAACCTTCGTCGACGTTTCGTGTGTGTGTGTGTTTTTTTTTTGTTTTTGGTTTTTGGGCTGTTCCAGCGTTGAATATTGAAAAACGGTTGAGGTTTTAGGCAAATTGTAGTAGGAGGAGGCGATGGCGATGCGCCGGCAGCATTGCGAGGCCCCGGCCCCGGCCCCGGCCTCAGCCCCGTCCCGTCGCGAGCCGCAGTCGCAGCCGCAGCCCCATAGAATGAGGCAGCGAAACGCAGATAATGATGATCACAAAGCACAAAGCACAAAGCAGCGACGGGGACTGAAGACGAGTTTCTCGTTTTCGGGCCACGCCAACGAAGAGACAGGCCCGATAAAACGAGCAAACCCAGCCAAACCAAAATATAATCAAGCCAAGAGCTGCTAACCCCTCCCCCTACACACACACACAGATGGACTGAGCCCAGGGCTCAGGCCCAGGCCCAACCCAGGTTTGAAAGCGGCGAATGGTCCACAAATGAAATGAAATGAAATCCTACGCAATGGGGTGGCTGCTGGCTGCTGGTTGGAAAGGGGACGCGACTCGGAGACGCCACAGGTAAAAAGTAGAAACCTTGAAAGCCGCAAAACAAACAGCTGCTGCTGCTACGGAACAGGTAAACTCTCTTTCGGGCAGGTAACTTGCATGAGCCAGGACGGGTCGGGTCGGGGGAGGCGAGGACGCTGTAACAGGAAATTCCTATGTGATTTTTGGTGAGATTGTTGCTCACTGGGGTCGGTCGGACGGACGGTCGGTCGACTGGTCGATTTGTCGGTCGGTGCAACGAGCAACCCTCTTGGCAGGCAGGTAACCGATTGTCGATCGTCCCGTTGTCTTTCCGCATGCCACCCTCCCCTGCAGATCGACGGCCATGCCCCGACGGGAAGTGCGTAATTTAGTTTGTGAAGTTTGCGCTGGCTGCGTTTTGGGGTCGCGCCTTTGTTCATGGGAACTTGAACTTAAATGGGCCGCAGAGGGAGAGATTGCGGGTGTATGTGTGTGTATGTGTGGGTCGGTCGTTTTAGATGGGGTGTCTCGCCATAGAGCGAGAAAGAGAGGAGATACCGTACGATAGGCAGTTGTCTAATTGGCAAGCGGTACGACAAGAAAGTCGGTCATTGTGCAGATCCTGAGGGGTCCGGAAACCATGTAAGAGATTGCCAGTACATTCTTTTAAAGGGCAATATACTCTTAACTTCGCATTTTAATCTGCAAACTGCCCCCTTAGAAAAAGCTCAGCTTATGGAACTTTTTTAGTTCTGCTCATAAAGCCTACAGCACACTAGGACATTGAATTTCCCTTTAGCAAAGGGAATCGTTGAAGAGCAAAAATTCCCGCGACAAAGCTCAGAACTGAACCGTTTTAAGACGAGTCTTATTAAAGAGACGCGAATTCGACTCTGTAATTAAGCTTACATAAATCTGTGAATATGCATGTAGTATGTATGTATGTGTAACCAAAACCGATCGCCGCATTGACAACTCCTTGCTCGAAATGATGAAAGCACAGCAAAAACTGTTAAAGTAAACGAAGAGGAGACGACGCTGCATAAACAACAAAATGTGAGCAACAACAACAAATTATAGAGGGCCGAATTGTGTGGGGGCGGCGCAACGTAGGCAGCAACCAAGCAAAGCAAAACCGAAGCGAACGTTCGCGAAGAGGGCGAGGTGAAGAGTACATAATGCAAAAGTCGTCGTTGGGTGGGTGTAAGAAATTCGTCAGAAGACGCAGTTAGCAGGCGGCAGGCGGCAGGCAGAGGCGAAACTGCAGGCAGCAAACGGCAGTGGGCAAGCAAAGAATTTGTGTGATAAACTAACAGAAGGGTGTGAAGGCAAAAAATAAAATAAAACTGAAAACGCGGGACGCGGGCCGAGGGACGCTGTTTAGGCAGTGGACGCCAAAATAAAAACCTACAAAAATCAACATACGAAACAGCAGGCGGTAGACGACGGGCGACGGTCAGTCGCGACGACAGAGAGAGAGAGAGAGAGAGAGCGCGCACCGAAAGTCGGGAGTTGAGCCAAGCGAGGCGGCAATTAAAGAGCGCAACGGCTAAGCGACAAAGCAAAAGAATAAATAGGGCTGAGGTAGGCGTCGCGTCGCGTCGCGTCGTTCGCCCCGGGGGAAACGGGCAGGCAAGATTTTAAAACATCACCCACTCACACAAGACTGTGTGTGCGTGTGTGTGTGTGTGTATGTGTATGCTTGAGTTGAATGCGTTGCGCATTTGGTAAAGAGAAACACGAGAGCAGTCAGCGGATGAAAAGAAAGTAGGATAATGTAGGCGCAGGGTTGCCAGGCCACATTAAAAACCGAAGCTACAAGTGTGCGTGCGCGTGTGCGTGTGAGACGGAAAGAGGGCGGTAGGCAGACAGACAGTCAGTGTGGGAGAGGGAGGAAGAGTGTAGGCAACACACGCAAGCTGTCAAGGATGTTGTTGCTGCTGCCGCTGCCGCTGTCGCTGTCGCTGCCGCTGCTAGTGGTGGTGGTGGGTTTCACATCATTCATTATCGTTGCCCCTTGCAGCGCGACGTCGCGACTGCGCCAAGCGAGGGAGGGCCAACTGCGATGGCGACTGCGGCTCGGTTTTCATGGTATTTGGGTACGTGTGTGTGTGTGTGCTGGCATCTCTTTTGTGATTGCCACAGGCGGGCCCCGACCCAAGGCACGAAAGGGGTGCCCACTCTTCGCGGGCATTCTTTGTTTTTTTTTTTTTTTTTGGGAGTGTTGTGTGAGTGTTGGTGCGTTTTTTGGGCGTTGGAGTGGCTGTTTTTTTTTTTTTTTTAAGTCTGTGTATAATTGGAAATTGGGTAACCGGTTTGTGAGCCGCCAGCTACCTGTGGGTTGTGGTTGTTAGCTGTGGCCTTCGGAATGATTTTTGTCGATGAGTCTATGTAATATATGCAAGTGTGTGCCCATGTGTGTGTGTGTGTGTCTGTTAGCCACATGGGTTCTGAGCGGTAACATGTGTCCACCGAGGATTCAAGGGGGGTTAGGATAGACAAATTTCATAGAAGAAGACAAATTTAAATTTAAATTTAGTGGCAGCCCGGCAAAAAATGTGACCCTACAATAAATCAAATTCAAATCGAAATAAGTATGCATCCATCTAAGATACGCCCAGATATAGCTTAATCAGATTAACGGTATACTCCATTCTGCCCAACAGTCGAAATTACACTTTAATGCACTTTTATGTTCGTTCGCATTTCGAAAAGTCTGGCAACGTCCTTAACTAAATCTGCGCCCTTGAAATTTGAGCGTATTTTAATTGATATCCAAAACACACACACACACACACACACAACGCAATGGCACAGAAATCGGATAATCGAATTATTTAATTATATACCCAAGTCAACTCTAAATCCGCGCTTTATCTATATACATACATACATATTTATACATAAACATATGTACCTTCTTTTACTGTTCGCAATTAGTCTCTGTATTCTTCGGCCCTTAAGCCATTTCCATTTGTTGTACGTCGTCCTTTTGTTGTTGTTGTTTTTGCACTTGTTGTGCGCACTATTTGTTCTCTTTTTTGAGAGTATGCAATCAATTGCATTTAGGCACAATTAACTGTGCACTTTAATTAATCAAACACTAGCCAAAAATCTTAGAAAACACGCGCCGCCGGCCGATATAAAAGTTGTTTGTTGTTGCTGCCGATGCATGCGATGCGATGCGAGCAAACGAACCGAACGCCACGAAAAATTCCAACAGACTGCGAGAGCGTCACCGACACCAAAGCAAAATGTGGGAGAGAAGCATGGAACGATGACGCAGCCAGCTGCTGCTGAAACGACCGCGCTCGACAGCGTCAGTGGCGTCGCACAGTGGGCCAAGTCAATAATATGAACATTGACTTCCTAGATCTAAAATTGACGGTGTAGTCCGTAAAATAATTGGTCACGCTGTCTCTGGTAATTAAAAGGTTATGTCTGTTATTTCAAACTTAGGGCAATCGGTATTCTATGAATGAACAAATTTCAATAAATTCAAGCATTTTTGATGTCAAGTGGAAATTTTAAAAATTGCTTTCAGTCCACTGTGCACAGCCGCCAGGGGGCCCAAGCAGCCACCTTATACAGCGAATGATCGAATAAAAGAGAAATTGCAACAAACAATCGACGAAGTCGCCGGCGTCTCTGTCTCTGTTGGCGTCAGCAGCAGGCAAGGCACGGCAAGGCAAGCCACCCGCTCATTCACGTTTTTGCTGTTGTTGTGTGGGCCACAGTGAGAGCGCCAGAGAGCGAGAGTAGGAGCGCGGTAGAGTTAACATTGTTGTTGTTGTTTTTTTGCGTAGGGTGGGTTGGCTTGTAGAATTTCTGGACAGCGTTGTTGTTGGTGCTGCTGCCGCTGCCACTGCCGATATAGCGACAGCGCTGTCGCGCAGAAGCAGGTCAGTTTGTGTGGCGTCCGCTGCGCAACTTGATTTTTGTTGCTGTGTTTTTATGCGCGGCCGTCGGCGTCGGCGGGTTGACTGTTGGTAATGATCTTCGTGCATGTGGGTTGCTGCTTGTGGCTGTTTTTGTTGCTGTTACTGTTGGCGGCGTCGTCTACGGGGGACGATTGACTGTTGCGTTCATTAGCGTGGCCGCGGCTTTTTTGGGCTCGTTTCCGAGGAGGTGCTGCTGATACATAGTCCAGGTAGACACAATACATGTTTGTCTGCGTGTGGTTATGTACATACATAAGGTTGGGCAGGTAGTTGGCAGCTGGGTGGCGCTGGCTGCAGCGTGGGCAGCAGCTCTCGAAATGAGGTTAGGTTGAAGTAAGCCAATGAACAAAGCGCAGCTTTAACATTCTGTCAATGCTATGCAAATTGCATGACTCACATGGGAAATACCTCAATTGTGCACTGTTGCACTCGACAGCAACTGCAACGTAATCGCGAGCAGCGCGGCAAGCCAACGAAATTGAAAGTTTAACCCAATCTGAATGGCTGCAAAGAAGATGCTGCAAATAATGCAGCGCTGCGACTGCGCTAGTGCGCAGCGCAGAAAAAGTGTTGTTATTGTTCCTATAGCGGAAAGTTACGGTTCTTCTTTATTATTGTTGTTTTTATCAGAAAGGAGCGATGCGAGTGCATCAATGATTGAGGACTATGGGCCAAAATGCATACGGATGAGAGCGAATATAAAACCGTTAAATGAACTTATGGGTGCCCTACAGCAAATGTATTACGCTTGTTATGATAATAATATTAATATTTATCTCTTATTTATCATATTAATAAATATAAAGAACAAGAATACAGTTGTCATTCGACAATTAAAACATAAATTTGAATACTTTCCAGACTTAAATCTATAACTCGCAAATTACAAGAATTATCTGTATTAATGCATTATTATTATTATTGCATTGTTATTATTATTAATTATTAATTTTTTTTTTTTTTTAATTCCAGGGCTTAGAAATGAATTATAGAATTCGAATTAGCTCTTATTAGGAAACTTATAGAACAATAAATAGTATTAGAGTAAAGGAAAATAAATATTTTGCATATATTTCTAAGCTCATTGAACAACGGTTAGTTAATCAGAAAAAACGTTTACGTTACGTTTACAATTCGATCAAATTGAATATATCCCTTATGTCGCCTATCTCCCGTACGAATCGGAAATGCCTTCAGTGCAGCGCATTGCACCAGATTGCAGATCACGGGCAAAACAAAACAGGTTACCCAGTGAAATGGAGCACCCTACTTTTAAGCTTCATTGCCACTCAAGTGGCGAGCGGATGACGCGACCGTTGCAAAGGAGCAGCCAGCGAACCGGTTTGCAGCAGCCCTAACGAGATCGAATCAAACATGTGGCCCACTGGCCAAGGCGAACGCACAGCCAGCACAGCCGATCGAAAGCGAGATCGAGCGTTGGCAAACGAGCTGAAGGGCGAGATCGCAGCTGTTGCACTTGTCGGGTGCACCATGCTAAGCTCTGGCCGTCCTTTTGCTCGCACGCATGTGCGATGTTGTGATATAACGAAAGCTGCGTAATGAGCAAAGGCAATTACAAAACGTCAGAGCAACACATGGCTTCGACCTCCGAGGGAACCTGTTGCCCCGTTGGGAAGCCCTTCTCCTTCTCTGGGAGAAAGTGTCGCCGAATAGGGCTTCGCTTACAAAGGCGCCAGCTAAGACCACGAAATCCCTGAGCATGGAGCGACTCGATTCTTTCCCGATTGTCACGATTTGCCTGCACTTCGTCACGTCTCATTTAACAATATATGTATAAAAAAAAAAGATGGAGTGACATTCAAGAGGGGCCAAACCTGACCCTCTCGCCAAGGCAACAACAACAATGGCTCAGACATTAGCCAGAGGGTGGGTTGCGATCGTCGCTCACACATATTCAATATGGCGTAGCGTGGGTCGGGAACGGGTCCGGGTGCGGGTGCGGGTGCGGGTACGGGCACGGCTAGGGTAACGCATGCGCAATTTGCCGACTATAAAAACTTGGAAACGTGGGCGTGGGTGGGCCGACCATCTATTCATGTCTGTCCGTCTATCTGTGTGTCTGTCTATCTGTGTGTGTGTGTGTGTGTGTGTGTGCGAGGTGGTTGGATACAGTCCCCGCCATACGCCATACGCTTTTGCGGTTGGGCTGTGCTCGCTTGTGAGTCACGGGTTTCTGGGCTACGGGTGATTTCTTGTTTTTGTTAGTGGGTAACTCTGGTGCCAGGTCAAACTGGAATTTGATCAACAGGAAATGGTCGGTAGTTTAGATGCCCCCCCCCCCCCTCTGCAACATCGTTCGAAATAAAGCAATTTGAGGCATATTCGGTTTTTAACAAATTTCCCAGAAAAATAATGCGCATACTAAAATAAAAAGTAACATTTAAAAACATATATACAAATACATGACAGATATATATCTGAATTAAAATTCGTATCAAGTATAAGGCAATATCGACTTTATATCGTAACAAAGACTTGACCTTTGGGAAGTCTTATTCACTTCGAGAAATCCTTTAGATTGCTGATAAGCCTTGCACCATAAATATTTCTCAGACACGAAATCCCACTTTAGACAAAAACAATAGAGTATACTGTATACCCCATGCTGAGAGTTCCCGAATAAGCTATACCCTCTAATATTTTAAACTATAACATAAAGTAAGGACATCTTAGACATTTGCCCTACGGTTTTGAAGATTTGTATGTGAGAATATTGAAGCTCGTAAATGTTGAGTATGATGAGAATATCTGGAAAAAGAGAGTTTTTCAGTATGGCAGCGATATGATATAGGAGTCCGATGTTGATCAAAATTGGCATATAGATATTTGAGGACACAGGAGAGGTCTTCCTCCATGTGTTACACATTTCATGACAAGCTTATAATACCCTCTAAAAGGGCATACAAATAGCATTCATCTTTTGATACTTGGTACAAAAATACCTGTAAATTCCATTGAAGGAGTTAATTAGTTAGGCATATTGCATAGGATTTTTTATAAAGTAACTTGAAGAAAATATCTAGGACTTATACACGACGATATAACGAATGTGGAATGTGGGGGAATTAACGTGTAAGTGTTTGTGCCCTTATGCCTAAATTAGTTTAAATATACCAACTGACATTTCAGACCCAATCGGGAAATGTACAAAAATAATTAATCCTTGTTCCATTAGGTTAGTTCTTTGATATCAAACATAAGGCATCCCACGGAATGTAATTAAATTTTGCACATTTTAAGAGCAGAAGCTACAAAGTCTTCGACAGCCTTTAGATGCATTTGAAATGCACACAAATTATACACAATTTCCGAAGCCAATAACTTTTATGTATGCATATGCGCGTATAGAAAAAGTTTCTCGATGTGTATTTATACATATATAGACATATGTAAATGCATGTATATTCATAATCCCTTGCATGCAATACAAGTGCATAAAGCTTTGCATATTATATAAGGTATAAATCATGTACATATGTAATGTACTACCTCACACTCACGTCTCCCCCGCGCCCCCTCGACGTTTGTTTGCATTGCCTAGCAACAACATGCGAAATAAAATCCAGAAAGAAATTTAGTTTTACAAAATGCAGCAGCATAAATAACAAAATACAAATTATATAATGAAAACACGCACACAACTGTCGTATATTCGCACACGCACACACACACACACATGCACACACACAAACACATGCACATGCACATGCACATGCATGCACACATGTGCATGCGTATGCCGCATATGTTGCATAAAAAGCAAAAGCACAAAAACCATATGCAACAAACGCCCAACTACGCCCACAAAAGTCAAAGAGTCTGTGCGAGCGAGCGAAAGAGAGAGAGAGAGAGAGAGAGGGAGAGAGTGAGTGTAGGAAAAAGACAGAGCAATGCAATTGCATTTGAGAACGCAGCTGAGCTGAGAGTGGAGAGGAGAGGAGTGGAGAGGAGAGGAGTGGAGAGGAGTGGAGAGGAGAGGAGATGAAGAGCGAATTGAAACTATGTGACACTATGCGCGCAAAGAGAGAACGGGCGGTCGAAAATACAAAGCTCTCGCACTCTCTTTCCCTCTCTTTCTCTTTCGTTCTCTCTCTCTCTCTCTCTCTCTGTTCACTGGAGTCTGATTTGAAAACTGCAACAATTCCTTTGCAGTTTTTTGATGCGATGGAGTAGCTTCCGGGGGGGGGGCTGGGGAGAGTTGGCTGAACCAAAAATTGTTATAGACACAAAATTTATGATATGCGCCGCCTGGTGGTGGGAAAAACCACCACCCAACCCAGTGCGAAAAGTCGCTCGCTTGTAGTTTTCAAATGCCAAAGCAGCCGAAGCTTCAATTTCGTTGTGTGCGTGCGTGCGTGTGTGTGTGGGCGTGTGGGTGTGTGTGGCTGGGTGTGAGTGTGTGCATTGTTTTGGGGGTTGGTATTTTTGCTGCATAGAGCGCCTGCTCCAATACCAATACCAATGACAAAAACATAGCAATTGTTTCCATGTGGAGAAAGTATTGATGATGGAAAAATAGAAGTTGGCGCTTTTTAGTTGTGGGGGTTGTTTGGAGCCCGACTATAGTTTGCTGCTGTTGCTCTTCGGGATGGTGCTGGCGGCGGTGGGGTGTTTCTCTGGAAAAAGTGCATACCGAAAAATATACGCACACAGACAGACAAGCAATACGCTCGCACTCACACGCACACACACACACACACAAACACAAACGCAGTGCGGAAAAATCAATAAATCATTTGTTGGAAAATTTTTTAATTGCCCTCAGGAATAGATTTTTACATAAAGCGACATTAACTCTGGCAACTCTGTTTAGAATACATATGGTTAATATATACGCCTCTTTTTGAATTCCTTAGCATATGCAATTGTCATGTAACGGCATTCGCACACATTAACAGAGGAGATTTAAAAACTATTGCATACTTTCATGCGCTGCAACTTACCAACATGTTCGCAGTGATTTTCGCGGCCAGCTCAGAAGTATGCAACACAATTTCACGTCAGCGAGCGCACACAGCGCGCACAGCCCAGCTTTTGGGGAATCCTTGACACTGTGTTCTTCCTTTATTTTTAGTTGTTCTTTGACTTGGTTACGCACTGCACTTTGAACATTTTACCGTTTGATTGCTTAGCGCTTTTTGACGTTTGGCGACACAATGGGCTTTTACAACTAACCTCATCAACACTCACACACTGAATGAATTGTTGTAACTGAATGAATGGGAGTGGAAGCTATATAGCTGCTCCTAGAATGCAAAGTGGCGACTGACGAGCGACTTTTGTGCCAGCCCTGGCGTCGGTGCCGACGTTGAAGGCGGCGCACCTCCCGCCCCTTTACGCAGTCGACAATTTAACCGTTATTTGCTTTGTAATCGTTAGTCTGTGTTTTGTTTTTGCGGCTGCAGCGTTTTTGCTGTTGTTGCCGCGCCGATTGCCAGTCGCGCAATAATTGCGCTCCGAGCTGTGCAATCGTATAGAAAGCTTCCTGTTTATAACGCACCGTGTTGTTGCTCTTGTTGTTGTTGCCCTCACAAAAAAGCGCGCGCATTCCAGAGCTCTCCCACACGTATAACTTGCGAGCGATTTCGTTTTATCTCTCTCTCTCTCTCTCTCTCTCTCTCTCTTTCGTTTTCGTTCGTTTGGCTCTCTGACTGGCTCACCCCATGGCCGCCATGTTTATTTACAAAAAGTTTACCGTTATTTGTGCGCTGTTATCAAGGGTATTTGAGAGTTATTGAAGACTTTGTTCATTTTCATATATTAGATATATATTAGATGGCACGTATACATTTTAATAATTCGTTTTTAGTTTTATTAGGGAAACAAAAACAAAAATTCGAAAGCATTCACAAATACATAGAAGCATAATGCTATTTAATTTAGTCAAAAATGTAATTAAACTAAAAAATTAAAAAAAAATAAGAATAAACCATTGTCAAACGTGTCATTCAAGTGCCGCAAAAATCGACAATGTAGACTAGAGTATCTACCTAGTTTAGCTACAAGTCAATGTAGTTGGACACTTTTGTGATCTTGAAAAAAGTGTATTATTTAACTTGATATTAATCATTATTAATAAATATTCAACAGTTTTCTTGTGGCTTTAACTCTGTTAAATTTGAAATTGCGCGCCTTTATAGCCAAGTGTGGCAGCCCTGCCCAATCATTGTGTAGCGTTGCCACACTGATAGCCAAGACAGCCACCAGAGCATATCCTTAATATTCTGCTTGCTATGACACTTCAACTGTTTGCTAGACGTTATAAATTTGAAAATATTTGCACATCAAAAAAATATGAAGAGAATATCAAATATTGCAGAACAAATTAAAGTTTTTCTAGCTTGTTTAAAGTCGGATACATGTATAGGTGTCCAATGTATGCATGTTCTGCGAGAAGAGAGAAAGTTGCTAAGTTCGTTTATTTCATGTATTTTTACTTTGATGTGTATATATATTCCAACGTGTTGTCTATGTCTTGAGAAAAAAAGAGAAGTAAAGTTGGAATACCGAATATGAAATGCCCTTTAGCATATGGAAAATAAGAAACAATTGGAAAAAAAAACGACGATTGAGCACACAGAAGCTTATAATACCAATTGCGTGGTAGAGGAATAAAATCAAGGAATTGTTTTTAATATATACATATATTCTTGCAACTAAATCCAAGTTATCTGAGCAAGGAGCACTTGCGACTAGGAGCTGACGTTCCTGTTTTTCTTATACCCTGAACCCATTAAAAATGGGTAAAAAGGGTATATTGTATTTATGCAAAATGTAAATGTATGTAACAGGCAGTCGGAAGCATCTCCGACCCCATAAAGTATATATATTCTTGATCTGCATCAACAGCCGAGTCGATCTAGCCATGTTCGTCTGTCTGTCCGTCCGTCCGTCTGTCCGTATGTATGAACGCAAGGATCTCAGAACCTATAAGAGCTAGAGACTTGGAATTAACTAAATTTGCTGTAGGTCCTCCTAGTTCCCGCGCAGATAGAGTTTGTTTCCGATATTCGATAACTTGCCCCGTTTCCAAGTAATCGATAAAAATCGCTATCGAAATCCTGTTATTTGAGCATTTTTGGTAAATAATAAGAGCTAGAGTCAACAAACTTGACATGTAGCTTCTAGAATAGTAAATACATCTGCATTTGGTGTTGGAAGCAGAGGGTTTAGGGTATCCCCTAGTCGGAAGCTCCCGACTAGAACCTCTTACTTGTTTTATTTTGCGATATAAAGTTTTAATCAAAATGCATATGTGACCATAAACACACACACACACACACACACACACACACACACACACACACACAGGCACCGGCAATCGAGTCACCGCCCAACCCACCCCCCACCAAGTGGCGCCCCGCTAGTAACCTAATTTTGCAGCCTGTTGGGGGTTATTTTTTTTTCTTCTTCTTTAATTCCATTTTTGTTTCTTTATTTTTGGAGTATTTTCTGCAACGTCAACTGTCTCGAAAAGTTTTTAATCATCGTCACCAGGCGGCAAATTTGAGATTTTTTTCTGCAGCCTTTTTGTTTTTTTCTGCTGTTTATTTTTTTTTTTTTTTTTTTTTTTGGTACTTAAGATTTCCATATACAATCAAGTGTTGGTTTAATTTTCTTGTTGTCTTTGTTTGGACTGTTTTTTTTTTTTTTGTTTTTTTCGCCATTTTTGCTGTTGTTGCTGCTGGCCCCGATTTTTGTTTCACAAGCGTTGCAACATTATTTTTTTTTTTTTTTTTTTTGCTGCCAACAAATTCAATGCAATTAAAAACAATTCATAATACGCTGCGGTTGATGTTGTTGTAGTTGTTGTTGTTGCTGTTGTTGTTGTTGTTTTTGCTGGCCGCTTTTCCACATGCTGCGCCGTTTTCCACAGCCCATCGGCTTTCGCCCGTGTAATTTGTCTCTCATTGCAGAGGAGTTGTCGCCAGCTCCCCCCCCCTCTCTCGCCCGCCGTCCCGCACGCTGGGCCACACTTGTAAATGTAACACTTTGTTTTACAAAAATGATTTTTAATATAAGTTTTAACGGGCTTTTGGTTTATGCATTTAATTAGAGAAGCGCCCACAGCTAAAGCCAAATGAAAATGCAATAAAATCTAAATAAATAAATGGGGAGAGCGAGAGAGAGGGAGAGAGAGGGAGAGAGAGAGAGAGAGAGAGAAAACACAAACTGGCTGGTTAAAATATGCAAACAAGAAACGGAAAAACTTATTTAGACGCCGCAGCTACACTACACAAAAAAGCGCAACAACAACAACAACAACAACAGCAACAACGAGAGCAACAACAACAACAACAACAGCGAGAGCAACAACAACAACAACAACAAAAACAACAACAAACTAAACAGAAGATACAACGGGGCCAGAGACAAAATGGTGCCCCGGCTGCTTATGAAAATGGCGTCACAAACGGAAAAACTAAAACACACACACACACACCCACACACACACACACACACATGCCACACTCACCGAGTGCAGTGCAACTCCCACGCGTGCCTAGCTCTGCCCCAAAACGTTGCACGATGGGCGGCCAGCATTGAGAAGACAACACAACAAACCAATTGCCGAAATGCATAAGTAAAAACATAAATATTAAAACTAATCCTAAAATGAAAATTGAAATATTTAATAATTCAGTTGTTGGGTTTTTTGAATATTTCAATGCACAGCTTTTAAATAAATTAAATCATGGCAAATAAAAGACACTGGTTAAGCAAATATGTTAAATCTTACAAACATTTAAAGGCTGATTTAAAAGAAATAAATACAGAAACTAAAATTTTGTAGAACTAACAAAACAAGCTTTTAGAGGAAGCAAAGATTTTAAGGCCGTGAAAGCTTTTGCAGCCCAGAGCTTTGACTTGAAAAGAGCTAAAAGCTAATGAAATAAAATGCATGCCAAAAAGCTTTCATGACTTTTTTTGGCCAGGCTTATTTCATGACTTCGAATTATTTGTTGATGTACTTTGCAAAGTTTTTGCAAGGCGAGCTTTTGAGGGGGGTTTTTGATAAATGCATACAAAGAAGGGTTTTGTGACTTTGAAGCAATTCCTAATGTGCCTTGCGAGCTTTTGATCATTTGATACAATATCTAAGAAAGCTTTCATGCCTTTAAAGCACTGTGCTTCACAAAGCCTTTCAGCTCAAGCTATTTTGCAAGGCAAGCTTTTAATTAGCTTAATTTTTTATGATATGAATACAAAAGCTTTGGCGATTTTGAATAACTTTTTAATGTGCTTTACAAGATTTTTGCAACATGAAGTCTTAAAAACCTATTTTATATATATTTCAGATAATGTAGAAAATAGCGTAACGATAATGAAATAAATATTAAATTAAGTTAAAAGCTTTGGCAAGTCAAATTGAGCTTAAAATAATGGAACCAGAGACAAGAACGGCTAGCTCAGAGCTTTTGCTTCAAGCTAAAGCTTTAATGCGCACTTAAAGCTTTAGCAAACCAACGCAAATGGAAGCTCAGGTGCTGCGAATAGTTTTCAGCCTCCCTAGGAAACAGTTTGTCCACTGTACGTCGCGCTGTCGACCTGCTGTTGCATGTGGCAAAAGACTTTGGCCGCAACAGCCCCAAAAAAAAAAAAAAAAAAAAAGAAGCGCCCATTTGATTGTTGTGTTAGCAATGGAAAAGCATTCAAAAATTCTCTCACCATTGTTGGACGCGTGGGAAGCGTTTCAATGTTTTGTTTGTTTGAAAATGTTGCCGCTGCTTTTGTTGCTGTGCAGTGCATAAATTTTGCCCAGCCCCCGGATCCACAGCCAAGAGACAGACCTCCTCCCCCCCACCCCACCCCACTTCCAACACACACAATCCGTCCTCAATCACAGTTTAGTCAAAAGCCACTTGCCATCAGCTGCGTCTAGTTGTCAGTGCTGGTTCTTCTTCTTCGTTTTGGCCAAGAAATTATTAATACATAATTCATGTTTAATTGTCTGCTGGTTTTTAATTATTTGCCGCAAACTTGGCAACACTAGCGACGCGAGGGAACGAGGGGACGAGCTGCCATCGCGGGGCCGTGGAAGGGCAGCAGCTATATCTCCAAATGGCTGCCAAAGTTGAAGGAAACTTTCGCTGATTGAGTTGCATTTAGTTTTTGCGATCAATCCGCGTTGACAGACATTTCAATTAGCTCGTGTGGCCCAATGATTCGATTGGGTTCAACTTGCCGCTTGCCGCTCGCCGGGACCGAGGCAAGGCACGGCCGGAGTTGTCTGTTGCAAGCATTTTGGGCCCTGCGGCTTGAATGAATTTTGGATGAGCAGTTGACGAGTTGAACGCTGCACGTTTTAATGCACACACACACACTAGGCTAGGTCTGAGGGTTAGAGGTGAGCGTATAAGGCTAGCTCGACTAGCTCGGGGCGAATGACATCAAGACCGAAACGAGGGCGATTCGAAACTTGACGCTTTGAGAGATGTTTGTACAAGAAAATTGGCGTAAAGATAATTAACTAGCTGCTATTGAACGGCTTTGCCTGTGCAAAATTCTGGCGTAGTTTTCCACCTAATTTCCATTAGCTGAGGTGGAATTTCAGAAATGGATGAAAGACGTTCGATTGAAATTTATAATAATGATAACACACCAAACCAACGCCTGAAATCAAAAGAGAAGCGAAATACAATTTAAATAAAAAAAATATAACACAATAAACAAACAAATGTTAAAATATTATACAAATAAAAAGTGAATAGTATTTAATAATGAAATAGTTTACAATAGTTCAGTTGTCAAGTGTTACTCTATTAAATGTAAGCCCAGCTTTGAAATAATTTAAATCAATATCGAGCAATGTAAGGCATGTAGGAAGCCTGCTTAAAATTGAATTATATAGCTAACCACGCCCGTGACAAGCGTTTTATTCAATTTCCGCCTAATTTCCACCAGAGTAGGTGGTATTTCCGAAATTGATGAAAGACGTGCAAAGTAAATATGATAACACAATAATCCAACGTCTAAAATGTTAAAAGAAAGAGTATTTAAGACATAACGAATTGGTCTGCTTTTGATATAATAGCACATATAATATATATATAGAGCAATATATAGCTGATATTAAACAGGTTATATTAAACTAGGTTATGTTTTAGTCCTAACGCAGTTTTCCACCTAATTTCCACCATTCTGGGTGGTGAAATTGAAAAAAATGAACAGATTAATCACTTTAAAGCTGTTCACATTTATGAATTTATAAAATTTTGTAAATAATTTTGTTCGTAATCAATTAAATTTTACTACTAAGAACAGCCAAAATGTGACAATCCCACTCTTAAGGCAAATCCGTGGCTCATAGATCTATAAAATCAGATTTACGAGTCGAGCCCAAGGCCAAAGAAGAAAAACGTGTCTGTCTTGATTCATAGTAGGTCTAGGGGAAGCAGGGGATTGAAAAGGACTTAAAATAAATGAAGTATCGGCGGCCGACAATCAACTTTTGTAGGAAGACAACAGGATTGTCTTACGGTTGATTAACGACGGAAGATTAAGAAGAAGAAGCTTTGCTTGGCATAAACACAGACTTAAAGTACTCAGCGCATTTAGCTTAAATTATTTGGGATAAATTGGAGTTGACATATTTTCAAAGACAATTTTTAAGCCAAGTTCAAAAGTGGTTTGTATTGACGGGGCGAGCTATTGCTGCTAAGTGAGCTGGCCAACAGGTTGAGATTCTGTACTTTTTACCATGGAACCTGGATAATTTGCTGAGCTACCACTTAACTGAGGGCTCATAGCTCCAGTTCAGTAAAAATAAAGTTTCCGCATTCAAGCTATTTCTTAATGATTACTTTTATGCTAGAGTTCAGGATGTTGTCAACCGTATGGATCTCGCTAGGATCTAGCTTGCCAGCCAGTTTGGCAGCTGCGATCACAGTTAAACGATTAAGGATATCACGCAAAAGAGAAGCACACAAAACGTTGAAAATTCTCGTAGCAATGTGTAAAATGTTGCTGTGTCAAATACATACATCAAGTTCTAATTGCCAAACTCCCCTCGTAAAGTAACTTTTATTGACGCGCTGCGGGTTAAAAAAGTTGCGGGTGGTCACGGTGTTCAAATCGGAAGCAACTGTCCCCCTCGCTCTCGCACACACATATTCACACACTCACACACTCAGACTCTCTAACTCATTGTCGTGTCCAATTCAGTTTTCTCGTAGTTTTTCGGTTTATTCAGAAAACTGGGCTCGAGGGGCGCAGCAAACGCTCTGCGGGCAGGTTGAAAATTTCAAGTGCAACAAAAAAATGCAACAGCCATCGGACAGCTATCCAGTAAACCTTGCTGCGTGTCGAGCGTAGCTATTGCCCCCGGCTCTGGTATGACCAGCCCCTGTTTATGTTTGCCTTTGGCATTATTCTAATATTCTGATTCTGAGTTTGATTCCGTGTGGTTGCCAACAGAACCAGAAAACTTCTAGTCTATGCTACGCTTCGCGGCGGGTGTGTGTGCTGCTGTGCGTGCGTGTGTGTGTGTGTGGACGCTGCGGGTGATTAGTTTGCTGGAAAAAAACAATTGTGCGCTATAGAAAATTATGGTTGGTTTTTCATATGTGCAAACGAAGGTAATCAGTTTGCGATTGGGTTGAGACTTTGTGTTGATGGCAGTTGCCAAAAAAAAAAAAAGAGGAAAATTAAAAATCAAGCCAAAACACACACAAATTGTTAGCCTAAAGGAAAAATATGCCATAGAGTATAAAAACTATTAAAATGTTATAAATATAATTTTATTTGAATAATTAAATGGCAAAACCAAAGAGCTTTAAAGTGCTCCACTACACATTATTATTTTTGATCAATTAATTAGCCTTTTAAATGCATTAGGTGTAAGACTTTAGGTTTATTATAAAGTAAATGTTGCGGTTATTTTTACATTTAGATTTGAAAACACATTTCACAAACAAACGCTTAAAGCTAGTCTGAGCCTGGGGCTACGTGTCCTCTGCTTCTTGCTGCAGCAAAGATATATATACGTATTTATATTTTAATCTTTCATTAGCCTTGTCATCAGTTGGTTTTGCAAGGGATAGATGACATGTGGAAATGTTTGTGTACCAGATAATGGGGTTACATTTTTATAGCCTAATCGTAATTCCATTGTTATTTTTGGCATACAAAAGCCTACAAACATATTTAATCTTATGCTTATACAACAATAAATGATAGTTGTAGTTTACTTAACCCTCGCTATTAACGTCTCTGTTATTAATACAAAAGTTACGCTTTTTGGTTTATTTTAGATGTTTTTAGATAAAAAAAAAAAATAATAATGCTTACATTAGTAAATAGTTAGCTGCCCGACTCTTTGCAGATTTCTCTCTCTCCCTCTCCTTACCTCACTTTCTTTCTTTCTTGTGGCCAAGCAATTACAAAGTTTTATTTGTTTAAGTGCAGTTAAATTTGTTTATTTCTTAAATAAACAATTTGGCTTTTAAATCAAACAGTTTGATGCGACGACGTTTGCATACAACAGGTTGTGAGCTCGATTGCAGTCTGAAGCGCAACATGTATGTGGTTGCATATGAGGTTGTTGTCTTTGCTGGGACAAATCATACAGCGGGCTTTCTTATACGTGGTATGCTGCTTGTCATTGAATTAAAGGTCGGCTAATGCGTTTATTGATATTTATTCTAGAACATTAAATTACCTAAAAATATTTTGAATTTGAAATAGTTTTGTCTTACGTGTGTAGAGCAGAAATAATAAATAAGTCGAAAAGAAGATCAGATCAAATTTTTATCAAAGTATACTTATACGCTTAGTTATAAGGGTTTTGAATAAACCAGAAGGCGCAAGTAGAAAGGAACGAGCCCGACAAGTGTTAGTATAATTATATTCTTTAACCCAACCATTATAAGTATCAAAGCAAAAAAACATCGCATTCAACCAAGTTGTATAAGTAGCGGCCAAAACTGTTATACTAAACGTAGACGTAGGCAGACTTATACACGCGCCATATATTTTTCGGTTCAAGTACAAGTATAAGTCGCGTATAAGCCATATTAGAAGCATAAAAGTTGTAGAAGACATAATAGAAGACAGCCTTAACAATATAAGAACAGCTTATACTATTATAAGATTCGTTTATATTCAACTCTGCTAAGCATAAACGTGTCTACTAATTCGAGATTAATCAATTTCGAATGGCTCTAATACTCGCCGATGCTCTTATATGCTGTGCATAAGCCAACCTACCCAAGACAACAACCTACTATGCAACATCAAACGTGCTGTCAGTCAAACAGAAAACGAACTTACAACCTGTTTTGACCTAAGAGTTAAATTATAATGCACTTCCAAATAAATATTAATAACAAGGTGTAAATAAAATATTTAAGTCTTACTAATTTTCGCACAGGGTGTTGAATAAACCAATCTGGGCAGTAGAGAATAACTGGAGATCGAAGCTGCGCTTGACTGCGAGTTGCATGCAACTCGGTGGCAATGCAATGCAGCCCCTCCCTCCCTCGAAGATAGCTGTAAAGCCTTTGCACGACTTTTGACTTTAGTCCGCTGATGTTTTTTAGCTGTTTTAATATTTATGAAAAAAGGCGAGAGGCGAACGACGAGCGTCGAGTGTTCAGCGCTGAGCGTCGCGCATTGCAAGCCGCATAAATATCCACTAAGTCCCATGCACGCTCACATACAGACGCCCATGTGTGTGTGTGTGTGTGTCTGTGTGTGTGTGTGTGTGTGTGTGGTGCTATGTGCCACCCTTAAGTGAAAACTGAAGAAGACCTGACAACAGCAACAACAATAACATCAGCTTCTATATGTACCTTCCCCTTTGAGCTGCTCTCAGGGCTGTCAAGCGTAAATTCAATAAATATGAATATAAGATCACACACATACACACACACGCGCACACACGCACACACAGCACTTGTTGTTACATTTTTCACTCACTTGGACTAACTTGGCTAACACCCCGTAACCATTACCCCCAGTCCCCGCGTCGCGGCCCTTCAATGCAAGCCCTGATACTCTGGCAATGACAATGACGCTGACGTTCTGAAGTACAAACGGCTCGAGAGTTTTTCTTGTTGTTGTCATCTTATTTACTTGATATCGAAATCTTTGTTTGTGCTTATTATTTGTAGCTAGTCCTTTATTTTTTTCTTCTCGTGTGTTGCTACTGGAATTTTACGATTGACAATGACAAAGAGCGATTGACTAGCTCGAAAGATACATCTGCGAGCGAGAGCAGTAAAAGCCACGAGGTGGGTTCAGAAAGTGCCAGTTTCTCGGATGATATGGATGATATTGCGCGACGGAAAGAGGACACAGCTTAAAGCAAGATCTACCAAGTCGAGATAAAGCTTAGCTTGGCATTAAAAGCTAATAAGCCATAATACACAAGAACTTTCTAATACAAGATCTAAGCCGAAGCTTAGAATATTAAATAAATACTTTTAATAAAAAAAGGCATTAGCTAAGCTGATATAATTATATTAATATAATTTATATTAATCATATTGCAGATACATTTTATGGGCATATCGTAAAAATTAAATAGCCTTCACTATCAGTAAAAAACAATATGAATTTAACTTATTATGTATTACGCTCATAGCTTGAATTATTTGTTTGATGCCTTAACTGAAACATATTCCCATTGGTTTGTATTAAAACTGCCCTCGTAGCTGTTGCCTGACTTGAGAAAATTTGAAAATAATTCATTGCTCTACAAAACTGAAAGTGTGCAGCCGGCAGTCTGGCAATAAAGTCAATGGAGCTATCAAAAATCGTCAACGCAATGAAGCTAAAACTTGCCAAAGTGCCGCGCCGCATATGTGTGGAGAGTAGGGAACATGGCTGAGAGAGGCGGGGGGCATCACCAGGGTGATGTGCGATGGGTGACGGGTGACGGAACCAGAAGGCCAGCGATCCAGAGTAGCATGAATGTGCATGTGTTTTAGTATGGAAGTTTATGCCCACGAACGGTTTGAGTTAATGCAATGGCCGATGGCTTGTAGCCAGCTTGGCTAGTAAACGGGGCTACAAGAGCTGCATTGATGGCTCCTCGGGCTATGAAATATGTAAGCCGTAAGTAACGTATATTGCCAGGCAGCGGGCCATTTGATGAAGCATCAAGCACAAGACGGATAGCTGAGCAGGGGCGGGTCGCCACGATAAGCGGGCGACCCAATATGGCTAATGGCTCAACTGCGAAAACTAGCGAGCATAAGCAAATGAGCAAGCAGCTAAAATAGGGCTAAAATCTAGCATAAAAAAAGGCTGTTGATTAAGAAGAGCAACTTGCACTTCTTCAAATTACACACGGCAACAAAATAAAACGTTGCTGTTTTTTATTCATAAAGCTGCCTTTACGGATGGTCCGATTATGGTTTTTGTTGCTCAGTGCATTTGAAGGCGGACTTTTCGCCAGAAAGTTTAGGACAAAGCCATAAAGGCATATTGGATGCAAGTTTCAAAGGAAATAAAAAACAAGTAGGGTTCGTCCCGTAAGCCCATCTTGCCTCGACGAAGCAAATTTGGCAGGCAAATAGGGCGAAAGGGCCAGAAAGGCCAAGACAAAAGGAATATGTGCGAATGGCGGACCTACAATAGGCCAAGACAGCAGCGAGGACGGGCAAACTTGGCCAATGCATTGGGCAGTTTGATGGCCAAATTAAGCGAGAGATAGGCCCAAAGTGCAAAGTAGGGACAACAAAAACCACATGTAGGTGTTTCTTAAAACGAGTAAATATTGCAAAGTATAAGTTTAAAGTAATTCCAGTTGCCAACAGGAAAGCAAACGGTCTTAGCCCGGGTTAACCGTACTCCAAAGGATTTTCAAAGTTGCCGAGGCCAAAAAGCTGCTGAAACTTGCTAAGAGGATGCAGCCAAGTAAGAACAACAGCAAAATGAGGTGAGAAACTGGAGCAAACTTTGCAACGATGGCAAATGAAAGAGTTGGTCTAATTCAATTGGCCAAAGCCGAAGCTTGCCTTCTTTAAGATTTGCTAAAAGCTAAAAGTGTGAAAATGTTGGAATATATTTATTTTTACATTCAACTATTTTGTATCTGAAACTACAAGTTTGCTAGCTTGTAAGCTATGTAAATAAGCTACTCGATATTTTAGCATCTGCTTGAATGGATTAGTCAGAAAACATGGAAGAAATGAAAAAAAAAAAAAATACTCTTAAACGGATTAAATTCTTTTTACACACTTTGCACAAAATAAATATAAATCAAATTTCAAACAATTTAAAAATAAATAATTTTCCCGCGTAAGGACTTGCACTCTAGAATTTTCTATTTAGTATTGGAATCTCAACAGATTTTGGGGGAAAGTATTTTCTAAAACGTGTTCATTGTTCAAGTTTTTCACAAATTAAAGGCAACAATCTTTACACTTTAGTAGTTTGGCCAAAAATGTAATCACAAAATTCAGCAAACTAATTTTATGCGCTTTTAGAAAGTTCTCTTTTCTTGGAACTTAATTAATAGCTCGTGTCTGTGGCAAACGTGTTTCCATTTTATTTTCAATATTTGCTGTCTTTTACTGGGACTTCTTCTTATCTTTAATTATGGAATCCTTTTGTTTTGCAGTGCACAAAGTGAAGAGAAATATGTTTTTTCTTAAATTTCTCTAAGCCAACAATGTTGGCTTTTATTTGTGTAAAAGCATCGTGGTAGATGCCTTTGCCACACTCTTTTATTTCTGCATTTATTTTGAACTGTCCGCAACATTCAAGAACATAACCAAATAACAACATTTTTCTACTTTAGCCTTGGGGTGCCTCAACTCCATAAGCTGTCATCATTTTGCCTCTAACCGTATATTCGAGCAGGCATTAACATTGGCAACAGCCAATTATAGTTCCACTCAAAGGGCGACTAAGCCAGACACAGGCATCCAGGCCCGGCCGCCCTTTTCAGGTGGACTTGGATCAAGCGTCGACCCCAAAGAGTCTGTATGCGACAACTACGCATTAGAAAGCCCACCCTCGCGCCTCCCACGTCAACCCTTTCTCCACGCCAACTCTTACCCACGCCCACTAAGTCCACAACTAAGCTCAGTTGACGAGCAAATTTTCAGGGTTACTCGCATTCCTTTTTTTTTGTACTCAATTTTTTTATTTTTGGTTCTTTTGCGGATGCGGATGGGGCCAGACGTGGGGGCACTGCTGCTGACATGCACTTGAAGGGTCGGAGTTGGCCAAAAGCAGAGAAACCAGGCGGACGCACGTCAAACCCAAATGGGGGAAACTGGTAACTGGTCTTTAAAATAGCACGACAATTTCTTGTTACCAAATAGAAATCTGTAAATCTGGTAAACAAAGTAAACAATTGCACAAGGGCTGGCAAAAAAAAGATTGCATATACATATATATACATATATATGTATATATTTATAGAGTACATGAGAGTTGCTGGCTGAAAATAGAAATGCAGGGCACGGAAGTTGTCAGTTGTTGTTGCCTTTGTCCGCTCGATGGGGCTGGCAGCCTGTCGGCTGTGCAACAAAGCAATAATATAACAACATGCTCAGCTAGAAATACGAGATTCAATTTAATGCGTCAGTTTCATTTCTATTTATAATGCTTTTTATTATTAGTTTCTTTTTTATTTTATTTTTAACTTTTGTTGAGGCTGCGTTTGGGCTTGCCTAATATATGACGCGCGCCCTTCTAAGCCGATGTTCTATGAAAGAAATGTAAATATTTTATTACACACATTTATGACGCACTTTGGCGCAGCGCTGGCGCAAAACTTTTGGGACGCAAAACTGCCAAGTGGAACTATTAAAGCTGTAAAAAAGTTTACCAACAAACACACACACTCGCACACACACACACACACAGGCCAACTAGAAAACCCCCAGGCACATGGCGAGAGAAAGAGAGAGGGAGAGAGAGTGACAGATAGCGGGAGCGAGGGGCACGCAAACATGCGGCTGGCGTTGTCAGCAGTCGCGGCGTCGTCGTCATTTTGACCGGAAATGCGCAGTTTTTAGTGAAGTGCATGCCATTTTGAATTGCCAGCACACACAAGCACACACACACACACGCACAAGCACACATGCGCACACATAGATATCCGCACATACGCACACACATGCTTCGCGTTTGTCAACACAGTTCGCGCGCTCTTTGGCTTAAAACAAAAACGAGTGGGCAGCCCCCCACAAAAAGCCCGAGTCATTCTTCGCCCCCCCTCGCCCCCTCGCCAACTACAAATGCTTGTTCACTGCATTCTACACTCAGTTGGTCAATATGGCGGTTTTTTTGGGCTCGGACGCGTAACTTGTCGCGCTAACTTGTTGTTTCTAGAGATGTGCGCGTGACAATTGTGAATAAAAACAAATCTGTATTTTATTGAAGAAAACTACTTTTTTTTTTACTTAAGCTCTTAGACTCTGGAATTACATATATCAAAAGTGACGAACTAAGAATTTTTATTGAACCTCTTTAAGGTGGATTGCCCAATTATTTGACTATAACTGCTTCAAATATTACTTAAATGCGTTCTCAAAACTATTTATATTAATATACGGATTCATATAGAGTCCCGTGTAATGACCAACACGTTTTGCCTACGATAAATTTGTAACATTCGTCTGCGTTATTTGGAGACAAAAACCTACATAGTGTAATTAACTATTTGTTGGCAAATACAGCAAACACATCTTATAGGCCCAAAAACTAGTTGTTAGAAATGATTATGAAATATATCGCAATGTGTAAAGGTAAGGGTAGACGATTTTCGGTTAACTTTTCTTTCCTGTTAATTTTCAATTCAATTAAATCTCAAGAAAAGTGATATATGTATTGAAATTATCTATAAATAAGCCCTACATCAGCTTATATGTGTTTATCACGTAGCTGAAGGTCGTGTCACGCGAACACGTTGCCATCGCTGGCCGTGTGGTCAGTGAACCTTTGGTCATATGTTTAAACTGTAAACTGGAAAACTGTGCGACTGTGTCTTCTCCCGTTTGCTGATGCCTGGCTCTGTAGTCGCAATGCTTATATCGACATTTCCGTTTAGGATTCATTCTGTTGGGCAGCCGTTAGTTGTTGGGTTTTTCAGGCCACGTTCGGGCTGCGTGTGTGTTTATTGCATTTTGACCCAGGGATAATTTTCAGCAGTGTGGCCCTTTTCACTTTGCGCTTTATTTTGTTTCCATTTGGTTTTCTTTCTCGTTTTGGGAACTGCAAATCTTCTGGTTACAGCAAATGCTTTTTTTTGTTGCCATCACTTTTGAAAGCCAGAAAGCAAAACAAGCCCAGTTAGCAGCTGCTGTTGTTGTTATCCTTGTTGCTGTTTGCTCCGGCGGGTAAATGCGAGCCCGTATTAATTACAATAAATAAAAGAATACGAGCAGAGTGCACAATTCAATTATTTACAGCAGCACAGCAGCAAAACAAAGAGAACATGTTTTATTAAATGTTGAAAAAATAGGCAAAGAATTTATTAAATTATTTATGACGATATTAATATATTTTGTAGCCAGCAACTATTTGCATTTTAAAGTGGTAAATATATAGTTTTTCATTTTGTAACATTTAATTTGCTTTGACTCAAAAACTAAAAACCAGTTGATTATGAATGCCCAGCGTATTTCTGGAATTCAATTGTATTTTCCATTCAAAAGTTACACAAAAAAAAAAAAACATAACAATATTTATGAGTAAATAATTGCCGATGGAGACCTATAAACTAACTGCTATAAATTGTCAAAATGTCTATAAAATGTATTAAAACAAAATAAAAACAAATGAGAAGGCCTTGTAGAGACTTATCGGTTGGGATATACCTGGCAAACGAGGAAAAAAGAATTGTCATTAAATATATAGCATTTTATATAATGCTGAGCATTGTCTGTGCGAGAGCTTGTTTTAAGCTAATGTTTATTAAAAAACAGCTGTGTCCAATATATATTTACAAATATTTATATTTTATATCGATTTTCCACACAAGGGATATGCTTAAATGTACTTTATGTTAAAATGTAATTTTGACTATTTTATAAAATTTATTTTATCAATTTCCCTGGGAATACGGGTATAACAATAACAAGTAAGAGTTTCTAGTCGGGAGCTCCCCACTAGGGGATACCCTGAACCCTCATATTCCAACACCAAACGCAGCGCGCGCTTATAGATAGAGAGTAGCGGGGAGGTGGCGATAGGTATAAAATGAAAGATAATCGATATATATATATACTTTTCTAGAAGCTACATGTCAAGTTTGGTGACTCTAGCTCTGATTATTTACCAAAATTGCTTAAAAATCGGGATTTCGATATACATTTTTATCGATTACTTGGAAACGGGGCAAGTTATCAAATATCGGAAACAAACTCGACCTGCGCAGGCACTAGGAGCACCTACATATAAGATTTCAAGTCTCTAGCTCTTATAGGTTCTGAGATACTTGCGTTCATACATACGGACGGACGGACGGACGGACGGACGGACAGACGGACGGACAGACAGACGGACATGGCTAGATCGACTCGGCTATTAATGCTGATCAAGAATATATATACTTTATGGGGTCGGAGATGCTTCCTTCTGCCTGTTACATACATTTGGATTTTGCACAAAAACATAATACCCCTTTTACCCATTTATAATGGGTTCAGGGTATAAAAACGGTTGGAAACTTTGTAAAATACAAGAGAATTAGAATTCAGATAAAAGACCACAGATTTTAAATTCGAATCGTCCACTTTGGCTAGCTAAAGTAAAATAAAAATAGGAAGCGAAAATATACGTTAAGCTGAAACAACAAATCAAAATCCGCTTATTGCATTTCAGCGCATCAATTAGATATTTTCGCAATAAGGTGGAAAATCGAAGCAACAAAAATTGGCTAAAAAATCAACAGAGCGTCCCGCACATCTCTCTCAACGAAACTCTCGCTGGCAAGCGGAAAAATCAACAAAAGCAAGCGATGGCCAGACCAAAGTCAACGCCAACGGATTGGAATCTCCTAGTTGGTCATGGGGCGGCAGGGGGGCAGCTGTGAGCCCCTGGTCGCTGGTGGGGGCGTGGCGGGGGCGGGATACTTCACTGTGGCAGGTTGGCGCAGCTGAGAGGCAGCCGTTTGGCAGCTTATTAAAAACTACTTGTTAAGTTTGTTGTTTTCGCTGTTTTTCTATTTTTTGTGCGAGTTTGTTTGTTTGCCTTTTTTTTTTTTTTTGTTTTTTATTTTTTTTCGGCCAAATTGGCGGTGGAAATAGGAAACGCATAAAGCGAAATGCGGGGAGCGGGAACGGGCGGACCTGGAGGTGGTTTTGCACAAAATTGTAGCATAATTGTTGCAAAAGCTGTTTTCTTTCTTTTTTTTTGTTTTTGTTGTTTTGAAATTATTGCCAAACGAAAAGTTGATTGTTGTTATTATTCCTGTTACTCATAAAAGTAGGGTTCTTAGTCGGGTGGGGCATCGCAAGGGCTGGGGAGGTCAGTGATATGTGCAGGTTTTGATTAACTTTTAATTGGAAATAAATGAAGACAGTGCCCGTTGCTTTGGTTAAGTGATCTGGCAATCAGCCACTTCAACTATGTTGCAGATGACTAGATAAACATTTATTGGAAATAATTAGCCAGGCATTGTTAATAAAGCGTGCTTGAGAGGAGCATTTTTGCAATCGAAACAATTGTAGGTGGTTTAAAATGTTTATTTAAGTAAAAGGCGGGTTTTCCCCGGCCTTGTGGCAAGTTTTGTGCCTATAATTTTAGACATACGTTTTTTACCCAGCTCTATTTAAATCTCCCCTCACTATATTGAACTCTAGGTTTGATTAACGTTATGTTTGAAGTCTAGCGAATAAAGAACCACAGGTTGGCATCAATGCTTTCCGCTTATGTTAGTCTTGCGGTAAGAATCTTGTTTAAGGCAGATCCGGTGGTAAGCAAAAAAGTTGCGAACTTCCGCCTATTTACCACACTTGCGGGTGGAATTTACAAAATCGCTGAAACTCGTATACATTAAGTTCTTAGGTAGGGTAGAGTTAAAAGTTGATCGGGCAAGACTTAAAACTTCGCACGTAGAGCCTTTGACCCGCATATTTTATGAAGGAAGACAGCATTTTGCGAAGAGTTAAGGTTAAATCCTGATTCAAATCAGATTTCTGTGAAAATTTGCTGTAGACAAATTTTAGAAAGTCACTAGCTGTGAATGTTTTATGAAATAGATAAATATTAACTATGTTATTTGAAATTTTAAATATAAATCCAATAAATAAACATTCTTCATATTCACTTTAAAGCGTTTGTATTCTGGGTGCCTTTAAAGATCACGCCCATCCTATCGAGCAAAATAAATTAATTAAACAGTTTTCCACCCTCTTTTCCCACTGTTGTGGTTGGAACTTTTAAGAAGCTCATTTTTGTGCTCCTTCACGTCGTTTCAGCGACCTGGAGAGGTAGGGCTTCCAAGCTATTTTCTTTGAATATATAGAGTTCTCAAAATGTTGTTTACTACTTATTACAAATGCTTTCTTAACGAACTGCTCTCTGCATAATATTTGCCCAATCACTTGCCTGTCACACACTACAAAATAATGTGTCACACAGCCTCTGTGTACGGGTATTAGGTTGTTTTTCCCAGGTGTATTAGCATTGATGGGGGCACCCGAAAACGTACGACTGCAACACAATAATCATGGTAATTAACATGCAAACGAAATTATGAACGAGAGCACAAGGTAAACAGACGACGGAGGATTGAATGAAAAATCATTGTGGAAAACCCGCAAGCGGCTGAGGCAATGTTTAAATAAACAGGGCACACACAACGTGGCCTAAAATGGGATGCCTTCGATGTCTGAGAACCAAAAGGCCGAGACGTGATGCGACCGATGCGAAGCGGCGTGGTGCGGTGCGGTGCGGTCTCTATTGGCATTGTCATCTCTGTCGTGGGGGGCAATGATTGGCAAAGAGTCAAAGTCCCGACTAGGCGACCTTTGTGCGTGTCTGTGTGAACGCGTTAATTAAGCAAAGTGAGCGAGACACACGTAGCCCACGAAGGGAAATGGGAAATGCAACTGTGAGGCATTCAAATGAAATGCACAGACGCATAAACGCACAGGACAAGGTTAAGCAGCGCACACAAAGGACGAACCCAATGACGAAGTCGTGCTCTCTGACGGGGGTTGTCTACCTGCAGCCCAGTCAGTCAGTCAGGCAGCCAGGCAGGCGGGCGGGCGGGCCGGCGAGCAGGCTAAGAATTAAAAAAGAATATATAGAACGTAGCAAAGATGCATTGAAGCGTAAGGCAGTGATAATCTCAGCAAGGCGACGCCTCAACACGTAACGTCAAATGCCACGACACGAGCAAGACAGGAGCAGTCAGCAGCCGCCAGCCGCCAGCCGGCAGCCGGTAAACAGGAGCGGGCGTCATCTATTGTCATTGCCAGCCAGCGAAATTGCACGATAATCACAGCAACTTGAGCTCTCAAGTGTAGTCAGTGTGTGGGGCAGGGGGCTGTTTGGGGGCAACAGTCTTCAGTATCCAGCTTTCAGTCTTGAGTCTTGAGTCTGTTTATGCGTGGTAAGCCAATTTGGATATGGAAACGCTAACCAAAAATTCAAAAAAGAGCCGAGGGCGTTGCCATTGTCAAAGTGCATGCCAAGTCATCTGAGCACCCAAATGAGGACGAGACGGCTGGCTGCAGGCTGAGGCCGAAACTGAGGCTGAGACTGAGACTGAGGCAAATGATGTCGGCGACAGAGTAATGACATTCTGGTCTATTGTTGGTGTAGCCGTCAGAGTCCGTTTTGAAAGCGAAAATCGTTGCCTTTTAATTGTTTTGTTTTGTTGTTTGTTGGCACTGCGCCTTTGAGTCCAGAGTGACAGCAGACAGGCCAATATAGAAATTCATATTTAAGCCCTTAAATAACAACGTACTGCAAATCTTATTTGACTGAGCCAGAGAATTCTATCTAAGCCGGGCACACAAAATATGCCAACTCAACGGAAAATGCAATTGGGAAAAACTCTGTATTTTTGTTTCTCCTTTTTTGGACTCACAACATGTAAGAAAATCGATGCAGAAATTGTATCAAATATTTTTGAGCTGATATTGCAATTAATTTGCTGACCTGGTAACATTCAAACAGCTTTATAATTCACAATTTCTTGAGTGGCAGCATTTGTGCAAAAAAGTGAAAATAAAATGAGAGACTTTTAATCCTAAATTGCAAAATGCACATTTCAAATAAATTTGGATGTCCATTTGCCGGTTGAGCAAAAAAGCGCAATCAGTGCCGAGCTGAAAATGGCTTTTTGGAAATCTGAAACTGACTGCTGCCATCAAATAAATTGTTGCTAGGTATTATAATATGGGTTACGATTTAATAATGCATTTCTAGTTATAATTACCAACTGCTCTTGTTATGGACCATACGATTGTTACGTGAACATCAATTGAAATACAATCCAACTTATAGACCTAATTGGCAGCATGCCATCAAGGAGCATCACTGAACAAATTCAAGCTTCCATCCACAAAATCATGTCAAGCTGATTTGACCCACATCATCCGCTTAGCATGCTTAGGACATACCTCAAAAGCAGACCACATTAAATGGGCCAGCCAAGAGCCCATTCCACACACCGCTAGAGAGATGGAGAGAGAGAGAGAGAGGGAGAGGGAGAGGGAGAGTGGGCGAGAGAGTTAGAGACTGCGACACAGCCGCTCACAGGACGCGTATCTATGACAAGTTCAATATTATAATTTGTTTACGAACTTTCGGCTGCATTAAAAATAAACGATAACAAGAAATGCCGCGCCTCTTGAGAGATAAGGAGCAACAGAAAGGACAATACACTGAGCAGAACATGGGCTCAACAAAATATGCGCAAGCCCGCAAACGAAACTCAATTTTCGTGAAATAAAATCAAATTTAAATAATACAATAGGGGGAAACCCTAAACGCCAGCGAAACCAGCAAAGAAACAGCGGCAAGGACAACAGCAACAACAACAACAACAACAACAACAATAGCAACAATAAGGACAACAACTCGAAGGCAGCCGTGAGCGCGACAAGAGCAACAAGGACATCATCAAGTATATCGCTGCTTATTTATCTTTATCGCAATTCGTTGCGATACCCCACTCCCCATCCCCCTTACCTCCTGCCCGGCCCATACCTTCGTTCAAGTCGCAATCCACAGCCTTTTCGTCTATCGTTTTCATGCTGCGGGCATCCTTTTATATTGCAGCAGTTCTGCGGGGGTTGTGGGAGCAGGAGCAGGAGCAGGATCAGGAGCAGGAGCAGGCTATGTGACTGAGTCAAAGACGACATCAATATTATTGCCATAAGTTTCATATTTGCAGGCTTTAGATGCCGTTTAAAATTTCGCTGGCAACGTCTTCGTCCTCGTGTTCGTCCTCGCTCCTCTTCGTTCCCATGCTCCCTGCACGTCCTCATCAGTCTAGAATCCGCAGGACAAAAGTGGCGGGCAGTTTGTTTTTCATTTCGCTGTGGCTTCGGATTCGTTTACTTTTGCCTTTGCCTTCGACTTTGCCCCGATTTCTGTACATTATATAGCATAATTTTTTATTGATTTATTTTTGCCTTTACTTCGACCCTCCCGACTCTATTCCCTGCCCAAAAATGTAATGGAAAAATGTTTGCTGAGTTATGTGGGCTTCTATGTGTGTGTGAGTGTGTCTGCACATGTGTGTGTGTGTGTGTAATGCAGGCAAAATCAAACGTAGACAAGTGAAAATTTGAAACGATTTACGCGCAATTTACGGAAATTGCAGTGGGGCATATCAAATTTACAACGGTGCGGAGAGCGGATGCTTCTCCGAAGGATGCCGGAGCGAGGGGGCAAGCGAGAAATATGCCGCAAAAAAATAAAAAAATATTGTTGAAGTAAAACTAATAGCAAATGAATGAATGAATGAATGAATGTACACAAATGACAGCGAATGACAGACAACAGTGGAGTGAGAGGAGAGAGCTCGTGATGAAAATTCTGACAAAAAATTGCGATATTGACAATATTCAACATTTACATGTAATTACGCAGCATATTTCAATGCGTATTTATGCATTGGTAATTGCATAAATTACAAATAGATAAAGCACATTGAATATTCCAAAAATTTAAATGTAATGAAAGGCACAGAATAGATGGCCTCAGGCTTACTTTGATTAGAATGAGTCGAATAACTTGGATGGCTAGTTATACTCTTGTAGAGGGTATTATTATTTTGGCATGAAATGTATCAGGCATAGAAGGGGACATCCCCGACCAAAATCCTATCTAAATCCAAATGATATTTTTATTAATAAAAGCATTTAAGAGCTTTAATATTCGCACATATCTGCAAAACCGAAAGGCGAATGTCTACAAGGGTATTCAATCTTCGGCGTGCCGAAGATATCCATACTTTCTCCTTTTAATTAATCCACGTATATTCATTTTAATATATGTAGTTACATGTTAATACGTGTATGCATAAATATGTATGAACTTGGCAAGTCCTTTGGGCTTCTGCATGGAAATTTAAAACCTTTATTTGGGCAGAACAAGCTAGATTTAAACTTTATTAAAAGTTAATCTTAATTATATTATTCATATAGTATATCATAGTCCAATATCAATTATCAGAAAGCTCTTGACTATAAGTATTACATATATTTATGTTAAAATCTAAGTGATCTAAGCAAAGTGTAATTTAAGATTAGCTGATTAATGTTTTGCTGGTTATGGTCAAATCGTAGCTTGTCTGTTTTGGCCGACTGATTAATCGCAGTAACATGCTAAATAAGGGATCAAGGTTGAGCATTGACCAATCTAATCTGACCTTTTATTTTTGAAGCCTCAAATCCATCCTCAAAATCAACAGGTTACATTCTAATTAACTTTGGCAACCCAAAAAAAATGTTTGCCTTCGTTTTAGGGGAAATGAACGCCCGCCCTATCACAAATTTAGCATTTTTTCAAGCTGATCTGAAGTCAGTTTGAAAAGAGACAGGAGTTATATAAATGCGAATGATTGACTAAGGGATATCCTGGACAAAGTTTCAAAATTTGAATGACACTTGAATACGAGGAATACTTCTCTAGTAAATAACTTCGCAACCCCTTCTATTAGCCAAAATATTACACAGTATCTTCGCTTAGTCCAACTTTTGGACTTTCGCTTGAGTTTCGGGTATATACCCGTTGGCATGTTTTGCACGGGGCATTAAAAAAGTCAATTAAAAGTCTACTTAGTGCCAGCTTAAGCAATCTGCTGCTCAACGTAATTGTATTTATTTTGAACAATTTCGTAATCAAAGTCAGCCGAGCAAACAATCAACATTACTTTGACCAGAATGTACCTAGCTGGAAATAATAAAAAACAAGAAGGAAAAACAAATACATGGAGCGAAAAGTTCTCACGATGGCAGCGAAAAAAAATTGCGCCAAATTAATGAAAAGCGCAAATGACAGTGCGAAAAAAGTGCTCGTGAATTTAAAGCGGCGTAAAAAATGTCCGACAGGAAAAGCTGAAAACGAACAACTCTTTGAAATTTAATTTCGAAATAAGTGCGAAAGACAACCAGGCAAACAAAATGCGAACTAAAGCAAACGAAAAAGAAAGTACGCCGTGCACTTTCGCCCCACAACAAGGGGGCGGGACAGTGCCTACAAATTCCGGAAAACGCAAATTTATTTCAACATTTTTTACTTTGCGAAAAAGTCAAGAAAAAAGCGCGCATTAAATAAGTAATAAAGAAATCAAGAGAAGTTAAGTTAAAATATAAAAATCAGTTGGCTGTCGGACGGCGCTAACAAAGTTGCCACTTGTCAGACGTCAGTTGTCAGTTGTCAGTAAATGTTTATGAGTTAATCAACTTGTAATGACCGAAGGAGGCCCAAAGAACTGGGGCCGGGCGGAGGGGAGGCACGAACGGACGCAGTCACTTTAAGTGCGGGCAAAAAGTGTACGCAGTGCAGGCAAAGAGTATTCACAGCGTATTCAGAAAACACAAACTGTTCAAAAATAAAACTTAATTAGCTTTCATTTAAGAGGCAGACACAAGCCCAGCCCGAACAACAACTGCAGATAGCACAAAAGCCGAGGCCAAGACCGAGCCCAAGCTGCAAATGATGAAAAAACATCAACATCAACTGAAATGAGCGACAAATAAACAAAAGTAAAAGTTTTATCCAACAGTAGCAGTAACAGTAACAGCAGCAGCAGCATCAGCAGCAGCAGCAGCAGCAGCAGCGGAAATGCGCAATGCGCGTTGTTAACACAAAATGTGGCAAAGGCGAAGACAAAGGCGGGGGCAGCGGCAGCGGCAGCGGCACAATATGTATCCACAAGTTGGGGCACAAATGTCATCTAAAAGTTTTTGGTCTCAGCCATTTATGGAATTTCTAAAATGCCACTCGACAATTTGCACTTTTACAGATGCAACTGGCTAGGAAATTGCAACCAACTATCAAGAGAGGGCTAATACGTGTCCCTTGTGTATGGTTTATGTTTTTCTCGCTTTTGGACAGTGAAGAACCGGCTCGCCCCATGAAACTACCATCAGAAGACTTCAGAAAAGAAGGTCATCGGTTAATTTGTTTCCTTTATATATAGATACACATATAACTGGTGTATCTGGGGAGCATCTGCTAAATTTGGAATAGATTTCGATTATGTTCTTGTTTATTTTACCCTTGTTGATTTCAGCTGGGATCCTCGTTTGTGATTACCGTCATATTCCAGTAGACTTCTGATCTCTTCTTAATACTACTTTAATTAACCGTAGAACTAGGCTATTTATTCATAAGTTGGCTCGACGAGCCAATTAAACTTATCTGTCCCTATTATTACACCCTTGTCGCTTAAGTTTTGTTCAACTAACTATGCCTTTCATGAACTGTTCCGGGCTCCTTTGTGATGACTAGGGAGGGAGTCATCTCTCCCTCTTCTAAAATCATCTATTCTCAACTATTTAGTAAGTATAGAGTCTTAGTTTGTATTTGTATTCGTGGGTCGCTTGGTTCGGAGGTGAGATGCAATACATTGCATCGAGATTCGCACGCTAAAAAGTTTGGATTTTTATTTTTTCCTTTCATTTGAGTTGTCCTCAATCAAATCTATACTAAAAAATTTAAGTGGCAAAGCGGAAAATTGTGTACAAATTGTAGTTAGTCAAACTCGGAATCGGGAATGAACACGTTTTGTGAAATATTTCTATGTTCCCTATAAATGTTTAATTTATATGAAAGGCTCTTAAACTATTTATGATATTTTAGTCGTTGGGATTGACAAACACATTGAAGTACCCCAATCAAATTGAAAGCCACAGTTTAATATCAATTTAATAATATTGCAAGCCTATAAAGCAATTAGCAGGGATCTGTAACGAAATAAGCCAAACAAAATTTCAATAAGATCTAATGAAAAGCCACAGACCCTTATCCATTACCAGCATTAAAAAGTAAATTATATTGTAAGCATATGAAGCAATTTGTAGGTAAACATCCGACCCTGGCTCACGCCCATCCAGCAGTCCGGAGCTGTTAACAAAATGTCGCTACTATGCGTCCAATAAAACGTTGAGAAATTTGCACAAGCGTCGACAATTTGCTCAGGTAACAACATTAAACAGTTAGCATAGTTCGTTGGCAGTTTTACCTGCCCCCTCGGGCGGCTGTCTACCATTTAAAGCGCTCCAAAAGGTTTTTGACAAAAACACAACAATTACTTTTACGATGTTGTGCGGGGGGGTGTGGGTGGGTGAGGCTGTGGGTGCTAGCATCCTGAATCCTTGGATGAAGGAGCACAGCGATAGCAAACAGTAAAAGAGTAAGGGCGCGTGCACACTAATTTCTACGAAAGATAATCAAGAGTGATAATTATTTTTGTTGGAGTTGGACGATGGGAACCGCAGCTAACTGCGAGCACCTGCTGTGTGAATTACTTGAGCGGCGACAATAAGTTGGCATCCCCCAGCAGGCCGTTAGCCCAACCCTTGGCAGCTAACATCAACGTTGGGGTCTGAGGTTTGGCAATGCCGCTGCTGCTGCCGCTGTTACTGCTGCTGCTGCTGCTTCTGTTGATGATGATAACAATTTGGCCATAACGTTGACAACGACCAGCGTTTATATTCAGAGCTGAGCGCCAAAAACTTTCGTAATTACATAAAATTTTTGGGGGTAAATAACTTTGAACTACGGGCAGCGCCCCGCTGACTGCGGCTACTGGGCACCGGGCACCTGCCAGTCCAACTCGGTATCGGAGCCCGGAGACCAGCTGACCCCGCAAAATGTTCTCTAAGTGCGCCCGCACATTTGAAGTAATTAAAATTTTGTGTTTATGTTTCGTAGGCAATGGACACGCAAAGCAGCGGCAGCGGCAGCAGCAGCAGCAGCAACAGCATCGACCATGAAAAAATGTTAAAACAATTCTTGGAAAAACTTAAATTATTGAAATGAGCGTAAAATGTTTATAGACACATATATTTTTCACGCTATCACAAGTTCCTAAGAATTATGCATATTTTTGGGAAGGGTATGTGAAGGCTGTAATAGTATATGAATAGCTGCAAGTGTGGACTCATTAAAATCACAACTTAACCAAAACTATTTATTTTTATTTATAAGTCATTCTTTTAATTAAAGCAAAATATAAGAATAAATGCCAATTTTAGCAATAGCTAGTTCATATTTTCGTAGTATTTTCGCAGTTTTACTGAAATAATATTAAATAAATCTCATTAAATATAATCTATCTGTTTCTACATATAACTGTTGCTTCAAATATGCCTATCTATATGTACTTTTTATTATTAAAATAAGAACTGAGTCTTGTATAAAATGTATTTACATACTCGATTAAGCAGAAAGGGTCACGAAAGGTTAAATGCGATTTAATTTAATTAAGAAAATGGTTCAATTACAGACTTTGTTTTCTGTGCCCATATTTATTCAGTATCCATTTTTGTAAGGGCATTCGCTGTGCGTCTAGTGCTTGCACCGTGCTCAAATTTATACTTATTAAACATTTCTGTAGACATTCAACGCATTCAATGCAGACGCCGTTTATTGCTGCGCTCCCCACCCCCGGCGCCGGCTCCGGCTCCGAATGCAGCGGGAAGTGATCCGCTGTCAAGAGTTGAGTCAGAGTCACTTGTTGTTGGCTGCAAAGAGCACGCGAGGCGCGACAATTAAATTAAAAATAATTAAAAATTATGAAAATGGACAAGTCGATGGCAAGTGCAGGGCCATTGACCCAGCGGGCGCGGCCAGTTCGCTGTGTCCTGTGTCCACTTTACATCGGCTGAAGACTCTGACTTGGCAGCGCATTTAATGAAAATTTATTCTATGCAATTTGCGACGGCGTCAAATGCCCAGTGATAAGTGCGAGGGTGAAGAGCAGCAGCAGGGAGGTCAGCGACAGCGGGCGTTGGTCAGCTCTCGGCTGCTCGGCTGCTCTGCTTACACAGCCCATCGCTTGTCTCGTGTCAATCCAAATGTCTTTTGCCTTAATTAGAATTGCTGGGACTGCAGAGCGGAAATAATTTTATGCAGTGACAGTGGAACGAAATGGGGCTACGATGGCCAGTTCGGCTGCCCTTTGATGCCGAATGTCGCCAGCAATTGTCGCCTGTCTCCTGGCACTGGACGCATCCACATGCGGCGTTATGTTTTATGCAATTAAATGGGCGTGCCATTTAGCTTTGCGGTTTCATGTGTCTCCCTCCTCCCCTCTCACTCTCGCTCTCTCTTCTCCACCTCTCTATCGCACTGCGCCTGTCTGGCTGTCTGTTGATCTTTATCTAATTGTTGCCGCCAACAATGTCTGCAACTATTGCAACAGGCTGCCCCTGCTTGGCCATCACCTCTGAGGTCTCGCGGGGCGTTTTGATGTGGTGCCAATGCCGACTCTATTGGCCCCTTGCGGTGAGAAGCCCGTCTCGTTTATAGTTACAAAGTGGGTTAGCTGGGGGTTGTTGCGCCAAGGTGTGGTTTTCTGTAGTTGCATTTTCTATTCGCCAACAAGGCATCATGTCATCGGCGCTTACCTAACACATAAATGTCTTACTTGTGGTAAGGCGTCGGTACTATACATAAGTGCTAAACAAAAACAACAAAGTAACTTTCCCTATTGCCACTTCCTACTTTCAGTGCTCACATATCTGTGAAGTGCGTACATAAAAACTAACTTGCAAAAATCACTTAACATACTCTATGCATTAAGTGATATAGAGTATATTGGACGTGTGGAATGCCCACCTTATTGTATAAACGCAGATCTACTCGCGTCAGAGAAGGCGTTATAGTTCTTAGAAAAATCTACGAAAATTGATTAACTCAATATTTTCTTGAGTGTTAAATACTTTGGATTTGTGGGTACTTTTCAAGTCAACAGTTATTTACTAACAACCAACAGAAAATTGAATTAAACGAAAATTAATGATTAAAATTAAATAATAAATAGTGCTTACAGTTCAGACATCACGTCATCTGTTTGCAATTCTATTCAGAAACTGCCAGCAAATGCTCCCAACTGAATATCTAGTATATCTGCTTTAAATGCATATGCTTTGCACTTAATGAATAACTTTCAATTGGTTTGATTCTGGCAATGTGTGTTTAAAACAGATACAGTTGTAATTAGAGTTTCTAACCAGAGTCATTTATATAATAGGTAACTAGCTCGACAGGACCACAATTTTCAACCCTGTGCATATCAAGTGTCTGTTGCTTTGTGTCAATTCTAAAGGCAACCTCAACTTTTAAGCAATTTGGCATTTGAAACGCTCTCCAGTTGCTGTTGGCAGTTGCCAGTTTGCAGTTGCTGATGCTGAGCTGCTTAGGTGCTTAGATCCCATACAATTACATTAATTAAGTTTTAATGCATCGCTTATGTTGGGCAATTACACATTACAACAGCCGCAACTCAAAAGTGCTGCCACATGCACATTTCAAATTAAACAAATGCATCGACATTTGAGTTATGGCCCCAGACAATTTGAACATTTTTAATTTGTGCTGCAACAAGCAGCAGCAACAGCAGCAGCAGCAGCAGCAACTGCAACAACAACAATAACAACAATAGTTACATTCATAAATCAAACAGCTGACTGCTGTCGACATCGGATACGGAAAGGGTCGGTGGTGGGGTCGTTGCCATTGCCGTGCACGGGGTCAGGTGCCAAGACTGCGGCCCAACTAGAGCCCTTTGTTTCGCCTGCAAAGCTTCTCTGCATCTGCACCTCAACAATTTTGTGACAACCTGTGGCCATGTGTGCCGGAAACATTTGGTCAAGTGCTTGCATGTTTAGGAGCCCGTGTGCCCCTGGTTGGTCCCTGCGCGTAAGCGTGTGTGTGTGTGTGTGTATGTCTATGGGGCGTGGCAATTTTAGAGCATGTCCAAAACTAGTTGAGCCCAAACATAGAGAACAGCCGCCTTGTTATGGTGTGCTATAAATTTGTTAACCGCAACAGCAGCACTGCAATTATATTGGAACCCCTCTATTGCTGCTCCTGTTGTTGTTGTTTTTGTTTTTGTTGTTCTCTGGTGTTATTGGCTTGGACTTTTCATGTCATTCGGCTTGCATGTTGTTTTATTGCATGTTATGGCATTCGCATATCATTTATATTATTATTATCATTATTATTATTATTATTATTATTATTATTATTGCTATTGTTATGGCTGGTGTTGCAATTGTTTAACGCGCTGTTATTTATGTTTGGCATTAATGCGCTTCCTGCGTCCTGTTAGCTGGGTCCTGCGAAGTGCTGATATAATGTGCAGCTCCTGGTCTATCTGCTGTTGCTGCATATCCCGGCAGCCGTTTAATTAACCCACAACAACAAACAAACAACAATTTTTCCTGTTTTTTTCATTTTGTAGTTATTTTAACTGCTTTATTGCTGCCAAATGAAGCCCCATTACGGTCAGCCCTCGGTAACTGAAGCGACCCGAAATAAACCCGATCCGAACCGAACCAGAACCAGAAACAGAAACCGAATCGCAATGGCACTCAGGCGAAACATTAAAACCGCAGCGGAAATTCAGCGTCATATATGAGATTTTTAAGTTGTAAATTAAATGAACTCATAAATGTTGAGCGTGTTTTATGGGAAATTATTAACATTGGGGATAGATTTAAAACTCTAACCACAACCCGCCGAAACTAAAATACACAGCTGGAAAGAGAATAAACGAAACAGTCAATTAAAATGCGCCGTCAACTATCAAAGCTGGCATGACTTCAATTTAATGACTTTAGAAATGGCTATGAAATACATAAAAGATATCAACTTTAAAGAAACATTGGCACAAATAACAGAATGAGGTGTCAAGTTGCAAAAAGCTGTTAAATGTTATAAAAATAAATTAGAAATTTCCCTTTAAAGATTAACTAAATCCCTTTAACTCTGGCTTAGGGTGGGTAGCGAAGCGGAAGTAAAAACCGATTAGAGGGCCCAATAATAGGGATAATAATAAACGCTTTCAGAAGGAAGCAACTTCGGCTGGCAGGGTGGCACATATAAAGCATTTTTGCTCTGATGTCGGTGATTGCTTGTTTGTGTTCATATTTTTCATGTTTTTCTTTAAATATTGTCAGGGCAACTAGGAATGTCAAGAGCAGCGGGAGCCACTTGTTGAAAACACAGCTCAAAACGAGCAAATCGAATGGAAATAATCGAAAAGTTGGTTTAAACGTGAGGTAAAAAGAAAGAACAAACAAAAAAAAAAAATAGAAGGGAAAGAATTGTTCTTATTGAGCAGTGGAAAAAAGGAGCCAGCATCAAAGACGCATAAATAGCAAGCTGGCAGCAAAAAGGGCAGAAAAAAATGAAATAAAAACCATTTTCCACTTTTCGATAGGCAACGAATTGGGCTTAGCCCCGGGTCTTAGCGCATAGCTCAGCCGTCGAAGCATCCAGTCTGAAACCGAGACTGAGGCCAGGACACAATCAGATTGAATTCGATAAGATATCACCAGGCTTTGGCAGACGAATTACAAAAAGCTAAGTGAATTGAAATAGTATCTGAGAGCTGAAAAGTTTAGATATATGTGCGCCGAATTAGGTCAAGTTTCTCAGATATTTGTGTGTATATCAATTCAATTGGGATTCAATTTATGGTGCTAACGACCAGACTATCGTACATGTTTGTCTTTATCAAAAGAGGATCTATCTATATTTTAAGTAATTTATGTTAAAATTTGAACATACCAGTTGAAATTGAAAACTTGTTTATTTGCTTCTATTCAAACTAGTCTTTCAGTTTTAAAGCTATTTGCATAAATACTTTTTTTGCTGTAGGCAGAACAAGCGACTGAGTCAGCTGTGTTGGACAATTGTATCATATAGCTGCCATAGCAATTGTCTGCCGACAAAAGACTTATTTTTGTTTTCATTTATGGTTTGGCAAAACTAAGATGTTCACTTGAATTGTACCACAGAAAATTAAGGCTATGGTCATTTGAGTTTCTTTAGCTCTTGCTCTTTAAGAAGTATAATTTAATATATATGTTACTAGGTGAATGTCCGAAAATAAAATATTTCTATATTTTCTATGCGAATGAGTAGTTAGATAAACTATTGTGTCTATGTCTAAATATGTGCAGGATTGGCTTGGTGCAGGATTGTTAGCATATTTAACAAACAACAAAAGCGCTTTAGCTATAGAAATGGTTATACTTTTGTCAAATGATTACCATTATTATACCAATAGTATTAAAATAGAAATGTTTATGAAAACGTATGCTTAAATTGTATCTACATGTGAAGCGTAATGCTTTGTTTTGTGAAAACAAATACTTATATTTCTTTGCAACACAACAAAGCTGAATACTGTAATATATCATTTTCCTCACATGACTTTTGTTTTGTATTTCATTTATTCCTTATCGCAGTACATTTGGAATCAAAGTGCATAATGCCAATGGATTATTGATTGCATTGTTTCAGCTATCCCTAAAATCTTCTCATAAAAAATCTGGCTACATTTGCTTATTGCTCCGGTTACAGCTGCATTTTTGAGTGTGCCTGTAACCTGAGCCAAGCGAATAAGCAACAATGACAGCAACAATAACACACACAAACTGGCGACTGGGGCCGAGCGACAGCTACCAGGCGGCTGAGCAGCTCGTCTGGCATATAGAAGCGCAAAATTGACAGCAACAGGAGCTGCTTCAGTTGCTGCTGTGGTTGTTATTACTGCTGTTGTTGTTGCCCCTGGGCACTTTTAAGTGCCCAACTGTCTGACCTACCCATGCCCGAAACACTTTTTGTGTACGTGCCACGTCGCTAAAAATCATGGCCCGCATTTCTTTTTAAATAAACAGCGGCAGCAGCAACACCAGTTCGCATATTTATTTGTTTATTGCATGCAGAGGCAGAGAAAGAGGCAGAGGCAGAGCCGACCTGCCGCTCTGATACCACACGTGCGATATGAGTCCTGCACAGCAATGCCCTCCTCCATGACAAGCCGCACCCCTTGTCCGGCTATGTGGACCGCTTGCTGATGGCGTTGCTGATTTTGCAGTTGTTGCTGTCGTTGAATTCTGCCCCAGACTGTGGGCTTTTATGCCATGCTGATTTATTTCAGCAGCTATTTAATGTCAAATGTGAAAGCCAGTGGAAAAAATAATGTTGCCTACATTTGTGCGTCCGGAGCAAGATTTGTGAATGGGCGTGGATGGAAACCAATTGAAATGTAAATACGTTTTCATATTGTGGCTGGCGGTGCCTTTGAAACAACAACTGACCATATGAATCACATTTTAGCAACTGATTTCAACCGCCAGTCTGGTTAACAATAGTTGATACAACATTTTTGTGGTTTTACGGCTCGGCTAAAAGTATTAGCTGTGCTTCTATTATCACTCTATATATTTTGCAGAGTGGGATTTCTCTGCTGCGATATTCGTTTCCATTCTAAACGATAAATAATTCAACAACATATTTTACCAAATGGAATAGTGTTGATTTTTGGGTGCTTCCTTAAGCTTAAATTCATTATTTCACATACATTTTTTACTATTTATACTTTTAGTAAAAAATTTTTATTCAATTCGAATCGTTTCTATAATAAATAATTGAAACTTGTATACTTTTTATGCAGTAGGAAGCGATGATTAAGATTGACACAACTGGGTCGAAAACATTATGTATTATTAATTGTATCTATAATATAAACGATCGGGATAAGGAGTTTGTCATCAACCTAATGCATAAAATATCTGTCATTGAATAAGTTTGATAAATATGTGAGGACAAAGAATATTGTTTTCTTTTGTGAACCTTCTACCCTGCAGTCAACAAAAATTAGAATATAAAAGGTATGCATAGGTAAATAAGTGTCGTGTAAAAACCGTTTGCGCTCTATATCGTATAAATGTACCTTCTTGGGTGCCAGACGTAGCTAGGCATTTGTGTGTGTGTGATTAATTTGAATATTCAAAACTGGCTGATTTTTCAGAATCATATTTTCCATATACATGCTAATATGTGTGTTTTTTGTACAGGTTATCCTCTAGTTGGGTATATTTATATAAACACTTTTACCAGCATTTTGCATTTTTTTTTCGAATTTTCTTTGTTGAATTTGTGTGTTGAGAACGTGTAGAGTGTATTGGCTTTGTTTCCAGCCAACTTCCAACCCCCGATCAACTGGTTATTATTCAAATTTGAATTTGATACATTTGGCATGGGTTTCGAAAATGTTTGCACAAAATTAGTAAGCGGTGGGGATGGGTGCTCGTGTGTGGGAGCATTAATGACGGTCATTGCTGGGCATTCGGCCAAGCGATTCGTGCTGGTACGTGGTCCGACAGTCTCCTTTGCACAGCCAATTCATTGGGCTGTGGCTGTTGCTGCCATTGTCAGGCGTAGTCTAGACTTTATTCGAGTGCCTGCGTTGATTTATAATTATTGTGTGTGGCGACGGATGAGTGGGGCGAGGATGACAGACGGCAGCAGGTCTTGCGTCCTGCACGAGCAGGACTGACAGCGCCGGCATTGCCTGGCACACCTAGCCGGGAGCGACAGCCCTCATCTTTGTCAACGTGCCGCGCTGACTAATAACCAAATTTCATTTCCTCAATTTTTGATTTCCTGCACTATGTGGTCAGGACACAGCCTCAGAGGCAAGTCAGGACTATGCTGGATGATTGTTTGCGAGTACAGCAGAGAACAGCCAGCAGCATATTTTATTATTTTAACACGCGCAGAAGGCAGCCATAGATGGTGAATGGTAAATTTTTGGCACGCACTCGAGCGGGCCAGAGCCACAGGGTCGTTTTGCCAGTGCAAGGGTTAACAGCTGCAGCCACACCCGGCGCCAGAAGGCGGGCGGCGGGTTGAGATTGGTTCTCCCATTTGTATAAGTTTGTCAAACCAAAAATGTTGGTTTTTATTATATGGCGAATGCTGGGCGCTATTGTTTGTTGCCAGAAATCATATTCATAAATAAAATTTGCATTTGCAATTTGAGGAAGAGATGCCGAGGAGAGGACGCGCCTGGTCGCATGTGTTGCCAGCACGGGTGGCCATGGACTGGCATTTGACACTCACACGATTGCCAGTGGCTTGAATCGAGGACGAGCAAGGATAACCGCTGGTCTCCCTTTCTGACTTTCTTTTAGCATCTGTGTGCGTGTGTCTCAGTCTGTGCCTGTGTGCACGTGTTTGTGTATGTGTGTGTGTGTGTGTGCTAACTGCCCGACATTATGGCACAATGGAATGTCCTTTTTACTTACGTGCCGGGCTAATATATATAAATTTGGTCGCCGGGCTCTGACCTGACCTTTCATAATGCTGTCAATTTGTGCGCTTGCCTGCACAAAATGAACACACATGCATATAAATAAATCTATATATATATACATATACATATACATAAGAAAAGAAACTTTAGAAGACCCTTATTTCAATAGACGTATCACAAATACACTACGTCGTTAAATACATAAAATTATATTATCGTTTATTATATTCAAATTTAAACATAAAATTTATGTTTCTTTTTTTAAAATCCTATTATTACTTTTAAAAAATAAATACTTTTTTTTAAATATAATATATTAATTATACATATAATATAAATTAAAAAATAATATTCTTATATATTCCCAATAAAATGTATCGAATAATGAAGCATTTCTTTATAAAACTCAACGCTCATTATTTAGTTTACAAGAACTGCAATAAAATTTGAGTACGCATTTGAAAGTGTATTTAATACGAATACAATGCCATTTTATAGATATCGTAAAATAATAATGGAATTATGAATACGTAAGTAAAATGCCTTTTTCTGTCCCAGACAATTGGCTTTCGTTAGGTTGGAAAAATTAAATTTAAGATTTTATTTGTTAGAAAAATAATTGCGCTATTTTGTAGACAAATTCAAGCCCAGATTTAGACTCTAAGTAAGCGTCTGTCAGTGTCTTCTCAGGACATTCATGCACACGCACACACACTCATACAGATACTATTACAATGCATGCATTCATGTGGATGTGCGTCTAAGTTGATACGAAAACTTAAACATTCAACAGCAAACTAAACAAAACTGTGCAAGGGAGACTGTCATAGGAAGATTTCAGGCAAGTATGTAAGTCTCTCTGAACCCAAACAGCAAAACTTATTACAACGCACAGTGGGAAATTCTGAGAACACAATTTACATATTTTAATTAGGAACCTTACATGAATATAAAATAAAAAATGAATATATATAAAAAATAATCAAATCAAATTCATTCCAGAGAGGACGCATAACTTTTTAATAAGCTGTTTAGTATTTTAACCTAATATTTGCTAAGAATAAAATCCACTGTGCCGCAATGTCAGAGGCAAAGCTGTGGAAGAAACGGAAGCGGATGAGCGCGGCAGGAACAACTCGAAGAACATATCAAAAGTTGTAGCGCGACTTTAATTAAACTTCGCAGTGAGAATGCAGAACCGAGAAGTACTTTTGGCAGTTCAAGCACACACATACACACACGTATACAGTTGCGCACACTTACACAAATTCAAATGCAGGGATTGGAAACAATAAGTAGGCATGCCAGGCAGCGAGACTAGGCAAGACTTTAGGAGCACAATGGCTGTGTCTAGTGGCGGGTAACAATGGATCAGGGTGAGAAGAGGCAGCAGGACCGGGAGCGGGAGCGGGAGCAGGAGCAGGAGCAAAAAAGAACTTGCACACCAGGTGCCAGTGCTCGGGCTGTTACCAGAGCTGATGCCACACAATGTCATCGTCATAGTCGTCGTCTGATTTGAAACAAACTGTTGATGGCTTGTGGCAGGCAGCGTGGCAAGCTGGCAGAGCAAGGAGACCTCGTTGTGTATTAGTGTGACACCCAAGACAGTTAAGGATTAAATAGTAAAATACCACAAATTGCTGAAAATGCCGCAAAGTTTGCTGAATGTAGTGCCTGTTGTTGCCTCCTCCTCCGTTCCCTCAACCCCTGACATGGCATGCTAAACGCTTGCAGTTCTCGCACAGCTCGACTTCAGTCGACTTGGCTCTCATGTCGTTGATGTTGATGGCAGTTGAAGTTTGTCTAGCTGTGCATGAATGCTTCATGTGTATGTGTGTGTGTGTGTGTGTGTATTGCAACAATGTTGCAAGTGCATAAAACAAACACGAAATTAGTTGCAACGTGTGCTGCTTTTAATTTTTTTATTATACCCTGTAGCCATTTAAAATGGCTAAACAAGGGAATAACAATGTTGTAGTAGTAAAAATATGCATCAGAGAGGAAACATACAGCTACGAATATGTAAAGTATATGTATTCATGTTCATTCCACAATCAAAAGCGAGTCGATCTGGCCAGTGTTAGTGAGAGTCAGCGAAATGAGAATGTAAGTTATAATACACATATATATATACACACAAATTCATTTGTTTTAAGTCATTACTGCTTCAAAAAAATTAAATCGGATTAGATTGAAAATAATTGAACTCAATGTTACAATTCTTTATTCATAAAATATACAAAACTAGAACAAACATCCACACTTCTGACTTTAAGTGCAGGATGACTCCCAGTCGAGCACACTTGCCCGGAAAACACTTACTTTCTATTATCATATTTATTTTTTATTTTTAATACAACGGGTTGCCTGAGGCTAAGCCAACATTCATCGTGAAAAAGGAGCAACAGCTGTCCACATTTTATTTTTTGTATACCCTATACCCAACAAAATGGATAAAAAAAAGTATAGTAAAGTTGCGGAAACATATGTAACAGCCAGAAAAAATGTGTATAAGGAATACAAACTATTTTGATGTGACCTCATCTTTCGGGATAAACATAAAAGGTAGTATGTACGTCTTAGCTGTCTTAGCCCTGTAGCTGTGTAATTGGTACTACAGGGTATCAGCAGCGACAATATATATTGTTTATATTGGCATGGGTATCGGCAGCTTCCACAGAACCCTAGTAATTTAAACAATATTTGACAATATTCGTAACTGAATTATGTTTCAATGAAATAACCAATTGCATTGTTAAATAACGTATTCATAACGAATAAAACTAAATTCCGAAAAGTAAATTGTATGTGAACATATTTTCCGAGCATACTTTATAAATAACACACTACATACAAGTTTTAATATATTTATTGTTATTTACATATTGCATGGTAAACTTTTGTCTAAGCCGCTTAGTTTGCATCCACTTCATTTGCTTGGCGTAATCCTATTATATTACACACTCCATTGATGCCCGTAATGTTATTTAGCTTTTTATTGTCAGCCCGATGTTGCCGACAAAATGTAATAGATGCTGCCCCATAAAATAACTTGAAGCTTTGCTGGTATCTCAGCAAAGTTAGAACGTTAATGAAAACTGTTGCATTAAGAAATTTGGCACAAGTTTTTGCTGCTGTTTAGCTTAAGCCTCTACTAAGCAACAAATGCTGTCACGTTTGAAAGGCGGCAGCTGCAACGTTGGCGAATCGGCAGCACCTCATTGCGTGCTAAATGGTTTCACGCTGCAGAATTGCACTCACGCACATACACATGCTGGAATGCAGTCGCATACTAATACATACATACTTAAGCATATTAAGATATAAGACAAACGACTGCCTTACATGTCTTTGAGTTTGGCACTTGCCGAGCACCACTATTTCGTTCATAGACAAATATTTACATACCAACTGAAATAACAGTAGCTCAAGCCAAAAGGTTCAAGGCAGAGTTGGCACAGTTGCATTCTCATATTTTACTTAATGATCTAACTTTAACTATATCAACTGTAGCGATCAGATCTGATTTAATAAATATCAGCTGAGAAAAACAAATAGAAAAATTTGTGTAAAGCAATTCGATCATGTTAATTCAGAGCCATTCCTGGTTAATTTTAGGAATATGTACGAACCTTTATTTAATGATAATCTTGAGTTAAATTAATCTTTTTTAATTTCCAAAATTGCATTAAATTTTTGGAATGCAATAGAACTTTAAACTGAAAGATATTCTGCTTCAGATAGGATGTGCACTCTTCTCAGCTGCTTTCATGTTATAATATATTTGTAGGACCTAGTTTGGTTCGAGAGAGTAGAGAGTAGTAGACAGTAGAGTGGAGAGCATATCGGATGCACATACAATTTAAATCCATGAACACAACACGAATGCTTGAAAAGATTGTCAACATGAAACAGCACTCCGTATACTAATTATTTACCTTTATAATTTTAGCAAGTTTTGCTTTTATATAATTTTTATTTGAATATTGATTTTATACGTATGATAACTGAAATCTTGTGTCTTGTGTGTTCGTGTCACGATGGCGAACACGACACGCGCCCAACTCTAGTCGCAAGTGATGCAAATGCTTGGTTACACCCGCTCCCAAAGCCGCCATTAAATATGCAGCACGTTACGCACTGTGGGTGACCCAAATAGAACGCACCTTTTTTGTTCCATATCTATGGGTTGTAGTCGTTTTCCGGCCGGCGCCATCTTCCATCCATTTGCATGCAACATTTAACCAGGGCGTTGAGTGTCGGGAGTTTGGCAACCGCAACGGCAATTAATTATGCCATTCTTTTGCAAGATTTGTGTTTCTGTGTGTGCTGAGCATGTGAAACTAGCCGAAGTCGTTAAGATTTTATGCTCGGTTTGGAACTTAGTTTTGCTTCGCTTGCCGCCCTCAAGTAGGCAACAGAACTGTGCCTTCCACTGCGACTGCGACTGCTAGTCAAACGACTAAATTTTGCATACTGGTAACACAAAAAATAAAAACAAGAAAAACAAGAAAAATAAAACAAACTTCATTTTAATTGTTTTCGAGCTGAGCCACTTGACTTGTACGTTACCCTTTTTTAATAAATAAAATTTGCGAGCTCCTCATCCCCCAGCCGCATGCAACAAAGTCGACGGCAGAGTTTAATGGAGTGCATGCTGGGAGTTTGTTGCAAAATGGCGGCAAAGGATCAACTTGCACGAGAGAACAGAAACAGCAAGAACAACAACGGTAAAAAAGCAAATGGAGAGTCTGTTTTTTAAATACAACGAACTTGATATTCCCTATAGGTACACTAAAAAACAGACTGAAAACAATTTGTTTATTAATAAATCAGCCAAAATAAAGAGAATTTTATTAATGATCAAAGAAATAAAATACAAATCGGTTCATTTGGTAATTAAAACTCATGCTAGTTATTGGCTACAACATAAATTCATTCATAGGCACAAATGAGTACCATATTGGCTAGGAGGATGGTTAATAATTCAGGTGTATGGCCATTTTGTGATAGGGTATAGCAACTATGTTGCAACGCTGCGACTTTGCCCGGCATCGTTATTTTACGCTTAGTGTGGCGCGAGCGCATAAATTTTTGAAATTAAAAGCGGCAAAGAAAACATGAAGCTAGGCAGGCAAACCGACGTCCTTGTTGTTGTCGTTTTTGTCGTGCATTGTTGCTGTTGCCACTGCAGGCAGTCAGCCAGAGAGTCAGGCAGAGGCAGTCAGAAGCAGTTAGGCCGGGGCAGGCAGTCAGGCAAGCACTCCAAGTCGCGCTTCCGGTTGCCATGGCGTATACTTGATACGGCTGCTGCGGGCGGCGTTTTGATGTACCGCCCAACACCCAACAACCAACGCGCTGCGTTGCGTTCGTTGCACTCAATTTTGAAGCGTTAAGTTGCACATAAATTTAAATGGGCACATGACTCTGGCACTGTGCCCACTGTCCGCTGTCCGGGCCTCTGGCCATGTACGAACCAATGCCTCGAAATTGCCTCCAGTCAGTTACCGGGTTGTGATTTCAGGAGCCTGCAACTGCAACTGGTCAGTTCTCAACGTGCCAGTAGTGTTGCAATTAATACTTTTGACATGTTATGCGACCCATGAGACATTGAATGTGCATGGATCAATTCCAGATTTTGTCAACAAACAAATAAATACATACACACACAATGTATATTCGTAACTTGATTCAAGTAATTCATACTCTGTTATTTTAGTTTATCAAACAAATAAACATGACAGTTGATCTGTCCTAGTACATGTCTATCTGAGCATTTCGCTGACTGTGCAGGCTGAAACATGTCTAAATTTAATTGTTTATATGCATTTGTACGGGCTAATTCTATTAAATTATCTCAGATCAACTTGTTATTGCTACCCGTAAGCTACACGAAAATTAAAATTAATATTAAAATGTGATATAATAATCGCATTGATGACTTACTCTGAATAATAGTTAGTTCAAGTCTATTCTGTTTTGTTTTGTTTACACCTGGAGCATTTGTGCTTTTGTTGCATTTTTGGACCCTAGTTTGTAAAATAAAAGTGTAGTTAAAATAAACATTATGTCAATTTTTGTATGATTTCTACATATTTATTTACTGAACACAAGTAAAATATTTCGTATAGTAGTAACTGGCAAGTCTTGAGCGAAACTTGTAATAAATACAAAACAAATTTATAGCTATGCATATTTCATTTTGCAAGAGTATGCAGTACCCCATGGAGTTATCAAATATGCTAATTGATCGAACAGGGTATACATAAATTGGTTTGTATTAGCCAACGTTGTGTGTGTTCGTACTCGAATGACAATATTGCTGCTCTATACAAAAATAAAAATTGTTATTTATGCAACACCAAATCAATTTGAGCTAAGATTTAACATTTTGTGATCTTTAATGGGAATAAAAATGTTGCATCCGATTAACTGCTTTACCTCACACTAATTTAAGCTAATGTATTCTGATGTTATAAACATAAAAATTCAATTGGATGCTCAGCATAAAATTTGCGCTCATTTCAAATTTAGATTCCGGGTCATTAAAGGAACGCCATCAAATTCGTATACATCGGTGACTTTCTAGTGAGCTGAAGGTCTGCGTTAATCGCTGTCTTACCATGACAATAACTCCAATTCTGTGTCACTAATCATCTTTTGTCTGCATGCCAACATGTTATACCCCCAGAGCCATAAACCTTAATCAGGCGCAAATAAAGTGAGCTAAACATAGGTGTTTGATAGGCCAGCAGATAATTTAAATGCCATTCTGAATGCCAGCGACAACAATTAATACCAGTTTATTTGAGCACTTAAAATAAAATTTAAATTCATTTACACACGCACGCACACACTCACATGCACACATACAAAGTATGCAGAACGTGTGACATCATTAAATGTGGATATGGCTAAACATTTTTGGAATTTCCTGTGTTGTTGTTTTTGTTTTGATAAAAGTTTTCTAAAATGAAATTATTTTTACTGGTTGGAAAATTTTGTGCATTTTATGCAGAAATTCAGTTAATTGCGCATAATTTATATGCTGCATGGCACATAATTTATTACTGCAGCTTATTAGCTTTTTGCGAGTTTGCGACAGGCCGAGCGAGTCATTTAAATGAAATAAAATAAATGATAATAAACATTATTGTTGCTCAGTCGGCCCCAAAAAGTGCTAACGTTTGCACTTCTTGCTGTCTGTTAAATATTGTATGGATTTATGGGCCACCCAAAACACTCACACAAGCACATTCCCACACATACACACACCCACACACACACACACACACACACACACGCATACACACACCCTAAATCGCAGAATAACGGCTTGCACTTGAACTAGCCTAGTGAACTTTTGTGGCGATTTGATTAAAACAGACTCGGAGCATCAAGAGCCAACCGGCAGCTTAGTTTTGTCCATTTGTTGACAATTTTTCGAGCATGTTGTGGCCTTTGTGGCATGAAGTGTGGTTGCAAGCGGCAACCATTGGAATTTTGGCAGCAGCTCGGTTTTATAGCATAGACAAAATCTCGGACCCGCTAACGAGAGAGAGAGAGAATTCTTACTGGAATGCGAAAAAAGTTGATAGTTGATTTGTAACAACCTACAAATTTTATAAATATTTATTGAACAATTATTAAGTTCTACAGCTTAGAATTCAACTTAGTTGCCAGCCCTGGTTGCGGTAATGAGCAATGCCGATGTCGTTGCTTCTGCTGCTGCTGTTGCTGGTGCTCTAGTTCCGTCGAGCTCGACGTTCAGTTGTGGTTTATGCGCACGGAGATATGGCACAAACATATGCAGCAAAATATATGGGGTCGGCTTTTGTGGGAGCAGTCGCATCCTGGCTATTCAGCCGTTATTTGGCGTTTGTGTGTTCGTGGCAATAAAACACATGAATGAGGCGAATGTTAGCCTTAGCAATGTCAGTGCTACTGACATGCCATCGACAACACCAACAGCAGCAGCAGCAGCAGCAGCAACAGCAACAGCAATAACAACAACAACGCCAACAACAACAGGGCCAGCAAAAAGCAGCAGCTTCCAATATTAGCAATGAGCCAATGACAACAATGGGCCGAGTGGCCACAACGCGCTGCCAACTGACTGCACACATGAAACGACAATGCCAACTGGATGTACATGTATGTGTGTGGATGTTATGTGGTCGCTGAATCGACTGCCGGCTCCTGCATTTGCAGCATATGGCTTGCAGCGCGAGTGTTCAAGCCAAAAAACAGAAAACATACCAAAAACAAAAAAAACAAAAAAAAGAACGCAAAAATAGAGTATAATGAGCTCAGTCAGTGGACAGTTCGGACTGCCATTTCAATGGGTTGCTCTGTGGTATTTTTTGGTAGTGGCTAACTGGCAGCACTTTAGAGCAGCAGAGGGGTCGGAGCAGAGGGGCGCAGATGCGGGTTGGCGTAATGAGCAGTTGGTTTGACAGTTGCTGCAAACTGTAGGGCATAACTTTTGTGCGCTCGCAAGTGTGATTTATAGCGTGTAGTTTACTGGGAGCATTATAGATGGGCGCTCGTATAGTTTCGAACTGTTTTCAGTATTGGGCTAATATATAAGTCAAAACAATACTGAAAAGTTGCAAGTTGTGATTTAGTGTGCATAATTTTCAACATTGTTGCATGCGAATAATAAAATGCAATCATTATGACAATGACATTCGGTCATATATTTATTAAATGACTAAAATAACCTGTGCCATAATTTAGTACAAATGAAAAGTATATGATTGAAAATTTTAGATTGCCATATTTGTGTATAATATACTATTTAAATTTTACTGATTTAAGTTGCGAGTTTTGACCAAATTTAATACCATTGAACACTTTGATGTAAAAGGGCTTTAAGTGTTAAACCGGATAAGCTATTGTTCAACAAATGCGTTGCAAAACTGGCGTTCATCTATCAGGCGACAATTTTAGTTCGCCCAGTTTTGTTGGTTCTTCTGTTTTTTTTTTTTTTTAGCAATTTCGCGTTGCAGAGCCCCTAAGCAATTTAGCGTAATCTATGGCGCTTGCATTGAAACTACAACCCGGAATTAGAATAACAATGAAATGCCTGACATGGCATCAGTCGAAAGGAGCCGCGACAAATTCGCGCTACCTACGCAAAAATCAGCCAAAACCCGACGAAAACCAAAAAACCCCAAACCCAAACCAATTGACATTGCCATTGTCATTCACATACTTGCGCATTCATTTACCACACACACACACACACACGAGTCCAGTGTGGCGACCGCCTGGGGCGTTCTAGTGTAGCACAGCGCCAAAACCAAACGGATGCACCATGCACCAAATGCAACAGCAACACCAACGCTAACACCAACACACAATTGAAAGTTTCGCACAACGCTGCGTATACGTAATTTATTACAAGAGCCGCCATTTTGCGTCATTTCGCGCACTGTGCGAGTGGTAAGCTGTGTGTGTGTGTGTGTGTGTAAGTGAATGTGAGTGCATGTGCGTGAGTGTGAGTGTGAGAAGATAAAATGCAAAATAGACGTCACGGCAGCTGCTCGTGTTTAGATAGGCGAGTCCTCTCTATGGACGCTCAGCTGCCATTTGCTTTCATGCCCAGCTACTTCCCTGAAATATGTCAGCGCTCATGTTCAGCCGCTTTGCCCTGTGTGCCAGCTGTGTATGCGTGCGTGTGTGTGTGTGTGTGTGTGTGTGTGTGTGTGTGTGTGTGTGTGTGTGTGTGTGTGTGTGTGTGTGCGTGTGCGTGTGCTTGTGTTTGTGTACGTGTCTGTCTAATTCAATTACAAATGTTAAATGCAAAAACGCCGTCAAAAAATGTTGTGTGACCTATGTAGGAGTGAAGCACGCCACACAGACGGCCAACTAATTTGCAGTCGACATCGAAAACTAACTAGCAACAAGCAATTTGGGCCAATTGGCTGCCGGAAAAACTGCCTCGGCCTGGGCCTGAACCTCGTCCGCGATCTCAAAAATGGGTCCAACAAATTTTCATTATGCAAATCAATTTTACACTTTTTATTGCTGTCTCTGATGGAATTTTATGCATTAATTTCGGCCCGAGTCATTTAAGTGAGCGACTGCCTCCGCTTGCAAAGTTTGTTTAGGTATGTATGTATTTACTTCCCCGGCTATCCGCCCCTCAGCCACATTGGTTATTTGGAGGCGGGCATTATCGCAGCGTGTAGTAGCCGAGTGGGAACAGTTCTTGATTGTTAGAAACTTTAGGTGCTACCCTCGCACTTAGCTCACACACTTTTGCATATTCCTTTTGATGTCTGATTTGGCACGTAGGCAGATCATACGATAATGCAGTTAAACTGAGGAGCGATCGCGAAAGCTTTTATCACCGTTACAGTTAGGTCTATAAAAGGAGCGGGCGACCGCGTGCGACAGTCTTCAGTTCAGATTGGAAGCGAAAAGACGTACTTCGTCAAGAAGATTAAACAGTGCAAAACGAAGTCTAAAGTTAAAATAAGTAATAAAAAAATAATAGGAAGCGTATTGAAGCAGACGTGCAAGTGGAAAAGTATTGTAAAATCTAAGTAGTGAAAGATATTGAAACAGGTGATTTTATATTAGCCTGGTATCAATGGATTGGTGTTTGACCCTTGTTTAATTTTACAGCCTCGTGGCAGGGGTGCTGCCGCAAGCGCTGGTCCGATTTTCACCAATCTCTTGGTGCATATATATTGGCGCGGAGACAAGGGTAGTAAATCTACTCCAAGGAGATTTCGGAACCGTGCTCCAGTGCCACATTCGAGACTGCTCGTTGATGATCATCAAATGTGTCTGGCGTTAAGTGACCTATATAAATGGATACCAAAGTCACAAGTTTATTCAGATCCACAAGAAATTATGACTTTAAATCTGTGTTGCGTAGTGTAATTGATTATTTATTCTCCTTTGTGCTACCTTCGTCGCTCTTATTGAGCGAATGAGAATTAGAATTGACAAAGAGTAAAGCGCACGAACAAGCTGAAAGATAAAAGCAACTGCAATTAGTAAAACAGAAGCATCTGAACGAAATTCGAAGCACGCATCCGTACATACATCACATTAAACTTAAATTTTTGACATTGCGATCAGCGGATGTCTACCTAATCTATTCCCATTGATCGAAGCTAAAGTAATTTTAAGCAACTAAACAAACATGGAACAAAATGTATTATATTGAATTATAATTAGTCGATAGATATTAGAGTTAAGCAGCAGTAGTAATATTCCTTTTGACCTATGAATATATTTGGCAAGGGTAAGGTTGTGACATTTATATGCACGTCAATATTTATATATATACTTACAATTAACTTTCTTTGTACAAAGGCAACAATGATACCCATACAATAATACACCTACACACACCCACCAGCATCGACGTCATATTGGGCCCAAGTGCACGCAACGATGGAAGTATGAGTGAGTTAATATAGAGTAGTGAGGACTATTTTTTTGTGTATCTGTTGTATATATATATATTTACGATTGACATTGCATTGATCTCGAACCTATTGCCAACGTGAGCGTAAGATAACAGTTTTCTTCAGTAAGTTATGTTGGAAATCTGAAGTTATTTTGTTGAACAAAAATCAGTATATTATTATTTTTAAAATCATGAATTCGAATTTGAATGTTTCGGTAAATCTTAGGGAATTGATAATTCGCTTGTAATATAATCATGTATCTTGAGCTCAACGGCTTGCTTCAATTAAATGATTTTGTTATATTCTAATATGACTCGGTGAATAATTATCTTGTCTGTCGAGTACCATGCTGAATTCTGTAGAAATGCGTTAATGCGTTAGAGTCTCGCATAGGGGCAATCTACGATTTTCTGGTTGCTATGGTAGGGAGGGTAGAGACGAGGGACAACTAACACCAAGATCCCTCCATTAGGCATATTGGATCCCGAGTTTTGTGGTGTTTGTCGGAACACTTATTCACAGGATAGGGAAATAAAGTTAAATTTTATGATAGTATTTGATCTTGTTTATTTTTTTGAAGCGTACTTGATATTCTTCATGTCAGTGTATTGGTGTTGATAGGCAGATTGGGCGAGGAAGAACCCCGACCACGACGAGCTAAAATGAGCAAAAGCAAGAAGTACGCGCCCCCGAACCCAATGCCCCGCGACCAACGTAAGCCACTAAGGGCGAAAACGCCCTAGAGGGTTACAAAGGGACGTGGACACTCCATGTAAATGGCAGCATCGACTGCCCCCCGTATACACGTGGACACTACATAAGAAATGGCGCCCAACATCGGGGCAGAATATGATTTGCAACTATCCTAGATAATTTTTGGATTTCGCGGCTATATCTCCGATTACAAAAAGTTTTCAAAGTATTGGGAGTTACACTGCACAGAAAAAAAAAAAAAATGCCAAAGATCGTTTAGTTTAGTGGAGATTATATTTCCCCGGAATGCTCTGGTTATCCAAACTAAATTACATATGATTTGTTTTCAAGTTATTAAAAGGGTTTTAGATAAGCGTAGTTGGAAATTATAAGAACTATTTTCGGAATTAGCGACTGCAATTCATGAATTGGATTGGTCGACCAAAATAGACTCGTAAAAGTCTAACAACGTTAAATATATTTAGTACTCCTTGTAATAGTATAAATTTGGTTTAAGCGCTCTTGAAGGTATGGAACTGCAATTGTCTGGAACTATTCGGAAATTGACCTATTTATCATGAGAAGCTTGATTCCAAATCAGCAATAGAAATCATTACATATAATAGACGACAACAAAGGAAACCCAATTTCGCCTAATTATTTCAACAGTATTTAGCATTAGGGAAAAGGACAGACAGCTTTAGATATAAAAAAAAAAAAAAAAAAAAAAAAAAAAAAAATTTAGAAAAGAATTAGTTGTTCCTGATTTTGAATAGCGTTTAGCGCATGTAACATTTTAATGGCAGTACAAAGAAGTACAGAAAATATTGCAGCTGCCATAGAGCAGATAGATCCCTTTTGTGGAATCTGCAACGAGGTGATGACTTCGTCACAATTGTTTGCTAATACTCCATGTAAGCACCGATTTCACAAAACATGTTTGATAGAGTTCTTACAAAACACTTCAGCATGCCCTACATGTGCAGCCGATTGTACAATTCTTGCGTTAAGCTTTTCTAACAACACTTTGGCAGCAGAGTTGAACCTAACTGATTCAATGCCGGGCATGACAGAACAAGAAGCAAATAAGCGGAATTCATTAAATAGGAGAGGCATGGGGAATAGACAAAGAGGAGCTACTCCTAAGAGAGGGATGACGACTAGATCCACAAATAGAGCACCGACCCTTGATCAGACACAAAGCAACATGTCTCTTGGCTCTCAAGTCGACATGGCTAATTATATTCAGAATATGATGAACGTTCAGCAAACTCAGTTGATGGACCATATTACGTCATATTTATCTAAAACTATTGAGACCTCTATTCGAAATCAACTCGCAAATTTGCAGATTTCAAATAGTGCTCCACCATCTTCTAATGGGATAGATACTAATCCAACCCCACCAATACCTAGAGAACATGGACCAGAAACATTGATTCATAGATTGAGTGAAGCGGATGCTAGAATTAACAGAGAGAGAAGCAGCCAAAGCTTTAGTGTGAATCCGGAAAAAGTATCAGGAATCATTCAGAACTGGCGAATTAAATTCGATGGCACTAAGCAAGGCATGCGTATGGATGAATTTCTTTACCGAGTGCGATCCTTAACCAAACAAAATTTGGGTAACGACTACCATCTTCTGAATGACCATTTATACTTACTTTTTAATGGTAAGGCCAGCGATTGGTTTTGGAAGTTCCATCGCGCAAATACAAACTTTAATTGGGAAACATTTTGTCAAGAGTTCCGTAGAAGATTTGGAGACTCTGACACCGATTTAGAGATTTGGGAAATGATTGGGAAAAGACGACAGGGTGAGAGTGAGTCTTTTGATGACTATCAGTTTGCAATAGAAGATCTAGTTGACAGATTGCAACAAGGAATCTTAGAAAAGCAGATAGTAGACCTTCTGATTCGCAATTCCAAACCCAGTCTGCACCATGAACTTCTCCACGTTAGCATTCAGAATAGATCGCAACTTAGAGTTGAAGTGAGAAAACACGAGCAATTTTATGGTGACATAAAATCTTTTAAAGGAAGAACATTAAGGTCATATGTTTCGGAAGTATCAGGCGAAGCCAATGGTAATTTGCCGCTTGTTCCATCGGAAGCTGAAATTCAAGAAATAAAACGTATTAAGACAGATCCAGTCTGCTGGAACTGCGATAAAATCGGACATAAATTTGACAATTGCCTGGAGATTCGTCGTATTTTTTGTTATGGCTGCGGAGCCAAAGAAGTTTTCAAACCATGCTGTTCAAAATGCAACCCCTCGGGAAACTGGCAGCGGGATGTACAACACAACACCAAATAGATACATCCCCAGCAAATACTCAGGCCGTGTCGGAAAAATCGACCCAAGTTACAAATAAAGATAGGGACAAAACCGATAGTAAAACGATAGCAGAGAGAGAAAAGCATTCAAGTAGTTATTCTAAACATTTTTCAGATTTACCTTTTCATATCAGACTACAGAATTATAGTTCGGCACGTAAGCGAATTTTTGCTGATTTAGATTCTTTTAGATTAATAACTAAGCCCAAGCGTTCTACAAAACGATTACGTACGTTTTGGAAATTAGTACGTAAAAATCGTAGGAATATAATAGCATCTATTTTTCTAAGTTCGGATGAACGACTATACACTTCTGTTCAACTCGAAGGGAATGAGTATATAGGACTTTTGGATTCAGGAGCTACTATTAGTTGCGCAGGTGGATCAGCAGCTCAACAATTACTTAAAAATAGTAAGACTAAGAGATGCACCGGATCTATTCGCACAGCAAATGGCACCGCTAGCAGAATTGTTGGTAAATTACAGACGCAGATCACTTATCGACAGTTAACTAGAAGTATCGAGTTATTTATTATCCCAGAACTTAAACAGGATATATATTTAGGTATTAATTTTTGGCGGGAGTTTGGCTTGTTAGGGACAATTACTAGGCAAGCAGAGATATCAGAATTAGATGTTGGAGCAGAACAAAGGGACCTTCCCAAATTTCATCTTCTAACTAAAGAGGAACAGGGCCGTCTCGATGTCATTATAGGAGGATTTCCCTCGTATGCTAAAGAAGGCTTAGGCAGAACTAATTTGATTAGTCACTCCATTAATATAGGCTCGGCAACACCAGTTAAGCAACGCCACTGGCCAGTCTCTCCGGCCATTGAAAAACTAATGTTTGCAGAAATTGACCAAATGCTAGCTCTAGATGTAATAGAACCTTCTACCAGCCCCTGGAGTAGCAATTGCGTTCTGGTTAAACGCGGAGATAAGTGTCGCTTATGTTTAGACTCAAGACAGGTTAACAAAGTGACGGAAAAGGATGCCTATCCTTTGCCCCACATAGATGGTATTTTGAGTAGGTTACCTCCAGCTAAATTCATTACCGGATTAGACATGAAACACGCTTTCTGGCAAATACCGTTGGAGGAGAAATCACGGCAATATACTGCCTTTACAATACCCAATCGACCATTGTACCAGTACAAGGTGATGCCATTTGGTCTTTGCAACGCGCCACAAACACTTTGTCGCCTTATGTATGAAGTGATTCCTGCCCATTTGCGTACACAAGTCTTTGTTTATTTAGACGACTTATTAGTGTTATCGGATAATTTCGACTCCCACCTAATTTTGCTACAGGAGATTGCGTTATGTTTGAGAAAAGCAAATCTAACTATAAATATTAGCAAATCCAAGTTCTGCATGACAGAGATAAAATACCTCGGGTTTATCATCGGAAACGGGCAACTCAAAACGGATCCTGAGAAAATACAGGCAATCAGTGAATTCCCTGTGCCGAAAACGGTCAAGCAGTTACGTCGCTTTTTGGGTCTGGCTGGATGGTATAGGCGTTTCGTAGAAAAGTACGCCGCCATCACTTATCCGTTAACAGAACTTCTAAAAAAACAAAAGTCTCTGGATTGGAATCCGGAAGCCACCGAAGCTTTCGCAATGCTCAAATCCTACCTGACTGCCGCACCTATTTTAATAACACCCAATTTTTCGAAACCTTTTATCCTGATTTGCGATGCATGTACTTACGGCATTGGTTGTGTACTAGCGCAAATTCGAGATGATTCAGAGTTACCGATCGCTTATATGTCTGCGAAACTTACGAGAGCTCAGCGTAACTACTCAGTTACAGAACTGGAGTGTCTCGCTGTTCTCAAAGGCATTCAAAAGTTTCGAGCATATATAGAAGGTCAGGAGTTCACCGTGATTACGGATCATGCTTCTCTTAAATGGCTTATGAAGCAGAAGGATTTGTCAGGACGACTAGCTAGATGGTCTATGAAGCTGCAGGGATTCAAATTCGATATCCAGCACCGAAGTGGTTCCCAAAACGTCGTTGCTGATACACTCTCTAGAACTTACGAAGAAGAAGTAGCAGAATTCGATGACCATGGCCCTATAATAGATTTGACTTCAACTTGTTTTAAGGCACCAGAATATCTAGCTTTAATTGCGTATATAAAAGAGAACCAAGCTAGGTTGCCGGACCTAAAGTTGATGGATGATTATGTGTACAAGAGAACCCAGTTTGCCACTGGCATAGAATTGCAAGAGAAGGACTCATGGAAACTGTGGGTACCTGCAAGTTTAGTCCCAGAAGTATTACGCGATGCGCACGAACCACCTAGCTCGGCACACTGCGGCATGGGGAAAACTGTAGAGAAAATAAAAAGGTACTTGTTTTGGCCAGGTATGGTGAGCCAGATACGTACACACATTGCTAACTGTAGCACTTGTAGATCTACCAAGAGCCCAAATATAGTCCTTAAGCCACCAATGGGTAAGCCAGTGACCTCAGATAGGCCATTTCAAAGATTATATGTCGACCTGTTGGGACCGTATCCTCGTACAAAAAGGGGTAACATAGGGTTGTTGATCGTGGTAGATCACAACACAAAGTTTCATTTTCTTTGCCCTCTGAAGAAATTTACAACACAGAAAATTACAGAGTATCTCGAGAATTCGATTTTCTACACTTTTGGTGTACCCGAATCTATTCTTACCGACAATGGATCGCAATTCCGATCAAGTTTCTTTAAAGCATTTTTAACTCGCTTTGGAGTTGAGCATAAATGTACTGCAATATACTCGCCGCAAGCTAATGCAAGTGAAAGATTGAACCGGTCAGTCTTGGCTGCAATCCGAGCTTATCTCGGTAAAGACCACACTAATTGGGATGTGCAGCTTAATGCAATAAGTGCATCATTAAGAGCTACATTACACCGAAGCACAGGCTTTCCACCCTATTTCCTTGTTTTTGGACAAAATATGATCCTGAACGGAAAAGATTACACTCTGCTCAGAAACCTAAATCTACTAAGCGATGATGTTTACATTAGCCGTACAAACACCATGCAATTAGCACGGGAGAAGGCCAAAGAAAATATATATAAGGCGCACGAAGCTAATGCAAGAATTTATAATCTTCGTTGCCGAAGGGTGCAGTTAAAAGCAGGCGATTCAGTTTATGCACGAAACTTTGCTCAGAGTAACGCGAGCAAAAAGTTCAGCTCGAAACTAGCAAGAGTATTTCTGCCAGCTAAAGTTCATAAGAAACTAAGCCCGTTTTATTATCAATTAGTCGATAGTAATAACAAATTGCTAGGAGTTTATCATCTGAAAGACATTCAAATAAAAAGTAATTATACCACCTAGTCTATTTTTCAAATAAAAGCTCTTCGTAATATCTTGTTCATTTATTTGCGTTGTAGTAGCCGAGTGGGAACAGTTCTTGATTGTTAGAAACTTTAGGTGCTACCCTCGCACTTAGCTCACACACTTTTGCATATTCCTTTTGATGTCTGATTTGGCACGTAGGCAGATCATACGATAATGCAGTTAAACTGAGGAGCGATCGCGAAAGCTTTTATCACCGTTACAGTTAGGTCTATAAAAGGAGCGGGCGACCGCGTGCGACAGTCTTCAGTTCAGATTGGAAGCGAAAAGACGTACTTCGTCAAGAAGATTAAACAGTGCAAAACGAAGTCTAAAGTTAAAATAAGTAATAAAAAAATAATAGGAAGCGTATTGAAGCAGACGTGCAAGTGGAAAAGTATTGTAAAATCTAAGTAGTGAAAGATATTGAAACAGGTGATTTTATATTAGCCTGGTATCAATGGATTGGTGTTTGACCCTTGTTTAATTTTACAGCCTCGTGGCAGGGGTGCTGCCGCAAGCGCTGGTCCGATTTTCACCAATCTCTTGGTGCATATATATTGGCGCGGAGACAAGGGTAGTAAATCTACTCCAAGGAGATTTCGGAACCGTGCTCCAGTGCCACATTCGAGACTGCTCGTTGATGATCATCAAATGTGTCTGGCGTTAAGTGACCTATATAAATGGATACCAAAGTCACAAGTTTATTCAGATCCACAAGAAATTATGACTTTAAATCTGTGTTGCGTAGTGTAATTGATTATTTATTCTCCTTTGTGCTACCTTCGTCGCTCTTATTGAGCGAATGAGAATTAGAATTGACAAAGAGTAAAGCGCACGAACAAGCTGAAAGATAAAAGCAACTGCAATTAGTAAAACAGAAGCATCTGAACGAAATTCGAAGCACGCATCCGTACATACATCACATTAAACTTAAATTTTTGACATTGCGATCAGCGGATGTCTACCTAATCTATTCCCATTGATCGAAGCTAAAGTAATTTTAAGCAACTAAACAAACATGGAACAAAATGTATTATATTGAATTATAATTAGTCGATAGATATTAGAGTTAAGCAGCAGTAGTAATATTCCTTTTGACCTATGAATATATTTGGCAAGGGTAAGGTTGTGACATTTATATGCACGTCAATATTTATATATATACTTACAATTAACTTTCTTTGTACAAAGGCAACAATGATACCCATACAATAATACACCTACACACACCCACCAGCATCGACGTCATATTGGGCCCAAGTGCACGCAACGATGGAAGTATGAGTGAGTTAATATAGAGTAGTGAGGACTATTTTTTTGTGTATCTGTTGTATATATATATATTTACGATTGACATTGCATTGATCTCGAACCTATTGCCAACGTGAGCGTAAGATAACAGTTTTCTTCAGTAAGTTATGTTGGAAATCTGAAGTTATTTTGTTGAACAAAAATCAGTATATTATTATTTTTAAAATCATGAATTCGAATTTGAATGTTTCGGTAAATCTTAGGGAATTGATAATTCGCTTGTAATATAATCATGTATCTTGAGCTCAACGGCTTGCTTCAATTAAATGATTTTGTTATATTCTAATATGACTCGGTGAATAATTATCTTGTCTGTCGAGTACCATGCTGAATTCTGTAGAAATGCGTTAATGCGTTAGAGTCTCGCATAGGGGCAATCTACGATTTTCTGGTTGCTATGGTAGGGAGGGTAGAGACGAGGGACAACTAACACCAAGATCCCTCCATTAGGCATATTGGATCCCGAGTTTTGTGGTGTTTGTCGGAACACTTATTCACAGGATAGGGAAATAAAGTTAAATTTTATGATAGTATTTGATCTTGTTTATTTTTTTGAAGCGTACTTGATATTCTTCATGTCAGTGTATTGGTGTTGATAGGCAGATTGGGCGAGGAAGAACCCCGACCACGACGAGCTAAAATGAGCAAAAGCAAGAAGTACGCGCCCCCGAACCCAATGCCCCGCGACCAACGTAAGCCACTAAGGGCGAAAACGCCCTAGAGGGTTACAAAGGGACGTGGACACTCCATGTAAATGGCAGCATCGACTGCCCCCCGTATACACGTGGACACTACAAGCGTTAAAATCATTTCGAGTGCAAATCTTCAATTAGGCAAAACAAGAAAATTGTGGAAAATTCAGCGCCGCTGGCAGCTGACTTTCTGTTCGTTTTCAGGCACCATCGTTGATGCCGGAACTTAAGTTTATTTATTTTATTTTTTCCTTTTTTTGTCACTGTACTTTCCATTTTACTTTTTGTTTTTTAATTTTTGCACATGAACCTCCCTTGCTTTTGCTTCTGGCTTTCATTCATCAAGCTAATTATGCGCTTCAATGCTTCTCAGTGGCCATTGTGCCGTTTCCAAACTTCCAAACCCATCAGTTCTGTCTATACTCGGTGCCCTGAAAGGGGGCTTAATTGTGAAGGTCAAGGGCAGAGGGGGCCACCTTTTGCCAACGCCTATATGTATTAGTGCATTCCTAGTTTAGTTTTTGTTAAGGGCTTGAATTTTAATTCAGATAGAGCTGGAAGCCCATTGAATAAGGCAAAAGCTTTTTTTGAAATATTATTCAAAAATATGATTGCAGAGGACTTAAAGTTATTAAAGTTATATTTCTTAGTAAAATGTTGCAATAACGTAAAACCGGTTTTCGTGTATAAATAAGTATATGAAAATATAAAATAGGTTTATCTGAAATTCTTAACTACCACGAAACGAATGTCTTAGGCATTTTTTGGCTTAAATGTACATTGTTAACATTTTTGATTTGAGACGTCTGCGAGTCCTGAACCGCTTATTTTATTTGATGTCTGAGCTATGGCTATAGCATCGCCGGGACTAATAGGACATTCACGTGATGTTGTTGGCAGGGCATGGAACTTTGCCTTAATAACAAGATAAGTCACTTTTGTGCCATAGCCGTTGCTCATAAAATGTAACATGCTCCCCAGCCATCGCACCCGTCATCGCACAAGCAGCCTTCAATTACAGACATTGTGCTCTTGCCGGAACTGAGGGTTGTTTGTTGAAAGCTGCAGACTGCCGACCATAAAAACTTTGTCTATATTTATACAATTAACGCGATGAAAAATTTCAACAACATTTGTTTATCTTAAAGGAAGACGCGTGTTCCAGACTATGATTAGAAAATTGCCAACAAATAAATTAAAGGCATTACATTTGTTTTTGGGATCCCTAACGGAAGGAAGTTCCTTTCTTTTGTTTCACGACCATTTCCAACGGTCGTGGGCTCTGCCCTTACTTTGAGTTTAATGCTGATAGATGATGTTGATTGGAAAGACTGATGCGACGAACCAATAATCAAGTCAGGACCGTGCCTAAGCCCTTCGAGGCAGAGGCAGCGCGTGCCGCAGCTCAGCCCACGAAGATGGAGATGGCGCAAAAGAAAAGCGAGGAAATTCGTAAATGTGGAAATGCTGTTGGACAAAAAAAATGCGAACAGTTTCAGAGACGCAGTGTGCGACCTTTTAACAGTGACGCACATTCTTACAGAAACTTCAAAGTTGGGCGAGCCTTAAAATGGAATACGAGAGGCAACAGTCGCATTCGGTTGGGTCGGCAGCATGTGGCAGCCACAAGCCGCAGAGCCAGGGTGTGTGCCTTGCCATATTTCGTTTTGCTGTCACAGTTCCCTTTTATTGAAACTGAGCTCGAGGTCCCTTGAATGTCTTATGGGTTTGGCATGCCCTATCAAAAGATAGCTAGAGCTTCTAAGGGACAACTAAGGCGTCTATTTTTTCTTGTTCATATTCCAATCTTTCTTATGAAATGAACATTCGTTTTTCATATTTTCAAATATTTTACCTTGCATGCAACATTCATCATACAGCCGAAATTATATAGAGTATTTGAAGTTCGAGTTTTTGAACTTTATTGAAAGCTTTTTTGGTTTTTGCTCTCCTGTCTCAACGTCATTTCACTTTCTTTTTCGTCCTGTTATTCATAGCTTATAAAACAATTCCCCTGGCTATTGCGCTCTAATGTTGGTCGAGCATTTTTCCCGCCTCCCACACTGGTATCATAGTGAGGCATCTACAAAAAAATAAAAATAAGAAAAAAGCAATGGCCGTATGACTACTTAAGGTAAATAGATGGCACTAGCCCGGCCTGAACCTGAACCTGAACCTAAACCTGGCCACATGCACACGATAACCTACGCCTGCCACGCGCCCGATGCTGATGATGATGTTGCTTATGTTGTAAACATTTTAAGCAAATTGTTTAGGTAAATAGATAAGACGTGACCTTTTTCACGGGCACACAAATGCATTGTCAGTGTCCACAGTGGACAGCCCCAGGGATTGTCTTAGCCGGGGCGTTGTAGGGGGTGAATGGGGGGCTGGCTTATGTCTGGCTAATGTATTACTTACCATTATTATGCTTTTTCCTTTTTTCTATACATATCTTTTATGTATTATTGTCAATTATAAAATAGCGGCACAATGCATGCTGGTTGCGTCTGCGGCTCCAGCTGCGACTCCTGCTTCTACTTCGACTATTGTCATTGTCCTGGCTGACATGGCTTTTGTGTGCGGCACAATAGTCCTGGTCCTAGTGCTGCTTCTATTCTCCCCACATTGTCGTCTTTAAGTTGAAAAATATGCAAATAAATAAACATAAAGTAGGTAAAATTGTCTGGCCAACAACCCGAGTGCGCCTGAGTGGCCTCGTCCTGTTTACTTTGCCTTGGATTGGGTCTGGTTAACTCAGCCTGCCAAGTAGACCCGAGAGGCTTGCACTTAAAGTGTTAATGGTGGGGTCGGGCTGCCATATACGACTATGACCCTGGGGTGACGTGCGCAAGGCGTGAGGGGTCAGGGTCACCGATATCCATATCATCTTACTCCTAAAAGCCCAACTTTCTTCGACAGTGACATGATATTTAATGTTTATCATTCAAGTTGTTATGAATTTTCATACATATCTGAAATGTGAGAAGGAAATCTAAACGTATTCACATGACAGCGTCAATATGCCAAAATTTTGAGAATAGCTGATTGCAACTTTTTGTTTTTCTATGTAACAAAATTTGCCCATCTCAGAGCAGAAAGACCAGAGCGGGGTTTTTATACTACTCCCAAGCAACATATGCAATGCAAAGTCGTTAAAACGCGAAAATGTGAAGAGTAAAAATAATTTATTTCTGTAAATAACATTTCATTCAATAATAAAGAAAACCCACTTCCTTATTCCATATCAACTGATGTGTAGCTAGCCGTGACACTGCATATTTTTATCTATGCCATGAACTTGACGGAATTACCATGAGTCAAAGCGCTTGCAAATTTCGATAACATTATCACATGGAATGACGAGCAGAAAAATCCATATATGTTAATTTAAAATATCTAGTTAACTCCAAAATGGCTTATCAAATTTAATTACCGGGTATTTAAATGAGGCGAATGGGGAAACTCTTCAGTAATTGACGGCATGCTATGACTTAATCAACTGAACATTGAACCAAGATTCGCTGACTTATTATTAGATAAGGACTGGGAAACTCCTTGTTACGGTTACACTTTTAGATAAGAGGAAACGAATTTCTGGCATAATGAATTAAGTTGAGAAGCGATGTTGGCGAGCAACAAATAAGAGATGGAGAACATGTTCCAATTTATGGTTCTAACAACAAGATGCATGACTAAAAATATGTTATTTATATCTTTGTTATAATTTTTATAATTATAATTTTTTCAAAATAAAGTGTATATATATATTTGAGACGTCTCTGATCTTTTTTAATTTTTATACATCGGCTCGGCTTGAAAATCATCTTTAGAGCTCTTTTTAAAAATCCACCTCATTTGGGGGGAAAATAAATCTTAAAGGTTAAATGAAGGAAAGCTTAATGTTAGGCCGCAAAACTCACACCGCGAGAATAGCAGGAAACCTTGATTTAAGCTTTTGATTCTTTATTGGACTTTATATGGGCTCTAATCTAAGTATTTATAATATAACATTAGACGCTGCGTTGAAGATAGTACGGATAGGTTTAAATTGCCTACAAGCAGGAAGTGGGCGAAAAAATGATATCTACAATTTTAATGGCATAACTTGTCACGGACAAGGCCGAAATATGCTCGCTTATGTCATATAAATATCTTTCATGGGAGTGATCGATTAAAATTTAATTTTATTATAAGAAAACCTTTTTGCTATACAATATTAAATCATATTTGATTTGGTCTGGTAAAATAAAGTATAATTTTAATGGTAATTAAACTTCTTAAAACCTAATTGAATTGCTAACCAAATTTTTTAACTGAAATTATTTCTTTTAATCATAAATAAAATACATACAACTTTTAAATTTTAAATTACAGAAAACGAAACACTACTATCTAAATAAATCTAAAACTCTTGGTCCTGCATAAGTGACTCAAACACTTTCCTGGCCACGTTTCTTAACACCTTTCCGTTGTTGTTCTGTGGCAACTCATTGACAAACTGGACTCCAGCGTTCAGTTGCTTGTATTCGACAACAACACGTTTGGCCACGTGCTCGATGATCTTCTCTTTGGTGATGTCAGTGCCAGACTTCTTGATGACCAAGGCGCCGGCGGCATCGGTGTAGCCCCTGTTCCTGACACCGACAACGCAAACACTTTGAACCTCCGGCAGTTCGGCAATAACTTGCTCTATTTCGTTGGGCCAATAGTCCTTTGATTTGTACTTGAGCACATCCTTCTTACGATCGATCAAAAACAGATTGTTATCATCATTAAAGTAGCCAATGTCGCCAAGATTGATCCATCCGTCCTTGAGAGTGGACGCAGTGTCCTCAGGATTACCCACATAGCCCTCCCATTTGACTCCAACGTCAATAAGTATTTCGCCGACCTGGTTGTGCCCTAGTGCGTTGCCTTCATCGTCTACGATCTTAACATTGACACCTGGTGGCAGTCTGCCCACAGAACTTTCAAGACTGTGATCGATGTTGAATGCGATTGAACCCGTCTCAGTGGACCCATATGAGAATACAATATGGCAATGCTCCATGATTTCCTGGCCTTTCTGCATAATCTTCGATGAAAGCCAGCCACCGACAATAATACACATGCGTACGCTGGACAAACTCTGCTTTGTGGCCAATGGGCTTGTGAACACCTCAAAGGCCTGCCATGGCGGCATCACAATCAAGGTAACTTTGTACTTTTCGATCATACGAATGAAGCTATCAGCATTGAAGGTCTCGTTAAATATGACTTGAGTGGTGCCATAGAAGAAGGTTAACATCATTAACGAAAAGCCTGTCAACCAGTCTAATGTGGCACTTGTCAAGAACACATCAGTGCTATTGGTAATTCTGTAAAGGATGTGAACCATTTTAATTAAATTTAAAAAAAAAATGTGCAAATTAGCTTTGCACTTACGCTTCTGTCTTGTTAATGTGTCTATGAGATATGGCCACAGATTTTGGAGTTCCAGATGTGCCCGATGAGCATAGAATGGCTGCTGTCTGATCGCCACCAACGGCCAAGACCTCGGGCCTAATAAGAAGGAAGAGACATAGTTTTGGAATAGCGTGACAATTTCGATTAAATTGTCTGACTCACTGGTAGAAACGTTCCATGGGATGTGGTTTCAGCAGATCCTCAATGCTGGGCACACCCTCTACACGACCTGTCATCGTTACAAACTTGGGATTCCATTCCTTGGTTACTTCCTTCATGATCTCATAGTGCACACTCTCGCAGAACATAATCTTTGGCTTTGTAATCTCATATAATGCCTTTATAACTTCTGGTTCTTTCATATAGGTGTAGGCCACGGCATGGAAAGGCGTCGTGTTGAAGAAGCAGGCCACAGTTAGGGAACTAACATAGGTGCTGGCATTTCCAATAATGCCTACGACATCCTCATGGGTTAGTTTCTCACTCTTGAAGAACAGTGCCAGCCGTGTCGACCAGGCTAGCACTTCTTCAAAGGTCACCACGCGTCCGTCTATTTCGCTGAGCTGTTTAAGAAGATTTGCTGTAGCTCAATTGTTTGTTGTTTGCCACCTTTCAATTACCTGGGCGACATTTTGTGGCCAATTCTTCAATGAAGTGTATATTCTTTCACCCACGGAGCAATCGTAGTGGTATTGCCGCCGCCTGGGTACTCCACTCCACACTTTTGTCTCCTCGTTAAAGAAAGTTGGGAATAGTGCCTTGGCTGCCATATTGTTTGTCCAAAAGTTAATGAACTACTGTCTGTTCTTCTAGTGGAATGTTTTGGCTTATATAGCATATCGAGCAGCTCTATTTAAATATTTATCATACGGTTGTTTATCGTTTGCCATTTGATAGGCATAACTTATTGGTGCAAAGTTTCATTTGGTATTTACGCTAAAGCTCATTGAGAGATTGGGCCGCGAATGTTTGGCCGCACTTCTTCAATAAAAAATGGCTTATCTTTAATTTCTCTTTTAATTTCCTTAAAAGCGCTTTCGCAACTTCTGATGTTTGTCGACCGTCATTGGGTATTATTCCATATGCTCTTTAGATAAAGTTTTAAATATATTTTATTATTTATATGTGTAATAAAATGCGTTTATCTGCTCTAATTAGTTGTAATTAACAAACATATGCAAATTGAATGCTGATAGGGATGCAAAAAACTGATTTTCACTAGTTCCGTCGGCTTATTTTACAGTCTTCACATTTTTTGAGGATTTCGGTTACTATAAAAACGATAAATGTGCAAAAAATATGAACACAAAACAAACAATTACCATCCGGGCAGCAGGACAACAGCTTTTCGTACCTTCCCCCAACAACTTCACGCTCGACCGGGAGCTTCATCCTCATCTTTTGCAGCTGCCAAAACAGTCAAGTGTTTCTTTTTCCGTTATTGCCAACCCCCCAAAGGCCGGGCATCTAATCGAATTTGATGGCTTCACACTGATAGGAGCAGCTGCTGCCGCTGCCTCCGCCTCTGCCTCTGCTGCCGCCGCTGCACCTTCCCTACCACGTCCCACGAATCCGGCCACGAGTTTTATTGCCTTTTATATTATTGTATTAGCCGTGTGGCATATGCTTTAAATATTTTGCCTGTCCCTTCGCCATCCTGAAGCGATTGCTTTTGTTCGGAGCTTTGTTGTTCTGCTGCTTGTTTCCAGCAGATTTCAGCGCCGATTTTTATGTTCGGCGTTTATTATGCTTTACTTTTTCGCGCCTCTTTTTAACCCCTTGTTTTATGTGACGTTGCGTGTGTCGACCGGAAATGCCTCATTTTTAGAAGTGTTTTGCATTTTGTTGCCGCCTGACTCTTTTTTTTTTGTTTCTTGTTTTTTTTCTGTTTTCAACAATTGTAAACGCGTTTTTCTTTTTTCCCTGTGTGTGTGTGTTGTTATTTCTGGTGTTTGGGCTTTTGGTTTCTATTTTGCTTTGCTTTCGGTTATTTGTGAGATATATGCAAATGTGTTGGCAGTTATTTGTGTTGAGGATTTGTTTTAGCTCCGCTCGTGTTATGCATATGTATTTGTGTTTTAGTTTAGTTTTGTCAGCCTGACATGGCATATGGATATGGATGTGGATGTGGATGTGGATATGGATATGGATTTGGAGTGGGTTCGTTATTATTTTTAGGGCCAGCTTTTCTTTGATTTATGCTGCCAAATGTGTTCACTGTAAATTCTGTAACGTTCACATTTGGCTTTCCTCTATCTTTATTTACTGACTTCAAAGAGAAAATTCTCTATTCAATATTATTTAAAAATCAGTAATCGGCACTGATTAACTGTTTTTAAATTATCTTTTTATAAGTTTTAATTGCAGCGTGTGTTGATAACGCAGCAATTGCGCGTGACGGCAGGCGGTTTGCTCTGATAATCCTCACCAGCTAATCGAGACCGGCTGCCCAGCTTTGGCTTAGTATACCGAACGCATTGTTCGAGAAATAACGTCAGAGAATCGACGCAATCTACAAAAGACACATTTTTTTCTCACATCGTGTAAGCAATATTAAAAATTCGTTGTGCAGAGGTGAATTAAAATAACTTTTCAAATTAAGCAATGCGCAAGGTAAGCCTTAGGGAGGTGAATACATTCCAGATCAATATTTTTATTTGACGCATGCTATGTGAGGATAAGACGGTAGTTATTGACTTTAGATCATATAAAGAAACAGAAGAGATTTTAAAGGGTTTAAAGATATAAGGCGTTGACAGACATATGGTGCAATTACGATTCATTTATGGTTATTATAGAAAAGCTTAGAGAAAGCCACCTGCAGCAATCTATACATTTAAGCCGTTTGCTCTGACTGAGTGACTAGCTGGTGATCACCTAACAATCAAAATCGTAAGAGCTAGAATGCTGAACTGTCACAATAGAAAGAACTTGGAAATAGGTGGACTTGGCAAAATTCCAATTTCACAAAGTAACTAAAATGCATTTCTCGTGGGGGTGGTGTTTAAAATTGGGTGGGCGAAGTTTCACGCTTCAACTCATCTCCAAGGATCTTTATGAAAATTCACTTGAGATGTGTTTCAAACTTTTCACAACATTCCCCGCCCCATCGTGAATTTGGGGGATTAAAAGGAAAAATTTTTAATATTCCTCCGGACTTAGGCTTAATGAAAGTTTTTTGTGTACCAGCCAATACTTAAAACTCATTATCGAAGAGCTGTGTGCAAATTTCTGTGTGATATTATTCACACGCTTCACAAATCGACCCCTCCAGGTTGAAAATTAGGCTGAAAGGGATACAAAGGTAAAATGTTCCCGCAATTCAGGAAAATTTCCGGACGTGGGCTTAATAAAACTTTTTTGTCTTCCAGCGGATGCTTCAAACTTTATTTTGATCTTTGCGAATATTAATTTCCCACTTTTATAAAAATGAAGAATACAAATACTTTATGGGCTGTACGATGTCTTCATCTATGAGTTGCAAATGAAGTAGAATATATTATAGAAGGGTATCAAAAATTATTATTATTAAATGATTATTATCAATTATCATTAAATGATTTTAAGGCCTTCAAGCCAGAATTACCGCCAGCAAACTTCATTTACCGTCAACTTTGTTTTGGTGACGATAAGCCGTCTGGTCAATTCCCTGTTATCAGTAGTTGCGTGCCGTATTAAAAAAGACAGTGCGTAGATCAGCCAATGTTATCAGTAATACTTCTGACGTCTCCATGTCAAACCAAAACAAACAATAGCCCATGAGCTTAGCGCATATCTGGGGTTTTACCGGCGACAATCTGTGGAATTTCCATATGTGGTGGCATACGTCAAGAAAGTTAATTAGATCTGGGTAAGTTGATTAGTGTGTTTCCGAATGCCATTTGTATAGTTAATTCATTTTTAATAATTTGTTATGCCATGAAAACAAAATTTTTAAAATACGCACAAAAAAACGACAGGCTGCTTTTGGTTTTAAAGAGCAGTTCGAAAGCTAGCATCATAAATAAAAGAAATGAAATCATTTCAAGCAATTTGTCTACAGTTTTGTGTCACACTTTCTGCGTCATTTCTCACATGCCATAAAAATGCTGCACAAGCACACACCCACATACATAGCTATAGCTCGAGTGGAGGACACACCACAAGGCAAGCTCCGGACCAGCTCCAGATTCGCACCCACTTCCAATCCAGGACCAAGTTGGCCACCCGGCAAGGTGTCACGCTGATAAATGGCGCTGCCTTACTTACGCCAACTTCTCTATCGGTCCGGCTACCTGTTCGCCCCTTCTTCTCATGATTTTTCCATGGCCTCTGCCATTTTACGTTTATTTTTTACAAAACTTTTTTCGTGTGCCAATTTTAGGAAAGATTTCCTTTAAGTGTAATAAAATGCAGTGTCGCTGTCATAAATCTATTCCGCTCGATTGTCGACGACGACGCACGGCCACAAAATTGAAATGCATTGGCATTGAATAATGAATTCTAAAAGAGTATAAAAGAGTGCCTGGCAGCGAAAACTTTCACAAAGCGTGTCAATATTTAGCATTGGCATTTTATTATATGCAAAATTGTGTCGCAACGTTAATGCGGAAATTAAATATTTTCGAAAACTCGAGCAAAAATGAAAAAATGGCACAGCAACAACTACAAAACGCCTCGAAACAATTTCAAAACATTTTCGTTGACAGCGGCCCCGAACCAGACACGAGCACACACAAATTCTGTCCTTGTTTGCGCAGGAGAATATGCTACATAAACAGCGTTGGCAAGCCAAGGGTGTTTCGAAAATCACAAACACACACATCTCGTGATTTGAAGGTTTTTTTTCTATAATAATAAAAATTTATAAGATGTGATGGAATACATCAAATCATTAAAAGTACAGCAATTCACTTTAAAACACTTTTAATGTTGGTGAAATTCGGTTGAATGCAAATTGTGGAACATCACCCTTCTACTTATATATGTATGTATATTTAATTTGCGTTGGCAAAAACGTTTCTGCGAGCTGGCTTAAAAATTCTAATAACACAAATATTTGCAGATGAAAGAGGTACTAAAAGGCATTTGGCCGCACACTCCACTTGTCAAATGTAGAGTGAGAACGAGATCCATGGAGTGACGGGCAACGAGTGCGGGGAGCATATCTCCATTGACCCCTTACCCCATGGATGGTCACAATCCACCACCCCGGATGGCAGTCACTGTCACTCCATCATTCTGGCCCCGGCGTTGGCATACTTTTTGACAACATCAGAGACAACAACAAGCCACAGACAAACTAACAAAAACGGCTCATATAGATACACACATACACGCACATAACCACACTCACACACAGAAAAAAATTTGTAATTTTCGTAGCATGTTTGCTGCGTTTTGCACTTTTGCTGCACATTTTTCATTTGCTGCGCAAAACTTTTTGACATGTTGCAGAGCAAATTGAATAAGTCCGCAAAAAAAACAATACTGCAAAACAATAGAACAAATGTTGCCCGCATGGTGTTGTATGTGTGTGTGCGTGTGTGTGGTTGTATTTGTTGACGTGCGTGTGAGGGACTCCTAGTCGAAATAATCAAATTTGCATTGTTGCTCTGCCTGGCCACTGTTAATCGCTTTCTGATGAACCTGCCGCCTCGTCCATGTTTCAAATGATTTCTTCGAAAATTGTTCTCTCAAGGCTCGAATATACCGAAGCCTCAATTACTTCTGGCCATCAGCAAAAGCATTATTCAACTATAGAGAGCATAAGTAATTAGGCGTCGGGCCTATATTGATCGACACAGAAATGCCCTGTAAGTTGGAATTGGAAAAGGCAATTGCATGTTTACTGTTTACAAAAGCAGTTGCAAAGGCCTAAGCGCCAAACTTTTTTGAGAACATGAGTTTAATTAAGGTTTTGCTAACTGCGCACACTTTTTTTTATATTTTATTATCGCTGCAACTTCCAATGCATGGTCGTGTTAAAATGAAGTATTGTCTAGGGTAATCGACTTCTAATACCCTTAAACTTGTACTTATATGTCTATATACATACATACACAAAAACATACAAATATTTCTACTTTCCTCTTATTTAGATCATGAGTCTATATTTTTTAATTACTTCAGTGTTTATAGTCCGATCGTTCTAAAATTATTTTAAATAAATAATATGTGTGCATATATCATAAAAGAGCGCATATTTTATGCAATGAATTGTTCAATTCAGTTCGAACTCTTCTAAAATATAGGTTGATATTCGGTCACGAGGCGATATTCGTAGGGACATGACATTAATGTACTCCATACATAACTTGTATGCAGAACTTGAATGTACAATTTGTTAGAACTTGTCAATTGGTGCATGATTAAAGACCACATTTTAATTTTGTGCAAAATAGTTTAATATGCTACTAAGTACATTGGAAGACTTATATATATGAAAATTTACTACTATTTCATACTTTGTAGATCCCTTCTAGTACTTTTTACAGATTAAAAGACATTGCTATTATTGGATACGTAGATTAAACATATATCTACTTGGTTTATCTCCTAGCAAACGACACAGATTTAGCATATTTTGAAGCATGCATCCTATTATGTTCCAGCTTAAATTCAGCTGCTCTGTATGTATGGAATGTTTACATCATCTACGCTTTGAGGTTTCATATGCCGACCGAAATTGAATTTAGAAGCCCTCACGTTCAATTCATAGCTAAAAAGTGTAGGGAATAAAAGAGAGGTAAGTGCTTTTCACACAGCAAAGCAATACATATCAAAAGCACGCACACACACACCCACACAGACACAGACACCCACACGCTCACACACACACACACACATCATACATTGGAGTACCAATGTGCAATTTCAGTTTTCGGACTGGCCGCTGTTCACTTTGTCTTGGCGTTTCGACACGATTTTTCTTCATTTTCTGAAATCAATCAAATGCAGGCTGCTGGGTCGTTGTTCTTGTGACTCGACTTGTGTATGTATGTATTTGCTGTTGACCAGTAACAGGCACTCCCAGTGTCCACTGTTCCCAACGTGCAGGCGCCTGGCCTGTCAACACAGACGCCCAATCTAAAGAACCTCCCCTCCCCTCAGGCCTGACTGCCTGACTGTGTGACTGCCCGACTGGCTGCTTGTTGGACATTCATCAAGCCATTTCATCTATTGACTGATTGATAATATTTTTGATAAATGATTGGCGGCGACGTTTTCGTCCTGTGTTTGGGCCAACGCTTGGACCACACGGCCTTGTCTGCCTTCCGGGCGGGTTATTTACGGCGTGCAAAAGAGCCAAGCAAAGGATTTATAGGTGCGCTGCCGATAGCTGAGCTGCTGCAATATGCAAATTGATGGATCCTCGATAGGTCATGTACATATGGCTGATATTGAAAAGGGGGCCAATACTAAGCTTATGGCTTTAGCTTGTTAGTTGATTGAGCTGTCCGTTGGGAATACATTGAAAGGGCAACCGGCCACTATCCACATCACTTGCGACTCATCATTTTTCATAAGGTAGGACAGCGGGAGCTGCAGCCATGCGCATAACGAGTTGAACTAATAAAAATTAATTGAAACATCAACATTAACACCACACTCCAAGCGATTAGAATCAGTTCCAGGCAGGCGCACACATTAAGGTGTTGTATTGTTGTTATTTTTGTTGTTGTTGTTGGCAGCCAGGCACGCGCCAATGTTTACACGGCTCATGGCACAGGCGACAGGCCAAAGCACAAGGCACGAGTTGGGGCGCTGGGCATATGCGCACCAAGAATCACTACAATCAGCCAAGGTAGCCAAACAGACAAGCAACACCACAACATCGGGTAACAGCAACAGCAACAACAACAACTACAACTTAGGGACACGGCCACATAAAACGCCCACATTGGACGCGCAGATTCGGACGGACGCGCTTATACAATAAGCCACACATTGCAGAGACAACGGACGATGAACGACGGACGACGGACAACGAACAAGGGACGGGGCAAGGCTGAATTCAACAGACGTCGACGTCGGACGGACACTGCAGGTCGCGCTAAAAGGTAGCTAAAACCTTTCGTGCAGAACTTGACGATGTTGCCTGTTCCACATTTATGTGGCATTCGGCATGATAACTTTCTGGACAACTCAGGTACACAAATGTTAAATAAAAATAAAATATTGAAATGGCAATGAAAACAGACTTTAAATAAAGCCGAATATTGTTAAAAAGTTTCTTAATTTAAAATATTTTTTTTTAGAATTAATGACTTTACATGAAAATAATTTAAAATTAAAATATTGTGTTTAAACAGCTGGAAAGCTGTTTGCTTGAAATTAAATGTATAAGCTTCGTTCAAAGTATATAACTTGTACTTTTTTCGTCCTATTTTCCATTTGATAAAAAATATTAAAAATGTATTAAAATGCATACTGGTTATAAATAATTCTATCAAAACAAAAAGGTGGACAATACAAAAATGATTAAAAATGTATTAAAATGTTTACAGCTTATAAAGTGAATAAAATACTTTTTAATAAAAATGTGTACAAATTTCTATAAAAAAATACATAATAAATATTAAAGAGTTATAAAAAAATTTAATAGCAAATTAATTTATTAAATTCTTAATCCATGCAGTAAAATGTTGCAATGTATCTGCAACTGCACCCTTTATATCTGCATATGACTTGATATAGGCAGTTAATAATATTAGTTAGTTAGTTGAGAAGAGCATTCAGGCTTCGTCTACTTGAATGTCGTTTTGCTTTGATGTTGTGATTCTTGTTGCTGCCATCGCTGTTGTTGCGTTTGTGCTGTGGTGCTTCCACCTGAGCTGAGTTAAGCGCCGCGTGACTTATTTGATTGTTAAACAACATAATATGTTGTAGCATGCTAGCCGGCTTACCCGCTGTCGCTGCCAATTGATTTTGGTCAAGTGTGGCAAATAAGTGAGTAAACACGAGGAGGCCAAGTGCCCACGCGAGCAGGTGGCAGATGGAAAGCGGCAGGTATCAAGTGCAGAGAGACCGCTGAAGATTGAAAGTGCACAATGGAACGGCAAACGGCCAACACCCGTAAGCCAAAAGCAATTCAAGCAATTTGCAATAAGGCGACTGGCGACTTCAATTGCCAACTGGTTGCCTGCCTTTGACAAGGGGTTCTAAAAAAAAAAAAAGTTTGCAGCTTTCTTTGTCTTTGGCTCTGTTTAAGGTGTCTGTCCCGCTCCCGCACACGTGTAATGAAAGTGCAGCGTAGCGGGAAATCGCGCCAAAGACACAGTGCAAAAACTTTTCGATGCTGTATATGTATGAGTGTGTGCAAGTGGAAATTGAAAAGTAACGGACTGAAGTGGAAAACTGCCCTCACTGAAGGAAAAAAATTGAGAGTAAAACGAAAGAATATTGCGAAAAAGGTATGAAAATTTCGTTCAAAATTCATGCATGAATACAGCGACCAAAGTCAGCGAGCGTTGCAGGCGGAAGCGGATTGCCAACTCACTGGGAGCCAGCTTTGTGTGTGTGTGTATGTGTGCGGGGGCTGAAGGGTGGGGCCTACTGTAACTGGGATTCCGGTTTGGGTTCTGCTGTCGTGCGCACTTTCTGGCAGTCAATATTGCAGGGTGGACAAAGCCACTTTAGGTGTTATTGTGTCAATGTCTCGTAGCCAACGTAAAACCCCCTCAAGTGCCTGCCCAAACTGCCAGAGAGGATTTTTTTTTAAATACCCTGCACCAATAACGAAGTTTATAAAGGGTATAATCAAATTGTTGTTTGTCTCAATAAATCATGCAAATTTAGCCTTTCTGGTCTGTAGCAAAACTAAGTCTGTAGCAAAACTTTAATATACACAGACATAAAAATACGTAAGAATTCTTCTTAAAAAATTAACAAACCTATTTTTTTGGTGAAATAAAAAAATTTGGAATTGTTTCAAAAACAAGACTTATGGAATGATGCGATATTTAAATGAAATATTTAAATGCGAATTATAAAAAATACTTTAACTATCTAAGCCTTCGACTTCTGATTATTTTCATTTATTTTATTGAAGCTTTTTTGAAGTTTTTTGGTGTTTGGTAAGCATTTGCAAAATTGGTGAAAAATAATTTTAAAAAATTATGAGGTAACAATACTTTCCTTAAAAAGAATAGGAGAAAACTTGAATTTATATTGGAGATGATTTTCTACTTATATATATTCACACTAGTACAGGCAGAATTGTTGAAGCAAGTGCTTCAGACAAATTTTGACTTAGGTACAGGATATTTCGTAGTAGGGTACTCTTAGCTTGAGCCACTTATGTGCCTTCTTTTTTTGCGCCATTGCCGCTGCAACAGTACCAAACAGAAATTGGTAGTTCATATTTTACAGCAATTTCCATTTGGCCATATTGCCAAGCTTCAGTTCACTCGGCCCCCCGACTCCGAGCCTTGCACTTTCTTTACTGGCCGCTGCTTTTTTGCATGCAATTGCAATGCATTTTTATTTGGGCTGTCTTCTGAAAGTTGTGGCTCTGATTTCGGTCCTAGCCACTTGGTTGTGTCTAGGATAGTCGTCTATGGCTAGTAGTTTGTAATTTGCCGATACAGCTGAACAACAAACAAATCAAAGTTAATTTCAATAATCAGCACTTTTGTCGCATGTCGTCCTCAAGCACGACGCTCAATTCGTTCTGCTTCCTGCCAGCCATAAAAAACTGGAACGCAGGGCAACGTTTGTTAATGTGCCACGCTGGGCATGAGTTGGACAGCTTGGCCAAAACACTGCGCTACAGTGCGGAGCGAATAAATAAACCTTGTAGCTGATTGCTTGAATACAAATTGATGGCAATGTGCTCTCAATTTAGAAAAAAGTGGAATCCATGGACCATTGTATCCGTGTATTAAGTTTTATGCGTAAGACATAGGGATTCGCTCTATATGATAACAGTTTCCGCATCATCTAAGAACCAATATGCTCTACTTGGTGTCGCTGACTGGCCACATGCCACATGCCACATTACAGCCATGATGCAGCTTGTGCCGCACTCGGCAGTCTTTGCCTTCTGCTTGCAACTTCCTCTAAGCAAATTAAGGCCCTGCCCATGCAGTGCCCCCCATTCTGGCAATTGCCTTAAACTATAATCAAGCGCCCAACTGGCTAAAAATAAAAGTGGCTAGTCAAGACACCAGGCACCAGGCACCAGGCATAGGCAGTGTCCAGGGCAGAGCTCTAGTAACTAGTTACAAGTTCTGCGGAGTAAATCAGTGCCGGGACGCATCGATGCAGCGAACCGGATGCTGGTAATAATATTTAGATTTTTAGCCCTTGATGCAAAACTTTATGCTTGTTTAGATAACATTATCGCATTGGCCGTGGCCCCGGCTTGGCCAAGGCGACTTTGTAGCCAACTAGGTTGCCTGACTGAAGGGGAGAGGTGAAAAACTTTTGCTAGCACGCATAAACTTGGCTAATTTACGATTGCATTGTGGGCATTGGACGGGCCGTATAATTAGGGAAATTAATTTGTGTGCTTTAAGAAAACAACAATAACAACAACAATAACAGCGAGAGACAACTGCAGCTGTATAAAGTTTTTAATTTTCATGATGCAGATAATGCCCATTAAAATACGTAGCTAACGGTGACCAACACCTGCGGCAGATCCTGGCCGGTTTGAGTTCCTGAGTTGCGGCGCAGTCGAGCCGTGAACTAAGTGCATTAAAAATGGCAAAGAGAAAATGCACAGCGACGGCAGCGGCAATGAAAAAAAATTATGATTATTATTTTTTATTATGCAACAGAAAGAAAAGTCCTCCTTTGGGCCAGTCCTGGCCAGACCAGGATGCGCCGGCCTTTTGAACTTCCCGGAGTCATTGCACGTTGTAATGCGGAGTCGCGGAGTTGTTTTCATTGTTGTTGTTTCTGCCGCCATCACTGCCATCGCCGCCGGCGGTAGCCATTATGCATTATTATTATCCTGCTCCAACTCCCGCTCCAGACATTGCAGGCAACTCTGCGCATTTATATATTTTTTCCTGACCGGCGCTCAAGCTGAAAATTATTACTCGAAATCAATTTCATACAATTGAAGCACTTAATTTTTACCAATTCATTAATTGATTTCTCTGCCGCTCTTGTTGCTCATTTCGCGCTGACAGGAAAAATTTTTTTAAAAAAACCAGTAGGACACTCGGATATGCCTCACTTGGAGATACCCTCAACCCAGTGCCAAGCTGCCATTGCATACACTCCAGCTTTCTTATATACATTCTTACACACGCAGGCAGATATTTTACGAATCACCTGTAATTCTTCTTTCCTTTGCCACAAACTTGCATACTTGATAGCTTCGGTACTAAGAGTGTGATCCTTGTTTAATTATCCAGACTTAAAATTATGTATATATCAAGGTACAGTAGGAACTAACTTTTATTATTTTCCAGTTATCCCTTAAACACCAGATCCGTAAACTAGTCTTTATCAATAAAAATGGGAATGATGCCAAAAAAATATCAATTTTCTTTGCTGTATAAGCGAATAAAAATTTGTTTCAACTTCCTGATCAAGAATATATATAGCTCATGCAATCGGAGATGATTCCTTCCTCCTTTCGACATTTTCATAAAACTATAATACCCTTTTTATACACACTCAATAGGCTTTGGACAAGGACTACCAGAAGTAATAAGTTTTTGAGCTTTTGGATTAATACCCTATTTGATCTATCGTACTCGGATTACACTCATATAAACACATTAAAATAAACTGTCTGCTAATGTTGGTGCTAAGATTTGGAAAAATTTTATTTATTTATTTGTCTAATTTCATAATAAAAAAAAATTACTAAATTATTGGATGCCCTATTTAGTTATTAAAATACTTGGCAAGGACTTAATTACAAGTTTGAATACTTTTCAAATGTAACCAGAAATATTATCTGACCACTTATACCCCATATTCCCAATAATGTGCTCAGTACATTGCAACTCGGTGGAAATAAAAAGTTTTATATATGTATGTGTATGTAATAAAACCCATTTGGTGCAGCGTTGCCATTTAAAGCGCTTTTATTCCTTTTGCTGACGTGTTTTAATGAGCGTCGAACGAGGGGCGTTTGCTATGGGGCGTATGCGATGTTCGGCCAAAGGGCGTGGCACGGTTCACCGAATGCCGCTTGACCAATTTACGAATTCTGAGCAACTTTGCGAATGGAAAGATATAAGTTAAGTAACTTTCTGCAGCCGGCGAATAAACTGAAATAATTGTATATTTTATTGAATTTCATATATTGCAGCGACATAAATATAAACAAACAAATTCAGCGTAACCTTAACAGCCATGTAATTTAATTAATGCGCAATTGTGTATTTAAATGCTTTGCTTGTTTTGTCTAGAGCTGATATATAAATACATAAAAAAACTGTTTAAAGCTCTTTTTAATTTTATACCCTGCAGTCATTAAATGAGCTAACAGAGTATCATAAAGTTGTGCAAACATTGGTTACATCCATAAAAATGTGATCATATAAATGGTGTGTATTCATGTATAAGCAGAAGTCATATTTGTATATATGAATCCGTATAAATTGTGGAGCAAAAATCAAAAATCGTATCTCAGCAAGTAGAGTCTCGATTCTTTAAATAATTAAACATGCATCTTGCCATTTTACATGTTGTTTGGTAAAAGGCATTCGATTTCTGTAAGAAACTTATTTTTACCTCATTAAGTATATTTCGTACATTTGTAACTACCATGACTTTAAAAGTTAATGCTATTATTAATTTTCTTGAAAATCTCTAATATAATCTTATATAAAAAATATGAAGCATTCTATTAAAAATTATGGAAATATCAAATAGATACTTAGGATAGATATAGATAGATAGATACATGTCCTGGTCTAGTATTCCCGATTGAAGTATTTTTTACTTAATATATGTTTTTTATTTTGCGCCAGGCTCGAAGTGCGGATTTCACAATTCGCAACTCGATTGCGACACAACCACAGCAAACAATTGCGGAATATTTATTCAAGTTTGGTAAAAAGCTGCGGTGCTTGCTTTATTTAATTTTATTAAATACTCAATGGGGCTTAAACATTGTTCAAGCTGCGTAAGTATACATAATATACGGAATGCAATTGTAATTCATATAATTAATGATTAATGCTTAAATTGATTATATTCATTTACATTAAATACTTGTTCATTGCTATGCGACTGAACTTGAAAATTAAGAAGCACTTTGCGTAAACAAATTATTTTCTATTCAAATTAGGGGCTAAGGGGAAAGCATGGTATTTTGGGCTTTTTACAGCCAACAGGCTGTGACAAGTAGTCAAATTGTTAGTATTAATAAATCATAAACAACGTAAAGAAACTTTTAATTAGGCTACATAAAAAATAAAGAAGCATTGATTAGGTTTACTGTAATACTCAGTTTGAGAGTGATTCACATACTTTTGTTGTGCTTCACAATAATGTTATATAGCCTGATAATGTCAATGCTTACGCTAAAGTGTGTGAATGACAATGTTATATGGGACTGAGTGATGTATGTATGAATATATATTTATGTTGCTATGTGTGTTTATTCTGATGCAAATTAAACTTAGCTATTGCAGTGTCAGTGCTGCGTTTTTAGTGCATCGAAGTGTAACGATATTTATCGATTTTGAAAGAATATCTCCTAGGTTATGGGATCTTAACTTATACAAACTTTGGTAATGGATACGCTAGTTTAATGTCGTTAACGTTTCAAATAGTGGCTTGGATATCATCTTCCGATTTAAATTTTGCCGTTGCTGCAAAGTTTTTAACAGCAGTTATGCTATTCGCTGCGAATGGCCATGGGTCGAGGTTGTCAGACGCTTACCTGTTCTTATACCCCGTACCCATTTAAATCAAATGTATGTAAAAGGTTGGAGTTAACACATACCCTATAAGGTTTATATATCCTCAACCGGATGGTGAGTAGTTTTTTCCAGGTCTGTATGTCCGTCTGTATGAAAGCGTTCATCTCGGAAACTACTATTCTCTTTACTCATACGTGTAATACGTGTAATATACACAGAATATATATATTTCGGCCCTTTCCACCAAAATTGAAAGACTTATTGTTATTGCTAAAGCTTTGTGATTAAGTAAATGCAAAAATTTTAATGTCGTAGTTTTGCCCTTAACATTTCTGAAAAAGCTATTCAACATTAAGTTTTCAAGGAAAAGGCACTTGAGTTTGTGTGATGTGCAAAAATTCATCTACAAGTACCTGTATAAGAAATTTGGAATTCATATTGGACTTTAATTTAAAATTTGAATTTTTAGTTGTTGGTACCTCTCCCGTATCCTCCCATGGAGACCATGAACACATGCGTGAGTTTGACTTCAGCATTGAGTTGTTCAGTTAGTTTTAAATTAAACATAATCCATTTTCATGTTGCGAGTACAATCGCTATCTTCTGTAAACTTATCTTTTCTTAATAACATCTTTAATTTCAGCTCATTTCCGAGAAATCACTAACTACTAATTAATTTTTCCAAGCATTAAAGTCCGCCGTTTTAATGTATTTTTTACTGTAATTGACAGCGTTTGCTTGACAGCGTTTATAATAAATATTGTGATTATAATATTGGGATTTGAATTAGCCTAATTAATGATATTAAATTAACAATGAAACATATTATTTTAATGCAGCCGTATATTATATCCATACCGTTTAAATTTCAGTTCAATTAAATACGAATTATCGCCATTGTTATCATTCAATATTCTTTGTTTTTGCTTTTATTTGGAATTTTAATTAAATTATTTAATATTGATTTAATGTATTTGAATGAAATACTTGCAATTACTGGCATTTATCAGACTTTTATCACTGTCCCATTGTGTGTGCATCCTTTAGAATGCAGACAGGCCGAAACAAAAGCTCAGGCACCAGTTGCCTTACTTTGGATGCATTGCCACGCCCACCTCGCACCATTATTTAACGTTATGCTCGCTGCCCTTCTGAAAGTCTGCAATTGTTGTTGGCTGATTTTTAATGAAACGCTGAAGTATAATTTATGAATTTTAATGAGTTGCCAAATGATGCCGAAGCGTTGATTTTCCATAATTATTAACACAACGCTGCCACCATCAGTAGCATCAGCATCAGCATCAGCATCAACAACACCACCAGCAGGCGCATCATCGCCAGTATCAACAACAACAATCCTGGCTGGCTGGCTGGCTGTCGGTCTGTCAGTCTGTCAGTCCGTCCCAGCTGAATGCAAAATTAACGGGTTGAGGATACGGCTGGTACCGGGAGGGACCTCGAGGGGCGTCGTTGCCAGGCCATTTGTCTGTCTGACAGCCAAGCCGATCTGCATAAGTGCAAATTCTCGTTATACACTCACTTTAAATGCCTTTTGAGAGAAGCGGTCAGGCTATGCAATTGCAAAAGATGATGAGATTATCTGAGCTCAGCCTCCAATATTTGAATTTTACACACAAACTAAATGCCACTTTAGCTGGAAAGTATTTTCAAAATTGCATACAATAGGACAGCCAACCTAGGGTATACAATCTTCGAGGTTCTTTTTGCGAGATATCCATTTTTATTTGCTTGTTGACAGTTGTGCTTTTAGCCTTCGCTATGCGCCTGGTCTGTAAATTGTTTTTCTTTTTTATTATGTTTATATTTTTTCTTATTTTGTATTTTTAATTAACAGATTAAGGGTAATTCGCATAATTTAATGCAAAACGCCAACAGACTTTAAGGTTCTTTAAGCTTCGTGCACAAATTTTCAATTGATTTTTGTGACAAATCCCGGATCATTAATTTAAATTAACACATAATTCCCGCATAGAGACCCTAATGGTCGCTCGCAAAGCTGCGGCTAATATGCGAATGCTGCCAATAATGCTTAATTAGGGCCAATAACGATAACAAAATGTCAGCAAAGGGTATAACATAATAAAATTAACTAACTAAAATAACCATCACGGCTACTTAATTAAAATGTGCCAAAGCAGAAGCTGCGTGCTGCATACGCAGCTTAAGCGTGTGAAAAACACACAGAAACACACGAACACACACACACACACACACACACACAGACGCATTAACAAACATACATACATAATAACAAACACAATTACACGCACAAAGGGTGCATATTTGATTTTAATGTGCTGGAACTAAGCCGGCTTACCGGTCGTATGATTAATTGTAATGTGCTGCATTACATTACACATACGCAATATGCGATGCTAGCAAACATTTTACTGACCTGCTGCAACTGACAGCTCGACCATGCAACAAATGTCGACAGCAGTCGTATAGTCTTTTTTGGTCAGTTTTAATTATGGGCAGGTAATCGAATGTATTTATGTGCGTGTGTGCATTGCAATGCACTTATTTACAATTAAAATCAAGTGACAGTCCTGATATTGAAACGTTTCAACATTGATATGCAACTAGGCAATGTATGAAACTATGTCATTCCATTTGCATGATGATTAAAGCGTTCTCGACAAACATTAAATTTAATGGAATAGGAAGAAATTTTTTGTTGAAACCAAACTAAATAAGAAAATAATTTGATGCAAATAAAACAACACACTTGATTCGAGTTTTGGTAAAACCTAGTTTTTCATACAAATACTATTTTATGTTTAAGTCTCGGCCAACATAAGTACTTCTTGCAAATATGCCAATTTTACCAATTCATCTAAAGCAGAGCGTGTAATCTGCTGTTTAACAATCTGATCGACAAACAGATTCACAAATAGAGAAGCGGGCTTCTCTATCGGCTGTCAAAACAAGAATATATGCATTCATGTGGTCGGAGATGTCGCATTTGCTGCCTTACACCGTTGTTGATGGCATTATAGCACCCTCAGCAACTGCCCAAAAAGCGTTTCATAAATTGAGCTATCAATTTGAAAACACTCGCGAAGCCCTCGAATATTTCAATTCGAATGCACTCTGGCTGAGTGTAATGCCAAACAATATAATTTAATTGTCAAACATTTTCGGCAATTGCTAAACTAATATTGATAGCAATTGTTGCTGCTGCTGCTGTAGGTAGATGGCAGATAGCTATGCAGTGGCGTGGCTGAAACCGAGAGCAGGCATTACAACTTAAAGTTGCCTAATGCTAATGATAATGCCTACTAAAGTCAACACACATGGCCGGTGTTCGAGCACCAGGCAGATGCGGCATTAGATGCAAATGCGAGACGATGTTGAGATTGGCAGGCAGTCGGTGGGTGGTGGTTGGATGTGGTAGGTGTGCTAAGGGGTGGGCGGTTCTTCGTCTCGTTGCCCAGTATGGAGTAAATGAACTCGTAATACACTGACACGTTTATGCACTTAGAGAGGAGATGATAGTAGTAGCGCCGAGGCAAACAGCACTTGGCACATTTAGCCGGCCCTAACGGCTGCCGCCTAACAGTAAACAGCAATCACTGCTAATGAGTTTTATTGTAAATTAAAATTGCAATCAGTGTCAGGCAGTGGCAGACAAGGCAGACGACGCATTGTTGCCACGCACACACACACACACCACTTACACACACTAGCAAACATACATTTGTATCGGGATGTTGTGCATGGGTCGCTCGACGCTGGGCGGTGCAGCATGATAAATGCAATAAATGACACTGTCGTACCGTTGGGGGCAACTCAAATCCTTGCATAATAAATTTGCCAAATTGCAAACATTAAATAAAGACAATACGTAATGTGCAATGACAAGCCAGATGCCAACAACAACAAAAACAACAACACTAACTACGACAGCAGCAGCAGCTACAACCGATGGAGGGAGTTAAGCCTTGTTTAAAGACATCCCGAGGCAGCCACATGTTGCCAGCAGGGTCAACAGCACACCACACGCTAACACACAGAACAGAGCTGCACAATCGAGTTTTTAGCTAGATTTGGCTTTCTTAACTACTTTTTTAATTGAAACGAAGAATATTTTCTTTTACTTTTTATTTCAAGACCTTTGGCTAAGAATTAAAGTTTACTCTGAAAGCTAATTACATTGTGTATATAATAGGATTATACTGAAAAATTATATAAATGAAAAGTGTATTTTGCAAATAATTATAGATATGTTTATGCGTTTATGCAAAAAGGCTTAAAATCAGATGCCTAACTTTTTAACAAACAAAATGAATTTTTTTCAAAAGTGACTCGCCTTTTAACCAATGTACTTTCAATATATGCATAGAAATAATTTTAAAATCGAAAATATTGTTCTTATAATAAGCCAAGATTAAATTTCCTCAAATGAATTTGAGTTGAAATGCTAATCTGTTGTATTTCTTGATATTTAGCAGCCTGCTGGAAAATCAAATTGCACAGCACTGATTTTACACATACATACACGCATTCCCCATACATACGCATATGTTGAAGTCATTAAAAAGGCATTTATCATGCAACGGGAGCAAAGAGAGAAAGAGAGAGAGAGAGAGAGAGAGACAGACAGACAGACAGACAAGAGAGAGCGAACTGAACAAGGAGTGGCACATATACCATGCTGGCTTATCGATATGCCAAGTTAATAATTAAAATCGCAAAATGCGTTAAAAGTCTATCAGTTTAATTGCCATTCGTGGCTACAACTATCAGCAGACGGCAACCACCGACGTTGACGCAGACGTTGACGCTGGCAGCGACGCTGCTGCTGTCAATGACACTCTGATGAACTGGAAACTGGCAGGCTGCTTCCTGCCGGCCTATTGGCTGTCCTGCTGCTGATCCTGGCCCTGCTGATGCTGCATTGATATGCAATTAACGGAGCCAAGAGACGGATTCGGGCCAGAAACGGGACAATTGACGCATTGGGATTTATTCTATAGGCGCATGCATTTTTTATGATTAAATGATAGTTGGAGTTTTTTAAATGCTGCGACAGCAGTCAACCAACCAGCCAACGAGCCAACCAGCCAACCAGCCGCCAACGAGCCACTGAGCCACTGTGCAATAATTGAACAATTGGCAGCTGTCAGTGGGGAAATGCCCCAAAAAAAAGGACACTGCAAAAAGGATTGCCAACCAAAATCTATCCACACTGAATGCTTTAAAACATTGAAGCATATGGCCTGCATGGTATTTAATGGCATCATGCAATTCCAACAACTTATTTTATAATGCAGCTTAATTTTCGGCATGTAGAAATAGAGCTATTGGATTTTTATTTGGTGGCTGAGTTTTATTGTTTGTTGTTCGAAATATATTCGCTGAGCGAAGGAATTATATTTATAAAATTATTAAAAAATAGTTTTAAAAAACAATGTAGGTTGTAATTAATCAAGAGGCGTCTTCTACTGTATCATTTTCTTTTAACGATTAAACAGATCTTCGGTAAGAATTTCAGCTCAACTTATGTAACTTTTTCTCAGATTTAAAGTTTCAAATATGTATGTCACTTTGTATGCTTGTTACCTGAAGTAACTGGTAAGAGGTAAACAGAAACTTTAAACGTGTTTTAGGAAACCTCTATTGGTAAAATCCTTGTTATAATATATTCTCTGTAATGAAAAGTATCTAAATAATCCCATTGCTAAAATATGTTCGCTTTGTAATTTTATGCTCATTTAGTTCCGTGTAGTTTAAATATTTTCATAATACTTCAAATTTTTGAAGGGTGATTCATCACGATTTTGGCAGCTTCATTTAAACTGATTAAGCGAACTAAATATCAGAGTCACAAAGCATAATCCAAATGGCCAGCGGTCAGTTCTCTTTTCCAGACTACAGCCAAAAATCATGTTAATTTGGTGCGCTTTTGTTGGCGGGCTACACATGAACGCAGCTTATGAAGCTCACGCGAATATGAGAAGGAAATATTAAGGTAACACACACTCGCAGCAACAGTGTACAATAAAGCTATGCTAAGCCGTATCGAAATTGGTGGCTCCTCCTCCTCCGCACTCAATTCCCAACACGCGTGGCCATTTCCGATGGGCGACGTCGAGTTGAAGCATTTCTGCTAAATGAGCAACATGTCTTAATCGGCTATTCATATGGAAATGCATGGATTATTATTCAATTAGCTACGTTTTGATGAAAAATAAAAAATAGAATACTTTATCAGCAGCAGGGCAAATAAAAACCCTATCCGTATCCATGAGATACACACAGATACGCAGATGGAAATAAATGGGCACCTAAGCAAAGCTGCTTCGCTTCAGTGAATTTTATTAATGAACTGTGGCGAACGCCGTGATTAACTCGAGCAACGTTTGGCCACGGGAAAAGAGCTAGAAATACACCTGCGAGCGTTTCATGTTCATTATTTGCCGAGGCACCCGCCCCACATGTGCGCTCGTATCTTGTATCTTGTTTCTTGGCCAAAAGCAGATTGCAAAAGCCGCAGCAGCAGTAGTAAACGCAAATGGCCGTAGAGAGCTGGAACTGGAACTGGAACTGCTGTTGCAGATACGGCGGTTGCTGTTGTTGGTGCCACTCGCGTTCATTCATAAAAATCCCAAGCGCCAAATCCAGTTTGAGACATGGCTTCAAACCAGAATTCACACAAGTCTCAAATCAAGTTCAGGCCAAGCACAGTGGTACAAGATTGCGTTACAAATTAAGTTCGTAAACAAATTGTAAATATTTCGGGTTGCTACTTAAATACGTAAGTAGTGTAAATTTGCGAAAGCCACTTGAGAATTACTGTGAAAATTAAATATGCCTTAAAGAGCTAAACTAACAATTGACAACTGTGCGCTACCAACTAACGCCGACGCGGACGTGGACGTGGACGCCCCCGTCGCTGCTGTGTGGACTGGCAGCGGATGTTGCAGCAACAACAACATCCATATAACATACACAGTGCCATCGAAAGCTGCCGTTGCTGATGAGTCTTTGATCTTGGGATGGCAAAGCGAACCTGTTTACGCCATAAAGTATCTATATCCCTAAGTATTGCTTGGCCAGCGTTTTTATTTTATCGATTCCAGCGGGCCGCGTGGGTAGCTGTCTGTCAGCTTTTGGTTAAGTGGATGGTGGGGATCAGCTGGGGGGCGAGCAGCATAGTAATTGGATGCCAAATATCGAGCAGGCAATTAATTATAACTGTTTGTGTGTTGGACCGTAAGATGAGTGGGTGTTAAAATTGATACCCCCACCCGTTATCACCGACAGTCTTGGCATATTTTCGGCGTACCTAATTTGCATAACAAAAGCCGCAACAGCAGCAGAAGCAGCTGCGGCAGCTGTGGCGGCTGTGGCAGCTGCAGGGGCGTGTCGGCTAATCAGTGCGTTCTTTGTTTAGTCGCAGTTGTGATTACCCGAACCTGCGCATCGTAGCTCCACCTCCAGGCACGCAACTGTTTTCAATTGCAGCTTTTCTTTTAATAAGTTTAATAAATGCTTGTTTGACTCTCAGCGGTCGCAGGTTTCTCAAGTACTGAACAATTAGCGGCATGCAGCGTTGCGCTTTGGGAACGGAAGCTTGCCACACGCGACATATGTAGACGCCACAAGTTGATAAGAAAACGGCGACCGGGAGCACTGGAAATGTTTCGCGAACTTGGAATCAAGTCGATTTGTAGGTTCCTTTGGTTCCCAATGCACAGATCATTTTGCACAGAATAAAGCTGCAGAGCGGGTAACCGGGATAGTCGTGTCGCGATCTGCATTTGTGGGCTTTCATTATGGACCCCCCCACAGCACAGAGTCGACGATTTCCTTCGTTGCCAACAACACATTTCGAAAGGGTATTAAGGGTATATAACGCTACGCTGAGAAACAGGTGTCTGCAGAGGAAGGGGACTAGCAATTACTCCTGGGAATTAAACCAAGCAGCTGCGATAAGACTAAGACTTGAGTGCTAAGACTGCTTGGTAATTGTAAATAAGCTTGCAATTGCTTTGGATATTGAATCCATATCCCGATTTTGCTAAGCTATATGCCAAATACCATATTAATTATGAGTTTAATATATTCAAGAGATTCAATATTATAATATATATATTCAATTGAATGGAACCTCATGCTATAAAACCTTTGGATTTGGATCTGCAAAGGAAAGCTATACAAATACAAACAGTTTAACATGTACTAAGCTGTCACCTGTTTTTCATTAAAGGGTATTAGCTCGTCGTTTAGAGTTTATTGTGCATAATTCGCATATGTTTTAATTTAGTTCACACAATTCATTTGAGCTTGGGCTAGGTAACCGTCTCCCTGTCTCTGTTTCAGTCTGTGCAACTGAATTGCCTGACTGAGCTGAGTGATGGTAATGACTTGCCCAGAATTCCCACATAAATTATGGGCGAGCCCAAGTGTGACCAATAAACCAACTGTCCAGACGACTAACCTCAAGTCCATGGGCCAGCTCCCATTGCATCATTTGGTTTTGGTTTGGGTCTTTTGCAATAAAATATGCCTGGTAAAATCTTCAAGTTGACTCTTAAAGTGGCTGCTCTTTGCCACTGGCTACCTAAACTGGAGCTCCAGTGAGCCCAGTTTTAGATTCTGTGCGTCCAACCGCAGACGTGCTGCGAACCCTTCTTGGGCATAACCTCTTTTCAACTTAATTTAGAGTTAAATATTAGAAATTACCTCACGTGCGGGGCATCAGCAAAAAATATATAAATGTATGTGGAGGGAAGCTGCAACCCGAAGTGGAAACATAACTTTTAAGTCATGCAAAAGTTTGCCAAGCATCGTCGAGTCGGGCAAATGTGCCTGCAAATGTCTTTTCAATTGGCCATCGACGAAGGCGCAAAAAGTTGCGGTAATATCGTTTTCAGTGTGTACGCCGAAGCCTTTACGCTTTGATGCGGTCCTTAGGCAGGCGTAATCCTGTCAAAGTGTTATCGCTAAGCACACACACACACACACACCTTTACACACGCCCACACCTATATCTATACACTCAGCCACCACACACGCATCCGCATTTACATCTTGGTTTTCGGTCTTGACTTGCATGCAAATTTTTGCACGGCTGATTTCCAGCTTTATATTTTGTCGATAAGTTCGGCTGGTTCTCTTTTCAGTTCGTTCTTTTTTTACTTTTTGCTGACTGGTCTCAGGCTTTTTACGCTTAAATAAAAAATATACACACTTAACACTTTTTGTTGCGCCGCCTTCCACAAAATCCGTGCAATATTTTCACTCGACTCCGCTCGACTTGGGAGCTTTCACGACTTTTGTATCGGGCCAGTCATCAGCTGGCAAAGGCAAATGGCATCGCTTGTCGCCATAAACTTGTACAAATATGTAGCTCGGGACGTGCCACTTATGGAGGAGCTCGTCCTCGCCCATATGTTCCTCCCGCCCTCCCATTTTTCCTACCTCATCACCATCTTCGGCAACATTTGCACAAGGTGCGGCGATTGCCGTTTACCGTTTGCTTTGACACGTGTGGTCGGATTCGGGCTTGGGGCGACCGGGGACTGCCACCGGAAGTGTATCTGGTTATGGTAAGGGGTATTTGTACGTATGTACAAATGGGCATGAGGTCGTCTTGTCGATTCTCTGGACTGCGCTTTTTGTTTGAGCTGCGGTACCTATGTGGGCTGCGGTGTGGGTGGCGCGTATTGTCGTGGTCTGATTGAAAGATTGTCTTGGCCATCGACGTCTTCCAACCAATGTGGTCACATTGAGATACAATTGTACTCGCACGTTGAGCTACGCCTGCTTAAGAAATTGCAGTTTAATGATTTATGTAACATATTTGCAAATTGCATAAAGTACTTTAAATACATATGGTGTTAAAATAAGGATCAAATGGGAACATAAACCACTCTTGGTGCTGATGTCTTGATGAAAGAAGAAGCTAAGCTTAGTATATCTAAACTCTGTAAAACTAATAAATGCCGTTTTTTGCCAAGACACCATGATAAACCAAAAAGATTTTCATACAAGAAACATAATTTCCATTTGTGGAAAGGAATTTAACTTGTTAATTTAACTAGCAATAGTACGAATATTTTTAAAAAGGTTACTTGTGAACAACACTGATTAAAATGTATCACATTTTTGTAGGCACGCTAATCGTAGGCGATTGTAGCATTTTAATTAAGTTGTTGCAATTAGGACACTGAAGCTCATCCTAACTTGACTTTCATATTACATCCGGCAGCTGCTGCCTGACTGGCGTGCATTGCCGGGCTAACCAATTGCTCATTAGTTGGCACATGTGCCGATTGGGAGGGAGGGGGAGGTCTATTATAACGCTGTCAGCGACTGCTGGTGCTTGCTCGCACAAAGTAATAGAGAGATGCCAGCACATCTTCATCAGCAAGTGGAGTCCTCGAATGGAGCGTCACACATCCAACAGGCTGTTGCTGTTATATGTAAATGTAACTTGGCTCTCTCTAACTACCTACTAAATGGGCTCATTTTTCAAATTTTATAGCTACTTAACAGAACATCAAACAATTTTCATTTTATTAACACACAGACACAGGCACACACGTACGCTCACATTATACACATACATACACATATATATATATGTCTATGAAATATGACATTGGCTCCCGCCACGCGCTGTTGTGTCTAGCAGCTCAATTTTGGGCCTTCCTTGTATCTAGAAGATACATTTGTATAGCTATCCGTAATAAGCCAGCAATGCGTTGTTTGCGCTTCAATGAGTACAGACATTGCTTGCTCTAAAGAAAATGCTCTCTCAAAACAAGAAAGAAATATTTTCGGGAAATATATTAAAATAATTGTGTGTTATGCTATGCATGAAGAAGCCAATACACATACGCTAATTGAATATGTGTGTGCGTGTCTCTGTGTGTGAGTGTGTGTGTGTTTGCCCGTGGAGGGAACACGATGTGAAATACGAAATCATATGCATGTATTTTTATACAAAACATACCCCAAAGGGACTACAAAGCCAAAGTCAAGTCGAGCCGAAGAAAATGCTGAAGCTACCAGCTTCAGCTGTGGCAGCATCAATAAATGATTGAACAAAGCAACGAGTGAAATGAAAACCCCCGCAAAGGTCATGAAAATATCCAGCAACAATAACAAGCCCAAGGAGCTACGCGCAGGCGGGAGGCAGCCGCGCTCTGAAGATGAATAACTGAACTGAGCAGCAAGCGGACCCAGCGGGCATCTTGAGGAATGTGCGGTTTAAAAATAAAACCAAGACATGTTGGGACAGCCAACGGCGTTCGAGATGTGCCACATGGGCGCGCTATGCTGAGCGAGGCAACAACAGCAACAACTACAACAACGATGAGTACGTTGACTACGACCCGAGCTAATTACTGTCTCTGAGGTGTTGGTGTCGGGCTACAGACAACAAACAAACTGTGGCACACACACACGCATACACACACACAGACAAGGACACCAAACCGCCGGCCAATCGGCATTATTTATGAGTATAATGTCAACGGTCGGGCCATTTGTTTGAATTCAAATATCAACACATCATCTAAAGGCAGGGCAAGCTCGTCTCAAGTATTTCGTATTTCAAGTAAGCCGCATCGAGTTTCAAGACAAGGTTATCTAACGAAGGCCTCTGCCCAACAGTCGCTGCCACATTAATTTGTCAACATTGAGCAGCGATCAAGTTGCAGGCCTGATCCTGAGTTGGGCAACTGTCCTGTGTGTGTGTGGCTTGACCTGAAGTTCAGCCAAAGGCCAAAGCGGAAGTCAGATTGTGTTTTCTGTTTTTATTTTTTCTTTCGTTTTTTTGGGTTTTGTGTTCTTCTTGTGTCTCAGGCTAGGATTTAGATTTTGGCGACAATCGGGCGAGGATGTGGCCAGGCCACTTGAAAGGGATATTGTTGAGAGATTTACAGTAACAGTAGTTGCCCTTGACTTTGATGCGACAGTCTCAACGAGGATTTGTCTATTAGGGCGAGGTATTGTATTTCAGCAATTATTGCGGTCGTGCAGAAGTAATTAAATCTGGGCCTACAAAATATGCCCAAAGTGTATTATAGATGAATGATAATCCGCGGCAATCGGAGATGACTTAAAGTATTTGGAAAAATGTGAAAATTCATTAGTGCGGATTATATTGTTTATAATAAAACACACTTAATACGGTTGTGCCTGCCTATATTTATTACATTTGACAGTCTCGGGCGCAGTCTGTTCCAATTCTAATTATATGCATACAAACTTAAGATTCTGTGTGCTACCACCAAAGCGGACCCAACAAGCACTCATCAACGCCTAGCCGCCAAAGTTTTTCACTTTGTAATCCCGACGTTCGCCTCGAGGCCCATTTCCGTTCTGCCCGCAAGCACTGTGTTGTTGTTCCTATTATTGTTGTTTTTGGCTTTTCTTATACTTTGTGTATAGGAAAAGCAGCGCACGCTTTTCATCATCGTCATAATCTCAACAGCAACATCAACAACTTGAAGTGATTTGTGTTTTTTCATCCGCCTGCGACGGCTAAGGCTTACCTGCTGCTGCAGATTCTATAGCTCCTTGCAGCACCTTTTCCTTTCCCACTTCCTCTTCCATTTGTGGAAGCGGCAGGCTCCTGGCGCTCCTGGCTGTCTGCCTTTTTACTTAATCATCTCACAAGTCGCTCAAGCACACAACACGGCTTTAATCTATTTTAATTAAAATTATAATTATTTAATATAGACCAAGAAAAAGGCTTCTTGGCGCTGGTGATGCCAGGTAACAGTGACTTCATAAGGAACGTTTAAGAATGCTTAAAAGAAAAGGAAACACAAAGAAGCAGTCTAGGAATGTTAACAGTGGAGCGTGGGTGAAAAACTTATATTAGGAAAAATATTATATATATTCTAGTCGGACAATAAACATAGTTTGTCAATCAAATCTATGTAGAAATTCACCAAATTGTAAGCTCGGCGATAGCTTCTATCCACAAATCGGTTTATGGGGCAAACGAGACCTTGTCCGTCGACTTATTAATTCAAATATATATGTAAAATATTATTTATTACATTTAAGACATAAATGTTAATTAATTAATATTGTTTGAAACTGAGAAAGATTTAAAGAAAAAAAGATAAGATAATATGGTAAATATCATGATAACAGTGTTTCACAGTCACCGTTCAAATTTTCCAGTATTTCGGTTGCCTTCCCAGTTTTTAGCACTTCCGTCGTTTTCAGACCAAAAGAAAAAAAACAGGGAGAAGAAATGGTAAACACATGACGGCGACGACGTTTCGCATAAAATTATAAAGTATCTGTAACTAGGCCGGGGAAATGGGAAATTGTAAGCTGGGGTGGGATGATTGCGTTAAGGGTTGCCGACGCTACCTGTGGAAACTTTGATAGCTCTGTGCAACATTTCGTTGGCAAATCTGTGCAGGCTTTTGTCGCAAATTCCCAGTACATCATGTGTAGAATTCATTAAGGTGACTAAATACATTCAAGTGATTCAGCAGGTGGAGTGGAGCGGGCGGGCGGTCCGACAGGCAGTTTGGCAGTTTCTCAAGCTGCGTGTAATTTGTAGCAACTGTAGCAGGTAAAGCGATGCCAAAAAGCGTCTTCTCTGTTGCTGCTGCATCACAGATATTAATTTCTTCGTGCTGGCAAAGGCAAAGTAACTTAAGCTTCAACTTGTAGCAGCTCGGCAACGAGATTGAGATACAGCCGCTGCTACACTTGTGCCACGGCTGAGCCGCCTGCTTCCTTAAAGACACCTCGCCAAGGCAAAGCACTTGTTATTGTTGCTGTTTTTGTTGCTGTTCTGGTTGCTGTTGCTTTTGCTAGTGCTGGTGCTGGTGCTGTTGCTGTTGGTGCCGTGCACATTAATTCGTGGGAATTAATTATTCTCAGGCCTGTGACGATTCCCAAGATACTCGCTCACTCATTCGTTCGTTGATACCCAGCACCGATGCCAGCTCCCTCCACCACATCCCTTCCCAGTTGGCAACCCTTATCCCCCCCCATTTGCCGTCACCATCTGCAGTCAGTTCGTCAGTTGTGTCTGCGGTAAGGCGAAAATTTTCGTACTTCTTGCCTCACATCTGTATCTGCAGCTCTTCATGCGGCGGGTATGTATGTATCTACATGTTTATATAGGCACTCGCAAAAGTTTATGTACTACTCGCGTACTTGTAGCTGCTGCCGTTTTTCTTTTTCTTTAGCTTTTGATTCACTGCGCGGACGTCGACGTCGACGTCGGCTTTGACTGCGGCGCTCGGCTAAGCGGCACAATTACAACAGTGGCTGCAAATCGCTTCATCTTTTTTATGGTTGCACTGCAATGGCCATTTTGGGACGGTCTTACGGATGGCCAGGCGCTGTTTGTGCCGGGCCATAACAAATCATTTGGCTTGTTAAAATGGATGAGCAGCGCTTTGTGCTTGCCTCCAGCTCAGCAACATCAAGCTCATTAAATTTGATAAAAGTTCAGAGGTCGTTCTGTTGTAAATTAGCACTTTTTAGCACATAGCTCAAACAAACAATTTATTTTGCCATATAATAACACAATATGCATCATTCTATTTGTATAAAATACACATATTTCTATAAAGTTATACAATCAATTAATAAATAAACCAAATACGCACTAGTATGCAGATGCGCTTACATTTAAGCATCTCTCTATTTCTATGCCTACATATAAATAGTTGCATATGTTTATTTAAGCGTATTTCTAAACAGAGTAAATTGTAAAGAATTACAAATGCATAGGTAAACAAATGTTTAATAATCAAAAGCTGCAGGTTATTATGCGATAATAGCATTCAACTGGCAAAAACCATAAATAATTGCAGTAATTTAATACAAATATTGATTTGTTTCACATGGTATGGCCAAAAGCTTAGCGAAAATAATAAATATCAGTAGCCAAAATGTCATCACAAAAAATTAAGTGCAGTAATATTATAAAAATAATTAATTTTTAAATGGATATATATACTAGCAAAATTATTATTATTTTTTTAAATTTTGTTGCTGATTGCATTACAAGAAACAAAACAAAAATAATTAGATTTTTTAGTTATTATATTTTGGAAAAAAAACCATTTATCAACGATTATTTTACTTCAATAACAACTATATTTAAATATTAAAATAATTTTGGACAGACTCTTGTTATTGTAGCTGAAACACATTTCGATTTATAAATAATTTTTTTATGTTTTCGTAAAATAACATCTAATCCTCCTGTGTAGCGCACTATGCTTGGCGTCTAGGCTGCAAGTTAATCTTCAATCCACGACACGTTCGTGCCTCACAGCGTCTGCTTCATACGTCTGTTTTCCCGTGCTATTTTAACATAAGGTCTCATGGCTTGGGTTGTTTTTCTGCATCTTATGGCACTCCGCAATGCATTATTTATGTATGCATGGAGTGAGCTTGTCTAGAATTTTTGTTAATAATTCTTTGTAGCAGCTTGTAAAAAATATAATTTCGCTTTTTTTTCTGTGCCGGCTCAGGCTATTAAGCTGATGATTTTAATGAGTGAATAATGTGTTCAGCCCCCCCTTGGACATGAATGAAAAGCCAGCTACAGTTTTTCTGCTTTAATTTTTTAATAACTTTAAAAAACCAACTCGCCACTTGAAATGGGGGGCACATGCAACAACAGACTCCCAACGCCAACTCCGACCCCAGCTCAGACTTTGACTGCGACTCCAACTTCTCTTAAAGGTCATACATACAGACACACACACACACACACACACACACACACACACACACACATACACACCAACGTACTCCAGAGGCATCTCAATGTGTTGTGTTGCGTTGTGTCGTTTGTTTGTTTGTTTGTTTTGCTTGGTTGTCGACATGAGTCTGGGGCAGCCCCCCAGGTCCCAAAACGAGTGGCGCATTAAATTTGTCATTAGGTTTTGTGGCGCATCTAGAAAATTACATAACTGCTGCAAACACGCATCAACTTTTTAAATATTTAAACGTTCTAATTGCCCAAAGACAATTTTTCTGGCCGTTGGCCACTTGAGGCCACATGAATACGCTGAGAAAATATTCTTTGCTGCCATAGATAATTATGCTGCTTACGATTGTGTCACAGATTATGTACACTGACTGACAAATGTCGGGGTCCCAAAAGCAGCTTTTGTAGTGCTGCTTTTTTCGGGGGGTGTCAGCCGTAATGAGTCCAACTTGACTTTTTATTTCTTGGGGCTGACAGAACACATTTCAAGTACTCGCTGGCTACCACATTTTAAAATATTTTTCTGTCTATCTCTCTATATCTTTATTCACCTTTCTCTCTCTCGCCCGCTGGCTCTGTCTCTTTCGCACTCTATAGCCTGGTACTAGTGCATTTTTCCTCTAAGCTGTGACATTTTTTATGGCCTGAGCTGGTGTTTTGACCTACTAATTTAATGATGCTAAATGGTGTGGCAGTTGATTGCCGAAGCATGCGGGCATTGCAGGCGCCACACCCGCCCTCGCACTCTGAAAACTGCTTGGGGTGCGGTGGTGGGAGGTGTGAGAAAAGCTCGAGTTGTGCGTCAAGTGCCTCAAATGAAAGAAAATTATATTTATTGCTTAGGCTCTGGACCTACAAGCCACCCAAGTAATGCAGTTCAAGAGCTCCACATTTTGCAGGTAATTTCTGAGAATCTTTAAGTATTCCTATTTAGATTTAGATCTTAGTTTTTGTTTATCTTTCAATAATTCTCTTAACCGGCTTTTCAGTTTGTTTCTAATATATATCTCAAAGCTTAGCCGCCTTGCCATTTCGAGTTTCATCTTCATCAAAATCCTCTTAGACCTCATGCTGTCTCAAAGTTGGAGCGCATTTTAGTGTTCTTCGAGGTAAGCAGATTCATCTCCGGTTGGATTTCACACCGTGGCTGGCAGTTCCCCAGGTGCCTGGTGCACACTGGTTTGCAGCGGCTGTGGTCGTGGCCAAAAGGAAGTAATCCATTCTGCGGGCAGTTTTCAATATCACTTTCAGCGACAACTTCCTGCGCGTCGCATCATCAAAAACTGTTGGCACTTTGCATACAAATGTGGCCCGGGACCGTGGCAAAACTTATCGCAACATTTTAATAACTGCCGGCAACAGTAGCCAACTCTATTTGTTGCCTCCGCCTCAGAGCAGGCTTTGCATCGGGCTGAACCTGAGCCGTGGCAGCTTTCATTAATTACCAAGAAAAGCGAGTTTTTTATGCCGCTGCACTTTTCCTGCCAGTCAGCCAAGTCAACTTCGCTCAAATCTAAGTAGTCTATATATAAGTATTTTTCCGCAACTGGCCAGCACGTCAACAGGTTGGCTTTGGCCCTAACTGGGCAGGGCTTCTGGCTCCAGCTGGTGCTATGGATGCGGTAGATGCGGCTGGTTCTTATCTAGCGTCAACATCACGCAACATGCGCGTAATTTTATGAATGAAGTGCTCGCTGCCGGCCAGGATTCGACTCGTATTCGTACTCGGAACTGGTCAGGCAGGCTCTTAATTGCAATCGCACCTATTTTTTACAGCATCAGCAGCAACAGCAGAGTAGGAGCCAGGCAGGCAGACGGGCAGCAGTAACAACAGGCAGCAGGCAGCAGGCAACAGTTTGTCAGCCAGGTTAACAAATTGCGTTAAAGCGTTGCAGCTATCGTGAACCGGTTTTCTGCACATCTGTGCCTTGTTCTGGCGCACTTGTTGCATCAACAACAACAACAACAACAACAGACAGCCATCACATGAACCTGGCCAAGATGCAGCACTGAACGATGCCTTTTCACTTGCTGACTGCGACGCGCTTATTAAATATGATTATGCGTACGATTGCAGTCAGCTTGTAGTTTGGGCCTCGCCACCAGAGACTGGGCACAAGCACAGGAAGTGAAGCCGCGCCAGGCGTCGTCACATTGGCAGTCATGCTTAGAACATGACTAGAGCCAAGCGAATGTACAACCCACCAATTCCCTGCCCCCAGCCCCTTGCCACAATTCATGGCCTTGGCTGGCAACGGCTGCTGCCAACTGCTGCCCACTTTTAATGAAGTTTTCCGTTTCGTGCCGCCATTGGCTTTACTAGCTGCCTCTTGGCTCTCGCCGTATGTAGCTTCTATAATACACTACAATAAGAGCATGGATTTGGTAAGGCGAACGCGTAGCGAAAGAAATATATACAAAAGTAAATTTGTAAATAATAGCTGGTGAAATCCAATGGATAATAGAGAGTTTAAATATTAGCATTAATTATAATTTATAATGGTTACAAATTGAATTAATAATATATTGAACTGGCGAACTTGAAATGCTATCATTCAAAATAAAATACAGAATTATAATTTTAATCAATTTAATATTACATAATTTCAGGGATGTTTAAATATTATTTTTGAAAAAAATGGGCAAGACAACAAAGTTGTTATATATTTTGGCAAAGTCTACAGATTGAAATTATCGCTTTGAGGATATGCTCAGCAATTGTTAGAAACAATATTTCACGATTATTTTCTTGAATACATTTTTTTTATAGATATTAAGCACATCAATATACTTCCTGAGTCTAAAAGTGTAAGAGTATCGACTTTCTGGCGTATCCTTTTTTTTACTTCTTGCTCTTGTTTTGCAATTGTAAAGTCGAGTAAAATAAAAATCCATTGCCCGTTCAAATGTTTTAATTAAAATTTAATGAATTCACTGTATTTAATTATGCATTGTTTCTGTTTTGTTGTTTGTTGTTGTTTTTGTCGTTGTTGCTGTTGCTATTACTGTTGTCACTCGTTCTACGCACTTAAAGCTTGCTGAAAATTAATTTTAATTGTTTTGTTGCTGTTTGCTTCAGAGTGCAGCAAGTGGCAATCTAGACGAGATTATAGGTTCCCATAATAGGCTACTAGGCTAGGGCGTTGCAACAGCAGCCACCAGGCAACATGGTAATTAAAATAACATTTATTTCATTTTATTTGTAATGGAAACATATTCTATTATGCTCATATCAAATTTCTGGGCAATTGCAATTGCAGCCTTTTGAAATTGCAACTTTAATTAACTGACATTTTACGGACTCGACACATAAACAAATACTCGATTTAATAAACAAAGAAATCAAATGAAAGAAAACAAATCAAATCGGTTTTTTGTGCATTACGAACTTTTAGCAACAAAATGGAAAGCGTAAACAAATTACAAACAAAATAACAAGTACCCAATTGAAAAGTAAACTACATTTTGTTAAATTCATTAATATTTAAATCAGAATCGAGGACACGTTGACCTGTTTCCTCAAAATGGGACAATTGAACTGCTTGTGTAAACTGTGGGATATAAACAATTTGCTTTGCATTAATATATGTATATATTTACATGTTAAACATAAACGAAGAATTAAAATATGCAAATTGAAAGAAAACATGTTTTAATGTTTAATTTGAATGTTTTGTATAAAAATATATTTAATTTTAGTAAACGGTGCGTTTCTTGGTCAAAGCTGCCATTACGTTTATTAAAAAATAGTAACATATACTCGCATTATTATTTTAGGTCAACTTTTAGAAGGAGGGAAACTGACTTTCATAAACACACATTATTAAGGGAACATATAAAGTAGAGAGAGAGAGAGACAGAGAGAGCAAATACAAAAGAATACATTAGAATGGGAATATGAGCAGATATAATGTTTATTAGATTGCCAATACAAACTATTATTACTAGGGATTTTTTCGTAGTATGGAAGTTTTACTTGAATTCATGAAAATCACACAGTATGCACATTATAAAAAAATACGTTTTATAATTTGCTGCGCAGCATGGAAGTTTTAAAAAAAAGTAAAATTACTTTTGTCTTTCTGATATGAGAAAAAATACCATCACATATAAATCGAATGGTAAGCGAAAAAACTTCAACCTTTTTTCATGGACTTTTCATATTTGCGCGTGGAGTTTGCATAAAGGTTAAATATTGTAAATAAATTTAACTTCGTGCTGTGCGGCGATCACCAGTCTGTCAACCGCCTCGTCAATCAGTCAAAACAAACAGTCTTATATATATGTATATACTAGCGGGTATCCCCCAGCCTTGCCCGCGGCACGTATAAAATAAATTAACTCACAGATTTGTTGTGGGTGAAATTTCGCAAGTGGCTGAAACACGTATTCATTAAGTTCTCATGTAGAGCTTTGATAATAGGCAAATTTAAAGCAAATCGGACAAAACTTAAAACATTACCAAAAATATCTTTGAATCGCACGTTTTACCGTTTTGTTTTGCAAAAAATTTGAAACACGTCTCAAATGATTTTTCATATAGATCCTCTGACCCCATTTCCACCAACGAGGGATGGATTTACCAAAAAGTGCGAATCACCCATCAGACGAATTTGAACAAAGATCTGTGAAAATCAGACTGAGGCCGATCGGATGGTAAACAAAACAGTTTCATACAAACGTATTTCCCTATTTTTGCACACATGCGGGACGTATTTCCCGAAACCCCGACTGAACGTACAACTTTATCACATAAGGTAACTCCAGCTTACTAGCTCATATGTGCGTTGATCACCAATCAGTCGGTCAGTCGGCAGGACAAACAGTTATTTATATAGAGATAGATTTCCAGATAAATACCTGCTCTTAGCGTAGACAATATGGCATGCAAATGACTTAATTCTGGGGGCAGTGAAAGCTGGCCCAGACTAATTCTATGATCCGCTAATGCAGCCTCCATAAATTAAGAAATAAATATTATTAAATGTGTCATTAATTAAGCGAAGCAGCGACGCTATTAATTAATAAAATTTCTAAGCAAAAAGCCGACGCCGTTAAGTCTGGCCCCAAAAACAATTAGGCAGCATTTAAGGTGTAAGCCGGTACGCCTACCTAATGGAGCCCACAGCAAAAATGGTGGCACAAGAATGATGAACAAAGCCAAGCGCTGATTGATGGCAATAGACAAATTTGAGCTCTGCGGCCGAATCATGTGGCATAATGAAGCAGGTGGCTAGGCAACGGCGGCCATTCGTGGGCGTTAAGTATCCAGCGGGCATCCACACAAATCCCATAAATAAGTTGGGAAGAAGAATATGTAGATTTTTAATTTTTAAAAATTTTTAAGTTATTTATTCAAATACTTTTGTTTGAAGTTACAAAAATTTGTTGTGGGCGTTTTTTTTTATTTTTTTTTTGTATTTTGAATATTTTGTTTTTTCTTTGATGAGAAATATTTTAAATATTACATTTATTAATTACATATATAATTTATTTAAATTTGATTTTATATAGTACACATGCTTATCTTGTTTAAATACAAAGATCTGAAATCTAAGTTTAATTAACATTTTTTTAATTTTCGCGTTTCTATTTCCCTTTTCTGTTTTTTTATTTAACATAATTTTTGGCGCTTGCGCGTTTACGCATATTTTATCATGTATATGTTTTATTGTCATGCATGATAAAAAGTCGTTAGATTTGTGTAAATATGGTATATCATATATATGTTTGCGTTTGTATATGTGTATGTACTTATACTATTTTAAATTGGCTCTTAAATCTAACGAAAGTCGCGCTTAAAACTATTTTTATAATTGAAATACGCTTAAGGATTTTCTTCTGTTTTATTGTGATTTCGAATCGTTTGTTTTCCTCTTTTTTTTTTTACTTTTTTAGTTTTGAAAATCTTTCCGCCTATTGGGCTTATATGAAGGTATACAGAGATATTGGTATGTCTAGAGCTTAAACTTGAACAACTGCTAATGAGAATGAGTCACGACTCAACAGACTCGTTAATATTTACGCTAAATGCTAAAAATCGTAATTGCTACTACTTAATATCAAGAAAAATGCCTACAAATTAATATTTGAGTGTTGTTTTGTATCCACTAATGCTGCTGCTTATTCTTCTTCTATTTCTTCTCTTGTCGTTGTTGTTGTTGTTGTATTTGTATTTGTTGTTGTTTGTCGGTTGTTGGTTGATGATGAGAGGGGGCAAGCATTTGTAGAGTGGGTTGCGCACCTGCCCCAAAGGCTAATCCATTGCCATTGGCATCAGCATCAGCATCGCCATCGGCATCGGCATCGCTTCGATTGATTGATGTGGATCCAAGTTTTGATGTGCGTGCTGGGTATCATGATGCGGTTGGCCGAGTCGTGTCGAGTCGGTTGAAGTGGAGTGGAGAGCCTTGGATACAGGTACTTATCACAGCCTTCGAGCGCCGCATGCAAATGTCTTTTCTCAAAACACATTCAACATGTTTCCTCCATTTGCGCTCCATAATAATCAACGTCATTTAGTAATAATTATAAACAGAAAACAAAAAACTTGCAACAGCAACAACCAAACCCCAGCAAAAAACATCAACAAAAAACTCCTATTGACCGAAATCGACTCTATCTCAATTTCTCACTATATCCGTTGTTGGTGTTGTATCTAATTTTGGTGTTGGCTTTGTTTTGTGATGTGTTATGTCAATCAGTCCAGCTGGGTTTGATTGGTGTTTGTTGTCTTTCGTCTTTCACATGCTGCATGGTTTAGTAGGTCTGTCGAATCAATTAATGAGAAGAAGGGAAAAGAGCGAAAGAGAATAGGTATTAAATATAATAATCCAATTTAAATAACCTAAAATACTACAAATGAGTGTAAACAATTTGAATTATTTTTACGGAACAAGAGTCATTATATCTCGCTCTATTAAATCAAAATAAAAGAAATTGTCTCCTTTCTGTAACTAACTAAGTAGTAGCTATTTTCAATGAAATCTTTAACTTACCACTGGTGGATAGGACATGTATTTGTCGCTCATATTGAAATAGGAGCCGTCGGCTGGCGGCGCTGGTGATGGCGATGATATGTAGCTGCCCTTGATGACCAACGAGGAGGCAGGCGATGGAGATGGTATATACAGGCCATTGGAGATCAGCATGTGATCATCCTTGGCGCGCATGGGCATGCCCTCAATCAGGCCCGTTGCGCTGTTGCGTTGACTATGCCGCTTGGGATTGGGCAGGGTGCGCGTGAAATCTGGATTGCACAGCGGATAGGGTGGCGTGCACATAGAGCTCTCCTGGTATTTGGGTGGATATGCCGTCGACTGTATGATGTCCACGTTCTCGACGAGATATGTGGAAGCGGCCGCCTTCTTTTGCACGTCCGCCTGCAATGCAGTGATGGGTAGCTGGTTAGGATTAGTCCAATCAGTCTGCAGTTCAATATTTGCAATTAGCTGTAGCCTATTTACCTTATAGACAGACTGATTGTCATCCTTGGAGTAGGCATCATCATTGCTAGGCTCCGTTTCGCCTTGTGACTTATTCTGCCGCCGTATAACAAACCAGGCTACAAGTGCAGCATTCAACACCAACAGCACCATGGCGGCGGAAGTAATGCCAATGATCATGACATTGGGCAGCTCATCCTTTTCAGTATACTCCGCAGAATGCGGCTGGGAGCCCTTGCTAAGGGTGAGCTTGATGTCCGGCAGAAATTTGCTGCCACCTGCCTCATTGTGCGCCATCACAGAGTAGAAGTAAGTGCCGCCGGGCTTTAGGCCCTCCAGCGTGATGTTTTGTTGGCCTACCTTGGCGTCCATGTACTTGTATTTATCCTCACCCTGCTGCTTGAAGCGCACGCGATAATACACCTGCATGCCGCCGTCAAAGCCAGGTGTCCACATCAGCTCCACGCTCGAATCGCTGACATTGCCCACCCGCAGCTGCAGAGGCGTATCCGGCCGCGTGGGCTTACTAAACTCCAGAGTGGTACTGGCCTGTCCCATTGAATTACGGACCACGCACTCGTACTGTCCATAGTCATCCGCCGAGGTACTCTCCACAAGCAAAGCGGATTCAAAGTGCAGCGGATCCACCTGGCGCTCGACGCTCGTGAATTTGTTGCGTCGCTGCATCTTAAGATCCTTGCCATGGCGACGCCAAATGAAACTAGGCTGTGGCGAGGCCAAAGCACGGCAAATGAGCTGGGCCCGAACGCCCAAACGAGCTCCAAAACGGGTGTAGGCGGGCGAGTGGTCAATCTCGGGCGATGCTGCAACCAATAAGGGATTCGATGTTAGCTGCTATCAAGGATTGCACAGAAGATGCTTTGCTACTTACTCTGTACGACAAGGACAACATTCTTTGAGGCTGCTGGTCCTCGCTGATTGTCCACAGTGCAAGTGAAATTGCCAATATCCCCACGCTGAACATTATCAATGTGCAATAGTGCGGTGTTGTTTTCAAAGGTGGAAGTGGTGCGTGTGGCTAAATCGTAGCCAGGTCGTGACCAACGCACATGGGCTGCTTCCAGTGGGCGGGCTTGCACTTGACAGGCAAGGACAGCCTGTGCGCCAGATGCAAAGCTTTGACCCTCGGTGACAGAGGTAATAATGGGTGCATCTAATTGAAGAGCAAAATCAGCAACTGGCCAACTTATCGAGGTCGCCTTGGCTACGGCTACCCTATGACTACTTACATTCTACAATCACTTGAATCTCCAGCATGGCTGTGCCCTGTGTGTTGAGTGCCTCGCACACATAGACTCCTGCGTCATTGCGGCTCAGGCGACTTATATTGAGACGAGGTCCATCAGATATCAAGCGCTGGCCGCTCAAGGGGTTGCTGCTAATGGGTAGGCCATCCTTGGTCCAGGTATAGCTAATGGACATGGGATTACCACTGGCATGTAGTTCCACTTGTAGTGGTGCGCCTTCCACGCCCACAAAGCTGGTAATCTGAGCAACGTCGAACTTGGGAGAAACTATTCACGATAGAGGTGGCTATTCAGATGAGATATATCGGCACTAGATTGGTGGGGGGCACTTACAGAGTATGTCCAGGCTGATGGTCTCGTGAACGCTGCGCTGCAGCACTTCGTTGTGACTCTGACAGGTATAGATGGAGCCATCGAGATCTTGGGTAATGTTCACGTGCATCTCCAGTGTGGACACCGAACCGCCCCAGAGACCAGGCCTATTGGCCAGATTGAGTCCTTCCACCGGTATACCATCCTTCCACCAGCTGATTTTCGCTGGTGGATTGCTCGAGCTGGAGTCACAGATGAGTTTGGCTCGTATGCCGGGCACTAGGTTCTTGGGTGCAACACTTATTTTGACTGTCTCCGGCGGGACTAAATGGGCAAAGCAATCACAATAGATGAGGAACCAACCCAGAACGCTTGAGTCAGTCGAATTACTTACAGTGTACGCCGAGGGTCTTTGTTGCAAATAATGGTATCTCGATAGCCGCATTTTGAACTTCACATTTGTAGATGGCATTGTTATCGGAGGCATTCACCAGCAACGACAGCTCCGAGCTGATTTTGTTGTCGGTCACCTTCGAGGCGGCATTCAAGCGCTTATCGTTCTTGTACCATTGCAAAGTGGGTGGTGGATTGCCACCAGCGGAGCTGCACTGCAGTTTTAGAATCGAGCCGGAGATGAGAATGTCACCATCGTTGTAGCCGGTCAGTAGAGGCGGCGAGGGAGGATCTGTGAAACAGAAGCAGCTAAAGCAAACTGAGCGCAACTGACCCTAGGTTCCTAATCCACTTACACAAAACATTCACCGTGTGCGAACCCACAACATTCTGAGAGAGCTCCGCGTTAAGCGCATGACAAACGGTGATGAAGGTCCGACTCTGAGAATCGATATTCAAGGTAATGTTGGAGCTGCTCACCCAGCCACCATCAGCGCTGATTGTCGTCTTGTAGGTGCTGTTATTCAATGGACGCCCATTCATGGACCAGTTGATGCGCGCTGGAGGATTGGAGGGAGCTGTCACGCAGTTCAGCTGCACAGCATCGCCGACTTTTGCATGGGTAGCGCCGCTCAGGAAAACATCCTTTGGTGCGTCTGTATAAAAGGAGCTTGGTGTTACAGGCAACTGGGGCCTTAAGGCTAATCTGCGCAACTTACATAGGACAGTCAGATTAAGTTCGGCACGCAACGGAGTATTGGACAGCAGGTTTTTAGCCTCGCAGACCAAATTGGCGCCATTATCCGATGCATTGGCTGTGAATTTGTACACATTTTCCGAGAGGCGACCCGACGTGCGTTGCGGCGAATTGATGACCTCGCCATTGCGATACCAAACCAACTGTGCTGGAGGATTGCCACCACGACTGCGACAAGCGATTTGAACCTCCTGACCACGACGCAAAGTCTCACCTTGGCTGTAGCCCTCAAAGAATGGTGGGCCGGGTGGGTCTGATGGAATGTGGCGGAAGTGAGAAATAGTTGCTAGCGAATACAATTTAGGTATTTCTTGACTTACATAGCACAGAGAGCTGCACTTGAGCGCGCATCGGCACATCCGGAGGCAGCGCCTTGTGTCGCGCCTCGCAGGAGAATTCCTTGTAGTCATCGTCTGAACGAGGCTGCAGATGCAACGTGGAGCTGGTGCGGAAACGCTTGGCCGATGTTTGATTTATTGAGACAATGGGCTCTGCAGGAGGCAGCCAAGTTAGACAAGGCGAACTGAACAAGCTTGAGTTAAAACCTTACCCAAAGTCATCGGCGTCTCGCCCTGATACCAGACAATCTCTGCCGCCGGATTAGCATTCTCGGTGATGCACTGAAGCGTTAGGTTTTGACTCTCGATGACCTCCACCTTGGCATTGCGTGGATAGCCATCAATGGAAATGCTGCTGGGTGCTGCCACAATGCTGAGCTTGGCATTGGCGCGTATGGCCGGATTGCCAGCGGCCGGGCCCACCTGGCACTGGTACTCAGCATCGTCCTCGAGCGTGGCGTTCTTAATTTGCAAATTATATATGCCATGGGCGGCATCCACCAACACCGAATAGCGAGGAAAACCGGGAATTACTGCTGAGAAACCTAACGCGAAGCCATCCTTTGTCCATTGAACCTTCCCTGCGCGCGAGGACACCTCACAGCGCATCAGCGTATCTGTGCCCTCCAGTATTTGTAGATCGTGAGGGGTAACGCGGAACTTTTGCACAGCGGGCGAGGCGGACGAGGCGGCCGTGGGGGTGACTACCTGGGCATTGCAGGTGACGCCAACTGGGAGAAAAGAGAAAGAGGAAATTCGCATATTGTTAATCGGCACGTTCGACAATTGCGCACGTAGTTGGCAACTGCAGCAGGCGGCTGCGAGCACCTAGTTCAATTGGCAACGCAATCGACGAATCGACCTGTCACACGGCCCAGTCACAGCCACAGTCACCGTCACAGTTACAGTTACCTACTTTTCGCAGCCCACACATAAAATAACCATTACTTAAGCGTAAGACCCAACGACGCAGCCCAGTCACATCTCACTAATTTGGAACAACTTTTATTTTTATTTTTTCTTGTTTTTTTTCTTATTTATTTTTTTTTATTTGTTTCGCACACACATGGCTCACATGTGTGTAGGTGTATGTGTCAGGGCACTTTCAGACTGTCATTGAGACATGGACATGTCTGTCCGCCCGTCCGTCTGTGTCTCAGTCTTCATCATGGTCTGCCCGTTGCCAGTCTGTGTGTCGCTATATCAACCCACACCGAAACGATGTAGGTCTACAGCTTGCGGCTCATTAGCATTAAAATGTCTTGAAGAAAAGAGCAGGCCACGTTCGATACCAAATTGAACCGACTACTTAGCTGTGTATGTGTTCGAGTGTGTCCGTGTGTGAGTGTGTGTTGTCGTCGACCTAATCAGCATTAGAGCAATCTACATAGGTAATACTTATAAAAGCACGCACAGTGTCACTAGGTCATAGAAAACTTTTACTTAGGGCTGAAAAATATCATGTCAAACTTTGCAAAACCTAAGATCTAGAAAAGTATATTAAATTTATAAAATAAAGTTGGAACTCTGGTTAGATAAGTTGCCTGAGGGACTCAAGCATTCAAACTACAATCTTAGTAGATAATATAAAGCAGCTAATAAGCATTACTCATTTATTAATGTGTAAAAAGTGTTAATTAAAGCCAACGCTGAAGGTTAAATAAATATTCAGTTCCATATGTCTCTAATGACATTTTTATTTCCCAACTAGCATCTAATTTTTAAATCAATTTAAGTCACTCCATATTTCAAATTGGAATTAAGCTACTGCTATTAATTAACATTCAGAAAGCAACACATAATTCTCAGCTAATTTGAAACTTGGCTGCCAATCAAAACAAGTTCAATTAGTTCCATTCCATATAATTCAATTCCCAGACAAGGCAAAGCTAAATTAAACTGGTTAAAAAAGAGACAATGTGTTTTTATAAAAATGTATAATTGATTGCATAGTTTTTGTGCCACTGTGCGGGACAGGAACCAGCAAAGGCAAACATCCAAGCGCTGCGTGAGACGTGCCTACAAATGGTTCAACAAATAAACGTCGCTGTCGTGGACTTCATCAATGGATTAATTGATTATTTGTCGTACACAACAGCCAGGCCGAGGCTGCACGGTCTTGAAACGAGCTCGATTTCCGTTCGACTTGGGCACGAAATGAACTACAAATCAATATATATATGTATACACATCTGCATAAAATAGAGCTATCCATTGGATATGATTTGGTCACAACGGAAACGCAACGCATCGACCACCCGCAGTTGCAAGTTAGTCATTCGTTATTCTTGGTGTTGGGGGCGCGCTTCAATTTGCATAGGGCCGCATTAACTTGGCCCAAAGTTCAAGCAATTAAGACCAAAGACCAAGAGAGACAGTTGACCAACTGCAACTACCACAGCAAGAACATTTCCTGCGGCAATTAACCAACAACAGCAACAACAACAACAACAAAACTGCACAACTTGACAGGTTTTGCAACGACAATGACAACGACAACAACGACGAGAAAAACAGAGGCCAAGCGCAGGCCCCGTCTCCGGTTGGCTACAACTCATTTAGTGTCATTACGAGGTGCCCCCAACCCCTCTTACATATACATATGTACTTATACATTTGTATATGTATACCTTGGCACATGCAAGAGAATAAGCAATGGGTAATTGTCACACATATGCAAGGCAGGATGGCCAACAAAGAAATCCTTGAAGTGTGACAGTAGGAAGCACTGGCAGAGCACAGTTCAGAAAATAAAGAAGAAAACACAGGCTGTAAAGTGAAGTAAATGAAAGACGAACAGAAGGTGGCTAAAGTAAACCGGTTTACCATTTCATTCATGCGTTCTGGCCAGTGGCCAGTGGCTAGTGTCTGGTGGTTGGAGGTCGGGGCGCAAGGAGTCAGCAGTCGGCTGGCAGCAGTCAGCAGTCGGTTCTCAAATGCTCTTCCAAGGGGCTGTAATTGTCAACTGGGCCCACAAATTGTACGCAAACTAAACTAACAGCTTAACCGCAAAACCGTTCCATGCCAGCCGATGTTGATGATGCCGATGCCGATGCCTATGCCTATTCCAATGGCGATCCTGTGACTCCGTCTCGAACTCGGCCACAAGTTAAGTGAGTGTGTGAGCTGGCCTAGGCGTAAAGCTTGCTAATAGTTTTGAGCATGGACTACGTCTACGTGTGGCACTGGCAAGCGAAGCGCAACGCCGGATGTCGCACTAATGGTCAGCAGCGCAACCCCTTGCTCGCACAGTCCCTGCTCGGGCGCCAACCTCATGTGCACTGTACTCCACGCCTCTCTGCTTTGTAAGTTAAACTATCTACAAGTCATTAACTCATATGAAGCCAGCGACTGTCGCACAGCAGGCAGGCAGCAGGCCTACACCGTGTGCAACAGAGACAGAGCGATGTTGCTGTCCACAGACAATCCATACTGAAGTGGCCTGGACCTAAACCTGAACCCGGGCCGGGGAGCTGCTACTTTCCTGCTCTAGTACTCTGGACCAACGCACATTTTGCTCAATGCTTTTGTTTTTTTTTTTTTTTTTTTCTCTCCCGCCGTCTGTTGCCCGTTGTCTGTTGTTGTTCTTATTTTTGTCTTGTTTCTTTCTGCTGCCGCTGTTGATGCTGCTGCTGATGCTGCTGCTGTTGCTGTCTTATCAAGACCAGTTTCCAGTTTTGCCGCTGTTTCTGTTTTCGGTTTGCTGTGTTTGCCTGCAACTTCAGTGCGTTAATGGAAAATATTGTGGCATATCACAGGAAATCCGGTGAGGTTTTTTCTCGCACTCCTTTTTGCGTCAGGACACTTAGCGTGCACACAGTCAGCAACAACATGAACAAGCACAGCAGCAACAGCAACAACAGCAACAACTACAGCAACAACAACACGCACACGAATGACTTTGACAAAATTAACGGTCACATAAATCTTTGCCATAGAGCTTCTAGGCGCTCTTTGCGGCTTTGCGTTATAAATTTAATTAAAATTTCTTCCTTTTTTCAATGTTTTTTTTGTTGTTTTTGCTGCTTTTGTTGTTTTTCGTTTCGCGTTTTGTTAATTTAACAAATGTCTTTTATTATATTGATTAAAGCGGCTTTGGTGTCAAATTTGTTGTCAGCTATGTTAAGCGCCCACAAAGTGTTTGGAATTGTTTTAAATGGCGCTGCGCAAAGGATTTCTGGGTAGCCATGACAATTATTTTCAACATGTGGCTTAGAGCTCACCACACAACACAGCAGCAGCAGGAGCTCTCCTCGCCGAGCTCGGATATGTGGAAAGGCTTATAATTTGAAAAGCAGCTAAGTAAATGGTGTGCACTCGATGCTGAGCCGCTTTGGCCAACAGATTGTTGGATCATTTTTCTCCAAGCTGGTTCCGTTTAACCATAAGGACATGGAAGGTAGCGCATTGTAGCAAAATCTCAAAAATCGTATTATTTTATTTGCAGCACAAGATGCTGAGTTCTTTCTAGAGCTCATTGCTAATTTAAGCAATTTGTTTGGCCATAAATAGATGCTCAAATTTCACAGCATGTTGTGATTTAAAACAGTTTTTTAATCATAAATCCCAGCCCGCATAGCAGTCGTCTATCAATCTTCGTATCGCAGCTAAACTGGTTTCTTTGTCTAGAATATCAACGTCATCACATTTTAAAAATATTAATAATCATTTGGTATATTTTTCGGATACGCGTTTCAAATGGTAAATATTTATTATTGAAATAGCGTGAGATTATTTGTTGACTGGATGTCAATAACAATACATAACAAAAGTATTAAATCAATTGAAACATTTTTGAACGATACGTTGGCTTTCGTATTTATTCTTCTATACATATACAAACATACTCATTTTCGTATATTGATTCGCTTTGAACTTGTTTTTCATCTTTGCAATAACAAAATTGCCAGCATCCTTTATCTGGATCAGACTTCATCTTTCATATTCACTTGTCGTCGATTTCAATATTCTCCTTTATTGTCTGTGCTCTCGGCTATCTTTATGGCTCTGCCCAGCCTCAGTCCTTCCCCAGTGTCACGGAGCGAGCATTTAATGTTCGCCTTGGGCACGCTTAATAAATTCAAAATAAAACGCATTTGACTCACGCGAATCGCACAGCCCACAATAACATTCTCAATGGCAATGGAGTTCCCGGAATTGGTCTCTCTCTCCTTCCCTCTTTCTCTCTGTCACTTTCTCCAGCTGCCTCGATGAGCCTGCGAAGCTCTTGGTAAATTTCACACAAATTGCCGCATTACCAAGTCTGTCTGACTGTCTGTCTGCTTGTTTGTCTGTGTGTGTTTGTGTGCACTGATTGAATTATAAAATTTGCAGCTGAACAAATGTGACCAGCCATATCAAATGGTTACACACCAGCAACACCCTTCCACTACCCGTACCTCTCTCTCCGTCTGCCTGCCAAAAACGGACAGGCTCTTTGGCAGCGACGTTAAACTAATCAACTAATTTGCTATGAACTTTGCGGTCTGCACAAATTAGAGCGCCATTCTCGGGGCAGGCCAGTGCCCGTTGAGAGGCAGGCGGAGCAGAGGAACAGGGCCAAGTAACCCAGCAAGCCATAGCATTAACATTAATTATTTTCTGCTTCATGAGCATTTTAGATGAACATGAACTGGAGACTGGAACGAAGAAGATGTGCACCCGGCTGCTGCTGCTGCTGTTCCCGCTGCTCTATTCAATGTTAACCGGCGCTTTCATCCTTAATTAATTAATAAAAATTATTGCCCCTTTTGAACTCTGCGGCTGTCAACTATTTTTTAAATATGCAACTAAATACTTTCTGTTTTATTTCATTTTTTCTTTATTATTATTTTTATTTTGGTGTTGTCTCTGTTCGACCGCAGCACGAAAAATTGTTTTGAAAATTGAAAGTATTTTGCGGCAGGCCCATGCGGGCGAGGCAATTAGTAAATTAAGTCTGGAATTTGGTATAGAATTCTTTTCAACTCACAATTTAAATGTAAAAATATTTAGCTAAGCACCCAAATTGTTAAACATGAATTCGAAATTTTAAAACCCATACCATATACGAATCAAATGGAGCTCGTAAACTTTATCAAAAATATAAAAAATACATATGAATATTTGCATTAGTGAGGCAAAAAAAAAAAACACCACAGCTAAACAACACTTTTGAAACCAAATTTAACAGCATTCGGAAGAGCCGAAAAAATAACAAAACGAAATACAAACCAATTTTGCCGTATTTTGTTGTTGTTTTTGTTTACTTCTCTTTTTTCATAATAAAACAACAAAGAGCTGTAATAGATTTGATGATTTTATGACTGTAAGCCACTCAACAAAACATTCGTTGGTTTATACGTTCGTCCGGTTGTCAAAGCCCGTCCAAGCAATTTTGTTGTTGTTGTCGCAGATGCGTGGGTTAAAGATCTTTAACACCCACACATCCCGCTGAGCAGTCGGAGGGAAAAAAATGTATTTTTGAAAAAAAATTTACAAATTTTATTAGTCATAAATTTTGGGCAAGCATAAAAATCATAGACAACACCTAGGCCAGAACCAAAAAAAAAAAAAAGAAAATAATAATATCATACAAAAGCTGCGTCGGCAGTCTATGAAAGTAAATTAGTCAGTGAAAATATATACATACTTATATATAGAAAAGAAAGTTGGAATAATATAGCAATGAGGAAGAAGCGCCGATGCCTTAAAATATGCAACAAAATATTATTTAGTGCGCTCGTAAAACTTGGGTGGGTGTTTGTCTGCAAATGGGCAAAGTTTGTGGCACTTCTTGTTCTTAATCCTGCTGTTGTTGTTGTTGTTGTACTCTGTGGCAGGCAAATTAAATAAAATTTTTTCGGTTTTCTTGTTGTTGTTGTGTTAAGTACAGCAAGGCTTCGACGAGGGTTGGCGTTGCTTTTGGCGCGTTAAGTTTGGTTCTTAACAGCAAGACTACCGGTCTTTAAGCTAAGCCCACACTCACACACACCCACACACCCGCAGTGCCGCAGAGCGGCAGCTGTTCCATTGACACAACCCACAGCGCTGTAGGGTATTTGAATGAGAAATCTAGAGAGCTCGGCCATTTCAAAATGGTACAGCAATACACATATATACATAAAATATACTCATAAAGAAATCAAAATCAACATTTAGCGCTAGCCACGGCTTAGAAAACCAGTTCGAGTGCCACTAACTAACTGAACCGTCGCCACAGCCTACGTGCCTCAAATACGGGTTTATGAATGGCAACCGCCATATGAATGGCTCACAGAGACGACAAAGACGTGGGCCGGCAGCGACGGACAGACAATCCCCTACCGAAAGACCGACGCGTCGGGGCTCTGAGCTGTAGCGCATATCAAACTGAATTTTAATTTAACTGGCCAATGCGAGGGGCTGTTTGAAGCGTAGCTCCAGCTACGGCTACAGCTCTAGCTTAAGCTATGTATCTACAGTGAACTGGTCGCTCTGTCTCGGACACCCAGAGCACGCACCTGGCTTTGACTTTTTTGCCCGGCTTAGTTTAATGCGCTCTGCGAATTGGCGGATCGACAGATGGACGGATCGCCGGATCGACAGCTCTGGCAGCGATCGACGGCTGCACTTGTCGTTTGCCAAATGCCAAGACACGAAGCCATTGCATGCCACACTTGGCTGTTGCCGTTGCCATTGCCGTTGAAGTTACTGTTGTTGCTGCTGGCTGGTGTATGTGGCAGCTGCATAATTATAATGTCTGGGCCCAATTGGCCCGCTGGCTTTGTATTATATATTTTTCTCTCGCTTTTCTGAATGTCTTTACTTGCCGAGCTGTATGTCTGTCTGTCTCGCCAAAAGGTCAAACTACATATTTTTGCTGTTTTTATTGACGTGCTGAACTTTGTAGACATCGAAGTGTGAGTCTTAGAAATAAGTTTAGCCCGTAACTGGGTTAGAAGTATTTAAAACTTCACTGTATTAACAAATTGTAAGCTCAAATTTTAATAAAAAGGCATTTAACTCAGATCTTGATATAAATATATTTAAACAAGTCATAGATTATAAAAAATGTCAAATAAATTTTAGTTAATAAACAACATTTTAGCCTTCATAAATAATCGCACAACACAAAATAGATTTTAAGCAAATGCCGATTTTTTATTTACTGTAGGAAACTGCTTAACATACAAAAAGCATAAAAAATGTGCATAAAATTTGTGCATTAAAAACCAAAATTAAGAAAATATCTGAATCGTAAATTCAAAGCTAGTTGCCTTGTTTCTTTTTGAGTATTAATTTTTAATTTTGAAAATCAATAACTCCTGATGATTATACAATTTGACATTTAATTTAATTCTAAAAGTCGCGAATGTTTAAAATCATGTAACTGCAAAAAAATGCTGAATTAAAAAAATGTTTATAAAATTTTAAGCGTACTATTTAAATTTATAGGACTCGGAATTATCTCACTCCATTGCATTTTTAAGCCTGTGGCTCTTTTTTTTACTCATTAAATCAACTATAAATAAGTATATGCAAATATTATGTATGCAATTCCATTTGATTTTTATGTTGCATTATTTTTGTATTTTATTTTTATTGCCTTGTACCCGCACGCTCACGTAGCATCCATGAATGAGTTTGCGGGTCTGTTGAAAAGTTTTTTAGTTTATTTTCGAGTATTGTGCTTGCCTTTTTGTTTCATATTATTTATGTATGCAGATTTAAACTTTTTAACTGTGGGATTGTTTGTTTTCAGCTTTATAGAAGCCAGCTCGTTTGTTTTTAAAAAGTTTAATGGCTGTCTGATTGCAGACCAAAATGCTCGTATTACCTATTTATATTTTCAAGGATGTGTTCATTAAGTTTTAAGCTTTATGCATGTAGATGCGTGCGAACAAATGCGGGTGATGTCCACAGATTTTATATCTTTTATTTAAAGGCACAATATATAGATATAAAAATCACCATTTAATTTTCAACCCAAACGTCGCTTGGTCTAAGAACTGAACACAGCCAGTCAAGCGCGTCGGGCCAGAAATTCAAGTTATCTGACGGCGTTTTGAAAACTGCTCGAGCATAACAACTGTCTTCGGGCCCCAGCCAAATGTTAGATAATCAAGCGACACCATGGCCAAAAGATATGCTCGAACTGCAACATGAAACACGGGCACACTGGTCAGATTAATGGCTTCAAGCTGATTAGTTTGAGGCCAAGACAAGAGACAAGACAAAGGCCAGTCAGCGATGGAAGCCATAATTAAGCAAAGCCGCCGCAGTCCGCTGTTTAGTCTGAATTTGTAAATTATAGACAAGCCGGGTGGGAATAATGCTCCACATGCCCGCCAACCAAAATGTTCATTTGTCAAAATTAACACGCAGCCAAAAGCCAAGAGCCAACTTGCCGCTGCTGCTGCTTCAGTCGTTGTTGTTGTTTTTGTTGTTATTGTTGTTTATCTGCTTGTTGCTAATGTTAAACAGTTACTAACTTAAAAAAGATTGTTTCAGTCACGATGCGTAGGAGCAGTCAGTTATTAATTATTTAGGCGCTTTTACAAAAAAAAAACTCCTACTGAAACCCCTTAACCCAAATACATCTTTGTATTTGTAGATATAGCGAAACTTGTATCTATATTTATAGCTTAAAATGTCTGTTATATTTTTAGCTTGAAAGTTAAATTAGTTTCTTATTAATAATTTCAAATACTTTGTTTTTCAAGAGTTTTATTCCACTTATTCTTCCATTTTCTATAGAAAAGTTACAAATTTTTTAAAAAACGTTTCAATTTATCAAACAAACTATAAGAACTTTGTTATTTTCCCACAGCTATTTAAGTGTATATTTGGTAAATTTTCAATTACGATTCAGTTTGACCCAATATTGGACATTACTTATTATGCTTCTTGTTAACTCTTGCAGTTATTCTTGGTAATTGCAAAAGCAAATTGAAAAAAAAAACGACGTTTAACAATTTTTACATTGTCGCGTCTTGTTATTAATTCAATTTTTTATTTATATTGTTTATTATATTATTTCATTTTTATTTTTTTGGGACACAGTTAACGTACACTTTTGTGGGTTTTTGGCCAGGTCTCTCTGGCAGTTTAATTGAGGCAGCGGAGGGGAAAGAGACACCGACAACTGCTGTTGTCCAAAACCGGCTTAGGCGCGTCACACACACACACACTCAAGCCAAACAGACAACTCATAGCCATCCATCATTATGAAATTTGTGTGTGTGTGTGCTTAAGCACGTTTGTGTGTACACGTTTGTGTTGAAGTATCGGGGCGAGCTGCACCTGCTCGCATTTAGCTGGCCTGGGAAGCATAAGTTAAAGTCGAAGAGGCCTCCTTCATTGATAGTTTCATGCACTCGGAGCTCAACTTTCGCATGCGCAAAGTTGTCGGACAACATATGCTGACCATCCAGGCACAGTTCCAGCGCTCCAGCTCCACTCCATTTGAAGCGGCGATCTGTAGTAGCTGGAACCGGCCCAGCTGGCTCGCTTCAGCTTCTGTTTTTGCTGTGATTCTGCGTGCTATAGGTCTGGGGTCTGGGGTATCGTTCGGGTTATTTTATTTTGTTTTTGTGCGCCCAACGTAAGTTAATATGACTTGTAGCACGATGATTGCTTCCTGTGGCAGAGAGTGACTCGAAAACTCGAAAACTCGCACGACGCGCTTAGGCGCTGACAGCGACGCTGACGACGCTTCATCAGCTTTTGTTGGCCAACTTTTGCGAGCTGACTTTTTTTATGAATGAAAAATCTTTGCTGCTGCCGCTGTCGCTGCTGTCGTTGCTGTCGCTGCTGGCGGAAGTAATAAATTAATTGAGTAAATATCGATTCGCACTGCTGCTAGGGCTGCCCTGTTAATTGGCAGCACTTGAGCAACATACATGAGCGCGCACACAACACACTCGCACACTTAACCAACAATCGAGCATAGAACTTGCAGCTCTGCAATTGGAATACTACCATATATTTTTCTTTTCTATTTTGCATAGCCAATTTGGCTTGTTTAAGGGCAAAAGGATGTAACATACATGGGAGTAGGGTATCTGGCTATCAAGAAACAGCGTTCGTCAACATGAACGTTTGTCGTTGTCGTCGTCGTCCTCCTCCAGCAGATTAATGACCATTGATAGCGCATATTCAAGTGCGCATCGAGCGTATATTAATGCAGCTGGATAATTTATTGAAACCGCTTCTAATGAATTTTTATGTTTGCCTTAAAGCAGCAGCAACAGCAGAAGCAGAAGCAGGAGCAGCAGCAGCATATTGGTGAGGGGTACTTTGGGTGCTGCCAAAGCGCTACTAAGTGCCTTTTAACGGCTGCTTCCGCCAGCGCTTGACTTGTAATTTGGTACCTAAAGCGTTTTTTATGGCAGCTTTTATAGCAGCATATGCCAACAAGCTGTGTCATGGTGCGTACTAAACTTAATTAATTGGCCAACGGCGTTGTTTTTACCAATTATTTCAAGTTCCTTCGTCAACTATCTCAACTAACTCTAGTTTAAGGTCGGCAACTAAAAGGTGAGCGAAACAACTGCAGTTTAAATATTAATTCAAATTTGATGGCACTCTGTGCATGTTTATTTCTAGGATGAAAGCAGAATTTCTCACTTATTTGGACATAACTGTCCCTTATTATAAACAAGCAGGCAACCAAGATGCTTAGATGTGCCTAGAGGGAAATACTTTGCCCAACAAGGCGGTTGTTAGCTGCAGACAGCAGACGTACAGACGGATAAGGACTCACTCTTCAGTTAACTTAAATTGGCCGCAATTAATTGATTTTGGTGCTGAATTTATAATTGGTTCATAGAATAAACAAGCCTGTGGACACAACGTAAACTATTTTATGGCATTCAATTAAATTGTGCAAAAACTGATGACAAAAACTTTGTCTTAAAGATACGCAAATGAGTGCATTAAGAGTATATAATGTTCCGCCCACATATTCTGTTTAAAATGCGACACACGCGCAGCTTTTCAGCATTGGACTCATTAACATCTCATGGCCTGCCTCCGCGCTCTGCCATAAATTACAGTTGCACTGGCTGCTGCGATAACCGCTATAAACCGCTATAAACAACATCCGCAGCCAACTTCACACGTTACAGATCTTTAACCCAATATTTTGCAGAAATTTTATTATTTCGTCTGTTTTTTTTTGTTTTGTTTTTTGAGGTGTTGGTTGTTGTCGCTCTCTCCTGAATTTTGCTGTTGCTGCGGCTGCTTTATCGCATTGATCTGAGCGTCATGCATAATTGCATATATCAGATGCAAACACCTAACTGTACACATGTTGCTATAGGTGTACATATATACACACATATATGCTCGTTACGAGCGGCCCGTCATAAGCAGTGACTGCAGCAACAACCAGAAGGCAGCGGCAACAACAACTGCAACTGTTGCAACTTGTTTGCTCTGGCTGCGGCTACGGCTGCTGTTGCCGTTGCTGTTTGCTGCAGTTGACGCCACCTAACTGTCAACTTTCTTTTTTCGCCGGCGCACATAATTACAGCCAACCGTATGTGTGTGTGTGTGTGTGTGAGAGAGTGCCTTTGTGTGTGTGCGGTGTATTAAGTTTTACTTGCATGCAATTAGCATAAAAAATATCAACAGAGCTTGCATTTATATAACGCTACAAATTATGCATCATTGAAGCTGCCACAGCGGCAATGGCAACGGCAACGGCAGCTTCAGCGGCAGCGGCAGCGGCAGCAGCACCAAATTGCAATGACGTTGAATAATGACCGAAAATGCAATGGCAACAGCCGCGAACTGCCACCCCGACTACAAGTTACCAAGTGGCAGTGGCAGCCACGAGCCGCGCCAGTTGCCACCGCAGTTGCCGCAGCTTCAACTTCAGCTTCAGCTGACGACAGACAAGCGACGATGATGGAGATGCAGATGGAGACGGAGATGCAGCTGGAGAAGCTGAGCGCACATATATGAACGTATGCTGGAGTCGCCGACAGCTCCCCATCACCGTGGTAGGTGCCGTGCCACAGACACCTCACGCACGCCCACTCCCAATCCCACAGCCACTCCCACTCCCACTCCAAATCTTGCTGCATTGGCTGCAAATCTGCAATTGCAAACATGCACACACAAACAAACACGGCTCGATAGGCATAGACATTGTGCTCGAGATGTGCAAATAGAAATGTGATTCGGCATTATCGTGATTAAGCAACATTTATAAACACATCAAATAATATAAGTTAGTAAATATGTATCATTGCAAATATCTGTTTATTTACTAACTTTTAATACAATCGGTGAAAACAACAAGTTTAATATTAATAAGTGAAGCAAATTACACTGAGCCAATACATTTAATTTAATTTAACTGAGCAACAAATAAATTTATGCTTGAAGGCAAATCGAAAGAATGTACTAAATAAATACACCTAAAATATCTAAAATTAGCTTTAATTCCTATTTACAGATGCTTTATCAAAGAAATGCTTGAAAAAAATCATAGATAATTTATGCGTTATTGTTTGTTGGTTGTTATAAACAAAAAAAAAAAAACAATATTTGCTCGAACAGAGCAGCTTAATAAGTATTAGAGTACAAAAACATATAAGTTTGGTATTTGGGAACCACATTTTATTATACAGTATAAAGTAATCATGACTCAAGATAAGCTTGGTACATATTAATGCCTAAGATCAAGCTGAACTGCCTTTTTATTACTATTAATCTATTTCACTGGATATTTGAGCTTGCAATATTAAATAAAATCATATGACGAAAAACGAAATGATGTAAAATATCCAATTTATAAAAGGGAAATCCGCATTTGCGCAAATTTAAAAATAATGTGAACGTCATATTGTTTTTCTTTCTCTCTTTTTTCGAGCGTGTGAAAGCCATAAAAGTAAGCAAAATAGGGTCGCATAATAACAATATCGATGATACGAACGTGCCCATCTCTAATTCACACATATGCAGGAAAAAACATGTGCATGTACATGTGTATGCATGCATATGTGTTTTGTGTGTGCTTTGAAAATAGGCCCAGTTGGGAGATTGGAGGGCCACGACACGCATGAATAGATGCATAGACAGCTCGACGCTTTGAGAGCGCATTCGTAGAGCTCTGCTCGGGTTTTTACTCACTTGACGCGCAAAGTGCTGCAAAATAAGCGCAGCGCTGGGCGCACATAAAGCACAAATATACAAATACAAACGCACACACACACACATATGCATGCAAAAACAAACAAAATGAAAGCGTATAGCAGTTAAAAAACACAAAAAACGAGCGAAAAAAAGTTATATATAAAAAACACAAAAAAATTGGTTCAATTTAGCACAAAGACAACACTAAGGAGGGGGAGGAGCACATCAGGCAACATTGGCAGCATTGGCAGCATCGGTTCATGATGGGCATATGGGCCTATTCGGCGCTCAGTTCATCTAGGTTTTCTTTATTTTCTTGTATTTTTTTTTGCAGTCCAAACGAACGACGACAACTCGTTAGCACAAATTTGCTATGAGGGGTGTTTAATGGGCGGGTGGGAGTTGGTACTAAGGTACGGGGGGCGCAATAGGGGATCAGCAGGAGAAGGATAAGGAGAGAGGGAGTTTGCACTGCTCACTGCTGTCAACGGCTTTTAAATGGGCAGCTACCAAAAAGCTTTTTACAATAGAATGAAAATCCAAGCAGAACGCGTTCCCAAAGCCGCCGCCAAAAACAGGAAAAGTCACTTCACTTTGTTGCTTTTGCTGTTGTTGTTGTTGCTGCTCTTGATGTTGATGTTGATGTTGCTGTTGATATTTTGGCAAATTTTCATAAACTGTTATTTATTTTTATTGCACAAAGAAAATGTAAGCAAAAGAATGAAAAAAAAAAAACCAAAAACAAAAACAACATTAAAAGACGCAGCAAAGTTGCGAGCAATTTTCTGCTGCTTTTCGTTATTATTATATTTTTTTGTCGTGTTAATTTTTTTCGATGTTGCCGCTTTGCTGGCAAAAGTCTGTGGCGGAAGTGAATTTGCAAAAAAGAGAACAACAACTACACACACACACACACAGAAAACACGACGAAAAAGGAAAATGTTGTGCGCTTTTGACCAGCCCCAGCCAAAGGCTGGAAAATGTTTGCGAAACACAGAAAAACAACAACAGGAGCAACAACTATACACATATATAAATTTATATTGTATAAAAAGAGTGTCAGACTGAGCGACTCGTTGAGTACAGGCAAATATGCATAAGCCAACAACAGGAACACCAACAACACCAACAACACCAGCAACAACAAGAGGAACAAAAACAACATCAGCAATAACAACTTGGAAGCGCATTTTATTTACATAAAAACAAATGACCAGCATTTTGTGCGGGTCTCCAAGTTGCTGGATAACATCGGATAGTCAAAGTCAAAGCCGGGAGTGAGTTGTACAAATGGACATTTACAAAAAAAAAAAAAGGTAAGACAGGGGTTGTAATTATCCAACACCAGAGATGGGGGCAGCAGCAGCAGCAGAAGCAGACGAAACCCTCAACAAAGTTGCACACGTTGGTAGATCTATTAGGTAAATGCCTCAGCATGGGCCTGGACCTGGGCATGGGCCTGGCTCAGAGCATTTTGGAATTTGCTGGGAAAGTTGCAATCGTCAGCCCCAGCATGAGCTGGCACATACTTAACTATGCTCGTATGAGAGAATTGTGAAAGGATGGCGACAGAATAATCTTTAGATAGCTTTTACTTATAACTAGCACAAGGTACACAAGCCAAAGGAATCCAGCTGCAGATATAGATAGACAAAAGTAGCCTAAAATGGCAGCAAAACTGAAACTTATGCAAAATGAGCAAATTGACAGAATTGTGTGCGGTTCGAGTTAGACAATGTGTTCAGATATTCAAAGATTCGAAATTATTTGATATATCCGAAAAATTAAAAATTCTACATTTTACTCAAAAGTTGTTTTGACATAAAAACCATAAATATTGTACATAAAGATGATTTAAATAATCGGTCATTAGTTATAAATCTGAATAATAATTGCTATGCTTGTAGTCGAAAACTCAACAAGAACTAAAATCGAAAAGTTGCTTTTAATATTTTTATTTATACATTTAAAAAGCTCTCCATTTGATCGACTTAAAAGTGGAAAATATTTTAGTACTTTAATTAGTTAAACTAAACAAAGTAATGGAACCCTCAAAATAGTTGAAACACTGCAAACTCGAAGCTCTCAGCCATATGCAGAGCATCGCTTAAGAGCTCTATAAGAATATTACACAAAAGTTTTGGGCCAGTTCCAAGTGGAGCACAGCCAGATTTTGCTAAGGCAATTGCGGTCAGTTCAGGTCTTGTACCGGTCCACCTAACCCCCCGTGTTCGCCCCCTGCTCATGCTGCTTTTAATGTTCCATGCTGCACTCTTATATGTGGGCTGTCTGCTAACCTCCTCCCGTTCCCGTTCCCGCTCCTGCTCCGCTCAGCCCCAACCCACAACCTGTTCAACATAATTCGCAGCAGTTTTTTTAATCAGAGCAAGTGGCTCACTGGACAAGTACTCGTAGTTCTCGGGCTGGGACTCGGACTCGGACTCTTAGCAGCTGCTGCTGCTGCCCACCGATTAGCCGTAGCGCTTAGCCGGACCAGTTCAATGCACTGCAAAGTGGTTGCGTATTATAACCCACACACAGACACGATGGTGGCGCAAGTTTTAGACAAGTGCGTCAAAAGTTTTATGCCAACACAGATTTCAGTTACGGCTTTAAGCCAAATCGGTGCTAAGTCCAGCTATGAGCCGAGGGCCGTCCGTTTGCCGAGGTTTTAGCTTTAATTCAATTTGCCTAGGTAAATCGCTGGGATTATATAGCAAAGTCGGACGTTTCATCTACATACTTTTACTCGCATACATACTCTTACACACACATATCTATACCCATCGCATAAACCTACATATTTGGCTTAAAGCTCTGTACGCCATCTGCCCCTTCATCCCCTGCTGTTGCCCATCAGCGCTTACGAGTGTGTAGGCAAAAGAGATTTGTAAATTCTACACTTTTTTTATTCAACTTCTCACTCTCTCTCACCCTCTCAACCTCTGTCTCTCGGCTCCCGCCTCGTCTTTCAGAGCTTAACCACATCCTCAATTTTTCTAGTTGTGCTAAAAAGCGAGTGAAAAAAAATGAACGTAATCATAATTTTTGTGCCGTCTTTTGTAGGTTGGCCGCTTGCTACACATGTTGAAAATTTGACTGCCTCAAACTGTGTTTTGCTTGCCCCATTCCGGACTCTGGGGCAGGTGTATTTCTTTTTAACAGCCTGCCTGCCGGTTTTTCTGTACTTTTATTTTGTGTTTTTGTGTTTTTTGCCTGCCCTGCCAGTTTGCCAGTTTGGCTTGTTTGCCTTTTGCAGCTTGACTGGTATTAATTTTGAACGCGTGCAAATGGAGCTGGTGCCTACGACCACATGCCGGGGCAGCTGCTGCTGCTGCTCATGTCCATATCCCTGGGCGTGCGCCAAAACCAGCGACAGCCCGAGCAACTGGAGCTGCGGTCATAACGATGCCAACTGCAACTGCTGGGCCCCCCTTAAACTGTTGTCCTGACGAAGGTTCCAAATTAAAATGATGTGCCACAAAATATTTAAGCAATTTTGTAAGTACACATAATAAATATGTACGAAAATCGTTATGTCAAAAATCTTTTCAAATTGCACTTAATGGTCTTTTCCTCTTTATTAACTCAGTTATTTTGTAATAAAGCGCAATCAAACTGGGATATAGCAATTATAAAGGAAATCGGGGGAATATTGGGCAATCAAATTTAAATGTATCTGCTGCATTTTTTTTTGGGTTTCACACATTTGAAAACTTTTAAAAGAAAATGAGAATTATTTAATTCCCTTAATTCAAATGCTTCGATTTAAGAATTAAACATTTCTATAAGTCAGTTAATGCTCTGTATAAATTTATACACAAAAAAAAGATAAGTTCCCACAAATTGAACAATTTAATGGAAATAATATTGTGCAAGGTAACTTTTCGTAATGAACTGGCAACAATTTCTTGGAAATGTGTAATTTAATTGCCAGTTCTGCTTATATTCAATTATCTTCCTTATCTATTTTCATTTCATTTCAGCAACAAAGCATTTTTTTGGAAATCTATTTCTATATAAATACATTTTTTGTCTTTGCGCCACTTTAAATGGTTAATGCAAATACACGTTTATTTATTTAAAGCTTCTATTAACAGCACGTTAATTAAAGATTCTCAATGCTCACTAATAAATTCGTCACGTGGTGTAAAATCATTAGGACTGTGTTAACGAAGACTCGATGACAGCAGTTGGACCACATCTAAGACTCTTAATTTGATTTCCAAACATTTTCATCGGGGTTTTCATCAATGCAACGACAGAATTTGGCCTCAATTCATTAGCATTGAATCAAAAACAGAACTTTGTAACGGCCAAGCACAAATTCAATGCACAAATTGTGTGAAACTTGTTAAATGTTTTACATTTTTTATGCAAATAGTTTTCAATTAGCAGTCAAACAAACTGCTGTGCAACAATAGCGCGGCTGACTTTACAATAAAAATGCAAAATTGCAAATAATTAAAAACAGGAGCAGCCTGCAGCCTGCCGACTGCAGCAGCGGGCAATAGCAACAACAAAGTGCGATGGCAAAAATTAAATTATGTGTGCCACAAAGTTCGCCTCGAATTATGTCGCATAAATCAAATAAACAGCAGCAGTGGCAAAAAAGTAAAAATATAAAAATAAAACAAAAAAATATGAAGAAGTGGAAGAAGAAGCAGAAGCAGCAGTAAAGTTGAGGCTGCAAAAATGTTGAGGAAAATAACTGAGAAAAAATTTATACGAAAAACTTTTGCATTTAAAGCGAGCCCGTGGGCAACAGCAGCGCGATGGCAGAGGAGCGGGTGGCTGCTGGGTTGGTGGCAAGTGCGCCGTGTGTTAGCGCAACACTTGGCTATGGCCAAAAAAAAAAAAAAAAATGCCAACAACAACAACAACGAAAAGGAAAAAACAAAAAACAGCAATTTTTATACGTATTCGTATTGTGAAGTAGAAACCACAGTCAGCAGTGGCAGCAGCAGCAGCAGCAGCAGCAGCAGCGGCGACAGCGGCGGGCAAAAACAAGTGTTTAAATGTCAACAGCAAACAGAAGAAAAACCAGCAGCAGCAACGGCCCCAGACAGCCCAGACAAAAGGAGTTATGTGCGAGTGTATCCGCGGAGTCTGCGGAGCCACACAATTCATATGGAAAGATAACCACTGCCGCGTCTGCGTCTGCGTCTGCGTCTGAGACTCATCTTCTATTTTATATATGTGTTTTACCCAGTCAAATGTCATGAACTTTTTGGTGCGCAGTCCGCAGCGGTCAAAATACAAAATAAAAAAATTAAAAAAATAGACAGCAGCGCTGCATCTATGAGATACTTTTTGGCGCACATAACGCGACGCTTCGCTTAATAACTTACCCGAAAGCAATGCAAATGTCAAAGTTATCCAAAACTGCATCTTGCCGCCGTTTGATGTGTATATTTGTTGTTGTGATTTTTAACTATTTGATTGGCCGCGTTGCTCAACACGTGGAATTTTTTCTATATTTTTTTTGTGGCTGTTTACAGTTGCAGATACTTTGTATCTTTTGTGTTTAATTGCAAGCGGCTGCCTGTTTAAGGCTTGGCCATGCATTTGAGCCATGCATTTGGGCAAACATTTTGCACAACAGACACGAAGTACACAAAGACACACACACACACGCACACTCACACACACACACTGAGCGTAAGCTTGTTAGTTAATTCTAACTGTTAAACTAAATTTGATAACCTCTTAGGGTTTTTAGCCATGCAAATGCTTATTAGCGGCTTTCAGTTATTTGTGTTTTGTCGTTAATTTCCAACTCGTTTTGACTCGACTCGACTTTGTTTTGTTTTGATCGTTGTTGCACTCGACACGCTAGAGACACGCGACGTACATAAACAACGCGCAGACCGTTGAAGACTAAACGCAGATACAAATGCCGCCTCCGTAGATACGTTCAGCCTGACAGGTCCAACTCAAAGCGCCGCTCACATCCGATTGAAGCGAACTCGAACTTGGAATCAGGTGGCTCACCGAACGAAGCCGCAGCCAACTCGAACTCAAACGCGAACTTATACGAGGCAAGCGAGGCGAGTCAATGGCGGTTTGAGTCATTGCTAAGCCAGTCATGCGACGAGAAAGAGGTTGCGGCTAACCAACTTCTGTTGTAACCAACTTCTGTATAAGTTTAACTTCAAAATAAATTTAATTTAAATTTTTAAAATTGTTGCCTAACAAGTTGTATACTTATTAATTAAGTTTCAAATTTAATATTTCTTTCAACATTTTTGGCATTTTTTGTAATTTTTCTGTGTATCCCTCAGTATATCTAAAAACGATTTCAGGCTCGTATCATCTTTTAGTACAGCCGCTTCGTGGACCGCTTCGTATAGCCAAGGCACGACTCTCGCACAGCAGCCATGACGCTTGCGCCTTGCCGCCGCCGAAGAGGTGCACAACTCTGCTAATATTTTCGAACAGTGCAGACACGCTCTTATACACAACTCTTCTACGCAGGCAACTCCAATAGCTGAATATAAATTCGAACTATTTTAGCAGCGAGCGACCAAACCGAACCATATAAGAGTTGTGCACAGGCTATTCGAAGAGCGCAGCAGAGCTGCTGTAGCAGAGAGGCAGCAACATGTCTGAAGAATGACTTTTCGGTTATGAAAGTAAAAGCGGAAAAGTGGAAAAGTGTAAATGTGTAAATGTGTCCCGTCCGTTCGTCTAGCTGGCAACATTAGCCGAAAACATGGCAAAAACTTCATCGAAAATACAGGCGAGGCCAACAACAACAACAACAAGTTTGGCACAAAAGATTCTAAAAGTTTTCCATACTAGCGAAAGTGAAGTCAATTTAGGTGCCTTAAGCAAACAATAATAATACACACAAACATTTATTGAAAGATAAATTATGGATTGGACCTATCCTTATTTAAGCCCGAGATGAACACTTTTCAAAGAAAGTCTGTATCATTTTTAAGATACAAATGTTTCTGATGAAACGCTAATTAAACTCAGTTTTAAAGGACTTCTTTGACAAGCTGCAAGGCCAAGGAAAATATTCAGGCTTAAAGGTAGATGAATAATTTTAATTTTTTTCTTTAAGAGTCGATTGTGAGAAACGCAAGTTGCAATTTTTGAGCCCCACGGGTTTGCACCTTGAACTCCTTGAGCTGTAAACTTGTCAGCTGCTGCAGCTTTTCCAAGCCAATAAGCAACTCTTTATATAGATCGCCGAGCCCTGTGCAAGACGCTGTTTAGTACCCAGCGAAAATCCACAGAAACATTGAAACATTGTTGGACCACAAGCCAACTAGGAACCGAATAACTCATCAGGAAATACTTTAAGGGTAAGGTAAGGATAAGTCTCCAAATGCAATGCAATAGATTATTAAGAAATAGTTTGATATGCTATGCACGATTGTCTTTATAGTCAGCTTCAGCATTTGGTATCTGTATATAGAAAAGAAGTGCTTAAAAATAAAACATATAGCTCCACAGTCCTTTCTTCACCAATTTTCGCATACTTTATATCTCACAAGCCCTTGGGCATTCTATTGCGAGCCCAAACATCGTGTATTCAGTTTAAATATGCTCAATATACCTCCCGTAAGTTTTGGTCATAAACAAGATATCTGCACGCACAATTAACCACAGATTGCAGCAAGTCATTCTATGTAAACTTTAAATGTACTCTCTTTGGTATTATCATATTGCTCATATAAGTCATAGGGAAAGTCTGCTCAGCTTTAATTATTCCAAATATAACAATCGAAATTAAAACCCTCAAAGTCAGCGACAGCTCAACACACGCTAAAGAATTAAATTTATTATCATGATGTATATGGGGGTGAGTTCAGTATAAACTGAATATTAATCGGGTCTGCTTGGCTTGTTAATGAATTCCGACACACACCCTCATAAGAACTAACAAGAACGAATCCACATTCGTGTGAATTTATGACATAGATACACGGCACTTCTGACCTCTTCAACACGTACCTTGCGTCTAAATGAAGAAGACGCGCTTCTATTACGACCAAGCTGATATTTAAATAAGAACTGAAATGTATAAGTAGATTCTTTAAAAAAAACTTAATATCAGACGACAAACTTTTTACTTTCAAAAGCGCAATTAATAAAATGTCCACATTATAAACTATTTTTCAAATAAATTTGAGCTGGAAATGTATATAAGCGTGGAGGCATTTTAAACACATGTAAACGAATTACCTTCTACAATTTCTTATGTTTTTAGAAAATATCTCTCTTTAATGAGCGTTATCTTAGAAACAATGTACTATAAAACAGTCTAAGTGCTATAAATCGTATTTAATTCGAAATGGATATTAAAGCTTATTCACGAAAAGTGTATTCACGTTCATAATTACTTCAAAATAATTGAACGTACGCTCATAAAATGTTTTTTAAATTAATTGAATCGCATTTTTGTTTTGGAAAAAAAAAAGAACAACTAAACGAACATAAAAAATGCGAAATGCGATAACGACTTTGCTTTTGCCAATGATAGACTGCAATAAAAATGTTTTTCTATAGCCAAAACAAAAAATGAACTGAAAATTGAAGCCATGAAATAAGCAAATTCAAACTGAATACTCAACAGATACACACGCTTGTGTGTGTGCGTGTATGCATGTATGCATGTGTGTGTGTGTGTGAATAGTAAAAGAAAAACTAGTGCGTTAAAGGCAACCAACACTCACAAACTGACTCGAATCGCCATCTGTAGCAGACATTTGGGCGCATCATCCACGTGGTTGACTTTCGATGGGTAACGAATGACTGGGGAGATGGGGGATGCGGACGCAAGTGGGGACGTGCTTGGAGATGGGGTGATGGGGGTGATGGCGCGCCTTGCCCCAGACAGAATAGTCGTGTGTACAATTATACCTATGCAGGCTAGCAGGGAGTGCCAGTGGCCAGTAGTCCACAGAGCAGGCTTTATTAATGGCTCATAATGACTTAAGTGAAATTACTGAAGCATAGCGACCCCCACCCCTCGCCCAGTCTTCAGTCGCTGTGTCTGTGCCCCTGTTTCTGTCTGTGGCATTTCCCTTCTGCCCTGCCAACTCGGGCGCTGTGCGGTTGGAAATTCAGCTGCAGTCATAAACAGCGAGAATTCCCACGCGGCATTTAATATTCCTTTGGCCAAGTAAATTTTCGCTGCTCTCACATGTTGCTGCCTTCAGAATATCCACAGGTCTCTGCTGTAGGCCAAAGCGGGCATATTACATTTGAGGCCAAGATAATTCGATTACTTAACTGTTTGCAACCTCTGTGTGCGGGCTAGTCTAATTGGGTTTCGGACAGTTCGTATGAATTTTCTCCCCTTTTTAAGTGAGAATTCATCTAATAAATAGTTTCGCTATTGGCTTTAAATTCTTAATGCAATTCACCTGTTCCTTAACTTATGCTTTACTGTTACATTGCAAATAAATCAGTATTAATATTAATATGATTATTAATATTAATAATAAATATATATACACATTGCATCAGTTATCATTCAACTCTCACTTGGTGCCTTTACAAATATATGATCAATTTATTATAGCTTCCAACATCAAGCCGCAAATTGAATAATTAAGATTCTTTTTAAAGTCTATTTTCTATATCATTTAGCTGTCATGATGAGCCAGCTGTTACATTTCTATGATTTTACACATTTTTTGATTTAAAAAGTCACAGTATTTAATTTAATCAAAATCTGTTCACATTCAAAATAATTTTGTAGCACCCTAACAAACGCTGAACCTCAAAATTGCATTATATATTATTTATATATTTATTTGTACAAATTTGGGAAATCTTAATTATTATCTTAGCATTCATAAAAAAAAGGGTAAGTAAGTTTTTTGTGCAATCAGCATTAAACTAAACACTTGGAAAAACAAACCGTTAAGCATCGGCTAATTATAACACTCAACAGCTTGTAGGGGTATTCGCTCTTTTATTAGCTAAAACTTTACTTGAGCATCTTAATCAAGCTTTACAATAATGGGTAACATTGCTCATTCAGTTCTAAAAAGGGTATTCGCTAGCTCGGCAAACCTCAAGCCAACTGTTCCTTCTTCCTTTAGTTATTCGCTGCTGTTGTATTTATTGTTGTTGCTCATAGGAGCTGCTGCCGTGCAGGCGAGTAGTTAAGGTCAGTTCATATATTATGCTTTGCCTGGCAAAAGGTGCCATAAGTCTCTGAGTGTGTGCGTGAGTGTGTGTAGAATAGAGAGAAAGAACGAGAGAACGAACGAAAGAGTGGGAGAGATAGTGTAGTTTTTGCCAGGCATCAGGCAGCTCTTATTTACTTTGCCTGTCTGCCCGAGTCGGCAACTGTTGCCTACTTTTGTGCGTCTCTGATGTCTGCCTGCTAATTAAGCGAAATTTTGCGTAATAAGCTTGTCTGTAATTTGCGCTATCTTTTCGCTTTTTGTTTTTGTGTTGTCATGCTGCTGCTGTTGTTGTTGTTCTTCTTGTTCTTCTTGTTGTTGCAATGTTGTTCTTGTAACATAGTTGCCGTTGGTTTTGCCTATTGGTTTTGTTTTTGTTGCTCCTCGTGCTCCTGGCTGCTCCTGGCTGCTCCTAGTTCTGGCCCTGTCGCCTTTGTGTTGACTTTGTTAACTGTCATCAAGGTGTTCATTGGCTTTGTTATTACGCCTCAATGAATTTTCGGGTGTGTCTATCTGCACAAATTGTGCGCCATTCAAGTGATATATGCGTGTAATTTTTCATATGTGGCAGCAGCTCGGTTCGATAGTTGGGGTATACTCTGCTGCTTACAGTTGAGAGCCTCGGTAAATCATGTTGAGCCGTGAACTGAGAAACTGATACACACACACACGCACACACACACACACATACGCACACACGCACACACACATGCGAGCACACAGTGTCCAGGGGTCAGCCAAGGGAAAATTGAGAGCAAACTTAATGGAGTACATAAATTTATTGTCTTTAATTTGCTTTATCGCAAAAGTGCGTTTTAAATTGCAGCGATTAAACGAATTAGATATGTTCTGCGCTTAATTTATTGCGTATTTTTTTAACTGCCAGCTGCATATAGTTTTACAAATTAATATTTTGTTTTAAAGAATTAATAATCTAGCCAATTTGGGTATAAATTAATGGAATTCGATTTGTTTAGCTATTTATAAGCTCCTCGCCGAATTGCGTTTACAATTACATGGCACTTCGAGCTCGGCCCATTCAAGCGAACGCTCCCATTGTAATATTTTGACTGATAAGGCGCATTATTAACGCTACGTCAAATTCAGCACTCGCATAATTTTCAAAAATTCACACATGCCTAATGGAAAGATCCTATATCGTCGTATTTTCGCACCTGCTCATGTTGCTCATGTATCACTTTTGTTTTGACAACGCCTTTCTGTGTTGTTTTTTATTCTGGCAACAGATCTGGCAGGATAATAACAACATTATTCACACAGAAACCAGAGAGCACACACACATGCACGCACAGCATGGTGGCATTTTAAACACATGTAAACAAAACCGTTGAATTAAACCGAAAATTAGCATCGATTAAAGTCAAGAAGCGGCGACAAAGCGGCCCCTTCCCTCCTGCGCCCCTTGGCCGCACAGCACCTTATCAGTAACAAAGCCAACACACAAGCACGCACACACTCACACACACACGCACCGCGTTTATCTTGCGCCCCCTCGCTTTAAACAAATTTTAACATAATTTAAACATGTGTTGAAGGCGCACACGCTGCGTATGCTTAATCCCTTTTAATCCGTTTTTAGGCGCGCGCCTGCAACGCGTGACGCGCTACATAACCTCAACAACAAGAGCGCGGACTAACCTAACCTAATCTAACCTGCACAACAACAGCAACAGCAACAACAACAACAACGCGACAACAACAACAAACTGCAGGCTCTGATAAGGCAGCCAGGGCCGACGCTGCTGTTGACGTCCTTGGCGGGTCCATTGAGGGTGCCAGCATAAATAAATAATAGGCTGCATAAGTAACTGTGTGTGTGGTGTGTATGTGTGTGTGTGTGTGTGCTTGCTTAACTGCAAAAATATTAGTGCGCTCGCGGGCCTTAACTCAGCTGCCCTTGTTATTAGACAGCTGCGGCCCACACACGGTGCAGCAAGTCTCCATGTGGGGGGTTGCAGAGAATTGTAGGGTTGTCGTAGTGGCGTAAAAGTCTAGTCTTAAGGGTTGCCGCCTGCTACTTATCATATGCAAATGTTTCAAAATGTTTGTGCTCATAAATGCCGACAAGCTACGCGCTTGAGAAGTGTTTGCAGGCGACACTCCACCCCCACTTCAGCCCACCCCTTGAGTGATTCATAAGTTGAACACAATTTCAGAGGCTCATCAGGTTTGTCTGCATTGTCATAAATTCATTAGCAAGTTTTTAACTACGCTTCACAACTATCGAGATTGTTGCCTTGTTGTGAGTGTCGCGACAGCGCTTGCCTTTTATGTGGCCCATAAAAACATATAATTAGGTAAAGGTTAATGCCGACTGACCGCTGACCGAAAATACGTGTATATTTTCTTGCAAGATGTACCCAATTGTGCACACTCCTCCCATCTGTTAGCCTAAGATATACTTAATGTATGCCTCTTTATGCTTATTTGTTTGTATCGGGACTTTATTGAGACCTTGACCTAGCTGCGACAAACTTTTGAATAAATAAAACAAATTTTCGGAGAATTGGCGTACACGCAGCTCCCACTGAAAATACACTGTTTATTATAATTATGCTTTATTATGTGCATTCCCAATTAGTTCAATAGCTCATTAAGTTACACATTTCATTTTTGCGTGTATCGACCAATTGCGCTAATTGACTTAATTCGCTAGACTCGCAGACGTAAATATTTTTCTATAAATAAAATATGAGTTTGTGTTAAGCGCTGATGAAAGTATTTAATGAGTAGTAAATTGCCTATACATAGATAATTTGCTTAGAAGGTATCATTTAAATGTGCTACGACAAACCGAGTGTAAGAAATTGATATATCGATGGAAAATGTTATTTGTTTTTCACCATTGTTACTTAATCTTTATATACTATAATAGAAGCTGCATGCAAATTGACCCTAGCTCTTGAAACCTAGCAGATTTGTTCAAAAAAGATTTCAGATCGTTTTTTATCGATTGGAATTGGAGCCACTTATCAATCGGAAACAAACTCGTAGTGCGCGTGCACTTGGAGGAGCTACGTTCAAAATTTCAAGACTCTAGCTCTTAAAGGTTCTGTGATCGACGCATTCATACATATGGACGGACGGACGGACGGACAGAGGGACGGACATGGCTTGATCGGCTTTTGAGGCTGCCTAAGATTGTAGGTTTATAGTTTGTTACTTTACTCCATACTATAATAATCAGAAACCCTAATTCTTGCCATTTTCTGCAATAAATTTATATATTTTTATTTTTAGCTAACTTCAGAAATAAACTTCAATTTGGATTCCAAATAGATTTTATTGGCATAACAGACAAAGCGATTGTTTTACTTGAAAATTGCTTTAAATTTTCTACTTTGGTATTTTCAATTCATTTTTACACTGATTTATTCTAATTAATATCATTGGATTCGAATGTTATTTGTAGCACTTGCTCTGCTGCATAAACATGTGCAGCATATAAAAGGCATTTGTTTTGTCTGCTGATGGGGCCAGCTCACATCTGGTTTGAACACTTTTCACTCTGGATATTCTCGATTTTTGGCTGGCCCTGTGCTTTCAGTTACAGCCTTGGCCTGCTTTCAACATGTCCGTCTTCAATTGGCCAGACTTTTGAGCCATTTTTCAGCTGCTCCTTTGGTTGCAGCTCAATTTTTATGCAGCTTTCTATGGTTGGCTTGACGTGCTGCTTTCTTGGTTTCTCTAGATTCTTTTTGCATGGAAAATGTAATTTATACAAAATTAATTTACGTCATAAAACGACTTTTGTGCCTGTGCGGGGCAGGGCAGAGCGGGACATGCCGAGCGGGGAATGCTCAGCTGGCTCCGACTGTGAACTGTTGATGTCATAAATGTTGCATGGCACAAACACAAAACACAAGGCACACACACACACACACACAAAGCTACAGCGAGAGCAACAAATATGCATCGAAATAAAATAAAATATAAGCCAAAAAGTAGTAAAACCCAAAGCCCTGGCCAAAAGGCCCAAAAGCTGTGCACAATTTATGCATGAACACGCCCCCTTTAGCGCCTCCATACTGGCAACATTTTGTTGCACTCCCTACAGCCACATAGAGGAGCGAGAAGACGGCGCAGAAGGGGCACTTGCCTATTGTGAATGCAGCTTAGAATTTGTTGCAAATAAAGTGAAATGGCAACGGGCTCTGCTCCGAAATTCCGCACACACACACACGCACACACCGAAAAGAAAGAGCTGGCACGGAAGGAAGCCAGGGCTGCTGCTGCGGGGGGGAGGGAGCTGGGGTGTAGAGTGTGGGGGAAAAGCCAGCAAGGCAGGGCCAAGAAACAAGAAAAAAATTGGCAATTTAACATTTGACGTTTTCTACGAGACTTGTTCAAACAATATACTTGGGAATTTGTTTTAATGCTCAGGCGAGGCAAAGAGTTTGGCGGAGTTGACGGGCGTCTGCCTTAAGCTCCACACTAGCTACAAGGGGCCACTAGGACTTGGACTAAGACAGGGGCCGTGGCTATAAGGGCAACTGGCAATAATGGCTTTAAATTTTTATTAGATGACGACGCTTATGTGCCTTAGTTGCCTTCTATGCAGCCCCGGCACGTTACAGCTGCTTGAAATGTTGAAATGTTGTTGAAAATGCGATGCAGTTGCAGTTGTTGTCGCAGTTGTTGTTGCCGCACTCGTCAGTACTTGTACGTGTGTCTGTGTGTGTGTGTGTGTCTGAGTGTGTTTGTGTGTGTGTGTGTGTTAGTAAGGTAAAAATTGCCAGTTAGCTGCACTGTGCAAACACGTTCATATCAAGCTGCTCATGTAGAAATAAGTATAAGCACTAATTACCAAAAATAAAATAAATACAAACAGGTTGCACGCACAAAGCAGAAGAGTGGCTTAAAGAGAGTGAGCCAAGTCGAAGAGTGGATACGCTTTATCGAAAGTTGTGTAGGTATAAAAGCGAAGATATTGTCAGTGTCATGCCAAAGCATGTACTATATAGTATACACAAGTGCATACGTTTTTGGCTTTGCTCAAATGTTTAAATAAATCTTTTATCTTCGATCTAAGTAGATCATATCATATGCTACCTCAGGTAAGTATACCCGGCATATATGAGCATCAAGCCATATCTATGCTTTATCTTTAGCTAGCTGATCTTAATGGTAATGAAACAAATAGGCTGCATTTGGGTGCATACTCACACATACTTATTTTAGGAGAGAGAAAATAATAGTGTGTCTATGCAAGTGTGTGTGTGTGTGTGTGTGTGTATGCACGTTTAGCTAGTTGCCCCTGAGCGTATGCTACACTTTATTTTATGTAGCTGCTGTCGCCTAATTCGCATAATTACGCGCTTATTATTTTTGCAAACCGGCTCTGCTGCCGACTCGCTGTGTCCAGCAGCTACACACACACACGCACATAAAACTATAATTGTATTTGTATCTGTTTGACTGTGTGTGTGTGTGTGTGTGTGCGTAATTGTATTTCGCTTTGCGTGTATCCTGTAATTGTATTATTTGCTTGATTTCATTATTCTCTACAGCACAGCGCAACGCAACGCGCATCGGTTATAATTAACCAAATAAATAAAACAGTCGAAACTGTCCAACAGATATAGCGGCATTATAGTTGAGCCTAAAGGGAAACGGAAGCGGGCCGAACAACAACTAAATAGAGATAGCTCCGCACACACACACACACACTCGCACACACATGTGTGTATTATTGAGTACTGACTATGCCCCGTGGGCTAGATTTGGGCTTTTTGTTCATTGCCACCATGACAGCAGCAAATTAAATGGCTGTCATTTCGCCTTTTTATACCCTTTAAAAGCTGGCAAGAAGGTTTGTGGCAGCCATTGAAAACATCAAATGTAATTAGATCAGTTAATAAATGTTTTAATAAAATATGACAACATATATAAAGCTATGAATCACCCATAACTGCAATGCAACATTATTCACTTTTTGTACCTTCTTTGACTATGAATCAAATTATATTTGACACAAGCAAGGCAAAGGGAATCCAAATATTAAACTAATATCAGACTGTTTCTCGTGTTCATTGCAAACTTCATGGCAGCTGCTGTCATGAGCGACAAAGTACCAAGTGTATAAATTGGGCTGTGCTCTTTTAATTTGTATTAAAAAGCAACTAACAATAGTCGTCCATCGTCGTATTGCTGATTTTTGTGTAATGATGGTCAAAAAGTAGCCAGGCAACTGTCAAGCACCAGTTGTTATTGTGTAGGCCAAATTAAAATCGAATTCAGTTAATTATTATTATAAATTATTTACCTATAGGGCAAACATTCATTATGAATGAAATATTTAAATATAACAGCCAATGGCAAGCTTGTGATATTTTTTGTATGCATCGTCGTGTTTTTCACTTACAGGGCAGATAAAGTATTTTGCAACTTTTGCCAAGCAGATAAACCTAACATTCAATTCAATAACATGCTTTATTTTCATTAACATTATTGAATAACCCAAGCAAAATAAAGCTAACAATTGAATCAACTATAGAACAGATAAATTGTATCGAATAACACTTTAAATTTCACATAGTATTATCATACTATTTGCAGGGCATTTAATAGTCGAGTATATTTGACTATAACATTCCCTGTTATTTTTTTTTTTTTATTTTAATGTTTGCTTGTTGGATAAGCAATTGGCCGTTTTGCAAATTTGGTATTACTGTTTGTCCGCTTGGCTTTGCATTATGAAGTTGTGAGCATAACTAATTGAAAAGTTTTTGTCGCATTTGGCACTTTGGTTTGCTTGGTTAGCGGATTTGCAACTGGCAACTGGCAACTTGTAACATGCCACAACGAGCCATGAATTCATCACAAATTGTTTTTGCTAGATTAGCGATTGTGCTACTTCTGATCTAAGTAAAAACTGTTTAAGGAGCTTAGTGAAGTTAAGAGCTAAGAAAATAGATGGCCATAAGAAACAAGGCTAACAACTTAAGAGTATGTACTTGCGCCAGCCAATATATATAATATGATTTAATGAAACATTCCCAAATTCACAGAATTTCCAAGTAGAATGATTTATTTTCGTTATTCGTGTGCTGTGAAATTATTGATAAATACTTATTTTTTGAAATTCGATTAAAGGTTGCTTAGCAAAATTCATAAAATATTTGCCATTTCCTAGAACTGGGCAAGGCATTTCACAGTTTCGTGGAAATTTCGTATTTTTATGCCTAAGTTCCAGGAATTTTTAAATTTAAGAAATCTTACAGTAAACTTGAAAAGGTATTTGTTGTTATTCGCTTATGTGGACAATAATCTTTTGGGTCACAAAAAGTCTAACACATTCATTAAGACAAAGATGAGGTCGAAGTCTATATATTTATATAAATCAAAATCGGAGTTAAGGTTTCAATCGTCTCGGTTTTAAAGAAGCCTAGTTATTCAAAATTGTATCATATATGTACGTGCATATGAACATAATACAATGAGAAAAGACTTGTACGGATCTTAAGAAAATAATTATAAAAATCAATTTTAAGTTTAATTATGGAAAACTTCTACACACATATGTACATACATCCAACTATTTAGTTTAGTCGTACAGCATAATAAAAATAATGTAAGTAATAATAATAATTATAATAATAATAATAATGATAATAATAATAATAATAATGATAGTAATAATAATTATTATTATAATATAGAAAATGTAGTCTCAAAAGGGTAATGGGCTCTCTTGCCGTTCTCCAAGTAAGCAAGAGTTGTTCGAAATCCCTTATAAAGTGAGCAATTTGGCGATGACTAAAATGCTAAAGCGAACATATGATTGAGCATTGGCCTTTATTGCGCGGCTTAAAAATGAGCAGCACAAGTTACTTAACAAGTATCAGCAACAAAATCAGTTAGCCTTATGGATTTTAAGTAATGCTATTATAAAACAAATTCCATGTGATCTAATTATGAAGTTTTTCTATAAAGTTAATTCGATTGTTTATTGATTGTTTACTGAATGCCTATACTCTAAACTTGTAACTGGAGCTGCCTTCCGGTTTCGCGTGTGCGCACACACAGGCGTACGTAGATTTTTCCCAGCATATACACACTGACACACACACACACAGGCACACACACAGAGACTCGGTGGGGAATTCAATAGCCTTTAACAGGCAGCCTGTTACGTTATGGCCTCATGGCTCACCACCGCCAATAACCACACAAATTACATTTATTTAAGTTCCGTCACATGAAACGTTTACGGCCCTTGGCCACACTCACACACACGCATACATACATACACACACAGAGGCGCACACACACAGCGGAAAGCAGCCCCAGCATCGCTCTCATAACTCAGCGTCTCCATGCAACAATTGCCCATCTAATTCACTCAACTGCTCACCTGTTGGCCCGCTCCATCATTTGGTGTCTTCAATGTTTCCATCGCCCATCGCCCATCATCATCATCATCGCCGTTGTCTTGGCTGCCGGCGTCGCAGTTAATGTTGTCTGATTTCATTAGCGCAGTTCCCGAGACTTTGCCCCCAACTCCCATCTCCCACTACCGCCATGAAGCCTAAGCCCAAACCCAAACCCAAATGTAAACGCGTATTGACAGTTTTCGTTGGATGCCAACCTTAAAGATACACGCGTAATTTATCACTTCACATTTCTCGACTGCTTCGCACGCCAATTAGACACCCCTGCCCCAACCTCCCCCTGCCGTGACACCTACTCAGCACAGCCACTAAAGCATTTTACATGAACTTGAATGAGCTTATTATTGGTTTCGCTTTTGTCGATGGCTGTCAATAATATTGATACCCATACTAAACGTATTTATATGTATATATTGTTGCTCTCTTTATAGGCATGGATTTTTTTCCACCAAGCTAAGCCGATGGCCGCGTCGCAGCACCGCACCACCGCACCGCTGTGTCACCGGTCCGCTGCTTGTTGTGGCTAATTTGCTTTTATTATTCGCATTAAATTTTATGCTTATGTTTATGTTGTGTTTTTTTTTTTTGTTTTCTTCTCCAATAAAATTGGAGAGCCGATAGAAATTGAGACATTGTTGCCAGTGCGAATTAGCCGGAAGTGTGTCGTCCTTATCCGCTTCGCTGCCGTGCATTTTAATGGCCAGTTTAGACCAACAGTTGCTGCAGCTGCTGTTGCCTTTCATGAGCCTTGCCTGGCCTAAACGCAATGATTAGAAATTGCTGCCAACGACGAAGCGTATCCAAGTGTTATTAACATTTCCGACATGTGATGCCCGTACAGTGGCACTTGGGGATGTCAGAAACAGGACGAGCTCAATCTTAACACAGAATGCTCTCAAGTAAAACAACTGTTATTTCCATTTTAACACGTATGGAATTTAATAACAACTATGTATGTGCATAGATTATGAAAACTAACCTTAAATCATTTGCTTTAATATTTAACAACATTTTTCATTTAACGTCTCAACTTAATATGGATTCATATTTCATTACAAACATAATGTAGGGAATTGATTACGGCTTAACTAGATTTAATACGTTATAATGCAAGAATTAAAACCTAAAAGCCTGAACCGAATACAATAAATTCAAATAACATCACTTGCACAATTGAGGTTTTGTTTTATTTGCTCGTCAGGTCTTGAAATTCGAAATATATGTTATATTATAGGTACCATATGCAAAACGAGCTTATCTCTTTTTAGCTGCTTAATACATATATTTAAAATGTAAATCCATAAAATGAATTGCATTCAACAGCGACTAAATTGTCTTGTTTTGAAAACTAGAAAGAGTTTTGCCATTAAAATCCTTTGGCTCTTCAATAGTCTGATCCCAGATTGAAAGCAGGTGAGGAGGAGCCTCTTGATTAATGGGCCAGAAGTGGAACAACTTACATCAATAACTGGATAAATTTGTGACACTAGCTTTAAACCTATAGAAGATCAAAATTTTTATGATTTTCGAGTGCAACCGGGCAAAGGTTGCAGCAGTTGCCTTGGCTGATTGATTCCAAATCTAGTTGCAGAAGATTAAAAAATTTTTATTTGTATGTTTATGACAGAAAATATGCACTAAATAGAAAGTATGTAATAAATATCGATTAAAATATTGCATTACTTAAATTTAATCCGTTAACGAAGAGATCGTAATCAGTTCCATTTAATTTCTTAGTATTTTCAATTAAATGGTTAAGACATTATTATTTAAGTTTTGCTTTAAAACGTTAAGTTTCTCGCCTGGCACTAAAGTTTACACACTATTAGTTAAAATAGCTGAAATAACGCTGCAGATAATAAAGTGGGTTTTGGGTTGCGCATTGAGCAGCTGCTGTTTATCAAATCCGTGGCAAAAGCTCTTTAGCTGGGAATTTTTGTATTGCGCACATATTTAACCTATATAACATATATGAGCCTAGCCCACCTTAATTAAAATCTCGCTGGCTGGCAAATTTCAATTATATTTTGTGACCCATCAGGAACAACAGTAAACAAGGTGAACCGGTCGACAATACGCCCTCGACGAGCACCGACCGCCCTAGCACTGGGTCCAACCTGCTGCCCGGAACGGTTGTTCGCTTGTTTGTTATGAAATTCGCATATAGGTAAAGGTCTCATTGCCTTCCCACCCACGCCCCTGCCCCCGCCACTGCCTTATCCCGGGGCAACGCATATGTGTCATAAAAACAGGCAGCGCATAACTCTGCCCCACATCCTATCCAGATCCCTCGCAGCCCTCCACTTGCCCGCTGTTGTTTTGTTTTTTATGCCACACCTCGATGCAAATCATTGCCACATCTGACGCACATGTGGCACGTAACAGACACAGAGACAAGCTCGTCGTCGTCGTCGTCGTCGTCGTAGTCGTTGCAGGATTTGTCTGTTTTGTGATTGTCGTCGGCGGCGGCGGCAGCGGCTGCTCCAACTCCTACAGCTGCTGCTCCTCCTCCGCTCCGCTCCGCTCTGGCACTGTCTCGTCTGCTGTGACATTTTGTAGGCGCTATGGCGTGCGAAATTGTAAATTTTTGTGTCTCCTGCTGCTGCCCCTCCTCCAGCTGTTGCTCCTTCTCCTCCTCCAGCCATTGCCGTCCATGTTGTGCTTTGTTGTTTTGGGCATATGTATTATTAAGAATATACTCAGCTGTCAACAAGTCAGCGTCTGGTGCAACTTCTGTTTGTGCTCAGACCGAGCGAGTCTGGACCTTGATTCAACCCCGCCGAAACGTTTGAATTTGCGTGTATTTTGATGCGGGTTGCCCGGTTGGTTTAACCCTCGGCTGACTTTAAAGAGCTACTCAAGTTTGCAAATTTAGCAGACAGCCTCTGAATTTGTTACGTCTTCCTAATGCTCTTTGGCATTTGTTAGCTGGTCTAATTCTTGGTTAGCCACATGAAAGAACTGCTGCTTTAACGACCCTAACTGACCCTGTTTCCGCTGTTGCTAATGATCGCAGTTATTGAACTCGCAACTGACAGTCCTTACCCCTTCCTCTTCCCGTTCCCGTTCCCATTCCCCCTCACCAGTGTCTAGCCATGGCTCTAACTGGTCCGTCGATGAATCATGAGTACGTGCCGAAAGTTTAGTTTGGGTTTTTTCGGCTTTTCGGCTTTTCGGCGCATGAGCTGCAAAAGTTGACTCTGCTTGACCTGCACCAATATTGCGCGCCTTTTTGGAGCTTGTGCTTAAAAATTTATTTCATATTTTTGCTGACGAGACGAGGGACGAGGGCTGGGGGCACATGAAATTGCAGCTGAACTGGCCCGCTTTCCTATTTACTTTTCATTTATTAGAAAAAAGCGCGGCTGCTGCAGTTACCCCAGCCTCGCCTCTCACTTTTGGCTCGTCACTTTTGCTCATTGGACACGTGTTCACAAATATTTGTGCTACGTGGTTGCACACCTTTCCGCATTCCCACTCCCCATTCATTTGCACCTTCGTGTACCCTAGACTCTTTAGTGGTGCATAGGGTATACAATATGTAAATCGTATACAATCAAAAGAATTTTATGGAATTTGCATTAACAAAATAAAAAAACACAAGAAAGTCTTGCAACACTTTAGTTTACAGCTGCCAAAGCAAGATTTATAGAAGATGCTAAGCGCAATGCAAATATATTTAGAATTTCTTAATAGGATATTTTAGCTATAATAATAGACATTTGAATTGCAACTCTGCACAATTGGATGTTTTTATTTACATTTTGCTTGCTTTGATGCTTTTAATAACGGATTTGCTAACTTAAAATGGCATTTAAGAGCTCTAAAGATACCCTCTCAGACACTGGAGCAAATGCAACATGTAGATGAAGCTCGTGTGCTCTAATGTTGCTGATCTTTAGACTATTTTCCAGACAAATTGTTGTTGCGAGGCATTGCAAATTAACGACTTTCAAACAATAAACTCAACACTTGCAGAGTATTTGCATACCTCTGCACGACCCTTTCTTATGGGAACAGGGTATGTAGCTGTACAGCAGTTGATAGTTGAACGCAATATTAAATAACGTCAAAAGTTTTTCGTTATGTGAATTTTTGTTACATTTTTTTTGTGTTTCTGCGAATTGAAAATTATTTTAAGCGATAGTTTTAACAATCTGTCGACTTTTTGGATGACGATTATTTACACAACGTTACGTACATATAGTACATATATATATATGACAAAAATAAGAGAAAACGGAAGCAAGGAAAACCGAACATCGACAAATTTACCGGACGCACATATTTCCATGTTATTTCCTCTGCCCACCGCCAGCTGTTTTTCTATGCGGCTCTGATTTTCAATAAGCACGGGCAATCGGACACGAGACTCGGACTCGAAATAGGTTTAAAATCATTTGCCGGTCGCTTTGCAGCTGATAATTTTACGATTTTCATTTGCGACCGTTGCAATTTAATTTTTGTTTAGCGGCAATTTGGATGCCGCCATGGCAAGCTGTGTGTTTGCCTGGCCATCGAGAAATTTAATTTCGAGGTGAAATTGTAAACCATCGACGCGGTTTCCACTTTAAGCTGCACCCGAGCCGCAGTGGCAATTCGAGTGTTTGCTAACTGTGCGACTATGTTTATGTTTATCGTGGATTGAATGGGAATAGCTGCCGCTGTTGGCGGTCCACTTGCGGGTTAAATATTTGCTGAAGCCCAGCGATTACTGCATGATTACAATTTGTATCTCAACTACATGTATTTGCCGTTGTCTGTGTTTTCTCTGCGGCCTGCTTATTGCTGTCTGCTTATTGGTAAACTGTATGCCAGAAATCTGACCATGAGCTGGTGCCTGCGAATCGATTCAAATAGCTGTTAAGATTGTTAGCCCATTGGCATTGTCTCCATGTGTTGTCCGATAAGTGAGCCTAGATAATGCCGAAGTGCATTTCGCACACCTTTTGTTGCCAGCATTTTTGTCCATTAGGCAAATGCCTTTATTACTTTTTGCACATGTTGAAAAGTTTGTTAGCAAACAACATTCCAGTTCATTTGTTCTTTACAATTCAACACTTTGCTGCTGTATGTGGACAAATGCATATATATATATATGTATATACATACATCGATTATGGTGTGGCCGAAATGCTGACCCATTTATAATTCACATTCGCAGCTATTCAACGGCTGCCATTTGCTTTCGTTATTTGCTGCATACTTTTAAGCTGTCAATTTATTATAGCCCACTTTTAAGCTGTCTATTTAATATTTCGCCATGTTTTAAGCACCAAATGCTGTTGCATGCTGTGCCGGACTGTGGCCCATTTATTATTGATATGGCGCTGGCAATAGGCAAAAGGCAATAGGCAACACTTTAAGCGCACACTTTATGCCACAGAATGGCCTCAAATGTTATCTGAATGGGCAGCCGGCCACGTGAATGTGTGTGTGTGTGTGTGTGTGTGTGTGTGTGTGGGGCAGCTGTCTTACCTTCTTGGCCTTGGCATCAACAGCGTCGACAGGGGACACTGCAAAAGATACAGATGCACAGATACAGAGTTACAAAGGGTGCAAAAATACAGAGGATACAGGAGCTGAGGTATTGGTTAGCACATGTGTGTGTTGGGCGGAATTCAATTGCAAAATGTCGAAGACGTTCGTTCTGCTCAAACTGGCAAAACTTACCCGCTATAACTTTTCGACTATTTGCACTGGATGCACTGACATGCAAAGTAGCAGAAAAATTGTCTGGCAAAGTTGCCAGCCAGACGCGCAGACAGACAGCTATGTATAAGGCCCACACACACACACACACACACACACACACACACCCACACACACACACACACACAGTCCTCTTTGCTCAATGCCAAGAACTTTTTGTACCAGACGCATAAAGTAGCTCGAGCTGCTGCAGCTCTGACTGTATCTGTATCTTGTATGTTGTTGCAGCTTGTAGCTAGCTGCGGCTGCTGCTGCTAAAGCTTTCGTTTTTGGCTTCTCGCTGGCGTATCTTAAAGATTTTTAACAGCACACAGCGCAAACTTGTCGAAAATACTCGTATATACGAAAATTGTTTAACAAGTTGAATGCTGCCAACATTGAGCTGGCAGAAAAGGAAAAAAAAAGAAGAAAAATAGAAAAAAAAAATTAGAAACAACTTTTTCACCTGCTCGAGCCGGGTTGGGCCGGCCTGCAAAGTTTTCACACCGAGCCATAAGTTTTGTCGCACTGTCGTTGCTTTTTAGCCAACTGCAAATTTCAGCAGACGCCTCGGCTTCAGTTTCAGTTTCATTTTGCAGCTTCAGTTTCTCAGCTTTTAATTAAATAATTTCTGCTAACAATGGCAGCAGAAGGCGGCAATAAAATGTTTTTCAGTCTTTCTAACCTGAGCAATTCATATTTGATTTGGCTTTACGTTCTGTGCAATTATTTCGGCTGGCAAAATATTTAACTGCATTTCCTATTGATTTTACTGCTTTGTAATCAACTTGGCTACCTGCAGGCAGCAGCCAGGAAATTGACGATCTCCTGCAATTGTTGTGCCTTACCAAAGCCTGAGCTGCAGCCACAGCCGAAGTCGAAGCTGAAGCTGACTCTGAAGCCAAAAAGCCATTGCCATAGCCAACCCATAGCCATAGCCATGGCCATAGCCAGCAGTCATCCAGGAAGTGAGTGCAGCTGCATTTGTCTATTTTTCTACAGTCTTCTTTGCACACCCACTCACACACACACACACACACACTCACGCATGAAGGAGAGGGGAGGGAGGGGCAGCGTTTATAGCAATTTTACCTGACTTTTGCAGCTTTGTTTGCGCTTGGTCAATAAATGAGCGTAATATTAAGACATTGATTCGAATGGCTAAAACGACATTGGTAGCTCAGTTGAAGCAGAAAAATGCAATGCAATGTTTTCCGTTAACTTTGATTCGTATGGTCAATAGAAGACCGGACAGCCTAAGGCGTGTTTCCTGCTTTTCTTCAAGTGCACCCACCAACTAGCAAAACGTTTTCTAAAATCTGGTAAACAAAAACTCAACAAAAACTTAACCAACAAAAAAAAACTAACAAAACAAGCACTCGTAAACTCTTCAACCAGGATCTGAATAACCTTTTTAGCAACAGCTTTAACCAGGTGTAAATATATACACTGTGTTTTCAGAAAACAATTTTATTTTATTCAAAATATAGCTGATTTTAAATCATTTTAATATATATATATATATATATATATATTAATCGGGAATATAATATATAAATAAAGTGCCTAAATAAGGGCTTAAATGTACCCTCAATAAAATGTTGTACCGAAATGGCATGTGTTGATGCCAAAATGGAACTCACATTTGACAAGCCTTTTCTATTACATTCTGTCAATGAAAATAAGTTAATAATTTGTGCCTGGAAAATCGAACCGAAGTAGACGCAGCTTCAAAACAAATTTAAAACTTAAATAGACGTTATTGCGAAGTGCTTACCTTGAAGTAGGCAACAATATTTTGCAGCTCAGTTGCAAGATGCTTCACCAAATGACAGCACAAGTGTGTGCTATGGTTTTTAAAAAGTCAACTAACCAAACTTGCTGGACCCCTCCACACACACACACACACATACACACATAGTCGCGCGCTCAGGTAAGCACACAGAGAATTTGTGACAAAGCTGCAGGCATGCAGCACTTTGACATGGATGAAGTCTACCTGTGTGTGTGTGTGTGTATGTGTGTGTATGTGTGTGCGCTTGGGTGGCCAACGTGGAGCACAGCGAGCCAAAGGCTAATTCAAAGTCAGAGCGCGCACAATGCGCACAAACAGAAGCGTACCACGTCGCGCCCCCTAGCCAACCGTCTTCCTTCCCCCCGCCATTCATTGTATTGTATTATGACAGCCGCTGCACCTGAAAGTATGCAGTGATTCTTTCCACTTGCGCCTCGCTCTTAAAAACTGTAAACAAAAACAGGCAACAATAGAAAGGTGGCAATAGTTGACAACGACGCTGTGGCATTCCAAATGTTCATTGTCCACAGTTAGCCGCTGCACGCACCACTCCGTTCGTGTGTGAGTGTGTGTGTGTGTGTGTATTTCAAAGCAGTTGGCATATCAACTGGTCGGACATGGTGTAAACACGTTTAATGTTGTTGCCCCTGTGTTGCACGGGTGCAGTTGCTCCTGCGTCGACTGCAGTTGCACTGTTGCAGCGTTTAATTTAATCTACTAGTCGAGTTGCTACCTTGACATGGACAAGCCCAGGCACCTCACAAACACACACGCAGACCCAGACTGCTTAAAGCGGGTGCGTGTGTGAGTGTGTGCGTGTGTGCTGGCTGCACCGCAAGTCCATTTAACTTAACTTTGGCCCTACATGCACTGGCATCGGTTGGATTTTTGGACCGGACTAGCTTCTCTCTCTCTCTCTCTCTCTGTTTCCCTGTCTCACTGCATCACTCAAACGCACGGCCAAATGGTGACAGGGCTGCGTGTCCATACACATATGTGTGAATGTGCGTGCCTTTATCTGTGTCGGTGTGTGTCTGTGGGCAACGTAATTTGCATGGTCAGCATACAACGGCAACGGCCACGGCAGCAGATGGGCCAGGGAATACATATAGGAGGGAAGGATGGGGCATAGTGAGGCGGAGGCACAGGGCCAGGTCGACCGCCCATTGCTTAATTGTATGGTACTGCATTGGCAACTTCATGCTACCGAAATCCAATTGCTTCTACCAGGAAGTGTTGCCTACTTTTGGGACTGTTACGTCTGCTGCAGCGTTTTCTTAGTGTCAATTCTTAAACATGCATATTGGGTTTTGTTTTTCAACAATTTTCAAGCGTTAATGTCAACAAAACGTGAGGAACAACTTTAAAAACTTGATGGCCAGGTGATTATAGGTCTGACTTTTTCCAGAGGGACACATGTGCATGCGTGTGTTCACGTGATCTGAAACATGTGCAGCACTTTTTACGGGCTGCAGCAACGGAACGTTCAACAAAAAAAAGTAGTACATTGCACAAGTGCCGCGACACGCAAAACATTAAAAAGGGATTTTTTGTTTTTTTTTTTCGGTTTGCGCGTCCTACAGAGTCAGAGTCAGGGAATCAAAATCAGACCGTGTACATATGTATGTTTGTAGTATGACAAGAGCTTCGTAAAAAAAATGGCAAACAAATGGTGCGCATTTGCTGCCGTTTTTTGTTTCACTATCAACCATACGAATCATTTGCAAGCGATTTAATTTCAATTGCATGGGCGTTAATCAATGACAACAAAAGCCAACTGCCATTAAAAATCAACAATAAAACCGATGCATAGAAAAAGGCTGAAAAGCAAACCAGACAATTAAATTAACAAAAGTTGAAAACCCATTAAATAGATAAGCAAGTAATGTCAGAGTAGAAATTAAAATGCGCGCCAATCTCAATACAATATGATTACCAACACTGGCCTTGGGCATTTTCAAGCACTTTAATCATCTGCTTGCCGCCACTGTCTATCGAAAGCATATCGTTCGAACTGCAGAGTGTATCAGCCTGCCGCCACCAATTATTACTACCAGAACGCATTAATTCACAAACTTAAAAAAAATAAATATAAATAAACATAAGAAGAGCTAATTTAGTCGTAATGAATATGCACTGAGATTTGTGATGGCAACTTTAAGTAATGGTAAGAATGCATTTTGATTTCTGTGCCAGACCATGCATTAATAACTAATCGTTCAATTACTAATGTTCCAATTCGGAAAAAGTTACAAAAACAATTAATATTTAAACAATCTTAAAGGCTCTCTCATTAAGCAATAATCGTAATACGTGATAAGCAATCAAAAACAAAACGGAAGCTTAGGACTAGGCGCAAAACAAGATATTAGGAAGATTATCTATTTTTGGCGGCGACCAATTAACAACAAAAACAAATGAACGGCAATCGCAAATTTAAATCGCTGCGGCTAGTGCGCTTCGGCGATGTACTATATGATCAGCAAAAGCGTCTGATAATGCTGTGCCGCTCCTGTCAGCGACATTATTTATCAATGGAGGCATTCCAGACGCATCTGAGCAAATGCATCGCTGTCAAGCACATAGTCACGTCCATTGATGAGCTGCAGTATGACGAGGAGAAGCGGGAGACAAGGCTCGTCAATGGAAAGCAAGAGGTAGGTGTGTCCATAAGTTGTATAAGCAAACTAACTAACAACTATCATTATGCCTTACAGCTGCTCATCTATGAACCTGACGCAGTGCGGAACATAAACAGCGTGAACTGCGACATAGACTGGGAAGCGGAGCTTGAGGATCCGCGCTGGTACACAGACGACGCTCGGACACTGCCAAACAAATCAAAACAATCGCCCACCAATGCCAAAGAAAATGTGGCCAAGAGCCGCACGCGTAGTCTAACAACAAAGGATCTTGAAAAAGAGAAGCAGCCGCATCCGCAGTCGCCCGAATCCCCAGCCAAGCGTATGCGACATTCCACGCCAAAGCGCACCATTCTGACGAACCAACAACAACACAAATTGCGCCCCAGTTTGGAAATGCCTGCAGTGACAGCTAAAATCAAAAATGAAATGTATGTTGTGCAGAATATCGTAGACGACTTAAGGCGCCTGGAAGCAATGAGAAATGCCCGTCCAGCCAACGCAGCAACAGCGGCAACAACAACAACAACAACATCCAGTCCAACTGCAGCAAATCCACCCATGGTCTCCATACCAATGCCAATGCCAGTGGCTAATACGGCCAACGGCGACACCCAACAAATACTCAACAAGCTGCGAGCCTGCGGCGTGGAAGTCAAGCGCCGCAATACACGCGAAGCCATGGACAGTTCCAGCGAAGCAGATGCGAAAAAGCAGCTTGCCCTGGATATAATGCGGAAATTGCAATCAAATGGCATCAAGTGCACCAAAGTAAACAATGCTAAGCAATAAACCTAGAAAAATTGTATGCAGCTTCAAAATAAATTTGAAAACGCCCGCCCATTCCCAGTTCTACTTAATTAATTAATGAACAAAAACAATGAACAAGCTAAACATTACTTGGCGCGATTATGGGCTTTCAGAAAAGTTCTCTTTAATTATTGAACTAAAAAGCTTTCACATATGCAAGTGCATTTTATTTGTAGAATGGCAATGCTGCTACATTATTGTATTTGTTTCGTATTTCAAGCGCTTAGGGGAAAAACAAATTTAAACAGCTGTTATCAACAATTGAAATACCAAGCCGATAGTAGCCAGACTCACGGGCTCGACAGGTGCCGTCTCTAGCTGCAGAAAGTAGAGATGAGCGATATTTCGAGTCACTAGACTGCGACATGTTAATATCACTGACTCATATTATGTTCTCCATATTACAAATAAAGCAATATAAAATATTTAAGCACTAGCCCAAAATAATTATGTTATATCGACATAAGCTCATTTATAATAGCATGTCAAATTATAGACATGGGATACTCGTGATGTCTATGCACGTGCCTGTAACGGTCTTATATATCGCACAGGTCTCGCATCTCTAGTTGATTATTAGTTGGTGCCGCACGCGTGCGTTTCAAGTCGAAAGAAATTTGTTAAAAATTGTCTGGCAATAGCGCCTTTCAGTTTGTTTATATTTTATAAAAATTTCTAACAGAATCCGCCAAATTCGACAGTCGCGTGTGGCTAGCAAACGCAGTGGCACGAAATCAGGTAAGTCCTCCCCCAGCCATTGGCTTACATAATTTTCGGGCTTTTGCGGGCCAAATTTGTTTTGCTTCTATAGATTTGTGTCGAACTGCAGGCAGCAAATGACATCATACTTAATAATAGTTTTAAGGCGCCCAAAACTGCAATAGCTAATGAGTTGCATACTGAACACTATAGGGATCTTTAGTGGATCAAATTTGTATAAAGTTAAGAAATCGTCTAATATGGTAAGCTTGAAAATTTGCAGTGATAACATGCGCGTGTTTAGAAAACAAACTAAGAATGGATTCCTCCCAGTTTACAGTCAGTTATGACTAGACAGACCCAATGTCTATGCAGGCATATATAAAACATATCTGTCTGTCAGTTAGGATTCTGGATCAAAAAGCTTTTGAGTGTGCTTTATTTGCTATTCAGCTCTTCATAAGGAAAGACAGTTTGGCATTTCAATTACAATGTAAACTTTTATTTTTTAAATTGAAAATTGTATTTGTAACTACACAGAAATACTTGTTTGCCTTCTCCTTCTTCTTCTTCTTCGTCTTTGCACTTTTCCAGCTACATCCTTCACAATCTTTTCGCCTAAATGGCTAATTGAATTCGTTTCGGCTGCATTTCTCCTTTTCGAACGGTTGCCCTTTTCTTTTCTTGTCGCTTTCATTTGTATTGTGTTATTTTAGGCTAAACTATTTAGTGCATGTGCCCATTTTCGTTTGCTCTTTAATAAGTGAGTTGCATTTCTTTCTTTTTTTTTTTGTTGTATTTGTTGTTTTTTTTTGTTTTGTTTTAAACATTAACTTAAAGCTGCTTATTGTTTAGTGCCTGTTTTGAAGCTTGCACACAAATGCAGGACACTCAACTTTACTCAACATTTATGATACTTAATAGATACGAAAATAGATGTAGTATATATGCTATATATATATGTTTGTAGGCAATATTCAATATTCAGTGTGAACTAAATGCGTGTCATTCATTCACTTGCGTTCACGTTTACAATTCATTTAATATAAACTAACTTTAAATTTGATATACGCGTAACGGCTGTAGAGTTTCTAGAGAGTGGCTGCTGCTGCTGCCGCTGCTGCTGCTATTCGAGGGAGCGACGTCGCAGTTGCCTGCGCACGCTGCCCATGGCAGCACTGCTGCGATCGAGCAGCTCGTTGGAGAGCCGCGCTAGGAGGGGCAGCTCACGCATGGAAACATTCACCGATGGCAACGGCGCCAGTTGCTGTTGCAGCTTCTTAATGGAGCTCGCTGGGTTGCCGGGTGGCTGGTGCTGCGGCGTGACGGGCAGGCTGTGGACAACTGAGACGGCGGTGTTTATTTTGATGACAACATCTCTGGCGTCGACATCGTCCACGTCGCTGTGGCGCTTGAGCGCCTCGGCGCCGAGTGAATCTGGTCGTAGCTCTGTGGATTTGGCGCGCTCGGTTTGCAGATGCTTGGCCGCCTCCTTCAGCATCATCAGATTATCAAGCTTGTCAACCGTAGCCTTCAGCTCGTGCTCCCACACATCATTCTGCTGCTGACCGTCGCCGCCTTCGATGGGTCGCACTGCGAGTATTTTGACCTTTTGGCGTAATGCCTCCAGCTGACGTTCATCGACAACGCCGCGGAGCTCGTTGCCCAAACCTGTTTCATCGTAGTCGCAGACATTGTCCTCCTCCGCTTCGTCCTCCGTTTCGACAGCGGACTGCGTGGTTGCGGTGCCAGCGCCCAGAGACATTTGGCTGCCCGCTATCGATGGATAGTCGCATTTTTCCAGCTCTAGCTGGAAATCTGGCAGCGATGGCAACGCACTGGAGGTGGGAGTATTGAGTTCGGCGCCCACGCCCGGCTCACGTGGTCCGGGCGGTGGCGGCGAACCGCTTAACGCTGGATAATCGCCGCGCTGCCTGTGTATGTCCTCGCTGATGCGCTCTAGATTGCGCAGGGCCGTGGAATAGGTCGTCTTGGCACAGCCCACCTGCTGCTGGAGCTCCTGTATGCGATTCTTTTGGGTCTGCAGCTGATCCTGGCAGACCTGCTTCTCCTCGAAGTACGGACGCGATTTGTTAATGCTGCGCCTGAAGCGATCCTCCAGCTGCTGCAACTTCTGCTCGGCGAGGTGAAAGAGCCGCGTGCGTCTCTGATGTTCCGCATGGCAGTCGGCCTTCTGTTTCTCCGCGTCCATTACCTTCTGTGTGGCATGATTGAGCATCTCCTGCCAGGCATTGTCGAACTGCCATTCATGGGAGTTGGACATGAAACGCTGCTCGGCCAGCGCCACCGTTTCCTTGGCTGCCGCATGGATCTCTGTAAAAATACATTATCCATTAGCTGACGCTCCAATTGGGATTTGCGGATTTGCTCACCATTGGCACGCTGAAATTTGACTGCCGCCTGCTGGCATTCGATTTGCGCCTCGCGTGCCTTGTCCAGCGCCTCGTAGTAGGGACGCGCCTTCTCAATGCAGTTGCCCAGCTTCTTGGAGGAGAGTTTCAAGCGACGCGTCGACTCATTCAGCAGTATGCGAAACGTCGAGTTCGCCTCCTATAATTATGGATAACAAATTACTGAGTGCTGGCTTTGGCTGGCATTTAGTTTTGATTACCTCCAATTCAATTTCCAGCTTATTAATCTCATCCGTAGCGCTATTGAGATTCTCCAGTTCAATCTGAAAAGCAGAACAATCGGGAAATAAATCATTAGCATGACAATATGAGGAACAACGGCCACCATTGCTTAATCGTATTGTTCTGTTTTATTTGAAGGCCTTTTTTTGACAGCTAATGTTCGAATTTAATAAATTATTACTAAAAAGTATGTTACGTCAAGTATGTGTCATGTGACGCATTAAATTGTGGCTTTAAAAAACGAGAGAGCAGGAAAACTTGCATTGTTACAGATACGAAAAACACTTGAATATGTTTGCTCACAAATGATAGCATTACTTTCGAATCGTGCTATTAAAATGCTATCCGGACATCAAAATTATTTCAAATATACTTTGTTTTGTTTTCATATTGTTATACGCGTGGGGCTCCTTTACAAATATGTAAATATATGTTTATTCTATTTGCAGTTGCTGCCAGCCAACTAACTAACACCAACATCATCAACACCTACCTGCCACCTGCCCCACCAGTTCCCCCGCTAAAGAACCCACAGAGATGTCGAAGTCGCCAAATGGCGGGTCCACGGCCAGGGATCCGAATAGTAAATACGATCTGAGCAAAATAAACGCACGCGTGGATCGGGTGAACGTGAGTGGCCTGCTCCGCACCCACAACGACTATGTGATGCGCGCCGCCGAGGGTCTGTTCAAGGCGAACAACTTTCAGCAGCTGATGCTAGAGGCAATGGCAGCCAAATCGTATCTGCATGAGCTGGGCATATTCAAGGATGTGAGCGTGCACATTGACGTTAGTCGCGGTGCGGATGCCACACCCCAAGGGTATGAGGTGACGCTCAAGGGCAAGGAGTACACACGCATCATGGGCTCGGCGGGCACGGAGATTGGCCAAAACGAGGGCTCCCTGCGCACGGAGCTCACCATACCGAATATACTGGGCCGCGGCGAGAGCATATCGCTGCAGGGCAGCTACAGCAGCACCAGAGCAAACGATCTGCAGCTCAAATTCTGGAAGCCCTTCTTTCACACGCGCTTCCGAGAGAATCGACCCGAGTAAGCCACCAATATTCCATAGCTTAAATGTTATACTCTCAGCTGTTAATTAATTTTAATCTCTGCCCAAATAGGATATCGTTCAGCATATTTCGGCAGACGGATCGATATGACATCAGCTCGTTTCAGACAACTAATCTGGGCTACTTGCTGGACTTTAGCGCACACACAATGCTGGGCGTGGATGTAAGTTGAAATAGGATAACACAATTCCTAAATTTACAGGCATAAAATACATTTATAGTAGAGCTAAGCCAAAACCAGACGGCCTGTTAATAACATTTGTCTGTTGTCCTACAAACAGCTGTTAAAATGGCTGCAATAACAGCTGTTAAAAGATAACCCAACCCATAACAGAGTCTTAATTATCTATCTTTTTCTGCTTTACACACAGCTCACACACTCGCTGCAGTACGAGAACTCCATCAGGGACGTGGGTCTGTTGAACAAGTCGGTGCCCTTCGCAATACGCGATCACAGTGGACCCAAATTGGCATCGCTGCTGCGCTATTCGCTTATCTTTGACAATCGGGACGCCAGCGTGTTTCCCACGCGCGGCTTTCTGCTGAAGTCCGTCAACGAGTATTGCGGCTTGGGTGGCAACATTGCGTACACCAGCAGCACGGCGCACGGGGAGATGAACGTGCCGCTCTTTGCCGGCTTGGTGGCACAGTTCTGTGCACGGGTCGGCGTCCTCAAGGAGACAAAAAAGACCACAGTGCTGCCCATTAACAATCTATTCTACTGCGGCGGACCGCTGACTCTGCGCGGATTCAAGTACGGCGGCGCCGGGCCAGTCATCGATGGCACGCCCATTGGCGCACAAACGTTTTGGTGCACGGGCGCGCATTTGTGGACACCGCTGCCGTTTGCAGGCGTCTTCAAGGGCCTGGCTAGTCATTTCCGGTTGCATTTCTTTTACAATATGGGCAATAGCAATTCCTTTACTACGGGTATGTAGACAACGAATCCTAACTGAGAACAGCTGGAGCTACATGATTCAACTATTTCTTTATTCGCAGACAACATGCGCAGCGCCTTTGGCTTGGGCCTAGCTGTCAAACTGGCCGAGCGTGCGCGGATCGAGCTGAACTACTGTGTCCCAGTGCGTAGGCAGAGCACGGACAAGATCTTGAATGGTTTCCAGTTTGGCATTGGCTACGAGTTTGTCTAAATCTAAGAGTTAAATTGCAAAAGTACTTAGCTATAAAAGCCTGAGAGTCCCCCACAAAAGCAAATATGCAAAATTTAGCTGCCCAAGAATAGTCACTGTTCAATTTTACTCTATGATATCTTGTTGTATTTTCTTTGTCAATGCATTTTTCATCCTAAAATTTATTTGTAAACTAGAACATTCATTAAGTTTAGTTTATAAGGAGTGTATATAAAAACAAAAAAGGTTGAACCAATAAAAAATATATTTAAAAAAAAAATTGTTTAACGAAAAAATCGCGTATATGTATTTAAGTGCAGATGAGCCGATAAGACAGCGTTAAGAACAACGAGGTTCCCGGTTCGAAGACCCTTGTAGCAAGTGCCATAATAAACTGAAAATTTAAAGAAAAAAAAGTAATGTCGTTTATAAGTCTAGTGAAGAGCTCCGCTAAACAATGAAGTGAACGCGTACCCTCCGTGGAGTGATAACAAAACGTGTTGCTATTGCCCCATGTGAACATGAAATTGCTTTTTGAGCAGCGAATTCCAAAGCAAACCTAGGGGCACACACAAGATACATACATTTTACAAAAACTGCTCGTCTTGCAACGAACTCGAACCCATCATCCCCAGCTAAAAACACCACTACGCGCGACCCGCAACTCAACGCACATCACCACTCTAACGTCTGCAGAGCAGCCAGTACAGCGGCTATTTAACATAGCAGCAAACAGCATGTAAACTAACATTTCCGCCTGCTACAGCTACGACATTGCCCTAACAGAGATGAAAGATGTGAATGTGAGCAATACAAAACTTATGGCTGAACGAACATTCATTATTGCATTTTTCCCATGTCATTTACGCGATTATGGTCTTAGTAAAACGAATAGCTTACAAATTAATTATTGCTGAGCATAAGACTGACACAGCATTGCCCCGCTCAGTAAGACGAACGTGAGTGCAGAGAGATGGCAAAATATGAATTCCCATAAGTGACATGGGAAATTTGCTCAATTTGGCATAGGTTTTATTGCATCGTTAAATTATTCCCTGCTGTTGTTTACGTGATACGAGGAATTGCACGTTGAAAATGTATTTAAAATTCCCAAATTGTTTAGCCGGCGGGCGTGCACCAGCTCCGTCCATTGTTATGGATCGCTGAACCGCATGCGGTTACAGTTTTTGTTTTGGTTTATTGTGGTCGTAGGAATAAAAAACAAAAAAAAAACTGGTTTTAATTATCATATTTTTCGACTGAATTTTGTCTGCGTGTGTATCCATACGAGATGGTATGGGTATGTTTTTGTATCAGCTTTTATTAAGCTTGTCCCAGTTTGATTTTTATCGTCGTCGTTGGGCATTTCTTCACATACCGGATGTACAAAAGGGGCATGTAAAGGTGGTATGTGTGTGTGTGCGTGTGTGAGAGAGTGTGTATCTGTGTAACGGAGCGGACCAGCGCAGGGCAAGTCTGGAAGCTGATTGATTTAAAGGCCAAGACGAACGCGCAACCAGCTTAGACCGGTTTATGTTTACCTTTTGGCTGGCCCCTAAAAACTAGTTTCACATGCGCTGCAGAAATTTCAACAGTTGAACTTTCCAGGAATTCTCTGGCATCTGGCTGGCCATGGCGATGGCACAAAGGAGAGATGCACACTTTTTGGTCTGGCTTTGGCTGGCATTTGCCTTGCTGCCAAGTGCTTGTTAATTACAACTTTTTCATCGCATTTGGTTTTCAGGCCTATTACCCAGGCTGGCGCTTGCAATTTCCTAACAATTTTCATGCGCAACGCGCAACATGCAACAAAACACAACGGAATATAATGCTAGTTAGCAAAAGTTATAAAGCTAGTTGGCACCGGGGCGCCCCCTGGCGGCGCAGACAACGCACTAATTAATTCCGTCGTGTGCAGCGGCCCTAAAAGAGGCAAAGACCTTTTAAGCAAACACAATTATGTAGTCAATACCCAGTCAATGAAGACGGACGGACTCGCGAGCCTGACATCGTAAAAACCATATGACACTGCAATTTGCATTGTAAAAACCCAGCCAGATGGTAAATTATTTATTTACCAACCAGCTGTACTTACTTATGGATATGAGCACGCAAAAATATTTGATTATCAACAATGCAGAAGCAACAAAATACATATATTTATTGTGGCTAAACTGAATGCTGAAATGACGCGACTCAGAATATTACTTGTAAATATTTGCGCAACTTTTACGTAGCTTTTTTTTTTGCGAAATACTTCTCAATAGCAAGAGAGAAGCACTGAGAAAAGATGAGGAATATGTCGTCGGTTAATTTATTCGTGAAATATAGAAAACACATTCTGGTTTCAGGCAGTATTTGGGTAGATTTCAAGAATAAAGAAACCTATTATGTACGTATTCCACATTAAAGACAGTTGCAGAGAAAATATATGTTGGAATAACGACTTAGAATTTCAAAAGAGAAGCAAAATCAAACATAAAACTAGACATAAAAATGTTATGTTTATGTTAACACTTCTGTGTATCTAACTTTCTATATTCAAGGGAATTTCTAGAAATTCCAATTCTAAACACACAAGCAAACAAATTATTGATTAATTGATGCATACGTCAACTGCTAAAATGTTAAAGCTTCTCCCGCTGACAGGGTCAAAATTACGCGAAACAGGGCCTAGAGCAGAGAGGGCGGTAAACGTTGGCCAATCACGCGATGCAAGCCACAAAGGGCACCAGAGCTCAAACTGAGTCACAGACTATATAAATCAAATGCAAAAGGTTACAAGCGAAGCGAGGCGCGTCCAAGTAAAAGTATCTACAGTAAAGCACATTTCGAGATGACGTGTTCCCTCTTCTCGAGCAGCGAACTTAACAGACACGCGGGCGCCCTACACAAGCTGCCGCCAAAGTTGATGATTACCTCTGTTTTGTTTTCGACATTTAAACAGATGACAGACAGCTGGGGAGGGGCGCACCAAGTTGTGTAACCTGAGCGTAATGATAGCTTCAGCAAGTACTACTTGGCGCTTGAAGAAACCTGGCTAACTATTTTGGCGAGAGCTAAACAAAAGTGAAGCTTACGGTTGGATATGGATATGGATAACAAAGCTGTCGAAAGAGTGAAAATCAGCATGCAAATTTTAAAATCTTTAGCTTTATACAAGGCTCAAGAAAAGAAAAATAAGCAAACATCATTCTGAAAATACTCAAAATTATAAACTTTGTGAAAAATAATGGTGCCAATTAACTAGAAGATATTGCAATTTTTTTCAAATATGCCTTAATTACATACTATGTCAGTATAAAGAACTTAACGCACAATTTTGAGAAAAATATGTAGAATTTTTCTAAAATTTGTCTTATTTTTTATGTTAATGTTATTATTTCTTAACGCTTTCAATATATTTAAGAAGCTTTGTGTAAGATAAAAAAAATATATAAAGGATTTTTTGGCAATTTTAATTGCAAAAGTTATTGTAAGTTTCTAACTATTTTTTTGCAAAGCTCTGCTAAAAATAATAATATTATGGGTCGATTGGGAATATTACAAAAAAAACAAGTAAGAGGTTCTAGTCGGGAGCTCCCGACTAGGGAATACCCTGAACCCTCTTCTTCCAACACAAAATGCAGATATATATACTATTCTAGAAGCTACATGTCAAGTTTGTTGACTCTAGCTCTTATTATTTACCAAAATTGCTCAAAAAACAGAATGTCGTTATCGTTTTACCGTTAAATAGGTGTTTAGTAAGCCTAGAGGAAAACAAGAAACATCTGTACAAAGCTTCAACAGACAGCTCAGCTTCCACAAAGATGCATCTGCCACACACAAACAACTTGATATTGACGCAGCTTGCCGCATCGAACCGAGTCGAAAATGTCTACTGAGTTTTGTGATCAAATTACAAGAGTAGAATTATTCCACGCCAAGCCAAAGCTGGGCATAGTATTTTTCATTAGCTTATTATTTCATTTGGCCCAACTCGCAGCCGTTGAGGACACGCCCCTGGACACTGGGAATGACGCCAGCCCGGCAACTGTGGCAGGCAGACAGCAGCTCGCAGTGAGCTGCTATCGAGTGGTGGCGTGATGTCTTGATGCCTAGTCCTGCGGCCTGGGCCCCGCCCCACCCGACCTGACCTGACCTGACCTAGTTGCGGTGGCCTCGCGCCAGCTCCCACCAGCAGCGAGGATTCCAGCTATTGCTGCGTAAACATTTGCAAACGAGGCAGGAAATGCGTGCCGTAGTGTCAGCCACATTCATCGATTTGTTTTTAGCCAAAGGAGAAGCGGGCAAAGTGGCACGTGTAAGGACATTTAACTCGATCTCAGGTGCTTCTGCGTCATTAGAAACGTAATGCGACAAACATACATATGCGTACATAAACATACATACATACGCATGTATTGGGGGCAGCAGAAAGTTTCAGCTCAGCTCTAGCCTGAAGTGTGCCTGACAGGGCTTAAATGTTTTGGCCAAAACTAAACCAGCACAAGTGTTGCCGTTGCCATTGTTGTTGCCATTGTTGTCGTTGTTGTTGTTGCAGGTACCGAGAAAGTGTTGTTATATAAAGCAGAGCATGCCACCGAGAGGCTCCGGGCCCTGGGCGCAACTCAACGCAACGACCGCAATTGACCGCAACAATTTTAATTAGCCCAAAAGTTAAACCCAAAAACAGAAACCAAAAGTTATGTCAACAAAAACAGAAATCCGCTAATGAGAAAAGTATCCGAAGAAAGAGATTTTACGCCTTATAAATTATGAGAAATTAGGGTCCAAAGTCAAACAAAAGAGTTAAGATAAGATTCTGTTATTGAATCTATTTCTTAAAGTAAAAGCTATTCTTTTTTTTTCTCTTTTTTTTTGGATATAAGAATAAGTTTGCATTTTCTAAAGAGAAAGCCAACAATACAAATTTAGATTTCTGTGTTCCATCGAATGCTAAGCCAAGATTTTGTTATTTTAATTTATAAATATTATTTTATAAATAGTAGGTTATCCTAAAAATAACGTCTTAGGTAGAAAGCGCCTTATGGTTAATCATAATACAGCTCAGAAATAAATTCAACGAATGAGTTCGTATTCCCTTTGGGGTACACTCACTGAGACTTGCCCAGCTTCGAGTTATACATAAAACTTTTACTAAACTCTACTAAAGTGCAGTTGCCAGCGCCTTTTATCTTTTATACCAAAAGTCTAGAATCATTTTCGAGTCTTTATGCAAGTGACCTTTGAAGATTGGCATAGCTCTGACGAAATTGCATTTAAGCCTTGCGCAACTTTTAAAGTTCAAGCAATTGCACACAAATCGCTGTTGACAGAAGTCAATAGCTTGTGAGAGCGATAAGATTAGTCTTGATATGGAAACAAACTCGAATAGGATTGATAAGACGAGGTCCCAGTACTTGTCAAGATTTCTGTCTGGAAGACCATTTCGATTTATGTGAAGCCCAGACAAAAACACATAACAAAATTGCCTGGCGGCAATCGAAATGAATTAATTAAAGCAAAGCACAAACAAACAAAAAACAAATGCAAATTGTGTGCGGTAATCGCCACAGATTTCTGTTATGCATCATTGAAAAAGCAACTGCTGAGGGCGCCTCCAAGATGCCGTCAAATATATATAAATATGGCAAACAATTTGCGCCGAGACAACAAACAGCCAACGAATATGAAAGCAAGTTTTTAAAACCGCATTGAAAATACACTGCCATATTTAATTATGCTCAATAATAGAGAGAAACGCAGCACAACAAAGGGTCAACTTCAGTTTTTAACTGTAACTCAAAATTGAAGATCATAAAAAAAGCCGAAAGGGCAAGAAAAAAGGTTATAATTATTATTATTGATGACGTGGCAGCTGATGGTAAATCTCATTAGTAGTCGTTTTCATGTGCCTTTCGAGATCCAAGTTATTTCAACGTCAGTTAGATCATCTTGCTTATGAAATTTGTAAATTGAGTCTGGGTTGCATTTAAGTGCGAGCGGGACAAAGGCAAGCGCTTAAGTTTCAATTGCCGCACTGACGCGATGATGAGATTGAGATAAAAATAAAAGCAAGCGGGGGCGAGAAAAAAGACCGCGCTCGACGTGTGGGAGCGTTTCCCATTGTTGCAAGTGCAAGGCAACAAAAATCTTTATGTGCGTGATTGTTTTTATTTTTATAAAAAGTCTCAACAATTTACGCCCTCCACATTCGAGTAAAGTGCGACAACGAAAAGTATGAGGATTATATTTGAGCGGTGCTCGGACACGGGGTAGCGTGGCCGAGCGGTCTAAGGCGCTGGTTTAAGGCACCAGTCTCCTCGGAGGCGTGGGTTCGAATCCCACCGCTGCCAAGTGATTGGTATTTTTTTTTAAATTTATTAAATTAACAGAAAATGTATTTAACAGACGAGAAATGCGCAGCAAACTGCGTTTTGCCACAATCATTGTTTCCGTCTTGATGTATGTGATAGATATACTGTTCCTCCAAACTAGGTAATTAAGCACTTGCACGTTTGCATTTAAATTCTTTTGTGCTTTCCGATTTTCTTATACTTGCAAACTAATCAGTTGCTATAGTCATTAGTTTACAGCACACTCTGAGTCATTAGTATACCTAATAAGTACATACACCGACTTGTATATGATTATAGCTTATATGTATATATGATTTGTCAGGCAAGCTTTATGTGATTCATAAGTGTTTGTCGTGTTCTCTATATCGCGTCTCACCTTGCTGGCAAATAAGGTGTCCAGGTATCGTGTTTTATTAGTCATTAGCATAAATTTGGCTGGGCATGGATAAAGTTTCCTTTCGTAATCAAATTATCAAGTGGAACAAGGTAACGCACCGATAACGAACCGTGGACGATCGATTCTGTGTTTCGATGCACGATTTAATGCAAATCTATGTATTTCATATTTTATCGCTTATATATAGTTTTTTTCCTCAGTTTATTATAGCGGTATTATCGTATCAGTGATAAGTGTTAACTAATTGCACAGCTCACGTTGAAGAAAGTTTAAAGTTTACGCCATAAACGAACTGAAAAAAAAAAACTTCCCCCACACACATGACCAGACTTTGGCAGTGCCGCACTTGACGCGTGTGAGAGGCTGCTAGACTTAAAAAAAAAAAACAAATTCGGTTGATCGCAAATAAAAATAAATAAAACAGCTGTCCAAATCGAAGATAAAGATGAAAAAAAAAAACAAACCACTTTTCGTATTCATTTTGTTGTAGTCTTCGTTTTGCTTTCTTTGTCGTACGCCCGCAGACGTCATCAAGTGTCTTGTGTCCTCTATTTATACACATGTTTACTCATTTGCTAAAACCTACTTCGCTCTCCCTCTCTCACTGCCTCTCTTGCTCTCGCTATTGACGAGTGGGCGACATCTTTGATAAGACAACGGCAACGAAATTGCACGCGCTATAAATTTCATTGATAAACAAACTCAGAGCACAGAAAAAATAACAACAACAAACAGGTGCCAACATAGGAGGAAGTGGTGCATAAAGCATAGAAAAGCTACCAAAGCGCAGCACATAATAAAATAAATAAATATGTATGTATTTATGATCATTTGTTTGTATGTACATGGTTATGTATGTATATTCAAAAGTGTTTAAATGTATTTAAAGGTTATTTGGCAATATTCGCTTATATGCATAAAACCGGTTTTTTTTTTGCGAAGAAGCTCGAATTCTGTACATACGGCAAATGCGTAAATTCTTTTTCCCTGTATTCATCTGCTGTCTCACTCCCACACTCACAAAAACGAATGCACAGACATGCCGAACGTTCCAATCAAATCACATGCCTCTACATCAATTTTTTTTGTAAGCGTTTTCGCAGCGTGGGATCTCTTTTGTGTACAAAAATAGACAAATGGCGGCCGGGTGGAAAATTATTCGACTTGCTGGGATTTCTATTTATTGAGTTGTGCATCGAAGCAGGTTATAAATTATGAATAGCTTTATAAATAAGCATAAACAATAGCAAAAAGCATTGAACTTTTTACTGAAATTAACATTCCCAAATTTGTTTATTACTTCATATCGAACAATGCACGGAATCAATCCAACACGCTCAGAGAAAAGACTTAAGAAACGACGAAAAATAAACTAAACAAATTAATTTATTCAAACTGCGCACGGGACTCTCAAAATCGACAACGAAAACAGAAATACTTTTGTATTGCTTCGGACAAACATTTGCGCATTTGTTTTCATCTGCTTGCGTCGGAATTTTGGCATTTCCCTAACTTATTAATTTTATGCATGCCATTGCCATACCTAACATTACCATGCGAGTTCTGCTCTCCCGCTTCCACTCCCTGAGCTGCACCTAAGCACGAACAACTGCACTGCTTTTGGATTTGGTCACACATATCCAATGGCCACACATTGCGGCCACACTAAGCACACGCACATAATAGTATATGTATGTATGAATGTGAGTTGTAAAGTACGCACAAAGGGCATAGAACGCAATTACTTGGAAGAGGAGAGGCAGCAAGACAAAAGTACTTGACAAGGACACGAGCATTTGTAAGGAAGGGAGAAAACGGGACAGAGAGTCTATGTCTGGAAATGCGCAGAGACAAAAGCGACAGAAAGGTTGTACAGCTGTTTTGTCAAGTGCTTAACATTCAGCTCACATGAATATTTAACAGTAGTTGCATTAAAGGAAGCGAACAATTTGTTTAATTGCCAGGCAAAACGTTATGAAAATTGATTTTTGTTGTTGAACAAAATAAAACGACTAAACGCAGTCAAGCGTCAAGCAACAAATGCGCATGCAATAAACTAAATAAATATGTTAATGTTAAGTGAATAACTAACGCCGCCTTCCTGTAAAAGACTTTGCCAACTGTCAAACTAATTAATAGTGCACCAGTGAGCAAGAGAGAGGGAGAGAGGAGATAGAGACTAACAAACAAAGACTAGCGAGACAAAAACAACAATAAAGCTTGTCAAGGCAACAACAGCTGAGCATTGTTGTTTTTTCTCTCTCCCTCTCTCTATCTCTCTATTTGTTGTATGCGCTTGGCAGTGCCTGGCACGAATGTTGACTGAGGGTGCGGGTCAAGGGGGGCACACACGTGCATTTTAGCTTTGGTCTCACCTGAATTTGCGGGTCCAGCTCGCTGTCTTCAGTATTTGACATTTTGCACTACGAGCAATTTGTTGCTTGCCGAAATCCAAGTTTTTAATTTGCGACAGCCTTTTAATTTCAATTTCGTTTCACTTTTGTCGCCAGCTGCTAGCTGCTGAGCTGCTGCTCTGTTTGCGCCTTTTTCAATTAGTTAGCATTTGCATTTTCACTTGCATTTATTTATTGGCCAGCGTAACTATTTGCCTTTTGCTCTGCCTGGGGCGCACTTTGTGGTCGAATTTAGTTGGGCAATATTCACGAGTGCGTCTGCATGTGTGAGTGTCTGCTGCCAAGTATATGCAAATACTTTTCACATTGGGAATTTGATGAATTTTACAAAATTTACAAATAATAATAGCATTTGTTGTTGTACTGCGTTGTTTGTGTGATGCAAGAAAGCGAACGAAAGGGGCCGACGCGAACGGAATCTTTACTACGGGAATATATTGAGATAAATATGAATAACTGTGGACACACAACTCTGCTATTGTTTTTTTTTTTTTTTTAATTATTTAAATTTAATTTGTTTGTTATTGTTGATATAAATGCTAACACTATCTTAAAATTATTGGAGCGTCCGAACGCGGTGTAAGTGAAAAGCAGACTCAGTGTGACCGCAAATGGCTGGCACTGATATACCGCAAATGGTTGCGACTATCGATACCTATCGATATAATTAGTAATATTGTCAGTCCAAATTGTACAAATAAATATGGATAATTTCTTTAACATAGCGGCTTTAAAATTGATTTAAGCTGTGCAGAGTTAGTCTTTCATGTATCTGATTAAATGACAAGTGAGGAGCGACTCAGTAAAAGGTGGAGCAACTCTGTTTCAGTTAAATGAGGAGTCATAGTAAAGTGTGGAGTAAAATGTAGTATTACTGTTAATAAGAAAAAATACCATACCAAATTCAAAATGTAAGCGCGAGATTTTTTAAAAGTTGTGTTCTGCTTCATTATATGTTCGCAATTCAATTTGAACTCTTAAATAAAAGAATGTCGTTCATTTTTACTATGAAATTTTATTTTAATTGTTTTCGTTTTGTTTTGTCCATTATGTGCTTTACATGTTGTGTGATTTCATTTGCATTTATTAATATATATATATATATATGCACATGCATATGCATATTATGTATACGTATATGTTTATTTTTCAATTTATTTTTCAATTACTAATGATATGCGCACCAAAACAAATGAACTTAGCGCAAAGAATTGCATTACAACTGAAAATTCGAATGTAAACGAAAACAATTCATTTTTCACTAAAAAACTTTTTTTATTTAAGTAAATTATAAAGAAAGGCAATAGAAGTGTATACCACGGAATTTCTATACGTTATTTAGCATTAATGCCCGTATTTGCTTGCTTAACGTAACGCTAATATATAATATATATATATATATATATAATTTGTATATTTAATATAATGCATTTTATAGTTTATATGGAATAACACTTAATTATACATTGATTTTCATATAGATTTTGCTTGTTTTGCCTTGTATTGTTTTGTATACATATTTCAAATATATATAAAACCCAAGAGTTCACTTTAAATGTTGCTCAAACAACTGAATTTGTAGTTTGATTTGATTTCTAGTTGTAACAAAAATCTATGTTTTTTCTTTTTTTTAACAAAATACAAATGTTGGTTAACTAAATTGTTGCTTAGACGTTTACTAAATAGTTTTGTGTGTTTTCTTGTTGTTTTTTTTTGTGTGCTTTGCAGTTGATTTTTGTTTTGTATATGTCTTTCAATTTTCCTGCTGTTGTAATTCTTGTTCAGTATCAAACCTCTAAATACTTGCCGTATAAATGATTTTTTCGTTTATATATTTATTAAATGTATACATACATATTTATATATATATATATATTTTACGCTATATATTAACTATGCAAGTGCTGCATATATGCAATTTGCGCTTACTTTTCATTATCTTCAGATATTCATTATTGTTTGCTATCATTTTGTTTATAAGTTTTGAATTTTTAAATTTTCTGCCGTTTTGGTTTTTGTTTAACATTCAAAGGGGAAAGTACAAAAGTATACGTGTTTCGAAAGCTTTTCTGTTGTAGTTCATCGAGTTACATTTAATACACACCTAAATATTGTGATTTCCAAATCATAATCAACTAATTAAACTGGCCTCGTCCGAATCAATTGTAAAACTTGAACATTTACCAATTGGTATATTCATGTTACAGCGCAAAACGAATACGAGTAAATGTTTACACTTGCTTTTCAAATGTTTTTTTCAAATGGAATGTCTGACAATTAAAAGATTCTGCTTATTTTCCAATTTATAGGCAAATTGAATGCAAACATGTTACTTTGAATAGTAACAAATAATTGCAACAATTTGTTTAAGCACAAGTTCGGCCACAACATTCTATATACCAATTTTGTTTTAAGGTTGCCTCCCTTCATGCATATACAACTGTTAGCTTAATCAATTAAATTATAGTTAGTACTGAAATTAGAGTCTAATATTTAAAACAAGAACTGATAATAGACGCGGACAGCAAACGAACAACGAGTGGGCGTAACTATATATACGATTACACAAAGAATTCAGCTACACTACGTGAATGTTTCTCGTTTGGAATTGGGGCACGAGTTGCGGGAGTTCATCTTAAGGAAACTTTGCTTTCGGATTGTTGTTGTTGTTGGGGTTGTTGTGGTTGCGGCGCGTCCTTTACTCACTGTCAATGTTGAGGCCCACGCGCTTCTCCTCCTCGAGCATGGCGTCCAATTCATCTGTTAAATTGGCCAACATATTGCCAATATCGTTGAGCACATTGACGGACACCTTGGGCGGCACTGTGCCGACAACGACAGGCGCAGCTGTTGCAGCCGTTGCAGCTGGCTCTGGCGATGCTCCGGATTCAGGCCCACTGCCTGGCCCACTAGCCAGCTCCAGGGTGGGTGAGCGCAGATGCATGGCGCTGCTGCCGGCACTCGCTGTGCTGTTCATGCTGTCGCTGCGCGCCATTGTTGCATCGTGCAGCGAACTGGAAGATTTCAGCGAGTGGAACGAGTGCGCTATGTTGGCAATGGTGTTCGTCGACGACGAGCTGGAACTGGAGCTGGAGGAATGCAAGTGCGTGCCGGCCGCATGGTGTCCAGCACTAGCTCCGCCCGACTGCAGCTCGGGACGATTGAGCAGACGCTGCTTGATGGTGCCGGTGTTCTCATTGGCAAACGGTATCGTGTCAATCGAATCGATGCTGGAGTTTGACTTATTGTCGTGATATTTCTCGCAGTGTATCTCGGCGGTTGTCTGCTGTATGGTCGCATAGTTGGCATAGATCGGCTGCTGCTGCTGCTGCTGTGAGTTAACCCCGCCCGCCTGCTGCTGCTGCTGTTGTTGCCAATGCTGCGCGGTGTGGCCATAGAACATGTGCTGCGATTGGGCCTGCTGCTGCTGCTGCTGTTGGTTAGCCCCGCCAGCTGCAGCCTGCTGCGATGCATCTACGCTCAACTGACGCGAGTTGCGTATGCTGCAGTGACGTCGCGGTGGCTCAGGCGCAATCTTCTTGCCCGTCAAGGGACTGCCGCTCAGATAGGACTGCAATGGGGGGAAAATGGTTAACAATGAGGTGGACTAAAAAGGCGTCGCGTCTCAACAGATACTTACTGTTGCGCCATCAGCACCACCGGCTGTCACATACTCCGCCGCCGCCGCCGCATTCATGTAGTGATGATGTTCCAGTGGCGGCATGGTATTCAGCACGGCTCGTTGGAGAATGCCACGTTGCTGGCGTGGCAAGGTGCCGCCGCCCTCCTCGTAGAGCAGCTCGCGCGTGGCATCGTTGGTGGGTGTAATGTCGCCATCGTCGTAGGAACGTCGCCAGGCCATGGCAGCGGCATTGCTGCCCAAGAGACGCGCTGCCGCAGCCTGCTGCTGCTGTTGTTGTTGTTGCTGCTGCTGCTGGAGCAGCTGATGATGTTGCTGCTGTTGAAGTGTGGCAGCGGCTGCCATTGCTGCTGCTGCTGCCGCGGTCGTGGGCGGCCCAAAGTGTCCATAGTCCGTGGTGGTATAGTGGCTAAAGGTCAAATGGCTGCGCGTGCTGTTGTCGTGTATATCCTCGAGCGATTCCAGGCTCTTGCCGCGCGGCTGACGCACCTGCAATGGACAGCACAGAGTGCATTAGTTACTCGCTGACTGACTCACAGTGGCACTTAAAGTTCAAGGACGACAGTCGTCCAACGACTGCCATTTGTCGAGCACCCCACCAAACTAACCACCCACCCACCTTAATGAGCACCACATCGTTGCCGTTACAGCACTCGTGATTGCTGCCCGTGCAGTAGTAGGCATCGCCCCCACTGGCGGTGCTCAGGCCACCGCTGTGGCCACCGCTGAGCCCGTTGGCCATGGTATTCACATTCGCGCTCGTCGCATAGATCTTTGTGTCGTCCCAGGAGACACGCGTGGTTGGCACATAAGATGGCGTACTTGGTATGGGCACATTGAATTGCCAAGGCTTGCGCTGGTATTCCTAATGGGTGCCATTAACAAAATATATATGAAAAGAAATGAGAAATGTAACAAAATTAGAATAAAAGAAATTAAAAAGTACTCTCTATAAAAAGTAGAATTACATTTAAAATATCAAAACAAAATTAATACTAACTTAAATACTGCAATAAAAATTGTACAAATATTGGAAAATCTAGGAAAAATACTTTTAAAAAATATTTTAAATAATCTTCAATAGATATGAGTACAAACTCGAAAAATAAACTTAGATATAATATTCAAAATTAACTTAGATATTATATTAAAAAAAAAAATTAAAAAAATTAATATATGAATTTAATTATTAAAAAAGAAATAATTAAAGCAAATATATTTTGAACACAAGTATAGAAAACCAAAAACAAATATTAAATAAAGAAAGCAATTATAACAATAAGAAAATACTATAAAATGAAATTTTAGCATACGCAATATGCAAAGTACTCAAAAACTATTCCGCTTGACGTCATTCTTGGAAGTCACGCCCCTACTACATAACTCCCGGATCTATTTATTTATTGTACATATGTCTATTTCTGTGTCCGCATAATGTGGCATGGCTTTTACCTGTTGCTGATAGGCATTGGCGCCGCCCGGATTCCATTTGCCGCTGATAATGTCCTTGACCCGCTTGATGGCCAGCAGTATTTTCTTTTGATGTCCCAACTTGACAATGCCAATGTCCTCGAGATCCTCCCAAGTCACTTGGGTGACATCGCGCACCGTCTTGTAGTTCTGCTCGAGCAGCGGCTGTATGTACTCCTCCAGGCGCAACAGCTGCAGCCATTCCTCAATTGAGCCCTGTGGAAAAAGATAATTGGTCGCTATTAGTTTATGTCGATCACTTTTTTTAATGGAGTGTGCATGTGTTTGTGTGTATGTATATCTATGTGTGTGTGCGTGTGTGTGTGTGCGTGTGTGTGTGTGCGTGTGTGTGTGTTGACGGCTAATCACATTTGATTAGCAGCAACCCCATCAAATCACACGGGCATTCAAGCTACAATTTGTCCATGAACTAATTCCAGGCCAAAGCGCTGATACCACACACCGCGTCAGTTCGATGGGTGCGGGGGGGCTTTGGGATTGAGGGGAGCTGTGGGCTGTGGAGCCGCTTCTGGTTAGAGGCTACTGCGAGCAGTGCGTTTCGTCTCGCTGCTGATGAGAGCTCGTCGCGGCTCTAATCAGTTGTAATTGATAAGATATGACATAAATCGCGTCAAAGCACAAACATAAAGAAACGGCCAAAGAGACAAACTCGTCGTCGCCGTCGCTGCTGCTGCTGTCAGCCATTAAACGGTAGCCAAAGTTGCCACAGACACGCACACACACGCACACACACACACACACACGCAACGGCAGGCAGTCAAAAATCATCAACATCAGCATTTTGTTATACCCTGTAATCATACAGCAACTGATGAAAAATAAGCACATGTATTTATCTGAGCAACTGCATATGTCATTTTTTCTCTCAAATAATTATTGGTTTCTATATGCAGCCTCCTCTCTGATCTTTGAACTGGAGACAGTTTTTTGTGATTGCATCAGTTTTACTTTCATTTTTGAGGAATTTTAAGTGCTCCATTCTTGGTTTTTTGTATAGATTAAGTTTGATATGACACCTTTTAAGTCCAAAAGTTTCATAACGATCGGCTATCGAATACCAGAGTTACCAAAGCTCTGTTGCCCATATTGAAGGGAGGTAAGAGGTATCTTTTGGCATAGCAAAACATTCTCACTTTTATGACTCTGGCGCCTCTCAGACCCTTGAGTTTGAGACAGTTTTTGAAGTACTTTGTTAGCAATCGGCAAGCAACCCCCTTGTTGAAGAGAAAAGCGAGGTATCTTCTCGTCGGGCAAAACTTTCTCACTCTTCTACCGCTGCTTGTTTTTCGTATGACGTGTTAATAACTTTTGAAGCTGTTGATTTTTATGCTTGCCATCTAAATTGCCGTTGATTTCTATTTAATAAAAAGCGGGGAATGGGAAAATTGTTGTCGAATGCTGTTCATTCCTTTGCGATTGAAAACCGATTTTGCACAAGTTGTGTAGACTTTTCAAGGGCTCTACAATAGTGTGGGCAATCAGCTTAGAGGCGGCAATTATCTGTGTTCGTCTGGTTCCATGTTGTGCTTACTTGGAGAATATAAAATCAACTAAACCCCACTGTGTTATTTATTTTGCACGACTTGCTCTTTGTATAATAACATGTCTTCCTTATAATAACATTCCTTAAAGTTAGTTTTGAGATTATTCTAAGATATTCTCTACATGCTTATTGCTCAATGTAATTTCCAGCTAGTTTTAGCTTAGTTTTTATTTATCAAATCTACACAAAAACAGTTTTAAGAAAAAGTTGTAGACTCTCTCTCTCTCTCTCTCTCTCTCTCTCTCTCTCTCTCTCTCTCTCTCTCTCTCTCTCTCTCTCTCTCTCTCTCTCTCTCTCTCTCTCTCTCTAACTGTTTTCTACCTCTTTATATAATCTCTACAGGAAACTCTCCAAAAAATGATTGACTAAACATAAGCGTGCATTACCCGGCGTTGCCCATATCAAGTGTAAAACACGTCGTAGATCCTTAAAAATGACAAGCCGGACGAAAAAAAAGACGTACATACAACCGTTTCCCCAAATTTTCCACAGTTACAAATGGAACTCAAAGTCCGTCTTAGTGGAGACTTACAACACATGAGATGGGTACCTAGCTCTGATGGTCTGTGCCGTGCTTTGATCTGCAATCAGTTACTCAATCAATCGGTCAATCGTTCAGCTTAAATAGTTTTACAGTTGCTCAACTCCAGATGTGTACACAACCCTCTACAAATATCTGATCTGCAGAAAATAATTTTGCTTACTTTTCGCAGCTGTATTTGCTCTCAGTCTAACTAACCCGAGTTTAGATACCTACATATGTACATGTATGTATGTTTATGTGGATCTATAAAGCGCTACTCTACTCCATAATTGCCAGCTAATGACAGCTGAATGCGCAATCCAAAGATGCTAATCATATTTCAAATTTGTAGAGAGCATCTCGCTTGGGCACGACACACACATGCATATACATATAGTATACCATAAAACTTTAGAAATAATATTTACTTAACGTCATTCAGACGCATACCGGAGATACATATGCGAGCGCATATATTTTGTTTTCTAATTTGAAAACTCATTAGCAGGTAGCATATGGTATGACACCAAACAGACCCGCATACAGCAGCAGCAGCCAGTCTCGGGCCACAACAAAGATGGTCAACAGCGAAAATAAAAACTGGTTTGCTAGCAAACTGGAGGTACCAAAAAAAAGATATACATATATATATGTATGTATGCATTGAATATATATATTCATATACCCTTGTAGAATGTATTGTAATTTAGTCACGAAGTAGACAACGTACAGAAGTTTAGGGTTGACATACTATTAATCAGTTGATATAAGCATGGCCTGTCAGAAATTGTCAGCAAACTGTATTCGGGCTCGTGATCGGATCATAATATCCGATGTCGAAAATAAAGTTCTACATTTTCTGCTTTACATCATAGTTCCTTCAAACTGGGCATTTGCGAGGTTTACATTGATTCCCTCAGCGAAATAAGATTGATGTTTCAAGCTAGATTGATCTAGCGAAAGCAACGATCTATAAAAGAGCTTTAATTCTAAACTTTCCTGTTTTTTTTTCAAGATATGCAAATCTTCTAACTCAAATCGGGCTACTTTATCAGCTTTTGCATCAAGGCATGTCTAGAAGGGTATTCGATCTTCGGCGTGTCAAATGTAGCCTTTCTTTCTGGTCATATACGCATGCGAATGTGTGTATATAGTTAAACACGAGTACGCCAGGCCGAAAACTAAATACCATTTGAGTGTCTAATAACGGCAACAACAACAACAAGCACTTGGTATAAGCCTCAAGGTCGTTGCTTGATTGCGGTTTTTGTTGCCGCTCTATGGAAAGGTAGGAGCCGGGCCAAGAGACTGCCAACTGAACATAACGTTGACGATGTTTAATAACTTTTTTTCTTGACTCTTTGGCTCTGAGGTATTCTGCTTTGTTTCCTTTTTCGCCAGATAAAAATGCCCGCGCAGCTAAAGAAAGCGCCGATTGAGTGGAAAAAAAAAGTGTTTTTCTTCTACGTTTACAATTTTGAAAATGTCAGCTAATGAAGGTGCCCCGCACAATTTGCATGCGCGCGCAGAAAGTCTCATTCCCAGCACTAAATATCTATATATCTATATATATATATATATATAGAGATAGATATATAATATGATTACCAACTATATGGGCATGATGTAAGTTGTGAGCCACACCCAAGCCGAGGTCGGCGCTCAAGATCAACGCAAGAAATAACAAAAGTCGGGCTGTACGTACTATGCGAGAGCGATAAGAGTATAACTCGGCCAGAGCTAACAACTCTCAGCGGCAAGCGGCACAAACTTGCGAAAACAGTCACGGAGTGTTGTATAAACAGCAAATAAGAAATAAAAAAGTAAATAAGAAATACAACATACAAAATACAAAATAAAAGATAAAACTTCTACACAGCCAGTGAAATATTATGGCGCATATTTTTCAACTGAAAAACAAGTAAGAGAGCTTTACGGGATGCCCGACTAGGGGATACCCTGAACAGTAACTATAAACTGAAAGATATTTGATCTGTTTAAACATATATTCTAGATGCTACGTGTAAAATTTGGTGTACCTAGCTCATAAAACCAAAGAGATTCGCTCAATGAAGAGTATTTCGATATCGATATTTATCGATTGCTTGGAAACGGGGAAAGTTATCGACTATCGGGCACTACGGACAAGCAGACGGACATTGCCAGATCTATTCGGCTATTGATGCTGATCGAGAATATATATACTTTACGGGGTCGGAAATACTTCCTGTTGCCTGTAACATATACATGCACAGAAACATTATACCCTTTTTGGCCATTTTAAATGGGTTCAGAGTATAACAAAACCAAGCGCGAACACAATAATCTAAAATAAAAGCTGAGGTCATTTTCGACTTGAAAAATTGCACAGCTTCAAAGCGTCACAAATCGGTCGAGATATTGGCACATGAATAAATACGCTCGCTTATTAAACAAATGGCAAAACAAAAGATCTCCAATGGCAGATAATGGAAACTGAACGAAAAAAAAAAAAAAAATGTTAACCGGAGGTTATAATTTGAAACAAGCAATTAAGAGCGAGTAACTATGGAATGCGGTTCGAATTTCAGAGCTTGAGCTCGGGCCAGAGATAGAAATAGATAGGCGATAAATGATATTTCAGTTTCAGTTGGAAACAACACATGCATTTTGTAAGCGCATTCATGCCACATGCAGGCAGGCAGGTGGGCAGGTGGGCAGCCGACAGACCACGACCCAAGTCCAGCCAATACAGGTGGGCGGCAGGGAATGCGAGTGCGAGTGCGAGTCTCGAGTCTCTAGCTCGAGTTCGAGTTCGACTTGGCCGCCGGAGAGGCTGACGAAATCAATGATTCAGACAAACTTCAAATGCAGTTAAAACCTGGGGATTATACTGTTGACGGCTGCATTGTGGTAAATGTGAATAGTATTTGTTGTATTCACAAAGGTGTCACTGAGGGCGGGTTTTGAAATGAAATGCTGAATGCATGGCATGGCAGATCGAGCGAAAAGCCTGACTTGATCCCACTTTACGGTTGCGATTCGAAAATTGTATCCAAAACAAGTTAAGTTTATATAATCTAAAAAATAATTTAAACCAAGTGCATAGTCGATCTAAAATTCATTGTTTAATTGCTATTATTCAATTGTTTCACAAATATATTTTGTTCTTTAAGCTATCCCAATTTGTCGACGATCAGTTTATGTCGATAGTTTAATAATTATTAATGTTATCGAATAGTTTCGACTATAACTAAAACTTGCTAAGGGGTGATTTACGTCTACTAAGAGTCCGATAAATATCAATTTGAGTCGATAGTTTAATAATTATCGATACTATCAGATCTTCGACGATCATATATTAATATTTACTGATACTAGCAGTTGAGAGAATCAGTTTAACTTGCTCGGTTTTGACGATCAGTTTCAAGTAAAAGTTTAATAATTATCAATATACTCAGAGTTTCAAACGATAATTTGTAGGTCGATAGTTTAATAGTGATCGATACTATCTAAAAGCTAAGACATTCAGTTTCCAGTCAGAAGTTTAATAAATATTGATGATCGCTTTTTAGTCGATAGTCCAATCTTTATCGATACTATCTGGGGGTTGGTACTCAGAATTCGATAAATATCGATTGTTCAGCAAATAAGTACTCATATATTTCTGTGTTGCAGTTCTAGTACAGAGGTAAAAAGATTGGGTACTTTCTTGCTAGTTGCTTTGTTTGGGTTTATAAAAAAGTTGATTTATGCAAGCGACACGTTTAACGATTATTGTAATTTTACTTTTGTTCAGTTACTTTAATTGTAATGCTCCGATACTGCTTAAAATGGGGTTTTAAGAGGGCTCGAGCACCACATTTGGTTATGAGAAACTTGTGTCGAGGGCTTGTTTTGGGTGTACGTGAAGTGCATATCGAATAGACAATCGCGCTGCACTTCGTTATGTCACGTATTATATCGGATATTGTCGCACATCAAAAATAATGTGGATAAGACAACGCTGTGCATTTTCGTTGCGGAACTTTTCATTTCGAGCGGTCTCCGAATCACGTGATATACGTATAAGCAGTATTTGCAAGTTTTATATTTCGATAATTTAAGTAAACTGCAAATTGATGCGTAATATATTAAATATATGTATATGCATATATCAAATTTATAGAGAGGTGTAGATAGTACAAAGATTCATAAAGAATAATATGTATTGGAATTTTAAAGTAGAAGTATCTGAAAGCATCTGAATAGAACAATTATTAACACTTCTATATCTATTTCTATATACACATCCACATCCATATCGACTTCTATTTGTATCTATATCTATATCTATATCTATATCAACATCTATATCTATATCTATATCTATATCTATATCTATATCTATATCTATATCTATATCTATATCTATATCTATATCTATATCTATATCTATATCTATATCTATATCTATATCTATATCTATACCTATATCTATATCTATATCTATATATATATATATATATATATATATATATATATATATATCTATATATATATATATATATATATATAATATATCTATATCTATATCTATATCTATATCTATATCTATATCTATATCTATATCTATATCTATATCTATATCTATATCTATATCTATATCTATATCTATATCTATATCTATATCTATATCTATATCTATATCTATATCTATATCTATATCTATATCTATATCTATATCTATATCTATATCTATATCTATATCTATATCTATATCTATATCTATATCTGTATCTTTCAGCCATTAACATCTTTTCTATACAAATTCAATTTAAATTTAATCGACTCTGTTGTTTGTTTAGAAACTGGACCTCGAAATTAACTTAATAATCTGTTGCGCTTTAATTGTAACTTGTTATCTGGCAAGTTCAGTCTTTAATCTATTAATTACACTCTCCTTATAAATCCAGTTGCAGCAATTAGTTGTAACCAAGTCGAACACGATGCACAAGCTCTTTTGATTAACTTTTTGATCTGTCGGATCAATGCTAATGATCAATTGAGACACGGCGCTCAATAAGCCCCGCCAAGCTACGAGTCGCTGCCTCAACTGCTCCACAGTGCCCGCCCCCTCCCGGCCCCTCGGCACACCTGAGCTGAATGTCACCTGGAAAGGCGCCAACACATTGAATAAATTGGCAAACTTGAGAGAACTTCACGAAGCTCGCGTTGTTTTTACATTCGCCGTCTGTTTATATAGTCGAGTGTGTTTTTTAATGAATTGCTGATGGGAATTAATGTGCGCATATTAAACGAAATTCTTTCATTAACAATAAAAATAAAATAATAAAAAAAAAAAAAAAAACGGTTGGCTGACGGCGCTTTTTTATGCTATGGGGACCGCCTCAGTATGTGAGAAACGAGTTTTTGCAGCACGATTGCAAATGCCTTTTTAATGAAATAACATATATAAAAGATAAGCTGCACACAAAAAACCAAAAAATAATAAACAAGCGAGCGACAGAAAGCGAGCTAGTTGGAACAATCCGGCAAAGCTAATAGAGTTGGGAGATCTTCGTGTATGAAGATAATATATATATATACTTATTGATATTTAAGCCGTGGGAAGCTATTCAATTACATATTACATTACGTGGTGTATTTAGAAATCTAATCGAGTACGATTTATCAAAGCGATTAGGTTAATGCCTTCCCTTTTCAGGCCTTTTAATTAAGAAAATTAAATAAAAAGCACGAGGTTACAGACATTAAAATAAAGCATTTTCAGTGCATGCCTTGAATCCAAAACTCTAAAAACTCTTTTCTTTTTGTAAATTTACACACATTTTACTGCGAATGGAAAAAAAAAAATCCTATTAAAATGAACTCTAGATATCATTTACTTAAAAAATATCATATAGTACGCAAATTTGTGTTTTTATAGCTAACATGCTTGGCATTTGGAATCAACAATCGAAGACTTTCCTAAAGTCTTATTATATCATATAATTTTTAAATAAATAAGCTCAATTGGCCTCATTTACAGAATCGTCCTATATTTGAGAATTACAGATTAACCTAATGTATAGCAAGATATACTGATAAAAAATCATGAAAGACGTCGAATAAAATAGAAATAAAGTTGATGAGAATGCGCTCTTTACGTATAATCGAAATTCCGATTAAGAGCTCACATACTGCCATTTTAAAATGCTAATCTAATTTTACTTTTTCGTACAAGGACATGTCAATGCCCAACCATAAACATACAAATATTCTACGGCATAGAAATGCAATTCAACTGATCCACAATTATCCGTGATTGTCGGAAACGAGTGTAATACGGATAACTGAGATTTCGATTAAGATGTCACATTCAAGAATGTTATTAAGAACATGCTATTCCCCAGCCCAACTTAACTAGTCCTCGATTATCCGTGCTGCTTGGGAGCGAGCTGTTAAAGGGTAATCAAAGGTCCCAGTTAAAAGCATTCAGAAATATGATCATACATATATTTGTTTTCATTTCATTTATACCTCTGTTAACCGTGATGCATTCCTGTTTCTCTTAAGCTTACGTATAATAAAGGTAAATAATTAGGGTTAAAAGTGGCATCAAATCAAAGAATCAGATTCCCGGATAGTACATGGTTCCGGTTAATAGATTTCCGGATAATTGAGTTTCAGGTAATTTTACTTGGCAAGATTCTAGAAACGAGCAGGTAACGACTTGACAACTAGTCTCGAGTATAAAGAGTATGTAATACTTTGCGATCGTCTGGTATTGTGCCTCGCCAGCCAAATATGTATATTCACCTTTAGTATGCCGCAATTAATGCCAATTTGACAAATTAGTGTGTGTGTGTTGACTTATGACTAGGTTGACTTTATGCAAATATCACGAGTTGTTTGCCTGATTAGATAGAAAAGCGGAACCGGTTGGGTCGGCGGGTTGCCGTGTAGGGTGGGGTTGGGTTGGGCTCTTTGTTTACTTACCGGCACAAAGTGTGGCAAATTGTCGAGCACCTGCAGCTTGTCGATGCGCTGTTTGATGCGCTCGCGATGATGCGGATTCTTGATGCCAATGGCGGTGAGATCCTCGGGCGTCATGCGCGCAATCGTTGGCAAATCGTAGCCGGCGGCTATAAAGAGCTGTGCGTACTCCTCGTATTTCATCTCGAGCAGCCAGTCAATGATTAGCTCATCGTTCCGCTGCCGGTCGACGCTGCCAATCGAGCACGAGCTGACCGAGCTGCAGCGCGGTGAGGAGAGCGGCGCCCGTATAGAAGCGCCCGACGAGGATACGCCAGTCAAATAGGAGGAGGCACGACCCGAGTCAAGGCTGGCGGTGCTATGTCGTGAGCCCGAGCCAGCCGAGCCCGATGATGAGCCCGGCGAATCGCGACCAGGCGACTGTGTCAGATCAATGCCCTGATCCTCCTGCAGCGCCAGCTGCTGATGATAGTAAACCGCCGCCTTATGGGTGAGTGGCTCGCGCAGCGTAGCGCAAAACACGGGCGGCGGGCACGCCACAATGCTGGGCGGCAGCGGAGCGGCCTGTGCCGCGGGCTTGCTGCCAGAGCTTACCCCGACAGTTGCTGCTCCGGCTGCCGTCTCATCCTTCATGCGCAGCGCCACGCTCGTCTCGCGCGGCAAGTTGAAGCCGCCCTCCTCCAGCGAGGGCGACGATACAATGCTGCTGCCACTCATGCTACAAATCCCATCGTCCAGTAGCTGTTGCTGCTGCTGTTGTTGTTGTTGCTGTTGTTGTTGCTGCTGCTGCTGTTGATGGTGTCGCAGTGGTCCGCTCAGCCTGTAGATCGGTATTAGGGGCTGATGATGGCCAATGGGCGAGGCAGGCGTCGGCTGTTGATCTCCCGGTATGGTTGGCGGCTGTACCTTTTTAGCTTGTGCCGTCGATGCGTGCGGCTTCAGTGAGCGATGCATGGCGCGCTTCTGTTAGAGCTGGCCGCGCTGGCCAAATTAGCTGCGGCAACTCCTGCAAGACAAGGGGGAAAAACAAATAAAAACTGCATTAGAAAATATCGTGGCTAACAGCAGATGTGCAGCAGATGTATGGAGTGGGGGAAATCTGCATAATTGGGCATATATTTTCGTTGGTCTGGCTAAAAATAGGGTCACACTGTTTATGCGCACGCTGCTGCTGTCGTTGCGGCAAGTCAATAAACTGCCACAGGGCACGAGAGTTGCACAGTGGGCACAACATGAAAAGTTACTAAAGAAAAGTCACAGTGCTTCGAGCGCAAAAAATGGATAAAATAATGTCTGAATATACAAATTTTGTTGATTCCCATTTGTGGACAATATTTTTTTACTTATCGAAATGTTCAAACTGACCCACTGTGCGCCCGCAGCATCGTATTACAAATTTCATTCACCAAACACAACTATAAACAAACACTGTGGGGAGACGGTATGGGGAGAGAAGTGAAAAGACGATGTCAAAGTTCGTTGACTGTGGGTTGTGATTTGAGGGGTGTGAGGGAGGGAGGCGGCTTCCAGTTGTGGCTTGTCTAGGCGCGACGTCATAATACACTTGAAAAAATGCACAGACTGGCGGCGACGGCAGCGCAAATCTGGCAAAAGTCACGAACAGAGCTACTGCCTGGCCATGTCATTAACATTAGCGAGAACAAAGCCGCGAAATACTCGGAAGCAATAACAAGTACGAAAGTAGGTGCTTTAATATGCAGTTCTGGTGAAACAGTTAAATTCCAAAACGATTAAGAGCAGCGTTTATCGATAACATGCTAACTGCAACAACGGCCACCTGTTCGATTAAGTACTCGATGCCCGGCCGGTCGACATGCACACAGGCACGTAAACACACTCACACATACGCACACAGCCATTGCGAGTGACGGGAGTAACGAAAGAGTAAAGAAGCAGGTGCCAAATTTCATAAAGTATGTGTGTGTGTGTGTGTGTGTGTGTGTGGGAGTACAAAAAGGCGAAACGTAGCAAAAGCAGAGCAAAAGCTAAAAAAAAAAAAAAAAACACGTAAAACGGTGGCAGTAGTAAATTTCATTTACAAGCCCGTCGACGTCGTCGACTGCCTTTAATGAATTTTTATGTATGCGACGTGAAACGAAAATTAACGAAAAACTGCAGCCGAAGGCGCGGGAGAGGCACAACGCAGTCCAGAGAGTGAGCGCAATCACAAAGCGAGACAGGGAGAGAAAGAGAGAGAGAGAGCGCGCACAGAAAAACGACAGCAGGCAGCGGCAGCGGCAGCGACAGCAGAGTTGTAGTAGGGTAGTATATCAAAAACTGCGAACGATACACAAATGTGGGTTGCGATTTGTTGTTGCTGTTATTGTTGTTGTCACCCACCCACACACCCCGTTCACCCAGCTGCACATTTGCAGATGTTGTTGAACCGTGCGGCCGGCTTGCATTTTGGGATAACATTTTCTGTTTGTCTGCTTTTTTCTCTCGTTTTATTTATTTTTTTTTGTTTCGCTTTGCGTGTTGTTTACTGCCCATTTTTATGAGTACATTTCGGTGTTGCCTTTTGTTGCTTGCACATTTAATTGCAAACATGGCACACAGGACGCCCTCTGGCGTAGATAAGACAAAAACTATTGCAGTTGCTGTTGTTGTTGTTGTTGTTGTTGCTGCTGCTGCTGGCTGTGGGTGTGGGTGGTGAGTAATCATAATGAGCACAACAACACTTGCCCGTGCGGATACGTGTGTGTGTGTGAGTATATGAGCATAAAAACTGATTGGAAATGCAATTGGACGCTTGGGCGGCCTTTTCCTATTAGAAACTCTGCACACAATACAAAACTTGTACAAAGGGCAGCGCAGGCTGAAAGATTTATTGATTGTCGTTGTAGTCACACACACACACACACACACACACACTTATCGCTGATGTGTGTGTGTGTGTGTCATGTAGCGGAGTTGCGGTTTTGAAGTTAGCAGCAAAAACGCTGAGCAACTAAAAATAATTATGGTTGCCATTGCTTTAAACACACATACACACACACACATACATCAAACACACAGGCACGCACACACAGTGACAGGCAGGCAGACACAAATACGTATAGAACAGCACAAAGGGACCGCAAAGTTGATACGCTTCTCATTGTGGGAGTATTGAGAGTTAGTTGTAAAGTTTGAATATTTTTTGAATGGGGTACGATAAGAACTTATACGACATGCTCATTTATTTATGAGAATAAGTCTCATATTGCAAATATGGGGTGAAGTTATTTGAACATATTTGTGGGTATTTCGGAGGGGACAACATTTCATTCAAGTCGTTTACAGTTAAATTATCTTTAAGATTCCGACTCTAAGTGTTTGGCAATAAGCAAATGTAGAATTCTTAACAAATTTAAATAAGTAAAAAAGGAATTGAATTGGGAAGCTGCGACTATAATTTGGTAAACTTAAAGATGTGCAAAGATGTATCTGATAGATACGAATCCAATTAATTACCAGTTGCCTGCGTAAGTGTATCCGAAAGTCTATCAACTGTAAGCGTCGCCGTGCGCCGTTAAAGTTTACTGGCATGAGTAATCAGCCAAATGGAGCGCAATAAAATGGCAACGGCAACACGGCCAATCTATCAGGCCAGGCACCACATCAACTAAGTTGATGTTGCCCAGCCACCCCCGATAAAAACGACCCCCACTGCCCGACCACACCAGCCCACTGCAGTGCCCAGATTCATATGGCACACTGGCATTGGGACCTGGACCTCAAATAGGCAAGGGGCGGCGGAGGCGGCAGCGGCTGAAATCAAATGAAGCGAGTCTCATTCTCATGTTTATTAACGGTGCTTAACTGGGATCTATGTATGTGTAAGTGTGTCTCTCTCTCTGTGTGTGTGTGTGTGTGTGTGTGTGTGTGGGTGTCATTAAGCACGCTAGATAAAGGGACCGCCCAGGCAACACTTCATTAATAGCGCGACTTATTGACAACGGCGCTTAGTTCACCCTGTAGAGATGTAATATAAGACAGGGGTGAAGAGCTTTGGGTAAAGTCTTTGCCTTTTCTAAGATGAAACTTATTCGATTTAGAGAGATCTGTGAATTGGTTTATAGTTAGGCTTTAATTTAGAATGCATGTTAGTCTTTCGTTACAATTGTTTACAGGGTATCTCATGGGCTTATCAATCGTTGTTTTACTTTTGTAGCGGGTACTTTGCATATGTCATGAGACGCTTTTCCATGCTTTGCCTAAAATGCAAAGCTGATAAAAAGTTTTTGGGTGCATTTTTCTGACATTTCTTTTTTTGGTCGGCTTGCCACGCCCCACTGTGCGAGTCTAGGTTTTCGTGTACTTTGTGCATTGTTGGTTGCATGTTTTGTCAGCAGCAGCAGCAGCAGCAGCAGCAGCTACAACCACAACAACAACAAAGTAAGATGGTGTCGCTGCCTGTCGATAACTGGAGATGTTGATCTTGCACGAAGCAAAGCAGAGGAGAGGACAGCAAAAGCAACAACAATGGCCGCAGGCAGCATAAACTTGTTTTGCCTGTAAAGGGAGTTGTTGCCGATGTTGTTGTTGTTGCTATTGTTGTAGTTGTAGTTGTAGTTGTTATTGCATTGTCTTGCGTTTTGTTTCAGGTTTCATCTGGCAACGCCAAGAACGGAGCAAACAAGAGCCCATAAAAAGCTCGTAGGAGTAAAATGCAATACACAACGAAGATGTGTCAAATGTGTGGGCGAGGGGGGGAAAAGAGTGTGCGGGGCAGACGAGCAGCACAGCACACATACGTGCAGTTAACGGTTAATGCAAAACGAATGCGTAGCGCATATGGCACCAGACAGGCAGACAGAAGAAGAGTCCGACAGACAGACGGACGGACGGACGGACGGACAGACGGACGGACGGACAGACATACCAAATAAGGCTGTCAGCACGTACGTCGAGAGCAGCAAAGCTCCAAAAGCGGCCATCAATTCTGCTTTTTGGTCAAAAAACGCGAACAAGTTGTAAAGCGAGCAATGCGAACAAAGCAACAACAACAGATGTAAAAGCAGGAGCAGGAGGTGGAGTGTGCAGAAGGCATTTACAGCTACATTGAACTTTTTAGTACCTAACCACTTGCCACCCACTTGCAAAGTGCGTTTACTACTACGCGCACACACACACACACACACGCACATATGCATATACATACATATGCATATATGCGTACACACAGCTACACAGCTAAATGCTGAGTATCTGCAACAACTGTGGCTAAAATATGTAAATTACCATTTGAAAACGTTGATTTTCGGAGCAACCTTAATGGGAAACACAAAAGCTCAATTTAAATGAGCATTAATTATATATTTTGCATAAATTGCAATTGATTTTGTAGCACAAAAACGCGTCGGAAAATTCTGTGCAAATTTCTTTTGCGCGCACACACACACACACTAACACACACACAAGTAACACTAACACCGACACACACAAAACAAGTAAAGCATATGAAAAGGCAGCGCAAAAAACTTGCCGCTGCGGCGGCTGCTGCTGCTGAAAGAAACGAAGAACTAGCCGAAAAAAAGGTGGAGCGTGCACGAGCCGACGGCGACCGCAAGTCAAAGCGTATTGAAAACGCGGCTCAAGTTCGAGTCCGAGTCAGAGTCCTCCTGCTGTACATGGCCAAAGGTTTACAGAAGGAGAGAGAATTGAAAGAGAGCGGGAGAGCGAGAGAGTGAGCGAGCTAGCTGGAGTGCGCGCAATTTGCCGCACTCGAAACTCTTCTCAATTTTGTTTTTGCTGCCACAGGCAAGCCAATTTGTTGCAATTGAAACAATAACAATTGCATGGCAATTTATTGTTGCTGGCAAATTAGTTAATAAATGCAACAGGGGCAGCCGCTTTGATTATAGGCGTGTGCACACAACCTTCCCCCCTCCCCCACACACACACAGTGCAGACCAGTAAGGAGCAGAAGCCTGAGAGAAATGCATTCATTTCATGTCGTACAATGCACGCACAGTGGACAAAATCAAATTTCCAAACAGAACGGAAACCTGTCCAAGCTAAACCTTATGAATATTTACGACCTGACATTGTTATTTTTCGTTTTCCCCAGATGGGTACGATAAGAGTTAGAGGTCAGTCCATTGAGGCGGGAAAAACTTTAATGATTGTAAGTCATTTGCATTCAATCGTGTTTAGCATGGGAAGTTGTAAAACTGGGCCCATATCATTAAACTAACTCAAATTCAAGGGTAAGTAAGCAGCAAAAAGAAAATCATTAATATAAACATTTGCTTAACTTTTGTGATACTTTTAATCGGATTTTTTTATTTAAAATTTTCTATCGACAAAGATTCATCTGTGATAATACAATTTATAATTATAGATATACTTTATTTTTGAAGAGTTGGGACAAAACGAAGTTATTTGGTGTACGGCTCAAAATATTTGTATAGTAATTTTGTCAATTAATAATTATTCTCTTTGCCAAATTAAACACAAATTTTATGAACTATGAACAAATTTATCGACTAATTTCTTGGTCTGCTTGCTTAACTTATAATTCATTGCAGTTGTCCCACTGTGCGATGTATGCCACAAAGCACATTCAAACCAACAAGCACGCACACACACACACACACACACACACACACACACACACACACACACACATACATAGAAATTCAGACGCAGGCTAGTCAACCACTTCGCTTGCCGCATAAGCCAATAAGAGCCAAAGAGAATGAGCGAGCAGCGGGTGAGAGAGAAAGAGAGAGCGAGCACGCGCTCCAAACGGGCTCAACACAGAAACTTCAAAAAGGCTCCAACTTTGTTAAATGGCCTGCGCACGATTTTATTCTCTCGCTCTCTGTTTCGGTCTTTGTCAACCACGCGCGCTCTCCGCTAAACGAAACGGCATCGACGCTCGCTAAGCTGCCACTTTACTCCCCCCGCCCACTGAACCCTGCCCACATCAACGACAATTCTAACACTTCATTGGAGCCGTTTGCGTTGCGTTGCGTTACGTTGCGACGGCAACGACGCGTCGTCAAGTCATTTGATTCCCACACAAATCTCTGCATATTGAGCGGACGCGAGAGTCGCTCCCCGCTTATAGCAAGTGAGTTATGAGCTTGTGTCAGTGTGTGCGTGTGTGTGTGTATGCGTGTGTTTGTACTGCGCTTTCTATTGATTTATGTATTTGTATGAGCTTTATGGCGCAATTTGAGTGCTTTGCAACGAGTACAAAGCTCAACAAGAAGAAGAGATGAAGTAAACGCGCATTGAATTTACAAGTGCTGCCAAAGACAATGCGTAGATGACAACCTAACATTTAATTGCGGACGAGCGCGTTTTGTTAACAAACGGGCGCTGCGAATAAATTATGGTAAGCATCCGCACAGCCAGAGTTGCCGCAGCGCCATTGTTGTCTGCAGCACGCGTCAGCGTCGGCGCTCAAGCAGAACGCTGCTGCCGCCGACACTGACACGTGTTGGTTTATTAATTACATAAGCAGATGCAGTCGCAGCCGATGCGGCAGCCGCAGCTGCGTATTGTTTCGAAACAAAAACCAATTTCCTGCAGATGCCCTGGCCACTCTTAACAAAGGAGCCGAACAGCTGGTAGCGCCCTGTACACACAAACGGAGAAGAAGAAGAACAACACAAAATGACAGATGGCGACGTCAGCGCCGACGCCGGCAGCAGGACACGAATGTCAAAACAAAAACATTTCGAGCGCGGTTGCGATTGCGGCCGCCTTCAAAATACTCACCTGTAAAATGTAGGGAAAAGCGATTTTCCACTGTTTACTCGTCGTTTCAATTTCCAAAAAGTAACGACATAAAGCGAGGTAATCACATTAAAAAACAACCGCGACGAAAGTTGACACACAAAAGTAAACAAATGTAAAACTGTAACAGGGCATTAATTATTGTATTTGTTGCTGTTGTTGCCTGCACGTTTTATGGCACTCTCTCACCAAGGCACACACACACACAAATGTACAGATACAAATGGCGCGCGCGCGACTCATAAAAGTAAAACATAAAACCAGATTAATTTTTTGTGCAGCCAAAAAGAGTTTACTAAGCTGCGCTGCTTGCGTAGTTGGCACCGTGTTGTTGTCGCTGGTTTTTATTGTTTGCTACGCCGCCATTTTCTTTATTTCGAGCTTGTTGTTTTAATTGCTCTTGTGCTCGCTGTCTGCCGCTTTCAATTTATTAAAATATTTGTGCAAATAAATATAAACATTTATTCATTTTGTGTCAGATTTGATTAATTTATGCGTTTTTTTATCACTCGTCTGATTCGCGCGACAAAGCGACGCAGCCCACCCGAACCGTTTAGCAGGAAAACAAAAACATAACTGAGTGTGTCTGCAGATTTTAAGAGGAGAAATACTTAGTCTGTGACGATACTTATCGAAACAAAAATACCATATTGCAGTATTTCCTCTCATGTGGTTTTAGGGAAAGAACTAAAAACTTATTAATTTGTTTTTTATTAATAATTAGCTGTCTTTCTAGCTTTTGTTCAATCAATGGAGTTGACCAAATTAATGCATAAAAGGATATGTAACTAATATCGTTTTAATACTTCTAAAAAAATTTTTTAAAGTTCAGCTGAAATAAAAGTTTTTATGATTTTATAAAAAGCATACTTTATTAATCAAGAATTATATAAAAAAAAATCACGAATTAATAGATGGAATATGACTAATGTCTACATAACATCGATACAATCGACATCACGATTGGGCGGAATAGAACTATCGATGTCACAATATCTGGCATCGATAAATATTTAAATTGATGTAGTGTCATCTTTGGTTTTCAGTATAAAACAGCGCAATTTGTTAGCCACAGACAGCCACACTTGTTGCATTTGTCAAAAATGTTACAATTATTTAAACAAAATTGATGGCTAACAATACCAATTAAAGTGCGTGCGCTTATTTCGTCAACATAATTATGTGTGGCTTTTTAGTTAACTGCAATTAAGGTTTCTGTTTCTTTGCGTGCCGTGTTTCGTTTGCATTAGTATTTTCTCTGCGTGTGTGTTGTGTGTTTGTGTGTGTGTGCGTGCGAGCGAGAGTGCGCTTATTACTATTGCCTTGTGCGGCATTTTTGGTTAAACAAATTACCACGACTAACAGAAGTAAGCATAATGAGGTGAAATTAAGTAAATCGACAGTTTATTGTCTTGCAAAACTTCGACTGCAAATAGAAATTCAAGAAAAAGCGGCAACACAGCCCAGATTTTAAATGCAAATGAGCAAAGAGAAGAAAAGAAGAAAAAAATACAGGTTGTCGCTGCTACGCTTTGGCATTTGTTGGCTTGGCTTGGCTCTCGCTGCGCTGCTGCTGCTGTTGTTGTTGTTGCTGTTGTTGTTGTCGTCTTGGCTGCCTTTTTAGTTGGTCAATGCACGGCGCTAATTAAAGCAATATAAATACTCGTTGTTTGTGGGCCGTGGGCCGTGTTTGCGCAATAAGCACACTTAACATTGTTGCTGTTGTTGTTGTTGAGCTTTGCGTTCTAATTTTCGTTGTGGCTTCTTTTGCATTACGCTCAGCTGTGGGCGTTACGCCTTTTAACAGTTGCTGCCGCAATTGATGCTATGATTCATGCTATTGCAATGTTAGTTGCCAGCAAGAATTCGGCTGTGCGTTTGAACGGCAACAACAACAACAGACACCTGTGGCATGTTGTTTATGCTCGCCAACTTTAACTTTAACATGGTGTGGGGCAAAAGTCAAATTTTGACAGCTGCGTGGCGCATCCCTAAATGTGATTTGAATTGAAAAAGCTCGACTAAGAGAAAAGTGCTTTTCATCTCAAGCTTTTGTGCGTGCTGCATCTCTGTTGGGCGGGGGGTTGCGAAAGGGAGCAAACACTGTTACAGCAAGCAATGTTAAAGCATAGCTTAACAGCGCTGTTAAGTCAAGCGGCAGAATGTTAAGTTGCAATGAGAAAAAAAGACAATCTATAAATCTAATTATGATAAATATTATTTAATAGCTTAGTTTCTTTTTTTTTTTTGAAGCACAAAATGTGTTAATTCATTTTCGATTTATTGTTTATTTTCTTGCAGTTCGTTATAATTTCTGTGATTCTTGTGCATGTTTAAATACAACTTTAAGAAAAAATAAATAAATTCTCAATAAATATCAACGACAATAACTCCGTTTGCAACACGCCTCCGTCTCAATCGTCGTTTTGTACGTTTCCGTCCCAATGCAGAAAATGCCCTCGCAAATTTTAAACGATGGAAGTGGCGCTGGCAGCTTGAACAATGCGGCCTCGTTGCTGGGCGCCTCGCCCAATTGCATTACAGTGAAGACTGCCTACAATGGTCAGATCATAATCACGACCATCAACAAGAATATCACGTACGAGGAACTCTGCTATGAGATACGCAACATTTGCCGCTTTCCCATCGATCAGGTGACCTCAAGCATAACTCGAGATCTTTGTATCTTTACTTAATGTGTTTACTGTTATTCACAGCCCTTTACCATCAAGTGGGTCGATGAGGAGAACGACCCGTGCACCATATCCACCAACATGGAACTGGATGAAGCCATACGATTGTATGAGATGAATTACGACTCCCAGCTGGTTATTCATGGTAAGTCGAAAGTCTTTTCTTATCGCAATATATGCATTTACATTGGTTCCAATACTGTAAGTGCTTTATCTGATGTTCACGATGTTATCGAGTTGGCGATAAGCACTTTTTGT